>CM037093.1:100833231-102308061 GCA_020916435.1 Oxytropis ochrocephala
TGTATGGTCAATTTGCTTGAAACTACGATTTTTGTATAGTCTCTAAAATATTATGTTTTGGTGTTTAAAAGCTTCTCTGCTGAGAAAAACTTCTTCCCCAAGTCTGTTGCATCACAAGAATAGATTTATTTGACTCTAAATTGATGCCTAATCTCTATTTATGTGTATTGTTCGGAGAGAAGGAATGCAAAGATGGAAGGACATCCCATTTGAAGCTTTGGAGTCTTGCCACCATTTGGAATTTTCCTCTTGTTTTGTTCCTTGTTGCTTTGCGCACCACAGCTGACTATAGCTAGCCTCACTCTTGTATTTTATTTCATTTGTAATATTTAACTAGAAAAAGGATGTACACTTGTATATTATTATTATAGAAAGCTGGACAGATTTGGATAGAAACAAGTAGTTGGGTTATTTTTGTTGTGTCCCTTTTTTGATAATGCTAATAATAAATAAAAGTTCAACCAATAATTACAAAAGCGCTATGACACGCATAATCAATAAACACGTGTATCAATTAAGAATAACACAGCGCAACAATAAAGAACAGACGTTACAAGATCGTTAAAACTATCGCGCATAAGCGATTAGAAATAATATATGAGCATGACGAAACATATATGAGCATGACGAAAAAATATTTTTTTGAGCCATTAAATTGGGCGTCCACAAGAATACATTTTATTTTATTTTCAACTAGTCGGACAAAATCGGGGTATGTAATGAGACATCTCTCTCGGAGATCATCCAACAGTTCAAAGCTGAAACCCCCACCAACAAGGAGGATACGTCAAGGCCTAAGACAAAAGGGAGAGTGTACACTTTGAGTGGAGCTGAAGCTTCTCAGTCTGACGACCTCATACAAGGTAAGTGTCTCATAGCAAATAAACTTTTAAATGTATTGTATGATTCGAGCGCTACCCATTCTTTTATATCGGATGAATGTGCTAAACAATTGGATTTACCCATGACACAACTCCCTTCTGATTTAATTGTCTCCACCCCTACCCATGATCCAGTAGTAACGGTTGTAGCATGTTTAGGTTGTCCTATCACTATTGAGAATAATAACTTTTCCATAAACTTAGTTTGCTTACCTTTAACCCAAATAGATGTTATAATAGGCATGGATTGGTTGTCGGCTAACCATGTAGTATTAGATTGTTCAAGAAAAACCTTAAATTTTCCCAACCCCAAGTGTTCTGGATTTCAATCTTCCAACCAAACAACTGCTTCTTTACGAAAAGAGGCACAAGAATATATGTCACTATCTTCTCTGGAAGTAAAAGGGGAGACGAATCTGGACAACATACCAATTGTTAGAGAATTCCCCGAGATATTTAAAGAAATCCCAGGATTACCACCCGACCGAGAGATAGAATTCTCCATCGATCATTGCCGGAGGCGCCCTATCTCGATAGCCCCATCACCGAATGTCGCCGCCGAATTAGCTGAACTAAAGAAATAGTTGGAGGCCTTATTGGAAAAGAAATTTATCCGACCAAGTGTCTCACCTTGGGGAGCTCCAATACTGCTGGTAAAGAAAAAGGATGGAACCATGAGATTATGTATCGACTACCGGCAGTTGAATAAGGTGACCATTAAGAATAGATACCCCTTAACTAGGATAGATGATTTGATGGATCAAGCGAAGGGAGCGTCAATATTTTCAAAGATCGATTTGCAATCTGGATATCACGCGGATCTGAGTGAAAGCGGAAGATATACAAAATCTCGCTTTTCGAACCCGATACGGACATTATGAATATCAAGTAATGCCGTTCGGAGTCACGAATGCTCCTGCAATTTTTATGGACTATATGAATAGGATATTCCGCCCCTATTTGGATAAGTTTATCGTAGTGTTTATAGGCGATATTCTTATCTATTCATGAAACCACTGAAGAACATGCAAAGCATCTTGGTTAGTTCTCCAAATCCTAAGAGAAAAGCAATTATATGCAAAATTGGCTAAGTGTGAATTTTGGTTAGAAGAAGTCAAATTTTTAGGTCACGTAATTTCTAAGTCGGGAATTAGTGTGTAGACCCATCCAAGGTAGAAGTCGTTTTCTACAATGGGATAGGCCAAAATTAAGTAGTTTCCTAGGATAAAGTGGTTATTTCCAGAAGGTTCATTGAAGGATTTTGAAAATTGCTCAACCTTTAACTCAACTAACTCGAAAGGGACGAGCGTTCATATGGACCGATGAGTGTGAAAGAAGTTTCGAGAGTTGAAGCGAAGACTAACAATGTCGCTGTTCTAGTACTCCGGATCCTAGTAAGCGTTTGAAGTGTATTGTGATGCATCGTTACGAGGGATTAGGATGTGTTCTTATGCAAGATAGGAAAGTAGTTGCTTATGCTTCTAGGCATTTAAGACCCCATGAGAGAAACTACCCGACCCATGATGCGAATTAGCTTCAATTGTCTTAGCTTTGAAAATATGGAGACATTATTTGTATGGGTCCCAATTTGATGTTTTAGTGATCATAAGAGTCGAAGTACTTGTTTTACCAAAAGGAATTAAATATGAGGCAGAGGAGATGGATGGAGTTCATCAAGGATTATGAATTTGAACTCCAATATCATCCAGAAAACCAAATGTAGTAGCGGATGCCTAAGTAGAAAGACTCTCCACATTTCCTCAATGATGGTTGGGAATTAGAGCTCATAGAAATTTAGAGATTTAAACCTAGCCATAGATGTGACAGGAAATCGACTTCGGTTGAACATGGTTACCATTTCCAGTAGTTTGTTGACTCATATTAAGGCTAAACAAGAGGTTGATGAGTACCTTCTAGAGGTAATGGAATTAAAGAAACAAGGAAAGATGGTCGAATTTGAAAAGGATTCCGATGGAATAATTAAATTTCAAAATCGGATCTGTATACCGAGTGACCAAGAGATCAAAAAATTAATTTTGGAAGAAGCACATAAAAGCAAGTTGAGTATACATCCTGGAGCAACCAAGATGTATCAAGATCTTAAGAGGATGTATTGGTGGCCAAAAATGAAGAAGGAAGTTGCTCATTATGTGGCTAGTTGTTTAATTTGCCAAAAAGCAAAAATCGAACACCAAAAACCCGCAGGAATGCTGCAACCATTGGATATCCCAGAATGGAAATGGGATAGCATAGCCATTGACTTTGTTTCAGGATTACCAAAGACCCCTAAAGGACATGATTCAATTTGGGTAATTATTGATAGGCTAACCAAATCAGCTCATTTTCTACCTATCGGTATTAGATATTCTTTAGAGAAGTTGACCCAAATGTATATTAGAGAAATTGTGAGACTACATGGAGTACCCTCAAGTATAATCTCAGATAGAGATCCAAGGTTTACCTCAAGATTTTGGGATAGCTTACATAAAGCTCTTGGCACTAAATTGAGATTAAGTTCTGCGTATCATCCGCAGACAGACGGTCAATCTGAGCGGACAATTCAGTCTTTAGAGGATTTATTAAGAGCTTGTGTCTTAGAATATTCCGACAATTGGGATGAACTGTTACCACTAATCGAATTTACTTATAATAATAGTTTTCATTCTAGTATAGGAATGGCCCCTTATGAAGCTTTGTATGGACGGAGATGTAGAACTCCACTATGTTGGTATGAAACAGGAGAGTCGCTCATTTTAGGACCAGAAATAGTGCAACAGACCACAGAGAAAATAAAGATGGTTCAGGAGAAGATAAAGACGGCCCAAAGTAGACAGAAAAAGCTATGCTGGAGATAAAAGGAGAAGGCCCTCGAATTCCAAGAAGGTGAACATGTATTCTTGAAAGTCACACCGTGGCCCAGGGTTAGTAAATAACGAAATCTAGAAAACTTACACCTAGATTTATTGGACCTATCAAATTCTTACGTCGAATTGGTCAAGTAGCCTACCAAAATAAGCTTTGCCACCTTTTCTTTCAAACCTTGAGTGTTTTTCACGTGTCACAATTAAGAAAGTATATATCCGATCCTTCACACGTGATAGAACCCGACACAGTACAGTTAAAAGAAAATTTGAAATATGAGGCCCTGCCTGTTAAAGTCTCAGACAGGAGAATGAAACAGCTCAGAGGAAGAGAAATCTCACTAGTAAAGGTAATATGGAACGAGAATACCGGGGATGCTACTTGGGAATTAGAGGAAAAGATGATGGAACGATATCCGCATTTATTCGAAGGTGAGCAAATTTCGAGGACGAAATTTTTATAAGTGGGGGAGAGTTGTAACATCCCAATTTCGGAAATTGATAAAATAAAACACCAATTGTTTAAAAGGCCTAATTTATATTGTTGATATGATAGAAAATAGTACTTATAAAAGATGATAAGTAGACTAGAATATAACTACTATTAAATAATTAATGAGATCTAAAAGTAAGGATATCTTTGACTAAAAAAAAAAGTATCAAAAAGAGGAACTAGTTTAAAAACAAAGAAACAGCCCTGGAGAATGTTGGTCCGTGATTTTGGTTGTTTCTAGTTATAAAACACCCTAAATTGGATAAGATGGTAAAGGTCTCTTTCAGCCTAACTAAGATTTTAAGTTCAAGACCAACCAGGAGAATACCGTAAATTTAAAACCCTTAAGGAATAATTTTATTTGGCTCAGAAATTAGTTTCTATAATTACGCGCAGATGATACCAATTCTCATCGAAAGAAATCTAAAACCCACGTGAAGATTATCCAATAATTTACTTGGAGAGTAAGTAGTGGACAAGTGGCCAAAGAAGAAAAGCCTATTCCAGTACATGCCACGTATAAGGCCTAGAATCTTCTCTCAGGTAGTATAAATAAGTCCCACAACTGAAAACTTCAAGCAAGACAAAACAAAAAGTCCCCACAACAATCAGAGTTAATCCCTCTCGGTCCCTTTCATACACTTTCCCTTCCCCACCAATCACAACTTTACTTTCATTCCCTTTCTTTAACTTCTCCTCCAATCACAACCCACTTCTATACCCCACCACTCTCACTCTACTACTAACTATCTGAGATGAACTCCTTTCTTGCTACGTAAACGGAGAAAAACTAAGGTAGGGGGGTGAGGAACTTCAACAATAGTAGTAGAGTAGTTACTAAATTATTGAGTCAAGGGTGACCCTAGCCCTTTTTATAATCGAACTTTTATTTTATATTAGTACTAATTTTGTCTCTATAATTATTATTCTGACTGTTATTCATATTACTAGTTATTGACTATACTATACCTTGAACTACTAACTTTAACTTAAACTGTTAATTGAACTGTACTTTGGACTACTAACTACTAACTATGACTCACTAACAGTGACTGGAAATAACAAATGAAATCTTTTGTAATTTGCACTACTAATCAGTCTACTAAATACTAGTTTTATTTATTGTTCTTACGCAGGAAAAACTGTACTTGTCCACTATTTTGTTCCATTCTTAGTTCTTAAAAACATGTATTGATACTCTATTTGCTATTTATTTTTTTATTATCATAACTCTATTATTTCAATTGAATTTATTATCACTTGGATTATATTAAAGTTCCACTAATTATATTAATGAATTTTTTGAATATAACTATAATTATATTCTAGCTCTCTCCGTATTTTTTTCTATTCATTTCCTGTCCAGTTTTCTATATATTTATTTGTATTATCAAACATGTTCATTCACTAGGGTTACCATAGCACCTGCAATTTAACACAGTTACGCTTAACTTATATGATGATTGCCATCTTCTTTACTATTATGATTAATTCTTTCTTAGCCATAGTTATTTTATATAGAAACATACATCATAATTATAGTTTTCATTATTTCTTTTATTATTAGTATTTCACTTTTATCATTATAAACTGTCATCTAATTTTTACTTAGATTGTTACTGATACTAGTTTTGTTACCTATACAAAAAATTATATTTCACACCAGTATTTACTACTAGGTTAATGACTTGTTCAATACTGAAGCTACAACATAATTTTACTAAAGGTATTTTAAGTGTTGTCAATTTTGGAAAATGATTATTAGTTCTTAAACTTTATATCTAACATCGAACTCACATTATTCGACTCCAAAGGAAAATCATTGAGTTATTTTAATCCTTGCAAAACTCTACAGAAATTATGAAAGAATCGGTTGGAAAAAGATGAAGGAAAACAACGAATTAATAACGATAATTAAAAACTTAAAAATATTTTGGAGTTGAGCTACGCTTTGGTACATTCGTGAGTGCGCAAGTGAAGGTGAGTTAAACCTTGGGGGCATCACGGTGCGAGACCCCACAAGTGACCAGTAGTAGCTCCACGTGTGCCGTGGTATTCGATACCCACACCGTGATGATCCCGACTAGACAACGCAAGAACTCGAGGATCGGTGTAGAGTGTTCCGTTAAAGCTGTGAAATGAGAATTGTACCAATGAGAATTTGAAACGGAACATGTGCTCCCTGGCCGCTCCTCTAAATAATAATCTCTCCATGGAGTAGATATGGGCCCCATAAAAATATTTTTGTCTAACCTCTAAAATAATAAAATATTGAAAATAATTTTTTTCTAACTGCTCTTACTTTACTACATTGATAATTGTTGATTTGTACTCACCCACTTGTTTTCTTGTTTGATTTTATATGTACATTAATTAAGATGGCGGACCATCACGGACTAGGGTGGATATTACATTTAACAATGGCGTTTGGAATCTGATTACGCTAATTCAATGATCCACGTTTGATGGAGATATTACTATCCATGTTACCATCAGCAACTATCCAAACTTCAATACCCGCACCCATAATCCCGAACCTAATCGTTTCTTTTACACCTTACTTGAAGATATGCGGGTTGCTTTGCTGCACTAGCTCCCAATCACCGTCACATGGGACCCCCTCCTCACTTCCCAGGATACTAGAAGTGATAGGATCTTGTGTGTGGAAACCGGTCATGTGATAAATAAGTTGGTTGTCTGTCGTATGTGTGTGTAATAAAGACCGGTTAGCTTAAGAGTATATGCTATGTAGGATGAGTTTGGATGACTGTATTAGTTAAATGAAATTGTTGTAATTATATAGCTGTACTGTAACTGGACTGGAGTAGTATGATAGTGATGTATGATAACGATGTATGTTTTTAGAAATACTAGATGTCTTTTATATATATAGATATATGTATATAGTCATATGAAATCCAAGGAAAAATAATAATAGATATAATAAGTTAATCAAAATAAATAAAAATATCGAAATATTCTAGAGCGTCACATGTTTCACACAAGTGCACGAGCATGAACTTGTCGAAATGGCTGCTTGGTGGCCTTGATTATTCAATTAGGAAGAAATTGGATACATCTCATTTGAGAGACATGGCCCAATTAGCGATAGAGTTCGACAAGTTGAAAGGCTCAAAGAAGAAAAAACTAGGGTGAACAAATTCCATAAAAAGAAAACTTAGTTGGGTTTCATAAAAGGAAAAAATAGCCTATGTTGATGAGAATTCGACTTTGCATTTAGCGATGTCGATGCGAGAAGAAGATAGACGTGGCTGAACTTAAGCCTAGTCCTCCTTATTCTTGTAAACTATTAAGAGGTGCAAAATGGGAATAACCACCATGTAGAGCCTAAAAATGATAGATTTGTGCCTAAAACTTATACTTTTGATGTTACTAAATGTGATGAAATTTTTGATCTTTTAGTAACTGATGGCCAAATAATAGTGCCTAATGGCCTGAAAGTACCACCTCTCGAACAGAGAAAGAAAAAGGGTTATTGTAAGTTTCATAATTTTTTGGGACATACCACTGACCGTTGCGTACTTTTCAGGGACATAGTACAAAAGGCAATTGAAGAAGGAAGGCTTAAATTCGGTGATAAGAAAAATAAAGCTCCAATGCAAATTGATGTTGACCTGTTGCATCAAGCTGAAGCCATGTATTCAGAACCTGTCGAAATGAAAGTAAGCATGGTCGAAGTTAAGATGGTAGGCTCTCCTAACAATGTTAAGTCTACCACAGAAAAACTCAAGAGTGTCGTACGTGTAGATGATGTTACACAAAAGATAACTCAAGAAGAGTATGATGAGAAGGTGCAGTTTGTATACCCAAAAGCTGAAGAGGAATTGATAGATTTCCTTAACAGATGTAAGTTGAAAAACTCTGAAGTGATGCTTTGCCTAGATGCGATCTTGTCTTTGACAAAGAGGCAGCCAAGAGTGTCGAAGGTTATGGCGTTCGACAACCACTAAAAAGAAAATGGCTAGATAAGAGGCCAAAATTTGATTTCAAAAAAGGAGATCTTCCTTACAAGGCTAAGGTTTCAACTAAGCCTTCGACAAGTAAGCAGCAGTTTGTTAACAAGAATACAACGAGGAAAGAGTTCGTGTTGTCAGCGTCTGCTAAGTCATTTGTTCCAATGGCAAACCTTCCAAATGAGAAGTGGATACATGCTGGTTGCAAGCACTACAAAAACGCTACTCCACATGTTGAAGCTGTTAAGCCAGATATGAGTGATGCTGAAAAGTACAATTACAGGAACAATTATAAGGGTAAAAACCCGATGACGAAGACTCAGTGGCGTCGATTCCAGCGATCAAAGAAGAAAGCAGCACTTGCTGCCAATGAGCAAACTCTAGGAAGTTCGAAGGTAGCAAAGAATGTGACTTCCAAAACTGAAGGAATTGCGAAGGTGAACATACGTGCTGCAAATCAAGTGAATACTGGGAATAAGGCCAAAGGCAAAGCTATTGTTATAGAAAAGCCAAGAAGGTCTGCAACTGAAAGAATCTTTCCCCATTATCGTCTCTAAAAATGGAAGATGCTGAGTTCGACATGGACGAAGACGTGACTTCAGATTTTGAAGATTCTGAAGGTGATTTTGATATGTCATTACGGTTCCTAATGATATCGAAGAAAATTTCTTTGAAGACATGGCTAATCATAAGCCAGTTTGCTATTATGTTATGAATAATGGTTGTGTCGAAGATCAAATGGCTACTTTCGAGAAGCCGGATGAAGGCATGCAACACCATTTAAAGCCATTGTATGTGCAAGCCAAAGTTAATGGTGTAGGCATTAACAAAATCTTTAGTGGATGGAGGTGTCTTTGCGATAAACTTAATGCCTCAAGTCTTGTTGAAGACAATAGGAAAATTCGACACAGATCTTAAACCTCACAACATTGTCTTGACTAATTATGAAGGCAAATCTGGCCAATCTTTGGGGGCCATAGAGGTTGATATAATGGTAGGCACTGTAAAAAGAACTACTATGTTATTTGTTATAGCTTCTAAGGCAAGCTACAACTTGCTCCTTGGTAGAGAATGGATACACGGAGTTGGTGTTGTGCCTTCACCCTACATCAACGCCCGTGATATGGAAAGAAGATGGTCTAGTGGAGTATGTCGAAGCTGACCAAAACTATTTTAAATCTTGATGTGAACCATGTCACAAAAGAAAATTTTGAGAAGCAAATGGCGAATATTGCGCCATGTACATCTTCCAACCAAGCATATATTTCTTCTGACAATGTGCTTGCTTCAGTTCATCTCTACCCAACTCATGGTTTTGTTTGGGAGAGGGAGATAATGGGAGATATAGGTGTTTATCCTGAAGGTGTTCTGCCTCCAACAGGATGGGACACTGAATCTTAAAAAGAATTTAGATGTCAGTACCCAATGCATGGGATAAAATTACGGCCTACATGGCCGAAAATAAAGTAAAAGCGGCTTTGGAAACCGAAATAATTCAACAAACAATGGTTGTGAAAGCCATAGATTAAATCTCGAAGAAAATGGTGAAATCATAGATGAAAAACTTGATTGCATTTATGATGATGAACCATTAGGTTTTGAAAAGGATCCTAGAGATTCGACAAGACGTATGCAAGCTCAAGATCCAGTGGAAGAAGTGGATTTGGGAAATGGCTTAGTTAAAAGGCCAGCGTACATTAGTGCAAACCTTGATCTTTGCCTTAAAACCCAAGTTATCTCACTATTGCGCGAGTTCAAAGATTGTTTTGCGTGGGAGTACAATGAAATGTCTGGTTTGATTCGAGAAGTAGTGGAGTTGCAAATACCTATTCGACCAGGAAAGAAACCAGTAAAGCAAACACCAAGAAGATTCGCTCCTCAAATATTGGCTAAAATCAAAGAAGAGATTGTGAGTTGTTTAAGAGCAAATTCATCGGAAGCGCCAGTGAATTTTTGGGTTTTGTAGTACACAAGAAAGCGAGAGAAATTAATCAAAATAAGACTAAGACAATTACGGAAACAAAAGCTCCTTCAACCAAGAAAGAACTTCAGTCATTGTTAGGAAAGATCAATTTCCTTCGAAGATTTATATCGAATCTAAGTGGCAAAACACAAGCATTTTCGCCATTGTTGAAACTGAAGAAAGAAGACGAGTTCAAGTGGGAACAAGTCCATCAAGCAGCTTTTGATGAAATTAAGTCTTATTTAATGAAACCACCAATTTTATTGCCTGTTATTAGAAACAAAGTGCTGAAATTGTATATAGCAGCTTCTGATAACACCATAGGTAGTATGTTAGCACAAGAGGATGATAGTGGTGTCGAGAGAGCTATTTATTACCTTAGTAGGGTTTTAATTGATGCTGAAACAAGGTATAGCTCAATAGAAAAGTTGTGCCTTTGCTTATATTTCTCATGTACGAAGTTAAAGCAATATATAAAGCCAGCCGATGTTTATGTTTATTCGCATTTTGATGTTATTAAACATATGTTATCAAAACCAATGCTGCATAGTAGAATTGGTAAATGGGCTTTAGCTTTGTTAGAATATAACTTAACTTATCAACCTCTTAAATCGATCAAAGGACAAGTGGTTGCTGATTTTATAGTAGACCATTCTGTTGTCGAACATGAGATGAATTTGTTAGACATGCGTCCTTGGAAATTATACTTCGATGGCTCAAGCCATAAAAATGGAGTTGGTATTGGAATTTTAATCATTTCCCCAAATAATATTCCAACGAAGTATAGATTTAAAATTCGAGACTTTTGCTCCAATAATGAAAGTTGGGTATGAGGCTTTGATAGTAGGCCTTAAGATTTTACTCGAGTTGAGGGCAAGTCATGTGGAAATAAAAGGTGATTCTCAATTAGTTGTCAAACAACTGACAAAAGAATACAAATGCATTAAAGAGCACCTTATTAAGTATTTTATTGTTGCCAACACTTTGTTAAAAGGTTTACGTTTGTACACCTAGAACATTTACCACGAATTGAAAATCAAGTGGCAAATGAGTTAGCACAAATTGCTTGAGCTACAAAGTTTGAAACAAAGCCTAGAAGAGTTAATTGAGATAAAAGACAAACTCATTTCAAATGACTCTCTTTATAACGACACTTCTTCAGCATTATTGTCAACACCAAAAACTCGGGGGGCAATAAATACAAATGAAGTGTTTGTCGAAAAACGTCACATTGTTGATAACATTGACTTAGTAGAAATTTTTGCTCTTGACAATATGATTGATAATGATTGGCGGAAACCTATTGTAGAATATCTGCAAAATCCTACAGGAAACACCAATAGAAAAGTGAAGTACAGAGCTCTAAGCTATGTGATAATTGGGAATGAATTGTTCAAGAAAACTTCCGAATGGGTGTTATTAAAATGTCTTAGCGAGAATGAGGCATATTTAGCAGTTTCTGATACGCATAGTGGAGCATGTGGTTCACATCAAGTAGGCCACAAAATGAAATGGTTATTGTTTCGACAAGGAATGTATTGGCCAACTGTGTTGAAAGATTGTATAGAGTTTGCTAAAGGTTGTCAAGAATGCCAAAAGCATCTTTGGAATACAACATGTGCTGCAAATGAGTTGCATTCTGATTAAACCTTGGCCATTTAGAGGTTGGGCTTTAGATGTGATTGGGAGATAAATCCAACTTCGTCAAAAAGGCCATAGATACATCCTTGTAGGGATTGATTACTTCACTAAATGGGTAGAAGCGATACCTTTAGCCAATGTTGATCAAGAAGCAGTAATAAAGTTTATTCAAAATCATATCATTTATAGATATGGAATTCCGAAACCATTACTACGGACCAAGTGCATTTTTTCTTGGTCGGAAAAAATGGTAGAGTTTGCTTACGAAATTGGTTTTAAGTTATTAACTTCAACACCGTACTACGCACAAGCCAATGGTCGGGTAGAAATTTGCCAATACAATCATTATTAATTTGATTAAAAAGCATGTTGGGCGAAAACCCAAAATTGGCATAGTACTCTTGATCAAGTATTGTGGGCTTGTCGAACTTCACCTAAAGAATCTATCAACACTTTCTCCTTATAGGCTAACATTTGGACATGATGCGGTGTTACACGTTGAAATTTGTTTACAATCAACAAGAATTCGAGAGACGATGGGAAATCCTTACGATCATTATTGGAATATGATGATTGATGAATTGGTTGATTTAGGCGAAGAGAGGTTGTTGGCTTTAGAAATGCTCATTCGACAGAAGAGAGAGAGTAGCTAAAGCTTATAACAAAAGGTTAAGTTAAAAACCTTTGAAGAAGGAGAGTTAGTGTGGAAAGTCACATTTGCTATGGACAAAAAGATAGAGTTTTAGGCAAATGGTCACCGGGGTGGAAAGGCCCATTTCGCGTATTGCAATGCTTTTCGAATGGTGCTTATGAATTCGAAGAGCTAGGTGACGAAAACAGAATATTTAGAATAAATGGCAAATACTTAAAACAGTATAAGCCAACATTAACTGAGATAAGAATCGAGCAAACATAGATAAATGAAAATTGTTCACAAATGGTAACGTGTGGTGCAAAATCAAAATTACGTAACCATTGTAAGGTTTCTAAACTATTACAGAATCTTAAAGGTTCTTCAAAGAGGTTTTAAGCCTCTCAAGAACATTAGCACTTAAGGAAATGGAGGTCTCAAGAAGGTTTAGGTCTCTGTCGAGCTGAGCAAGGGTAACTTGGTGTTGATTGGCTTTTTCCAAATGTTCTATGGTTGTCAACGCTTCAGTTTCTTTTTTCGACGAAGAAGAATTCCCCATCCTTTCTTGGACTAAACTTTTCTGGTACTCAGCATTCGACAATTTGGTTTGAATTATTTTCATCTCTTCGATATAGCGTGTGATTTTCACATCCCACTCAATCAAATCTCTTTCGTCATTTTACTGCTTGTGCTAAAAGAGCTTGATATTATCTGAAGCGACCTTAAGAGAGACAAGTTCTTTTTCACGAAGTTGATTTTCCTGATCTTTGTGTTTGAGAATGTTGGATCGTTGTTTGATTAGAAGAGAGAGTTGCTCGAAGAGAGGACCGAACTCAATAAAGAAAGTGAGAAGATCTTGAGGAGGATCGACTTGGTCATTTTCGAATGAGTGATTTGATTTTGAAATACTCGGAAGGTCTCGTTCAATTTTAGCCCACGAGATCCCCTCAATATTTTAGCCTTCAATTGTGAATTAGGCTTTACATTCGATTCTGGTTGATAGAGTTGAGAGAAGTGTTTGAAGAGTTTATTAGCCAAATGTGTTGTGAACTTTGAAGACTCAACATAATTTTCAAAGTGCCAAAGGATTCTTCTTTTGATTCGGACAACTCTTTGTCACTTGACAAAGACTATTAGTCGATTCTTTGGCGGAGGTATCCTGGCTTTGATTCATTCTTTCTAAGCTCTCCTTTTCCTTTATCGATCATGGCCGTCGAGCTTCTCTTGAAAATGGCTTTTGTTTCTTGTTTTTCTTTTACGGATCCTTGGGTCCCAAAGATTTGGTATTTTCTTCAACAAGAGCCTCTTGTTCGACGCCACAAGATGTTTGAGATGGTTGCATCAACAATTGGAAGCTCGAGGTTCGATGTTCTTGGGAATTCCTTAATAGTTACACGGATGGTGATGAAGGCAAAGGGGTCTTACGAAGAAGAAAACTCTCGTGTTGCAACTTGATCAAAGTTTAAACGAGCGAGAGTATTATAACGCCCCAAATATAATTCAATTATTTATTTAGTGGGTTCTTTAAGGCTTACAACATTTGGTTAAGTCAAAGGATTAATTGGAGTTTTAGGGTATTTAGGAGGTATTTGATTTAAATGAGGAGTGGTGGTTAGTAAAGGGAGTGGTAATTTAAGTAATGGAGGAGTGTGATTAGAGGCCCATGAGAGTTAGGCCCATGATCCATGAATTAAGCCCATATTCATGCTTAAGGTGTAGTAGTCGATGGTGGAGAGTCCATTACCACCAAAATCTAAGAAAAGGCAAAGGAAAGTAAGAGAGAGAGAGTGGTAGGTGAGATGGCTTTTAGAGAGAGGAAGAGGAAGCTTGGCGTGGAAGAGCTCAATGCGAGGAGGAGGAGCGAGGAATGTTGGTGATTCTTGGTGGATCGGGAAGGCTTGGTGGAGAGATTGCTACTTCTTCAATCTTTTGAGGTTGGGGGCTCTCTCTTTCATCTATAATAGATTATATGATGTGTGTTATGCGTGAGTAGACTCTAGGAATGATTTACGAGATGCCTTGTATGTTTTGTGTGCTTGATGTGTTTGAAGTTGTGTGTTAGTTTCACTTGGTCAAAGGCGGTTGTGGTGAGTTGTTGTGGTGTTGGTCATACGAGTGACTTAGGAGTGAAATGGGAGGCGAGAAACTCTCGATCCCAGTGGAGTGTGTGAGTGTTGTAACCTTACGTGAAGTTCTTAAGGATTGATGAACCAGTTTTGAAGGTATAGGTGGATAATAGTGTGCTTAAGTATGATCTAGCGTGAGAACTAGAGAAGGGAAGGAAGAGGTAGACTAGGCGTGTAGAGAGAGACGATTGGCGAGGTGTATAGTATAAATTTACCTAAGTATATTTACGAGTGCGAGGCGTTAAGTTACAGTGCAATCCTACCGAGATGTGAGTATGCCAAGATAGGAGTGTGTAACGACAAGTGTATCGAAGTCTAAGGGATGATCGTAATGTGTCGAAGTGTAACTAACGAGTCATGGGAGCCGAGATGAGTGACAGAGTATAAGTAGCGTAATGTAAGGGTATCTGATACTAAGTATAGGTATCGAATTGTACTTGCCGAGGTGTAGAGTGGGTATGCCGAGGTGTTGTGGCCGAGATGTAGTGTACATAATACCTAGGTGTACTTGCCGAAGTGAGGCGTATGTGTGCCAATGCGTAAGTGTTGAATATAGGTGACGGATCATAAGTGATGATGTATAGGAGACGAAGGATAAGGGAGTGTAAACCGAGGTGTAATGTGTCGACTTGTAGCTACCGAGGTGAGGGGTTTGTATACCGAGGTGAAGTGGCCGAAGTGGAGTGTATATATACCTGCGTAGTTCTTTGAAGTGCGGACGTTATGTTATAGCGTGTATCTGCCGAGGTGAGTGTACTGAGGTTTAGGTGCGTTGAATAGTAAGTGTAGTGAAGCTTAACGTGTCGTAGAGTAGAGAACCGAGGTGCCAAAGAGTGCACCGAGGTGTTGTGTTGTATAAGCCGAGCCGAGGTGAGTGCTTAGGTGTAGTTTGCCTAAGTGTAGTGGCCGAGATGAGGTGAGTGCTTAGGCGTATTGTGCCTAAGTGTAGTAATCAAGGTGAAGTTGTGTGGTTAGGTGTGAAGTGACTAAGTGTAGATGATGAAGTGACTAAGTGTAGATAAGTGTAGATGATGAAGTGAGTTGTGAATAAGCTATGCGTAGTTGAGGAGGTGTAGTGCATGGACGTCTAAACTAGTATTGCCAAGGTTATAGGGTGTATATACCGAAGTGTATGTGTTGAAGTGTAGGTGTGATGGAAGATAGGGTGTGTGTGCCGAGGGTGCAACGTGGTGCGCCAAGGTCTTTGTGTAGTGGAGGCGAAGGGTAGGGTGTGTATCTTAGAGTACAATAGGGTGCACCGAGGTGTTGTGGAGTCTTGAGAGTCTTGATGAGTGCCGAGGAGTGCGAGTGGTGCCGAGTTACGTGAGTATAGTCGAGGCGAAACGAGGTAATCGTAGAGGTGAATGATGATGAGGTATTGAATCTTAAGTGTAACTATAGGTAATGCACCGGTGAATGGTGAAGAGGTGATGTTCCTTGAGTGTAACCGTAAGTGGTAATTGAGGTAGAAGCCAGAGCGCGGATGATGATGAGGTGTAGGTTGTCTAAAGTGAAGTATCATGGTGTAGATTAAGTATGCCTAAGGGTAGCTATTTAAGTGAGTTGAGATCACGGTATCTGTGTGCGAAGTGAAGCGAGAGTGTATTGGCGTGAAGTGAGAGGATCTTGAGTTGAGGTGAAGTGGAGTGAGTGCGTGTTCGGGATGGTGTGCGCGTTGTGCTTGATGAGGCGTGTGCGTAGTACTTGGTGTGTGTAGCGTATTGTGTTTTGGTGGGGTGTGGGTCACGGTGAGGGCACCAGTGTGGCATGCCCTTGTGCGTGAGGTCTCGGTGTGGGCGCCAATGTGGCGTGCCCTCGCGCCAGGTCCGGTGAGTGTAGCCGAGGTGATGCGAGAGTCTTGAGATAGGCGTGGACTTAGGCGAGAGCGTAAATGGGTATAGTGGCGAAATGGTGTGAGCTCGGATGAGCGGGAGGCGGCGTGGGGAGTTACGCAATGATCACGTTAAGTCTAGGCGTGGTGGGGGACGAAGTAGCGCGTGGTGTCTAGTCGAGGGCGATGGCGTAAGGTAAGGCGAGATGAGCGAAGGTATAGTCGAGGACAATAGGCGTTACGTGAGGCGAGATGAGGTGAAGGTGTAGTCGAGAACCTTAGGCATAAGGCGAGGCGAGAGAAGTAGTGGGACTAGACGAGATCCTAGGCGTGAGGTTCCGGGGCGAGGTGGAGAACTTTACGAGTGGAATGCCAAGTGAGGTGCCACCGAAGTGGAGTATTGGTGACGTAATGGGTAGCGATACTACATCGACTTAGCGCGTGCGAGATGAGTAGGTGTGCCGAGGTGACGAGCGAGCATGCAGAGAAGAGTGAAGGTGCCGAGGTGACCTATTTTTGACGCATGCATGTCGTAGAGTCATTAGCGCCACCGTGAGTGACGTTTAACGTCAAGAGTCGTTTAAGGGGCGAATTGGCATAGTCGGTTTAGTTCCTATGTGATGGTTCACCCTGGCGTTGTGAGGCCTTCGTAGTGATGGGTGGCTCCTTTGCACGAGGAGCCGAGTGCTGTGAGTGGGCGAATAGCATTTGTGCTATGGTGGTTGTCTAAGAGGACTAGGCAGCGTAAAGCGGCGGTGCGGTTACCTGCACAAAAGAGTTGTTTGTTCCGAGTGAATGCATTTGTTCATTGAGTCTCATGAATTCATATGCATCGTGACGGTTATAGACTTCGGTCTCGATCACGAAAAGACTTGGTCCGAGTATCACTAGCGACGGATATGCCCGAGTGGCTTAAAAGAGATGGATCCTCATGCATTATACCACCAGGTTTGGGTTGCATTGCATTGCACGCATATACTCATGCACATTGGTGTCTGTTGATGATTAGGAGTTGGTGTGTCTTAACTTGGTGTTGTGTGGGGTTGGTTGAGTCGGAGTGTTTCTAGTTGTCTTTCTCTAGCATAATGTTTATCATACATTTTATTATTTATGAAAAGAGACTCACCCTACTGCTTTTTATGTTGCTTCTTATGTCGGCAACGTGCAGGTGATCCTGAGTGAAGGTCCTTTCTTTCCTCAGTCTAGTTGTGGCGTCTTGCTCTGTGACGTCGAACCGGGGGCCGGGTAGTCTATTAGTTGTTTAAGATTAGTGTTGAGCCGTAATAGATTGATGTATTAGAATTTTGAGGGTTCGCCCCATTTAAGTCGTGCTATGTATCACGCAATTATATTTTATTAATGAAAAGTATTATTGGCTAAGTGAAAGTGATGTTTGATGAACGTAGCATTCCCTTGAGGATGTATCTTTGAAAAGAAAACGATTTTTGAACTCTGATCTTATAAATTAAAGTATTAAGAGTAAGGGGGTGTTACATGTTGGTATCAAGCGATTCGATGCAATCAGGCCAAGTTTGTCGATCGTAGTGTCTCGGAGAGATCTCTTGTTGATCTCAACCGAGAGAGTTTGTTGTAGATTTTGTCTAGTGGGTTGCAGCTGATGATTGTAGCATTGCTTGTAGTTGCTTGTGACTGTTGTTTGTATTAAGTGAGGTATGTGTGATTAGAAGAGCATTTTTATGACGTCAAAGGGTAGGAGTCGTGTGACGCCGCGCTACTACTGGGCTGCGTTAAAAAGTCCTTCCATGTGAAAGGTGTAAATTTTGAAAAGACGTAGTTTTGTGACCTTAACTAAATTGGATGCGTGAGTAGGAGGGTGATCACCCCGATAACTCATTCCCAATGAAAGAGGTGACAATAACTCGTAGTTATTATAAATTTTGAATATGTACTAATTTCAACTTGATTGATTGAGTGGTGTGTGCAAGTTTGATTGACTATTAATTTTTAGATAAATAGGTGCCTTATGGATGTTTGAGTTTTGATTTGGGGGTTGATAGTAGGGAGATGTAAAAATAAGGATTGACACTTTGGGTTTGAAGTTCATGCAAAGAAAATAGAGCATGCCTTTTTGGAAAAAGTTTAGAAATATGGTTTCTGGAAAGCCTAAGGTAGAAAAATTGTTCTTAAAAGTATGGTAGCCGAGGGGGTACCTATATAGGACCTGGATGATAGTGTGTAACTTTGATGATTAAAGGATTAGAATTCGGTGCGAAGAATAGGAATCTTAGGGGTTGAGGAAGGCATTGTTTGTGGTTTGGATATAGATTGACGTAAGATAGGAGCATTAGTACTTTAAATGATTCCTATGGTGTAGTTCTCTAACGATAAATTAATGGAGTTTGGATAATCGAGTGAGATTTTGGTGACCCGAGAATAGAGTTTTGGTACAAAGTAAAGGTGTAGAGGGGTGTGTATGTCCTAGTCCTAGGTGTACAAGGAGGTGTTGTTGTGATTGGGAGCAAGAATAAGATTGATAGAACTAGTGTGATCATGTAAATGAGGAGATTTTCGAGGACGAAAATATTCTAAGTGGGGGAGAGTTGTAACGCCCCAAATATAATTCAATTATTTATTTAGTGGGTTCTTTAAGGCTTACAACATTTGGTTAAGTCAAAGGATTAATTGGAGTTTTAGGGTATTTAGGAGGTATTTGATTTAAATGAGGAGTGGTGGTTAGTAAAGGGGAGTGGTAATTTAAGTAATGGAGGAGTGTGATTAGAGGCCCATGAGAGTTAGGCCCATGATCCATGAATTAAGCCCATATTCATGCTTAAGGTGTAGTAGTCGATGGTGGAGAGTCCATTACCACCAAATCTAAGAAAAGGCAAAGGAAAGTAAGAGAGAGAGAGTGGTAGGTGAGATGGCTTTTAGAGAGAGGAAGAGGAAGCTTGGCGTGGAAGAGCTCAATGCCAAGGAGGAGGAGCTGGAATGTTGGTGATTCTTGGTGGATCGGGAAGGCTTGGTGGAGAGAGTGCTACTTCTTCAATCTTTTGATGTTAGGGGCTCTCTCTTCATCTATAATAGATTATATGATGTGTGTTATGCGTGAGTAGACTCTAGGAATGATTTACGAGTGCACTTTGTATGTTTTGTGTGCTTGATGTGTTTGAAGTTGTGTGTTAGTTTCACTTGATGCGGTTGTGGTGAGTTGTTGTGGTGTTGGTCATACGAATGACTTAGGAGTGAAATGGGAACTGAGAAACTCTCAGTCCCAGTGAGCTGGTGTGAGTGTTGTAACCTTCGTGAAGTTCTTAAGGAGTGATGAACCAGTTTTGAAGGTATAGGTGGATAATAGTGTGCTTAAGTATGATCCTAGCGTGAGAACTAGAGAAGGAAGGAAGAGGTAGACTAGGCGTGTAGAGAGAGACCTGATTGACGATGTGTATAGTATAAATTTACCTAAGTATAGTTCTGAGGTGCAGGCGTTAAGTTACAGTGCAATCCTACCGAGATGTGAGTATGCCAAGATAGGAGTGTGTAACGACAAGTGTATCGAAGTCTAAGGGATGATCGTAATGTGTCGAAGTGTAACTAACGAGTCATGGGGCCGAGATGAGTGACAGAGTATAAGTAGCGTAATGTAAGGGTATCCGATACTAAGTATAGGTATCGAATTGTACTTGCGAGGTGTAGAGTGGGTATGCCGAGGTGTTGTGGCCGAGATGTAGTGTACATAATACCTAGGTGTACTTGCCAAGTGAGGCGTATGTGTGCCAATGCGTAAGTGTTGAATATAGGTGACAGAGCATAAGTGATGATGTATAGGAGGCGAAGGATAAGGGAGTGTAAACCGAGGTGTAATGTGTCGACTTGTAGCTACCGAGGTGAGGGGTTTGTATCACCGAGGGTGAAGTGGCCGGAAGTGGAGTGTATATATACCTAAGCGTAGTTCTTTGAAGTCTGAGACATTATGTTATAGCGTGTATCCGCCGAGGTGAGTGTCTACCGAGGTTTAGGTGCGTTGAATAGTAAGTGTAGTGAAGCTTAACGTGTCGCGAGTAGAGAGCCAGGTGCCAAAGAGTGCACCGAGGTGTTGTGTTGTATAAGCCAGAGCCGAGGTGAGTGCTTGGGTGTAGTGTGCCTAAGTGTAGTGGCGAGATGAGGTGAGTGCTTAGGCGTATTGTGCCTAAGTGTAGTAATCAAGGTGAAGTTGTGTGGTTAGGTGTGAAGTGACTAAGTGTAGATGATGAAGTGACTAAGTGTAGATGATGAAATGACTAAGTGTAGATGATGAAGTGAGTTGTGAATAAGCCTGTGCGTAGTTGAGGAGGTGTAGTGCATGGACGTCTAAACTAGTATTGCCAAGGTATAGGGTGTATATCTTGAAGTGTATGTGTTGAAGTGTAGGTGTGATGGAAGATAGGGTGTGTGTGCCGAGGGTGCAACGTGGTGCGCCAAGGTCTTTGTGTAGTGGAGGCGAAGGGTAGGGTGTGTATCTTGAGGTACAATAGGGTGCACCGGGGTGTTGTGGAGTCTTGGGAGTGCCGATGAGTACCGAGGTGCTTGAGTGGTCTTAGAGTTCGTGAGTATAGTCGGTGAAGCGAAACGAGGTGTCGTGAGGTGAATGATGATGAGGTATTGAATCTTAAGTGTAACTATAGGTGGTAACCGAGGTGAATGGTGAAGAGGTGATGTTCCTTAGTGTAACTGTAAGTGGTAATTGAGGTAGAAGCCGAGGCGGATGATGATGAGGTGTAGCTGTCTAAGTGAAGTATCAAGGTGTAGATTAAGTATGCCTAAGGGTAGCTATTTAAGTGAGTTGAGATGCAGGTATCTGTGTGCGAAGTGAAGCGAGAGTGTATTGGCTTGAAGTGAGAGGATACCGAGTTGAGGTGAAGTGGAGTGAGTGCGTGTTCGGGATGGTGTGCGCGTTGTGCTTGATGAGGCGTGTGCGTAGTACTTGGTGTGTGTAGCGTATTGTGTTTTGGTGGGGGTGTGGGTCACGGTGAGGGGCACCAAGTGTGGCATGCCCTTGTGCCGTGAGGGTCTCGGTGTGGGCGCCAAATGTGGCGTGCCCCTCGCGCCAGGTCCGGTGAGTGTAGCCGAGGTGATGCGAGAGTGCTGAGATAGGGCGTGGACTTAGGCGAGAGGCGTAAATGGGTATAGTGACGAAATGGTGTGAGCTCGGATGAGGCGGGAGGCGAGCGTAGAGTTACGCAATGATCGTTAAGTCTAGGCGTGGTGGGACGGCGTGGCGCGTGGTGTCTAGTCGAGGACGGTTGGCGTAAGGTAAGGCGAGATGAGGCGAAGGTATAGTCGAGGACAATAGGCGTTACGTGAGGCGAGATGAGGTGAAGGTGTAGTCGAGAACCTTAGGCATAAGGCGAGGCGAGAGAAGTAGTGGGACTAGACGAGATCCTAGGCGTGAGGTTCCGGGGCGAGGTGGAGAACTTTACGAGTGGAATGCCAGTGAGGTGCCACCGAGTGGAGTATTGGTGACGTAATGGGTAGCGATACTACATCGACTTAGCGTCTTGAGATGAGTAGGTGTGCCGAGGGTGACGGCGAGCATACCGAGAAGAGTGAAGGTGCCGAGGTGACCTATTTTTGACGCATAACAACAGAGTAGTTGCGCCAGCGCCACCGTGATGGCGTTTAACGTCAAGAGTCGTTTAAGGGGACGAATTGGCATAGTCCGGTTTAGTCCCTATGTGATGGTTCGATCCCCAGGCGTTGTGAGGCCTTCGTAGTGATGGAGTGGCTCACCGCCGAGGAGCCGAGGTGTCCGTGAGTGGGCGAATAGCATTTGTGCTATGGTGGTTGTCTAAGAGGACTAGGCAACGTAAAGCGACGGTGCGGTTTGCACAAAAAGAGTTGTTTGTTACGAGTGAATGCATTTGTTCATTGAGTCTCATGAATTCATATGCATCGTGATTATAGACTTGATCTCGTCTGAAAGACTTGGTCCGAGTATCACTAGCGACTGGATATGCCCGAGTGGCTTAAAGAGATGGATCCTCATGCATTATACCACAGTTTGGGTTGCATTGCATTGCATGCATATACTCATGCACATTGGTGTCTGTTGATGATTAGGAGTTGGTGTGTCTTAACTTGGTGTTGTGTGGGGTTGGTTGAGTCGGAGTGTTTCTAGTTGTCTTTCTCTAGCATATTGTTTATCATACATTTTATTATTTATGAAAAGAGACTCACCCTACTGCGCTTTTATGTTGCTTCTTATGTCGGCAAGCGTGCGGTGATCTGAGTGAAGGTCCTTTCTTTCCTCAGTCTAGTTGTGGCGTCTTGCTCTGTGACGTCGAACTGGGGAGCCGGGTAGTCTATTAGTTGTTTAAGATTAGTGTTGAACTGTAATAGATTGATGTATTAGAATTTTGAGGGTTCGCCCCATTTAAGTCGTGCTATGTATCACACAATTATATTTTATTAATGAAAAGTATTATTGGCTAAGTGAAAGTGATGTTTGATGAACGTAGCATTCCCTTGAGGATGATGTATTTTTGAAAAGAAAACGATTTTTGAACTCTGATCTTATAAATTAAAGTATTAAGAGTAAGGGGTGTTACAAGTAACAACAGGTTGTTTATCTACCTGTTTACATTAAGTTATATTAGTAATGTTGAAATTGGAAAGTTGTAAAACAAAAGAGGTTCAAGATAAATTCGAAAGAATGTTTACCTTAAGCTTTTTGGCTAGAGGAGAAAGCTGGAATTCAGAAGGCTCGTTAATAATAATGCCTTTTGTCGCCCTTTGAGGATCAAGTAGAGTTATTTTTCTTGATCTTGGTATAAGAGGAACATGGTCTTCATCACTTTCGGTATCCTGAAAAGAGAGTTCAGTTTATAATGCAAGTGATATCACAAAATAAGTGATAAGTTTGAAAGAATTTTCGACAGACTGATGGGGTTTATATATACTACCTCAGAACTGGAAGAGATGACTTGTTTCCCTCTAGTTTTGATCTTCTGAAGAGGGCTTAGCACTTTGGTTATTTTCTGGAAGAAGAAAATTTTCGATGTGATCGAAAGGTCATACTCAGAAAAAACTTGAAGTAGGTGGATAACAACATACCTTTCTTGGGGTAAGATTTGGAGTAGGACTTGTTTCAATTTTCTTCTTGGTTTTTGGGGAAGATTTCTTTGTTGTTGTCTTGCTTCCTTTGCCCTTCAACTTTGCTACAGTTTTTTCTAGTGTCGAAAATATTGATAAGCAAGCAGCAAGAAAATTCAACTACAAGTATATAAATCTTAAAAAACCTTAAACGTCGAGAAGGTATATACATGTGTTTCGTGAAGGAAAAGCGATGAAAATTTCTTCAAGAGACTTTCGACAAAAGTATCATTGGCTTCCCCAGCAGCAGTAGTGTAATACTTGAACCACCAGTCATGAAACTTTGCAGTGCATGAGAATCTTGGATTATAATTGATAGGTTTGAAGTTCAAAGCTCTGTAATGGAATTTCTTGAAAGCTTGTTCATAAGCTTTTTCTCATTTCTCAGGCTTGTAAAATCTCGCCTATGAAAATACACAAGCCTTGGTCGAATTTGGCAGAGCCTAAATTGTCTTGCAAAGTAACTTGGGAAGTATCTGGTGATTCCAAGATTATTCTTATTTTTGCTAGGTGTGAGTCTTGTGGAAAGAAGTGTTGGGGAAAGATAAGCTTGCCAAATTTGGTTAGTTTCTTGAAATGTGTTCAATAGAGGAAGGGGAAATGGTCTTCTAAACCAAGTTGGCCCATAAGGTCTTTGTACAAAAGGGGCCATAGAGTCTTTGAAATTGGTACAGATTCGAAAGATTTGAAATAAATGGAGAAAGACTCTTCTCTGCGAAAAGGTCCGTTTGTTTAGACTTCAATCGTATGCTAATCGAATTCCTCACCCTTCTTGTTTCTAGAGAGGGTTGAACTGTTTTAGGAATAAATAGGCCTAGTCTAGATTCAAAGGTAGCTAAAAGCCACAATTGTAATAGCCACATGGGACCAAAAGCCAGAAATTTGGTCGTTGGTTTATCTTCCCTCAATTTTAGGACAGCATTGTCAAGTTGTTGGTGCAGGGATCCTAAAATCAATTTGGCAAGGTTGATGTTTTGCTATGCATGAAGTTGAGTAGCTAATGGGATGAAAGATTTGGAAACTTGAAGAGAACGTGAGCAAAAAACAAAAAGGGATAGCCAAAGGGTTAGAAAAGCTATATGTTCTAAATCAGATACTTCCTCAGTGTCAATATTATGATGGTCACTAATGTAAGGGGCAAAAGAAGCGTTAGTGAAGTTGAAGTCATAGTCATTGGTAGGAAGTTTAGGATTGAAAGTTTCACCTAAAGGTTTTAAACCAGTGATGGCAGCGACATCTAAAAGAGTGGGAGATAACATACCACACTTAAGGTGAAGGCTATGTGTGGCACAATCCCAAAATTGCATTGCTGCCAAGATCAAAGTACTATCATATTTAGACCCATACCTCGACAATTGAATGAGGTCAAAGATGCCTTGTTGTTTCCAAACAGTGGCTTTCTTAGCTTCTACTTTGTTAAGCCAATCTAGGTAGACTTTTTGTTCTAGGTGCAGACCTAAAAACCCTAAGAGGATTAGTCAAAAAATCTAAATGGAAGGGTGTTTTAGCAAAGATCCTAGGTTGAAGAAGACGAGAACTAGGGAAAATCTCTGTAACTTCATCATTTTCCAGTAAGGGGTTAGGCAGAGGACCCAAAAAGGCATGGGTATAAAGTTCAGTCGAGGGAATTAATACCTGGGTCTGCCAAAGGAGTGTTCGTTCATCAGCAATGTCAGGTTCATCAACAAAGTATTCAATTGACTGAGTTTTTCTTGGCTCATCATTTTTCTTTGAACTCTCGGGTTTCGTCGCAACAATAGATGTTGAAGCCATGAGTATGAAAAGAAAAGCGCAGGTTTGAATCTGGGTTTAGATTGAAGAAAAGAGTGAAAGCTTGCAACTTTTGTAAATTCTGGGTGTCTCAAGTTTTAAGGAAGAAGAATGCAGAGAGGTTTTCAAAGACCGCCGCAAAAGTTTCAAGTGAGAAAAAGGAAGTTGAAAGGATTCAAGCGTTTTTATATGTTTGGCGTATGCAGTGGTTCACACGATCACCAAAAGCGCACGTTTGTGACCTTTGAGAGACGTGATGACCCACCAACTACGCTACATGCCCCAAGGAAGCGGTTTATTTTATCTGTGTAAGTCATGATGGCTATTTTTTTTCTCTCACTGTTGAAGTGCAAAAGGCGGTAGAGGTAAATGTTGCACAGTATTCAAAAAATGCTCTTTCTTATTTCCATTCATCATTTTGTCGAAAGAAACATTTTTTGGGGGGCAATTTGTTATCCCAAAATTTCGACAATGCTTTAAATGAAGTATTAAATGGGTTTGATTCTTCATTAATGATGTCTTGGAAACTACAAGTCAACATCAAGTCAGTTCACTATCAGTTCGACAGAAAAGATTTCTAAGTGTTGGTAGTTGTTATACCCCAATTTTGTCCGTATTCTTTTTCTGGTATTAGTCGTTTATTTTATTATTTGTTCTGAAGTCGCGCAATTACAAGAATTATTTTAGTCAGCGTCCTAGGAATCAGTGACTGTACAGTTCAAGGAATCCTAGGACCCCTACACTAAAAAATACCAACCAATAAACCTTTTTCAGGAAGAACTACGTAGCTTTGATTCCTCCATTGCATCCGGAGGTACGTAGGAGCAAGACTCAACTCTTGTCAAGCACTAAAAACCAAAAACTTAAATAAGTCTTTTTCTCCATAAATAAAAAGAGTAATTATTAAATAAATCTTAAATAATTAGACAATGGATGTCGTGGGGTGCTAATACTTTCCCCACACATAACGACTCGAACCCTAACAATGCTTTGTCCTAAAACCTAAAGGGATTTTCGAATTTGCCCTTAAACTAAAATTTGGTGGCGGCTTCCTAAGAACCTTTGAAGAATCCCTTTCCCGGATTTTTCGGTCGCTCTGATGAGTGGGAATGAACCCGACAAGCTGGTACTTAGAGTTTTGGAAGTAAGCAAAGCAAAGGAGCTTTCGACAAGGCAAGTCTTAATGTTTCGACAAGGCAAGGTTCAACGTTTCGACAAGCGGTTAGCGGCCGGTTTAGTCGAAGTTTAAAGAAGAAGAGCGATTAGTGGGTGGTTACTCTTTCTTACGTTTAGTGGGAGGTTACTTTTTCTTACGTTTGTTTCAAGGAGTATATATACTACTTTGTAATAGAAACTTCGAGGTCACAACATAAACACGAGTTACAAAACTCAAACTTCCAAGCGGCAAATAAAAACGAGTGAACGGAATTGTTGTATGTGCTTGTGAACCATTCCTTTTAATATTGCTTCACTTTATTTACAATCTTATTCTGTATATAATCTATTTCTTTTAAAAACACAAAAAACACAAGAGCAATTGTCACGAGATTTCCTAGTTTGATCTCATAAACACAACATTTAAAACTAGTGATTGTTTGCTAAAAACACCAAAGAAACACCCTCTCACCTCAGTCTCTCTGCACCGTCAAAGCCACACCCCCCACTGTGAACCAAAACCTCCTCCACTTAAACCTTTTCATTTTTCTCCCATTGTCTCGGTAATTGTTTCTCACCGCCACCCACCACCTCCCTTCACCCAAGTCTCTACGTTTTCTTCCTCTCACTCTCACTCTTCATTTCTGCTTTGCATGTCAGTGGTGGTGCTGTGGCGGTGGAGGAGAGGGTGGTGGTGGCTCGCCGAAGGTGGTGGTGGCTCGCTGGAGAAGAAGATGAAGATTGGGGGTGATTTTTCATATTTGTGTGCTTTTCTCAATTCGGTCCTCATGTTTTTGTTAAGCTTCGTTTTGGTCCCCTCTATGCAACATCATATAAAAATTCCAAGTCAGTAGTGACATGTAAGACGCCACGTCGCAGTTAACTGCAAGCGTGGCGTCCGTTAAAAAAAATAATGGCGAGAGACCAAAATGACACGAAAATGAAAGATGAGGACCAAAATGAACCGAAAAAAAGGATAAATGACCAAAGTGAAACCTAGAGCAAAGATAAAGGATCAAAAATGTAATTTAGCCTTTCAAATCCCTTTCTTACATAAAGTTTAGATGAGTTGGTTCCGGGGGCTCATCAAAATCATGATAGATCTCAATAGTCTTTGAGCGCTAACAAAAGTACTTACAATTCTTAACTGGCCGAGCTAATCTTCATTGGCACCTATATCAAATCCTTAGTAACTTGTGGATTGAAATTGTACTTATGTTCAATTGTTTATATAAGTCTTCCATTCATCATCATGTACCTCCTTTATTAGTTTTAATTTCATACTAAAGAAGAAAAATGAAAAATGAAAAATTTTATGGTGAAGATGTTGCTCCTCGGGCTTGTTTAACTTGTGCCCCATCCCCATTTGATTTTTTTTTTCCTCTTTTCTTAATTCATCCCAAGTACTTAAGATTTTTTATGGTTGAACTCGTTTATAGGATTAATTCAGTGAGATGTTTACCTCACCCTTTACTTCTTTATCGTAGATTTAATTTCTCATAAAAGGAAGGAAAAAAATTTAGGATTGTTTGAAGTTCTTGTATATAAGAAGGACATAGTACTAGCATAAGCTTCTTGATAACATGTATATAAATATAAAATTGTTTTTTTAAAAAGTCGGATGTCCTTTGCGCGCAAATGAAGAGACTAATCCTTCGAGTCTAGTAGGACCATATTGGGTGACAAAGCTCTCCCTCAAAAGATTTAAGCATTCTTTGCGTGTCAAGTGAATTCGAACTCAAGACCTTTTTTAAGTTAAAAGAGACCTCAATCATCTCATCTAAGTGCTCTTGACTATATCTATATAATTGATTTGACATTAAATAAAAATTTTGTGTTTCAATAATATTAATTGGTTTCACTTAGTGCCAAAAGCAATGGTTACCCTTTATTATCGAGTCTAATTAAGTTCTATTTAAAGTCAACTGAAAATGATTAAAATATCCTTTTAATTAACCCTTTATATAATTTATATAATAAATATATGATAAAAAACCAATAGTGAAAATAAACATCACCAATGTTGTAATTATATAAAGGTTTCACTAACATAAATCTTGTTTTTTTGTAACAATGTTCAATGTTGTTTGTTCATTATGGGGTATGAATTGGGATTTCATTTTATTAGATTAGATGACGAGGATGCTCGGAACTCGGAAGGAGAACATAAAAATATGTCAAACTATCTAAATAACGGAAAAATAATAAATTTGTGATGAAAATAAAATCAACAAATCACCCCACTAATAATATTATCATAATAAAATACTTTATTCGATATGTTGCTGATAAAGCTAATTTATGATTTTTAAATTAGCATTATTCACACATATAGTTTGTTTATGAAAAACAAAACAATTATTGTTCTTCAATTGAGCATGACCACCTTTTCAATCCACTTTTCATTTTCACTAGGAATTTCATATATGAATGTCAAACAAACTGTGGTGGAGACTTGGGCGCATACGAATGGAGGAATTATGCAGCAAATGCAGTTTCCTTGTTTGTCACAAAATCCATACCGAATAGGGTCATTAAACCCTCCGAACTATTACAGTAGGTGCAAGTAGAACTATCACACTTCTTATCCACCACCACTACTTGCGGTTGAGAATTAAAAACATTTATTACGTCTCCATTCGACTGCAACAACAAATCAAATTTATATGTAAATATGCGCAAATAAAAACTCTTTTCAATGAACCCCATATAAATGTGGATGGAAAAAGTTATATACCATTGCACAAGTAAGAAGAGAATCAAAATAAGCGAAGACAAGTTGTTTTGATTTCTCATTTCTTATTTGTTTCAACCAATAATACCTCAATATTGTATGAATCATTGAGTATATATATATATAATTCATGCTAGAAAATAGTGCCATGAAAAATTTAATTCATTCTTATCGTTTTTGACAATGAATTCATTCTTATCTTAAGCATTTATTTTAGTCAAAAAAAATATATGAAGCATTTATTATAATTAATAAATTAAATTCTTATCAGCGTGCAACAATAACAAAAAACGCCAGTCAATTTGAAATTAATTCAATAAATTGTCATAATATCAATATAAAATCATGATAGCTAAAAATCGAGTCAACTTTGAAATTAGTATTCATTTGAGTCAATTTAGTTTTTGTCAAAAAAATTGAGTCAACTTTGAAATTAGTATTGTATTTTAAGATGTCTTTCTTCTCTATCAATCGAATGAGATGTTTTACGTCAAAAAGTAAAAAAAAAAAAGTTTTTATCGACACTAAAACCAAAATTCTAAAATTTTAAATGGAAACCCTTAAATGTATAATAAATATAATATAATATAAAATTAATAAATGTATATAACTAAGATGATTTAGCAATGGAAGTATGTTATATAATTTGAACAACTGTAAACACAAGTCATACTTATATGCAACAAAAATGCGGATAAGAGTGTGTTTGATTTGCTAAACAGTAAGAGACTGGATTGAACAATTCTAATTGTATCCTGTTTGATTTGGAAACTGTTCATGGTACTGAAAAGAAGTGGGAGCAAGGGATTAGACAACAAGCCAAATTTCTATCTCGTTTTAATTGGGTCAGTCAAATAATTTGAACCTATGTTAGTAACTAATCTCGATTGAGCTTGATTTTAGTCGTTTGTCCAGTTGGGCCTATGTTAAGTCTTTTGATTTGGTTTGGCCCAATTTAGTCAATTGTTCTTCCATTTGACCAAGGGTTTTTTTTTTGGACCCCCACCCTCTCCCCTTAAACCCCCACCCACCATATGAAAAGACCAAAATACCCCTATTTGTTTACAAAATCACCATTTCTTCACATAATTGGTCATACCTACGTTTGACCACCTTCACTCGCATATACGCCACACAGACGTATATACGATTAGGCCAGAAATCCACCCATCGCATATACCCCACGAGACCCTATATATCGACGAGCAACTTTTTACTCACCGTATATACCCACACAAGCGTATATACGATTAGCAAAAATTCACCACTCGCATATACGCCCGAAATACCCTATATCGGCGAGCAAAAGTAAGCATCGTATATACACCATTGTTGATGTAATACGATGATGAGCAATTTAATTTTTTTACTAATTTTTTTTCCTTTGCTTGCGGTGTCCAAGTAGGCATAGAGGAGAAGCGAGGTATCTCTGTCGGAGAGAGAGTCATCTTCGCTCAGTCACGAGGACTCGGAGGCATAATCGACTCCATGCTTGAGGAGACGAGAGAGCACAGTGCGGTGACCAGTGAGTGTCGGCTGAGCGGTGAGCACCATGACGCTTGCTCGATGTCGGCCCATTGGAGCTTTCTATCTTGGGGATTACTGTTTGTCATACCCCAATTTTGTCCGCTTAGGTCAAAACCTAATTTACCTGCATTTAGGGTTCTAAAAGTCATTTCAAAACTTCTAAAATCATTTTTGGAGTTAGAATGCACTTTTAGACAAATTAGGGTTTTTCGAGTACAAAAGGGTATTTTGGTCATTTCACAAATAAGGGACAGTTCCTCAAGACAAGTCATCAATATGCATTTCAAAGTATTAGAGGTCACTCCTAGGGTGAAAAATCATTTTTGAAGTGAAAATGTGTTTCAGCAAAAAAAACTAGGGTTTTTAGAGTGAAAGGGCATTTTGGTCATTTCACAATAAAAATGGTCTTTTGTCCCAAATCCTTGAATAATCATCAATGATTTATTTGAGGGATATTTGTGCTCCATTGTGAATATTTTTGTGCATAAATATTAAACCTTGTGGCTCGAAATGCATTCTCCTCTCGATTATTTATTTTGGGGAAAAACTAGGTTTAATATTTATGCACAAAAATATTCACAATGGAGCACAAATATCCCTCAAATAAATCATTGATGATTATTCAAGGATTTGGGACAAAAGACCATTTTATTGTGAAATGACCAAAATGCCCTTTCACTCTAAAAACCTAGTTTTTGCCTCAAAACACATTTTCACTTCAAAAATGATTTTTCACCCTAGGAGTGACCTCTAATACTTTGAAATGCATATTGGATGACTTGTCTTGAGGAATCTGTCCCTTATTTGTGAAATGACCAAAATACCCTTTTTGTCTTGAAAAACCCTAATTTGTCTAAAAAGTGCATTCTAACTCCAAAAATGATTTTAGAAGTTTTGAAATGACTTTTAGAACCCTAAATGCAGGTAAATTAGGGTTTTGACCTAAGCCGGACAAAATTGGGGTATGACGAGTAATCCCAAGATAGAAAGCTCCAATGGTGATCTTGAAGTGCGTCATGGTGCTCACTGGCTCAGTGATACTCAGTTGAGGTCAACTTTGTGCTGTCTTTGTCTCCTCATTTGAAGCATGGGTCGATTATGCCTCCGAGTCCTCGTGCTCGGAGCAGTAGATGACTCCCCTCTCTCTCCGATAGGAGATACCTCGCTTCTCCCTCTATGCCTACTGGACACTGCAAGCAAAGGAAAAAAAAATTAGTAAAAAAAAAAAATTAAATTGCTCATCGTATTTACATCAACAATGGTGTATATACGATGCTTACTTTTGCTCGTCGTATATAGGGTATTCTGGGCGTATATGCGAGTGGTGAATTTCTTGCTAATCGTATATACGCCTTGACAGGGGTATATACGGTGAGTAAAAAGTTGCTCGTCGTATATAGGGTTCTGGTGGGGTATATGCGATGGGTGGATTTCTGGCCTAATCGTATATACGTCTGTGTGGCGTATATGCGAGTGAAGGTGGTCAAACGTAGGTATGACCAATTATGTGAAGAAATGGTGATTTTGTAAACAAATAGGGGTATTTTGGTCTTTTCATATGGTGGGTGGGGGTTTAAGGGGAGAGGGTGGGGGTCCAAAAAAAAAACCCTTGGTCAAATGGAAGAACAATTGACTAAATTGGGCCAAACCAAATCAAAAGACTTAACATAGGCCCAACTGGACAAACGACTAAAATCAAGCTCAATCGAGATTAGTTACTAACATAGGTTCAAATTATTTGACTGACCCAATTAAAACGAGATAGAAATTTGGCTTGTTGTCTAATCCCTTGCTCCCACTTCTTTTCAGTACCATGAACAGTTTCCAAATCAAACAGGATACAATTAGAATTGTTCAATCCAGTCTCTTACTGTTTAGCAAATCAAACACACTCTTATCCAGATTTTTTGTTGCATATAAGTATGACTTGTGTTTACAGTTGTTCAAATTATATAACATACTTCCATTGCTAAATCATCTTAGGTATATACATTTATTAATTTTATATTATATTATATTTATTATACATTTAAGGGTTTCCATTTAAAATTTTAGAATTTTGGTTTTAGTGCCGATAAAAACTTTTTTTTTTACTTTTTTGACAGAAAACATCTCATTCGATTGATAGAGAAGAAAGACATCTTAAAATACAATACTAATTTCAAAGTTGACTCAATTTTTTTTGACAAAAAAACTAAATTGACTCAAATGAATACTAATTTCAAAGTTGACTCGATTTTTAGCTATCATGATTTTATATTGATATTATGACAATTTATTGAATTAATTTCAAATTGACTGGCGTTTTTTGTTATTGTTGCACGCTGATAAGAATTTAATTTATTAATTATAATAAATGCTTCATATATTTTTTTTTGACTAAAATAAATGCTTAAGATAAGAATGAATTCATTGTCAAAAAACGATAAGAATGAATTAAATTTTTTCATGGCACTATTTTCTAGCATGAATTATATATATATATACTCAGTCAGATTCATACAATATTGAGGTATTCGGTTGAAACAAATAAGAAATGAGAAATCAAAACAACTTGTCTTTCGCTATTTTGATTCTCTTCTTACTTGTGCAATGGTATATAACTTTTTTCCATCCACATTTATATGGGGTTCATTGAAAAGAGTTTTTATTTGCGCATATTTACATATAAATTTGATTTGTTGTTGCAGGTCGAATGGAGACGTAACAAATGTTTTTAATTCTCAACCGCAAGTAGTGGTGGTGGATAAGAAGTGTGATAGTTCTACTTGCACCTACTTCTGTAATAGTTCTGGAGGGTTTAATGACCCTATTCGGTATGGATTTTGTGACAAACAAGGAAACTGCATTTGCCGTACAATTCCTCCATTTCGTGCGTCCAAGTCTCCACCACAGTTTGTTTGACATTCATATATGAAATTCCTAGTGAAAATGAAAAGTGGATTGAAAAGGTGGTCATGCTCAATTGAAGAACAATAATTGTTTTGTTTTTCATAAACAAACTATATGTGTGAATAATGCTAATTTAAAAATCATAAATTAGCTTTATCAGCAACATATCGAATAAAGTATTTTATTATGATAATATTATTAGTGGGGTGATTTGTTGATTTTATTTTCATCACAAATTTATTATTTTTCCGTTATTTAGATAGTTTGACATATTTTTTATGTTCTCCTTCCGAGTTCCGAGCATCCTCGTCATCTAATCTAATAAAATGAAATCCCAATTCATACCCCATAATGAACAAACAACATTGAACATTGTTACAAAAAAACAAGATTTATGTTAGTGAAACCTTTATATAATTACAACATTGGTGATGTTTATTTTCACTATTGGTTTTTTATCATATATTTATTATATAAATTATATAAAGGGTTAATTAAAAGGATATTTTAATCATTTTCAGTTGACTTTAACTAGAACTTAATTAGACTCGATAATAAAGGGTAACCATTGCTTTTGGCACTAAGTGAAACCAATTAATATTATTGAAACACAAAATTTTTTATTTAATGTCAAATCAATTATATAGATATAGTCAAGAGCACTTAGATGAGATGATTGGGGTCTCTTTTAACTTAAAAAAGGTCTTGAGTTCGAATTCAGCTCGGGCATGCAGCAATGCTAAATCTTTTGAGGGAGAGCTTTGTCACCCAATATGGTCCTACTAGACTCGAAGGATTAGTCTCTTCATTTGCGCGCAAAGGACATCCGACTTTTTAAAAAAACAATTTTATATTTATATACATGTTATCAAGAAGCTTATGCTAGTACTATGTCCTTCTTATATACAAGAACTTCAAACAATCCTAAATTTTTTTCCTTCCTTTTATGAGAAATTAAATCTACGATAAAGAAGTAAAGGGTGAGGTAAACATCTCACTGAATTAATCCTATAAACGAGTTCAACCATAAAAAATCTTAAGTACTTGGGATGAATTAAGAAAAGAGGAAAAAAAAATCAAATGGGGATGGGGCACAAGTTAAACAAGCCCGAGGAGCAACATCTTCACCTTAAAATTTTTCATTTTTCATTTTTCTTCTTTAGTATGAAATTAAAACTAATAAAGGAGGTACATGATGATGAATGGAAGACTTATATAAACAATTGAACATAAGTACAATTTCAATCCACAAGTTACTAAGGATTTGATATAGGTGCCAATGAAGATTAGCTCGGCCAGTTAAGAATTGTAAGTACTTTTGTTAGCGCTCAAAGACTATTGAGATCTATCATGATTTTGATGAGCCCCCGGAACCAACTCATCTAAACTTTATGTAAGAAAGGGATTTGAAAGGCTAAATTACATTTTTGATCCTTTATCTTTGCTCTAGGTTTCACTTTGGTCATTTATCCTTTTTCTGGTTCATTTTGGTCCCTCATCTTTCATTTTCGTGTCATTTTGGTCTCTGCCATTAGTTTTTCTTAACGGACGCCACGCTTGCAGTTAACTGCTGACGTGGCGTCTTACATGTCACTACTGACTTGGAATTTTTATATGATGTTGCATAGAGGGGACCAAAACGAAACTTAACAAAAACATGAGGACCGAATTGAGAAAAGCACACAAATATGAAAAATCACCCCCAATCTTCATCTTCTTCTCCAGCGAGCCACCACCACCTTCGGCGAGCCACCACCACCCTCTCCTCCACCGCCACAGCACCACCACTGACATGCAAAGCAGAAATGAAGAGTGAGAGTGAGAGGAAGAAAACGTAGAGACTTGGGTGAAGGGAGGTGGTGGGTGGCGGTGAGAAACAATTACCGAGACAATGGGAGAAAAATGAAAAGGTTTAAGTGGAGGAGGTTTTGGTTCACAGTGGGGGGTGTGGCTTGGACGGTGCAGAGACGGAGGTGAGAGGGTGTTTGCTGGTGTTTTTAGCAAACAATCACTAGTTTTAAATGTTGTGTTTATGAGATCAAACTAGGAAATCTCGTGACAATTGCTCTTGTGTTTTTTGTGTTTTTAAAAGAAATAGATTATATACAGAATAAGATTGTAAATAAAGTGAAGCAATATTAAAAGGAATGGTTCACAAGCACATACAACAATTCCGTTCACTCGTTTTTCGCTGTCGTTTGGAAGTTTGAGTTTTCAGAATTCTGTGTTTATGTTGTGACCCCGAGTTTCTATTACAAAGTAGTATATATACTCCTTGAAACAAACGTAAGAAAAAGTAACCTCCCACTAAACGTAAGAAAGAGTAACCACCCACTAACTGCTCTTCTCTTTAAACTTCGACTAAACCGCTGCCAACTGCTTGTCGAAACGTTGAACCTTGCCTTGTCGAAACATTAAGACTTGCCTTGTCGAAAGCTCCTTTGCTTTGCTTACTTCCAAAACTCTAAGTACCAGGCTTGTCGAAGTTCATTCCCACTCTTCAGAGCGACCAAAAAAAATCCGGGAAAGGGATTCTTCGAAAGGTTCTTAGGAAGCCGCCACCAAATTTTAGTTTAAGGGCAAATTCGGAAAATCCCTTTAGGTTTTAGGACAAAGCATTGTTAGGGTTCGGGAGTCGTTATGTGTGGGGAAAGTATTAGCACCCTACGACATCCATTGTCTAATTATTTAAGATTTATTTAATAATTACTCTTTTATTTATGGAGAAAAAGACTTATTTAAGTTTTTGGTTTTTAGTGCTTGACAAGAGTTGAGTCTTGCTCCTACGTACCTCCGGATGCAATGGAGGAATCAAAGCTACGTAGTTCTTCCCGAAAAAGGTTTATTGGTTGGTATTTTTTTAGTGTAGGGGTCCTAGGATTCCTTGAACTATCATACTCATCGATTCTAGGACGTGACTACTTTCCCGGGATTGTACAACCGACTTAGTCCCCTACTTTTTGAAAGTGATTTTTCTAGTTTATGAAAGAAATTGGTTTGATGTGAGGTGGGTTAGTTTTAGAATAGGTATTCTAGAACTCCCCGAATCTGTCTGACTCATTAGTTCTAGAACGCATTGACTAACCCGCTACAACCGACTTAGTCCCTGTTTTTAGGAAAAAATAGTTTATTCGTATTTATTAAGTTTTGTGGTTCTTGAATCAGATGCTGACTCATTGGCTCTAAAATAATGACTAATCCGGTTGTACAACTGACTTAGCCGCTTATTTAATTTCGCGAGGAAAAATTATTTACATTTGGGTTAGAAAAGAATTAAAAAGAAAAACAGGGGGGTGAAAATTGTACATTGGGGTCTTATTGGTCGCAGGGGGTTGCATAATTAATAGGGGTGTAAAAAGGAAGCCCAGTTCGCATAGGAGAGCCCAGTATGCGAAACTGGGCTTAAGTGGGGGGTGGTGTGCGCGTGAATTGGAGGGGTGTGACTAGTATTCTGAATAATAAAAAAAATAAATTAAAAAAACTAAAAGGGGGAAGACAGTATATAAACCTAAAACCTAAGAAAGGAAACCCTAAAACCGACCTTCCTCCTTCCTTCTTGCGTGGCGCAGCCTGTGATGAAGAGAGAGAGAGAGAGTTTACTCGTGAAAATGTCGCGGTTTAGAGAGGAGAGAGCGCCGACCGATTTTTAAGGTGAGAGAGGAGAACGAGCGCCGATGTCGATGGCGGTGAAGGTGACGCCGGCGGCACGGAATCCACCGGCGAGAGTGTGGTGAGTTTCGTTTCCTCTCCGCTGTTCTTCCTTTTTGTTTTTTTCGTTTCTTTCTTTTTGTTCACTGATCAAACAAATCTGATACGGGTTTTTTTTTTGTTCTGGGTTCGTCTTGGGGGAGAAAAAATGGGAGGCTTCGGTTTGGGGGGTGATTTCTACGGTTCTGGCTTGTTTTGATGGACCTCGCCGGAGTTCATGGTGGAGCTCGCCGGAGGAGACGACCGGAGCTCCGGCGAGCTCGAGGTCAGCTTCTATTCCCTTTTTTTGGTTCTGTTTCCTTCTCCTCCTACACCCTTCTCTCTGTTTTTTTTACTCTATGTGATTTTCTACTTCTCATGTTTACTTTTATTCATTTTGTTTTTTTTTTCTATGTTCATGTACTTTGGTAGTTTGCTGTGTTGGTGGTCTTGACTAGGATCTTATTTTGCTGGAATTTCTATGTTTACATGTTTTTGTAACTTGCTGTTTGTACTTTATATTCACTAATTTTTCATTCATGAAAGGAGGCTATTTTGATTCAAAACAAAGACCAACTGAGACAAAGCTTTTTAAGTACAATCTAATCTACTTATGTGAAACAAAGAGATCTTGATCTGATTGTTAAACAACAAAAAGCTTTGATATCACTTTAACCCAAACCCCCTTATAAACCTGACGTGTTTTTTTCTTTAATCAAACTTTGTGTCATATGAAAAATAAATATCTGATTTAAACATGTTTTTTTTGAATAAATGAAAAGATAATTACATGCAGAGACCTCTATTCCAATGCGGAGATGGGTTTTCCAAAGATGCTTGTTGCTTATGTTATTGCTACTATGTGTTGCCTCTGGAACTGCTACTGTTACTCGATACTTTTTCCAAATCTCAGATCTCGAAAAACCGTGTTTTTGTGTGATTAGGGTTTCGATGTGAAACCCTAATCCTAATTTCTTAGTGATTTTCGCAGCTCTTTGTTGTCTTGATTTCTCCCTTTTTGACTGTTTACTGACTGTTTATTTATAGTGGAAAATTAGGTTAAAACATTAATGATTTTGATTGTGTTTTGATTGATTTGCAAGTTTGGGTTTGGGCTTGTAGGAGATGGATACTTGGTGAGCAAGGAGAGAAGCTAGGGTTAGGGTTTAGAAGGCTGACAACTATGTTGTTGCCTTTTTTTTATTTTATTTTCGGATTTGTTATTTTTTATATATTTTGTATTACTATTTTTTGTATTTTGGACCTTTTTTGGACTTTTAGACCCTTATACATTGTAATAACACTAAATTTCATTTTTTTTTTTACATTTTTTGGACTATTAAGTGCTTTTAAACTGTAAATTAACCTAAATAGAATTTTTTTTTGACATTTTTTGGATATATATATATATGTATATGCTCAAAATAAGGACAAAATTATAAAATAGAAAAGAAATTGGAATGATGAGCCCAATTGCGAGAAAACAACTCGAATAAGCCCATTTGCAAGGAAACGACTCGGATGAACCCAACTAAGTTCGACTAGGCCTAAATACGAATATTCAACTAAAGAATGTGCGAAAAGATCGATCATTCGCGCACATTCTTAATTTAAATAACGACATTTCGACTTAGTTGAATAGGTTAGTTGAGATTGGCTTAGGTGAGACACTTTTTAATAATTCTCGTAATTGCGCAACTTCAGAACAAATAATAAAATAAACGACTAAAACCAGAAAAAGAATACGGACAAAATTGGGGTATAACAACTACCAACACTTAGAAATCTTTTCTGTCGAACTGATAGTGAACTGACTTGATGTTGACTTGTAGTTTCCAAGACATCATTAATGAAGAATCAAACCCATTTAATACTTCATTTAAAGCATTGTCGAAATTTTGGGATAACAGATTGCCCCCCAAAAAATGTTTCTTTCGACAAAATGATGAATGGAAATAAGAAAGAGCATTTTTTGAATACTGTGCAACATTTACCTCTACCGCCTTTTGCACTTCAACAGTAAGAGAAAAAAAAATAGCCATCATGACTTACACAGATAAAATAAACCGCTTCCTTGGGGCACGTAGCGTAGTTGGTGGGCCATCACGTCTCTCAAAGGTCACAAACGTGCGCTTTTGGTGATCGTGTGAACCACTGCATACGCCAAACATATAAAAACGCTTGAATCCTTTCAACTTCCTTTTTCTCACTTGAAACTTTTGCGAAGGCAGTCTTTGAAAACCTCTCTGCATTCTTCTTCCTTAAAACTTGAGACACCCAGAATTTACAAAAGTTGCAAGCTTTCACTCTTTTCTTCAATCTAAACCCAGATTCAAACCTGCGCTTTTCTTTTCATACTCATGGCTTCAACATCTATTGTTGCGACGAAACCCGAGAGTTAAAAGAAAAATGATGAGCCAAGAAAAACTCAGTCAATTGAAGACTTTGTTGATGAACCTGACATTGCTGATGACTGAACTTTATACCCATGCCTTTTTGGGTTCTCTGCCTAACCTCTTACTGGAAAATGATGAAGTTACGGAGATTTTCCCTAGTTCTCGTCTTCTTCAACCTAGGATCTTTGCTAAAACACCCTTCCATTTAGATTTTTTGACTAATCCTCTTAGGGTTTTTAGGTCTGCACCTAGGGTTGAACAAAAAGTCTACCTAGATTGGCTAACAAAGTAGAAGCTAAGAAAGCCACTGTTTGGAAACAACAAGGCATCTTTGACCTCATTCAATTGTCGAGGTATGGGTCTAAATATGATAGTACTTTGATCTTGGTAGCAATGCAATTTTGGGATTGTGCCACACATAGCCTTCACCTTAAGTGTGGTATGTTATCTCCCACTCTTTTAGATGTCGCTGCCATCACTGGTTTAAAACCTTTAGGTGAAACTTTCAATCCTAAACTTCCTACCAATGACTATGACTTCAACTTCAATAACACTTCTTTTGCCCCTTACATTAGTGACCATCATAATACTGACACTGAGGAAGTATCTAATTTAGAACATATAGCTTTTCTAACCCTTTGGCTATCCCTTTTTGTTTTTTGCTCACGTTCTCTTCAAGTTTCCAAATTTTTCATCCCATTAGCTACTCAACTTCATGCAAAGCAAAACATCAACCTTGCCAAATTGATTTTAGGATCCCTGCACCAACAACTTGACAATGCTGTCCTAGAATTGAGGAAAGATGAACCAACGACCAAATTTCTTGCTTCTGGTCCCATGTGGCTATTACAATTGTGGCTTTTAGCTACCTTTGAATCTAGACTTGGCCTATTTATTCCTAAAACAGTTCAACCCTCTCTAGAAACAAGAAGGACTGAGGGAATTCGATTAGCACAGTTGAAGTCTAAACAAACAGACCTTTCTGCAGAAGAGTCTTTCTCCATTTATTTCGAAATCTTTCTGAACTGTACCAATTTCAAAGACTCTATGGCCCCTTTTGTACAAAGACCTTATGGGCCAACTTGGTTTAGAAGACCATTTCCCCTTCCTCTATTGAACACGCTGAAGAAACTAACCAAATTTGGCAAGCTTATCTTTCCCCAGCACTTCTTTCCACAAGACTCACACCTAGCAAAAATAAGAATAATCTTGGAATCACCAGATACTTCCCAAGTTACTTTGCAAGACAATTTGGGCTCTGCCAAATTCGACCTGCGCCTGTGTATTTTCATAGGCGAGATTTTACAAGCCCAGAAACAGAAAAAGCTTATGAACAAGCTTTCAAGAAATTCCATTACAGAGCTTTGAACTTCAAACCTATCAATTATAATCCAAGATTCTCATGCACTGCAAAGTTTCATGACTGGTGGTTCAAGTATTACACTACTGCTGCTGGGGAACCCAATGATACTTTTGTCGAAAGTCTCTTGAAGAAATTGTTGTCTGCTTTTCCTTCACGAAACACATGTATATACCTTCTCGACGTTTAAGGTTTTCTAAGATTTATATACTTGTAGTTGAATTTTCTTGCTGCTTGCTTATCAATATTTTCGACACTAGAAAAAACTGTAGCAAAGTTGAAGGGCAAAGGAAGCAAGACAACAACAACAAAGAAATCTTCCCCAAAAACCAAGAAGAAAATTGAAACAAGTCCTACTCCAAATCTTACCCCAAGAAAGGTATGTTGTTATCCACCTACTTCAAGTTTTTTCTGAATATGACCTCTCGATCACATCGAAAATTTTCTTCTTCCAGAAAATAACCAAAGTGCTAAGCCCTCTTCAGAAGATCAAAACTAGAGGGAAACAAGTCATCTCTTCCAGTTCTGAGGTAGTATATATAAACCCCATCAGTCTGTCAAAAATTCTTTCGAACTTATCACTTATTTTGTGATATCACTTGCATTATAAACTGAACTCTCTTTTCAGGATACCGAAAGTGATGAAGACCATGTTCCTCTTATACAAAGATCAAGAAAAAGAACTCTACTTGATCCTCAAAGGGCGACAAAAGGCATTATTATTAACGAGCCTTCTGAATTCCATCTTTCTCCTCCAGCCAAAAAGCTTAAGGTAAACATTCTTTCGAATTTATCTTGAACCTCTTTTGTTTTACAACTTTCCAATTTCAACATTACTAATATAACTTAATGTAAACAGGTAGATAAACAACATGTTGTTACTCCTGTCGTCGAAACTTTGACTGAAGTTGCAACACGAGAGTTTTCTTCTGTAAGACCCCCTTTGCCTTCATCACCATCTGGTGTAACTATTAAGGGAATTCCCCAAGAACTTGTCGAACCTGAGCTTCCAATTGTGGATGCAACCATCTCAAATACTGACAGCGTCGAACAAGAGGCTCTTGTTGAAGAAAATACCAAAGCTCTGGGACCCAAGGATCCAGAAAAGAAAAAACAAGAAGCAAAAGCCATTTCTGAAGAGAAGCTCGACGAAGCCATGACTGACAAAGGAAAAGGAGAGCTTAGAAAAATGAATCTGAAAGCCAGGATACCTCTGCCAAAGAATCGACCAATAGTCTTTATCGGTGACAAAGAGTTATGCAATCGAAAAGAAGAATCCTTTGGCAGCTTTGAAAATTATGTTGAGTCTTCAAAGTTCGTCAACACATTTGGCTACCAGCTCTTCAAACACTTCTCTCAACTCTATCAACCAGGAATCGACAGAAAGCCTAATTCGTCAATTGAAGGCTAAAATATTAGAGGGGGATCTCGTGGCGAAAATTGAACGAGACCCTTCTGAGTATTTCAAAATCAAATCACTCATTCAGAAAATGACCAAGTCAGATCCTCCTCAAGATCTTCTCACCTTCTTTATTGAGTTCGGTCCTCTCTTCGAGCAACTCTCTCTTCTAATCAAACAACGATCCAACATTCTCAAACACAAAGATCAGGAAAATCAACTTCGTGAAAAAGAACTTGTCTCTCTTAAGGCTATAATATCGAAGTTCTTGAAGCACAAGCAGAAAATGACGAGAAAGAGATTGCTGAGTGGGATGTGAAAATCACACGCTATATCGAAGAGTTGAAAATAATTCAAACCAAATTGTCGAATGCTGAGTACCAGAAAAGTTTAGTCCAAGAAAGGATGGGGAATTCTTCTTTGTCGAAAAAAGAAACTGAAGCGTTGACAGCCATAGAACATTTGGAAAAAGCCAATCAACACCAAGTTACCCTTGCTCAGCTCGACAGAGACCTAAACCTTCTTGAGACCTCCATTTCCTTAAGTGCTAATGTTCTTGAGAGGCTTAAAACCTCTTTGAAGAACCTTTAAGATTCTGTAATAGTTTAGAAACCTTACAATGGTTACGTAATTTTGATTTTGCACCACACGTTACCATTTGTGAACAATTTTCATTTATCTATGTTTGTTCGATTCTTATCTCAGTTAATGTTAGCTTATACTGTTTTAAGTATTTGCCATTTATTCTAAATATTCTGTTTTCGTCACCTAGCTCTTCAATTTCATAAGCACCATTCAAAAAGCATTGCAATACGCGAAATGGGCCTTCCCACCCCGGTGACCATTTGCCTAAAACTCTATCTTTTTTGTCCATAGGCAACAGGACTTTCCACACTAACTCTCCTTCTTCAAAGGTTTTTAATTTAACCTTTTTGTTATAAGCTTTAGCTACTCTCTCTTTCTGTCGAATGAGCATTTCTAAAGCCAACAACCTCTCTTCGTCTAAATCAACCAATTCATCAATCATCATATTCCAATAATGATCAGAAGGGATTTCCCACTGTCTCTGAATTCTTGTTGATTGTAAACAAATTTCAACAGGTAACACTGCATCATGTCCAAATGTTAGCCTGTAAGGAGTAGTGTTGATAGATTCTTTAGGTGAAGTTTGACAAGCCCACAATACTTTTTAATCAAGAGTACTATGCCAATTTTTGGTTTTTAATTCCAACATGCTTTTAATCAAATTAATAATGATTTTATTGGCGACTACGACCATTGGCTTGTGCGTAGTACGGTGTTGAAGTTAATAACTTAAAACCAATTTCAGAAGCAAACTCTACCATTTTCCGACCAGTAAAAACAGTACCTTCGTCTGTAGTAATGGTTTCTGGAATTCCATATCTATAAATGATATGATTTTGAATAAACTTTATTACTGCTTCTTGATCAACATTGGCTAAAGGTATCGCTTCTACCCATTTAGTGAAGTAATCAATCCCTACAAGGATGTATCTATGGCCTTTTGACGAAGTTGGTTTTATCTCCCCAATCACATCTAAAGCCCAACCTCTAAATGGCCAAGGTTTAACTATAGAATGCAACTCATTTGCAGGCACATGTTGTATTCCAGCATGCTTTTGGCATTCTTGACAACCTTTAGCAAACTCTATACAATCTTTCAACACGGTTGCGATACATTCCTTGTCGAAACAATAACCATTTCATTTTGTGGCCTACTTGATGTGAACCACATGCTCCACTATGCGTATCAGAAACTGCTAAATATGCCTCATTCTTGCTAAGACATTTTAATAACACCCCTTCGGGAGTTTTCTTGAACAATTCATTCCCAATTATCACATAGCTTAGAGCTCTGTACTTCACTTTTCTATTGGTGTTTCCTGTAGGATTTTGCAGATATTCTACAATAGGTTTCCGCCAATCATTATCAATCATATTGTCAAGAGCAAAAATTTCTACTAAGTCAATGTTATCAACAATGTGACGTTTTTAACAAACACTTCATTTGTATTTATTGCCCCAGAGTTTACGGTGTTGACAATAATCTTTGAAGAAGTGTTGTTATAAAGAGTCATTTGAAATGAGTTTGTCTTTTATCTCAATTAACTCTTCTAGGCTTTGTTTCGAAACTTTGTAGCCTGAAGCAATTTGTGCCAACTCATTTGCCACTTGATTTTCAATTCGTGGTAAATGTTCTAGGTGTACAAACGTAAACATTTTTAACAAAGTGTTGGCAACAATGAAATACTTAATAAGGTGCTCTTTAATGCATTTGTATTCTTTTGTCAGTTGTTTGACAACTAATTGAGAATCACCTTTTATTTCCACATGACTTGCCCCCAACTCGAGTAAAATCTTAAGGCCTACTATCAAAGCCTCATACTCAGCTTCATTATTGGAGCAAAAGTCTCGAATTTTAAATCTATACTTCGTTGGAATATTATTTGGGGAAATGATTAAAATTCCAATACCAACTCCATTTTTATGGCTTGAGCCATCGAAGTATAATTTCCAAGGACGCATGTCTAACAAATTCATCTCATGTTCGACAACAGAATGGTCTACTATAAAATCAGCAACCACTTGTCCTTTGATCGATTTAAGAGGTTGATAAGTTAAGTTATATTCTAACAAAGCTAAAGCCCATTTACCAATTCTACTATGCAGCATTGGTTTTGATAACATATGTTTAATAACATCAAAATGCGAATAAACATAAACATCGGCTGGCTTTATATATTGCTTTAACCGTTACATGAGAAATATAAGCAAAGGCACAACTTTTCTATTGAGCTATACCTTGTTTCAGCATCAATTAAAACCCTACTAAGGTAATAAATAGCTCTCTCGACACCACTATCATCCTCTTGTGCTAACATACTACCTATGGTGTTATCAGAAGCTGCTATATACAATTTCAGCACTTTGTTTCTAATAACAGGCAATAAAATTGGTGGTTTCATTAAATAAGACTTAATTTCATCAAAAGCTGCTTGATGGACTTGTTCCCACTTGAACTCGTCTTCTTTCTTCAGTTTCAACAATGGCGAAAATGGTTGTGTTTTGCCACTTAAATTCGATATAAATCTTCGAAGGAAATTGATCTTTCCTAACAATGACTGAAGTTCTTTCTTGGTTGAAGGAGCTTTTGTTTCCGTAATTGTCTTAGTCTTATTTTGATTAATTTCTCTGCCTTTCTTGTGTACTACAAAACCCAAAAATTCACCTGGCAGTTCTGATGAATTTGCTCTTAAACAACCTGTCAATCTCTTCTTTGATTTTAGCCAATATTTGAGGAGCGAATCTTCTTGGTGTTTGCTTTACTGGTTTCTTTCCTGGTCGAATAGGTATTTGCAACTCCACTACTTCTCGAATCAAACCAGACATTTCATTGTACTCCCACGCAAAACAATCTTTGAACTCCTGCAATAGTGAGATAACTTGGGTTTTTAAGGCAGCATCAAGGTTTGCACTAATGTACGTTGGCCTTTTAACTAAGCCATTTCCCAAATCCACTTCTTCCACTGGATCTTGAGCTTGCATACGTCTTGTCGAATCTCTAGGATCCTTTTCAAAACCTAATGGTTCATCATCATAAATGCAATCAAGTTTTTCATCTATGATTTCACCATTTTCTTCAGACGAAGCTATGGCTTCGACAACCATTGTTTGTTGAATTATTTCGGTTTCCAAAGCCGCTTTTACTTTATTTTCGGCCATGTAGGCCGTAATTTTATCCCATGCATTGGGTACTGACATAAACATCGACTGGCTTTATATATTGCTTTAACTTCGTACATGAGAAATATAAGCAAAGGCACAACTTTTCTATTGGGCTATACCTTGTTTCAGCATCAATTAAAACCCTACTAAGGTAATAAATGGCTCTCTCGACACCACTATCATCCTCTTGTGCTAACATACTACCTATGGTGTTATCAGAAGCTGCTATATACAATTTCAGCACTTTGTTTCTAATAACAGGCAATAAAATTCGTGGTTTCATTAAATAAGACTTAATTTCATCAAAAGCTGCTTGATGGACTTGTTCCCACTTGAACTCGTCTTCTTTCTTCAGTTTCAACAATGGCGAAAATGCTTGTGTTTTGCCACTTAGATTCGATATAAATCTTTGAAGGAAATTGATCTTTCCCAACAATGACTGAAGTTCTTTCTTGGTTGAAGGAGCCTTTGTTTCCGTAATTGCCTTAGTCTTATTTTGATTAATTTCTCTGCCTTTCTTGTGTACTACAAAACCCAAAAATTCACCTGGCAGTTCTGATGAATTTGCTCTTGAACAACCTTTCAATCTCTTCTTTGATTTTAGCCAATATTTGAGGAGCGAATCTTCTTGGTGTTTGCTTTACTGGTTTCTTTCCTGGTCGAATAGGTATTTGCAACTTCACTACTTCTCGACTCAAACCAGGCATTTCATTGTACTCCCACGTAAAACAATCTTTGAACTCCTGCAATAGTGAGATAACTTGGGTTTTTAAGGCAGCATCAAGGTTTGCACTAATGTACATTGGCCTTTTAACTAAGTCATTTCCCAAATCCACTGGATCTTGAGCTTGCATACGTCTTGTCGAATCTCTAGGATCCTTTTCAAAACCTAATGGTTCATCATCATAAATGCAATCAAGTTTTTCATCTATGATTTCGCCATTTTCTTCAGACGAATCTATGGCTTCGACAACCATTGTTTGTTGAATTATTTTGGTTTCCAAAGCCGCTTTTACTTTATTTTCGGCCATGTAGACCGTAATTTTATCCCATGCATTGGGTACTGACATCTAAATTCTTTTTAAGATTCAGTGTCCCATCCTGTTGGAGGCAGAACACCTTCAGGATAAACACCTATATCTCCCATTATCTCCCTCTTCCAAACAAAACCATGAGCTGGGTAGAGATGAACTGAAGCAAGCACATTGTCAGGCCCTCTAGCAGGTCTCCTTTTTATCTCTACTGAAAAGATTGCCTTTCGCAGCCAGAGATCAATCAAAGTCTTCAATCAAAACAGCCTGATGTGTAGAATCCGCTATAAGGTTGCCATTCCATTGAAGAAGATCAAGTGTGTGAACCAAAGTCAACATGTTCATAAGCCAACACAGAAGTATATAAAGATAGACACGATGTGGCAATTTTGATTTACGGTTTATGAGTGTCTCGAAGTATCAGAAAACTTTCAAATATCTGGAGCAAGCAATTTCTCAATGCTATAACTGAATATATTGGGGTTTGTCTTGATAACTAAGGAAAGATTTCGTGGTATTGTCCATCGTGATGCACAAAACATATTGCTAGGATAAGTCAATTTTATTTTTAATTTCTTTGCTTTGCTAACTCGACAAGCGAGTTAGTTAGATAGTTGTGAGCAGTTGGTTTATTTAACAACAACTGCCTTAGCTAGCTAGTTAGGCTTTTGCATATAAACCAATGCTGGTGATAAATACAAAGGGTCAATAAATCTTTTACAAGTTCATGTTATGTGGATATAATGTTCATGTTATATGAGGCATTCACTGACTATGGATATAATGTTCATGTTATGTGGAAAAGGAGATAGCCAAATCAATACCACATCATCCTCGCGCGCCCCCGCGTGGAGATCTCTTGCTAGAAGTCATTTCTTCTTCATTTTCCTGTTTTATTGTTTCTAATGATACATTGATTAGATTACAAGAGTTAATATGGTAGTATGACACAAGCTGACAGTGACGCATGCCAAAACAATAGCTTATGTGAGTGTGTGGATGGATGCATCATTAAAGCATTTTGACCTGGTGGGCATTTTTACTTCGTGATGATGATAAGTTTTTAGCTACTATTCGAAGGAAATTTCTCTCTCCTTGGACCTCGTCTCGACGATCCGAACGGTGAAAGCGGAGATATATGTCTCACAAACCTGCTGTCAAAAAAAGGAAGACGATCCAACGGTTAACGAATCCGGAATCGCAATTTTACGGTGAATTGTGTTTTAAAGGGGAATTGCTTTCTCTACCTTGTTTTAGTCCCACATTGCTCACAAGAAACAAGAGCTCCCTAGCAATTGGATATAAAAGGGGTTGAGAGGTGAAGATTAGAGGAGGAGATCATTGGCGAGTTAAGTGATCTTTTTGGGTCAAAGCGATAGTGGCCCATTTCACTAAAAGCTTTGTCTTTGATCATTTGGGCGTTTTGAGTCGACTTTCCGATTCTCAAAGCGGTTCTTGCGGTCTTGAGTCAAAATGGACCGGATAGGAGTCCGGTTTGCTTAGTCGGTTCGACACTCGTCGAGTCGAGTTAGTTTTGTATTTATTTTGTTTATTTTTATGTACATATTTATTTATCATTTATTTATAATATAATCTATTTATTTATTTATTTGTTTATGTATATATCTATTCATATTTATATGTATATAGTTATTTATTTGTTTATTTATTATATTTTTAGCCTAGTCTTTATTAATTATCGGTTTTGTCTTTTTTTATGCACAAATTAGTTTATTTCTTTAAAAATCAAATAAAAGACTAAGTCGGTTGTACAACCAAGATTTAGTCATCATCCTAGGACTAATGAGTACATGCAGATTCGGTAATCCTAAAAATTCATAAAAATATAAATAAATCATTTCTCCCAAAAATAAAAGACTAAGTCGGTTTGTACAACCGGTTAGTCATCATCCTAGGACCAATGAGTACATGCAGTTCATAATCCTAAAAACTTATAAGTAAATAAACAAATCACTTTTCCTAAAAATAGGGGACTAAGTCGGTTGTACAACCAAGGTTAGTCGGCGTTCTAGAACTAATGAGTACATGCAGTTCGGAATTCTAGAATACCTATTCTAAAACCAACCCACCTCACATCAATCCAATTTTTCTCAAAAACTCAAAAATCATTTTCAAAAAGTAGGGGACTATGTCGGTTGTACAATCGGGTTAGTCGTCCCCAGATCGATGGTATGCAGTTCAAAGAGTCCTAGGACCCTACACTAAAAAACACCAACCAACAAACTTTTTTCAGGAAGAACTACGTAGCTTTGATTCCTCCATTGCATCCGGAGGTACGTAGGAGCAAGAGTCCACTCTTGTCAAGCACTAAAAATTAAAAAATTTAATTAAGTCTCTTTCTTTATAAATAAAGGGTAAATATTAATAAACCATAATTAATTAGACAAAGGATGTCGTGGGGTGCTAATACCTTCCCCACACATAACGACTCGAACCCTAAACACCCTTGTCCTAAACCAAAAGGGATTTTCCGAATTTGCCCTTAAACTAAAATTTGGTGGCGACTTCCTTTGAACCTTTCGAAGAATCCTTGCCCGGATTTTTCGGTCGCTACACCAGTATTCACTTGATTTGCAGCACGTATGTTCACCTTCGCAGTTCCTTCAGTTTTGGAAGTCACATTCTTTGCTACCTTCGAACTTCCTGGAGTCGGCTCATTGGCAGCAAGTGCTGCTTTCTACTTTGATCGCTGGAATCGACGCCACTGAGTCTTCGTCATCGGGTTTTTACCCTTCTAATTGTTCCTGTAATTGTACTTTGCAGCATCACTCATATCTGGCTTAACAGCTTCAACATGTGGAGTAGCGTTTTGTAGTGCTTGCAACCAGCATGTATCCACTTCTCATTTGAAAGGTTTGCCATTGGAACAAATGACTTAGCAGACGCTGACAACACGAACTCTTTCCTCGTTGTATTCTTGTTAACAAACTGCTGCTTACTTGTCGAAGGCTTAGTTTAAACCTTAGCCTTGTAAGGAAGATCTCCTTTTTTGAAATCAAATTAGTGGTTGTCGAACGCCATAACCTTCGACACTCTTGGCTGCCTCTTTGTCAAAGACAGCACCGCATCTAGGGCAAAGCATCACTTCAGAGTTTTTCAACTTACATCTGTTAAGGAAATCTATCAATTCCTCTTCAGCTTTTGGGTATACAAACTGCACCTTCTCATCATACTCTTCTTGAGTTATCTTTTGTGTAACATCATCTACACGTACGACACTCTTGAGTTTTTCTGTGGTAGACTTAACATTGTTAGGAGAGCCTACCATCTTAACTTCGACCATGCTTACGTTCATTTCGACAGGTTCTGCATACATGGCTTCAGCTTGATGCAACGGTCAGCATCAATTTGCATTGGAGCTTTATTTTTCTTATCACCGAATTTAAGCCTTCCTTCTTCAATTGCCTTTTGTACTATGTCCTGAAAAGTGCATAGCAGTCGATGGTATGTCCCAAAAAATTATGAAACTTACAATAACCCTTTTTCTTTCTCTGTTCGAGAGGTGGTACTTTCAGGCCATTAGGCACTATTATTTGGCCATCAGTTACTAAAAGATCAAAAATTTCATCACATTTAGTAACATCAAAAGTATAAGTTTTAGGCACAAATCTATCATTTTTAGGCTCTACAGGGTTATTCCCATTTGCAGGCCTTAATAGTTTACAAGAATAAGGAGGACTAGGCTTAAGTTCAGCAGTGTCTAGTCAGGATCATCACAGTGGGGTATCCAATACCACGACACAGGGGAGCTACTACCTGGTCACTTGTGGGGTCTCGCGCTGTGATGCCCCCAAGGTTTAACTCAGCCTTCACTTGCGCACTCACGCATGTACCAAAGCGTAGATCAACTCCAAAATATTTTTAAGTTCTTAATTATCGTTATTAATTCGTTGTTTTCCTTCATCTTTTTCCAACCGATTCTTTCATAATTTCTGTAGAGTTTTGCAAGGATTAAAATAACTCAATGATTTTCCTTAGGAGTCGAATAATGTGAGTTCGATGTTAGATATAAAGTTTAAGAACTAATAATCATTTTCCAAAAATTGACAACACTTAAAATACCTTTAGTAAAATTATGTTGTAGCTTGATATTGAACAAGTCATTAACCTAGTAATAAATACTGGTGTGAAATATAATTTTTGTATAGCTAACAAAACTAGTATCATTAACAATCTAAGTAAAAATTAGATGACAGGTTTATAATGATAAAAGTGAAATACTAATAATAAAAGAAATAATGAAAACTATAATTATGATGTATGTTTCTATATAGAATAACTATGGCTAAGAAAGAATTAATCATAATAGTAAAGAAGATGGCAATCATCATATAAGTTAAGCGTAACTGTGTTAAATTGCAGTGCTATGGTAACTTGATGAATGAACATGTTTGATAATACAAATAAATATATAGAAAAAAAGCTGGGCAGAAATGAATAGAAAAAAATACGGAGAGAGCTAGAATATAATTATAGTGATATTCAAAAAAATTCATTAATATAATTAGTGGAACTTTAATATAATCCAAGTGATAATAAATTCAATTAAAATAATAGAGTTATGATAATAAAAAAATAAATAGCAAATAGAGTATCAATACATGTTTTTAAGAACTGAGAATAGAACAAAATAGTGGACAAATACAGTTTTTCCTACGTAAGAACAATAAATAAAACTAGTATTTAGTAGACTGATTAATAGTGCAAATTACAGTCAGTATTTCATTTGTTATTTCCAGTCACTGTTAGTGAGTCATAGTTAGTAGTTAGTAGTCCAAAGTACAGTTCAATTAACAATTTAAGTTACAGTTAGTAGTTCAAGGTATAGTATAGTCAATAACTAGTAATATGAATAACAGTCAGAATAATAATTATAGAGACAAAATTAGTACTAATATAAAATAAAAGTTCGATTATAAAAAGGGCTAGGGTCACCCTTGACTCAATAATTTAGTAACTACTCTACTACTATTGTTGAAGTTCCTCACCCCCTACCTTAGTTTTTCTCCGTTTACGTAGCAAGAAAGGAGTTATGTCTGTATAGTTAGTAGTAGAGTGAGAGTGGTGGGGTATAGAAGTGGGTTGTGATTGGAGGAGAAGTTAAAGAAAGGGAATGAAAGTAAAGTTGTGATTGGTGGGGAAGGGAAAGTGTATGAAAGGGACCGAGAGGGATTAACTCTGATTGTTGTGGGGACTTTTGTTTTGTCTTGCTTGAAGTTTTCAGTTGTGGGACTTATTTATACTACACGGAGAAGATTCTAGGCCTTATCGTGGCATGTCTTGGAATGGGCTTTTCTTCTTTGGCCACTTGTCCACTACTTACTCTCCAAGTAAATTATCGGATAATCTTCACGTGGGTTTTAGATTTCTTTCGATGAGAATTGGTATCATCTGCGCGTAATTATAGAAACTAATTTTCTGAGCCAAATAAAATTATTCCTTAAGAGTTTTAATGTTACGGTATTCTCCTGGTTGGTCTTGAACTTAAAATCTTAGTTAGGCTGAAAGAGACATTTACCATCTTATCCAATTTAGGGTGTTTTATAACTAAAAACAACCAAAATCACGGACCAACATTCTCCAGGGCTGTTTCTTTGTTTTTAAACTAGTTCCTCTTTTTGATACTTTTTTTTAGTCAAAGATATCCTTACTTTTAGATCTCATTAATTATTTAATAGTAGTTATATTCTAGTCTACTTATCATCTTTTATAAGTACTATTTTCTATCATATCAACAATATAAATTAGGCCTTTTAAACAATTGGTGTTTTATTTTATCAATTTCCGAAATTGGGATGTTACAACTCTCCCCCACTTATAAAAATTCCGTCCTCGAAATTTGCTCACCTTCGAATAAATGCGGATATCGTTCCATCATCTTTTCCTCTAATTCCCAAGTAGCATCCCCGGTATTCTCGTTCCATATTACCTTTACTAGTGAGATTTCTCTTCCTCTGAGCTGTTTCATTCTCCTGTCTGAGACTTTAACAGGCAGGGCCTCATATGTCAAATTTTCTTTTAACTGTACTGTGTCGGGTTCTATCACGTGTGAAGGATCGGATATATACTTTCTTAATTGTGACACGTGAAAAACACTGTGAAGGTTTGAAAGAAAAGGTGGCAAAGCTATTTGGTAGGCTACGGGACCAATTTGACGAAGAATTTGATAGGGTCCAATAAATCTAGGTGTAAGTTTTCTAGATTTCATTACTCTACCAACCCCAGTCACCGGTGTGACTTTCAAGAATACATGTTCACCTTCACGAAATTCGAGGGCCTTCTCCTTTTATCGGCATAGCTTTTACTGTCTACTTTGGGCCGTCTTTATCTTCTCTGAACCATCTTTATTTTCTCTGTGAGTGGTCATTGCACTATTTCTCGCCCTAAAATGAGCGACTCTCTGTTTCATACCAAAGATAGTGGAGTTCTACATCTCCGTCCATACAAAGCTTCATAAGGGGACATTCCTATACTAGAATGAAAACTATTATTATAAGTAAATTCGATTAGTGGTAACAGTTCATCCCAGTTGTGGAATATTCTAAGACACAAGCTCTTAATAAATCCTCTAAAGACTGAATTGTCCGCTCAGTTGATCGTGCATGCATGCGGATGATACGCAAAACTTAATCTCAATTTAGTGCCAAGAGCTTTATGTAAGCTATCCCAAAATCTTGAGGTAAACCTTGGATCTCTATCTGAGATTATACTTGAGGGTACTCCATGTAGTCTCACAATTTCTCTAATATACATTTGGGTCATCTTCTCTAAAGAATATCTAATACCGATAGGTAGAAAATGAGCTGATTTGGTTAGCCTATCAATAATTACCTAAATTGAATCATGTCCTTTGGGGGTCTTTGGTAATCCTGAAACAATGTCCATGGCTATGCTATCCCATTTCCATTCTGGGATATCCAATGGTTGCAGCATTCCTGCGGGTTTTTGGTGTTCGATTTTTGCTTTTTGGCAAATTAAACAACTAGCCACATAATGAGCAACTTCCTTCTTCATTTTTGGCCACCAATACATCCTCTTAAGATCTTGATACATCTTGGTTGCTCCAGGATGTATACTCAACTTGCTTTTATGTGCTTCTTCCAAAATTAATTTTTTGATCTCTTGGTCACTCGGTATACAGATCCGATTTTGAAATTTAATTATTCCATCGGAATCCTTTTCAAATTCGACCATCTTTCCTTGTTTCTTTAATTCCATTACCTCTAGAAGGTACTCATCAACCTCTTGTTTAGCCTTAATATGAGTCAACAAACTACTGGAAATGGTAACCATGTTCAACCGAAGTCGATTTCCTGTCACATCTATGGCTAGGTTTAAATCTCTAAATTTCTCTATGAGCTCTAATTCCCTAACCATCATTGAGGAAATGTGGAGAGTCTTTCTACTTAGGGCATCTGCTACTACATTTGCTTTTCTTGGATGATATTGGAGTTCAAATTCATAATCCTTGATGAACTCCATCCATCTCCTCTGTCTCATATTTAATTCCTTTTGGTCAAACAAGTACTTCAGACTCTTATGATCACTAAAAACATCAAATTGGGACCCATACAAATAATGTCTCCATATTTTCAAAGCGAAGACAATTGAAGCTAATTCCAGATCATGGGTCGGGTAGTTTCTCTCATGGGGTCTTAATTGCCTAGAAGCATAAGCAACTACTTTCCTATCTTGCATAAGAACACATCCTAATCCCTGTAACGATGCATCACAATACACTTCGAAACGCTTACTAGGATCAGGGAGTACTAGAACAGGCGACATTGTTAGTCTTCGTTTCAACTCCTGGAAACTTCTTTCACACTCATCGATCCATATGAACGCTTGTCCCTTTCGAGTTAGTTGAGTTAAAGGTTGAGCAATTTTCGAAAATCCTTCAATGAACCTTCGGTAATAACCACTAATCCTAGAAACTACGAATTTGGTCCACGATCTTGGGTCTATCCCATTGTAGAACGACTTCTACCTTGGATGGGTCTACACTAATTCCTGACTTAGAAATTACGTGACCTAAAAATTTGACTTCTTCTAACCAAAATTCACACTTAGACAATTTTGCATATAATTGCTTTTCTCTTAGGATTTGGAGAACTAACCGAAGATGCTTTGCATGTTCTTCAGGGCTCTGTGAATAGATAAGAATATCGTCTATAAACACTACGACAAACTTATCCAAATAAGGGCGGAATATCCTATTCATATAGTCCATAAAAATTGCAGGAGCATTCGTGACTCCGAACGGCATTACTTGATATTCATAATGTCCGTATCGGGTTCGAAAAGCAGTCTTTTGTATATCTTCTGCCTTCACTCGTATCTGGTGATATCCAGATTGCAAATCGATCTTTGAAAATATTGACGCTCCCTTCAGTTGATCCATCAAATCATCTATCCTAGGTAAGGGGTATCTATTCTTAATGGTCACCTTATTCAACTGCCGGTAGTCGATACATAATCTCATGGTTCCATCCTTTTTCTTTACCAGCAGTACTGGAGCTCCCCAAGGTGAGACACTTGGTCAGATAAATTTCTTTTCCAATAAGGCCTCCAACTGTTTCTTTAGTTCAGCTAATTCGGACGGTGACATTCGGTATGGGGCTATCGAGATAGGGCCAGTTCCGGGCAACAGATCGATGGAGAATTCTATCTCTCGGTCGGGTGGTAATCCTGGGATTTCTTTAAATATCTCGGGGAATTCTCTAACAATTGGTATGTCGTCCAGATTCGTCTCCCCTTTTACTTTCAGAGAAGATAGTGACATATATTCTTGTGCCTCTTTTCGTAAAGAAGCAGTTGTTTGGTTGGAAGATTGAAATCCAGAACACTTGGGGTTGGGAAAATTTAAGGTTTTTCTTGAACAATCTAATACTACATGGTTAGCCGACAACCAATCCATGCCTATTATAACATCTATTTGGGTTAAAGGTAAGCAAACTAAGTTTATGGAAAAGTTATTATTCTCAATAGTGATAAGACAACCTAAACATGCTACAGTCGTTACTACTGGATCATGGGTAGGGGTGGAGACAATTAAATCAGAAGGGAGTTGTGTCATGGGAAAATCCAATTGTTTAGCACATTCATCCGATATAAAAGAATGGGTAGCGCCCGAATCATACAGTACATTTAAAAGTTTATTTGCTATGAGACACTTACCTTGTATGAGGTCGTCAGACTGAGAAGCTTCAGCTCCACTCAAAGTGTACACTCTCCCTTTTGTCTTAGGCCTTGACGTATCCTCCTTGTTGGTGGGGGTTTCAGCTTTGAACTGTTGACAGTCTCGAGAGAGATGTCCTGGTTTACCACATTTAAAGCAAATCACTTCCTTATTCAGACAATCTTTGGTGTTGTGGGAGCCTCCACACTTGAAACACCTCAGAAATGTTGGTTTCGCTTGACTAGGTCCTCCTTTTCCTCCAGAGTTTGAATTCTGATATTGATTTCCTTGTGGGCGGGTATAAGGTTTCTTCCTGAATTTCTCGTTTCCCCTAAATCGAGAGGGTCCTGAATTTTGAAATTTCCTTTCTCTCGATTTCTTTAGATCCTCTATTACCCTACACCTATTCACTAACACAGGAAACTCTCGTAAATTTAAAGGAGCTATTGCCTCTTGAATTTCATACCGCAATCCTGTTTCAAATTTTCGGCACTTCCAGTTTTCATCTGGATGATGCTGGAAATACATCGAAAATTTGGATAATGATTCAAATTTCACTGCATATTCTCCCACAGACATTCCTCATTGCTTCAACTGCAGAAATTTCATTTCTCTAGCATGCTTCACATCTAGCGGAAAATATTTTTCCAGGAATTTGTTGCGGAAAAGTTCCCAAGTGATTTCTTGACCCTCCGCCTCTAGAAATGGACGGGTAGCTTTCCACCAATATTCAGCTTCTCCGACGAGCATGTAAGTTGCATAAGTAACTCGTCGCTCTGGTAGGCACATCATTGCCTCAAATATCTTTTCCATTTCTTTGAGCCATAGTTCAGCTTTATCCGGATTATATTCCCCATTAAATTGGGAAGGTTTATTACGACGGAATTCTGTCAGGCCTTGAGATTCAGGTGCTCCTTCATTTCGTCCATGGTTTTGTTGAGTCTGTTGTAGTATTGCTTCAGCCATGTTCTTGATTGCTTGGATCACATCCGTCATTTCTCCGTTACTTTCTCTGGCCATGGTTTCCTACAGAATTACAGGAGTTAGAATTCCAAAATTCGATTCTAAATTCTTAATTTATCTTCATGGTTCCTTCAATACAGCAAAACGTAGTTAGTCCACACCCATGGCCTTATAAGACTCGACCCGCTCTGATACCACTAAATGTGACGCTCTAGAATATTTCGATATTTTTATTTATTTTGATTAACTTATTATATCTATTATTATTTTTCCTTGGATTTCATATGACTATATACATATATCTGTATATATAAAAGACATCTAGTATTTCTAAAAACATACATTGTTATCATACATCACTATCATACTACTCCAGTCCAGTTACAGTCATCCAAACTCATCCTACATAGCATATACTCTTAAGCTAACCGGTCTTTATTACACACGCATACGACAGACAACCAACTTATTTATCACATGACCGGTTTCCACACACAAGATCCTATCACTTCCAAAGATCACGGGAAGTGAGGAGGGGGTCCCATGTGAGGGTGATTGGGAGCTAGTGCAGCAGCAACCCACATGTCTTCAAGGGGCGGTAAAAAAAAGCGATTAGGTTCAGATTATGGGTGCGGGTATTGAAGTTTGGATAGTTGCCAGTGGTGACATGGATAGTAATATCTCCATCAAACGTGACTGTTGAATTAGCGTAATCAGGATTCCAAACGCCATTGTTAAATGTAATATCCACCCTAGTCCGCTGATGGTCTGCCATCTTAATTAATGTACATATAAAATCAAACAAGAAAAACAAGGGGTGAGTACAAATCAACAATAATCAATGTAGTAAAGTAAGAGCAGTTAGAAAAAAATTATTTTCAATTTTTTATTATTTTAGAGGTTAGACAAAAATATTTTTATGGGGCCCATATCTACTCCATGGAGAAATTCTTATTTAGAGGAGCGACCGGGAGCACATGTTCCGTTTCAAATTCTCATTGGTACAATTCTCATTTCACAGTTTCTTAATTGAACACTCTACACCGATCCTGAGTTCTTGCAGTGTCTAGTCAGGATCATCACAGTGGGGTATCCAATACCACGACACAGGGGAGCTACTACCTGGTCACTTGTGGGGTCTCGCACCGTGATGCCCCCAAGGTTTAACTCAGCCTTCACTTGCGCACTCACGCATGTACCAAAGCGTAGCTCAACTCCAAAATATTTTTAAGTTTTTAATTATCGTTATTAATTCGTTATTTTCCTTCATCTTTTTCCAACTGATTCTTTCATAATTGCTGTAGAGTTTTGCAAGGATTAAAATAACTCAATGATTTTCCTTAGGAGTCGAATAATGTGAGTTCGATGTTAGGGGGTGTGCCAATCGTATATACACTTAGGGGTATATATACGACCCTATTTTTTGCCCATCGTATATACACCCCCAAGGCGTATATACGATTATGGTGGGGGTGTGCCAATCGTATATACGCCTTAGGGGGTGTATATACGATGCCCAAATGTAAGGGTCGTATATACACCCTCCAGGTGTATATACGATTGGCCAAAAATTTAAAAAAAAAATACGTTTTCAGAAGGGCATTTTGGGGTTTTCAGTGTGGGTGGGGGTTTATGGGGATGGGGTGGGGGTCCAAAAAAAAACCCATACAAATATTGTCCATAGTCCAAAAATCCAAATAATAATAATTATTTACAAAATCATAAAAAATAGCCAAAATTACAAATAAAAAACCAAAAAACCTACAAAAAAATAAAAATAAAATACAAAAATCACAAAAAAATCACAGCAACATTAAGCGCCTCATAGCTAGACTGCTAGGTTGTTCTTGCTCTCCTTGGTTTTGTCATGTGTTCTTAAATCTGAAAATAAAAATAGTCGTTTAAACTGTCATTAGTACTTAAATCTAGGAGTGTTCGCGGTGCGGGTTGGTTCGGTTTTGAGCAAAAAAGTGAACTGAATCGCAAGGTAAAAATAGATGCGGTTAGGTTTGGTTCGGTTGGCTTCCAAAAAAAACCAAACCAAACCAATGCGGTTTGGATTGGTTCGGTTTTTGACGAGACAAAACACAATTTATGACCCTTTTAGATAGAGCTTATTTTGAATTTATGAAAAACAATTTATGCAAATAAATAAGTTTTTTTTTGTATTATTCACAAGCATGTCAATGTAGTTTATGAAAAAACAACTTAGGAAGATACAAGTTTTGTTAGTAAGAACTTATGAATTAACATAAATACTTACTTATCTTCATAAGTTGCTTTTCATAAGCTCAAAAATAAGCTAAACCAAACGACCCCTTAAATAAACGCTTTCCTTATTTTCTGACATATATTGCTTTGTCTAATTTTATTTTTGTATATAGGATTTTGCTGTTTGGTTTGGTTTGGTTTGGTTTCAGTAATCAAAACTGCGGACCGAACCAAACTGTGCGGTTCACTAATAACCGAACAAAACAATAGAAAGCGGTTTTTTGCGATTTTCTGTTTAGTTTGGTTCAGTTTGCAGTTTTCTATTGGTTTGGTTTAATTTTGAACACCCCTACTTAAATCCATACACCTAAGGGTTTTTATAATTCATGCCTGAAAATAGTGCCATGAAAATATTTTAATTCATTCTTATCGTTTTATGACAATGAATTCATTCTTATCTTAAGCATTTATTTTAGTCAAAAGAAATATGAAGCATTTATTATAATATTTAATTAATTAAATTCATATGCAACAATAACAAAAAAAAAACGTCAGTCAATTTGAAATTAATTCAATAAATTGTCATAATATCAGTATTTTAAGACTGTCTTAAGTAATTAAGATAGTTAAATATAAGGATTAAAAGTAAAAAATGTTTTTATCGGCACTAAAACTAAAATTTTCAAATTTTATATGGACCAAAAACAACCCTTAAATGTATAATAAATATAATATAATATAAAAATTAAAATGTATATAACTAATATAATTTAGCATAATTTGACCTACTGTAAACTAGTCATACTTATACGCAACAAAAAATCTAGATAATAGTGTTTTTGATTTGCTAAACAGTAAGAGATTAGATTGAACAACTCTAGTTGTACCCTGTTTGATTTGGAAACTGTTCATAGTACTGGACAGAAGTGGGGCAAGGGATTGGACAACAAACCAAATTTTTGTACCTCACAAGCAAAATTTCTATCTCGTTTTAATTGGGTCGGTCAAATAATCTAATTATTAACAGACACTAGTTTTAGTGCCCGTGCTCTGCACGGGGAATATAAAAGTATAACATATTTGTAGTTTGTAAATTAATATACGTAGTATGCTGTAAAGTATATGTAAATTAATATAGGTAGCATAAAATGATATTAAACATATATCTATATTTTTTTAGATGTTTTTTAATAAGTATTGTGTGATTATTTTTTGAGATTTTTTTTTTCTTAAACTACAATCCTACTTCCATATTAATTAGAAAAGATTAAGAGCAAAAATGAGATTGATTGAGTTGGCAAAAAGTTGTATCATACCTCATAAGGGTATGGATTAAACTCCGCAAGTCAATGTGAGGACCTACGTGTTAGGTGATCTGTAAGTATATCAGTGGATGCATCCGGAGCATCCGAAGCCTTATCAATAATTTTATTTGATTTTTAACTAGTCGGACAAAATTGGGGGATGAGGGAGAACATTTAGGGTTTTATTTATTTTCTCCCTCATACTGTTTCTATTATTTATTTGTCTTTTTTTAAATTTTTTTGATTACTGCATACACACCTCAGCTTAATTTGTATACCCCCCCATTAAGCCCAACTCGCAAATTGGTTTTGGAAGGCCCAGAAATGTGAAACTGAATTGGGTTCTATTGGCCGCACCCCCTCCGTTAATAATACAACCTCTTGTAATTAGTTATACCCCTTTTTATTATCTCACCCCCTCTCTTTAATGATTCAACACTTTTTTTTTGTAGTTTATATGCTTGCTTGTCATTTTAAGTTGATGATAGGCAACATGACTCTCACTAGTGCCTAGTGCACTTTTCTTTAAGTGAGATGATTGCTCTATGTGATTCAACCTAGTTTTTGTGTTTATTTTTAGTTTGCTTATTTTTAGTTGTTGATGATAGGCAAGTTGATTCTCACTAGTGCCTAGTGCACTTTTCTCAAAGTGAGAGGATTGCTCTATGTGATTCAACCTAGTTTTTGTGTTTATCTTGTTTTAGTTTGCTTATTGTTAGTTGTTGATGATAGGCAAGTTGATTCTCACTTGTGCCTAGGGCACTTTGATTCAAGTGAGAAGATTGCTCTATATGATTCAGCTTGGTTTTAGTGTTTACTTACTTGCTCATGTATTCTAGTTTTATTATTGCCCATTGTTGATGATAAATCATATGATTCCCACTTATGCCTAGTGCATCATGTTTTAAGTGGTGAAGATGATTTTAGATGATTCAATCTTCCCCTTTTGATTTCTTAGTGAATAACAAATGAGATTGTATGTTTAGGGTTTAGGGTTCGTGAAGTATCGCAAAGGATAGGCTTACCTTAGCCTTGATGCAATTCCTCTTTGTTCATGTTATTAGGAAATCGTTGCTCACATGTCATTAGTTTAATTAAGATCATTCTATGCCTATGATCAATTGTTTACTTGTTTTTGATGCTACTTAAATTGTCTTGATTTAATTGTGTGTCATTCCCTCCATGTGTATGACCTCCTAATGAAGGCGTAAGCCTACTTGCTTGTTGTAGCATAGAGTCATTAGGGTAAATGCACTCCCCCTCACACACACGCATTTGTTCGAGAAGTTCACCTTGCATCCTTGACAATTGAATCCTTGATTGTATCGGCATGTTTAGTCTTAGTTGATGTTTGACATATGCATGATTACTTGATTATTGAATGTGTTTGAATTTTGTAACCAATCATTGATAATAACTTCACCCTTTTCCCAAAAATCTTTCAAACTCTTTTCTAATTAATGCAAGTTATTAGTGACTAGGGGTGGACAGTTTGATCCGACCCGTCCGAAACCCGAACAACCCGCAGATAAACAAAGACACATGGGTGAGATTAATTGGACCTGCGGATTGTCGGGTGAAACTATCGGTTTCAAACAGTTTACAATGGTCGGATGCGGAATTGTATAGAAGATCCGATGGAAGCCGAATCCGACCAACAGATACACACTGCTACTGCTGCACTGTGAACTCTGTAGTCTGTACACCTTCACCTATTATTGTAGCCTTGCCTTTATTCATTTTACAGCCTAGCCTTTATTGACCTTTATTTTATAGAAAATGTAACCCAACATTGGAGTATGGAATGAAATACACGAAACCCAAGCCTCACATTAGTTTTATTTATTAATAATAATTCATGGAGGAGAGAGAATATATGAAAGTTTTCCACAATCTCTTTCTTCAACCTCCGAGAATAACTAGCTCTTTCTTCAACCTCCGAAAATAACAAGCTTTTATCAGGATTTTCAGATTTCTTTCTTCTTTCTTCCTTTCTTCTTAACTCGCCAGCAACCACCCGCCACCACCCGCCACCCACCAAACCGCCAACCGTCAAATCCGATAGCCAAAATGGACGAAGATGGGCCTCACCTTTACAACCGCGGGTTGTGACGGATTTGGGTTTTTTGGACCGAATCCGGCCGGATCCGGCCGGTGTCCACCCCTATTAGTGACTATCACCCAAAGTCTTGGCTTGTTTGATTGTCATGAACGCTATCAAGAGTTATTAGTAATGATCACTCAAAGTCTTTGCTTGCTTGGTCATTATGAAAGCTCTTCCCCTTTACAAAACCCTTTCAAAAACATTTTAATCTTCAAATTAGAACTACGTCGCTTTGATTCCCATTTGGGATACGTAGGAGCGAGCCACGTTCTCGTCAAGCGCAACAAATAAAAATCCTTTTCGCAACCATAAACATTAGCATTTTTCATAACAAAAATGAATCATTTTTAAACCCATTGTTGCTAGTGGCTAATCAGAACCTTTGTTCGTCTAGCCATTGGTGGCAATGTCTTTTTCCAAAGAACAATAAGCGATGGTCACCTATAACTTTGGTTAGTTTGATCATTCGTGCCAATTAGTCTCTTTCGAAAACCATTTTCAAAAGATCAAATAAAAAACGAGTCGCTACTAACAAATCAATCGTAACCTTTGTTCGTCGACTAGTGGCGGTGACTCCCATTTTTCAAGAGTACTTAGCGGTAATTACCCATAACCTTTGTTAGTTTAATCATTCGCCGAATACTCGTCCTATTTCGAAAACTCACTAAAAAGATAAAAAACAAAAACATTTTCATGACAACCAAGAACTACGTAGCTTTGAACTCCATCGCACCAGGAGATACGTAAGAGCGAGAGGCCAACTCTCGTCAAGCGCCAAAAATAAAAATTTTCATTAAGTTTTCCCATTCATCTTCAAACAAGAAATAAATAGGCAAATCTAGGTATTTTTCAAATCAAACGTTAAAACCACACATTTAGTTAGAGGTTCCTTTCGGTAGAAAGGACGTGTCTTGATGCTAGTACCTTCCTCACACGTAATCGACCCCCGAACCTATATCTCTAGTTTTCAAAAGACCATCCGCCTTGTTCAAAAGACATTTTTTCAATGTTTTGGTCTTCAAAATTAAAATATTGGTGGCGGCTTCAAAATTTTTCCACGTTGTACATTGAGAAACCCAAACCGGATTTTTCGGGGTGCAACACTATGTAATCCTCTCGAGTTGTATTGGATAGATTTTGGCAATCTTATCTGGATCACTTAACGTATTTTCTTACTAAATAATTTTTTTTGTACCAAATTAGTTATTTCGGACACTAAAATTTCACAAAAAAATGCAAAAACATTGAAGTTTGGTGCGAAGTACCGATTGAAGCTAGGGTACTTGCATATAATATAAACACTAATTTAAGTTTGTTTTTAATACTAGTTGATCTAAAGTGATCAAAATAAAAGCCATAAAGAAAATATATACTATTAGTAAATTAATACTACACTAATTTAAAAGAAAAAATGAAAGATTATTTAACAAAAGGATTAAAATATGAACAATTAATTTTTTACGTATTTTCTTACTAAATAATTTTTCTTACCAAACCAGTTATTGAAGAGTGAAGTTCGCGTATTTGAACATCTAAAAAATATTTTACGGACTATTAAAAATATCACAAAAATTTAAACAAAAAACACAAAAACGTGGAAGTTTGGTGCGAAGTACCAATTGAAGCTACGGTACTCGCATATAATATAAACATTAATTTAAGTTTGCTTTTAATACCAATTTTTTTTGTATAAACTGGTATCCTCTGCGCGCAACTATAGAGACTAATTCCTCGAGCCGGGTAGGACCACATTGGGCGGCAAAACTCCCCCTCAAGAGATTTAACATTGTTGCATGCCCAAGGCTGGATTAGAACCCAGGACCTTGTTAAGTTGGAAGAGACCCCTACCATCTCATTCAATTGCTCTTGGGTTTTTAGTACGGATTGATCCAAAGTGATCAAAATAAAAAGCCATACAGAAAAAATATGCTATTAGTAAATTAATACTACACTAATTTAAAAGGAGAAAAAAGAAACATCATTTTAAAAAAGCATTAAAATATGAACGGTTAAATTTGTTTTTGAACTCTATAGTTCACGAAAACATACTCTTTAGTATCTCCATCACTTTACGTATTTTCTTACAATTCTTTTTTTACCAAACCAATTATTGAAGGTTCACCAAAACATACTACGCGCATCTCGATCACTTTACATATTTTCCTACTAAATAATTTTTTTTACCAAACCAGTTATTGAAAGTGAACTCTGCATATTTGAACATCTAAAATTGTTTCGGACCGTAAAATATCACAAAAAGTTTAAACAAAAAAAATGCAAAAACCTGAAAGTTTGGTGCGAAATACCGATTGAAGTCACGGTACTCCCATATAATATAAACACTAATTTAAGTTTGCTTTTAATACCAGTTAATCTAAAGTGATCAAAATAAAAATCATAAAGAAAAAATATGCTATTAATAAATCAATACTACACTAATTTAAAATATTTAAATATAAATAAATAAATAAAATATGCATTTGGCGCGGAACCGCAACTTCAAGATAATCATGCAAGTGGCTTCCGCATTATAATAGAGATCCGACTTAAATATAATCTTAATTAATATTCTAAGACATTATTTTTTTTCCATACTAATTATGTTATAATATATGTAAGTTATGTAGAGTACAAACAAGATTCTAAATGGGCCTCGGTCCTTATTCTCACCAAAAAAATAATATTCTAAACTTTAAAAATAATTAATTAAGAAATAGTTTATATACATGTATATATTGTCGTTTAAAAAATGGAACGAGAAGTTGGAGTGAAGTCACGTGGTTAACATATAAAATATAGTATCTAATAATGTTGATCTTTTTAAATAGGGATTAGTGAATAAGTATGTTGTATGTAGGGTCATACTCATATAGTCTGTCAAAGTCAAGTACTGAATATAATTGGACTACTTTGAAAATTATGGTAGTAAATAATAATTAGCACAAAGGTTGTAAAAGTGATTATATATCACTAGCAAAAGGGAGAACTAGCTACCTTTTTCCAAATCAACAACCTACAATTTAATTAATATTGGAATCTTCCTATTTTAGGCAAATAGAATTGCACATATAATTAGCACAAAGGTTGTAAAAGTGATATCACTAGCGAAAGAATGATATAGTACCTACACATCAAATAAGAGAGAGTTATTACTAATTATTAATACTAAACAATGTTAATGTTAATAGAGCGTAATAGACACTTCCTTTACCATCAAAGATTTATCCAAGTGGTAACTGGGTTCAGATCTCATTATTCATGTCTGTTTTCACTTCTTCACTGCTCAGTAACTGCAAATTTAAAAATAATAATTATATATGATGATACTTTTTTAATATATATATATATATATATATATATATATATATATATATATATATATATATATATATATACTAAAAGAGTTTTTTAGAGTTGAAAATATATTTCATTCAAAAAATAAATAAAAATTATATACGCAGTATATATTTATCAGCTCATTGCTATCTTAACTTGTGTTTAATATATTATTTGTTCAGAATGTTTAGGTTTTTTCTTATGAAAAGGGATAGTAAGGTTTAAAGTAAATAGAAAGATAGTAGGTGAATGGATAGACACTTTTGAGTTGGAAAGTGTAAATCGATACTACCTTATTTAAACAAAGGCATGTATATTAGTATGAGTTTGACATATATATTATGCTATGCATCTTCACACTTGCTATATCCACCATATTGATATATAATCATGTTACCTGATATATGGTTTATATGATTTGTGTATCCCCTCCCTTTAAACAAACTTTTTACTTAAAATGTGTATTAAGATGTAGATATATACATACATTGAACAAAACGCAGAGTAATATTGTGTTGTGTGGCACACCAAAAAGAATGATAGCACGCATGCACTTTGGTCAGCAAAGAGATCGATCCCCGTTAGTGAAAGCTACTAACTTTGTGGCTTTCTAAAATAATTAGAGTAGAGATAAGTTTTTGCCTTAGTTTGAGTGAGTGAGTGAGTGCTATTGGAATAATTTGGAGACAATTATATTATATAAGCAGTAATAGTAATTAACAGAGGTGCGTGAGTGCATTATATAGTTGGTACTCCATCCACTAGCACTTTAATTTCTTTGTTTGAGAAATACACTTTAAAGGGCCAAAAACTTTGTCCATGCCAAAAAATAGAAAAAATTAAACTTTTTCTTATGAAAATAACCAATAGAAAGGATAAATATGAAGAAGATAAGAACATGAACAAATATGAAAGATGAAAGTATTTCTATTCACTTCAAGTATATCCATACACATATGAGATAGCCTTATTTATAGGGTACGATAGATAGGCAAGTGAGTGGTCTATCATCAAAAGCCACTACACAAGGGAGTAATGAGAGGGAAGGAGAAAGCTAATGGACATCCACTAATATAAATATTCATAACACTCCCCCTTGGATGTCCATCGAGGATATGTCTCATTAAAAACCTTACTAGAAAAAACCCAGTGGGATAAAAATCTAGTGAAGGAAAAGAGTACAATATCCTGTCAGTGGGAACTGTCTCGTTAAAAACCTTTCCAGGAAAACCCTGTGGGACAAAACCATGGAAAAGGGAAAAAGAGTGAATTTTTCTCCCCCTGATTGAATCATCACTAAATAATATGAATTTCAATATTTAGAGTTTCTCCTTGAGTGCATATGGAACAATCTACTCCATTGTCACTTGTGATTGTATCCTCTTTTAATGGAACTTTGTGATCAGTATTATCTTCAAAACATATTCCTTGAACTGTTGGCATTTGTACATGAAATGAAGAAGCAAGAACCATAGATTGTTTTATAGATCAAAATGATATTTCAGTGTCACCATATGTAGATAATAGCTGACTTGTAATTTGACTTGATCTAGATCAGAAAAATACTGTATATCTGCATGGTTAATTTGTGTAACATACATAAAAAAGATTTATTCATTACAATAGCCAAACATAAATATCCATCTTACCCATTTTCAGATGCATTTTGGTTCACTACAAAAAAAACGTCATTTAGCGAGGGACGTTACGAGGGAATATTAGGTCCCTCGCAAACTCAGAAATTAGCGACGGACATAGCGAGGGAAACAGGTCCCTCGCAAATTAGGTAATTAGCGACGGAAATAAGGCGATGAGCGACGGGTGGCGTCGCGCTAAATGCACGCGCCAATTTCAAATTACGCTTTGCACGCAATTCAAGACGATTAGCGGCGGATTTAATGGGTCCTCGCTAAATTTCGATCGCTGCAAAGATGTCTCGGTTTCTGCGCGGATTAGCGACCGATTTTCCGTCGCTAAATCCGGCGCTACGTGGCACATTTTTACCACAACCGAGCGGACGTTCGGTCTCACTCTTCTCTCACTCTCACCGTTTCTCTTACACTCTTCTCTCTCAATTCTTCTCAAACCAAAACCCTCTCACCACCATACAACCACCACCACCATACAACCACCACCACCCACGCCCCCCCTTCTTCTTCTCCTCTGTGTCTCTCTCTCTCTCTCTTTCACTCTTCTTCTCTTCACCTCATTTCCACCACCACCCAAAAAACCACCACCACCACCACCCACGAAACCACCACCACCACCACCCACGAAACCACCACCACGAAACCACCACCACCACCACCACCAAAGCTCCTCCTATTTATCTCCTCTCTAGCTCTCTCTCTTACTATTTCTCATTTCCCTTTTACTCTCTCCATCTTCTTCCACCACACCACCACACAACCACCACCACCACCACAACCACCTCTTATTGTAAGTTTTGATTTTCAATTTTTTATGATATTGTTTTAATTTTAATTTTTTATTGAATTTGTTTTAATTTATTGTTTCCTTGAAATTGAAATTGGTTAGGATTAGATTTTGGTGTTTGAAGTTTCACCACCGCACCGGAGTGCGCACCGTCACCGAACCACCGCACCGGACGTAAATCTAATAGCGGTTAGTTTTTAAATTAAATTTGTTGTTATGTATTAGAATTGAGTATTGTTGTGAGTTATAATTAAGGATTGAGTGTGAATTGTAAGTTATAATTGAATATTAGGATTAATTGTTATTGTGAAATGTTAGTTGAATTGAGTGTGAAAATTGGATGAACCCTAGGTTAGTTGACTGTGTGTTGCTGATGGAAAAGGGTGAGGTGCTGTTTCACTCACCCCCATATTTTGCTCGAAATCATCTCCATTGAGATAATTGCGAGACAGGACTAACAACTGTGTAAGGTTGGGAGTTCGAAATAACTTCCTTCACTACTTGGATGGAAAAGGGTTTTGTGCTGTCCTTGACCCCCATATTCGGCTCGAAATCATCTCCACTGGGATGATATCGATGCCACTAACTTGATATATGTTATTGGCAATGTTATGGGAATGTAACACGTTTTTAAAATGTGTGTAGATGAATTCGTATCAATTTAATCGTGATTGGGTGTATGATCGGTTATATTCGAGAAGAGCGGGTTTGAAAGAATCTTTTGTTGTTGGGGTTGAACAATTTCTTGTGGTAGCGTGGCAACATGATTTGGCTAGAGAGGAAAATGGGGTTAGATGTCCATGTTTAAAATGCGACGGTGTACCTATTAGGACTGATGAGGAAATCAGATGCCACTTGTATCAATGGGGGTTTAGGCCTAATTATAAGATTTGGACTGACCATGGAGAACAACTTCCAAATTTTGAAGTTGGAGCTTCAAGCAATTACAGTGTTGGTGTTTCACGTAATGAAAATATTGAGTGGATGAATAACATGATTTGTGATGGTCTTGGGGTGAATGTGCCATTTGATGAGCCTCAATTATGACAATCATGAAGAACTTCCAAATGAAGAAGCACAGAGATTTTATAATTTGTTATCGATTCAAACAAACCGTTGTTCGAAGGCTCGCCAGATTCAAAATTATCTATGTGTGTTAAGCTTTTAGCTCTCAAGTCCATGAGTAGTATTTCTGAAGTGGGTTTAGACTATGTGACTAAAATGATGATGGATGCAACACCTTATAAGGATAATTTGCCAAACAATTATTATGAAGCAAAGATGTTAGTTTCGAAGCTGGGATTGGATTTTAAGAAGATTGATTGTTGTGAGAAAGGACACATGTTGTATTACAACAACGAGTTTGGTAAAAATGACGGTGAACTACTTGAATGCAAATTCTGTGGACGGCCGAGGTATCATGTTCGTAAAGGGGCAAAACGTAATTATAAACCCATTCCTGTGAAGTCGATGTTCTATTTGCCTATAATTCCAAGGTTGCAAAGAATGTTTGCATCGACTGAAGTTGCGCAGAAAATGACTTGGCATTATGATAATAGGGGTACCTCAGACATTTTGCGCCACCCATCTGACGGTGAAGCATGGAAACACTTTGATTTAGTGCATTCAGATTTTGCCTCAGACCCACGAAATGTTCGACTTGGATTGTGCTCTGATGGATTTACTCCATATATCCAAGCATCATCTTCTCCCTACTCTTGTTGGCCAGTCATTGTTACCCCTTACAATCTTCCTCCTGAGATGTGCATGACTAAACTGTTTATGTTTTTGACTTGTCTGATACCTGGTCCAAATAATCCAAAAGCTAACATTGATATCTTTTTGGAACCTCTAATTGATGATCTCAAGAGATTGTGGGGGGGTGTTTTGACATATGATGCAGCACGGAAAGAGAATTTTAAGATGAGAGCGGCGTTGATGTGGACAATTAACGACTTTCCTGCTTATGGTATGTTGTCTGGTTGGGGGACTCACGGTAAATTGGCATGTCCCCATTGCATGGAACACACAAAGGCGTTTTACTAAAATACGGGGCAAGACTTCTTGGTTTGACTCGCATCGTAGATTCTTACCGCGATCATAAATTTAGAAAGAACAAGAAGGGCTTCAAGAACAAGGTAGTTGAAGAAGATGGACCACCGCCTTTGGTGACACTAGGTGAAATATGGAGCGAGTTATGGACTTGCCACAAGTTCACCGAGGTAGGCGAACTTGAGAGATCGCATGGTTATGGACAAGTGCATAATCGACAAAAGAAGCATATTTTGGAATCTCCCATATTGGAAAGACAATCTGTTGAGGCACAATCTCGATGTTATGCACATTGAGAAGAATTTCTTTGATAACATATTTATGATCGTGATGAATGTGAAAGATAAAACTAAAGACAATAATAAGGCTAGATTGGATTACGCTTTCTAGTAGCAAATATCGATCCGATTTGAATTTGGTGGAAATGGCTAATGGGAAGATGTTAAAACCAAAAGCCAAATCTTTGTCTAACACCCGATGAAGTGAAAGATGTTTGTCGATGGTTGAAAGGATTGAGGATGCCGGATGGTTATTCTTCTAACCTTGCAAGATGTACCGATGTGAACACCGGGAAGATGTATGCGAGGAAAAGTCATGATTGCCATGTATTCATGGAGTGTTTGCTTCCAATTGCTTTTAGTTCACTACCAAAGTGTGTTTTGGAACCACTTATTGAAGTGAGTCAATTTTTAAGAATTTGTGCTCTTCAACATTGAGAATGGATGATCTCATTAAGATGGAGCAGAATATTCCTTTCATCATCCGTAAGTTGGAGAGAATATTTCCTCCCGGTTTCTTTGATTCCATGGAGCATCTACCAGTTCACCTAGCATATGAAGCAAGACTTGGCGGACTAGGTTCATTATAGGTGGATGTATCCATTTGAGAGGTAATTATCTATTTCAACATTTGAATTAAAAAATTATTAGTACGACTATTTTAATTAATTAGTATGACTAATTGTTCATATGTAGATTAATGGGTGATTATAAACGATCAGTGAAGAATAAAGCTAGAGTTGAAGGATCGATTTGCGCAGCCTACTTACTTACACCGTGAAACCATCTATTTCTGTTCACATTATTTCAACAATTTTATGTTGTCAAGAAATAATAGAAATGAAAGGGAGGTTGAAGAACAAAGACATGCGCTCACTTTATCTGTCTTTAGCAAACCTGGTCGCCCCTCGGGAAAGAAGTCAACCAAATACTTATCAGACAAAGAACATCTATCGAAGACATGTTCATGTCTTGATCAATTGCAATCGGGTTAAACCATATGTCGAGTAAGTTTGCTCCAATTTAGTCTTTATATTATAGACGTTTAAAGTATAAAGTTAAATCATGGTTTGATCAACTTTCAATTACACCATTTCAAAGCATTCTTACGAATTGAGGGTATACCCGCCAAGAATCTTCTGCTCGTATACATGAAAGTTTTCCAACTGGTTTAAGGCTAGAGTAAGTAAATCAAATAATGTGTTAATGTCAAATGTTTAAAGTAGATGAGACATGACTTATTTTTCCCATATATGGTTACTTAGGTTTATGAAGCACAACCAACTCCCCTAATCCAACACTTGAGGAACTTAGCTGATGGTCCTTTTCTTGAGGTCACTGAGTGGCACACGTACCTAGTTAACGGTTACAAATTTGACACTCAATCTCGGAGTGAGGAAAAGAACAATTAATAGTGGGGTATATGTTAAAGGGAAACAGGAGGAGGTGAAAATGACTACTACGGTGTGATCCAACACATATATCAACTTGAATACCCATTCTTGGACTATGAAAAGAAAATAGTCATGTTTTATTGTGTATGGTTTGATCCATCGGTTAGAGGAACAAAGTTGAATCCAAAATGTAATACGGTGGACATTCAAATGAATAGAAGGTATCAACTCTATGATCCATTTATTATGGCGTAAAATGTGAGACAAGTGTACTATGTTCCATATCCATCAACTCGTAAAGGATGGTGTGTTGCAATTAAGACAAAACCACGGTCGCATTGAAGCCAAATGATGTGGAGGATGATGTTCCTTATCGTGTGGATGAAATGTCCGGAGTAAATGAGGTAATTGAAGTTGAAATGCAGTTCACCCTTTACGTGATGATCGCATCGATGTTGAAGAAGTTGAAGCGATATTAGAAGTGATAGAAGAAAATGAACTAGATGAGCAAGATGAAGAAGAGAATCAAGATGAAGAAGATGAATAATTAGATTAGTCTTATGTTGTTATTATCATTATTGTTCTTGTGTATTACCTTTGTCTTTTGGATGAAACTTGTTAATGAATATATCATTAATGTCGTTAGTATCACATTTGTATCATTAATTGTTTTAGTATCACATTTTGTATCATTAATGGTGTTAGTATCACATTTTGTATTATTAATGTTGGTAATATTATATATTGTTGTGGGTTCCCTTTTTTTCATAGAAATGGATTCAAGAGGAGGCTCTGACCCACCGAGACAAGATAAAGGGAAGGAAATAGCAAGAGGGGAGCCCAAGAGGAGGCGTAATCGTAGTGCTAATAATGAGGTGGTAATTAATCTTGGAAATATGAGGTCGAGTACATTGGTTGGTCCGCCCATGACTACCACCTCGGATGTCCCACCAGCCCATTCTCCATCGGGCCCCAATTGGTTTCATATTCCCTCACATGGACATATGCCACCTCTTGGGTATACAGCTGGGCATATGCCACTTCCTGGGTATACAGCTGGGCATACGCCACCTGAGCATATAGGCACATCGACTGAGCATGTGAGTACATCGACTGAGCATGTGAGTACATCGGAGGATGATCATGTTGGTGGTGATGGTGCTAATGAGCCGGGAGTGGAGGTGGTTGATGACGAGAGAGTGGAGGTGGTTTATATCAACAACAAAAAGCTCTACATCATTTATCCATATGGTAACACGTAAGTATTATATTTGTTGGATTTTTTTTAATTTAAGTTAATTATGGTAACTTATATATATATATATATATATATATATTTGATTGTTTGATATATTTTTATCGTATATATGTAGACTTGTTCCGTTGAAGGCACTTTCATCCAAAGATCACATATGTCATCCGGAAGAAATATTTTCAAACTTACCATAAAAAGTGGAGTAAAGTTGATGACAAAGTGAAGGATGAGTTGTTGGCTTTTTTAGAGTAAGTGTCTATTAATTATGTCATTATGTACCTATATATATTGTTAGTTTTAATTTAATGTTTGGTAATGTTTAATATTATTACTAATACATACTTTCATTATGCTTAATACTGAGAATAGAGTGACATGGCACCAACAGTATGATGAAGAGGTCCGGAGGTGTTTTCTCCTGAGGTTTGGTCAACAATTGTCGGATTTGTTGTACAAGTTGAGGCGTGGAAATGTGAGGCCTCCTTACATGGGTGAAAATGTTTGGAATGCCTTCAAGGAACATTGGGAAACAGAGAAGTTCAAACATAATTCGAAAAGGCGAAGGCGAATAGAAACTCAGAAAAGGGCGGCTCGCTTAACTGTGTTGGGTCCATAAGCCAGGCTCAACATGCTATTCGATTGGTAAATTATTTTAAATATCTGTGTGTTTTTTTACATTACTTAATTAGTTAGCAAATGTTGAAAATGTTTTTCATTTTACAGGCTAAGAAGTTGGGGCCGCCCTCCCACTCTTCTTGAGCTTCACGAGTTTACCCATGTAAGGAAGGGTACTCAAGATCACTTTGTTGAGGAGCGCGAGGTTACTCGAGTAAATACACATCTTGAATTGTATTATATATACATATATGTTGCTTTGTTAAAATGAATGGAGCACTAATTATGCTATGTTTTGTGGTTATACAAAACAGAGGCCCATTCTCAAGAGATGGGTTCAAATGACTCAGGGAACTGGAACCTCAAACACCGGTCAACTTACTCTCGATTTGATAGCTCTCTCGAATGCACATTGGGAGAAAGTAGCGGGTTGGAACAAGGGTCGCCTGTATGGTACGGGGCCCTTGGCTCCATTAATAAGCCCGTCTGGTGTTGACCCCACTAGAGCTTCTAGAAGACGACCACCATTTTCTACTCAATCAGATTCGGAGAGAGAGCGATTTAGGAAGATGGAGGAGGAGTTGCATGCTACGCAATGTGTTGGAAGAGAGTGAGAGGCAAAGGCGGAGTGGCGGCAAATGATGGAGATGCAAAAGCGAGAGTGGGAGCAAAAGATGGAGAATGACATGAGGAGGATGATGGAGCTTTATCAGTCTCAGCAGAGTACGTCTCAGCCTGCGCAGAAACTTGGTGAGTCTGATGAGTCTGAGTTTCGAGTTTTGAGCCATCCGAGGAGTCTCGATGACGGGTCGTTTAGTACTCTTTGTATTATTTTTTTATATTTGAGTATTTTGTGTTGTATTGACTTTGGATTTTGAATGAAACATTTTAGAAATTTTGTATTTATATATTGATTTAGGTATTTTATGTTTAATTAGTTATTATTAATAAATAAGCGTGTTTTAAAAAAATTAATTTTTGGACTTTAGCGAGGAATGTATACACGTGGCGCTCACCAATTGGGTGTTCAGCGTGTCGCTTAGCGAGGAATTGATGTGTCCTCGCTAATTAGCGAGGAATTAGCGAGGACGTGGCGTGGGTAATTAGCGACCGAATCGTATTTCTCTCGCTAATTGCATTAGCGAGGAGGAATTAGCGACCGAATGGTCCTCGCTAATTCCTCGCTAATGGCAATTAGCGAGGAATTGGTCACTTTAGCGACGGAATAGTCCTCGCTAATGACGGTTTTTTTGTAGTGGTTTGTGATATGTATGCTCGCTTTTATAGTCTTGAGACTAAGATATTTTATATATTCTTACCACACAACTCATGTAGTCAATATGAATAATTTCTGCAAATCAATATGAGTCATTTTTTTTCAAAAGAAAGATTTTTCTTTGCATCTTGAATCCTTCTAGGATTTTCCATGTAGAGTCAACTACGAGTTCAACCTCAAAATCCATCGGATATAATTTGAGGTCATTCATCTAGAGCTCTTTCTTTGAGTAATCTATAATTTTGGAATTCTCTTCAGAAGTTCCAATAATAGCAAACTATAGCAAATTCATGTATTGATATTTTCATATAACTCTATGGACCAGTGGTGTCATTTTTATATCCCTCGTTTAGAATATAAATTGAGATGATTATACCACATGTGTTCAAATTATATCATCTCATAGTGGTACTGATTCAATTTGTGTAATCATCTCGAGAATCCAAAAATGTGCACTAGAATATTAAATCCTTCGGGATCTTTAAATAATTATGACTATCAACAAATAAGTTGTAACAATATTCAACTTGTGAAAATTGAGCTCTTCATGTGCTACAAGGCTAATTAAGTACTGAAAAAGTACTCGCATTCACCCTTGAGAAACATGTCGAGCTTTGTATCTCACAATTTAATCATTCTCATTCTGCTTCAATTTCATCTTTCAATTTTGGCCAATTAACATTGTCTACAATCTTTAGTAGACTTTGGTTCATGATCCTCACTATCATTTATCACATTTAGCGCTATATTATATGTAAAAACATCGTCAACGTTGACTTTGTTTCGGTTCCATTGTATTTCATTTTTGACATAATTCATTGAGATCTCTTTAATTTGATAACTTTTCGTGCACTGATCGGTTCTTCCGAACTATAATGTCAATTATGTCTGAATACTCTTTTAGAGTTTCTATATCCTCGTTCAGACCATTTTTTTAGCTCCTTTTGTTGCTCGAGGATTTTTATCTTTGGAACCGATTGGTCTACCACGCTTCAGGCGCTGTTGAGACTAATTTGCAATATTAGATTGTCCAACAGGGACATCCATTCTATTAGAGCATTAGCAGCTGATATATATGATTTGGTCACACCTTTTGGATCAGTGAATGCATTTGGTAGATAATTTGCTAAGCTTTGCAAATGAATTATCTTTTGAACTTCTAGTTCACATTGTTTAGTTTGAGGATCAATATGAGATAATGATAATTCATTCCAACTGATTTTTTTTACAGCTGCTTATTCTCTCCTCCTAATGTTTGGAAATCAAATTCTTCAAATGATAATCATCAAACTAGACTATAAACAAGTCTCCAATTGTTGGCTCAAGATACTATATTATACATGGAGATTTATATCCAATATATATTTAAAAAATTCTATTAGGACCCATCATAGTGTATTGCACATCCAAAAATTCTATGATGGCAAATTTTAAGTTTGTGACCAAAAACCAAATGTAAAGGGGAAGAGTTGTGATAACTTGTTGGCTTGATGCGAATCAATATTATACAATGTAAAATTACATGTTCCCAAGTAGAAATTAGAACTTCTTATCTCATAAGTATTGGTCATGTAATTAACTTTAGACGTCTAAAGAATGATTCTTCAAGACCATTTTATGAATGAATGTATGACGTGTGATATCCAATATCAATTCTTATAGACATACAATACTTATCAAAGCTTTCAAGCTAATTCACATAATGACCTCTTACTCAAATTAGTTGAGCAAACAATCTCACAAACTTCCGGTTGTGAGTTGACGACAAATCTATATAATATATATGTGGTCATCTAGTTGATGCATCAATTAAAACCACAAATATCTAAATGGTCCATGTGATTAGTGTACTTGTTTACAAATATCACACTATATTAGTTCTAGAAATATGAGAGACTTATTACTCTCAAATTGCCAATTTCCTTTGGGAATTAGTGAACACAAAATTTAGTAGATTGAATAAACTATTGGCTCTTCAATACAAGTTCACATAGAAAATTATTATTCGCATCATAATATACTCGGTGGCCCAACCGATCTTGCCAACAACTAAATTATTATGATATGTAAACTTCTGGTTTACAATAACATGTCCTTCAATTGCACATATATAAGTGTAGTACAAATCAGATGAAAAAGTAGACAATTTTTTCACTACACTTATTTTATCAGAATATGTCTCGTTATATAAAAATATTCAATATCTCATTCATCTCCCGTTTCAATATGACTTCTATTTATATGAATATCTTTGAAACTTAATAAATTTCTACGAGACTTAGGGAAATATAATGCATTGACAATGTGCAAATTTGTTCCCCCGGACAATAGTGTATTAGCTCTCTAATGAGCCTTCAATTATTTTTTGAAGAGACAGACATCTTTGTACTAACTTCGGTTTCTCGCTTCACTAAATAGGATAAATATTTGTTTTTATCCTTTAAAATTATATGGGTAGTTCCACTATTAGCGAAACACATTTCTCCAATATTGATGCTAGTGTCATTACTCATTTTATCCTAAAAGATAACATAAATATGATAAAAGATTGACATGAGAAAATTAAGTCTCTACAATATTATATGCCTACAAAGATCAAACTTTTGGAGCTGCATAAAATACAATTTCTCGATGGAAAAAAAAACAAGAGATGAAAATTATATTTGCTAAGCAAATATACAAATTCTTTGAGCATAAAAGTGTCTAGTTCTCTAGGATCTAGTCATCAATCAATTCTTCTTATTCCCTTTTTTTTCATGCAATATTTTTATTTGGAATTCTAAGCAAAAGAAAGAAGAAAAATTACATTTTCCATAATATACTACACCTCTATTAGGAATAACAAAGGTGAAAATCAAATATGATACAAATGACACTTAATTAGGATAATGATAACATTTACGACATCAATGGTCATCACCACAACTTTTATTGTACGAAAATTATAATGTGAGTCATTCACTTCGGGAATGAACTTAAATTCATTGAGTGGTTTACAAAATATTTATCATTTTGCTAATTCGTGAGAATATTTGAGACATAAATTATATGTCATTTCTCTTGATACTATGATGATCAAAACATACTAAGGTCAAATAGATCTTATAGATTACAATCATTGTGTAAAAGTTGAGTTCTTCGGGAACTCGATCACAAATCTTTCATATATGATGATCAAAGAAAAATATATTTTCTAATCAATTGTTCTTCAAGAACTATACCAAAAATTTTAAACATTGACGAAAAAGAATCATGCTTAGATCAATCCTGCAGGGATGCTGTAATATTAAGTTATTCTTTCTTTGAGTTCTTCAAGAACTATCACAAATCTTAATGATATAAAGAAAACAATTCTTTATGCAATCCTACAAGGATATTAGATTACCAAATCATTAGTTCTTCAGGAACTATACCACAAAACTTCTTCAATGATAATTGTAATACCCCAATTTTGTCCGCCTAATTTGAAAATCAAATAAAAATGTATTGTTGTGAACATTTGATTCTAATCGATATTTCTCTATTTTCGAAAGTATATCGTTTGTCATACGAGAGTCAAATTTAAAAGGTTTTGTAGTCGTTAGCAATTTCGCGCCGTTTATGTTGTTAGCGATCAAAAATATATTGTTTTTATAGTCGTTAATGATTTCGTGTCGTTTATGTTGTTATTAATAGAACTTACTCTTTTTATTTTGATTGCAAGAAAAACTCAGATTTAGAAATAATTTGGTATTAGTATTAATATCCATTGAAGTTCAATATAAAATCAGAATTTAGATTTACACAAAAAAAAATAATAAATACAAATTCTGAAATTAGAGTTGTTTACAATAAAATTAAAAACAAAAGGAGACAAACTTTGCTTTTCTTTCTTCACTGTCTCACGTTTTCCCTCCTCCATTTAGAGCTCTAAGACATGTTCCTCTTTTAGCTTGCTTAGAACATTTTTACCCATTTTCAGCTCTCAAGCCTTCACCCCTCTGCTCTCTTACCCAGCCTGTAACACAATAAAGCTAGAGTCAAACAAGATAAACAAACCTATTCTTGTGATGCAACAGAGACTTGGGAGGAAGAAATTTTTCTGCAGAGAAACTTTAAGCACCAAAGCATAATATTTTGGAGACAATACAAAATCAGAGTTTCAAACAAATTGACCATACAAGTTCAATCACCTATGCACTTTTGGGTATAAATTGAGCTTCACACAGACAGCTAAAAGGGGGGGATAGCAACCAAACACAAAACAGCAAACACACAGAAAAAAATACTTCACGCCTTTGAAGCACAGAGGAAAAACAAAGAACTAAAAACACCAACAGAGAAAAAAAAAAACATCACACGTAATCATCATCAACAACAACCACCAAACACCATAACATCACCACTTCACTCCATTAACCAAAAGAAAATCGAACATAGAAGTAAGAGAGCAAAGAGTTTCCAAAGACCAAAAAAACAAGCAAAGAAACAAACTGTGGGTTCCAAAAATGGCTCACTTGCCACGAACGCTGTCTCGCTGTCATTGGTGAACCACCAAACGCCAAGCACGAGCATGTAACCACCACCAAATACCAAAAACAGAACCGAACACCCCCCTGTCTCTCTCTCCGTCGTCATCACCACCGCGCCTCCGCCGGAAACACCACCACGGAACCACCACCGTCCTCGCCGTCTCTCGTTCGCAAACCCTCTCCACGACCTCACTCTCTCACCGTCGCGACCTCCCTCACCTCCGCTCTCTCTCTCGCGGTATCTCCCTTCTCTCTCTCGATTTCTTTCCTCTTCTTTCTCTCTTTTCTTTTCTTTTTTTTTTTCTCTCTTGAAAGCTTATCTCTCTCTTTCTGAAAGTATAGAGCGGCGCATGGAATAATAGAAGGTAGGGTTTCTTTGATTTCACTTCCTCTTAGGCACTTATGGGCCTTACTTGTTTTTTTTTGTTTTTTTTAAACCTGTTTGTTAATAACACCCCCAGTATTACTAATTCATAACCCCCTCACGTTTTTCCTAAAAAATGCTAGTCACACTCCCTTTATCTCTGTTCAGCACCCACCTCTTTTCATTTATTTATTTCTTTTTGCTTTTGTTATTATTTATTGTTATTACTAGTATCATCGTTACTATTTACCTCATGTTGTCATCTAATAGCATCTCTTTTGCTTATCATTTGTTATCACTATTATGATGGTTTGTTTAATTTTTAAACTAGGAATAAACATTTAAGTTATAAGTGTGGCTACCTAAATCCACTTTTGCTCATATCATGTTCAATATTCATTTTCAAAATAGTCGTTCCAAGTTACTTCATTCAAACACTTGAACCTAAAACAAAACCAATTATCATTAATGATCACTCGCGCCATTGCCGCTTTGGTTGTTAATGATAATTTCATTTCGAAAGGGTTAGTAGTATGACCACTCTAAACCGCTGTTGTTTGGTCATCGCGAACGCTCAATCTAATTTCAATTCCTTTTATGACGACGTTTTCTCGATTCAAACCTACGAAAACACTTTTTCAAAAACAAATATTTTCAAACATCAAAATCAAAACTAATTGTCACCGATGATCACTCGCGCCGCTGCTTGCCGTTTGATTGTGAGTGATAATTTAATTCTCGTGGGAGCTAGTAGTGTGGCCACTCTAAACCGTTGTTGTTTGGTCTTCACAAACGCTCCCCTTCAATTGCGAAAACCTTTTCAATGCTTAAAATAAAAACCGGTTGTCATCAATAGTCACTCGCGCCGTTGCCGTTTGATTGTTAGTGACGATCCCATTTTCAAAAAGAGTTAGTAGCGTGGCCACTCTAAACCGTTGTTGTTTGGTCATCGCGAACGCTCAATCCTTTTTCGAAAAACTCTAAAAAGATTAAAAAACAAAAACCTTTTTCAGGACAAACAAGAACTACGTAGCTTTGAATTCTCCATCGCACTGGGAGATACGTAGGAGCGAGAGGCCAACTCTCGTCAAGCGCCAAAAATAAACATTTTCATTAAGTCTTTTCATTCCTCTTTCCATAAAGAAGCAAATTTAAGTATTTTCCAAATCAACACTTAAAACCACACACTTAATTAACGGTTCCCTCTCAGTAGAGAGGACGCGTGGGGTGCTAACACCTTCCCCGCACGTAACCGACCCCCGAACCCATATCTCTAGTTCTCGAAAGACTATCCGCCTTATTTCAAAAGACCTTTTTTCAATGTTTTGGTCTTAAAATTAAAATATTGGTGGCGACTTCATAATTTTTCCACGTTGTACAATCGAGAAACCCAAACCGGATTTTTCAAGCGCAACAATAATCAAGAAAAACCATACTATGAGCAATCCTTCAGGGATGTTTGGATATTAAATTTCTAAGTTCTTGAAGAACTATATCATAAATAATGTTACATAGAAACAATTATTTGTGCGATCCTTCGGGGATGCTTGTATAATAGATTTATTGTTCTACAGAACTATATCACAAATTTTATCAAAATGATTCTATTATTTAGTTATCTAATATGAAATGTATAAGAAAATAACCATCAACATAGAAACATAGACCCACAAAAACTTTTGGAAGATCTAGTAGGAACATCATAATCTAATCAAATATATCAACGAAAAAAAATTGAGGAGGTAATCAAGAGTAGTATGGTTTTGTATAGGCCTCAGTGTGGTAGTCCCAAAACAATTCGGGGGCCTGTGCGAAAAACTTAAAATTGGGCCCCTATGTTTATCATATTAGATCCTCAACGACCGAGCTATACATAATTTATTGTGGGGGTCAAAATTATCGGCGAATATATTTTAAAACAGTAAATGTAAATATGAATAATTTTGGTTTTAAATTGCTGAACTTATTTTTTGAAAATTTTTAAATACTTTTTCAAAAGAACATTTGCTAAAAACAATATATTTCTTTGTTGAATACATTTTAAATCATTGTAAAAAATAACAAAATGCAGCTGTTAAAAAAATCATGAGATGCATTTCCAAGTCAAAAAAAAAAAAAAGAAACAATCAAAAAATGGAAAAAATGTAGTGGCCGGAGGTTGAACTCGAGCTCTGCTGGTTCCAAAACACTAACTCTCTCCTCGTTGCCACTAGAAAGAATTTAAGTTTTGAAATATATTTGCAAACTATTATATAACATGTTTCGTTTATTGGGGCCCCAAATTTTTTTATTGGGCCTGGGCCCTGTGCAGTAGCACACCCTGCACAGGCCCCCCAAGGCCAACCCTGGGCCTTGATATAGATCTTGGAGAAGAAAATGATTTTCTATAAAAGCTATATATAATGATCTTGAGTGACATGATGTGAAGAAGAAAATGATATTGATCTATACATATAATTGGGTCTATAGAAGAACTATTACTTACCTAGATTGGTAGAACTTCGTGCTGATAACGTCTTATGAAAATAACCAAAACTATAGAAAGGAGAAATATGAAGAAGATAAGAACATGAACAAATATGAAAGATGAGAGTATTTCTATTCACTTCAAGTATATCCATACACATATGAGATAGCCCTATTTATAGGGTATAGATAGGCAAGTGAGTGGTCTATCATCAAAAGCCACTACACAAGGGAGTAATGAGAGGAAAGGAGAAAACTAATGGACATCCACTAATATAAATATTCATAACAAATTATTATGTTAGAATATTGGGAAAAAAAAAGTTTGGAAACGGAGAGTGAGAGCTACTTTCTTTTTTCTAGCAAATCCAAAATTAATTTTCCAATACATCTTCTTTGTTAGCATAAAGTCGAGCTGAAACGTGTTTTTGCCTTAGTTTGTGAATGAGTGAGTACTTTGCCTTTTTTAATTTTCTCACATCAATAATAATTTTCTTTTTTCTCATCAAATTATGGTGGCAAAATCAGTGTTTTAAAAAGAAACTAAAAAGACCAAAAGATTGAAGAACAATTATAACTTTTTGATGTACTAATCGTTAATTTTTTGTAGTCGCTAGTTAGTGGCCTTTTGTTCATGGAAGAACAAAAGATGGAAGAACCATTCTTTTTAGCTAATCGATAATTTTTTGTAGTCGCTACTTTACAGAGAATTTTGAAGAATTTTTTTTTTTTTGAAAAATAAACTTATCTGGAAGGGTGCTTGTGAAGGAAGGTGATAAAAGATGTCATGCTTTCTGTTACTTGTTTCATTGTTTCTTCAACCAATTTATCGTTGCTTCCTTCATTGCTTTGAAGATGAACACAGTTGCAAAAGAGGAGGTCTCGATTCTTCCCTTTCTATTGTGTCTCATTAGTCTGAAATTAACTATTATGGAGGGGAATTGGTACCGGTGTGAAGGAGCAGTAGTTGGGTTTGCAATGTTTCTCGCTTTATCGCCAAGCAGCCGAGGTTGTGGGGGTCTCCTTTGCAGTGTGTTTGTCAGATTGATGGGAATCCCGAGAAGATGAACACGACTCTGGGATTTTCCCGGTTGGATTTCGAAGAGCATAAAATGGTAGGTGTGGCCCGGGAATCGTTTTACCGGACCCCACGGTGGGCGCCAATGTTCTTGGGTAGGATTTCATTGATGAACTCAAATTGTTACAATGGAGGCCGGACCGCTTTCTGGTCATCTCGGCGTGTCTAATTTACATGTGTTTTGTGTACAAGAATGTGTCTCTGGTGGTTGGAAAACACATGTGCAAGTATACACAGTCCAAAAACAAGTAATATAAAAAGATCGAACCCACAGAGATTGAAAAACTCACTTTTAAAATACCATATAAAGTAATAAAGTGTAAGGTAACTAAGTAACAAATAATATTGGAGTTTATGTGATCACAACTAAGTTAGATAAGAAAGCAAAGTATAAGTGTTGATAATGCAAATGAGAAAAGCTAGTTGGAATGTCTTCATCAAGTAATTTACTTTTAAGTGTTTAATGCAGTATGTGATGCAGCTGCACTGAATGTTGTTGCATTAGTTATGTGCCTTTCAGTCACTTTTCTTCAGAGTTTCATTATAAGCTCCTATGTCTAGACATGTTTTAAATAAGTTCACTCTTGCCTTTGAAAGTACCCACAGTTTCACCCTATGGACTATATTATCCTATGTCTAGGACTTAGCATGATTTTCACAAAGTTTTCTTTATGTAAAACACTCACCCATATTAGTTATTGAGTTCTTAATTGTAAGTCATGTGCGCTTTACAAATTTACTTATTCTAAGTGATCAAGTTCAAAATAAGTGTTGAAAATATTATCAAGCAAGAACTAAAGTACAAACATTACATACATGCATCATACTTACTTAAAAGCTCATTAAATGATTAGAACATTCCAACTAAGAAAGATTTAGCTAACAATAGACATTGCAAGGTATATATAAACTAAATAGACCATGTTTATATAATTGAAATCACAAAAGAGAAACAACAAGATAGAAGTTACACAAGTTGAAGCCCTTTGTATGAATTCTCCTAGCAATGCACTAGCATTACTCCTTAGCACTATACAAACACTATGAAATCGAGTTAAGGAGGATTTGTTAATTCCTTCCTTTCCCTCTTATAAAATATAAACTAACTATGCATATTGAAATTTTGATCTAACTTATGGATTGTGATATATTTCTAAATGAAGATGTGAGGTCCTTTTATAGCCTTCAAGAGAGGTGCTTCCTTCCTTCATGTTGAAGTAATCTTGATTGGATTAGCTGTAGTTGCTTTTCAGAGGTTGATCTCCAAGTTGAAATCTTTGACTAAGTGTATAGGGAGGGGTCATGATGTATGAACATGTGTCCCTATGTTGATGACTCTTCAAAGCTATCCCTATGGCTATGTGTGAATGGTAGGCGCCTACTATATAAAGTGGTTCTGCTTTAGGGGACCAAGCATGAGGTCAGCAAATGCAAGTGGATGCACATGTAGCTAGCTGCTCATTCACCAAGTAGTGCAGATTTGATGCAGGATCAATGCAGGAGCATTGATGCAGAAAGCATCTGTAGACTGCACTGAACAAAAACATCAAACATACCACAATATATCCAAAATGGCCTAATAACAACTATAACCATTCTAATCACTCAAGTTATCATATATCACACAAAATACTATATAAACTCTTTATTATTACTTGAAAGAGAGCAATTTACTAAGTTTAAACATATGAAATACTCTATATAAAATAGAGTTATCACACCCCCAAACTTAAACCATTGTTTGTCCGCAAGTAATGACAAAGACAAACTATTAAAACTATAATTCTAGAAGATAGATCAGCTTGATATTTGGATTTTCATGAGGAGTTCCCTATGAACTTCATTTCTCAGCAATCTTTCTTATGCATTTATTTCTTCAAAACTACCAAAGTTATTCAAACTCTTTTGTGTGTGTGTGAACCCACTGAGTTGAGATTGGTTCCAAGACTAAGTGAAAAACTTCCTCCTAGCCTTTGAAAGGATTGGTTTATCTTTGGTCACACCAAAATATTTTTCAAAAGAGAGATTAGACTCACAAAATTTTCTCAAGTGTTGGGGAGTTTTAAATACAACAAAGGGCTTGGTTGAATCTTTCAAAGCTTTTGAGCCAATGCATTTTTCTATTTTTTTTGTGTGGATCTTTTTGTGCAGATACATTACTTCTTTGAAGTGATTTGTGCATTGATTTTTTCTGCATTTTGCTTTTCTTCAGTGCAGTTTGCATTGATGCTTCTACACTGATGATGCTCATATTGCCTTCATCACTGACCTCCAGATGCAATTGCACTTTGGCACAGGTCTTTGACCTCCGAGATGCATATATTTTTTCTTTGCACTTTGCACGAGTTCGATTTTGAACTATCCTCCGGATACATTTATTCCTGCATGGCATAGGTCTTTGACCTCCAGATGCATTCATGTACTTAGGCACATTGAAATGGCATATAGAGTCACAAGAAGGGGGGGTTGAATTGTGACCCTTTGAAAATTTATATCCTGCAACTTAGACAATGTCCTCTCAAGTTGATACTTGGAGATAAGGTAGTTAGCTTAAAACAATTTCACAAGACATATTCTTCTTGAGTAGGTTCCATGCATTGAACCTTCTCTTAGTTAAGTAAGTTCAATTCATAATGAATCTTGTGTTGTATTTATGCATAGAAACATTTTGTACATCATATGAATTTTATCCTTTTGTCGAACATGGTAATTCAGTGTTTGATAACTTGAGGAACATATTACCAAGACATATATATGTGAAGGATAAACTCTTTAATGTAGAGAAGCTTATGAAGATGAAATCATTTCAGATTGAAGCTTCTATAAATGTTTTTAAAACAGTATATGATTTATGCATAAAATACATGAGTAGGTTAGTAACAATAGATGATCAATATAAAACACTAACTACTCAATGAAGAAGGTTAGTAATAATAGATAATCAATATAAGATACTAACTTCTTAATGATGAGGGATAGTCATGAATAATAGCTTGTAAGAGATATGTTGGTTTTAACTTTGAGATTAAATCATAGATTATAAGTTCTTAGTTAAAAACCGTTTTCAGAAGGTTGAATAAATCAACCTTCTCATAGTTTGGACAATGGTGAATATGTTATAGCATGTTAGAAGATAGTAAGGAGAGCTAGTAAATAACACAATAGAGTTATAGAGGTTCACCCAAACCTGGCTACTCCTCTCCCCACGTCCACGTGAGTATTTCCACTATTTTCCAAATAGTCATTACACTTGCTTTTGATCAACACACAAAAGACTTCACCACCACTAGCTTTGATCACACACAACAAACTGACTAGTGCACTCTTTGCAGCTACGCCTAAATGTTTCCACTCTCTTAGAAACTCTCCACTAGTTTCCTAAGGATCACCTTATCAAGTATAATCACCACCAACACTCACCTATCCTAGGTAGCTTAATAGAACAACACACACATTGTAGTTTCTCATCAACACTCACCTACTCCTTAGGTAGCTTGATAGAACACTACACATGTTGTATTTTCTCATTAACACTCACCTTTCTTTCTAGGTAGTTTGGTGAGATATTTACAAGATAATGTTTACAATAAGGGTTTTGGGGTTTTGGGATGTTTAAGAGCTTGAGAATAAATTACACAAAGTGTATACAATGATGCTCATCAAGCTAACACACACTCACTAAAAGAATCCTGAATTTTACATTAGAAGCTTGGAGTGTGGGATGAGAAGGTTGGATGTTTCTTTGAGAAGCTTGAAAGATGAGAGGCTCCAACCCAAACTCATGCCTTGAATCTTCAAATTCCAGCATTTAAATAGCCATGGGGACTGAATATAGCTGTTACAAATTGAATTTGAGTTGAAGAGAGTCGTTGGAAAGTTGTTGTAGGCTTGTAGATAGGATATGATAACTTTGTGCTTTAGTTGTAGCCTATCAACCTTCTAAAGCAACCTTTGGTGCTTTAGCTGTCATAAAAAAACTTTTATGTCAGCCATAGTACTCCCCTAGTAGTCTACTCAACAGCTATGCTTCATTTGTAACCGTTGGACAACTTGGAATTAATTTGAAGCAACCTTCTGAAACTTCCTAGCATGAGCAAACACCTAAAATGTGCCATATGAATAATCATGCATTACTTTCTTTTATATTCAAACTTCCAGCACATTTTATGACTTGGAATCTTCATTTGATTCACCTTAAGATCATTCAAGAAGAGTTAATGATTTTGGGATAATTTTGATATGGTTTCCAGCAACCTTCTAAACATTGTTTCTTCCTTCACTTTAACATTCTTAACATTGAACTTATACTTCCAAGGTGTTTTGTTAGTCAAACTTCTTTTGACTTCAGTCAAACTTTCTGTTGACTTTTGGTCAACCTTCGTTGACTTTCGGTCAACCTTCTCGTTTGACTTTCAGTCAACCTTCTGTTAGATTGGTCAAACCTTCTTTTGACTTAATTTAACCTTCTCATAAGTTAACATTCTCAAGGCTTTTCTACCTTTATAATATACCAATATTTTAGACCATGGTAGAGCCTTAGTTTGCTAAGTCTTGGCTTGGTTAAACATTCTTTTGCCATGGTCAAACCTTCTGTAGTCTGAACCTTCTAGAGTTTTAACACTCTCAATTATTTATCTTCTATGAAAAGTATTGGCTTGGTAAAACCTTCTTATTTGACTTGGTCAAGCCTTCTCAAATGATTATTCCTTACTTGAATTACCTTTGATGCTCCTAGGAAGAATCATTGATTTACCTCTTCTTCATTTAATACCTTTTCTTGACCTGGTCAAATGTTCTGTTGACTTAAGCAAACTTTCTCAAATGATTATTCCTCAACCCAATAAACTTTGATGCTTTTAAGAAGAATCATTGAGTACCTCTTCTTCAGTTCATCAATGAGAGTGATTGTTTTTTAGTTGTTGAAGTTTCCTAGAGTAGGTTGCTTGTTTATTTGAACCTTCTCCAACTATTTTAACCTTCTTTAACTATTGAACATTCTCATATGTGAACCTTCTTATGTTTATTTCTACCCTTGACTTTTTGCATGTTTTAGTCTTGCTCTTTGATATGCTTCTTGATAAGCTTTTGAACCTTTGAGTAAGAGAGCATTGGTAGAATATAACCTGATTAATGACTATAAGAATCTCCTTTGTAGAGACTTGTAGAAACCTTTGATCCATCTAGTCATTAGGTTATTAGGACTCTCTTGATAGCATATTCAAAGTAACATCTGTAACCCTGCCAAAAGAACTGATGTTCCCAAAGCCGACGAGTAATCAGCAAATGAGCGGTTGATCCTTGGATCATTTCTTACAGCATTGTGGGCAACATCTATCAAAACGATCTCAAAATACTTGTAAGTAGAATCCTGCAATACACAACAATTAAATCTGATTAACCAAGTCAACAATTCATGACAAGGTTTTACTTTCAATAAAGGCTTGGTAACCCACCTCATTCACCCAGTACGAATTGAGAACCCGGAGACCACCAAGCTTTCTTCCAAAGACGCTCTCAAAGAATGCACCTCTTGCTTCACTGAACTTCAATTGGGTAACTCCTGGTTGGTTGGCTTACCATAAACAATACCCTTGGGAACAAGCCTCTTCCCCGCCACCCCTACGAAATCGAATACGGTGAAACCACATACCCCGGAAAATTAAAACAAATAGAGTATATGTCAAGTTCCAAATGTGACAACCTAAGCAAGGATTATTGGTTAAGCAAATGCACAAGAATAACTACTAATGAAGAAAGGCACTGTAAATAAACAACCATGACACAATAAATGTGTGCACTTAGCCAAGAAATCATTGTCATGTAAATCACACAACTTGATTAGAATTGTCATGTAAATCACATTTATTTAGAACCATTTTTTTTGACCAAATTTAGAACGATTATTTCATCCTAATTCTTCTGAAAATGCCAAGGTAAAAACACTTATATATACAATATAACTAAAACAAGAAAAATACTACATGATATTCCAAATGCTCAGAAAGACCAATATAGGGTGAGTATTGCATTTCCAATCTACAAAATTGATGATGTTTATTTGAAAAAAATCTATAGAATCACTGAATAAACTAAAACAACTCATGGATGAGAACAAATCATTGACATAGAAATTACAAAAGTTAACTAACCATACAATCACTGAATCAAATTAAAGTATACAAATTGTTTTTAGTTCTGCATATACCTGTTTGGCCTTATAACCCAAACGGCGAGCCTTGTCAGGGCGAGTAGCCCTAGTGAGACGAACAATGGAAGGTTGTTGACGATACTCCCAAAACCTCACACGCAAGAATCTCATCACATCCGATCGCTTCTTCCGCCATAGCTCAAATTGTATGCGCACTGATAAATTCGACAAACAACAAATCTGAGCATGTTCAACAAAATCAAATCAAATATACGAAAAGCAGATGGAAATGGAGAAGGATGAGAGTTCAACATAAATCAATCAAATGAACGAAGCAGATGGAAATGGAGAAGGATGTGAGAAAGTACCCATCGGGAGAGAGAGCGCAGCAGCAGCAGCCTACAACTACGAATTAGGGTTTCAGGTTTTCAAACACCATCGGGAGAGAGAGCAGCGCAGCAACTACACCTTAAGATTCAACTCGAACAATGGAGGCTGGATTTGATTTAGGGATTAGACAAAGGTGAGGTTAGGGTTTCGTCGAAGTTGAGGATGGAGCAGCGAGCAAGACGGTGGGGAGTGTGGGTGGAGGTGAGGTGGTGGTGATTGAGAGTGAGGGAGGCGGGTTGGAGGAGAGCGAGAGCGAGAGGGTGAGGGTGAGGAGAAGAAGAGAGCGAGAGGGTGAGGAGAAGAAGGTGAACGTTCTGAAAGGGATTTAGGGATACCGTGGGTGTTTTATTTTTATCATTGGGTTGCCACGGAATTGCCACGGCATCTCCGTCGCAAATTTCTGGCATTCCGCATGTCCGTGGCAAACACCAGCGGGAAATTTCACGCTCTCACTTTTTATACATTCCGTCGCAAATCCGTCGCAAATTACTGACAGAATAAGCTCCGTGGCAATTGTTGGTGGCTAAATCAAGCTTTTCTTGTAGTGTACAAAGTTGTTGATGTCGGCCGGCCTACTCACGATCGTGTTATAAGGTTATAAGAGACCCAGATTGAAGACTTGTAGATTTTATCTACTATTGATGATGAGTAAACTAAGGGAAATAGTCGATGACGTCGAAACTGTTGATGTGTCTGAGGGATGGACAAGATTTCGTGACACTTTAGCAATAAACATGTTTGTATAAAAGAGATATTCTCCATATGTGAAGGATTACATTTATTAAAAGAGGGCACTAGGGGTGTCTAAACCCGTGTACACTTAGATTAGCATGTTCAAGCAGAACAATGGATAGTTGTTCCATTCTTCATACTCAACAAGTCCTTTGCCTCCCAATCTATTTGCTACCCAACCCCAAGTAAGCCCTTTTACATGCTGATTCACCATATTGTTTACATTTGGTATCGCCCCTAAATACGACGCGATTACGATTCACCCAAACAACGGCTACCCAAGAGTTAGTTTGTTTGTGCGAACTAACTCTTCAAAAAATAACTCTTGTTGCTTGGGTAGCCGTTACAATTTTTTTATTCTTTGAATAAAAAAGTAATTTGTTTTTGTTCTAAGAAGTCCCATTCTTTTTATTAAATTGTATACGAATTATGTTAATTTAAATAATTTTTATTATGATAAAAATTATAATATTTATATAGTTTTTTGTATTATAAATTATTATACTCTCTCCGGACTCATATATAAGTAACAATTGACTTTTTAGATTCATTGAAAAAGTGATGTATCTGGACTACATATAGTCTAGATACATCACTTTTTCAATGAATCTAAAAAGTAGTTTATTGCTTATATATGAGTCCAGAGGGAGTAATTAACTTAAAATAAAATTTCAATTTTACTTAAAATAACAAAAAAACAAAAACCGATTACTTCGTCCAAAAAAGCAAATTTGTAAATAATGACAATTTCATTACTTTATCCAAAAAAGATACTTTGTAATTATGCAATTCTATAACTTCATCCAAACAATAAACTTTACAAATGAAGAGAATCAATTGAATTCCCTAGAAATTCCCATTTCCTTGAAATTTGAATTATTCCACCCAAACAAATCATAAAGTGATCTATCATCATCTGAAACTTATATATAATTGGGAAGAGAAGTCAAATAACTCAATTCTTATTTTAACGTAAAATATCTATTTCCTATATCCTATAGGGCTTCCATTCACGTCTTCATTGGTACTCAGGTTGGTTGCATAAATGTCAATTTACGACGGTTGTGCTTTCGACTTCATTCGTTTTTGCACCAGGCCCCAACCCTCCACCTCGATTTCTTTGGTCTTTTTTTGATTTATTTTTGTCACTGGCGCATGAAAAATTCAAGCAACGAAGATGGTTAATTCATGCTAGCTAGTATATTACCAAATGCTGTTTAATTATATCTATATATCCTTATAAATAAATATCGTGGGAGAAAAATGAGACATTTTATTCATACATATATATATATATATATATATATATATATATATATATATATATATATATATATATATATATATATATTATAAATACATAAACATTAAACCATGCATATGATCAAAATGATTATGGAAAACGTGGATGAAAATGAAATCATCATTTTTTCTTAAAAAGCATATAACCCCGAATCTATAGAATTTGAAATTCAAGAAGGTATAAATATCGAATACGTACGTGGTTATTGTCTTTGATCTTTGAGGGCAACACTTCTGGATTAAATTATCTGCAGCGAGAGCCATAAGTACTACTACTAATCAAAGTGGACTTTATTTTACTTTCAGAAAAATTTATATATGCATGCAGAATTGCTTATAGTAAATTATAATTTGGCCTGTGCCCTATGCAGTTCATGAGTTCTTCCTATTCAAGAAAATATTATAATTCTCCAAATGGGGTTTCACAATTATCAATATCCTAACAAAAAACAAAATCAGAAATAACAGATTTTGACCCCAAGTAAGCATCAATTATGTGAAGACTTATTGAAAACCTAATGCAAAAGAGAAGATTTTGGGTGATAGAGAAATTTTACCATCAGACTTGGACTGTGAGGATCCACCACAACCCATTGCAGAAAAATTAGAGCTTCGTTGGCAGGCAGCGGGGAGAGAGAAAGAGAGAGAGAGAGAGAGAGAGAGAGAGAGAGAGATAGATGTGAATTGTGTGAAACTGAGATGGCGAGTCCATGACGAAGGCTTTCAAGTTTTTAATGTAAAATGTAATGTAATGGGTTGGTCAACTATGTGCATGTCTCTGTCTTTTATTTTTTACTCGGTAGTATTACTAGTTCAAATTAGGGATTTTTAAATAAGTTGTAAAGCCTGAGACGAATTACTTCAACCTTAATTTCATTAAAAATTGTTGGGAGGTGGTGAATGAGGACATCTTGGATTTCTTAGGTGGGTTTCACGCTAATGGCGCTGTGATGCCCGAAACCATATCGGCTTCTTTCCTTGCAAGTTGTCATTCCTAAGAATGAGAATCCTTAAGATCTTAAGGAGTATCATCTGATTTGTCTCATTGGATGCATCTATAAAATTTTGGCTAAAGTGTTAGTCGTCAGATTGAAAAAAGTTTTGTCTGGGATTATTTCTCCTTGTCAATAGAGGTTTGTTTCAGGCCGACGGGTTTTGGATGGGGTGTTGGTTGTCAATATATTGGTTGATCTGGTGAAGCGAAGAATAGATGATTGTATGCTGTTTAAAGTCGATTTTGAAAAGGCTTATGATTCTATTTCTTGGGGCTTTCAAGCTAGAGTACATAATGGGCCGGATGAGTTTTGGTTCGATGTGGATTAATTGGATTAAAGCTTGTTTACACAATTCTTTGATGTTTGTTCTTGAGAGTAAGTGATGTACTCTCATTGTGGTCGCCAATGTTCGTAGCTGGGTCGGCTTGAAAATCCGTCCCGGGGTAGTTAGGTGGTGGCTCAGCTAGGTCAACAGTGGTCCGAGCTGGGATTGAACCTCCGTGGTCAAGAGGTGGGGAATGAATGAGAACATACCTGATTCCATGGGGGTGCAGGTCTATTTATAGACATCGGATTCCTCCATGAGCCGTCTCGGACCAACTGCTTCAATCATATGGAAACCCCCTTCTCTCGGACCAACTGCTTCAATCATATGGAAAAGACTTTCTATTCCAAAGAAGTTACATAGAGGCAGTGGAAATACAATCAAGATTAGTTAAGAACTTCACTTCTCAAATGAGGAAACCGATATATCAATAATATAGAGAAGATTCTTAATTAGCCATTTTGTCTCCCATCCACTTCATATAAAAGTAAACATTACCTGAATTTCCTACAAATTTTGTGCCATTCATATTTAAGATAATATTGAATTTTAGACTCCAATGTGTGTGGGGACGATGTGTGTTGCCACCTACACACCATCACCTCTAAATAAAAAGAAAATAAATGAATAGTGCATTACCAACACAATCCGATGGTGTTGTCAAAAGAAAAAACACAATCTGATGGAGTTTCAAAGAGGGACAAGGAGAATTGCTTAAAGGCAGTACTGACATCAAAGTAAATCAAGCTAGAACAAGGAACATCTCACATCAAAGCAAATCAAGCCAAATCAAGCCAGAACAAGGAACATCAACGGGAATGACCCACTCAAAATTTGAGATCGGGTTAAACTTTGTTATAATCTATCTTAACTTGTCCTTTAATCACTCTTACTACCACATAAGCATAACTAACAGACACTTAAGCATTGTACAGATACTTAAGCATTTTTTAATACAATTGAATGGATAATGTGAAAAAAATTAACCTTGACTTTTATAACTTAAATAACCTAATTGAAACGAAAACTTCTTTGTCAGAGCATGGTAGAGGAAGAACGTCGAAGGTAATAGTGGAAACATAGTATGGAGAGGCACCACCCAAAGTTGAATCGTTGGTGTGGTTTAAACTTAAAAAAACTAAACACAAAAATAGATTGAAGAAGCTTAACCTGGTTTGGTGGAACTCCATACCAAATACCTGTGAGAACTTGGACGGAGCACTGGGATGGTGGAACTTTCAAATAACTATCACAAATACCTGTGAACACTGGATGAAAATCTGGCTCCGGCTAGTGGAAGGAACCTTCCATATATAGGCAACTATGGATCTTTTTACATTTTGTAGTCATTTGGTCCATCTGGAATATCAGAAACAGAGTAGTGTTTGAAAAAGACGGATTGGGTCCAAGGATTGTACCAGATCAAGTTAAGACTGGGTTTTTGATGAGAGGTTAGACACCAGAGTGCCCATATAACCCGGGTGATTTGGTGTCTAACATAGAGGGGGTGGCTTCGTGGAAAATATCTCCCAAACCTCACCTCACCTACCTTGGGAACCACCACCCTTGAAAACTTGAAAATGATATGTGGATGGATTCGTAAAAGGAAAGCCTAGGCCTAAAGGTATTGGAGGGGTACTCTTCATAATGATAAAGGGACTACCCTAGCTAAGTTCGCTGTCTTTGTGAGTGTTAGAGACTCCAATTAGGCAAAACTCCCTACAATAATTCTTGAGATATCACTAGACAAAGCCTGGTTGAAGCATGGAAGTCTGATTGTGTGGACTCCTTCAAGGCATAGGAAGTGAAAGCTAGAAGTGCATTTTTGTATCCTTTGCTTTATAATTTGTTACAATATTACTGGATAGCCTTGTAGTTGGATATGAAAATCTTGGTTTTGTGCAATACTTTTGGTGGGTGTGCCACTGTTACCTTGTTTGTGTCGAGAAAAAACGACATAGAGAAATAAAATGAGCACAATCGAAACACAATGATTTAACGTGGAAAACTCCAAAACCGGTGAAAAACTACGAACCGTTGTCTAATAACAACTAGAGAACAACACTATATGAATTTTTTTACAGCACAATGACATCTCTCAAACACCCCATGGCCGCCCAGTACACACACCCTCCAAATAAAATATTTAACTACATCTCACAACTCTTTATAGAATGTTGGTAGAATGTTCCACACAGTGATGTTCAAGTTAGATCATATCAATGTTATTCCTAATTATCGAAAAAACTGGAAAAAAGATAAATGACAAACTCGAAACTCAAAAATAAGTTAAAGGAACTCGAGCAATTTTACTTTTTGTATGCCCGGGGTTATATTATTATTAATGAAAGATAGAGTGTTGAGTATTAGAGGCACTAAAAACCTATACATGGCACACATTGAAATCACTATTCTTAAAACAATTCTTAGTAGTTGTATTTAATTCGCAAACTTCAAATAATTTGTCATCATTCTGAATTTTTTGGGACATGGCTTGGTAAACCTTCTTATTTGTTCCAGTGCTATTAATTTGCCCACCGTTCCCTTTGCTCGCTTCTGATCTTCTTGGTCCACGACGCGCTCTGAGTCGAAAAAAAAAAACAATTATGTTAAGTTGACACTTGACAATTAAGGTACTCATCAAATAAAGTTGAGTAGTTCATTCAAAGTGTGTTCTCTAACTTATATTGGTCCAAGTTTATCTAATTTGCCATGTCATTAAGAAGATAGTAGTTCTCAATTCTAAGTCAAATTGCAATTGGTGTAATAGTATATAATTTTTAAAAATTGAAAACCAGTAAATGAAAATCAGAAAATAAAAAATAAGTTGTCAAATAGTGTTACATGACAATTTTTAAGTGAGAAATGTCTTCAGGGTGCTGCACCCACTTCTTTAAACAGTGTACATACTCCCACAGATCACTTTTACAATGAATCTAAAAAGTTGTTTGTTGCTTAAAAACAAGTCCAGCAAGTAAGAATTTACCTTATGTGAATTTGTAATTTATTTAACTTCCTTTTCCTGGTCAAAACCTCTCTCTCTCTCTCTTTCTCTCTTTCTATATGTGTGTGTGTGTGTGTGTGTGTGTGTGTGTGTGTGTGTGTGTGTGTGTGTGTGTGTGTGTGTGTGTGTGTGTGTGTGTGTGTGTGTGTGTGTGTGTGTGTGTGTGTGTGTGTGTGTGTGTGTGTGTGTGTGTGTGTGTGTGTGTGTGTGTGTGTGTGTGTGTGTGTGTGTGTGTGTGTGTGTGTGTGTGTGTGTGTGTGTGTGTGTGTGTGTGTGTGTGTGTGTGTGTGTGTGTAACGGTTTAAAAGAGGGAGTAAATGAGAGGCAAAAATAAAATTAAGAAGAAATTAGTTTAATTACTTGAGTGGGGATGTGACTAAGCGGGACATGGTGGAACTGAGTGCAAGAATTTCTGGTGTGAAATTTCCCAATATACCACGAACCATGATATTGCTGCTGAGATGCAACAAGAGTGAGGAATGGCTTTGATAGTTGCTTGTTGCAAAGTGAGGAAGAAGAGAGCGATATTTAAAGAAAATGACTAGGAGGTTTCATTTGAGTTTGATTTTCTTTTTACAACGATAATTTGAGTTTGATGTTGATTGCTTGACTCAATATTTAATGCAAGTTGTAAAATTATTCATGTTATAGTATATAATTATTTAATTGACTCATTGACTCAATATTTAATAGTCATTCCTTTTGGTAAACTACTTTTGTTTTCTTCTTCAAATGGGACTATATCCCTATTTTAGAGTACGTATTTATTTATGCTTATTTTCTTAAATTACAGTTTACGTTTTGATTTATAATTAAGTTCATGTTCATACTAGATCATCATCATTTTCACTAAAAAAGTAACTCTAAAGAGTGTGTTGACGAGTTAGTTGGAGTAGGACTTTCAAAAACCCACAAGAATGAATATTATACAGATATAAAAAATAAAAATAAAAACATTAGCTGTCATACAAATTGAAGTAAATCAAAGAAAAAGTTGACAATGTAAACCGTGTGAACACTACTAGCATGTTATCGTACAATTCTGAATACTCTATGTAATAATTAAAATTAATATTCCTAATTTAGAGTGTGGATTCTAGGTGAGGATCAATTAACTTCATCGCCAGGTGTACCCATCAAATTGATCACATGATATAATATAATATATATATATATATATATATATATATATATATATATATATATATATATATATATATATATATATATATATATATATATATACTTAATGGTTACTATTTTATACTCTAATCTAGTATTTTTGGTTGCTAATATTTCATTTTATACTCCGGCAATCGATCGAAAAACAACTAACAACTTTTAATAGTAGGTATTTTTTCATCCCTTATTGGTGAGAACTTTAGTCGGTGCCTCACCATAGATGCCATCAATATCAAGTAATCTTTTTTTTTTCTCAGAAGGATAGCTCACATGTTTAAGTGAAAAAGACATTGTTGATGGAAACATAAACATACGAGGTTCGAACAACTAACACACTAATTATTAACCAATTTTCTTATAAAATGATTTTTTTCTAAATTCTAGGGGTCCTTAACCTAACTAGTTCTTCTTTAAAATAACATTACGAAAGAAGACTTGATAGTTGACTTTGACAATCCAAGTTTTTTTGATTTTTTAATAGAAAATGATTTATTGGCTATAATTAAGAAAGGGGAAGTGCAGGTGTTAATATAGGAAACACCAACAAGTTAAACCCTAACTCAATTATAGGAGCTAGGGAATCTTTTCAAGATTATAGGCTCAACTCCCTTATTGGGTGCTTTTACAAAATCCCAACGAAAGTACTAGCTACTAGTTATTAGAAGGGTATAACGAAATTGGTTTCAAACTACTGGATTGCTTAAGCAAGGTGATAAGGAAATTGGTTTCAAACTTCAAGACTAAAAGGCTCATCTCCCTTTCTTCTTGATTGCTAAATTGGTTTCAAACTACTAGTGTACAAAGTTGTTGATATCAGCCTGCTTACAAAGTTATAAGGTTATAAGAGACCATAATCGAAGACTTGCGGATTCTAGACTGTTTGGATAAACAACTTAATTAAACACTTATGACATAAGTGTTTAACATTTAAGTATTTATGCATAGTTGTTTATTTAGTAAGAGATAAAATAATATTAAATTATTTTTCTATAAGTTATAAGTTGTTAAAAACAGCTTATGAACTTGTCATAACTTGTTTCTGTGAGCTCTCCAAAAGAGTCTCACAAGTACTTTTTTTTAACAAAAGAAAGGGATATGGAGCCTATGCAAAACCCTCCTTAGGGAAAAAGCACCAGGAAGGAAAGAGTACTCCCCCTAAATTTTATTGATAAAAAAGAGAAACATAACAAGAAACATGGGAGGACTAGACCAAAACCCATGAGCATAAGCATCAAGATAGCTGTACAAAATAAAAGCAATCCTATCAATGTGTGCAAAAGCATCACTATAGCAACTCTCATCCCAACTAGGTCGGCACCAGAGCCGCTAACAATCATCTGCAGCACACCAAAGAAAGGAGGCCAAAGGCGAACCACAGTCAATCTAGGGACTATCAAAACTTGTAGTTTGGCAAACCTAACCTATTCCTAAAAAAGTCCTCCGCAATGAAGCTCGAGATGAGATTCCACCAGGTAAAACCATTTGAGTTAGTACCATAACCTGCAAGCTTATCAGCACAAGCATTCCCCTCTCTGTAGATGTGGGTGCAAACAAAAGTCATTTGTCTAGTCAAGGATAAGCAATTGTTCCATCTGTTGCGGAGTTTCCAAGGAACAATATTATCATTCTTAAAGGCTGAAACAACTAATTGGGAGTCACATTCTAACCACAAACTCATCCAACCTTTATCAAAAGCAATCTCAATAGCCAACATAGCTCCAATAAGCTCAGCATGAAGGGCATAATCATTACTCATCGGTTTGAAAAACACCCAAGGACAAAGAAAGACTCACTGTCTCTAAAAATACCACCACAAGCAGCTGGACCAGAGCTCCCTTTAGCCGCTCCATCTGTGTTACACTTAATCATATAAGGAGCAGGAGGAGTCCAAATTACCTCTTTAATGGTTGATGAATTTCTGTAATTACCATTGACATTAAAAGCTTTTATGATCATAAATTCAAATGACAAATGAAGACATTGTGGATTTAGAGGTATTTCTGCTAAAGACACATTGGAAATAATTATAGTGATAGCGAGAATGTAAGGGAATCACGTGATTCTCAAATCTAGCTTGGTTCCTGCAGCATACCATATCACCGAAAAAAATGTTTACAATAACAAAGACGCATACAATGTCACGCAATTGAGGACTCCAACCATGGGAAATCAAGGATAAGATGCTTTGGAAGGAAGTAGTATCAATAGTGAGGCGTAGGAGTCCTCCGAGCCAATTCCAAATGTGTTTGGCAAATGGGCAGGCCAGAAAAAGGTGGTGGGAAGTCTCTGAAGTACTACCACAAGTGCTACAAACAGAAACCAGTGCAACCTCTAATCCAAAGTTGGTCTTCAGTAGGCATCTTATTATGAATAGCCCTCTAGAGAACAAAAGGTTTGGAGGGCGGAATAAGATTCTTCCAAACTGTCTTAGTCCAAGGGACAACTTGACCAGCGGGAGCGTGAAAAAGGAAGGAGTCCTTGAAGGTCAGATCACCTGAATCAGAGCAATCTCACATCAATTGATCGCCCACCGGTAATGGCTCGGGATCACGATTTACGAATTTCTGAGTAATTTGGGAAAACAAATTTAGCTTAACTTGGGAATCGAACACAAGAGCATTCATTCATATGAAACAAGTTCCATCTGTTGGAAGTTCCTAATCTTTCAAAACCCTAAGTCTAATCTACTCTTAATCTGAATTAGGCTTTAAAAATATAGCCAAGTTACAAATCACCCACAAAAAAACAGAATTCAAATAAGTTTCTAGCCTAACGGTTTATTTAGTTAGAGAAGCGATTAGCTCTACCTAACAAAACCTCTAACTAACATGTCCGTTTTCTATCTAAGTGTATATATATAGATAGCAAAATGTAAATAGTTTGTACAGCTTCTACATACATTCAAGAAATAAAACTTTCTGCTTTTTCGCTTTACTCTAAGTTCTATACTACTCAAAATACTCCTCTTTACGTATGCTCCAAGTCTTTACTCGTTACTATCAAGAATTCAGGTTACGCTAGTGCATTCAAGGAGTGAATGTACCTTGCAAACAAGAGAAAATCAAGGTAGTAATTAGGTTTTCAATGGATCAAACAACAAGAGAAAGAAAGGAAAAAGCAATAAAGAGAGTATTACTGTTAGTACTGGAAAAGGTTCTGGTAAAGATTCGGTGGTGGTGTTCATCTCAAGAACACAATCAAGGTACATGAAACAAAGACGATACAAGGCAATATTAGGGTTTCGAATAACAACCAAGAGAATTAGGGAAAATCACAAAGGGTTTGTGATTATACCTGATTGAGGTCTTTGGAACCGTGAATCAACTCTCCTTGTACCTGCAAGCAAAGTAGAAAATTAGGGTTTCTACAATAAGGGTTAAATCAAAGGGAAAGTAAAGCAGAACTGTAAAGAAGGGTGAATCTACCTCAGAGGAGAAGATTCACAGGCTAGGTTGAAGGATTCAACAAGATCTGTGCAAACTAGGGTTTGCAAGATCGCGAAGGTGAGAAGTAAGATTGAGGGTCTCAGCTCAAGCTTCAGAACAAAAACCACCGTGGGTTTTGTTCATCATCAGCAAAGGTCATCATCGACGGTGAAACCAGAGAGAACCACCGCTTCAATCACCAGAATCACCGGTGAGAGCAGTGGTGCTCTAGGGTTTCGTAGAGAGAGAGAGGCCGGAGAAACAAGAAGAAAGAAGAGGGTTCTTGGTCTTCTGAGAAGAGAGAAGAGTAATAGAAGGTTGATATACGTCGGGTCAGAAACAACCCGCGTGTATCCAACAACAAACGGGTCCGGGCGCGCAGGATCCAGCAAAAATTATTGTTTGGCAGTTAAGTAAGTTACTGGGCTGAAGCAATTGTGAAGCATTGGGCTTTGCACTTTGCACCCTCCATCAGTTACTACTACATCCTGCAAGTAAAACAATTAAAGTTAGCGAAAATTCAATATGGTATAATCAGAGCATTGGTAAAAACGATCCAGGGCAACTTTCTAACTCTATTCTCTGTTTCTTTTAAGTTCTTTAAAGTTTCTTTAGATTTCTTTAAACCCTGCACAGTGTGAAGTTGTGCAGGTAACTGTGTTCTAACTTTCTGTGTGTGTTTAAAGTGTAAATCTGCAGAAATGGGTAAGGAAGACAGTTATGTTCCTAAGCTCAATGGGAACAACTATGATACTTGGGCTATTCAAATGAAGCCTATACTAGGGTCACATGGATGCCTATACTTGGTGAAAGAGGGACTCACAAAGACTTGAGCTACTCACTACCCTCTGCTGAAAAGAAAGAATTCCTTGAAGCGAGAAATGAAGGATTTCAAGGGCACATCACTCATCCACGGGCGTGTGGAGAGGAAGACTTTGAAAGGGTAAGGGTGTGAAACCTCTAAGGCAAAGATGGGATGCTCTAGAACATTATTGCGTAGTGCACTCCAATCAAGGAAGAGAAGCCGCAAGCTCTAAGAGCACAATATGAAAGTCTTAAAATGAAAAAGATGAAAAGGTAATCGAGTTCTTCAACAGAGTGAAGAAGATCAAAATGATATGGCTCTCCAAGGGGAGAAGCTTGAAGAGAAATTCAGGTGTGCGCGAAAGATTCTCGATCAATGCCAAAAAAGTGGTATGTGGTGACTAACACCATAGAAGAAACTACAAAAAATGTAGGCTGGCTAGAGGAGCTCCAGGAAAACTAGAGGCCAGGAGATAAGGCCGAGATTCGGAGGAAGAATCGGAAGATGAGGACCAAGCCATGTATGCAAACTAAAGCTAAGGGCAAGAAAGGTAAAAAGGAGGTAGCAATAAAAAGTCTAAGAGTTCTAAGAACAAGTCAGTACTTCTAACTCTTCTACTAAATCTAATTCATCTAAAAATAGCAATGCACCTAAGAAAAGGATAAATCTAAGGTACAATGTTATAGGTGTGACAAGATGGGGCATTATGCCACCGAGTGTCCCACCGTAGAAAGAACTCTAAGCCTAATGAGTCGGTTCAAGCCAATGTGGCTAAGGAGGACTCGACTCGAGATCTTGATGAATCGAGATAATGTTGCCTTCAAAGATGCTTTGTGATAAACCTAATGAAACTAAGCCTAAGAAGGATAGGATTAAAACTAAGAAAGGAAAAGAATATGTTGTTTTAATAGTAACAGTGTAGGGATGGGAAAACTATAATGTAAATCGTACTTAGACTCAAAGATGTTCTAATCATATGACAAGTAATAAGAAATGGCTAATTAACTTTGATCCCACTTTTTAGAATTGCTATTAGGTGTGCTAATGGTAAGACTATAGTCTCTAAGGGTAGAGGGAATATAGAACTAACTAGAGTTGATGGGGAAAAGGTAATTATCTATGATGTGTTATATGTTCCTGAGATAAGTTGCAATCTAATCAGTTTAGGACAGTTAATTGAAAAAGGGTTTTCTTGCCTAATGAAAAATGCTAAGTTGAAACTGTTTGATAAAGAGGATAAGCTAATTCTAACTACTCAACTAGCTAAAAACAGACATTTTAAAGCTAGTATAAGCAAGACCGAGGCACTGTGTTTAAGTGCCACCACTGATAGTGATACTAGTTTATGGCATAATAGGTTTGGACATCTTCACTATAAGGCTCTAGATAACCTAAGTACTAATAAACTAGTAAAGGGGTTACCTAAGATAGCTAACATTAAGGAAAAGTGTACTACATGCCTAATGAGTAAACAACCTAGGAAAAACTTTAAGAAACAGATTGAACACAGATCTAAAGACTTATTGGAAGTTGTGTATTCTGATTTGTGTGGTCCTATGGATACTCTATCTATAGGAGGGAACAAGTACTTTGTAACTTTTGTGGATGAATACTCAAGGAAGATTTGGGTATATCTACTTAAGTCCAAAAGTGATACTTTCAATGTGTTTAAAAAGTTTAAGGCTATGGTTGAGACTCAAAGTGGAAAGAAACTAAAGGTATTAAGGACTGATGGTGGTGGTGAGTATACTTCAAAGGAGTTTGAAGAGTACTGCACCACCAGTGGTGTTGTTCATGAGGTAACTCCACCATATACTCCACAGCACAATGGAGTGGCAGAAAGGAGAAACAGAACTATCCTAGAAATGGCTAGGAGTATGGTAAAAACCAAGGGACTACCTAAAAGACTATGGGCAGAAGCAGTGGTGACTGCTGTCTATATTCTGAATAGGTGTCCTACAAGAGGTTTGGAGGCTAAGGTGCCTGAAACTATGTGGAATGGTGAAATACCCTGCGTATCTCACTTGAAGGTATTTGGCTCAGTTGCTTACAGCCATATACCTGATAGTAAGAGATCTAAACTTGAGGACAAGAGTAGACCTCTAATCCTAGTGGGATATCATCCTACAGGGGGTTACAGGCTACTAGACCCTAATACAAGTAAAACTGAGGTGTCTAGGGATGTGGTTGTGCTTGAAGACAAGCAGTGGGATTGGGAGAAAGCTGAACAGGTAGGTTCAGTGGACTCTACAACCATTGAAGAAGTCTTTAACACTGAACCTAATTCTGGTGACACTAATTCTGATGAAGAGGATCCTGTTCTACCTAATGATGACCCTATGTTACCCAATGTGGATCAAAATCCACCTGAAAGGGTAAATGAGGAGGGTGAGCAGGAACTTGCACAAAATGTGCAGGCTCCTCCTAGGCCTCAAAGAGACAGGAGGTTACCTAGGAGGATGTTGGATTTTGAGGTACACATGGATAATCAGGTCACAAATGATGGTGATCTGGTTCACTATGCAATGTTAGCGAGATCTTTGAACCAATGGACTACTTAGAGGCACTCAAGGATGTGCATTGGAAGAAAGCTATGCAAGAAGAACTCAAGTCTATTGAAAAAAATAAGACCTGGTCTCTAGTTCAGATACCTAAAGGTAAGAAACCTATTAGTGTCAAGTGGGTTTTCAAGCTCAAACTTGATCCTAAAGGCAAGATTGTGAAATACAAGGCTAGGTTGGTTGCAAAGAGGCTTCCAACAGAAAGAGGGGTGGATTACACGTAGTGTTTTTTCACCGTGGCCGTGCATGAGACTATACGGTTAGTGATTGCTTTGGTCAGTAAATAGAGGCTGGGAGTTGTTCCATATGGATGTTAAGTCAGCATTTCTTAATGGTTCACTTGAGGAAACTGTCTATATTGCTCAACCACCTGGGTTTGAGAAAAAAGGTAAAGAGGAGTATGGTTACCTATTACATAAAGCTCTATATGGGCTAAAGCAAGCCCTAGAGCTTGGAATAAGAGAATTGACTCTTTTTCAAGGAAATTGGGTTCTCTAAATGCACTAGTGAGTTTGGAGTCTATACTAAAGGTAGTATTGATACCTATTTACTAATTGTGTGTTTATATGTGGATGATATGTTGGTCACCGGGAGAGTAGTCCTAGTGAGGTGGAAAAATTCAAAGTTGCTATGCACACGCAGTGAGTTTGAAATGACAGACTTAGGCAAGTTGTCATATTTTTGGGACTTGAGTTCCTAAGGGTACCAAGGTATAATTCTACATCAAGCTAAGTATGCTAATGAGGTACTAACTAAGTTTGATTTGTTAGGTTGCAGTCTGCAACAAATCCTCGCAGAAAAGTAACCTCAAAGAAAGAGCCAAGTGAAGGTGATGCTAAGGTAGATGCTACACTATACAGCAAATTTAATAGGCTCTTTGAGATACCTATGCCATAGCCGCCTGAGATATCTTGTTTGCAACCCGTATGACTAGCGTGTTTATGAATGACCCTGCAGTACACTTAAATGCCACTAAGAGAATCCTAGGTTTTTGGGGAATCGAACACAAGAGCATTCATTCATATGAAACAAGTTCCATCTGTTGGAAGTTCCTAATCTTTCAAAACCCTAAGTCTAATCTACTCTTAATCTGAATTAGGCTTTAAAAATATAGTCATATAAAATCACCACAAAAAAAAGAATTCAAATAAGTTTCTAGCCTAACGGTTTATTTAGTTAGAGGCAGTTAGCTCTACCTAACAGCCTCTAACTAACATGTCCGTTTTCTATCTAAGTGTATATATATAGATAGCAAAATGTAAATAGTTTGTACAGTTCTACATACATTCAAGAAATAAAACTTTACAGTTTTTCAGTTTTACTCTAAGTTCTATACTACTCTGAAATACTCCCTCTTTACGTATGCTCCAAGTCTTTCTGGTTACTATCAAGAATTCTGGGTTCTGCTAGTGCATTCAAGGAGTGAATGTACCTTGCAAACAAGAGAAAATGCAGGTTAGTAATTAGGTTTTCAAAGGATCAACAACAAGAGAGAAGAAAGGAAAAAAAGAAAGAGAGTATTACTGTTAGTACTGAAAAGGGTTCTGGTAAAGATTCGTGTGGTGTTCATCTCAAGAACACGGTCAAGGTACATGAAACAAACATGAGATACAAGGCAATATTAGGGTTTTTCGAATAACAACCAAGAGAATTAGGGAAAATCACAAAGGGTTTGTGATTATACCGATTGAGTCTTTGGGCACCGTGAATCAACTCTCCTTGTACTGCAAGCAAAGTAGAAAATTAGGGTTTCTACAATAAGGGTTAAATCAAAGGGAAAGTAAAGCAGAACTGTAAAGAAGGGTGAATCTACCTCAGAGGAGAAGATTCACAGGCTAGGTTGAAGGATTCAACAAGATCTGTGCAAACTAGGGTTTGCAAGATCGCGAAGGTGAAAGTAAGATTGAGGTCTCACTCGAGCTTCGTAACAAAAACCACCGTGGGTTTTGTTCATCATCAGCAAAGGTCATCATCGACGGTGAAACCAGAGAGAACCACCGCTTCAATCACCAGAATCACCGGTGAGAGCAGTGGTGCTCTAGGGTTTCGTAGAGAGAGAGCGGAGAAACAAGAAGAAAAAGAAGAGGTTCTTGGTCTTACGAGAAGAGAGAAGAGTAATAGAAGGTTGATATACGCCGGTCGAAAACAACCCGCGTGTATCCAACAACAAACGGTCCGGCGCGCGCAGATCCAAAGAAAATTATTGTTTGGCGCGCTTAAGTAAGTTCTTCAAGCAAGCAATTGTGAAGCATTGGGCTTTGCACTTTGCACCTCCATCGATTACTACTACATCCTCGCAAGTAAAACAATTAAAGTTAGCGAAAATTCAATATGGTATAATCGAGCATTGGTAAAAACGATCCAGGGCAACTTTCTAACTTTATTCTCTGTTTCTTTTAAGTTCTTTAAAGTTTCTTTAGATTTCTTTAAACCCTGCACAGTGTGAAGTTGTGCAGGTAACTGTGTTCTAACTTTCTGTGTGTGTTTAAAGTGTAAATCTGCAGAAATGGGTAAGGAAGACAGTTATGTTCCTAAGCTCAATGGGAACAAACCCGGAATGAGAGAAACCGAGAGAGAAACTTGAGAGAGTGAGACCAAGAGAGAAGAGAGACCGAGAGAGTGAAGTGAGCCAAATGGTGAGGCGCTAACGGTGAGTGACAAAACCAATGTGTGTGAATCTCGTCCCTCATTCAAAGATAATATTGAATTTTAGACTCCAATGTGTGTGGGGACGATGTGTGTTGCCACCTACACACCATCACCTCTAAATAAAAAGAAAATAAATGAATAGTGCATTACCAACACAATCCGATGGTGTTGTCAAAAGAAAAAACACAATCTGATGGAGTTTCAAAGAGGGACAAGGAGAATTGCTTAAAGGCAGTACTGACATCAAAGTAAATCAAGCTAGAACAAGGAACATCTCACATCAAAGCAAATCAAGCCAAATCAAGCCAGAACAAGGAACATCAACGGGAATGACCCACTCAAAATTTGAGATCGGGTTAAACTTTGTTATAATCTATCTTAACTTGTCCTTTAATCACTCTTACTACCACATAAGCATAACTAACAGACACTTAAGCATTGTACAGATACTTAAGCATTTTTTAATACAATTGAATGGATAATGTGAAAAAAATTAACCTTGACTTTTATAACTTAAATAACCTAATTGAAACGAAAACTTCTTTGTCAGAGCATGGTAGAGTAAGAACGTCGAAGGTAATAGTGGAAACATAGTATGGAGAGGCCTTGCACCAGTCAGAGTTGAATCGTTGGTGCATGTGGTTAATTTATACGTAAGAAAAATCATAGTCACATAATTCTTCAAACACATGAAGAACCGCGAACCAATTCGCGCGAACCGGTTCACAATACTTTGGCGAATTGGTTTGTCAGAATTCTTTCCGAATTCGCCTAGACCGAAGAACCCAAAAAGAACTGAAAAAATTAATTAAAAAATTCTAAATATTTATTTATCAATAATTATTTGAAGCAATTGCCTTTTCATTTACCAAAAATACCACCTAACTATATCATTAAAAAACTCCAACTTCCCAAAAGCTAACAAAGCACTAATATTTATTAACTGCTAAACCTTCCAGAACCCACCTTACGGTTCCATGTCCAACTTCCAACAATCTATCAACTTCCAACCCACCACTTGTATACTTTATGCCTTTTCACGTTCCATATTCTCTCTTCTCAGATTCGAAGTCCATCTTTATGAATTATGTTTGCAAGTTGAGTCTTATCAATGATATTAATATTTTATTCAAAATTACGAACCGAAATAGCGTACCAAAGCTGTCTACCCCCCACGTACCGAATTCTTCGAGAGTGGCGTACCGCGTACCCGAACCCGTACCGGGTACCGAAACGAATTGTGAATTATGTGACTGTGAGAAAAACTAAACACAAAAAACGGATTGAAGAAGCTTAACCTAACCTGGTAAGTGCAAATGAATCCTCTTGCCCTATGCAACCTGGAGGAAGAATCAATCTAACACCTCTTTCTACACTGATAATTCTCCTGGAGAAGTTGGACGAGAGCACTGGGATGGTGGAACTTTCAAATAACTATCACAAATACCTGTGAACGTACACTTGATGGAAATCTGGCTCTGGCTAGTGGAAGGAACCTTCCATAGGCAACTATGGATCTCATTACATTTTGTAGTCATTTGGTCCATCTGAAATATTAGAAACAGAGTAGTGTTTGAAAAAGACGGACTGGGTCCAAGGAGTGTACCAGATCAAGTTAAGAGTGGGTTTTTGGATGAGAGGTTAGGCACCAAAATGCCCATATAACCCGGGTGATTTGGTGTCTAACATAGAGGGGGTGGCTTCGTGTAAAATTTCTCCCAAACCTCACCTTAACTACCTTGGGAACCGCCCCCCTTGAAAACTTGAAAATGGCCTGCAGGTATTGGATGGGTTCTTCGTAATGATAACAGAAATGCTATTCAGCCTAGAATATTCTACAAAAAAAACTGACCAATATACAGATCCGTCTACAAATATGGTGGGACCCAATAATTTTAAGAAAACCCAAAATAACTTCCCACGTCTGCAGTATAGTCAGTCTCCTTTTCAGAAGCTCACGTCTCCATGCCTGCTATGCACAGTGTCCCGTAGAACGTTGGTTTTTTTTGTTTTGATACAAATCACAACTTTGCTTTTCAAACACACGTCAATACTATGCACATACGGACAAAACGTTATTTATAAAATATTAAAATATAATTAATTTATTTATCTAACACCGATACTTTACTATTTATAAAATTAAATTAAATAAGGTTTTGAATTTGGCAATACACTATTATGAAGTCTCGATACGAGATACGATACAAAATACGATACGACACGATGTATGGGTACGGGAAAATTTTGAAAGTTAAGATACGATACGACAGTGATACTTAAATAAAAAAATTAAATTAAAATTTAAAATATAAAACATAAAGATACTTGTAATCAAAATAGGTAAACATAGTACCAACAAAGGTTGGTTCGAGTGGTAACTGGACTCGGATCCCACTCCAATGTTTCGGTTTGAATATTGGGTGTGACAAAAAATCTATTGGGAGGACAAATCCACACAGCAGTGGCAAAGTCGAAAGTACTCGTGTACCGGGTTCCCGACGTAGATTAGACATTTAACTACGCTTACTTTTTTTTGGGTTACCATGTCATTGGTGCACAATTCCCACAGGCTTTGCCGATAGTGATCGCAATGGGTGCCCTATGGGCAGGGTACTATAGTGCCCGTACCCGAGCCCGCACATGTATGGGCAGGCACTATAGTGCCCGTCCCCGTACCCTCTGGGCAACAAGTGCCCGTGGGCACACCAATTACCCGCACTTTAACAACAACAAATAATTATAACATAAAAAACATTATAATTCAATTTAAAGAGCCATTATTTTTTTTGTATCTACAAATTAAAATATTACACACAATAATTTTTAGTGAATTAAAAATATCCAAAATTTTATTTAGTAGTTAGATTTAGTGTTTTATGAAAAAAAAATCATTTTTTTTAAATTGTATATAAGTAAAGTTGTAATATTATTAATATATATGCGAGTGCGCGGGCTCAGGGGCGCCTGGTTGGGCACCATAGTGTTCGTGCATCTTGAGCCAACACCCATATGTGCGGTAATTACGCTACTGTTTATGGTACCCTATGGGCATGGGCTCAATTGTCATCCCTATTTGTCGATGACTAATCTACGTCGAGGAACTCCACGGTACGACCCACGAGTACTCGACTTTGCCTGCCGTATCGTATCTTGATTTTCAAAATTTTCTCGTACCCTCATATCATGTCGTATCGTATCATGTATCGTATCACGTATCTCGTATCCGGCGGACTTCATATTAGTGTATTGCCAAATTTAAAACCTTATTTAATTTAAGTTTATAAATAGTAAAGTACTGGTGTTGGATAGTTAAATTAATTTTTATAAATAATGTTCCCTCCGTCCCATTTTGTTTGTTGTTTAAGCAAAATCAATTTATCCCAAATTGATTGTTGTTTTAAAATTTCAATGTAACTTTTAATATTCTTTTCCATTTATGCCCCTATTAATGATGACAACTTTTTTACATTTAATAAATGATTCACATTTATCTATGTAGATAGATAAATGGTGAATTGGTAAATTAGATAATACATTTTAAAAATCTAGATCTTTGTCATTTTCGCTTAAGGGTGTGTCAACCTTAAACTACAAATAATTTGGGACGGAGGAGTAATGTTTTGTCGGTATATGTGCATAGTATTTGGACGTGTGTTTGAAAAGCAAAGTTGTGATTTGTATCAAAACAAAAAAATCAACATTCTATGGGACACTGTGCACTGCAGGCATGGAGATCTGAAAAGGTGACTGATGATACTGCAGACGTGGCAGGTTATTTTGTGTTGTTTTTAAAATTATTAGGTCCCATAGTATTTGTAGACGGATCTGTATATTGGTCAATTTTTTTTAGATTATTTTGGGCTGAATAGCATTTCTGTAATGATAAAGGGACTACTCTAGCTAAGTTCGCTGCCTTTGCGGGTCATGAGGCAGAATTGTCAACAATAATTCTTGAGATATAATTAGACAAAGCGTGGTTGAAGCAAGGAAGCCTGATTGTGGACTCCTTCAAGGCATAGGAAGTGAAAGCCAGAAGTGCAGTTTTGTATCCTTTGCTTTATAATTTGTTACAATATTACTGGATAGCCTTGTAGTTGGATATGAAAATCTTGGCTTGGAGATGATGCTGTACAGGTTTTTTTGCAATGCTTTTGGTGGGTGTGCCACTGTTACCTTGTTTGTGTTGGGGAAAAACAACATAGAAGCACAATCGAAACACAATGATTTAACGTGGAAAACTCCAAAACCATGAAAAACTACTAACCGTTGTCTAATGACAACCTGAGAAACAACACTACACGTGAATTTTTTTACAACACATTGACATCTCTCAAATACCTTATGGCCGTCCAGTACACTCACACCCTCTAAATAAAATATTTAATTAAATCTCACAACTCTTTATAGAATGTTCCATAGTGATGTTCAAGTTAGATCCTATCAAAGTTATTCGTAATTATCGAAAAAACTGGAAAAAAATACAAATGACAAATTCGAATGAAAGATAGAGTGCTGAGTATTAGAGGCACTAAAAAAACATATACTACATGACAAACATTGAAATCACTACTCTTAAAACAATCCCTAGTAGTTGTATTTATGTCGCAAACTTCAAATCATTTCATCATTCTGAATATTTTGGGACATGGCTTGCCAAACCCTTATTATTTGTTCCAGTGCTATTAATTTGCCCACCGTTCCCTTTGCTCGCTTCTGATCTTCTTGGTCCACGACGCGCTCTAAGTCGGAAAAAGAAACAGTTATGTTAAGGTGATAATTAAGGTACTCATCAAATAAAGTTGTGTACTGCACTCAAATTGTGGTGTCTAATTTTATTGGTCCAAGTTTATCTTATACATAGTCTGACTTTTTCAATGAATCTAAAAAGTTGTTTGCGGCTTAAAAACGAGTCTGAAGTAGTAAAAATTTACCTTATGTGAATTCATAATATATATATATACACACACACTAACAAGGGTTTAAAAGAGAGAGTAAATGAGAGGCAAAAATAAAATTAAGAAGAAATTAGTTTAATTACTTGAGTGAGGATGTGACTAAGCGGGACATGGTGGAACTGAGTGCAAGAATATCTGGTGTGAAATTTCCCAATATACCACGAACCATGATGATATATTGATATTGCTGAGATGCAAAGAGAGTGAGGAATGGCTTTGATTATTAGTTGCTTAAATGCTGCAAAGCGAGGAAGAAGAGAGCTGATATTTAAAGAACATGACTGAGAGGTTTAATTTTTGAGTTTGATTTTTTCTTTTTTTTTATTAGAAAATTTAATAATTAACGCAAGTTGTTATCGACTCATTGACTCAATATTTAATAGTCATTCCTATTTTAGAGTACGTATTTATGGTTATTTTATTAAATTGCAGTCTACGTAGGTTCATGTTCATACTAGATCATCATCATCATCACAAAAAAGGGGCTCTAAAGAGTGTGTTGACGAGTTAGTTGGACTAGGACTTTCAATAACCCACGAGAATGAATATAATGTAATAATCCATAAAACATTAGCTGTCATACAAATTGAAGTAAATCAAAGAAAAAGTTGACAATGTAAACCGTGTGAACACTACTAGCATGTTGTTATCGGACAATTCTGAATACTCTATGTATGTAATAATTAAAATTAATATTCCTAATTTTGATTGTGGATTTTAGGTAAGGGTCAATTAACTTCATCGCCGGGGTACACGTCAAATTGATCGTATGATATAATATAGAAAAAAGTATTGTGAATGATTAATACTTTATACTATAATGTAGTATTTCTGGTTGCTAATATTTCATTTTATACTCTCGAAAAAACAAGTAACAAACTTTTAATAGTAGGTATTTTTTTCATTCCTTATTGGTGAGAACTTTAGTAGGTGCCTCACCATAAATGTCATCAATATCGAGTAAACTTTTTTTTCTCAGAAGTATAAAGACATTGTTGATGGAAAGATAAACATACAAGGTTCGAATAACTAACACACTAATTATCTCAAGTAGGTAGTTCAGTTGGCAGACTAAGGACACTGAAGGAGTACACCAAATAAGTGCAAGGTCCCTTAGCTCGCCAACCCCTACTAACAATTTGTTAATAATTCATGTCCCGGAAACTAACAGTTCCCCCACCCCTACTAACAATTGTCTAAAAAAACTAACACACTAATTATTAACAAATTTTTCTATAAAATGATTTTTTTTTTAAATTCTTGAGGCCCTTAACCTAACTATTTCTTCTTTAAAATAACGTTACGTAAGAAGACTTGATAGTAGACTTTGACAATCCAAGTTTTTTGGTTTTTTAATAGAAAATGATTTATTGACTATAATAAAAAAAGACGAAGTGCAGGGGTTAATATAGGAAACCCAAACAAATTAAACCCTAACTCAATTATAGGAGCTAGCGAATCTTTTCAAGATTATAGGCTCAACTCCCTTAGAGCATCCACAATGGTGTTCCTTATAGTGTTTTTTTCTTATTAATGATCATCCTTAATAAAGAATACCATTGTGGGCAAAAACAATTGTGTTCCTTATAAAGAAGAGTCTTTGTACAAGGACTTTCTCTCTCTTACCTTAAGTGGGTCCCGTCTAAATCACTACGCCAGATTTGTTTAAAAAAGGCGCCCCTATAACCAGCGTTTTTAAAAAAACGCTGCCCATCGCGTAGAACGCGTGAGCCTTACCCAGCGTTTCTTTAAAAACGCTACGCATCTCACATGCTTCTCACCATATAACCAGCTTCTTTAAAAACGCTCGCATCTCACATGCGTTCTCACCATATACTCGGCGTTTCTCCAAACGATGCGCATCTCACATGCGTTCTCTACACATACTCGGCGTTTTACACCAAACGCTACCCATCACGCGTAGAATACTCGCGCTTTTTACACAAACCCGCCCATAACACACGCGCGTTCTTGACATATTCAGCGCTTTTTAGAAACGCTCGAGTATTGGTTTAATTTTTTTATTTGCCCGCTCGCTTTCTCTCTTATTTTCATTTCCTTCGCGCTTCTCTTCTCTCTCTCTCTCTCTCTCAGACGTCGTTCTCTCCTCTCTCTCTCAAAGAAAAACCCACACCCAAAAACCCACAAACCTCTCTCTCTCTCTCTCTCGCTCACGCTCTCTCTCACGGTTCTCTTCTCTCCTCACTCTCATTAGCTCTTCCTCTCTCAACTCTCCTCTCACTCTCGTTCTCTCTAGCACCACCCACAAACCCACAAACCCCCAAACCCACAAACCCATAAACCCACAATAACCCCCAAACCCACAAACCCACAAACCCACAATAACCCCAAAACCCACATTGCTTGTCTCAATCCTCTCTAGCACCCATAGTCCTCATTGCTTGTCCTCATCTTCTCTCAAAGGTTAGTTCTCTATTTTGTTTTTTGTTTTTTAGGTTTTTTGTTAGGTTGGAGATGAATATGTAGTTTGATTGGAATATGTTGAATGTGTGAAAAAAAAATATTTGATAAGAGCGGAATATGTTGAATGTATTTGTATGTGTTTGATATGTGTAAAATTAGTTGAATGTGTTTGATAGGAGAGAAATTAGTTGATATGTGTTTGTTGCTTGGTTTTGTTGAGATTTTGATTCTCAAAGGATAGACTTTTTTAAGCAAAGTGTGTGTCATCTATATTAGTAAAATCAAATATGCCTAAATCGAATATGCGAATTGTTTGTTAGGTTTTGGGAGTTTTTTTTGTCGGAGCTTCGCGATCGTTGTTCGAGTTTGTCTTGGTTCGAGAGTTCGTTCTAGTTCGAGTTCACAGCTGGTTGGATATTTGTCAGTGTTGCTTCCACTTGTTCAGGTACTTTTTTTGTTCTTTTGTTTATTTTATATGAAGAATTAATGACTATATAGAAGACATCAAAGTCTTTGATTTGTTTAGTTGAAACTACTAGCTAGTTGATTGAATGTCTTAGCTTCAATAAAATTGTAAATTCTCTTATCCGAATTTATTATAGATATTGGGACATTATGGATAGAAAGTGGATGTCTGCCAATCGTCTGTCCAAGGAATATAGAGATGGAGTGGATTATTTTGTGAATCAGTCTTTGTTCAACGCTTAGGAGATCTAGTAATATGATATGTCCTCATTTTACGTTGTTGCTATGTAAAATCGCTTAATGCGCATTTGAGTTGGGGGGACATTTAAAGGGTAATGGAATTGATCAAACTTACACTTGTTGGACAATGCATGGTGAGGAAAGAGTTGAATCTTCGAATATGGGTAATAGTACCTTGAGAGATGTGCACCGCTGACACCGAAATACCTACGTTTGTTGGGGATGAATTTGAAGAGATGGCAAAGGCTTTTGAAGACGATCTTAATGACCGTCCTCAAATGTTTGAGAAGTTGATAACGGATGCAGAGACGCCAGTTGTATGAGGGTTGTACTTGAATTCACAAAATTATTGGTTGTGATAAAGTTGTATAACTTGAAAACTTGCCACTGGATGGACGGATAAGAGCTTTCTTGAATTACTCACACTATTAAAAGAAATGTTGCGAAGGATAATGTGCTCCTTCTCGGACGTATGATGCCAAACAAATGTTAGGGTCCATTGGCTTGAACTATGAGAAGATACACGCTTGTCCCAATGATTGCATTCTATTTCTGAATGAACATGCATTTTTAAAGTCGTGTCCTAAATGTAATGCATCGCGGTATAAAAAGAAAGATTCGCTCCGAGAAAAGGTGTTGTGGTATTTTCCCATAATTCCTCGATTTAGGCGTATGTACCGTAGTTCGGAAGATGCAAAACACTTGACATGGCATGAGGATGAAAGGATTAAAGATGGCATGTTACGACACCCCTACAGATTCTCCGCAATGGAAAAAATTTGATATTGATTATCCTGATTTCGGGTTGGATCCAAGAAACCTACGACTTGCATTGTCTGCCGATGGTTTTAACCCGCACGGTATTCAAAGTAGCTCCCACAGTACATGGCCCGTGATATTAGCGATTTATAACTTACCTCCATGGCTTTGCATGAAACGCAAATATATGATGTTGTCTTTGTTAATTTCTGGGCCCAAGCAACCGGAAATGATATTGATGTATACTTGGCTCCTTTAATTGAAGACTTGAAGCTAATGTGGGAGAATGGAGTAGAGGTGTATGATGGGTTCAGAAAGAAAGTTTCAACTTGAGGGCTATGATTTTTGGCACAATTAATGACTTTCCAAAGATACGGCAATCTATCCGGTACAGATCGAAAGGTCGCAGTGCATGCCCTATATGTGAAGATAACACCGATTGGATGTGGTTGGAACATGGTAGGAAGAATATCTACCCCGTCATCGTAGATTTTTGCCATCTACTCATCAAGATGATCGTTGAAAAAGGCATTCAATGGGAATACCGAAACCCGTAAAGCTCCCACGGCTTTGGGGTGAACAATCGCTTTGAAAAGGTGAAAGATTTGAACATTAAATTTGGGAAGCCATTTGCGGGAGAGGTTGCCAAACGGGGTGGAAGAAAAAGTCGATTTTCTTTGACTTGCCATACTGGAAGTCATTATATGTAAGACACTTCATTGATGTGATGCATGTTGAAAAAAATGTCTTTGAAAGTGTCATTGGTACCTTACTCAATATGCCAGGAAAGACTAAAGATACCATCAACTCGAGGTTAGACTTGCTTAGTATGGGGTTGAGACCATAATTGGGTCCGATAAAGAAGGGTACACGTACATATCTACCTCCGACAGCTCATACTCTATCTAAAAAGGAGAAGACCGTGTTTTGTAAGTTTCTTCATGGAGTAAAAGTTCCAGAGGGGTATTCTTCAAATGTTACAAACCTTGTATCCATGAAAGACCTTAAGTTAAAGTCTTTAAAGTCCCATGACTGTCATGTTCTAATGGAGAATTTCCTCCCAATTGGTATACGATCCATTTTGCCTAAGAAAGTGCGCCAGACGCTAACCAAACTTTGTTACTTCTTTAAGGCTATTTGTAGTAGAGTGATTGACCCTAGAAAGTTGCCATCATTGCAAAGAGAAATTACTTGTCACTTTGTGTGAGCTTGAGATGTATTTCCCACCTTCATTTTTTGACATAATGATTCATCTAATGTTCATTTGATTAGAGAGACACAATTGTGTGGCCCGTGTTACATGAGATGGATGTATCCGTTTGAGCGTTACATGAAGATATTAAAAGGATATGTGAAAAACCGATCACGACCCGAGGGTTGTATTGTTGAGCGCTACATAGTTGAAGAAGTCTGTTGAGTTCGCACCGCCTATCTATCTAATCTTGAATATTCTCATGACTTCCAAGGTCTCGCCACTTAGAAAGCATTACTAAAGGGATGTCGGGATATAAAATAGTTATGGTGTCAAGGGAAGAACTACATCAAGCACACTTATATGTTTTGCACAATGATAGTGAGGTTGATTCATATGTTGCCAAGCACATGGACATACTTAAGAGTGATTACCCATATAAGAGTGAAGTTGGTTAACAAAGGAACACAATCGAGTTTCATAGTGTGGTTAAAAGACCACATTGATTTCGAGTTTGTTATGAATCCTACTTCGATTTCAAAAAGATTGAGATGGTTAGCAAAGGTCCAAATATGCATGTTTTCTCTTACACCAGCTATCTAATTAATCTGTTACACGTTCTATACAAAACCCATGATGATCGAGTAAAATGCAAAATAGTGGGGTGACTCTTGTTGCTCAAGCTATGCATACATCAAGTGCCAAAGACAAATCCATTATACGCGAATATGTCATACTTCGGGGTCATTGAACAAATATGGGAGTTGGATTACACCATGTTTCAGGAGTCTGTGTTCCAATGTAAGTGGGTTGACAATAATAATGGTTTACAGATTGATGAGTCGGGGTTCATGCGGGTGAATTTCAAGAAGTTGGGATATAAAGATGAGCCTTTTATTTTGGCATCCCAAGCTCAACAAGTGTTTTATGTCACTAATCCAATTGATATCAATTGGTCTATTGTTTTACTGACACAAAAAAAATTAGTGAATTACATTTATGATCAAGAAACCAATGATGATGGTATCGATGACGACCTTTCTTGGGGACATCACTAGAAGAGGAAAGTACTTATAGAGAGGATGTTGTGTATGTTAGAAAGGATCATACTTGATGATGGAATTACGATTCGTCAAAAACAAAGTACCAAGGAGCGAATTGCAAAAAAATGTATCAAGAAAAGGAAAAGGTAACCGACATAGATGTTATTTTATAGACATGGATCTTATTTTCATCTTCTTTGACTGATTATTTATTTTTTTTTGTTGGATGTTTTTTTAAATGGATAAATATAACAAACAATGATTATGTTTTATTGCGGGTAAGATGGCGGATCATAGTGATAGTGGGCATGACACCGGTGAGGGCAGTGATCATGATGTTACAAACTATATCAGGAAGCGTGCTCCTCGTGGAATGACAGTAAAAAAGGATATCATCAACCGGTTAAGTAAAGGAAAAGAAAAATTAAGTGTAAGATACTAATTAATTGCTAATTAACTTCATTCAATACTAAGTTTTAATTGTTTGTGATCTAATTTACTATTTACATAATGCAGGTCCAATGGAATGTTAAGGGTCTGCCAATTGGAGAAAACAACACTCATTTGATTACTTTCCTTGGTAGTAAGGTAAAACAAATGATACCAAAAACAATCACTACTTGGGTTCACACAAAAATCCCGCTTTTGGAGAAACAAAAACATGAGTTGTGGGTAACAATACAGTATATAATTTTAGATCTTTTTGGTTATCTTATTTAGTAATTTTGTAGTCCCATATATATATATATATATATATATATATATATATATATATATATATATATATATATATATATATATATATATATAAAATTTATTTATATGATTTTCATTTAATGTGCATAAGCAGAAATATTTTGATGTGGATGATTCTAAAAAGGACTGGATAATGAAGGAAGCCGGAAAGTTACATAAAAATTTCATAACGACATTAACAAAAACTTGGCTGAAACATGATAATGGAAACATCAATTGGAATCCTCCACCAATATATAGTGGGTTTATTTCAGAGGAGGATTGGCACACATTTGTTAGGAGACGCACTGAAGATCCAAAATTCTTGGTTAGTGCTACTATCTATTAAGTTATAACATAAAATATATTTGACAATTATCTATTATACATTAATGTATACTTATCTCTCTTAATAGAAAGCAAGTGAACAGAATCAAAAGTGTGCTTCTGGCTGTGAGTATCCTTATAGAGGTGGTGCTACTCCATATCAACATATTGAAGAGAGATTGGTAAGGCACAATAAGCTTGATTTTTTTAGTTTCATGAAACTTTTTATAAATAGTTTCTTAATATTTGGTAAATTTAAATATAGTTGGTGGAGAGTGGGAAAGATCCTACTAAAGAAGGTGTTGAGCGACATGTTTTGTGGGTAGAGGCTCGACTAAACAAAGAAAAGGAGATTGTTGATCCTAAAACTAAGGAGGTGTCGGAAATAATTGTAAGTATTTCCTAAATTCAAGCTCACTGATTTTAATTGTAACTTTTATGATTTTTATAATGTATTATACTTTTGTTTTGTGAATCGGAAGCCATATCACGATCGAAGGTCACAGGAGAGCTCACCGATTGCTCTGAAAAAGAAATCCTTACACGTGCCTTAGGTAAAGAAGAATACTGGTCGCATGAGGGTCTTTGGATTTGGAGTAGCACCAACCGAGTACTTTGGACCAAAACAGAAAGTCTATGATGAGAATCATGACCGCCCACCACCGAGAAAGATGATGACATTGTATGAAAGTTTGCAAGCTCAACTTAATGATATGCGATCGCTTTATGGCCATGTTATGCCACTCCACCAACCCTCGCTACACATAGCAAGCGATTACGAGATAGCCGCACCATGCCACAACTAAGGTATTAATTGTTTTTATTATTTTGTGGTTTATAATTGATTTATTGTACATATATATATATATATATATATATATATATATATATATATATATATATATATATATATATATATATATATAACATCAAATAATGTCTTTATTATTTTGTGGTTTATAATTGATTTAGGACAACAATGAGTGTGAGTGTGAATTGTATATCTCAAACCCACATGAAATGGTTGCAATTGGCTACACATGTAACAATTGGGTCCCTTGATGCACAATTTACCCTACCTCCAAATCATGTTAGAGTCGAGTTTCGGTACCATTTAGGGAGGATGCACCATTGCTCGTCCCGATTGACAAAGATTGATATCTTGACGGTGTCACAAGCAGCTGGTACCTTTGTGGCATGGCCATCCGCCTTTGTCGTTGTAAGTGACAATATATTTGTAACTAACTAATTATAGTTTTTGTCATATAATTTGTGCTAACTAAGTAATTATGTTTGTTTAAACATAGATGCGCCAAAATGAAAAATCTAAGAAAGTGTCTAACTACAAGAAAAGGTCTCCTTTGAAAAGTGTTGGCAAGGAAATATCTATTGGCAAGAAAGTGTCTCGATCCACCCTTCTACAAAAGTGTCTCACCCACCTCTTATGTAGAAGTTTCACACCGCCTCTCCTCCAAAAGTGACCGATCACCCTCCTCTTCTCGCCAAGTGACTCATCCCTCCCCTTCTCCAATTGTGTCTCACCCACCTCTTCCTCTTCCATTGAAGCTTATATGAAGATTGGTGAGGCCGACGCGCGTCTGAGAAATACATGATGAAAGACAAATTGTTTATCATAAATTTTGATGAAGAAATTTTTGGAGCCGGCTTGCCTCATATAGTCGGACGTGAGGATATCCGTCTTTGTATGTGATGCGGATGAGGCAAACTCGGTATTGTTATGAATATATATGTCGTACTATGTAATTTATTATTTGACATTGTCGATTTAATTTTATTATATCGTTAATTTAATTTATATTTATATATATATATATATATATATATATATATATATATATATATATATATATATATATTTATATATCTAAATGTAGGTACTTGTATGAGGACATTGTGGTCCCTTCCGAATGCATACACATAGATATTTGTTCTTGTGTCCTAAAGTACAACCTTTCATCAAGTTCTTCCCACCGCCAAATTATCAATCACTTGTGGAACAAAACCAGTCTTTGCTCAAACTTATGTCAATGACCGCTTCATTGAAGCTCAAAATAGAAGTGATGATGTCTTACTTCTAGCACCTGTTAATCTAGGGTAAGAATTTTTACTCATTAATTCTTATATAACATGCATTTTTTTAATAGTAGTCAATTACTTATTCCTAAATTTATTTTGTAGGAGACATTGGGTTTTGTATGCAATTAATCCTAGGAAAAAAACCGTGTATTACCTTGACTCACTTCAAAATCATTACAAAAACACACGGAGTTTGTGGAGCTTTTTAACAGTGTGTTTATTTTGTGTCATTCTGCATTTCTTACTTTTACTTATATATGTATATATTGTTATTAATATAGTTATATGACATTCTATTCAATGTTTAAGGACATATTGGGGAGTGGATAAATTAACGGTCAAATGGTTACCAATAATTGTAAGTTTCTAACTTATACATTACATTATTTTGTCAAAAAACTATATTCAACTCAATTTAACAATTAACTAATCTTATGTTTTGTAGTGTCCTAAACAATTCAATAACATTGATTGTGGGTATTACGTCATGAAATATATGAAGGATATTATTACCCAAAAGAAAACGACTATCCCCAGTCAGGTATCTACTTATAATATATTTTTATATGATTTCGATTTAATAGTGGTTCTTTCCAATATTTAACCATTTCAATTCTAATTTTATTTATTTATATAATTTCAGTATTTTAGAGATTGTCAAAGCCACACATACTCTGTTGAGCAGATTCTTGGAGCTTAGGGAGAATGGTGCAGTTATGTCTCCCGTTTTTTTTAAAGTTTCATTTGGATACATATAAGTTAGCCTAGCTAGTTTTTGGTTCATAATATTGTAACTTGATAGCTTGTTTTGGATACATATGAATTAGATAATGAAACTTCTTAGCTATTTTGTTTTGGTTCCTCTTATGTAATTTGTTTCTGTTATATGTAATTTGGGTTCCTCTTAGCAAATTGATTCTCATTATGTATTGGATTGGATTGGTACATCAGATATGTAATTTGTAAATATAAAAAGGAAAACACACAAAACAGAAAAAAATTAAAAAAATTTAGACAATATTCAGCGCTTTTGATGAAGCGCTGGGTATTTAGTAACACAAATAGGCAATATTCAGCGCTTTTAATAAAGCGCTGGGTATTTAGTAACACAAATAGGCAATATTCAGTAGCTTTTAATGAAGCGTACGCAGATATAGGGTAATATTCAGCTTTTTTAAAAAGCGCTTAGTATCCGGGAGAACGCTTTGGATATATTCAACGCTTTTTAAAAGCGGTAAGTATTTGGGAGGACGCTTTGGATATATTCAGCTTTCTAAAAAGCGTTGCGTATCCGGGAGGATTTGTTTTGCAATGGGTGGCGCTTTTTAGGAAGCGCTACCCATTGTTGGAGTGAATAGCCGGTATCCACGTTCTCAGAAGCTACTCAAAAGCGCCCCATGGATAAAAAAAAAAACTGCCCATCTACTAGATCTGTTGTAGTGAATATTTGTAAGTTATTTGTTGATAAAGTGATGATGTGTAGTTATTTGTGGGACTCATTTAAGAATTTTTTTGATGGTGTTGCATTAGGGGAATTGAGTGTTTATTAAATATTAGTATTAAAAATGTATAAAACAGTGATGTGTACATGTGGGGTCCATTTAAGGACTCAAATGGAGAGTCCTCCATTGTGGATGCTCTTATTGGGTGCTTTTACAAAATCCCAACGAAAGTACTAGCTACTAGTTATTAGAAGGGTATAACGAAATTGGTTTCAAACTACTGGAGTGCTTAAGCAAGGTGATAAGGAAATTGGTTTAAAACTTCAAGACTAAAAGGCTCATCTCCCTTTCTTCTTGATTGCTAAATTGGTTTCAAACTACTAGTTTACAAAGTTGTTGATATCAGCCTGCTTAAAGTTATAAGGTTATAAGAGACCTGATCGAAGACTAGCGGATTCTGGATTGTTTGGATAAACAACTTAATTAAACACAAGTGTTTATCATTTAAGTATTTATGCATAGTTGTTTATTTAGTAAAAGCTAAAATAATATTAAATTATTTTTTTATAAGTCATAAGTTGTTTCCATAAGCTATCCCGTTGACCTTACAAAAATCAGCTAAAAACAACTTATGAATTTGTCATAACTTGTTTCCGTGAGCTCTCCGAAAGAGTCTGTCTGCTAACGGCGATGACTTAACTAATCAATAAACGGAAATAGGAACAACTAATATTGTTGATGAGGTCATTACTGTCCAAAGAATGGCATGATTTCGTGACACTTTAGCAATGAACATGGTTTTTGATTAATATCAAGTTAGAAGAAGTGGTGATCGTTGTTGTTTTTATCACTACGAAATGGTTTATTATATTGAATATTTTTTTATAAGTAAAATTTCATTAATAAATCTAAGCTAAAGTAGGCATGACAATGGGGCGGGGTGGGACTAGTTTTACACTCCTCATCCCCATCCCCAAATCCTATATAGTTCCTCGTTCCTCTACCCAAACCCAACGGAGTTGAATTAATGATCATCATCCCCGTACCTAACGAGGTCGGGTATCCCCACCCCAACCCCACTCCCTATAGTGGAATCATTTTTTTAGATAAAAAAAGGTTTTGTCTATCCCAAACTTTATCCCACACCCGAACCAGCCCCAAACCCGAAATGAGAGAGTGAGACTGAGAGAGAAGAGAGTGAGACCAAGAGAGAAACTTGAGAGAGTGAGACCAAGAGAGAAGAGAGACCGAGAGAGTGAAGTGAGACAAATGGTGAGGCACTAACAATGAGTGACAAAACCATTTAGGGCTTATTTGAGATTTTTGAGTGTTTCTAATTTAAGAGGGGTAATCTTATAATTATAATTTCATACATTCGGGGCAAGTTCGGGGTGGGGACCTATATCCTCATTACCCACCCCGTCCTCGTATTTGATTTCGGGGAAAACCCAAACCCAGTCAAAGTGGGGGAAAACCATCAAATCGTGGCGGGTTTGGGGGTAGGGTTTTGTTACCATGCCTAAGCTAAAGCATTATAGAGTACATCTCTACCCACCTACTATGAAGGGTTGCAAAGAGACTCCCTATTATAGTGAGTTGAGCTATCATATTGAAATGAGTAATATAGTTACATAGTAAAGGTTTTCGAGTGAAGCTTCTAAGAGATTAAGTTAAATAACAGACCATGTTATTTGAAATTTAAAACATACGAAAAACATTTTTCATACTGATGCGAGTTCTGAATGTTTATTTTTTTAAGATAAGTCAAAAATTGTATTTAGGAGGCACAAGGGGTGCCCCACCCTTTTACAATTCAAGAGCATTTTGATAAACATTCATAGGGGCTATTACACGAATTAGTGAAGTTAATTTGTAATGGAACACTTACCCTAATTAACCATGGTTGCTTATTATTTTCAACAAAATAAAATTTCTTTTTGAAATTTTTTTCAAAATTTTCTAAAATAGAGGATTAAGTCGATTATACATTCGAACTGATCTGTGTTTTGGGGCAAATGAGCTGCTCAACTCATGAATCCTGAAACCCTATAAAAAATACATATTTTCAATTAAAAAATATATATACAAACACACGAATTATTTTCCCTTTGGACACCCTTTTATAAAAATAAAATTTTTAATTCAAAAATTATAGGGGATTAAGTTACTAAAATTGTGTCAAAAAAAAAGTTACTAAATTATTTGGTGCTTTAGGGCAAGTGAGATGTACAGTTTAAGAGTTCTAAAATCCATATAAAAAATATATAATATATTAATTAAAAAAGACCAACACACAAACTTTTTCTACCCCAGAACTATATTGCATTGGATTGTCTACCTGAGATACATAGGAGCAGAGAGGATTCCACCTTTGTCAAGTGCAAAAATAAAAATATTTTTTAAGTCCTTTCTAAATCTTCTCTTATTTAATTTTCAATAAAAACACAAAAATAAATAATTTTTTATTAAGTCTTTCTTTTCATATTTGCAATTTTTTAATTAATAAAAAGGGTAAAAGAAACATTCTCAGAATTAACATTTTTTTCGCAATTAATTAAAAGGTAACATTTCATAAAAATAGTGTCGTGGGGTGCTAATACCTTCCTCATGCATAATTGACTCCCAAACCCAAATCGGTCTCAAAGACCCTTATCCAACTTAAAGGGATTTATCGACATTTGTCCTTATAGTTAAACTTTAGTGGCGGCTCCATTTCAAACTTCGAAGAATTCTTTCTCAGATGTTTTGGCCACTACAGCTGGCGACTCCACTGAAGATAAATTTTAGAGAGTCAAGCCTAATTTAATTAATTGTGAAAATTTACTGTTAATTTAATATTTTAATTTACCTTCCTATTTTATTCTTTGATTGTCCCTATCGAAGTTATATTTATTATTTTATATGATACGAGAACTTTAGGGTAAATATCATATTTCTTGTGTTTGGATATGTGTTGTCTGTTTTGCAACTTGAATATCCTTTTAAATATTGCTCCTATACACACTTCACCTTTATACATTGTCGCGCATATGAGTGTAGTCCTACACCTAGGCTCGAGTGCGGCTTAAGATTAGTATGAGGTTGTGTATTGATGGCATTCTAGATGTACATCCTGTTTGGTGGGCACGAAAACCTCACCTAGAGTTCGATTCCTTTTAAGGGTACTATCACTTCCATTAGTTTACCTATTGTTGGGATTAATATTCTTAAATGGAATCCTTGGCTCTAGGGACCTTATTTAGGACTTTGTAGAGGTACTCTTGAAAGGTTCACTCAGTATAAAGAATCTTAAATCTATTCCAAAGGAGCCCTTTTAGGTCACAAATGAGCTTCATGCCCTTGCATTCGAATAAACACTCATGCATCTTATATCCCTTTTCCAAAAAACAAAATTATAACTTTTTTATTCATTCAAAAGAGTAATGCCAAGAATCATGCATTTTTCTTTTCATACATTAAAAATCTGCATCTGACCTCTAGCTTCTGCATGGCCTACCCTAACCTTGAAAACACCCCTAGAGATTTATGTCTTAGAAAACTAGTGCAAAAGTTATGCACCACCGAAGGTCGATCTGCTTTTACATATTACGTCTTCTTCTAAATAAACTCTCATCTTGGGCTAACCTATTCGGGAGAGGGGTCATAACTAATGTAGAAGATACTTCATATGTCCTGTGTGGAGCGCATCGTTTCGAGTATGGTACTTTGTGTTTAATTGGATTTGGGGGTGTGGGGGTATGCTTTTGCATGTCGGATCTACCTACCATTCTTTCTATCTTCTATAGTTGTGAGTTCCCAAATTGAGTTAGGAATTGACTTATGATATGGTACATTGTTCTATGGGCTAGTTGGGAAGTTCAAAATGGGAGGATATATATATATATATATATATATATATAATATGCTAGACCTCTCATAAATCTTGTTTGGGATTAAAATGCATTCTTGAGTAAATGACTCTTGGCTAAGTCAAATGCTAACCTGTACATTTTATATGAATGGAGTTTGGACTCATTGAAGTGCATTTTTAGGTGATAAGAGTTATGGCATGTGGTGTTTATTATGTCTAATCTTGGGGTGACCCGAACATAATTGTTTTCTGCCGCTTTAATTCATCAGCTTTGGATATGTGATGTGCTATATATGAGAGGTTTTGAGTACCCTTAATACTCAAATAAATAAAACTTTTGCCATCTACAAAAAAAAAAAAAAAAACATTTTAGTAGCTAGCTAACCCAATTTTCTTTCAAACTAGAGATAGTAAACTGTCTGTTTTCTCCTCTGATGGTTGCTCCTCTTTGTTTTCTCCTCTGATGATTCTCAAGCTCACTCTTGTCTCACTCTCCTCTCACTGTCGTGTTCCTCCGCGATGCCAACCACCTCCACCTTTTCCTTCGCCGCCCTCAAGGTAAACGACCACCACCCTCACGTCCTCCTCCCCACCTGCAAGACCCGGCCTCATGCTCGTTTTCTGACCTTGTCTCATCTCCTCCCCCTCTCCCTGAACTGCTAGATCCACCAGAAATGTCGGACACTCCAAATTTGGTTTTCCAACCCACTCCTTAATTCCATGTAGAGGAATCGACCCTTCTCTCCCTCTCACTGGCTGTTCACTTTACTGGTTCTATGGTACCATGGTTTCTACAACCAACTCCCCCTTATTTTTCGTGGTCTAGACTTTCCGTCTTCCCTCTTACACTAACTTCATGGGTCTCTTGATTTCTTTGTGGTTCCCCTATTTTGCTCTATGGTGGTAGTTGGTTTACGGATTCAGTTCAGATTGTGGCTTCTAGTTCACTGTCTCTCGATGCGGATACAAATGGCTTCCTTTGTATTTTGTACTTGATCATGGTTGTAATATTTTGCATTAGTGTTTAATTATGTGTTTTATTAAATTAGTTCAGTAGAATTTAGTTTGTCTTAGGTGCAGCTCATATGCTTAAATGCAATCTTTCGAGTTTCAGCTTATACCTGATGTGGCTTGTCCGCTAGAGGACCTGTGAGAGCTATATAGTACTCCCATTTATCTTAATGTTCCTTCTTAATTTTAAGCACACATTCTGCCGAAATAAAATAAGTATTCTTCTTTCAAAAAACAAAAAGCAATAATCAAAAACTCTAAAATACATAACTTTGGTGACATCATGATGAATTAAAATAATGTATAAAAATATACAAGTTATAAAACAAAGAATAAATATTCTGTAAGGTGATCTATCAACATCTGAGAAGAGAACTTGCAAAACTCAATTATTGTTTCAACGTTGTAAGTTATCAATTGCCATTCCTTTAGGGCTTCTATTCACGTCTTCATTGGTACTCATGAGGCTGCTTGCATAAACGTTCTCAACTTGAAAATTTCTGGTTTTACTTTGAAGTATACTATTCGTTTGTGGACCAGGCCCCAACCCTCCACCTCGATTTCTTTGAGCTTTTTTTGATTTATTTTTGTCGCTAGCAGTGGCACATGTTCTGTAAAATCCAAGCAAATAATATGGTTAATTCATGCCAGTATTATCAAAAGCTATTTTATGTATATATCAACACACAAAAATGAAAATGAAATATTATTTTTTTTCTATTAAAAACACCACGTTTAATCTACATCTATTTGAAATTGAAGAGGGTTATCATTTATCAAATACTTACATAGTTAAAGTCATTGATTTTTGAGGGAAAGACTTATTGGACGTTTGCAACAATGGCATGTGGATGAAACTACCTGCAGCAAGAGCCATTAGCACAAGAGTATTACTAATTAAAGTGAACTTTCTCTTTCTTTCTGATAGAATTAAGCAGAAGCTTTGCTTATAATAGCTAGCAATTAAGGGAGTGTTTAATGTTTTTTGCAGTGTATTGAAGTTAAGTTGAAAGTGGGATTTATAGAGAAAGAAGCGTGTATGAACTAACTAAACAACACAGAAGTACTAGTGTTTGAACATTGAAGTGGTCAATGTTGGTTGTTGAAGGCTTCTCTATATTTCAATTTTCAAGGGGTCAATGTTCAACTTAATTATGTGCTTTGCTAGTGGCATTTAGTAATATTTGACTCACCATATAAATCTTAATCTCTTTTTATATAAGCCAAATATTTTATTGAGGGTAGTAAAGGGTTATTCCAACACGAACATGTAAAGAGGTCTCGTTAAAACCTTCCTAAACAAAAACCAAGTGGAAAAAGATCCAAGGAGGAAAAATAGTACCCCTTTAAAATAGAACATCCTTTAGAGTTAATAAAAGAATGAAAGTTTTCTGCAAAAGGGATACCAAAAGAGTGTAAAATGGATGCCCGGGGGCTAAAATTTGGGAAACTAACATTCCGTCATCTCCTACTAACATCGCCTATAAATAAAACAATCTACTAGTGTTAAATTTACCTGGTCAACTGTTAATCCGTGGATGTACTTATGTATACTTGAATTGAATTGGACAAATGTGACGAGAACTTAGAATTTTGTTAATTAGTACCAATTGTAGTTTCTGAATTTTTTTTAAATAGTTTTCTCACGATCGAAAAAGATAATATATATATATATATATATATATATATATATATATGGTGATGTTGGCACAAAAACTTGATCAACTTGGAATATAGAACTCGAACTCCTCTTCTTTTCAAAAGAAGAATTTAGACCGATAACTTAGTTGGTAAAAAGATGATGACACGGTCACTCCTGCAAAAAGAATACATAGGCCATAAAAATATTAGACTTAAATGTATTTTTTGTCCCATTTTATTTTTCGCAATTTTGATCCCCAAATTTATTAAATCCGTAATTTTAGTACCTCTATTTTTTTCCTCGCAATCTTGATCTCTTAGTTTTATCAAATCTGCAATTTTAATCTTCCGGTTAAATTGTCATCCAATTTCTGACGGCAATACTAAGATGACAATAAGGTGGTGACGTGGCTAACGCGTGTTGTGCTATGGCACCCAATGGTTATGCCAGCACAAAACGTGTCTGCCACGTAAGTATTTCCGTCAAAAATTGGATTTCAATTTAAAGGAGGGACTTAAATTGCTGATTTTATAAATTGAGAGACCAAAATTGCGAAAAAAAAAATAGATGGACCAAATTTGCAGATTTTAAAAAATTGTGGATCAAAATTGCGAAAAATAAAATAGAATGACTAAAATTACAGATTTTATAAAATAAGATAACCAAAACTACGGTTAAACCAAAATCCACTATCCATCGATACAAATAATTCACTAGCAAAATACTACTAATCTTACTATTTTTATTTTCTAAACTTAACGATTGGAGGGTATTTTGGTAATTTCATTTTTTACCCTCTCACACACACTTTTTCAAACTTTTTCACTCTCTCCTATGCACTTTTTCTCTGTCTTCTCCTCTTTCTTCCTCTAACTCTCTCGTTTCTCTAATTTTCACAATATATCTACTTTAATTTCATCTTCATGTCTCTTATATTTTTCCTCTTTACTATTTTAATAGAAATAGAATATCATTCCCTATCAAAAAAAATCATTTAAAATAAATATAATTTCTTAAAATTAATTTTAAAAACGGCTGAGTTGGTATAAATAAATAAAAAATAAAAAACGCAAAGAGAAAGAGTAGTTGACAAGGTTGAAAAATTTGTTTCAGTGAGACGCTTTTCTTTCATCCATACTCATACCCGGCGATTTCTCCATCATGTCTCCTCCCAATGTTGTAACTTCTCTCTCTTACTCTCTGCATTTCAATTTCATTCTTTGAACTCTGATCTCGTTCCCAACACTTTGCATGGTCACGAATTTATTTTTGTTTTTTTTTCTTTGTTCTTTCAAATTTTGATCCCATAGATCTGGCTTTGTTGATTTATGTTAATGTAAAAGCACGTGAAAACATAACCTGTAAATTGGATTAATTGAATTTTATCATCGAATTAGTTGATCAATTTTTGTGAATTTAGCTTAGGTTTGGACTTAGACGACTTTCTTCTATTTGATCTCACACTGTGCTTCTTGGTTGGCTTTAGAGTTGAACAATTTTGTTAATTTATGATTTTAGTTGATTTATTTACAATGTGTTATTGATTCAGGGGAATCCGAATTGAATAATAGTTAGTTGTGTAGAAGTTGGGGTATTTGTTTCTTTTTCATCAACTTTGCTTGCTCGTTTGCCTGGAATTGATAGAAGCTGGTTGAAATCAATTAGGGCTTGTTTAGATTGACTTATTTGGACTTATTTATTGGCATACATATTTGTGTTACTCGTTGAGAGAACTTATGAAAATAGCTTATGACATGTTTGTAAGCTGTTTTCAGCTTATTTCCATAAGCTCTTCGGGATAGCTTATGAAAATAGTTTATAATTTATTGAAAACAATTTGACTTTATTTTATCTTTTATTATAGAAGAAATTTACACATAAGCACTTATATGATAAGCGTTTATGCTATAAGCGTATAATTAAGATGCCACTGTGTAATTGGGAGAGATAAGATTTTGTGAGATACTTTTTCAGGAATGCTCTGATATTGTATTGTGTGCTGTTGTTAGGAGTCATGCCCTTCTGTGAAGAACATCCTTCTTCTGGATTCTGATGGGAGGCGCGTGGCGGTCAAGTATTTCTCAGAGGACTGGCCAACCAACAGTGCAAAGGAAACTTTTGAGAAGATTGTCTTCACCAAAACTCAGAAGACCAATGCTCGCACAGAAGGTGTGTGCTTCTTTATCTAGAGGTCTTTACCCTATGATTGCAATTTGGAATAAACTAGATTGATCGGTAAATCACTACTCTGCAATGATAGCATTTTATGGGTTTTTTTTTTGTGTGACAGCGGAAATAGCAATGTTTGAGAATAACATTGTTGTTTACAAGTTTGTCCAAGATCTTCACTTCTTTGTCACAGGGGGTGACGACGAAAACGAGCTTATCTTGGCCTCAGTTCTGCAGGCATTTTTTGATTCCGTTGGCCTCCTGCTCAGGTTGTTTTTCTGATACTTAACTTTTTAGCTGTGTCATATTCAAAGTTGTTATCAATATGCACTTGTCCTGATGATTTGATTGGCTTCGCCACCCCAGAGGCAATGTGGACAAGAAGGAAGCACTTGAGAACTTGGATCTCATTCTATTGTGCATTGATGAAATTATTGACGGCGGGTATGTCATTGGCTATTCATTATAATTTTATCTTATTCCACTTTATGTTTGTTAGGTTCTTTAAGTATTCTCTTGCTTTTCCCCCTTCTTCCAAAATACAAATTGTAGGAACTATTTAATCTATCAGAGAGACCAAGTTTTTTAGGCAATTGAATTGTTGCAATTGTTATTTTTTCATCATACAAAGGAAAGTCACCCAAGACAAGGACAAGGAAAAGATTAGATCAGGAATGAAATTTGTAGAGAGAAAATTGGGGTATCTCTCATCATAGAATACATGGTAAAATCTCATCTTTAGTGATTTGGGCATATATGGAGAAAACCTGTGAAGTACAGGTCAAGAAGGTAAACCAGATGGTCCAATAGTTTAGAGGTACAGGGGGAACACGGGAAACTATTAAGAGAAACCCATCATTAGATATGATTCATGATAGGACATTATAGTGTTATTTGATATATGTAAAGGATCTCACCTAGTTAGAAAAGACTTTGGTTGTTGATGTAAAAATAAAAAATGTTTATTGAACTGTTATTTGGCTAGGAAAGAACATAAATATTAGACACTGCAGTTTCAATCTTTCTAAGTTCATCATGATATTCTAGAATTCATTGAGCATTAAAATGCTCAAGAAACAATTAGGCTTATATAGCTTTTCGATAGGTCTAGAGTAGTTATGTACCACTGTTTTATCTAGTGTGATCAATGCGATGTAACTAACATCACTTGCATAAGTTTTATTCAGTATTTGACTATATTCAGCCAGAGTTGATTTGTCGGTATCTTCAGCCAGAGTAGATTTGATTACATGATACTTATACCAAAAATTACTAATTTTGTGATACAATGACACTATATTTTCTGTTCTCCTTTTTATTGTTAAGCACTTAAGCCAGTCACCTGGCCTTGATTGTTTTAGACCCATGATCTCATCAATGTCATCAATTCCTCTTAAATAAAAAATGCTGTTTTTCAAAACCATAGTTTTGGATGAAGTGCAAGTTTCAATGCATGTTTCCATCGAATTTTGATTAATGATGCTCTAAGCCATGGCTTTTAATTAAGAGATCATGGCTTAATCTTAGAAGGCATGCCATAAATCTTGGATAGACTTAATTATGTTACTACAACAAAAAAATTCATATTGGTGTCCTGTGGGATAAAATTCACAGTACACCCATAGTTGTACCTTGCTGCTTCCATGGTGATTTCAATAATTATACGTCCCAGTACTGAAATTTAAGAAGGCGTACCCTCTGACCTACTTCCGTACTTCGCCATTGAATGCCCTTCAACCGTCCTTGTCTCCCCCACATCGTTCATCATTTGTTTCCCACTCATTAAACATTTCCCTCACCTTTACCTCAGTATTTGTCTCTTTTTCTTGCCTCCTCTCTGTTTGTCTTGGTTCTGCTTCAGTCTCACTCAAATTTCATGTTACTATATTTTGTGCAGTATCATTCTTGAAACTGATCCAAATGTTATAGCTGGAAAAGTTGCAAGTAATAGTATAGATTCTGGAGCTCCTTTGTCTGAACAGGTATGTTACATCTTTCACATTTATACAAGAAAAGAAAATTTAATTTGAATGAAAATCACTTATTCAGTGTATAACTGTATTTCTTGCCATTGCAGACACTAAGTCAAGCATTGGCAACAGCTAGGGAACATCTTGCAAGATCCCTTCTTAAATGAAACTACATATGAGATTTGGCAATGGAGAGAACTTATATTTTGGCGTTTGCCAGATGAGCTTCTAAGAATGATCATGTTGCACTCTCGAACAAGGATAATGATGGTTACTTGTTCTACAAAAATTAATTTTGACAAGCAAATATAGGGTTTCGGGCATTTACCTGTGACATTATGTTCATTTAGTTACACATTAATTTCCCGGATAACACCATTTGACATATACTCTAATTTTCTGAAAATCTTGTCGCACTCAATATAAGCATATGGATAGTGGGCCACCCTAGGCTAGGCGTCTCAGCTAGCACAAGAAATAATAAATAAGGGTGTTTGCTTTTTCCACACCCCTCCTACTCTTTCACACCCCTTAACAAATTTTATTTCAAAAATAACCTCGCTTGAAACGCTGTGAGGATGTGTTTAACTACCGTTCGAACGACCTTGTTCGAACACGCTCGAATGACCTCGTTCGAATAGGTGAAATTACGCACAAGAGGGTGTGAAGTCAATATTTAACACACTCGAACAATGTCGTTCAAACGGGTTCGAACAAGGTCATGCGAACAGGTGAAAAACACCCAAGAGAGTGTGAAGTCAAAATTTAACACACTCGAACGATGTCATTCGAACTTGTTCGAAGGTCAGTGTTCGAACACGTGAAAATTCTTAAAAAAAAAGATGCTTTGGCTGGTCTTTTGGTCATTTCACACCCTTATGGGGTGTGTTTTGAGTAGGAGGGGGCGTGGGAAAAGCAAACGGGTAAATAAGTTGATAGTGGGTCACCCTATTTACGGCGTTTCCTTGGCATTAGAGGTGGGAATAGGCTGGGTCGAGCTAGACTTTGCTTGGTCTGGGCCTGGCCTATATTGAAAATGATAGGCCTAAGCTTGGCATGTGGCATGTCGTAGGCCGATTTTCTTGGTCTGGCCTGACCTTTCTAAAAGCCTGACAAGGCTTGAAAGTCTGTTTAAAAGCGTATTTGACTATTTTCTTAAGAAGCTTTACAACATTTCAATGGTATAAGCCATTTAAATAGACTAACAAACTAATAGGTCAATGAGATTAAGTTCTAATTGAGATCTAACAAAACCTTTTAGGAAAATATCTTATATGACATCCTATTTAAATTCTATTTTATAATAATATATAACTTCAACAATGTCAAAAATTGATGTAGGTTAATATGTTTAAACTAACAAAAAATGTTAGTGAAGTTATGACTTAACACAAAGTACCAAACACAAAGTACAAAGACCGGCCTGATAGGCCCAAAAAAAAATTTCAATGGCCTATGGTCTGACCTATATAACTAAATAGGCTTTTGAAAAAGCATTGGCCTTATCTATTTTTAAAAAAAGTCTGGCTTGGCTTGGTCTGTCATAGGTTGGGCCGTAGGCCCTTATTAGGTGGTCTGGCCTATTCCCACCCCCTACTTGGCATCACAAAACCCACTCTTTCCCCATTCATTATTACTAGGACACACACCCGTGCTCTGCACGGGCCTGACCGGTTATGAAATTTTCTTATAGATATTAACTAATCAACGGTTATGTTATATGGGCTCAACCATTCTCGTAAAAATAAAGGATTTTTTTGGTGCCCCACCATTTGACTCCATACCCCCCCCCCCCCCACGCATACGGTGAAAAGACTAAAATATCCCTAAAAAATTACAAATTTACAGAATATTGACCATTTCTCACTTACATATGATTTGACCTGAAATATTTTAAAACTCGTCGTATTTACCTTCCAGGGTTTAGGGGGAATAAAAATGATTAAGCGTGAGATTCTTAATATCGTGGGTTAATTCAATCAACTCCAATTCACTTGACCCAAAAAAAAAAGTAAGTTGTTCTCTAGCATTTGCTGAAGCTGAAACAATGTTAGAGTATTGTGTGTGATTGGGCATTTGAGCCATGTAATCGTGTCGTATAAATTACTCCAAGATTCCCACCTGAAAAAGAGTTTTTAAGTGAGAGACATCTCTCACCTTACAAGCCGGTTTTTTGGGATTGAGTTAGGCGCAAACCACATTCTAAGACTTATCTAGATACGATTTCCTCCCAGAAGCTTCAAAAATAGTAAGTCGTATTTACCTTCATAAAACATAAATTCGATTTTCTTAAGAAATCGCATCGTATTTACCATATTCTGAGATAAATAGGATTTTTTTTTAAATTTGTTTGGTTTTCGTCAGTGAAATCGTATATAGGTAAATACGACCTGAAAAAATATAAATTGTATTACCTATTACAAACATAAATCAGATTGGTTCAATTTTTGTCAGGGGTATGTCGGTTCAAAAATATAGAGTGGGGTTATATTGATAAACAATTAAAGTACAAAAAACCCAAAATACTATGTGTTTAACAATGAGGGGTACATTTTGATAATAAAAAAAGTGTTGGACAAAAAAAATAATAAGTGGGGCCTTAATTTTTGCTAGATTAATAATGGACATAAAGTTTGCATTATTTACAACTATGTCATCAAGAATTTTTCCCACAAAAAATGGCTTATAAAGTAGATATGCTTATTATAAAGATGGATTTTCAGACACAAATATCAGCAACAATATATTCACGCTAAGAATGTTGATTAATTTCATTTAACTTTTTGATGCAACTAAAATATTAATATTTCTAAAGTGTTTATTCTTTTCATTTAACTTTTTATTTTTTTTTGGTAGATTTCATTTAACTTTTTATGATAACATGGTTAATGAAAATAAAAATTAAAAATGTTGAGTAAGTTATTTACTTCATTCAGACACAAATATAAGCAAAAATAGTCATATTCATGCTAATTAAAAATGTTGACAAATTTCATTTATTTATTTTTTTTGGTCAAAAAAAAATCTAATTATATTTTCTAAAGTATCCTTTCTTTTCATTTAACTTTCTATGATAACATGGTTTGAAAGAATAGTCCTACAAAAAAATATGGTTTGTGAAAATAAAAATGTTATTGGAAAACCAACCAGGGTTAAGATCTAGTAGAATAGGTTAATATCCCTTTAATAATTTTTTTAATAATTTATTAAATGGGTAATTGTTTAAGTTATTTACCCAAAAAAAAACCATTAATATAATTAATTTTGCACGAAATTTGTATTTATATATTAACAATAAGAATGAGTTTATTTGATCCTCCAATCACATTCTCACATTTGTCTTGTAACATCAAAATATTACTAGTGAAATCTATTTAAATTATGATAGCGATGGTTAGGGTGGTCCAACACTTAAAGTAGTTTATGATGATAACTTTCATTAATGATTGAGTGGTTATATAGTCATATTACAATTATTGGACCTCTTTGGCTAGTACAACAAGTACAGTTCAACATTCTTCTAGAAGCGAAAATACTGAATTGAAATTAACTAGAGCTGCAGTACAATGCAACAGTACAATAAGCAGTAAAATACTTAGTAAAATAGTAACTTCAGCATAACTACCAAGTGACCCTGTCACAATACTCCCCCTTTCAAACATTCTTGTCCTCAAAGGATGAATATTTCCAAGTACCATATTTTGAAGGTAAAGTCTTCCATTTGAGCAAAACTTGTGGACCAAGACATTTCCTTTGTAGATCATCTACCTGTATAAAATAGCTACAAAAGAAAATTGGTTAATAACTAACCAACCAAGATGAATAGCTCTCCAACACAGCACACCTACAGAGTCTAACATACGTAATTGTTTCACACTGTGGTGTTCCCTTTCCACATTTGATGTGCTTCTGAACATAGGCGTCACTTCACTTAATACTAATATATGAGCAAGTTCATCTAGTATAGAAGCCTCTGCATCGTTTGTCCCTCCAAATTTTCTTGCATGAAAAACTGCAGTTTGCCCTTTAGCATTCTTAGCATTACAATGAGCACCATATGAAATTAGAATCTCACAAACAGGAGCATGGCCTTCCCTTGCTCCTAAATTCTTAATGATTGGGTGGTTATATAGCCACATTACAATGATTGGGGAATATTCTCTTTGACTGGTACAACAAGTACAACTCAACATTCTTCTAGAAGCGAAAATACTGAATTGAAATGAACTAGAGCTGCACTACAATGCAGCAGTACAAGAAGCAGTAAAATAAGTAGTAAAATAGTAACTTCAGCAAAATTACCAAGTGACCCTGTCACAGTATGCTGGAAATGGTGTCAAATGCAGTCACACAAAAAAAAGAAAAGAATTAATGGATATGTGACTGTGAGAAAGTTATATCTATATGTTGAGAATTTCTAATTAAATCAAAATCAAATCAAAATATTTAAACCAAAAACATCTTTAGCTATACACGTTATAGACATTGTAAAAGGACCAAAGTTAAACAGCACTAGGCTAGAAGAAATTTATATATACATAACATTATACACTAACACTAATTTTCTAAAGTACATTGATAGTTATTCCTGTCTGTGTTCTACTTCTACATCATGGACCTTATTAAGTGATTCTTCTAAAGCCTGCAATGCTGCATTGTAATGATCTTGAGAAATTATCCCCTCCTCTACAACTTGTAAGGCACTTCGAAATAACTGATTAGACCATTGAATACCGTCAGTATCATCCGTGCAACCACCAGTGCTATGATCAGGAGCATAAAAGCGCTTGTAATCTTTCTTCCACCGTGAAAGAATGTATTTGGAGGGAATATCTTCCACACCATTGAAATTGAGCACGCACAGTGCATGTCGACATAAATATCCGTAAAAATTAAAGCAACTACAGATGCAACGAACTTCACCTGCAGTCCTACTGTACAGAACTTCGAAATCCTTAATCTCCCTTTTGTTTCCCTCGATCAAAACACGCTCCTTGACCAAGAAAATTACGATGGGGCCATCTGTGTGTAACTGTGTTGTACCAAAACAAGAGAACATTTCTTCCACTTCAAGTTGGAACTTAGTGAATATTTCTCTTGTGTAGATTCTAGAGAGCTGCAGTTCAAAAGAACATTTGGTTTTCAGCAAGGGGCTTGACCTACTTGATTCGACATCAGCAAGAGATTCTTCCTTGTGCTTCTTGTAAAGAGCCAATTCATACTTGTCAAGAAACTCCTTCAAAGTAGTCTGTTTGTGCACATATTTATCGAAAAATGGACTAATGCTCTCACCATGGTGTGCTGAAGACATTCCAGCAAAAAACTTGTCCTTCAAATATACTGGCGCCCAACGAACTCGATCTTCATATAACGAACCAAGCCACTCATTATCACTAGCTCCAAAACATTGAACCATAAATCCCCATGCTGCTTCAAATTCAATCATTTTCAATGTCTCATAAACTGCTTTAATCAGTGCTTTCTTGATTGCATCATAATTGCGCAATCCTCCCAGTTTCTCGGGTACTTTTTTCATAATTAATGACAAGCCAAAACAATGATGAGATCTGGGAAAAACTTCTGCAATTGCAATGTGCAAAGCCTTGCACCTATCTGTAATAATAGTTTGGGGAGAACATCCTGACATACATGTAACCCATGTTCTAAATAACCATATATAAGATTCTGTTGTATCACTTGCAAGCAGGCCACAGCCTAATAAGACTGATTGGCCATGGTGATTTATTCCAACAAACGCAACAAGAGGGATTTCATATTTGTTTGATAAATAAGTGCTGTCAAAATAAATAACATCACCAAAATAAACACATGCAACTCTGGACCTAGAATCAACCCAGAATACATTCCTCAAGTGCCCTTCATCATTGAAATCCATCAAATAAAAGAAGTTTGGATTAGTCAATTGCATACGGCAGAGGAAATTATAAATGGCTTGTGTATCACCTTTTTTTAGGTTCAACTTATTGGAAATTTCCAAGAAAGCTCTTTCGTCTCTTGCACTAGAATTTGAATTACCATGACCTCCTGCATCTATCACAAGTGCACGATATAACTTAATTGTTTGTGCCTCAGCATCGGAACTAGGCAATGACTTCCTTTTAGTTCCATTTCCCATATTTTTAACTGATTTAGGTATCTTAGCGCCTAACACGTGGTTATGTTCAAGGGTAACCTCAAGTATCCTCCATCTTTGAGACTCCACTAACCTCATTCTTATCATCGCAGGACAACCGGTTCTTGTCTCTTTTCTCAAATTGTTAACATCCTTTATTGTTTTGAAACCCTGGCTGCTACAACAAAGCACTGCACCATACTTTTCTCTGCTATTTCGCTTGAACCATGAATTCTTCACCCTTACACGAAATCCCAACTCCTCAGCATAACAGATATAATAATTGTAAGCATCATCATATGACTCAAACTCCATTCCAACAGCAGGTGCAACAAATTCTTTTCTTCCTTCAGATTGATCATTTTGACAATCTAACTCAGTTAGTGCACCATCTTCAACTTTCTGAACCTCAATGTGTTCCCCGTCTGGTAATTTTTCGCAGCATATAGAAGTATCTTCCATCTAACAATGTCAAGCAAAGTCAATAAGCTACCTCTAATTTCAATCTAATAATAATACTTGAATATTAGTTAGATTCTTTGACATATAAAGCCAAAGAATGAAATTGTCAAAAACAAAGCCAAAGAAAGAACTTTCAATCACATATCAGATTCTTAACCTGTTAAACGATGTTGTAACTCATGCAAGGTGGCTTTAAAGCTGCTAAACTTCCCTACTGAATTTGTTAAAAGTAAACCAATTTGACTTTACATAATAGCGAAAGCAGGAATCTTTTTGAGAGACAACTCCTCTGGCACTAGACCTTGTCCTAAAAACATAAATCAAATACAACCAACAATCAAGTTTTAAATTTTACATCTATGACATGGAACTGTAAATTGAAGCATGATAGAACCTGAATTGAAGGACGATTGGTATGATGTCAAACCAAGTATAACAGCCATTAAATACATACATAGCACTCACCAAAACCAGATGACATTCAAAGAATATCAGTTAATGACAAAAGCAACAACTATAAATCAATCAACTTATTGCTACACTACAACTGGCAGTTTGAAGCAAAGAAGAAATACAGACATATCTTGATTACGATATGGTCTATATATCCAAGTTCAATAAGTAAAGAAGATCTTCATCAAGATGACATTTTCATGTCCCAATTAAATTATATATGCCCCTTAATTGTTAAAACAATGTTTTCAATTGACATCTTGAGAGAAGTGTGACTGAATATCTATTCTTAAACCTCTTTCACTTATGTATGGTGATCATGTTCTAAATCAAACATCTTTTGGTGTCTACCAGTACTAATATTAACCTTTGGACTGGAGTGGATTGAATTTTCTACTTTTCTTTAATTAAAAACAAAATGACAACAAAGATAAAATCTAAGTGCAATTTATTTCAAAATACATCAAAATCTAAGTTAATTTATCAATCGATACACAAATTAAATTGAGATTAAGAGTCAAAAGGAGCATAGATAAGTATATCAGTATATGGACAATTACCATTTTATCTTCTTCTGGTGGAGGTTTAGACTTTGTCGGCGGTCACAAGCTCCAGTTTCAACATCACAAGGTGATTTCTCTTTCAATTTCGTCTATGCATTTCAGCCAGCCAGATATTGTCGTTTAACCAATAACAATTGACAATTTAGATACTCGAATTTACACACTTTAACTTAGTATTGTCGTTACACCAAGATTTTCCGGCCAACTCTTCGTTTGAGTTTGAGTTTCAGGGAACAAATATGAAAAACGGAAGAGATGAGAGAAGAATAAAAAGATAGTGAATTAGAACGAAATAGAGAAGACGACGCAGAGTTGAGACAAGTAACGAGGCAGAGGTAACACAGAGAGAAATGGAAGAACTTTTTTTTTTTGGTAAAAAAAATGGGCTAAAAGGTAGTCTATGCAATTATCACAAAAATCCAGTTTAGTCCCTGCAATTTCAAAACTTTTAAAATAGTCTTTGCAATTACTAAACGTTACTCCTTTAGTCCCTACTGTTAGTTTAGTGATGACACCGTTATGTTTTGATGATGTGGCAGCCAATAAGGATGTCAACATGGAAGAAAAGGGCTTAGTCAGCTGGTTATTTAGAACTCATCTCCAGAAACACTGTTCTTCTTCATCCATCTTCTTCCATCTTCTCTCTTCTTCCATCTTCTCTCTTCTTTTTCAATCTTCTCCCTTTACCCAGAAACGATATTCTCCAATGGCAACAAGCAGCAACGCATCTTCGAATGGTGGTTCAAGGCAATGGTGACTGCCTGTTTGTGGTTGTGGAGATGTTATGCGATTATTTATCTCTAATTCAGTTGAAAACCCTCAAAGGAGGTGCTGGAAGTGTGTTAATTGGGGGGTAAGTAAAATTTGGGAATTAGGGTTCATATGTTGGTTGTTATGTTGTTTAAGTGAATTAATTGATGTCATTTTTTGAATTGGGTTGATTGTGTGCAGGTGAGAGGAGCAAGTTGTAAGTTGTATGTTTGGGATGATCAACTAGATGCCCTCAAAATTCCTATGGTTACTGTTCAACCATTCCAAACGATTGAAGAAATTCCAAAGCAACTAGAGGCATCAAAGACATCATGTGATTGCAAATGTGGTGAAATATTTAAGGATTGGGAGTCTAACAAAATTCATGAACCGGCGAGTTGTTAGATGAGAGGAAGAAGATGAAGTGGATGCAAGGAATTTTGATTTTAGTTATTGTGTATGTAGCTTATATGAAATTTGGGTTGGTTTAGGAGGGATGTTAGTCACCAACCCAATGTTGATGTTTGTAATTCTAGTTCTAGTTTGTTATGTTTAGGGTTATGGAATGTGACAAGTTGTGTGTTATGTTTAAGTAATGAAAATTATGTGAACTTTGCATGTTGGAATGTAATGAAAAGATTAGTTCAATTAATTTGAAGTTATGTGAAGTTGTATGCTTGGAACAGACCTATAATTTGCTGCTTAACTGATGCATAACTGATGCAAATTTGTTGCATAATTAAGACAGAAAAAGGTGCAGTTATGCTGCATAATTTTCTGGTTCATAACAGATAAAAAAAATGGTCTAAGTTGCTGCAAAATGAAGACATAAATAAGAGAGAATTTGCTGCATAATTGAACAGATAAATAAGACAACATTTGCTGCAAAACAGAAATTTGCTGCATAATTGAGCCAAATTCATTAACTTGCTGCATAACTTGCTACATAGAAGCATAGGTTCTTTAAGACCATAATTCATTAACCAAAATACATTTCTCCTAAAGCAAAATACATAGCTCCTAAACCAAAATAGTTACTTCCTAAACCAAAATACAAGCTGCATAATGTTCAAAATACATAAATCCTAACATAGACATCATTCCAAATTCTCTTGTGTTAGGTCCCCATCATCCTCCACCACTATAGGCTTTTTTGGGTCAAAACCAGGACCTGATGGTGGTATAATACTCCTCTTAATCCTTGTGTTGAACCTTTGCCTCTTAACAGGTAATTTAAGCCTCCTTGCCACTTTATCTTTAGGTGCAGGTGCAGAAGAATTCACTGGTGAATTAAACAACATTGAAGTAGCTGAAACAAATACAGCTGCATGTTCATTACCAACCCAGTGCGTAGCGATTGTGGTGCGTAGCGGCATCGTGATGCGATGCGGTTGTGATCAGGAAGGTATGATCGTGATGCGTATGGTCTTCGCGATGATGTGCTGAAGCAGTATTTCCTTTCTTGCTTGTGTTGGATTTCCTCTACAACAACAATAAAGGAATAAAGGAACATGTAAATTAATAAGATGGATTGTAGCAGACTGTGTGTAAATGTGTGTAAATATTTATTACCTTTCTTGCAGGTGCAAGAATTGGTGCATCAGTTGGCCTACTTGCAGGTGCAGGAATTGGCATAGTTGCAGGTGCATCAGTTGGCATAGTTGCAGGTGCAGAACCAGAAGCAGGCATCTCTGGTGCAGGTGCAGAACCAGAGGTTTGCATCTCTGGTGTAGGTGTAGAACTAGAGGCATTTTCAGTGACAGATACATTTTTCTTTGGTTTTCTCTGCAATAATGAAATTTAAAAATTCAATGATGAATCATACTTAAGAAATCAAAGAAAATAACAATAGTGAGTTTACCTTTCTTGGTTTGCATCTTTGGTTTTCCCTACCACCATATATGCTCACAACCTGAAACTCAAGAGCAACTGACCATGTAGCAATTGGTAGTGGGAAGTAGATTGAACTTGTATTTGAGCCCCATGTACAAGGTTCGATTCCCACGGAAGGCAAAAATTCTACAAGGGGGGTAGAAAAGATCGTGAGGTAATAGCGCTGGGGTGGCCGCTGCGGTGGACCTGGGCTGTTACAATCCGCACTACCCTCAATCTCCTTATCCAATCTCTTTCTAGGCCAAGGCATAATTCTATGTGGCCATCTTTCTAGTTTTAACATCTTCTTACCATTCCTATCCATTAAATATTCCCTAATAGACTCACACATTGAGATAATTTGTTTATCTCTAGCAGGTAATATTGTGCTATTAAATGCTTCAGCCAAGTTGTTCATCACTATATCACACTTAGAATAGAAAGAAAAAGCATGCTTACACCAATGTTTTGTTGGAGCAGCCATCAACCACTCCCAACACTTGGGATCCACTCTCTTCAATGCATTCATCTTAGCCTCCCAAGCTTGGTAGTAGGTTGCCTTTGATGCCCCCATCATAAGCTCTCTAATGACATTCCCCCCACCAAATTTCTTCTTGCAGTTTTCATAGAGGTGCATGACACACAATCTATGTTCAAGTCCCATTTCCTCAAAAACTTGTATTAATCCCTACAAAGAAAACATAAAACAGCAAATATATTAATCATTTCACTTACAGAATATTAAAATAAACAGAATATTATTGCATGCCTAAAAATGAATATTAAAACACTTTACCTTTTGTTGGTCTGATATAAATACCCATCTTCTATCTTGACCAATGTCCTCCAACAACAGTGTAAGAAACCATCTCCAAGACTCTTTGGTTTCGGTTTCAACTACCCCAAAAGCAAAGGGGAAGTATTGATCATTTGGATCCCTACCAACAGCAACTAGAAGCTGTCCACCAAACTTGGTCTTCAAGTGACAGCCATCAACACATATGATTGGTCTACATCCCCTCACAAACCCCTTCTTGGACCCATCAAAACAAAAGTAAAAAGATTTAAACCTTGGTTGAACATCTGGTGTAGATCTGTCCACTGAGATCTTCACTGTGTTTTGAGGATTTACCCTTGTCAATTCAGATGCATATCTCCATAATAACCTATACTGTTTGTCAGCCTTCCCTTCTACCATTTCTTTTGCAATTTGCTTTGCCTCTCAAGTCGTACTCAAACGAGATCCCAGCCTTGTAGTTTTGTCTAATGTCAGCCATTATTTCTTTCACCTTCACACTCTCACTTGTTTGTAGTCTTTTTACCACTGACTTTGCCACCCACCTAGCCCTAGATGTGTGGGCTCCCTTCCACGTTTTCATTCTAAAAGTTTGTTTGGCCTACTTTACTCACATGGGTCAAAAAACCACATTTAGCCTTACATTCAACCCTCACCCTCACCTTGTCATTTTTTAAAAAATGCATCTCTTTACCATTTAAAATGAACCACTCTCTAATTGCATCTTTAAATTCATCTAAACTAGTAAATTCCAGCCCAACTTTAAACTGATAATTTTTGTTAAGTTCAGCAGGCCTAAATTTGTCATATTTCGGAGGCCTAATCCTTCTCTCATTTCCTTCCTCATCAGGGTCACTACTAACTAACTCTTCAGAATGATATTCATCTTCTTGGTCATTCACTTCCTCCATTGGTGCACTAGAGCTTGCACCAACACCTCTTTTCTTTGGTGTTCTTCTCTTTGCCCTCATTTTCACTCTATATGGGGTACCATTGATCACAACTCTTGATCCAGATCCAGGGGTTGGTATTGATGGTTCTGTAACTCTAGGTGGTGTTTGTGCTTCTTCATGATTATTGTCATCAAACCCATCATCATCATCTTTTCCATGTGCTCTCTCCTCTTCACTCTCATCCAAAGTGATGCCCTTCAATTCCTCATAAGTTTCTGATTCACCACCATCCTCACTTTCTCCCTCATCGACAACAGTTTCTTTGGGGTCATTCACTACTTGTTCTTCGCCATAGTTTTGAATGTGCTCAATGTAAATATGACCAGGAACTCCAACCTTAACTGCATGTTCAGATATTTCTGATGCATCATCATCACTCACAAACCTCCTAAAAATAACTTATTGATCAATCTTCCACCATAAACTATAAGTATCAGCCTCATACCCTAAGTCTTTCACTAAACCAGTAGCTTCAAAATAACTCCACCTATCCAAATCCTGATTACTAATAACTGACTCAATACCCCCTTGATATTCAACAATCCAATTCTTAACAAATTTACCACCATGATGAAACATAAGATGAAAAGACATAGTTGTACAACAAAGGGCTACTTATCAGAGACCAAAATAGACATTAATCTACAGCAACTACCAAAAGGCTAAAAAAGACATTTCAAATAACAAACCAGACCCATTATAGACATTAACCCTAACTTAACTAATTAAACAAGTCAAGGAAGTCAAGGAAAGCATTCATTAAATGGGAGATTCCAAACAACAACAATACAAAGTTCAGAGTCAACAATAATACAAAATTCGACCCACATGGTGGTCCCCTTTCCCTTAACTTTCCTATTTACAACAGAGAAAGTACAAAAAAATAATAGAGCATGTGAAAACCTGACCTTTGTCTTCCAACTCGTCACCACCGTTCGCAACTTCCTCTTCTCCTTTCCTTCGTCTTCTTCGCTTCGTCCCTTCTTCAACAAACTCACTCACACTCTCAACTACTTCTTCTTCTTCGTTTCGTCTTCTTCTTCGATTGATTAGTTTCGCAACTCAGTCTTCTTCTTCGCTTCGCTTCACTTCGTCTTCTTCTCACATTTTCTCTGAATCAACATAAAACCCGAACATTTGTTCTGGGGAAAATTGCAGAGAGTGAAAGTGAGAGAGTGAAAGTGAGAGAAAGTGAGAGAGTGAAAGTGAGAGAGAGAAAGTGAGAGAGTGATTACACATCAGATATTACATAACACGTGTCTGCATACGTGTCAATACACATCACCTACAAAGGCTGCCACGTCATTAATGTTTAACTCTGTTAAGACTAAACTAACAGCAGGGACTAAAGTATTAACGTTTACTAATTGCAGGGACTATTTTAAAAATTTTGGAATTGCAGGGACTAAACTGGATTTTCTTGACATTTGCAGGGACTAAAAGTACCTTTTAGCCAAAAAAATGAGATAAGTTTTTTTTTATTTTTATAAGTGGGCCCGAGACATTCTGCTTACAATCATTGGTACACATCTTTGATATCCCTTAGTACACCAACTAAGGGGTTGTTCGGGGTGGTTGTGAGTTTTTGGTTTTTAAAGTCAAATTCAAAACCAAAACATGTTCGTGTAAAATAGGGTTGAGTTGGTTTTTTTCTTAATTTCAAAACAGTTTTCCATCAAAACTAGAAACCACAAAAATAGGTTTTATAATTTTTGTTTATGTTTTTGTTTCATCCACCTCTAATCATCAATATATCTGACCACCACTCAGGCCATAGTGAACCATTATTTTGACCACCAACAACCACCACTCTGATCACCGTCAACCACCTTTGTGACCACTGTCAACCCCCATTTTTACCACTCATCTGACCACCACTAATTACCACTCTGACAGGCGTATGTCGATAACTACTACTTTCAAAAAAAAATTATTAGAATTATTACAAAACAAGTACATTATATAGCTTTGATATTTTAATTTTTTTAAACTTAATGTTATATATTGTTTTAATTAAGATAAATTTATGATGAATATTTATTTTTATGTTTATGTTCGATTTTTATTTTTGAAAATTTCTTAACTGAAAACAGAATTTGGTTTGGTTTTTGATGTTTTTAAAAATCAAAACAGAAACTGATTTTTGTTTTTGAAAATTACAAAACAGAAAACCACCCGGGGCTAACTTAAAGTCTTCATTACATGTATGCAGCCTAGTTTTTCTAATTTTTATATAACAAATAAATAAAGAACATTCCAATTAAATTAATATCAATATTAAAATGAATATGAAAAATCATCGTTATTGTCAACAGGTTTATCCAAAGCATTCTATTAAAGAAAGAAATCAAACTACATCGAAAAAAAATAGTAAGAAAGAAAACAGAAACTGATTTTTGTTTTTGAAAATTACAAATAGAAAACCACCCGGGGCTAACTTAAAGTCTTCATTACATGTGTATGCAGCCTAGTTTTTCTAATTTTTATATAACAAATAAATAAAGAACATTCCAGTTAAATTAATATCAGTATTAAAATGAATATGAAAAAACATCGTTATTGTCAACAGGTTTATCCAAAGCATTCTATTAAAGAAAGAAATCAAACTGCATCGAAAAAAATAGTAAGAAAGAAAACAGAAATTAAAAAAAAAAAAACGAATGTAAAAAAGAGCAAAAAAGTTAAAGCTCAGAAGCAACTATATCATCTACGTGAGATGATAGTGATTGACCCGTCAACCACGCTAGTGCTATTTATCTTCACAGCTTTTGCACCAGCCGGGAATCGAACCCGGGTCTGTACCGTGGCAGGGTACTATTCTACCACTAGACCACTGGTGCTTGTTGATTGAAACTTCCTATTATAATCTAATTATATCCAATGAAAATTAGTTTCACCTACGTAATTCAACGACTATTTTTGTTGACAAGTGCAACATAAAACTATTGTTTGCCAATTGCCATTGAACCTGTGTATAATTACAAAATGTTACAGTTATCCCATAACTTTACACATTTAATAAAGTTTTGTTTTACAGAAGTACTCTTTTTTTAGACTTCAGTATCTTGTGGGATCTTCTCTTAAAAGACAACTGATACAGATTGTAGTGTTGTTTTGGCATAATAGATATATATCTAACGTGATATTCTCTTATTTCAGTTTTAGTGGTCGTTTATTTTCATGTTATAATAACTTACTATACGAACTATAAGACATATATATCATCTGAAGAACTACATAGTAATAGAAAATATGAACATTTTTTTATATTTAATCATCATGTTGCGACAATAAGCGCTAGCTTCAATTATTAAGTTGTTTTTCACATAGCTACTAGCTAAGCTTATAGGTATTAAATTTGCTCAATTTTTAATGCTTTCTTTATTGTTATATTGACAGGGGTGTGTTATGTTAATTTGCAGGGTGCAAATATTAACAAGCCCAAACCTTTTCCAGTAAGACCGGCCCAAGAACCTCAGGGACAGAAACAAAAGAAAGAGGAAAACAACGTACGCCGTTTAGTCCAGGGGCGATTTTAGGGCCCAGCTAGCCCGGGCACGCGCCCGGGCTCAAAATCCTATGAAATTACTATAATACCCCTATTTTTAAAAATAAGTTATTAAATATATACATCATTTCGCAATTAAATACCGTTTAAACGTTTGGCGAAGCGGTTTAATTTCTCTTTTTTAACTCATTGAATCCGTGTTCGATTCCTGTGGAAGGCGTTTTCTATTTATTTTTTTTCCGTTTTGTCTTCTTTAAATAAAAGTCGAACTACTTTATTTTTATTTTCGCCAAAAAGTTTATAATGAGTGTTGAACCCACAACCAAGAAGTTACCTAAATGTCACTTTACCACTAAGCCAACAATTGTTATTTAATTTACTTTTACAACTTTAATATAGAAACATGTATTAACAAAATATGTTTTTATGCACTAACAATATTTTTTTACTTAATGTATAGGTAACTTTTATTTTACAGTCATCATATTATTTTTATTAAAATGTATAGGTAATATGTAACACTATATATATATATATATATATATATATATATATATATATATATATATAGAATAAATGTATGATATTTTCTATATTTTTTGGAGTATAAATTTTATTCATATTTTTAATATTACCACATCTCTTATATTAGAACTAGAAATTATGAATATAGATGATTGATGATTTTTAAAAAAATATCTTTAGCATTTTAAATTTAGAATCAAATAAATTTAAAATTATTTTTTACAATAACTTCAATTGGTCCAAATTTAAATGTAAAAAAAGTAAAACCCAAAACTAAATGAACCCCACCCCCATCCCCAATTTCCTCTCTTCTCTCACGAGACTCTCCCTCTCCTTTTCTCACTTTCTTCTCTTCTCTTCCATCATGCCCTCCTCCATTTTTCTTCTTCTTTTCACTTCAAGTAGTCCAATCCAAGCTTAAATCATTTACATTTGAGCTTTATTTTAAGAAAAACCAACTCATTCCTCTCTTTGGGTAGTATTTTGGAGTTAGGGTTTTTGCTCTAATTTTATTTAGCACTCTATTGACAGGTTAGATTTCATCTCTCCTATTTAGCACACTTTATGATTATTTATATATTATGTCATATGTCAATTGGCGGGAAATTTTCTTGCCCAGGCTCTAGAAAAATCCTGGCTTCGCCACTGGTTTAGTCTTCACTCTCTCACTCTACCTTCGTCTTCCTCTCCCAGAGCTTCTCTTGCTGCTCTGCTAGGGTTTCTCTTGAAACCCAGCAATCCAGCTCCAATCTTGAAACCGAACCCACCAAATGAAAGCTCTCAACCTTCTCTGTAAAACCCCTCAACCAAAACCCAGGTTTGGTTCACCTGAACCAAACCCTAAATCTCACACCTTGTTGAATCTGAGGCACCAAAGGAAGATCTAGACTGCACAGGTAACGATCTCTCTATCTTGATCCTTTTGATGTTGATTTCTGAGCTACAACAACACCTACTGACGTGTTGTTGATCTTTCCTTGCAAGAACACCCTTTGCAAGAACACCTTCTGTACTTACTGGGTGACTCTGAATCTTCACCTCCTTGAAGATTCCCACAAACTGAAGATACAAAACCAGGTAAACTCTTCTATTCTCTCTTATTTCTCTCTTTCCTTACCCTTTCTTTTGTGTATGAGTAAACCCTAACTGGTTTACCCTTTCTTGCGAGGACTCTCTCTCACAATCACACCAAGAACATGAGGAACTTAGAAGAATACTCAGAGAAGAAGAACAGCAGAAACTGAACACAGGATTAAAACTGTAAAAACTATATTCTTTTATGTATTAAATTGTATCTATGTATTTACAATGTATGAACTGAATATATATATATACACAATGCATAGGCACTTAGAGAACGGACATGTTGGTTAGGAGGTGGTTAGTTAGTTAATAACTACCTCTTAACCAAATAAACCGTTAGGATTTTAGGTCACAACACTATTTAAATTCTGTTTTGAATGTGATGTGGCTGAGTTGATTGTAACGGCTATAATTTAAGCCTAATTCAGATTAAGAGTAATTTAGACTTAGGGTTTGAAAGATTAGGAATTTCAACAATAGGACCGTACTATAGATTATTGTCAAAAAATAAAAAGAATTTATTCTCATTTTACCTCTCTCACTTTTTACCACATTTACATGTTTATTAATTTTTTAGATTTTCGAATTTATCATTTTTAAGTTAAATCCGGTATAATATTTTAAAAGTTGTTGACGGATTTAAGTATTTAACTCATAAATCAAGTCACCAAAAAAAATAATCGATACATCTGGTATTAATAATAATAATAATAATAAATTACAAATTTATCTATTTAATACATAAAACCGTAATATCAATATAAGTTCGTAATATATCCATATGCAAGATAAATCCGTAAGATATATGTGCCGTAAGATAAATCCGTATGCATTGTTCTTCTTTATGTGCTATAAGATAAATCCGTATGCAAAATATGTATTGCATTACTAATCTAACATTAGTAGTAGGATACCCGCAAGCATACACACACGGGTCTTTATTATGTTCTTTTACATGAATGAACTTAAAAAGTATTAAATAGTATGAATAATATCCTTGTGAAATAAAATAAAAATTTAAAGTAGATAAAAAATGAGTTTCAAATAAAAAAATAGATAAGTATTAAAATCTAGAAATGCAAAAGTATCATTTTAAAAGAATTTTGCATTTATCCCGTGTTTTTAATATGTTAGTATAGTGTTTTTTATATATCAGTGTTGTTATCCCTTTTTTTATATATCGATCAGTGCAGCTATCACATGTTTTATATATATCATTGCAGTTATTCTCATATTTTTTATATATCAGTGCAGTTATCCCATTTTTGTTTTTTATGTATTAGTGCAATTATCTCATAGTTTCAATTGGTTATTTGAGTTGATTAGTAGATTATAGTAGATAGTAAAAGATAGATAGTAGATTATCAATAAGAAATATTTATTTCGTCTTTTTTTATATATCAGTGACAATTATTTGTGGGTACACCTCATTTTGAGTGTGGTTGCTTTTGATGTTGGTGATGTAGGTACACTTTGTGTAGCTACTCTGATAACTCTTTGAGTATTTTTGTAGCATACACTGTCCTCCTCACTGACCTCCACATGCATTTTTCTTCTTTTTCTTTGGTTTGTTTTCTTTTCTTTTCTTTTTGAACTTTGTTCATTTTTCAAACCAATTGCACTTAAGGGACAGGTTCAGTTTATATGACTCAGGCAAGTGTAGATTTTTGACAACCTTGGACACTTTTGAGAGGTTTTTATACTTATGGCGTGAGCTTTCCAAGTTTCTACACTTTGGCCTTTGTATTCCTGGAATTTCCCCCAAACTTAATTCTTTATGCTCTTCTATATTTTTAGTAGAAATCTAATTTTGACCTTAGTTTTCCAAAAATTCATTGGCTTTAGATGGTTTTCCATCTAGCACGGTTCTTTTCAAAAACTCAATTTTGTTGTGTCAAAGAATTTATAAAATTGATTATTTCTAGAAAATAAGACGTTTCTTTTTCCTTATCATCATTAAAACTTGGCTCAATTGATACACTTTTGAAAATAAATTTTTTAGAAAAGACAATATGAATTGATCATGCTTCATACTCATTTAAGTCTAATACACACATGATGTACTTACTTTTTCCATGTTAAAACAATTTGATCATGTCATTGCATGCTCTGTTAAGTACATCTAAAAAAAATACTAACACTTGATATTCACATCATATTACTTAACTACTAAATAATTTACTTAAAATACACATAGCATATATCAGTACTTAGTTCAAAACATACTGCAGATAGCATGCATACTTAGTTCAAAACATACTATTCTCCACTCTCCCCAACTTAAATATGAGCAGTGTCCCCACTGCTCTAAGTTGAGTAAACCCCACTGCTCTAAGTTGAGTAAACAAGGGATCCAAAGATGGGAGATATAATCAAAAATACTTAAAACTTTAACACATAGTATTTGAACATATATTATAGGTATATAAGCATAATATAATACTGAAAAACATTTAAAGTTTCCTTTTACTCTTTTTTCTTAATTCAGGGGCTGGCTCTCACAGGGAAACGTTTGGCCCTCATCTTCTTTGGCTTAGCTTTGGTAGCAGTTGCACCAGAAGTGATCACATCAGGATCTTCCATAGTTGCTTCAGGCATTTCTGCATGTGCAGGTACATCTGGTGTGGCCAACGTAGGAACTTCTGGTGTAGCCAGTGTAGGAACTTCAGGTGTAGGCACACCACTCTGCACTGGAGTTTGTTCAGCTTGTTGTTCAGGTTCCTCTGGTTGTTGCTCTGCTACCTTCTCAGTTTATTTGTCACCTTCTATGGGAGTTTCCTTCTCAGGTTCTTCAGCTCCTTCTTTGGTCTTTTCCTTCTGACCCTCTCCCTTTGCACCAGATTGTGATTCAGCACCCTGTACACCATAGAGTGAACTCATTGTCCACATTTTCTTTGTTGGAGTTGGCTTAATTGTTTTCCTTTTGTAGCCAAACATCTCCTTTTTTGCATTCAAAGGCTTCAGCACTTCATGGATTGTTGCTACAGGGCTGGTCTCCATCACCTTGGATTGCTTCTTTGCTGTTCCTGCACTAGGTGTGGGTACACCAGTTGCTTTTTTGATTGTTTCTGCTTGCTCCACCTTCTCAGAACTTTCTTTGCCTCCTTTTTCCTCAGACTCTTCAGTGAGTACCTGCAACTTTTCTTGTTCAACAATGTTAGTAGGCTCAAGAATTGGTTCTGTGGTTGGAGATTTTTCTTGTTGGGCTTGGAATGGAATTGGTGTATCTTCTTATGTGACTTGGGTTGGATTTTCAGTTTGTGGAGTATTTTCTGGTGGAGGGACGGGTGATTTTTGTGGTGATGTTTGAATGGGTGAATGGTGAGTGGTGGGGGATTGTTGTGGTGGTGGTGAAGGGGTGTTTGATTGTTGTTGAGATGGTGGTGACTGTGTTTCTGGTTGAGTGGTTGGTTTCTTTCTGATTTCATACTTCTTTCTTTGCAGTTGTTTCCATATCATCACTATCATTATCCTCTTCATCTTCACCACCAGCCTCCTTTGAGTCTGATTCTTCCTCTTCCACATCCTTCTCAATTTCCTTCACAGCTTGTCTTGCCTCCTCATCTTCTTCAGTTTCTTCCTCACTCAATACTTCAATTTCTTCCTCCACTCTTGGTTTCTTTCCCTTTTTATCTTTCCGATTGTCTCTCTTTCTTTTTTCTCTCCTCTCTCTTTCTATTGCTACCTCTACATGCTCTTCCTCTTCTTCTTCATCATCAATGATCCAATCAGGGAACATTGTGGTTTCTAACTCTGCCTCAGTGTCATCCAATTTCAATTTCAGCCATTCATGTTGTTCTTTCTGAAATTTCCACACAGCCTGGAGTTTCTGCATCAAGTGTTCCAACACTTCCTGCTCTGTAGTATTTCTATTTCTAGCAATTCTTGTTCTTTCTTTTACTTCTGCAGACAGACCAATAGGAGGTGTTTTCCTATAGATTTTCTCTAACTCAGTTGCTACTACCCCTTGTTTTTGACATAGTTCAGTGATTAAGCAAGGGAAGTACAAGAATCCAGAACTCTTGGTTTGACACTCTAAATTTTCCCTATATCAACATAATCCTCACATAGAATTGAGTCAATGAGAATCAATCTATCTTTGGATAATGTGGATGTGTGTGAGGTGGGGAGAATTGATGTAGCAATGAATAGGTGCCAATTGTTATGCGCGAAAGAGTTGTGCAAGTATACACATCGCAACAAGTAATACAGTAGTGAGTAAAGTTCGTCTCCACAGGGATTGGTATTAATTTTAGAGTTTAAGTAATACTAGCACTTAGCGAACCGAGTAGCAAAAGTTTACAGTAACAGGTTATCAGTTAACAAGTGATGGTTTGAAGAAAACAGTAAAAGATTGGTTGTGAGAAATGAGAGAAACAAGTCGGATTGCTCTTTCTAAGTAAATTCCCGATTAGTACAGCGCTATAACGTCACACGCTATAGCGTCAAGCTACTTGCAAATGTTTTTGTGCTTTTCAGTCACTCACGCCAGGGTTTCATTACAAGATGCCTATGTCTAGGTTCTAAATAAGTTCACCCCTGTATAATAAAGAACCCACAGCCTTTGCTCTATGAACTATTGCATTTCTATGTCTAGAGGAAGCAAAATCTATTTAAATGTCTTTAAATAAACTTTCGTTCATATCAAGCTTTGAAATCTATCCATGGACCAAGTCTGTACCCACGGATATACCTATTTTAGCTGATCATTTCTAAAACAAGTTTGAAAGAAGTATAACACAAAGATTGAAACGCAAAGCATGCAACAATATAAATACAATACTATCGGTTCATTACAAAGATCCGAGCAACCCAACTCAAAGTGTTTAGCTCATGTTCAGCATCATAACAGTAATACAAGGTAGAACGCTCATATTACCTAGGACAGAATGGGAAGAAACGGTGGCAAAGGATACGCACCGAAGCTTCCACTTCATCCAACAAGATGATGCTAAACGCCGAGTTCACACCGAAGCAAAATACTAAACTAAAAAAATTACAAACAAAACGAAGCTTAAAAGTGTTTTTACAATGAAGAAAATCTCTCTCTAAAACTCTCGGTGTCTCTCACTATGAATGCGCAATGTCAGTTTTGTAGAGAAGAAGAAGGAGGAGCAGTTGAAGTTTCCGGAGTTAGCGCAAAAAAGGAGGTATGGCCGTCGCACCAACTGAGGCTAGCGTCCCACTCACACAGCGCCATGTGTCCTATAATATCCATGAAAATCCGGTTGCGCCAGTCAGCACAGTGGCACAGTAAACAAAGTTTTGGGATGAAGAGCTTGGCGCCAAAAGTACACTTCTGCTTTAGAGACTTAGCCGACCTGCTTCAAAGTCTTAGCCGAGCTCAAAGACTTGGTTGAGCTTCCCTCTTGTCGCTATAGCGTTAGACGCTATAGCGCTTTATCATCGCAAAACACTCACAAAACACGTTCAAATGCTCACAAGGGCACCAGATGTGCCAAATTACTACAAAACAGTTTCTAACCCTTCTTTTCCTACAACTATACTAATTAGAGACAAAAGATACTAATATTACTTGAGAACTCACTTAATTTACATGAATAGAGGCATAAATAACTCATATAAATATGAGTTATCACACCCCCAAACTTAAACCATTGTTTGTCCTCAAGTAATGACACTTAACTAAGACAAACTACAACATATATGTACAACACACATCACATGATCAATTCGGCATTTCCAATGAACATTCGGCCAAAAACATTCTCAAGGGGCTAACCTTTCCGATTCACACTCACACCTACACACCAATGCATTTCAACAACTTCTAAGCTTATTACTGCTCAATAGTGTGTGTGTGATCTCTTACTCATCTCAATTCCTAGCTAGATTTGGATTTCTCTTTAGCCTTGGAAAGAGTGGTCTTCTTTTGGTGAAATCAAGAACTTTTTCAAAACAATGACTAGATTAACCTTTTCACACAGAAATGGGGACTTTCAGACATGACAAAGGGTTTAACTAGGCATTTCAGGTCTACGGTCAGTGTTCCTAATTATTGAAACTGAACAACACACGCTATAGCGTTTGGCGCTATAGCGCTTAGACAATGATAACAGATTGATTTACTAGCTGCAGCCCCCTCATTACTCGGCTCCTTAGCAATTATTCTTTTTTTTTCATTTGAGGCTTTGCCTCTTTGCCTTTGGAACAACCGAGCTTTTGTTTCGGGAAACTACAGCTTTTACACAATATGTACAACATAGAACATTTACATTGAACTTCTAAGTAACTGACCACCCTAAGACCTTTGTACCTAACCTTTATATAGCTCGAGCACCCCCAAACTTTGCTTCAAAAACTCTTCAAGTTTTTAGTCAAGCCTTGATCTCACCTCGGTTAACTCAGACTGGCCTAAACATCAGATAGTCCTCGTCTAACTAAGTTTTTCTTTAAGCACGGAGATTTTTTTTAAGTGTGGGAGCAATAATAAGCAGAGATATTATTTACAAGCATGGCTACTCTTTACTCACTCACACAATCATCACTAAGACTAGCCCAAACAGAAGATTTTCGCAAATATAAACTGGAAACAACGCATTGATCATGCAATTCTACTAATTTTTTTTTTTATAAAACCTCTAGGTCCTCCCCCCCAAATAAAAGGGAGCAGTGTCCTCACTGCTGAATTGGACTGGGGAGAGGCCCAGGACTTAACAACAACACACTTTGACAAAATTTAAACAAGTTCTAAACATTTGTGAAGCGCAAGAACAACGCTATAGCGCTTCACAATTTATTTACGACTACAAACTAACTAAACTACAAAAGAAGGGTTTGAAATTATTTGTTAATAAAGCCAGACCTTGTTCTGGCGCTCAGTGGCGGATCTTGGCAAAAAAATTGGAGGGGGCCAAAACAGTAACAAATATATAAACCAAAATTAATTGTGTTTCATAATAGTTTGCTTGGTTTAGTGGTCAAAGTTATCTTTGTCAATTTTAATGTCCTGAGTTCAAATATTGCTTAATGTAATTTTTTATACTAATTTTTGAGAAAAATATACAAATAACTGCTAAAAAGAGGTGTGGCCATCACAAGAATTGAACTGGGGACCTAAATACACCAATAATGCTCTTATCCGCTTGGCTACTAATACTTTTGTTGCTTAGTGTTCATTTGGTTTTATATATTCTAACTTTGAGTATAAAATATATCCGTGTATATATTAACTTAATGGGAGCCGGGGGGTACCGTGGCTCCCCAAGCTCTATAAAGATCTCACCATCGACGCTGACTCGGCTTGGCTGGGCTGGCTGGGTGGCTTTCTTCTTCTTCTTTTCTTGCTTTTCTTCTTCAGGAGACGCAGCAGCCTCAGAACTTGGAGATTTGTGTTGTGGTGGTGGCGAAAATCTCTTTGTGCGAAAAGGTGGTGGTGACTTTTGTGGACTTGGTTCTTCTGTACCCATGGGAGATAGTGGTTGGGATTCTGTTTGGGTTTCTTCCAACTCTGCACTTTCAGCTCCTTCCTCTCCTTCTGGGTTGTCCTCACCAGATTCCTCCTCCTCGGATTCAGTGTTCAGCGCCTCCTCATTTCTAACCTTCCTTTGTTTCAGTGCTGGACTTCTTGCCCTCTTTCTCGGCTTCTCAGGGGTAGTTTCCTTGGTTATCCTTTCCTCTTGCCGAGGTGGTTCCAGCACTTCCTCTTCATCTATAATCCACTCCGGGAACACAGGTGGCTCCATTAACTCCTTTCCTCTTGACAATTTCTCTAATACAGCCTTTTCCCACTCAAATTTAGCCTTTACAAATTTGCAGAGTGCCTGCTGCTTCTTTTTCATTTGATTCAACGCTATAGCATCAGACGCTATAGCGGCGCTCCTTTGCCTTGGTTTGTAGACAGCTGGTATTGCCCCAAGAGGGGATCTTCTTTCATCCCTGATCTCTATCTCAACCTCGGCCACCTTGCACAGTTCAGTAATAAGACATGGAAAATAAAGATTACCTTCCTTCTTGACTCTGCTCTTCTCAATCTCCTTAGCAATTATTTTCCCCACATCAATGCTTTCTCCTTCCAGAATTGAATCCAGGACTATCAATCTGTCCTTTTCCACAAAAGTGGTGTGAGAAGTAGGCATAAGAGAGTGCCTGATGAAGGTGAACCACATGGCAGCCTCCTCCACCAGAAATTGCTTCTTCAGCTTGAATTCTGAACCAAATTTCTCCCAGGTTGCATCCTCAGTACAGATTCTCTTTTTTACTTCCTCCATTTATTATCCTCCCCATGTGTTGATTTTCTTCTCAATAGCCTTCCCAGAATAGCCCAACTTGAAGAATTCGTTAATTGCACTAGGGCTAAAATCAACAACTTCACCCCTAACCATAGAATAGGTTTGGGGCTTTCCTTCCTTGGGAGGGGGAATGTCCTGATAGAACTCTCTTACCAATGGCACAACATAATCTCCACGATGCTTGACAAAGCTCGCCCACCCTAGCGCAGTAACAACAAACGTGAAAACGTCAGGGGCCTTCTCAGTTTTGAAACCCCTTTCTGCAATGGTTGGTCTAGGGTTTTTTCACTGGATTGCTTTTTCACCATTCTTGCACATTTGAAGATCACAAAGAAAAGGAATGCAAGCTTCGGTTTCAAAGATGGAATTGAGATGTGGGTGAGTTTGGATGGTTGAAGATGATGAAGAAGAAGATAACGGTAACTTTTGAAACTTGCGAGAGAGAAAGAGAGTGGGTGGATTGGAATTTAAAGGAATTTTGGGACGTTATGAAGTTACCGTTGGGGATGGGCTGAGTTACCGTTGGGGATGAGAGTTACCGTTGGGGATGAGAGTTGGTGAAACGTGGCACGCTAGGGCAGTAGGGCGCAGTATCATAAACGCACACGCCACGTCACCAACTAAAAACTACTTCTCGGCAAAATATCATCGGCACTCCACCTCAGCACTATAGCGCCAATAGCACACCTAACGCTATAGCGCTAGAACGTTTCCCAACACTTCAAGCAAAAATTTCCAACTCCCATTTCAACACCTGCACAAAACAAAAATCAAACTCAAAAAAAATCTGGTTAGTTAACCATTGGGTTGCCTCCCAAGAGCGCTTGCTTTAAGAGTCTTCAGCCAGACTTCCTCTTTAATGTTAGAGGTCTTGAAGATCAATAGTGGTCTTGTCCCTAACCACATGTTCACTATGGTATTGCTTCACCCTCTGGCCATTCACCTTAAAGGTGGTGTTGGTTGCTTCATCATGTAAGTCGACAGCGCCATGGGGGTAAATTTTTACCAATTTGAAAGGACCAGACCATCTCGACTTAAGCTTTCCTGGAAATAATTTGAGTCTCGAATTGAAAAGCAGCACTTGACCTCCTTCAATCAACTCTCTTCTCAGGATCTTTTTGTCATGCCACAGCTTTGTCTTCTCTTTGTAAATAACTGAACTCTCATAGGTTGAGTGCCTAATCTCTTCGAGTTCATTTAATTGTAGCATTCTGGCTTTCCCAGCCTCATCATATTCAAAATTCAGCTTCTTTATGACCCAATGAGCTTTGTGTTGCAGTTCCACCGGAAGATGGCAAGCTTTCCCAAACACAAGTATGTAGGGCGACATCCCCAGAGGTGTCTTGAAGGTTGTCCTGTAAGCCCATAAAGCATCATCTAAGTGCACTGACCAATCCTTCCTTGAAGGTCCCACCATCTTCTCAAGCATCCTCTTGATCTCTCTATTGGACAACTCGGCTTGACCATTTGATTGGGGTTGATATGCAGTGGCAATTTTATGTCTGACCCCATATTTCCCTAGAAGGGATTCAATCAACCTATTGCAAAAGTGAGATCCCTCATCACTGATAATGGCCCTTGGTGTGCCGAACCTGGTGAAGATGTTTTTCTGAAGGAACTTGCTCACCGACTTGGCATCATTGTTGGGGAGAGCAACAGCTTCAACCCACTTAGAGACGTAATCTACAGCCACCAAGATGTATAAATTCCCATGAGAAGGAGGAAATGGCCCCATAAAATCTATGCCCCACACATCGAAGAGTTCAATCTCTAATATGTTGGTCAAAGGCATTTCATGTTTGTTGGAGATATTCCCAGTCCTTTGGCACCTTTCACACCTCTTCACCATTTCTTGAGCATCCTTGAACAAAGTCGGCCAATAGTATCCGCATTGCAGTACCTTCGCAGCTGTTCTGGTTCCTCCGAGGTGTCCACCACAAGGGGAAGCATGACAGTGCTCTAGCACTTGAGGTTGTTCCTCTTCTGCTAGGCACCTTCTCAACATTTGATCTTGACATTTTTTATAGAGGTATGGCTCATCCCAGTAGTACTCTTTCACTGTGTGGAAAAACCTCTTCCTCTGCTGGTAATTCAAATCTGCAGGCACAATTCGGCTCACGAGGTTGTTCACAATGCGTGAGAAACCAGTGCAAAGAGCATCACCGCTACATCATCTTGCGCTTATATAGCGATAACTGTTATAAGCGTTACTTGCTTTCACAGTTACTGCTAACAACTTTTCATCAGGAAAGATCTCCTTGATTTCACCAAATGTGTCACCTGCATTTTCTCCTTCAAGTCTAGACAAATGGTCAGCAACTTGGTTCTCCACCCCCTTTTTATCACGAATTTCCAAGTCAAATTCTTGGAGGAGGAGAACCCATCTAATTAGCCTTGGTTTTGCATCTTTTTTTGAGATCAAATACTTGATGGTTGAATGATCAGTAAAAACAATAACTTTTGTGCCCACCAAGTATGATCTAAATTTGTCGAAGGCAAAAACCACAGCTAATAGCTCTTTTTCAGTGACTGTGTAATTTAATTGTGCTTCAACAAGTGTTTTGCTTGCATAATAAATGTAATGAAAGATTTTATCATACCTTTGACCGAGCACAGCACCAACAGCATAGTCGCTTGCATCACACATGAGCTCGAATGGTTTACTCCAATCAGGGGCAACAATGATAGGTGCAGTAATCAGAGCTTTCTTTAGTTTCTGGAAGGCTTCAAGGCATGCTTCATCAAAGTTGAAAGTGGTATCATGCTGAAGTAACTGACAAAGAGGTTTGGAAATTTTCGAAAAATCTTTAATGAACCTCCTGTAAAAGCCAGCATGTCCCAGAAAACTTATGATACCTTTGACACTTGTGGGAGGAGGTAATTTTTCAATGACTTCGATCTTTGCTCTATCAACCTCCAGTCCCTTCTTTGAAATTTTGTGCCCCAAGACAATACCCTCTTGCACCATGAAGTGGCACTTTTCCCAATTTAGGACAAGGTTTGTTTCTTCGCATCTCACCAGGATTTCTTCTAAGTTGGTCAGGCATAGTTGGAAACTCTCTCCAAACACCGAGAAGTCATCCATAAAGACCTCCATAGATTTTTCAATGAAGTCCGAGAAGATAGACATCATGCACCTCTAGAAGGTTGCAGGTGCATTACACAAACCGAATGGCATTCTTCTAAATGCAAATGTACCATAGGGGCATGTGAATGTAGTCTTGTGTTGATCCTCAGGAACTATTGCTATTTGATTGTAACCAGAGTAGCCATCTAGAAAGCAATAGTATTCCTTACCTGCAAGCCTATCCAACATTTGATCAATGAAGGGGAGAGGGAAGTGATCCTTCTTTGTAGACTTATTCAGCTTCCTGTAGTCCATGCAGATCCTCCACCTAGTTACTGTCCTCGTCAGAATCAACTCATTCTTGTCATTGGTGATCACTGTTACCCCACCTTTCTTTGGAACACATTGCACAGGTGACACCCATGCACTATCCGAGATAGGATAAACAATGCCTGCATCTAGCCACTTGAGAATTTCCTTCTTTACCACTTCCTTCATTATCGGGTTTAGCCTTCTCTGCCCTTCAATGCTGTGTTTAGAGTTCTCCTCCAAAACAATTCGGTGCATGCAAATAGTTGGACTAATCCCATGTATATCAGCCATTTGCCACCCAATAGCCTTCTAATGTCTCTTTAGGGTTGCAATGAGTTCATCCTCTTGATCTTTGGTGAGAACGAGGAGATGATTACCGGAAGAGACTCATTTTCCCCCAAATACACATATTTCAGGTGCTTCGGTAACTCCTTGAGCTCCAGGATTGGTGGTTGAATAATGGAAGGAACACATTTCTTGAGGTTTGAGTTTTCTTGTTCAAGTGACTCATATCTTCTAGCCCAAACATCCTTCATAGTCAACTCTTCTTCTTGAGTTGCTCCTTCTTCAATCAATTCAGGCTCTTCATTGTTTTTCAGAACCTTTCCCAAGTGGTCATTGGTCTTTTGAAAATGTTTTTGAACCACTTGGTCAAGAGAAACAACGAAAGAGCATTCCTCAGTGTTGTCTTCAGGGAGCTTTAAGGCATTCAGAACGTTAATCTTGACCTCTTGATCATTAACCCTCATTGTTAACTCTCCCTTCTGGACGTCGATGAGTGTCTTCCCTGTAGCCAGAAATGGTCTCTCTAAGATGATAGGTACGTCCTTATCTGCTTCAAAGTCCAAAATAAAAAAATCCACAGGAAAAACAAATTTATCAACTTTTATTAAAACATCTTCTAGTATCCCCTCAGGATAGGCAAGACTCCTGTCAGCAAGTTAGGGATACAGAAGTAGGTCTGGCAGTTCCTATACCCAATTGTTTGTAAATAGACTTAGGCATCAAGTTGATACTTGCTCCTAAGTCACATAAAGCTCAGCCTGAATAAAAATCTCCAATGGAGCAGGGTATAGTGAAACTACCAAGATCCTTTAATTTTCTCGGCAACTTATTTTGCATCAGTATGCTACACTCTCCAGTCATAGCCACAGTTTCGAACTCTCCAAGCCTTCTCTTCTTTGTGAGAACATCCTTCATAAACTTAGCATAATTAGGCATTTTCTGTAACGCCTCCACCAAAGGAACATTTATGTGCAGTTGCTTCAGGACCTCTAGGAACTTGTTGAACTGCTTGTCTTCATGTGCCTTCTTCAACCTTTGAGGAAAAGGTGGAGGAGGATATTCAGGCACAAGTTTAGGTTCAGGCGTTTTTTCAACCGCTATAGCGTCAGGTGCTATAGCGTCAGTAGGATTCTTTTCTTTTTCAGAAACACATGACCTTGAACTTTTGGGTGCCTCCTTCACATCCCTACCACTTCTCAGAGTTATTGCCTTCACATGTTCTTTTCCTGGTGCATGAGATGTTGAGGGTTCAGTAGTGGAAGGTAGTCCACCAATTTGCCTTTGAGTGAGAGCAGAAGCAATTTGCCCAACTTGGTTCTCCAAAGTCTTTATCGATGCTTCATGGGTCTGCATAGTTGTCTTACAATCACTAATAAAAGACCTCAGCAAAGATTTCATGGAGTTGTCCATAGCAGGCGCATTTTGTCTTTGATTCTGTTGAACTGGAAAGCCCGAGGGGATAGCTGGAGAATTAGCGCTTGTGTTAGCAGTATTACCTCCCCCTCATCTGAAATTGGGGTGGTTCTTCCAACCGGGATTGTAGGTGTTTGAATAGGGGTTATTGCCCTTGTTGTACCCCACATAATTCACAGAAGCAGAATTTGTGGTGCATTCTTCATAAAGGTGACCTCCCCCACAATATACACAACTAATTTCTCCAGGGGGAGCTTGTTCAATAGCAGTTGCAGTTGATTCCTTGGGCGCTATAGCGTCAGATGCTATAGCGTTCGCAGTACTCAGACCCTTTATCATATTTGTGAGAGTTGCCACTTGAGCGGAGAGAGCAGAAACTTCACTCACTTCATGGACCCCAGCTACCTTTTTGGCAGGGTTTAATCTTTCAGTAGGCCATGACGAGCTGTTTATGGCAACACACTCTATAAGATCGCAAGCTTCATTGTAGGAGGAGTTCAAAATCACACCTCCAGATGAGGCATCTAACATAGATCTCGCTTCGTTCTTCCAACCCATTGTAGAAGGTCTCCATTTGGATCACTATAGGAATTCCATGGTGTGGACATTTCCTCAGTAGTTCTTTCCACCTTTCCCATGCTTCATGCAGTGTTTCACCATCCTTTTGCTTGAAAGATGTAATATCATTCCTCATCCTGGCGTTTTTGTTGGGAGGGAAATATTTTTCTAAAAATTTCTTTGTCATTTCCTCCCAAGTGGTGATGGAATTAGACTCCAAAGAATTTAACCAAGCTTTTGCTCTATCCTTTAAAGAATAAGGGAAAAGATTGAGTCTAAAAGCATCCTCACTTACGCCAGGGATGATGAAGTTACTACAAACTTCCAAGAAATTTCGCAAATGAGCAAAGGGATCCTCTTGAGTAGATCCTCCGAATTGGCCATGGGTTTGGAGCATTTGAAACATCATTGGCTTAAACTCGAAATGAGTAGCAGTTACAGCAGGTCGGGTGATGCTTGTTTCCATAGAGGTCGGATCAAAAGCAGCGTAGTCCCTCATCGTCCTATCTCTGTCATTCACCATTTGATCAGGACCTTGGTTCATGAACCTTTCTCTATACCAATATTCATCGTCTGGTTCAGTGAACGTAAAAGGACCTTGCCTTCCACCTCTTGGAGTTCTTCCTCCTCGGGGAGTTCTGCCTCCGAAGTGAGAAGGAGTTCTTCCCCCAAGAGTACCTCTACCTGTAGCAGCAGTATTGTGTTCAGACATGGTTGGTCTGATCTGTTGTAACCTCTGTTGTTGTCTCAACCTTCTGAATCTTCTCTCAGGTTCAGGATCAAGCTCGAATTCAGGTGGTTCTGTTCTGGGCATACGCTATAGCGTTTCCTATTATCACACCAGAAACAGATTACCAAAGTAAAATCTCACTAAGATTGCAAGAATTCTTAAACAATAAAAATTAAATGCAATCCCCGGCAACGGCGCCAAAAACTTGTTATGCACGAAAGAGTTGTGCAAGTATACACATCGCAACAAGTAATACAGTAGTGAGTAAAGTTCGTCTCCACACGGATTGGTATTAATTTTAGAGTTTAAGTAATACTAGCACTTAGCGAACCGAGTAGCAAAAGTTTACAGTAACAGGTTATCAGTTAACAAGTGATGGTTTGAAGAAAACAGTAAAAGATTGGTTGTGAGAAATGAGAGAAACAAGTCGGATTGCTCTTTCTAAGTAAATTCCCAATTAGTACAGCGCTATAACGTCACACGCTATAGCGCCAAGCGCTGTTGCAAATGTTTTTGTGCTTTTCAGTCACTCACGCCAGGGTTTCATTACAAGATGCCTATGTCTAGGTTCTAAATAAGTTCACCCCTGTATAATAAAGAACCCACAGCCTTTGCTCTATGAACTATTGCATTTCTATGTCTAGAGGAAGCAAAATCTATTTAAATAAACTTTCGTTCATATCAAGCTTTGAAATCTATCCATGGACCATGTCTGTACCCACGGATATACCTATTTTAGCTGATCATTTCTAAAACAAGTTTGAAAGAAGTATAACACAACGATTGAAACGCAAAGCATGCAACAATATAAATACAATACTATCGGTTGATTACAAAGATCCGAGCAACCCAACTCAAAGTGTTTAGCTCATGTTCAAAGATCATAACAAGAATACAAGGTAGAAACGCTCATATTACCTGGATGAATGGGAAGAAACGGTGGCAAAGGATACGCACCGAAGCTTCCACTTCATCCAACGAGATGATGCTAAACGCCGAGTTCACACCGAAGCAAAATACTAAACTAAAAAAATTACAAACAAAACGAAGCTTAAAAGTGTTTTTACAATGAAGAAAATCTCTCTCTAAAATTCTCGGTGTCTCTCGCTATGAATGCGCAATGTCTGTTTTGTAGAGAAGAAGAAGGAGGAGCAGTTGAAGTTTCCGGAGTTAGCGCAAAAAAGGAGGTATGGCCGTCGCACCAACTGAGGCTAGCGTCCCACTCACACACACATGTGTGTCCTATAATATCCATGAAAATCCGGTTGCGCCCGATCAAAGACAAAGATGTACGAAACGGTTTTGGGATGAAGAGTTTGGCGCCAAAAGTACACTTTTGCTTTAGAGACTTAGCCGACCTGCTTCCAAGTCTTAGCCGAGCTCAAAGACTTGGCTGAGCTTCCCTCTTGTCGCTATAGCGCTTATCACTGCAGCACTCACAAAACACGTTAAAATGCTCACAATGGCACCAGATGTGCCAAATTACTACAAAACAGTTTCTAACCCTTCTTTTCCTACAACTATACTAATTAGAGACAAAAGATACTAATATTACTTGAGAACTCACTTAATTTACATGAATAGAGGCATAAATAACTCATATAAATATGAGTTATCACCAATTTCCTAGTTCAGGAACTAAATCTCCAGTTTTAATTTTAAACTCTGTGTTAGTGAATTTTTCCCATTGAGAACCTTCTATTGCTACTCTCTCTATGATCTTTGCCATTTGTTTCTTACCATAGGTTTCTAATTTTTCTTCAAACTTATTACCATGGTAATTTAAATCATAATGCTTATTTACCCTAGCAGGATCAAAGAAGACCTTTTTTCCTCTAACTTTGGAAAAGAAAACAGTATTACCTCTTGTATTTTGAATTCCAGAGTAGAACTCACGAACCAATTGCTCTAGGTAATATGCTCTGGTTTGCACAAATCTTTCCCAATGTAGATTGTTGACAGTGGAGAGGAATGAGTGATGAGCCTTTGCGAAGTTAAATCCCCTTTCTGGCAGAAACTTCATGCTCCAAAAATGTTCACACCCAGGCATTACGTCCATAGATGCATGCGCTTCTGATTTCCTTGATTGTATAGGAGTACCTGCACTGGATGCTTTCCTCGAGGATTTAGAAGCCGATTGTTTCTTCACCATTTTTGAATGAGTAGAGTTTGGGAATTTTTGAAATGAAATTGAAGATGAATTTGGTGTTTGAGAAGATAGAGATGATCGGTTTTATGATTGAAAATGAGAGGTTAACTTTGTGAGAATGTGAGAGGTTTGTTATGAGATGAGGGTTGAGTTAGTGGGAAGGTTAGTTGGAAAATAACCGTTAGGGTATGTGGATTGACATGCAAGCCAACACGTGTTATGCTTAGGCTTAACAGCGCATCATCCGGCCTCTAATCTATTCTTTCCCACTAATTTGATGAGCTGGCAAGTGAACATTGTCATTCAAGTCTTTTCTTCACTTTACTAAGATATGAACCTCAATGTGGGCAGGGTGGCTACATCAAGTGTGGCAACACTGGCTACTCTGTTTGTCCTGTTTTTCTACAAAATACACAAAACATTAAATTGCACAAAGTAAAGATATTAACTATTTAAAATGATGGGGGTAAATTTTGACTAGTTGGAATGGTCTCGACCATCTTGATCTCAATTTTCCAAGGAACAATTTCAACCTAGAGTTGTATAACAGAACCATTCCTCCCTCTTTGAGTTCTCTTCTTTGGATTTTCTTATCATGTCATTCTTTGGTTTTTGCTTTGTAAATTTCTGCATTCTCATAAGAGAATTGTCTATGTTCCTCTAATTCATTTAGCTCAAAAAACCTTTGCTCACCGCTTTTTGAGATCAAAATTTAGCTTTTGATAGCCCAATATGACTTGTTCTCTAATTCAACAGGAGATGACATGCTTTGCCATAAACTAACCTATAGGGGACATACCTAATGGAGTTTTAAATGCGATTCTATATGCCCATAATGCTTCATCTAAGTGTAAGGACCAATCTTTCCTATTTGGTCCAACCATTTTCTCAAGCATTCTTTTTATTTCCTATTTGAAAGTTTAGCTTGTCCACTAGTTTGTGGGTGATAGCGAGAGCAATCTTGTGTTTTATTCCATATTTTGCAAGAAGATTTTCAATGAGTTTATTGCAAAAATGTCACCTTCATCATTGATGATTGCTCTTGAGTACCAAATCTTGAAAAATATTTCTTTGGAGAAATTTGCTAACCGATTTAGCATCATTATTTGGAAGTGCTACACCTTCTACCCATTTGGACACATAATCTACAGCTACTAAAATGTACTCATTGCCAAAAGAAGGTGGAAAAGGACCCATGAAATCCATGCCCCAAACATCAAAAAGTTCTATTTCTAGAATATTAGTCCTAGGCATTTCATGTCTAGCTGATATATTACCACTTCTTTGACATTTATCACAGGTTTTGACCATATAATATGAGTCTTTAAATAGAGTAGGCCAGAAATAACCTGATTGAAGTACTTTTGTTGCTGTTCTTTGGCTTCCAAAGTGACCTCCATATGGTGCAGCATGACAATGCATGAGCACTGCTTGCTGTTATTCTTCAAGAATGCACTTTCTCATGATTTGATCTGGACACATTTTGTATATATAAAGATCATCCCAATAGTATTGTTTTACTATATGGAAGAATCTCCTTTTTTGTTGATAGCTCATGTTACTTGGTACAACTTTGCTCACAAGGAAGTTTACTATGTCTGCATACCAAGGTGTTGATGCATGAGGTGTTGCTACACTGAGTGCAGAAACACTGGCTACATTCATGGTAATTGCTAGCAATTTCTCATCAGAGAAACTTTCCTTGATTTCTTCATTTGTACCTGCATTTTCACTTTCAAGTCTAGAGAGATGACAGCCACTTGGTTCTCCACCCCCTTCTTATCTCTAATCTCAAGATCAAATTCTTGAAGGAGGAGAATCCATCTTATTAGTCTTGGTTTTGCATCTTTTTTGGAAATCAAATACTTGATAGCAGAGTGATCTGTGTATATAATCACTTTAGTGCCAACCAAGTATGATCTAAATTTTTCAAAAGCAAAAACCACTGCTAATAGTTCTTTCTCTGTTATAATGTAGTTCATTTGAGCCTCAATTAGTGTTTTGCTAGCATAGTATATGGAATGAAACACTTTGTTGTATCTTTGCCCTAGGACTGCTCCTACTGCAAAGTCACTAGCATCACACATAAGTTCAAAAGGCTTACTCCAATCAGGAGTTACCACTACTGGTGCTGTTACTAAGGCTATTTTTAGATTTTTAAATGCTTTCATACAAGAGTCATCAAAGTTAAAAGGTACATCATGTTGCAAAAGCATACACAATGGCTTTGAAATTTTTGAAAAGTCTTTGATGAATCTCCTATAGAAACATGCATGACCTAAGAAACTTCTAATCCATTTGTTTGGTAAATCCTAACGGATATAAACTTTTAAATGGATTTCTCCAATCCATCCATTATAATCCAAATCCATATTGATCCAATCCAATCCATCCATTTTGACACATCTACTTGAATTTCTAGTGGCAACTTGGTCTACCAAAGTGGCCCCACCAAACGTGATATTTTAACTTCTTGCTTTGCTTCAGCGCTTCCGTGAGGGAAACGGACACTGATTATCACTAATAGGTGGTGGTGAGTGTTGACGGAGACGACGGACACCATTTCCATTTCCTCACTTCACTTACTTTCTCCAACATGTCAAACGACGTCGTTGGAGTTCTCTTCATCATAGCCATCTTCCAATGCTTCATCTCCGTCAACGCTCACTCCGAGATCCTTCTCCCATCTCAACTCCACCGTGTTTCATCGCCGGCGAGTTGCCCCGCGCACAATCCTAACCTCTACTACCAGCCGGTCATCGGAATCGTTAGCCACCCCGGCGATGGTGCCTCCGGTCGCCTCAGCAATGCTACTGGCGCTTCGTACATAGCCGCCTCATACGTTAAATTAGTGGAGGCCGCAGGCGCTAGAGTCATTCCCCTTATCTATAACGAACCACCGGAGAGGCTTCTCAAGGTATCAATCATCATCCACCCTTACTTTCAGCAAACGTTTACTGTTGAAAACTCAGTTAGTTAATTAGTTGGTTATCGATTTCTTTTCTACTAGCTTTCAGTTAGTTTCTGTTTTCTGTTCCTTTACTTTAAGCTTGCATTGCATACAAAGACTTCATCAGATTGAATTGAATACAATTTAAGAAGAATAGCTCCAATTTCTAATCATGAATGTAAATATGGAAATAAAGCTTTTAATGAAAAACAAAAGTTATATAATTTATTGAATATTAGTTTTCTAAATGATTAAAAATATATAACAAAAAAATCTACTGAGTACTTCAAGATTACTGAACTTATATCATTGGCTAAGTCCAGAATGAGGATAGAAAGATATTTTGGGGACAAATTTTAAAAAAGCAGAGAGCGAATCTTTTTCAGTTAATTTTTCATATTGAGTTCTGGTAAGTACGGACTATTTATCGTTGGGTTGCAAAAATTTGGGAAGAAGAAAATTCTTTTAAATATTTAGTATTTACCTTAATTGTTCTTTTTTTCACTGAAGGTGATTTAGAAATGTTTGTAATGATATTGATTGACAGTATTTTTGCACTAATTGCAGAAGCTTGAATTGGTAAATGGGGTTCTCTTCACTGGTGGATGGGCTAAAAGTGGTCTATATTTTGAAACTGTTGGAAGAATATTTAAGGTACCTGGTTACTGTTGTTATTTTTATTTTTCTAAATACTCCCTAAGTAATATACATGCAGATTTTAGAGGACTTGTATTAGGATTAACCGACTTGCATTTGTTGGAACCTGGGGACTACTGAGGATCCTATATTATGGAATACGAATAGTGGCGGGCGCAGCTACTGTTGTTGATGAGTTACTATCAAGTTGATAGTGTGTCTGTGTTACCTACTAGCAATTATTTTACTTGTAAAATTGTTAGATGAGTTTGTTTCCATGATGTTACGAAATGCTTTGTTGATGCATGGACTTGTGCATTTTACAAACTCATATGTCAAGTTGTATTTGTTCGTGCAGAAATCGTTAGAGAAAAATGACGCTGGAGACCATTTCCCATTATATGCCATCTGCTTAGGTTTCGAACTTATATCAATGATCATAAGTGAGGTGAGTTAGTTTTCTTATAGTTTTATCATTTGTGACTTTCTTTGTAAAAATTCTTTTCCCAATAGATGTTTTGCTGATAAGTCAGATACGTGCCAAATACCCACAGTACTTTGCTAAGTAGTCTTATATAGCTTATTATGTTGCATTGTGCTGTGAACATTGTTGTTTATAATTTCTATTGAATTTCAAATTCACAAAACAAGATACTAGAAAGATTAGCCATTATATCGACATGGTAAGTTTTATTATATGAATTTGTTCAGCATTTTGAATATGTTCCACTTCCTTCTTTTGTACCTTTACAAGTTTAGCTTTTCTTTTTCTTTTTAATTCTTTTGTACGTTTACAAGTTTAGCTTTTCTTTTTCTTTTTAATAGGACAATAATATTCTTGAAGAATTTAGTGGACAAAATCAGGCAAGTAGTCTTCAATTTACGGAGAATGCAAGCATCGAAGGAACTGTATTTCAAAGGTGGGCTTTGAACTTAAATTAGTATCTCTCTCTTTCCTACAACATATATGCAAAGAAATTGGTCAACTTTATTTTGTTGATGTTTTCTCTATATCATCTGTTGTGTGTTTACTCTTTTTTGCAACTGATAATCCCCTATCCACCAAATTCCTTGTACTTTTCTTTTCTTCATCTTAATAAATTTCTTCTCATTTTACTTTAAAAAAAACAGAAGTCTCATCTCCTTGTCTTTATTATACCACTATTATCAAGGGCATAGGACTCATCTAAGACTAAGAGAGAGAATTTTTTGCAGTGACATAGACCTAACACATAGCATTAAAACATATCATAGTAGCTAAATACGCTTGAGTTCTGACTTAGTTGGCTTTGATTAGTATGGTTGGATATCATAGATGTGGACGATCTGTCTCAAATTTATGAACCCACCACTATTCCTTTTACTTGGACGGAAGTGGAACCTGTGATAATGGAGGCGCAGGTTGTTCAAAACAGCATTTATTGTGAGATGAAGTCTACTTGTCGCATTCCCTTCCCACCTTGTTATCCATGTGTACCCACCAAGTTCTCCTAAATTGTAAGAGGCTCTTTTCCTCATGAGCATCTATATGAACAGTCAACTGCAAAAGCTATTGTGATAAAGGCTGATACCAAGGTTATCAAAACGGTGTTTTTTTCTCATAAAATAGTACGATATTACGAGTTTACTCAGCCTCGGCGATTCCAGTCGCATGCAGAATCGTAATCTCAGCAGAATCATGGTAGAATCGCGTGAGTCAAATCGTGATTTCTATGGAACAGACTCTCTAACTCTTGTCAGCAGTTGTAACTTCCATTCGGTTTCCCTCTTGTAATCTTGTAATCTGCCTCAGTGGAACAATCTGTTTCCTGAGTATTTCGTAAGTAAAATTTTGTTAGATCAGTAAATTATTCCTAATTGATTTCCAGTTACAACAATTTCTCCAGGCATGCTATGTCCGTGTCAATACAAGAATTTTTCTTCCTCTACCATGAGGTTTATGTTCTGAATTTTTCAATCATTCAAAAGTGTTAAATTTATCGGTTATTGAATATTTTGTCACTGAATTTAGTCTGCAAGTTATTGATCATTTCTCTTTTTCCTGCAGATTTCCTCCAGACTTGTTAAAGAAGTTGAGTACAGATTGTCTTGTCATGCAAAATCACCGTGTGAGTATATATAGTTAATAAATTATTCTTCAATCTGCGGCTCTTATTGATTTTCACAATTTGACAGCAACTTTGACTGGATAACTTGTCATTAATTGGAGTATTATCTACTAGATCCACATCATTGATAATCAATTTGGTTTTGTGTTTGGGAGATCGACCGTAGAAGTTATACAATTGCTACGAACACTAATGGAGAGATATTGGAAGGAGGCATATGATAGAGTATCCAGAGAGGTTTTGTAGAAGGCTCTAGAGATGAAAGGAATTTGAATTGCTGACATTTGAGCAATTAAAGATATGTATGAGAGGACCATGACTAGTGTGGAAACATAAGGTGGTGATACAGAATATTTCTCTATAAGAGTTCACCAAGAATCAACTTTGGACCCCTTTTTGAAATTTTGGTTTTACATTGTGTTTATGGAACATATTCAAAATTGGGACACGGTGTATGCTTTTTGAAAATGATGTAGTTTTATTTGCAGTGTCAAAAGAATAAATTAATTAGAAGTTAGAGGTATGGAGACAGACTATTAAAACAAATTGCTTACAAGTTACACCTTAATAAAAGTGAAGCAGAATATATAGTATGTAAGATAGCCAGAGACACAAAAATGCTAGCTTTGGAGGTAAATATTGGCGAACAGATAATATCACAAGTGTCACATTTCAAGTACCTTAGATCTATCAGACAAAATGACAAGAAGATAGAGGAAAATGTCAAACACAACATCTTAGCAGCATGGATGGCATGGGGAAATATTTCATGTGTGATGTGTGATAGATACCATTCAAGCTTAAGGAAAACTACGACTATAAGACCTCTAATGCTGTATGAGATTTAATGTTAGGTGGTAAAGAATCAAGAGGAAAGCAAGATTATTGTCGCTGAGATGTGAATGTTACAATGGATGATACGAGACAAGATAGGGTTAGAAATACAATCATTAGAGAGAAATTTAGGTTAGCTCCCATTGTAAAAAAAGATAGTAAAATCTCAATGTAGGGATGACTTATATGGAGGATAGTGGAATAGTTACAGGTAAATCATGGGCCAAACTGTTGAGAGAGATTTAGAGATAAGTGGTTATTTTTGAACTCAATTTACTATAGGGTTTTATAGTGTCTTCTAATTTTTATAGCTGATCTCACCTAATGGGAAAAGGTTGGTCGTTATTGTTGATGTTAGAGTGTTTACTTTTGACATTAATCTAGCATCTCCCAAATGACAAATGAAAATGGTGTCGCTGTTAAAGGTTCCCCACTTCGCAATTGCTTGCAGTATGTCTGTATTCTTTATTGATATTCAAAGTTTTGAAACAACACTTAAATATTCACTGGATATATTAGGTAGAGGCTTCTGAAGAATAGGGTGGTTCATGGAATGTCTTCCATTCTTTAGTTAACTGTATGCTTCTCTGCTTCCAAACTTGACATTGTTGACTTTATCTTAGCTCTTTAAAAACAAAGTTTAATGAAGTTTAGTTGATTTTGATCATGACAGTATGGCTTATCCCCAGCAAAGTTTCTGGGTAATCAAAGGTTATCTAGTTTTTTTGAGATCTTGACAACTAGCAAAGACGAAGAAGATAAGGTAATATGTTCTCTTATTAGGTGATCTGGTTCTTATATCCATCTGTAGACATATTCATAGCCTATAACGGCTTCCTCCATAAATAAAAATCTAATAGTATTACTATTTGTTTTAGGTTTATGTTTCAACAGTGCGTTCACGAAACTATCCTGTGACTGGCTTCCAATGGCATCCAGAGGTGATTAATAATTTTTCTGTGCACAATATGTAATTGCAGTATTGTGGTTTTCGATTCGTAAATACTATCAAATTAAGCTCCTAGTGAACTACAGTCATGCACCCCTTTCAGTTCATTATTTTAGGCATGTAACATCCTTTAATACTGTTGCTATAGAAAAACGCCTTTGAGTGGGGATCACAAAAAATTCCACACACGGAAGATGCCATTCAGACAACACAGTATGTTGCCAATTTTTTGGTCAGGTCAGTACTCTGATAATATCTTCATCCATTTCTTCCTAGTCATGCAGTATAACTGGTAGCTGGTTCTCAGTATCCATCAGGCAATTTGAATAGTTAGCTGACAGTTATTCAGAGTAATTGCCAGTACAATGGGAAAAAAAATTAAATTATGTTTACTTCTAACAATGATGTGAAGTATTATTGACTTGAAATTATGTCTCTGTTCCTCTTTTATAATTTCCTTACTCTGAATAAAGCTTGGAAAAACATCTGTAATGCACTCTTATTTGCTGTGAATGATTGAGCTCCATTTGCTTAGTATTTTTCTTGTACTTATCAGTGGCTAACTTGACATTTGTGTACTTTCATGGATCCGGGTCCAGTGAAGCTAGGAAATCCTTGAACAGACCAGTAACTCAAAAATTGTTAGACAATCTCATTTACAACTACAGCCCCACTTATTGTGGGAAGGCAGGGTAAGCCCAAGATGTCTTTACAATCTTCACATTCGTATGTTTTGCACATGTAGTTACTAATGTTGATGTTTATGCTGCTTGTAGGAGAGGATTTGATGAAGTTTATATATTTGCACAAGCCTAAATACTGGAGAAATCAACCGATAATATGTTAGACCTCTCATACAAAAAGTGTATGAAAGGAGAAGAGGAAAGGCTACTGTTGCTGTCCAGGATACATGAAAGGCTACTATTGCTGTCCCGGATGCATGTTTTACTATAATAGGGTGTGTTTTATTATTGTGGTGTGTTTGTTTTAATTAATAACTAGTATTTTACCCGTACATATGCACGGGTGATACTTTTGTTATAATTTTCTATGAAATTATTAATACGTTAAAAGTTGTAAAATGTAATAAAAGAAAAAGGAAAAACTTCATAAAAGGCGATATTTCAAATTTATTAAAATAGTTGTGCTGCAAAAGAATTTTTAAAAAAAAGTCGATACCACCTTATAATATAAATAATAGAGTAAAAATAAGGAAAAAAAGAAAATGAAGTGTAATAATGTCGGTATCTTCTTATAATAATGGCGCTTCTGTTGGCTCTTCCATTGGCGCACCCGTAAAAAGTAGATGGATTTAATTATTGATTTTTTTAGGAAAAATAAATTTGAATTTTTGCTAGCGGTATCACTTATTTTGACTATCAGTAGTGGCTAAATTAATTGAATTTAGTAGTTTTAAGTAAATTAAAGTAAATAATAAATTCTACGTGATTTAATATTAAAAAATTGTCTGCGTGCGTTAGTGTGGTAGGTAGTAGGCAGCTTTTGCTGCTTTTTGGCGCTCCCGTTGCGCTTCTGTTGGCGCTTTTGTTGGCGCTCCCGTTGGATTTTTTTAGGAAAAATAGTTTTGAAATATTTGTCAGCTGTATCACTTTTTTAGACAAATAGTAGTGGTTTTAAATTAATTGGGTTTAGTAGTTTGAGTAGATTATAGTAAATAGTAAATTCTACATAATTTAATACTAATTTTATGTTAATTTGGTATTTTTGGTAGTGGGTTGATTGTTAATATTTATAGTAGAAGTAATTTCCCAGCTAAAACAATATATAGATAATAAAACAGTTCTAGTTTCAAAAAGTATTTAAAATAATAGGAAACTTAAACACATTGAACAGGAGGTACCAAAAGTCAACAAAGCACCAGTGGGGGGTTAGTAGGTTAGTAGGGGGCTAGGTGGTTAGTAGAGGGTTATTTAATAGTAGGGGGTAAAATGCTTAGTAGGGTTATTTAATATTGTTTCTACCGTTGTCACTAAGCAGAACCTCACAATCAAGTACTATCGACTATTCTCTCTCTCTGAGTTAATTTGTTATTGCAACAACTATATCATTTACAGGATGAATCTAAATTATTCTTGCAGTGTATTTTGCATCGATCACAAAGTGAGTGAGAGTAAAAAAGTGAAAGAAAATAATTTGAAATGACATTTTTATCCCTAGAATTGAGATAAAAGTAAGGGATACTTTGGTATTTTTGGCAGTGGGTTGATTGTTAATATTTAAAGTAGATACTAATTTTATGTTCTTGTCAACAAAATATTAATTTTATGTAATTACTGATTTTTTACAAAAAATTAATTTTGTAAAAAAGATTTTTGTTGTGAGTTGTTTGATTATGTTGATAGTAGAGAGAAGTGGAAAGAGTGAGAAAGAGAAAAGAAAAAATGAAACCACTAATAATAAAAGTGAGTGAGAGTAAAAAAGTGAAAGAAAATAATTTGAAATGACATTTTTATCCCTAGGATTGAGATAAAAGTAAGAGATAATTTGGTATTTTTGGCATTGGATTGATTGTTAAATATTTATAGTAGAATAGTAGATAGATGAGTTGTTTGATTATGTTGATAGTAGAGAGAAGTGGAAAGAGTGAGAAAGAGAAAAGAGAAAATGAAAAGTAGGTTTAAAGTGAAATAGAAAAAGAAAAAGATGATGTGAGAGTGGGACCCACTAAAAATAAAAGTGAGTGAGAGTAAAAAGGTGAAAGAAAATAATTTGAAATGACATTTTTATCTCTAGGATTGAGATAAAAGTAAGGGATAATTTGGTATTTTTGGTAGTAGTAATTTTGTAAAAAAGATTTTTGTTGTGGGTTGTTTGATTATGTTGATAGTAGAGAGAAGTGGAAAGAGTGAGAAAGAGAAAAGAGAAAATGAAAAGTTGGTTTTAAAGTGAAATAAAAAAGAAAAAGATCATGTGAGAGTGTGACCCACTAATAATAAAAGTGAGTGAGAGTAAAAAAGTGAAAGAAAATAATTTGAAATGACATTTTTATCCCTAGGATTGAGATAAAAGTAAGGGATAATTTGATATTTTTGGTAGTGGGTTGATTGTTAATATTTATAGTAGATAATTATAGGCAGTTATTGGGTAGTTATTGGCTTGTATTAAATAAGGAAACTATTTTTGAAAACAGTTATCTTGTCATTTTTGAATAGCACAGCTAGGGAGAGACTAGAGACTAGAGACTTTCATATGTTCTCTACTCTCTAGGGTTTGTTTTTGTGATTTGTGTGTGAATTAGCTTGTATTATACAAATTCTGTCAACTCGTATCAACTCGTTATTTTGGTTGTGTGTAAATTCTTGCTTTCCAGTTTCTATCAACTCGTATCAAAACAGTTGTTTTCCTGGTAAATCAATGGTGACTATGAGAGGAGAAATGGATTCTCGTGTTGATGCAACCAAAGGACAAATGGGTGATAGATTGAGAAACTAACTTTTAGGAGAAAGGAAAGTCGCGGGGGTGATAGATTGCAGAGCCTCTCATGATTTCATATCTTCAATTTTGATTAAAGAAGAACTTACTATGGAAGAAACACCACCATAGTATGTGGAGGTAGGAAATGGTAGAAGAATCCCTTGTGAGGGAATATGTCCAAAGTTGAAATTAACTTTACAAGGCCTTCATACATTCGAATAGCTCTCTAGTTTGGGTGAAACCAAGGCTAACTTCAAGGAATTTATGATAAAGATCCCTATTGGTAATAGATATCACATATTGAGGGGCGAACCGAAGCTTCTAAGGGGGCCAACCTCCATGAAATCAATTTTCAAGTTCGTTAAAGAAGCGGGACAAACTTATGTGCTAGAATATCATGGACTTGATGGGCTATACAGAACTACATACAGAAACCATAATGATGCAATGCTGTCTTGGAAGTTTTCGATGATATTTTTCAAGAACCAAAAGGTTTACCACCCTCCTGGCGACAAGATCATGCCATGCTGAATGAAGGTGCAAATATTCCTAATCTCAGACCTTACAGATATCACCATTACCAAAAAAAAATTGGAAAAATTGGTGAATGATAAGCTAAATTCAGATGTGATTATGCCTAGTATTAATCCCTATTTTAGTCCTATTATCCTAGTCAAAAAGAAGGATGGTGGATGGCAAGTTTGTGTTGATTATAGAGTTTTGAATAAGATAATTGTGCCAGATAAATTCCCAATCCCTATTATTGATGAACTGCTTGATGAACTTGGTGGAACTATTTTTTCTAAACTGGACTTAAGGTATGGTTATCATCTGATAAGAATGTAAGAGGTTGATATCCCAAAGACTGTTTTCAGAACATGTGAGGGACATTATAAGTTAGTTGTCATGTCTTTTGGACTCACTAATGCCCCTCTCTATTTTTCAATCTTTGATGAATGAGATGCTGAGGTCATACTTGAGAAAATTTGTATTGGTTTTATTTGATGACATTTTGATTTACAGAAAGTCTGAAGAAAAGCACCAAAATCATTTGCAAGCAGTGTTGACACTACTTAGAGAACACAGTTTGTGTGCTCATCTGAAAAAATGTTATTTTTGCCAAAAACAACTTGAATATTTAGGTCATGTTATTTTGGGTGAAGGGGTGCTAGCAGACCCAAATAAAATTGAAGTCATGATGGATTAGCCAGTACCTAATGATCTGAAGGCTTTGAGAGGTTTTTTAGGCCTTACCGGTTATCACATGTGTTTTGTGCAGGATTATGGCAAGATTGCAAGGCCTTTAATACAACTTTTTTGAAGGACAACTTTCATTGGAATCAAGAGGCACATAATTCATTTGATAAGTTGAAAAAGAAGATGGTTGAATTATCGATTCTAATTGTCCCAAATTTCTCTAAGGCATTCACTCTAGAGACTGATGGTTCAAACAAAGGTCTTGGTGCAGTTTTGTTGCAAGAAGAGAGACCGGTAGCATTCTATAGCCAAACTTTGTCCGATAGAGCCCATGCCAAATCCGTATATAAAAGAGAATTGATGGCCATTATCATAGTCGTTCAAAAGTGGATACGCTACTTGATGGGACGCCATTTTGTCATTCTGACTGATCAGAAGAGCCTCAAATTCCTTTTAGATCAAAGAGTCTAGAGTGAAGAATAATTCAAGTGGACATCCAAATTGACAGGTTTGGATTTTGAGATTCAATATAGGCCAGGAAATGAGAACAGAGTTGTTGATGCTCTCTCTAGAAAAATGACTTATGATGCCCTCTCTACGGTTAGATTTGATGAATTAGAGGAATGGGAGAAAGAGATTCAGAATGATTCTAAGTTGTGTGCAATTATACAAGATTTAATGCAAGATGCAAATTCCCATCCTGACTACACTTATAAGGATAAGAAGCTATTCTTTAAGGGTCGATTAATGCTTCATAAAGAATCCTCCTAGATTCCAATGTTGTTGGAAGAATTCCATAATTCAGTCGCCGGTGGACATTCGGGTTTTTTTTAGAACCTATAAAAGAATTTCAGCCATTGTGTATTGGAAAAGTAGGAAAAGGATAATCAGTAGTTTGTTGCTAAATGTGAAATCTGCCAACCTAATGTTGTGCACAAACGTGTGCAAGTATACACAGTCTAAACAAGTAATAAAGTGATAAGAAAAGAATGTTCCCACGAGGATTAATGTTTAAAAACTGATTCTAATTGATGGCTCTTGAATTAATGAGTTAAAAGTAAAAATAAAAGCACGGTAAAAATTCATTATTGTGTGAGAGGTAAAGTAAAGATTAAATGACAGTAAAACAGTAAAAGGGTGAGAAAAATTAGAGAGATGGTATAGCTGCAAGACAAGGATCCGTAATCAATCACTACCACTGCTATGACAACATTCAGTGTGCAGAATGAATATGAATATTCCTACCACTATGAAATGAAATGTTGCCAAGGTTTCCTTATTCCTAAGCTCCCATGAGGTTCATTTCGTAGGTTTAAAACATGTTTCAGATCACACTATAGCCCTAGTTTTATATTCCTATTCTTCACTAGGAAAGAATAATATTCCTATTACTCTTCAAACTATATTAATTTGCGAAATCAACACTTAAATTTCTTTCCAAAAACAGAAGTACATTATCCAAATTAAATTGATCAATTTTAAAAATGATGTATAGCATTAACTCACGCAAATTAATAAAGCATCAAGCATTAATCACATTAAACATCAATAGATCATAATTACATCACGGTAGTCTTGACTATAAAGAGATCTAGCTCACATTGAGCTTGGACATGACAAAATAAAACCTAACTACCATTAAATAAGCCATCAAAACAATAACAACACTGAAAACATAGTACACAGAAAAATGCAGAGTAATACAAACAGAGTGAAGCTCAAAATAAACTTCAGTCTTTGTAGATCCGCCTCCGAGTTTTACATGTCTTTGCGCAATTGAAGATCTGTGCTGCAGATTATGAGTTCATAGCTTCTGAAATGGAGTTTCAGTACTGAAAATGGTGGAATATGGTTAAGGAAGACAATATAATAGTGGAATGGAAGGTGGAATTGTACTCTCTGCCCTAGGGAACAGTGGAGGCTGAAGTATATGCACTTTTAGGGTAAAGTACCTATTTATATCTCTTTCTCTCTCCAAGTATCAATTGGGTCTTTTCCTCTTTTTTGTGTTGCCAACCCTAATTTCAAGGACACTTTGTCGTTTTGCAGCCCACAAAATGCGCTGATCCCAAGATGCCTTTCGATCACTAAGGACAAAACACCTCTTTTCTACTTATACCACCTGTGAAGGCTTTAGTTGTTGAACCACACGCCAGCTGCCTGCTATGATGCTACCACCACACTAACCATATCACTCAAACCACTGATAACCTGCATCACTAACACACAGGTGAAATTTCCCACAATGGCACTTGCGTGCCCAAAATGCCATTTTCTTTCCAAAATATATTTTTAACTAATTATGCACAATTACCCTATTTATTTACACTAGCAGGTTCCGGGTCCGTCTTTCATGTGTTGGTGTATTGGTGTGTTAGTGAGTGGTTATGTCTATTAGAAAATTTTACTTACACTAAGGGTATTTTGGTCAAAAAAATCTGACACCAAGAGTGACAATTTTTTTTGGGATCCCCTTTATATATAGGTATAGATGAATTACTCTTAGACAAGACTAATTCTTATTTGTTTTGGCAAAGATAACTTACATTTTTGAGAGTTATCACTCAACAAGTACTAAACTTTGTCTCCAACGGGGTTGTTGCAGTCCTTGCCAATTCTATACAAGTTTGGGTGGATATTTCCATGGATTTTATAGAGGGCTTACCAAAGTCTCGAGAAAATAATGTCATTCTAGTGGTGGTTGATTGATTAATAAAATAATCACATTTCATTTCTGTGAGTCACCCTTTTACAGTCAAGGATGTGGCTGAAAACTTCATTAAGGAAGTAGTCAGATTACATAGTTTTCCTTCAACCATTGTATCAAATAGGGACAATAATTTTCTTAGTCATTTCTGAGCTGAATTGTTCAAATTGGGAGGAACCAAACTGAAATTCAGTTCAGCATGTCATCCCCAAACTGATGGCTAAACTAAAGTGGTGAATAGGTGCTTGGAGACTTATTTGCGGTGTCTTATCGGCAGCAAACCAAAACAATGGATGAAATGGTTAGGGTTGGCAGAATTTTGGTCCAATACCAACTATAACAGCTCTCTGAAATTGAATCCCTTCAACACTCTTTATGGTAGAGATCCTCCTCATCTACTCAGAGGTACTATCATTCCTTCATCAGTTGAAGAGGTGAATCTGTTAACAGAATAGAGAGAGATCAAATTCTTCGTGATTTGAAACAAAGTATGGTTAAGGCACAAGTACAAGTGAAAAATTATGCGGATAAGTCCAGGCGACATGTGACATTGGAGGTTAATGACTGGGTTTATTTAAAATTTCAGACCTATAGGTTCAAGTCTTTGGCTAAGAAGAGGAACGAGAAGCTAAGTCTAATATTTTATGCACCATATCAGTTATAAAGCAAATTGGTCCGGTTGCTTTTGAATTGGCATTACCACCCGAAAGCAATATTCATCATGTGTTCCATGTTTCATTGTTGAAGAAAGCAATCAAGGCCACTACAAATCCACAACCCCTCCTACCAATGTTCACATAGAACTTTTAACTACAAGTTATCCGGAAGATGTAAAAGTTGTCTGCAATACTACTAATGGTGTCGCGGAGGTGCTGATCAAATGGAAGGACCTTCCAGACTTTGAGGCCACTTGGGAATCTGTTGAAGTGATCAAAGAGAAATTTTCTTCATTTCACCTTAAGGACAATGTGACTATTTTGGAGGGGAGAATTGTTAGACCCCTCATATGAAAAGTGTATGAAAGGAGAAGAGAAAAGGCTGATGTTGATGTCCAGGATGTGTGTCTTAGTATAATAGGATGTGTTTGATTATTGTGTGTAGCGACCGAAAAATCCGGGAAAGGATTCTTCGAAATGGTTCTTTTAGGAAGCCGCCACCAAATTTTAGTTTAAGGGCAAATTCGGAAAATCCCTTTAAGTTTTAGGACGAGGCGTTGTTAGGGTTCGGGAGTCGTTATGTGTGGGGAAGGTATTAGCACCCCACGACATCCTATTGTCTAATTAATTTAAGATTTATTTAATAATTACCCTTTTACTTGTAAAAAAAAAAACTTATTTAGGTTTTTGTTTTTAGTGCTTGACAAGGGTTGAATCTTGCTCCTACGCACTCCGGATGCAATGGAGGAATCAAAGCTACGTAGTTCTTCCCGAAAATGTTTGTGGGTTGGTGTTTTTTTAATGTAGGGATCCTAGGATTCCTTGAATCTGCATGTACCATCGATTCTCAGACGCTGGCTAACCCGATTGTACAACCGACTTAGCCCCTACTTTTTGAAAATGATTTGGAATTTTTGAAAGGAGTTGTGAGATGGGTTAATTTTAGAATAGGTATTCTAGAACTCCCGAATCATCTGACCCATTAGTTCTAGAAACGCCGACTAACCTTAGGTTGTACAACCGACTTAATCTCTATTTTTAGGAAAAATGGTTTGTTCATATTTATTAAGTTTTCGTGGTTATCGAATCAGATATGCAATCATTGGCCCTAAAATAATGACTAACCCGGTTGTACAACCGACTTAGCCGTTTGTTTTTAGAAAATAGTTTATTCGGATTGATTAAGTCTGCAGGGTTACTGAACTGTACAGTCCATTGGCCCTAAAATAATGACTAACCCGGTTGTACAACCGACTTAGCCGTTTATTTAATTTCACGAGGAAAAATTATTTACGTTTGCATTGGAAAAGAATTAAAAGGTGAAACAGGGGGTCAAAATATTAAATTTGGGTTTTTATTAATAGCAGGGTATTGCATAATTATTAAGGGGTGCCAAGAGGAAAGTTCAGTTCGCATATGGGAGCCCAGTATGCGAAACTGGGCTTAAGTGAGGGAGGGATGCGCGTGTGAACAAGGGGGTGCGAATAGCGTTCTGAACATTTAAAAAATAAAAAAAGAAGGATACTACATAGGCCCAACACAAAAAAAAACCCTACAATTCATTTCCTCTCCTTCCTTCCCACACAGCAGCGCCGCTGCATTTGAGAGAGAGAGAATGGCGAAACTTCCGCCGGTTCTCACGGGGAAGAGAGAGATGTGCATCCTCGGCGCGATTTGCGCCGGTTTCCATGGGGGAGAGGAGAAACCGAAGCTTCTGCGGTTCGCGATGAGAGGGAGAGGAAGGCAACGACGAGAGTGACGTCGGAGACGGGTGGCCGGCGGTGTTGACGGCCAAAGGGAGTTGTTTCGGTTTGGTTTTCTTTTGGAGACAAGCTCGCTGGTTATGGATGATTTTCTGAGTTTGGTTTCGGTTTTGGGTTCGGTTTCGTGAGGGTCCCGCCGGAGCTCGCCGGAGAAGATGACCGGAGCTCCGGCGAGCAAGCTAAGAGGTTTGTTTTTTCGTTTGGACTGGTTTTTTTCTTTGTCTCTGATCTGTTTTGTTTCTGCTATATATAACCCTTGTTCTTTTGGACATCTTAATAATAACAAGAGGTACATGTTCACAAGATTTAGTTGTCTGGAACTTCTTTAAATAAAGACAGATTTGTTGATAGGAGTTAAGTTACAAATAACGCAGGTATATGAAAAAGAAATGGAAAGAAACAATTTATACATATATTGGATGTTGTTGTTTTGCTTGCATTATTAGTTGTCTGTATCCTGTTAAGTCATGCTCTATCTAACTGTTCTCAGTTTTGTCGAAAAAAAGAAAAAAAAGAAGCCAACAATTGCATGGCAGGTTTATGAGCATATGGTTCATCAGAAATGCAATCCAACCACATTTACTTATCTGTCCATAATAAGGTGCTGTGTTAGCGGAGATCTCTGGGAACAATTAGAGGAAATCCTAAATGTGGGTAAAAACTAAAAATCATATATTCTGCATATTTAAATTTAATGATAGAAGACCAACCTGACTCCAGCCTTCGTTTATGCTCCTCCATTATGATTCGATTCTTCGTTGATCCTCCTTGATCGCTTGATGCTATGCCTTATTTCTTTAGATCTTAAAACCTCGTAATCAGTGTTTAGCGGATTAGGGTTTCGATGTGAAACTCTAATCCTATTTTTGGGTGATTTTAGCAGTAGTTTTCTGCTTTTGGTTCTTTGTGTGTTTTTTAGACTCTGCGCTACCGCTTATTTATAGGTAGAAATTAGGTTTTAGCATTAATGGTGCGCTTTTGAGCACTTTGCGAGATCGATAATGTGGCCATCTTGAGTAGTCTTGGAGAGCGAATGCAGGCCGCAGATTACTGATGATCTTTGCTTCATTTATTTAATTTTCGTTTTTATATTCTTTGTATTTTTATATTATCATTTTTGTATTTTTGGACTTTTTGGACTATTAAGTGCTCTTAAATTGTAAATTAAACTAAATAGAATTTTTTTGACATTTTCGAAATTGTATATATGCTTAAATAAATTAAATAAACAAAATACGAATAAAATAATAAGAAAAAGGAGTCAAAGAAATACAAAGAGCGAGGGACGACGGCGGACTCGACAAATACGCTAAAACTAAACCAAAATGGGCGTGTTAACTACAAACCCCACAATTAACTTTCTAAATCGCATTAGTCCGAATTTAAACCAAATTTTGAGAAAAATGACTTTAGGTGGATTTGCTCACATACGACTAAACTCAAATACCGATAATTAAATTGAAGAACGCACGAGAAGATCGATCATTCGATGCGCGCGTCTCTAATTTAAACAATGGTATTTCGAGTTTAAATGAACTGAGTGACTAGAATTGGTTTGGATTGGTAACAGAGACTCTACACCGATAATTCTTGTAATCATGCGACCAAACACGCCTACTTACTAAAAATAAACGACTAAAGCGAGAAAAAGAAGACGGACAAAATTGGGGTATAACAATGCCTCTTCTTTATTAATATTTTACTAGAAAGTCTTTGAGCTCTAGAACTTTCGTAGTAGAAATAGGAATAAAGATAAAATAGACGCTAATTTTGTCCGTTTAAGGGGAAGTGGAAGGTTTGGGAGATAGAGGAGCGGTTAATACTTGGCGCGTTAACCGAGAGTTGAATGAAGGGTCAACAAGGACTCGAAGGAGCACTAAGGCTCTGAAGACCACTTAGGAGTCCGAAGGAGCGCGATAAGGCTCTGAAGGACCACTTAAGGTCCGAAAGCCGCTTTGCTGGCCTTAATTGAAGGACCATCGGTGCGAAGGAGCGCAATTAGCTACGGTACTAATTAGGCGGCCCGAGGGGGCCTTTATACTCGGCGGCCATGATGGGTCAAGATCGGTCTAGAATCGATATGTTGACCATGAAGGGCGTACACTGCGTGTCTTAGGGTGACACAACTAGTCCGCGGACCACGCGGGTCCGGAAGGTCCGCCGGGCTCGACTCAGACGTTTGCGACTGGGCCACTTAGGGCACTCGGGAGCGTAGTGCTCGAAAGGACCACTGGGAGTCCGAGGATCAACTTGGTGATCTCGTGATACGATATGAGATCAACGCTTAAAGCACCGACATTAGAGAGAACAACATAGGGACTAACACCGATCGTGCTTATCCGGGCACACCTAACAAATGCATCTACCGAGAAAGGGAAAACCAATCTACGTTTGATGAAGCAATTAATGGTGCAAGCAATGATTGGTATCTGGTAGGATGTGGAATGACTTTTTCCTTTTCTCTTCTTGCTTATTGCTTTTCACTTTTTTGTTTTTTGTTTTTTTTTTTTTTTTTTTTTTTTTTTTTGAAAAATGATGAATGTCAAATGTGCAAATGCTATGGTGCATGAGGTGATGATATGATATGATATGATGTGATGTGATATGATATGATATGATATGATATGATGTGATATGATATGATATGATGTGATGTGATATGATATGATATGATATGATATGATATGAGTGATAGAAACATTTTTGGTAATGATGAGATGTGAGACTTTGGATGCGAGAGGCGGAGATGAATATTGATAACTCTTTGGAAAGATTAGATTTGATTCAAACTTCGGCAATCTCAAGGTTGTTATTTACTGATTACAACGATGTGAAAAAGCATTTGCAAGCTCGCTCATTTTTCTCTTCCATTTTGATGCCCCATGATGACCAAGTTTTGGTCCACAAAGCTAAATAAGTGGATTTCCACTATCATATGATCAACTTGTGTTTTCTCTCTCTAAAGCATTGTTTTGTGAAGGTGTGTAGTAGTGCGAATATAGATGAATGAGTCAGTTAACTTGGGGTTCTAAAGACCTAGGGTGTGGACATTTGTGGCACGTGAAGGGGTGAATGACAAATTTTGGGTAAAGTCATGAAAGGTGGGCTTTCCCAAGCCAAGAAATGCGGGATTGCCCCAATTTAGACTTGATGATGGTGAGTGAATAACTTGCCCCTGTCTAGTGATGACAATAACTAGGGGACAGAGGAAATGATGAGCTAGGAATGCCCTGACTTTGGAGTGAAAGGTGGAAAGCAATGGGTTGGGTGTGGTATGACACTGTACAAATTTCCCCAAGTTCAAATGGAATAGGTGGTGAAAGGGATGCCCCGCTATAGGATATAGGTGACGATCCTAGTATAAACTTTTGGTTACCTTTAAAATGACTCTCAGACTACAATAGTCTTGAGTTTGCTATGATGAAAACTACACTTGGTGATCACTAGACCTTGTCTTAGTATAACTGTAACTTTAATGAATCTTGTGGTGCAAGCCTTTTGATTTTTCTTTTCCTTTGAGTTTTTTTTTGAGATATATTTTTTTTGAGCAAACATATTGTAAATAAATAAACTTATTTGTCCTAAGATTAAAACTTTGAGAAACAAAAACAATCGGTCATTGATCGGAATGTGGCCGATGGTTTAGTGATTTATGAGGGAAATGATAATTGGGCTCAAGGTAGTGTTTGGGGGTTGATGGGACAGATGATTTTTTTTTTTTTTGAGCGGTATGATTTGGCTAATAGTTTGTGAAAGAAGGGGTTATTAGGCTCAATGAAGTGTTTGATGATTGATGGGACAAATGATTTGGTGATGTAACTTAGCAAATGGGTGATGATTTATGAAGGAAATGGTTGTCAGGCTCAAAGGAGTGTTTGAGGGTCTATTGAGACAGTAATTGATGTGTCTCACGGCAGGATGGACTTGTTTAGGGATGTGACTTGACCAAGGGTTTATAAAAGATAGGATATTGGGGACAAGGGAAGTGTTTGGGGGTTTATTTCAGACAATGATCTCTTGTGCTTTGATGGTAATGAAGTATCAGTTCACGATTTGTACTATTTTTGTTTTTTTTTTTTTTTTTTTTTTTTGTTTTTTTTTTTGGGATTTTTTTTTAATCCTCTTTTTGACTTCACTCTTTTGTGATTTTTGTTTCTCTTTCTTTTGGTAGTAGTGAGCGGATAAAAGTGATATACCATCTTTGATGTAGAACCGATCCTTGTCTAGGGTGGTTGAAAGGTTTTTGGATTTTTGGCTTAAGGTGGGTGGCAAAGGATTTTTTTGAGGATAGGGGAAGATGGTCAAACTTCATTTCAAAACATGATTGCTAGTTTTCTCAAAAATTAACTTAAGGACAATAATTCATTTACTTTTATATATTTGCTCTTTTTTCTTTATTTCTCTTTTTTTTTTTTTTGCCCTAATTTTTGCTTAGGCCGCTCTTACGAGTTTTCAACCTAACTGGGCATTTTTATATTTTTGGTAAAGGACTTGCACCAAGGGAATACAACATTGACAAGGTATTTTAGAGATCACACATTTGCCCCAAAGATGGGGCATAAAGTGTTATTTCACTTAGGGAACCAACCGAAACGTCCAACTATGTACGATGTGGGAGCATGTACCTTATGGGTGGTCGGGGTGGGATTAGACTTTGACAGGATGATGGTAAGGTAGGGACGCTTAATCGACTCGGACAAAAATGAACACACACATGTTACCCAAGTCACTACACAAATGCTTCATGAGAGAGATAACATTTAAAACATGATAGAAAATTTTTATGGGCATTTCGGTCATTTATCATGGGATGGAAGAGATGCAACGTTTGGTTAGAAAATGTGAGCAAGCTAAAAATTTGAAAAAGCGGAGTGACTTGAAACACCTTGAGCTCGCAACGGCGCATGGCTAAACTTTTTCAAAAAGAATTATTTATCTCACAAGAATGCCTCACCTCTCATCACAATCTTTCTCTCAAAATTATGTTTTTTCGTTTTTATAATGCATGATGTAAGTATGCAAATGAATGAATGCGCGTGAAATGAGAATGCAAATGAACGAATGTATGTGAAATGCGAATGTGATGTATGTGTATGAAATGATAATATATGATTTTATTCGTCATGTCGGGGAATTACAAACTTTTCATTGGAGAGTAAAGTACAAAATTTAATTTTGACTTCAGCGTGCACGGCTTCTCTCCAAGGTAAAGATTTAAATTCCCTGACGGTCATAAAGGTGCATGCATGTGGTATATTTTCTAAAAATGCAGTAAATAATGATTTTTGGTTTTTTTGACTTTCTGATTTTTTTGGTCTTTGGATAAAAGACGGTCAGCACAAATATTTGTTTGTGTGCAAGGGTATGAAACTCCTTTGTGACCCTAGAAAGGTAACTTACAGAGTGGGTCTAAGGTTTCTTTTATAGTGAACCTCACAAGGATGGTTCTAAAGAATCTACACACATGGTTCCTAGAGCCAAGGACCCCACCAAGAATATCGACCCCAACAATAGGCAAGCTATTAGAAGGATAGCATCCTCAAAAGGAATCAAACTCTAGGTGAGATTTTCGTGACCACCCAACGAGACGTCGTCCCCGCAGCCATCACTACACAATCTCGTTTTAACTTAGGTTTGCACTCAAGTCCGGTAGAGGACCTTTCTCTCACAGTGTGTGATGTGTGTAGAGGTGCAGGTGTGTGAGCGCTTTAAAATAAACCCAAAGTCGCAAACACAACAAACATTCATACAAATATCGCCTTCATCCTATGGTTTATATATCACATAAAAATAAAACATGCAAAAATAAATAAATAAATAAATAAATAAATAAATAAGGGAAGGGTAAAAATTAAATCCTACAACTAATTAGACTAGGTTTTGACTCTCTAAAACGTTAAGTCCCCAGTGGAGTCGCCAGCTGTAGCGACCGAAAAATCCGGGAAAGGATTCTTCGAAATGGTTCTTTTAGGAAGCCGCCACCAAATTTTAGTTTAAGGGCAAATTCGGAAAATCCCTTTAAGTTTTAGGACGAGGCGTTGTTAGGGTTCTGAGTCGTTATGTGTGGGGAAGGTATTAGCACCCCACGACATCCTATTGTCTAATTAATTTAAGATTTATTTAATAATTACCCTTTTACTTGTAAAAAAAAAGACTTATTTAGGGATCCTGAATAAGTCTTTTAATGTAGTTCTTCCTGAAAATGTTTGTGGGTTGGTGTTTTTTAATGTAGGGATCCTAGGATTCCTCGAATCTGCATGACCATCGATTCTCAGACGCTAACTAACCCGGTTGTACAACCGACTTAGCCCCTACTTTTTGAAAATGATTTGGAATTTTTGAAAGGAGTTGTGAGATGGGTTAATTTTAGAATAGGTATTCTAGAACTCCCGAATCTGCTATGCATTATTAGTTACAGAACGCTGACTAACCCTGGTTGTTGTACAACCGACTTAATCCTCTATTTTTAGGAAAAATGGTTTGTTCATATTTATTAAGTTTTGGGAGTTCTTGAATCTATGCAATTTCATTGGCCCTAAAATAATGACTAACTTGGGTTGTACAACCGATTTAGCCGTTGTTTTTAGAAAATAGTTTATTCGGATTGATTAAGTACGGGTTCTTGAATCAGATGATCCATTGGCCTAAAATAATGACTAACCTTGGTTGTACAACCGACTTAGCCGTTTATTTAATTTCACGAGAAAAATTATTTTTACGTTTGCATTGGAAAAGAATTAAAAGGTGAAACAGGGGTCAAAATATTAAATTTGGGTTTTTATTAATAGCAGGGTATTGCATAATTATTAAGGGGTGCCAAGAGGAAAGTTCAGTTCAGCATATGGGAGCCCAGTATGCGAAACTGGGCTTAAGTGAGGGAGGGATGCGCGTGTGAACAAAGGGGTGCGAATAGCGTTCTGAACATTTAAAAAATAAAAAAAAGAAGGATACTACATAGGCCCAACACAAAAAAAAACCCTACAATTCATTTCCTCTCCTTCCTTCCCACACAGCAGCGCCGCTGCATTTGAGAGAGAGAGAATGGCGAAACTTCCGCCGGTTCTCACGGGGAAGAGAGAGATGTGCATCCTCGGCGCGATTTGCGCCGGTTTCCATGGGGGAGAGGAGAAACCGAAGCTTCTGCGGTTCGCGATGAGAGGGAGAGGAAGGCAACGACGAGAGTGACGTCGGAGACGGGTGGCCGGCGGTGTTGACGGCCAAAGGGAGTTGTTTCGGTTTGGTTTTCTTTTGGAGACAAGCTCGCTGGTTATGGATGATTTTCTGAGTTTGGTTTCGTTTTTGGGTTCGGTTTCGTGAGGTCCCGCCGGAGCTCGCCGGAGAAGATGACCGGAGCTCCGGCGAGCAAGCTAAGAGGTTTGTTTTTTCGTTTGGACTGGTTTTTTTCTTTGTCTCTGATCTGTTTTGTTTCTGCTATATATAACCCTTGTTCTTTTGGACATCTTAATAATAACAAGAGGTACATGTTCACAAGATTTAGTTGTCTGGAACTTCTTTAAATAAAGACAGATTTGTTGATAGGAGTTAAGTTACAAATAACGCAGGTATATGAAAAAGAAATGGAAAGAAACAATTTATACATATATTGGATGTTGTTGTTTTGCTTGCATTATTAGTTGTCTGTATCCTGTTAAGTCATGCTCTATCTAACTGTTCTCAGTTTTGTCGAAAAAAAAGAAAAAAAAAGAAGCCAACAATTGCATGGCAGGTTTATGAGCATATGGTTCATCAGAAATGCAATCCAACCACATTTACTTATCTGTCCATAATAAGGTGTTGTGTTAGCGGAGATCTCTGGGAACAATTAGAGGAAATCCTAAATGTGGGTAAAAACTAAAAATCATATATTCTGCATATTTAAATTTAATGATAGAAGACCAACCTGACTCCAGCCTTCGTTTATGCTCCTGTTATGATTCGGTTACTGTTGATCCTCCTTGACTGCTTGACTGCTATGCCTTATTTCTTTAGATCTTAGAAACCTCAGAACCGTGTTTAGCGGATTAGGGTTTCGATGTGAAACTCTAATCCTATTTTTGGGTGATTTTAGCAGTAGTTTACTGCTTTTGGTTCTTTGTGTTTTAGACTCTGCGCTTTGCCGCTTTATTTATAGGTAGAAATTAGGTTTTAGCATTAATGGTATTTTGAGCACTTTTATGATCCGATAATGTGGGCATATGAGTAGTCTTGGAGAGCGAAGCAATGCACCCGAGATTCATGATGCTGCTTCATTTATTTAATTTTCGTTTTTATATTCTTTATATTTTTATATTATCATTTTTGTATTTTTGGACTTTTTGACTATTAAGTGCTCTTAAATTGTAAATTAAACTAAATAGAATTTTTTTGACATTTTCGAAATTGTATATATGCTTAAATAAATTAAATAAACAAAATACGAATAAAATAATAAGAAAAAGGAGTCAAAGCAAATACAAAGACGAGGACGGGCTGACTTCGACAAATACGCTAAAACTAAACCAAAAATGGGCGTGTTAACTACAAACCCCACAATTAACTCGGAATCGCATTAGTCTGAATTTAAACCAAATTTTGAGAAAAATGACTTTAGGTGGATTTGCTCACATACGACTAAACTCAAATACCGATAATTAAATTGAAGAACGCACGAGAAGATCGATCATTCGTGCGCGTGCCTAATTTAAACAATGGTATTTCGAGTTTAGCTGAACGGAGTGACTAGAATTGGTTTGGATTGGTAACCGAGACTCTACACTGATAATTCTTGTAATCATGCGACTCCGAAACACGCCCTTACTAAAAATAAACGACTAAAGCGAGAAAAAAGAAGACGGACAAAATTGGGGTATAACATTGTGGTATGTTTGTTTTAAATAATAATAGTTATAGGTAGTTATTGAGTAGTTATTGGCTTGTATTAAATAAAGAAACTGTTTTAGAAAATAGTTATCTTGTCATTTGTGAATAGGTTAGGCGTGGGAGAGACTAGAGACTCTCATATGTTCTCTAGGTTTGTTCTTGTGATTTGTGTGTGAATTGACTTGTTTTATACAAATTATGTCTTCAATAAACAGTTTTCTGGTTGTGTGTATATTCTTATTGATGCGGACCGGAAGAGTATCAAGATAATCTATTTTATTAAAATTAGGATGAACTTTATTTTATTTTAATTGTAATAGACTATGCTTTAAGTTTGAAACTTGGGTTGAAATATGTAGGCATTTCTAAACTAGTTGGGCCATGTTGTGGGCTTGTATTTGGGCCTTATTTTGATTGTGTTGCCATGGCCAAACCCTAGCTATATAAGGGTTGGTGTTGCTTCATGTAAGGGACCTTTGATCATTTTATGATATTGTGAGTTTAGAGCAAGTTGCTTCTCTTAGTTCTTCTTAGAACCTCCATGGATCTTATCAAGGCTTGATTGTGCTTATGGCGGTCCAACAATGGAATTTATCACTCATCCTTGAATGTGGCATTCCTTCACTTCCTTGTATCATTTCTATCTCTTCCACATTTTGTAAGTTTTTCCCCCTTTCTAGTTTCTTTGTGTTTGGAGAAATTATGATTTATGGAAGGATCCTTGGATTTTTAGTGAACTTATGTGTCTAGTTCACATCACTTATTATCCAATTTCTATCATAATATCATGTATAATGATTAGGGGTATGGTTGTTTTGGCGCTGAACTCGCTTGGACGCCGGTAAACCCAAGCTTCATTGTAGCGCTTCAATTGAACGTGCATCTGCACACATGAACACGGGAACCAAAAGTACTGGAAAGTACCAGAAAAACCTTACAAGTTCAAGACTCTACCCCAAGTATAACAACGACCGTAAACCAAAATGAAACTAGGCTTGATCTGTCAGAGTTTGGGGCACTCACTCGATTGAAGGCGATAGAAAGGGGGCACTAAGAGAGCACATAATAACGATCAAACTAAAAACCAAAGGGGGAGACAAAAAGCCTAGAAGCTTCTTTCGTTTTTGGCGAACAATCGTGTTGTTAAGGGGTGAGAAGCGGCAAAAATGGGAGGCGACTTTGGGGGATTGGCCCGAGATTCTTCCGTGGTCGATGTGGGGGAGGAGAACCCACTACATTCGGTGGGGGTGGGGCACCACCACCAGGTGAAAAAGGCATGAGTTTTGTGGAGGGAGAGCTTCGGGTTGCAGATTTTTAGGGAGGAAACTAATGTGCCTCATACTAGTAACAAGATCGAAATGAGGATCTAAAGGAGAAGAAAAGGTGCCGAATGCACTGACCGGGCCCCTTGAATGACAAACGATCCTAACCTAGATTTAGGTTGAAATCCTAGCTGTAACGCCCCAAAAATGATTAAGTAAATAATTAGATAATTTATTTAAGTGATAATTTAGTTGGCCTTATTTAAAATAAATATAAGGAAATTAATTCAAGTAAGGAGTGGGGTGTAGTAAATAAATAGAGAGTATTTAATTAAAATAGGGAGGATGTGAGAAAATAATTAGGGGGTGTGCATTTAGGGCCCATTGGAGTTAAGTGGCCCAAACCCAATTAATAAAAACATTAGGGTCTTAGGAGAAACCTCACTGAAGCAAAATATCAAAATTAGAAAGGAGAGAAGAGTGAGGAGAGGCGACGGCTGGAGGCAAGGAAAGGAGAGAGTCGTCGCGTGAAGCTCGAGGAGGAGGAAAAGCTTGGAGTGTTCTTTGTCTTGGGAGGATCCTTCTTGATTTCTTGAGTGTCTTCTTCAATTAACAAGGTATGGGGGCTCTCTAGCATATTTAATAATTTATAAATCTTGAAACATAGGAGTTAGGGATTAGGAGTAATTAGGAGGCTAGTTTGTAATGTATATTAATGATTGGTGAAATATATGATTGATTTTCATGATGATATGGTGTTGTGGTACATGTGAATATGTTTCTTGATGAATCTTGATTGGCTTGGTGTGTGTGAATTGTAATGGGGTGATTAAATGTTTATTTAACATAATTTGAGTAGGAGAAAGTAGGCGCTTAATAGGTGTTTGGGTGATTGGTTGAATAGGAGAAATTTTAGAAGTGTGGTGTTTTAAGGTGGGGTTCGGGTTGTCTTTGGAAATAGGAGGAGGCGCGGTCTGCGGACTTGGCGCTGTGGTCTTTGTTTGGTTGAGGTGAGGTGCCGAGGTGAATGGGGTGAGTCTTGGAGGTGAACGGGGTGAGTGCTTAGAGGTGAATGAGGTGAGGTGACCTAGGTGAGTGAGGTGAGGTGAGGTCTTGAGGTGAATGAGGTGAGGTGACCTAGGTGAGTGAGGTGAGGTGAGGTCTTGAGGTGAAGGAGGTTGGTGACCTAGGTGAGTGAGGCGAGATGAGGTGCCGAGGTGAATGGGGGTGAGTCCGAGGTGTGTGTCTGTGTTTGAGTGTGGTGCGCCAATTGTGGGCCGTCTTGCGTGGCCGTGTGTGAGTGTGTGCTTAGGTGTGTGTCTGTGTTTGAGTGTGGTGCGCCAATGTGGGTGTCTTGCGCGTGAGCTGTGTGAGTGTGTCTTAGGGTGTGTGTGCGTGTTTGAGTGTGGTGCGCCAATTGTGGTCAGTGCGCGCGAGTGTGTGAGTGATGTGCCGAGGTGAATGAGGTTGGTGGCCGAGGTGAGTGAGGCGAGATGAGGTGCCGAGGTGAATGGGGTGAGGTGCCGAGGTGTGTGAGGTGTACCGATGTGTATTTGTGTCTTGCCGAGGTGAAGTGGGTGTGTCTTGGATGTGAAGTGGGTGTGTCTTGAGGTGAAGTGAGTTTGTGCCGAGGTGAATTGAGTGTGTCTTAGAGGTGAAGTGAGTGTGTGTCGAAGTGAAGTGAGTGTGTGTCGGCGAAGTGAGTGTGTGACGAAGTGAAACGAGTGTGTGTCGAAGTGTAGGTGTGCGCGCGATGTGGCAAATGTGATGTCAGAATCGTGAGAATTACGAGGTTTAGCTGTGATGCTACAACACGTGATATTTTTGTGAAGTGATTTTATAATGAGATATGATGATTATAGTATTTATTAATTAAATACTTTGAGTTTGTGTAGTTGATGCATGAGTCATGAGTCGCATTATCATATGCATTTCTCGGTGGTATAGGCTTCGGCCTCTTTGTGAATATTTTCGGTGGTATAGGCTTCGGCCTCTTGTGAATATTTTTGGTGGTATAGGCTTCGGCCTCTTAGTGAATATTTTCGGTGGTATAGGCTTCGGCCTCTTTGTGAATATTTTTGGTGATGGATCCACATGCATATGCCCAGTGGAGTTTTGGGTTGCATTGCATACATTGCATACATGTTCTGGTGTAACTGTTTCTGGTGTGATTGCAAATGGTGTAACTGTTTTACGTGTGATCAGTAGTTAGTGTAACTGCCTTTGGTGTAACTGTCTTAATAGTGTAATTGTTCTCTGGTGTGCCTGTTTCTCTGTGTTCCTCGCTTTATTTATTATTATCTATGCATTGAGACTCACCCTACTGCGTCGTGTTGCCTCGTATGTCGTGAACTCGCAGTGATGGTGATTGAAGGTGACTAGAGATCCTTCTTTGAGTATGGTCGAGTCGCTCGATACGTAGCACCGGGGTATGTTTATTTGTTATGTCTTTTACTTTGAACTATTATTTAAGTTGTTATTTTTCCACGACTGTAATGTTATTCCCGACTATTATTTTGGTGCTATGTATCCTCTAAACTGGAGTTTATTTTAAGTAATTGTTTTGAAGCATGTTAAGGTGTTTGGTTTTAAATGTGACACCCTCGAGTGGTCGCACCGAAATGTTTTTCACGCACTCTGATTTTCAAAATTAATTGAATAGTAGTCTATGTAGAAGGGGGGTGTTACACTAGCCCCCGTCTACAAGAAAACCTCGGGGAAGAGCCTTCATAGAATGCTTCTAGCATCGGCAAAAATGAAATTGTTAGTACATCAAATGTTTTGCGACTTTTAATAAGATCGTCGTATCATTGAATTCTCTAACCAATGCCACATGACCTTGATTTTACTATTCATAGAATTATATAATTTTTCATATTAAAACTGTGCGCAAACTAACTCTTCGTATTAATGTATCGGTATCTGATTTTTTTTTGTCAAAACATTGGTATCTAATTGATTAGGCCTATACAAAATGTAGGGTTTATCACACCGAATTAGAGAAGGACCTTTTTATTAAACACACCTCATACTCTCAAGCACCATTTATTTTTTCATAATCCTAAAAATACCCTCAACCCTTCCACACTCCCACTCCTACCGTATTCTGTGTTTTAATTTGTTTGGTATCGTAGTGTCGAATCGGTTCTATACCTTAAAACAGAATTGGTCCAGTAGCAAGGTACCTATATTTTAGTTTGTGAGAAGAGGATAAGGGAAGAAGAAATATGAGAGGAATGTGAGGAATTTTTTTTTGATTGATAAGGGTATTTTAGTTTTTTCACATATTAAGGGGTGTTTGGAGAATAGTAGGGGTTGTGCCAAGAAAAGTCCACTAGAGAACCAGACTGGACCACAGCAAAAAAGCCCAACCCAAATCAAATGGTCCGCAACCTACAGTATATGTGAAAAATGGGCGGAGCCCCAAGTTGAGTAATAAAATCCCTGATACATCAATTTCATCACTCTCTCACCAAACCCTAGCACACACTCACCACTTTCTCAACCCCGAGCTCAATCTCGCCGTCTGGGCCTCCTAGCTTTTCCTCAGGTAACTGATTCTTCTTCCATACACTCTTCTTCATCTTCTTTCACTTTATCATTCATTCATACATTTGAACTGTGAAAAACTGAAAATGAAAATATTCACAATTCTCCCGCCTCAACTGCGTTTGTTAACTCTCATTGTTCATTTGATTTCGCAGCCATGGCAGAAGTCATCCAAGAAGCCCCCGTCACTGTTCCAGATCCCTCACAGATCGATGTCAAACTCTTTAACCGTTGGACCTTTGACGATGTTCAGGTTCTTCATCTTTCCAACGCTCTTATTTTTCTTTTATTTCTCATTATTTTTTATTTATTTATTAATATTATTATCGCCGAAGTGTTCTATTCTATTTGCTCATCAGATTTAGACTATATAATTGAAATTGCAATTCTGGATTATTTTAGTAGAATTCACTTTCTGGTTAGGGTTTAAGCTGCCTATTAATTAAATTTAATTATTAATTCTAATTTCTATCTGAAAGTGTGTTAAAAATTAATTTTGAAAATGTGTTTTAGGAATGCTGATTTTTTTTTGTTTCGCTTTTTGGTGTGTTAGGTGACTGACATCTCCCTGGTTGATTATATTGGAGTTGCGGCATCGAGGCATGCGACATATGTTCCTCACACTGCCGGTAGGTACTCAGTCAAGAGGTTTAGGAAAGCACAGTGCCCCATTGTTGAGAGGCTCACCAACTCTCTCATGATGCATGGGAGGAACAATGGAAAGAAGCTTATGGCTGTTAGGATTGTCAAGCATGCTATGGATATTATCCATTTGCTTACTGACCAGAACCCTATTCAGGTTATCGTTGATGCTGTCGTTAACAGGTATGCATCCGTTTGTGCTGGAAAAAAAATAGTTCCATGTTATGATTTATGTGTTGTTGATAGTTGTATCTTTTATAAATTGATGTATTTGAAAGTTTAGCAAACTTGCTGATAGAAATTGTGTTTGATATTTTCTGAAAGTTTTCTTTGATTTTCAATTATTTCAATGTGGTTTTGATTTAAATTGATATTCATGGGTTACTTGTCTGGCTTGATATGGAGAATGGAATGATGAATATTTATTTCCCTATTGGTTTGACTGCCTGAATGATGGCGTTTTGTATTAGCTCTATCTGACCATTCTCCTTGTCTCCCAGTTCATGTTTTTTTAATTTCTAATTAGATTAGAAGGGGTGGTTCTCTTTTGGCTGTTCATCTCCTAATTATTCTTAAATTATTACTTATGTGTTATACTTCTTGATATGGTTAATCAATTATGTGGAAGTGTAAACAAATTATTTTACGCATTGTTTTGTTATTGGTTGTTGCTTGAAATGGTCTATGGGTAGTGAAGCTTAAATTTGATGTCAAAGCTTCTTTAGTTTTAATAACCAATCAATGATAGTTAGAGTTGGAGAATGACATGATTTATTTTTTCCCTATTGGTTTGATTGCCTGGATGATGGCATTTCTGTATTAGCTCTATCTGATCGTTCTCCTAAATAACCTAAAATGGAATTATGGTTAGTTTATTTTCATTTAATCAGCATCATTTGTTTGTAGAAACTGATTCATCACCGTGGGTATATATTTGTGAGTGGGTGTTGCTTAACCTGTCATTTTGCCTTTTTCCTGGTTCAGTATAATGTAGACAAAACACCAAGTAAAAGTGTTATAGCAATTTGCGTATGCTGGACATATTTCTTAAATATGCAATAAAAATTGTAGGCTTTGATTCTCTAAACAGTAAAAATTGGTTTGTTTTGCATTTAAAATTCCGAATGGACATGAATATGCTACCATAGAACTGCAGCATCAACAATATATTTGCGGCTCTTGATATTGCCTGTAGTGGATGAAATGTTAAATTCTTTCTAGATTTCTACATTTTGTTTATGACTTATTTGTTTGTATGTATTCTTGACTCATTCTTCAGTGGCCCTCGTGAAGATGCCACCCGAATTGGTTCTGCTGGAGTTGTAAGAAGACAGGCTGTGGATATCTCACCCCTTCGTCGGGTTAATCAAGCCATCTATCTTCTAACCACTGGAGCACGTGAAGCTGCTTTCAGGAATATCAAGACAATTGCTGAATGTCTGGCTGATGAACTTATTAATGCGGCTAAAGGTTCATCCAACAGGTATGCATTTGCAATTCTATTATTACCGAGTATGGCGTTCTGATGTATTATATTTTCTGTGCGTTTTAGTTTGTTACTTCTGGTTTGTGACTTGCTGAAAAATACTGCTATGTTTCAGTTACGCTATCAAGAAAAAGGATGAAATTGAGAGAGTTGCTAAGGCAAATCGTTAAGCAGCATGCAGCAGAAGTACTTGGGATCACAGATTTTGTTTTGCTCTTTGTACTTTATTTAAGATTGTTTTACTAGTTACTTATCGTTTTGCTAGTATGAACGATTTTGTTGCTTAAATGTCAATTGTGTTCTTAGACCTTGAGTTTGAGTATCAGCCTCCATTAATCATACTATGTTAATTTCAGTGAAGTTTAAGGATTTATGGCCATAAACTGTTTTATTTTGGCTTGGCCTCTTTGTTCGTCGCGTTCTCTATTTTCTTTCTACACTGGATGCTTGAGAGAGCGTTATTCTTGCGACCAGGTTAGGAAATTGCGACTTTTACCCTATTTATAGGGGTTACTACATCTGAGAAGTGCAAACATCCAAACTCGAACGCATTTCAAAAGCAACTATTACTGCTTTTCTACGTTATGAAGAGTGGGAAGGAAAGAATCGAAATCTGTGGTTATTGATCTAAAATTCCTCAAACAAAAAATTAGATGAATTAGATAAATAAGAATTCGAAAAACTAGAAGATAATCTCATTCCTCCAAACCAACATAGATGGCCTCGTGGCTTGAGCTAGCATAGGACACAGGGAGTGGATTTGACATTCCTAGGTCTAATTCTCACAGCAACAAATTCAGTATTGGTTGGTGTGCAATAAATAAACTCATGCCAGTCTTCTAAATGCCGTAATAAACTCATAAGGCCTTTTAAATCGAATAAACTCATACCAGCCTTCTAAATGCTGTAAAATTAGTAATAGTCATGTCAATTTTTTTTTGTTCATAGGTAAGTAAAGTCTGAGTCTAATTTTATCATGACACTCCTACTTTAGAGCTCAACCGAGAGATAAGTAAAGTTCGAGTCTAATTTTTCCATCAACAACAATTAAACTTTGATATTAGCAAAACTCATCTCTTTAGATCAAATGTGTCAACCACTCACACTCAACCATAAAGTTTATAATGGTGTCACCTTATTCTATTTTCCATTTAACATAAGGATGAAATTATACCATTTTAAAATTAAGGAGACTTTTTGGTCAAAAAACAAAGTTAAGGAGACTTACTTAGCTAAAAAAATTAGAGGATTAAATTTGCACGTAAAGCATATTAAATAGACTAAAAGCGTCGTTACATCTTTTTATTTTTTCTCCTACCTAACGGGTTCCGTTTAAAACGGGCAAGCTAATAAACTTTTCTCATGATGAGCAAGGGATCTTGCTACCATTGATTTTATAATAAAAATATTCAATAGATAGGATTGAAAACCTACAACTTATATAATGAGTTTTGTATACATTTAAGACTATTTGCAAAAAAAGTATCAAAAATATTTAAATTATAGAATTTAACAATTATAATATATAAAATAAAAGTAAATAACGTACTTTTATGTGAAATCGATCAATATTGATATTTCTGTTCTTACTATTTACTAAGTATAATTCACTCCCTTACAAAGACAGTCGATATTCATGTGTTTAGACACGAGTCAATTTTGAATTTTGATTAGTAAAATTTTAAATATTTATATAATAGTAAGAAATTAACTTGAGTCATTATATATATATATATATATATATATATATATATATATATATATATCATATTATTATATATTATTATTTTAGATAGGATGTGAGGTTTTTTCAAGGAAATGATTTTGTTTCTTGTCTTATAATGTTTTGTAATAATTAATTTAAGAATAATTAATATGATAGGTTTGACATAATTTCCCCTGACCCTTGAGAGGATTAAATCGTTGAATCAAACGTTGTTAGTTTCTCATTAATGGATTTTGTACCCTCCTTTATTTTGTTTTATGAAAAACAAACAACCAAAAGATTAAATATTTCCTCACACTACTTTGAAAGAGCAGTGCGAAACTCTAATGTATTTCTATCCCTGCTATAATAAACTCTAATTTAGCATGAAATCTAATAAACGGGTTTGACTATCCCTTATACTCGCTATAATATAACTTTGCTCATTCAGCCACAATACAATACCTCAAAGGGTTATACTACATTGTATATATGGCTTACAATCTATCAAAAAAGGATCTACCAAAAAATCTATCAAAAAATATGTGTGTTGCAATTTAAACGGGTTATCACATATTTCATTGCCATAATGATTCAAGTTGAATACTTTAGATTAAAAATGGTAGGACAGAATACATTAATGTAGTCTCATTTCTCAATTATAGACAGAACCCAACAACATAAAATAATGTTTTTTTTTACAAAGAGAAACTTATATTTCATTAATAATCAAAGAAAGGATAAACGTTGGAATACAATCGAAGTTGTGGATGCTAGCAAAATCCATTGATGCCCGAGCTAAGGAGTGGGCAACAAGGTTGACTTGCCTCCGAATAAAACAATGTTTATATATAGTGATAACTGCTATCCAATACAATTGTTTGCTGCATATGATTTAACTAAATATTTATAAGATTGTGTAACTGGGTTCAGTCTTATCATGCATGAGACGAATAACATAGGTGTCCTTGACTTGGCACATGACCATACCCCAAAGGAATAAGATTTATGCCTAATGATGGAAAATTACCTTCGAGGAAAAAAACAAATTCAAAAAAAGCATGGTTATGTTAATAGTTTGAAGAGATTCAAAAGTACAAATTCAGGAAGGGAACAAATGGAAAGAGAAGAACGACTCTAAAGAATACAAAATCTATACTTTTTGTGATATCACTATTTTAACATGTAAATAGCAAGAGTAGCTAGTGGAGAAGAGAGTATTTTCCTTTGTACCACTAAGTTCAAAATTCCAAAGAGCAAGAGTACCAAAATATATTATGAAAGGCCCACATGATCAATGTTTTTGCCATAATAGTACTCTAAAATTTAGTAGTTACATTACATGACATTGTAACTAAATTGAACTTCATAACAAAAACTAATATTGGTTTTATGGTTTTTTTTAAGAGAATACTTATTTATTTATTTATTTATTTATTTAATTTTATGTTTTTTTGTAAAAGAAGTTGGTTTTTTTGAAAGAATTTAAATAAGAAAAACGAAAAGGGGCTGCATTAGTAGAACAGGGGTGCAATTAGAGCAGAGGTTTGTATTATTAATAGGGTTTGTGAATGACAAAAGCCCAATTTGCATTTTCTGGGTTTTAATAAGTGGCATGCAGTTTTGAGCTTTCAAGAGCAGATATAATTAAAAAGAAGTGTAAAACTAAATCTGACATTTTTTAAAATAAAAAAAATAATAAATAAAGAATTAGTATTTATGGCTCATTAATTTTGGTGAGAGAGAGTGAGTGTTTTGTACTGATAAATGCAATTAAATTTGAATTCAATATATTGGTTCCTGTTTTTTAAGGATTTGATTAGCAACAATGTTATTAAAACTGACCCGGTGATTGACCCGAGCAGGACACTGGGTCACTGGGTCAATGGTCAAAGTGAGGGGTCACTGATTGACTCGCGTGACCCGGTATTAATCAATTTGATATTAAATTAATATGAGAATTAGACAAATGTAGGATATTATAAGTCAATATTTTTAATATAATTGAAAATTAGAAACAAATTTTAAAATGAATAAAATTACCCATATTTAATAACATTCTAGTTAATAAATATATAGAATCTAAAATCTATGGAATGTGATACAAAATATTAGATGTCAAATAAATATAATATATAATAACAAATATATAAGTATTAAAACACATAATAAATAGTTATAAATAATAGGTAAAGGGTTTTGCAACCAAAGGATGAATAGGGTAAATATATTGTAATACACTTCAATATCATTAAAATGTGGTGGCTCAAATGGTCAGCGTCAAGAGGCCTTAGCATGAGGGAATGAGGGAATGTGTTCAATTCCCTGTTTTTTTTTTTTGTGATATATTTCGAAATTAATTGTGGTAAAATCTTCAGAATTAAAATGGTGACGTGGATTAAACTAAGGTGACGTGAATTAAAATAGAGGTGACATATTTAATGACGTGGACGGCTACATCAAGAATTCTCTCCAAAATTCCCCTCCTCCCCTTTTCCTCCAAACCCTCTACCCCACCCCCACCCCCCCCCCCTTTACCCCCACTCCATCCCCTTCTTTTTCCTTCTCCAAACTTTCTCTCCCCCTTTTTTTTTCATCCATTTTCCCCCTTCATATTTTTATTCTCCTTTTCTCCTCTCTCGCTCTCGCTCTCTTCTTTCATCTTTTATATTTTAGTGGTACTTTACGATTAAATAGAAAATGTACCTCCATAATCAAATTTTTGGAATCGAACATTAATTTCGTAACAAATTATATAAAGTGTAACGCTATACAGTGTACCTTTGGGGTGCTTTAGTGTCTGAAAACATTTAATTGTTTAAATATGCGAAGTTTATTTCTTAGTAACAGAATCAAACATTAATTTCGTAACAAATTATATAAAGTGTAACACTATGCAGTATACTTTTTGGGTACTTTAGTGTTTGAAAAAATTTAATTGTTTAAATATGCGAAGTTTATTCCTTTATAACAAATTTTATTTAAGAAAAGTTAATTTTGTAACAAAATTTAAAATTAATTTTGAGCCAAAATATGTAAAGTGTGATGCTAAGTAGTGTTTTTTGGGTTCACTTAGGATTCAGAAATAAATTTAGATTGTACAAATATTCAGTGTTTGTTTCTAAGTACTTGGTTTGGTCAGACCAAAAAATAATTTACTGTCAAAAAACGTAAAGTACGACATTAGGTAGTGTGCTTCAGGTTACTTTGGCGTTTGGAAATATTGTTTAATATGGGCTAACCATTTACTCTAACTTTAACACAAATTATTTTTTGTTCGACAATTTGTTATCCATTGTCCTACTACGAAGCACTTTCATCTTTGCAAATATATGCTCATTTTTTTGTACAGCCTGACTTAAACAACATCTCAATAACTTCTATCCCCGTTCTAAAATTTTCCATAAAATAACAAAACTATTACAATATTTATAGTCTATAACTATTTTTACATGTATGCCATTTGAAATTTTGATTTTAGTTTCATAATAATCATGTCACATAACTTAAGCTTTGTCTATAATATAACCTAAATCATTGTCCCCTCTCTCTATAAAACTTAAGCATTGGCCCCGTCCATCGGACGGGTCACCACACTAGTATAATCTAACCTATTTGAATGAATTATGGTTAGTCCTTTTTTGTCAAAAAAATTGCAACCATATTTTTGAACCTGTTCCGGAGTGGGCCAATAGGCCCAAAAGAGTAGTCTAGAGCAAACAGGCCTTGGAGCGCCATATGGGCCAGCGGCCCAACTCACCATGGCAGGCCCAAAACGGCCCACGATTGACGTACTCCGCAAGACACGCTAACGGCCAGGGCGCCTCGCCTACCAACAGTATATATACGACACTCACTTGTGGCTTCAGGTACGTTATCCACCCCTTGTGAATCCTGCCCGATTGCACACCTCTAACTAGAGCGTCAGAGTGTCTTTGCAGGTACCACCCGGGGGCGTTCAAGACCGGTCCAGATCTCTCTACAGCGACCGGCCAATAGAACAACAGCGGCGATTCAATCTCTATTGGTCAGGTACGATCAATTGGCGACCACAGTGGGAGGCTCGAGCGCTATCCTACCTTCACCATGCTGCCGCAAAAACAACCTGTTACGCGGGCATCATCACGACTCAATCCCTCTAGGCAGAACGCTCGCCCTCGGCCAACCCCAGAGGGTATGCCGGTGACTGTTCACGAATCGCAAGGCAATCATCGCCAAGAGCCCTCGGTGCAGGGCGGCCGAGAACCAATCTTGGAACAAGTATGGCAGCCGGCTCTACAACAGCAAATCCCGGCGGAGCTCGTCGATGCCGGAATTGCGGAACCTCTGCCCGAGCACGTGACTCAAGCATTCATGCAAATACTTCAAACTAAGAATCAACATTGCTGAACGAGATGAAATGATCTCGCGCTACGAGAGAGGGTCAATGTCAATCCGCCAGCGAGCGGCCAACGAAGAATCCTCAGCTCAGGGTCACCCATCTCGTAGACATAGGACGCTTCCTCGAAGGAGCGTCCCCCACCGTGGAAGCACCTCTCGTCGATCGCCTGTACGCAGAAGCAGGGCACGTAGGTCGCCCGCTCGCAGGAACGTGCGCAGACGCCGTTCCCCCTCATATGACTAAGACTACACAAAATCCAGTTATCACCCAGAATCGGATCGCTCGTCTGCTAGACATTCTTCTTGTGAATCCTCTCATTCTCGAAGATCGAGAAGCCGCTCCTGGGACTCGTACGATGAATTCAATGATTATCGCGATGGAGTAATCAGAGATGTCTCTTGGGTCGCTAATCGACCGAGGAGGCACCACTCCGGGCGACCCAGGGGGAGATCGTCGTCTCAACGGCCACAACCATACAGCCAACCGTTCGGCGGAGGGCTCTTTCGAATGCCGGTTAACGAGGCTTATCTCACAATGCAACCCTTTGGGCCGGTTCATATTTTCAATGACCTTTTACCAGGGAGATACGTCGTTATCGTGTCCCCAGAGACTTGAGAAAGCCCCCAAATCTGAACAAGTTCAACGGTCGAGGAGACCCAGACAAGCACTTAAGGTACTTCAACAATTACTGCATCTATAGGGAGTTAGGAACGACCATGAAGTGCAAACTCTTTCCACAGATGCTCGAGGAGCGAGCACTGGAATGGTGGGAGAGCATGCCACCAAACAGTATCTCCTCTTGGGACGACCTAATCAGGGCGTTCTTGGCCAACTATACGGCCAACAGGTGCCAAGATCGATACGAAGAACACTTGGATACGATCATCCAAGGGGACAATGAATCATTGAGACAATACATAGAGCGGTTCAACGCCGAGGCCGATCAAATTCGCGACCTAACAGACAGAGATAAAATGAAGTATCTTAAATGTCGTATCAGACCAGACCACATATTTGCAAAAGAGTTTGCCCTAAGTCGGTAATGGACTTGACCATGTTCCTCCGAAGGGCCAACGACCATATACGCTTTATGAAGAAGCCTTTCGCCGCTAGAAAGAGCGCGCCTATGCGCGCCCATAAAGGAGCAGAATAGGTCGCTTAAAGGACAAGACAATCCTCGTGATAACATGGCAGATTATTGACCTATGAATAAATATCAGGCGGGAGCTCTTTTTCCCCACTGGGGTTTTTTACTGAGGTCCGACCGCTAAAAATCTTGCTTTTGTATCTCTTCATGCTCGAAAGTATGACCGGTCGCTCACCATACGAGTAGCAGCCGAGCGACCGAAGTGCCATTGAATGGCCCAAACAAACGTAGACCAACAAATGGTCTACGGCGAGCGTAGGCTGCCGAGCGGCCTTCAACGAGTGCCATCGAATGACCAAAACAAACGTAGACCAACGAATGAATTAATTTTACTCAACAACTTTTTTATTCCCTTATAGCATACAAGTTAACTTTCTGTATAACTATACTAGTTAATTACGAAATATTTCATCTGTATAGGCATGATTTTGGGGTAACCTTATCAAAATGTTCAGTGAATCTCATTAACCATAAGTTCTTTTATATTTTATGTTTTATTCTTCAGTAACTGAAGTAGTTTGGGAGGGGGAGGAGACAGAGGCAAAGACAGAGTCAAAGAAATCTGATGCGGTTACAGCAAAGAAAGCTGACAACAATGCATCTATCAATTCCGGCAACAGGTTAGCCTTAACACATTTGAACTGAATGATTTGAAAAACCAATATACTTCAAAGGCAGCATAATACCTTGTTAGTTGTCCCATGAAGCATAAAAGGTTCTTCATTAGGTCAGCTTTTCAATTTACGTTCTGATGTATTATATCTTCTCTTTAACTTTTGCGTTTATTTTGTTTTTTGGTTTGGCTGACTTGCTGAAAATATCTATTGTAAGCCAAGTTTTGAAATCATGTTTTATGATAGTTTGCAATGATTACTGGCAGCAAGAATTTGGGTGTTATTTTTCGTACCCCCTCATTCCCTATCACACCCCCATTTTTCCATAAATGCCAATAATACCCCTGTGTTTTTTAAAAAAAAAAAAAATTAAAATTTTCGGAATTACCTCAAAATAAGGTAATTCCGGTTCAAAAAACAATTAAATTTTCGGAATTACCATTTTTAGAGGTAATTCCGGTTCATAAAAATTAAAAAATTTCGGAATTACCTCTAAAAATGGTAATTCCGAAATTTGTATTTTTTTTTTTGTTTGTATATTAAATTAATATTTAAACGCGTTTTATTTTGGAAATATGATACGAACGGTTTATGATTTAAATAGCAATATGTCAAAATATATAAAATGAGCAACATAAAAAAATATAATGTACAAATACAACTACTATGGGTCCAAAATGTTTAACAATGACTGAAAATAAGCACGTGAAGTGGGTGAACGGGCGACATCTAAGGCATCCCGGTCAATCTGCTTCTCTCTGCACTCTCTCCTCATATGTCTCTGGGACAACAGCTCTCGATGATATGGTGGATCCCGAGCCGCTCGCCGTGGCTCGGCTCGCTGCTGTGGGTCCGCACCGAGAGTAAGACGCACTCCTCGTTACCTGGATCGTACCAAGGAAGGTAATCGGGATCGCACTCGTCGTGGTAGCCCGCCACTCTACTAGCTCCGCCAAAATGTCCGCGCCGAATCGATACATCAAGAACCCTCGTATGATCCTCGTCGCGGCAGAGGAGCATTACCCGAAATGGGTGGAAGAGGATCCTCTGTACGCGCCGAATCGCCAACGCACCGCTCGCGGCATGTAGGGAACAACGTCATCGCCCCAAAGCAACCCGACCTCGGCAATGGATATGTTCGACAAAGGAACATACCGCTGTGGTCATCATAAGGGGGTGAGGATGACATCCCCACCGCAGAGCATCTATCTCGCGCCTCTAAAGTCCACCAACTTTACTTTATCCAACTTCTTGTGTTCCCACCGGTGGCACGTGGTCGATGCATCCTAGCTAACACTTTCCGACCAACGATCGTGGGAAAGTGCTCGTAGATCCAAAGATCAAATAGTTAAATTAAAAATAATCGCTTATTAATATATGTTAAATTTAATTAAAAGTTTTAAATTAAAAAAATAAATAAATGATTACCCGAGCGATGTCAGTATCCGCCGAATCGCTTGGTCGTATAAAAGACCGCTTTAAATCACCGGGTGTAGAGGTAACTAAGAGCGGCTATACCCCAAGACCATCGCCACACTGGCCAAGATCCTGAAGCGGATACATCCACCTCACGCACTAATGTGTGACTCTTGTCGGCCCGTAATGGTGGTGCCTATCGAGAAGAGCATGTAGCACCGCGGCACGCTTTCATAAGCACCCGTGCCATGTTCGCCTTGTAGGCTTCCTCTACACAGAGATCCTCGAATCGCCCCGTTATCCTTAAGCTCCGGATGACAAGTGATGCTTTGATCCATGCCCAAACGATCCACGACCATGTGAAAAGCCTCAGCAGAATCAAAATCGGCTTGTGGTCCAATGGGGTGCCATCCAATGCATGCAAGTGGAGCAAGACGGCCACATCATCCAAGGTGACTCGTCATCTCCCCAAAGGGCATGTGGAATGAACAGTCTCGGGATGCCACCTCTCCACAAAAGCGATATCAACTCATGGTTGATTCCCGCCAGTGTGATGTCCAACTCGAAAAGCTTAGCGGGACGCAACCGATTGCTCTCACACGTGGGTGGTGGTCGATGAGGTCTAATTTTAGAAAACTTCTCGCCGTGAGATACAACCTTTAGTTTCCGAGGTTGAAAAATTCAAATTAAACCAAACGTTATTTAAAATAAGTAATTAATTGTTGTTAAGTAAAATTAAAATAAAAAATTAAAATATTACCTCGCCTCTATCTATCCAAGACGCGCAGTGCGTATCCCAGTGTAAATATAAGGGTGTGTGCTCCACAGCTGGGGCAGGCTGAACCTCCTCCTCCTCAACCTCCTCCTGAACCTCCTCCTCCTCAACCTCCTCCTGAACCTCCTCCTCCTCAACCTCCTCCTGAACCTCCTCCAAAGCCTCCCAACCGTCATGATACATCTCTCGGGTGCTCTGTTGGTGCCGCATATAGTACTCATAATCAGGGTGGTCTTCTATCCGCTGCTCATACCGGGGTTGAGGCTGCTGAGGCTGAGGCTCAGGCTCAACCATCTCTACCACTCTGGCACGGGCTCTCTCGCGCCTCTGACGCTCAGAAGCATGCCCAGCAGCTCTGAGCCTCTGTAAAGTATCTGGAGAAGGAGTATTGCTACTACGCCTCCCCCCAATCTTTGTGCTGCTCGCTGCCGCCGCGCGCGTCTTTGCTCCCAAGACTCTGCTCGCTCTACGTTGTCTGATCGTCTACTCGCCACTGTTAAAAAAATAAATGTAATTAGAAAATATTAAAAATTGAAAAAAAAAAAAAAATTAGTTTTTCGGAATTACTAGGTAATTCCGAAAAACCCATTCGAATTTACTTACTTTTTCCGAAATTGTGAAATGTGAAATGTGAAATGTGATTTTTGTAAATTTTCAGGGGTATTTTTGTCCAATTGGGATATTATGGGGGTGTGGTAGGTAGAGCCGGCAAAATGGGCCGAGCCCGCCGGGCCGGGCTAGCCCGTAAAAATATAGGGCTTGGGCCTATAAATTTGTGTCCGTTTTTATATCCGGGCTTTTTAGCCCTACCCATAAAAGCCCGAGCCCGCACCGGGCTAGCCCGGCCGGGCCACGGGTAGCCCGCAAGCCCGCAAATTAAGATTAAAAGGCTTAAACTTATAATGCATTGCTGCCATTTTTTTAAGTTTATGATGAAAAATCACCTATTTTTTCACCAAAATTGAATACTATTGTTGCACAATTTATCACATTTGGATAAGGCCATGTGAAACTACAAACCATTAGCCTCTGTTTTGATTTGGTTTGGCAATTTTTTTATCTATGCATGATTTTTGTGTCAAGATCCCATAACTTTTTTGTGGTTATTAAATCCCAAACATAGTGTCATAAACTCCATTTCATTCCTACATCTCCATAGTTGCTCAAATTCTCTCTATTTGCATAACCTATACCACTTTACATCTTTCTTATTTTTTTACAATACTTTTCATCTTTCTCTAAATTGTTAATTATATATTTTCTATACCACAGTGGCATCAAGCTTAAAAGGCATAAACATATAATGCTATATGATGCTAAATGGCTAAATAAATAATGGCTTTAAATTATTCACATTAACCGTGACATTACATAATTAACATTGATTTTTTTAAGTCTTGAACATGTATTTTATTTTTAAAAAAATTAATTGTAATTAACGTTGCGCATAACACGGGCTAGCCCGAAAAGCCCGTGGCCCGCATAGGGTCGGGCTTGGGCCACAAAAGTTGAGCCCGAATCTTAACCCGGGCCTTTTGGCCCGCCCTATAAAAGCCCGAGCCCGATGTGGGCCGGCCCGATGCGGGCCGGGTAGCCCGTTTTGCCAACTCTAGTGGTAGGGAAGGAGGGGGGTACGAAAACAAAAGCCCCAAGAATTTTAGCTTGCCATCTCAACTCAAGTCGCGGTTTTTATTTTCCATATAATGTGTTAGAAAGATGAATAGGCACATTTTAATAGTTTCTTTTATGTGTGATAGATAAAGGTCTCTGGCATTCGACGATTATTGGTGTTCGATCCTTCAATGATGGAAACTTGTTTAATTCTTCAGGACTCTTACTCTTTCTTATGGATAGTATCTATCTTGACCGCAGTTATTATACACGACCTGGGCATTGATCTGGTTAGGGCATTGGGTCAGCGGGTTAGTGATCAGACTGACGGGTTAGTTGTTGAATTGCATGACCTAGACACTACTAAAAAAAGAAAAAAAACAGTATGACATAGAAATTCATTTATCGCAAAGTCATCAATTTTTTTTACCATACCTTACAAAACTAAAAAAAGTTATATCAACACAATATTAACATAATGTACCAACTCACTCAAATTCAAGAGTTCATATTATCAAATCTATAATCATAAGGTTCCTAATTATGTAATTTTGGAGCTTTTTTTTAGTTTTTTCAAAATCGCGCAAGAACCCTGCTGGGTCACTAGGTTGATCTTGCAATGGTTTTTACGAGATATTGGTTCAATTTTATTTGTAATTCAACAAAGAGTTTGTTGAATTGCTCCATGCATGTTGAACTCAACATCGAAATATATGAGAATCTAGTTAGATTATTACCCTAAAAACAATGAAGTTCAAATGGTCAAGAGATATGTCCAGGTGTGGTTAAAGTGCTCTAGCAAAGTTCCTTAAGAAATAAGAAGCGACCCAAAAGAGTTTGACAATCACCAAAGGTGAGGTTAGAAGTAACTTGGTTCAAGCGGCACTCTAACAGGCTTTGGAATCCGACGTACACAACGCCTAATGCTCATTGTATTGTCGATCTGTAGTAAGATAGACAATGCATCAATATTATAGGTCAGGCACACTGGAGGCTACATGGACCCATTGTTGAAGCAAAACCCAACCTTAGGATGCAAACAAACGATAATGAAGTTGATATTTGTAAATATGGCATTGATGGAGTTGAGACACATCAGGCCAAATCCACTACTATGAAAAAGAACAAGAGAAAAAGGCTAATGTATATTCTGGGGTGTTTGTATGGTCAAATTCGATGATATTAAGCTTGAAATAGCTATGTTGGTTTGTTGCTCTTTTAGACGAAGCATTACTATATAAACTCTCCGAAGGAGCGAAAGAGAACGCATGCCTTGAGAGTTTAGCTAGTTTGTCATATTTCATCTCTAATTAGGGTTTTTAACACAACAAGGCCTTAGAGTTTGAGATCGCCAAATTGCGTGGTTTTATCGACTAGGGCTAAGGGAGATATTGTTTAACTTCCATAAACACGTGGGTCACTTCCATTAAACAGTGAAGTTTGTGCTTTTGTTTCTTCGATGGTATCTTCATCAAACAAGGTCTCAATTAAGTTTACTTGTTTCCTCAAAAAAAATGTTTTACCAGTTTCCTCCAATGTTAATGATTCTTTTTTGTTTGCCGATTGTACTTTTTTTTACACACATTCAATGCCCTAGGTTTTGAAGAAATTAGGTTTTAGACATACGGATAAACGTTGTTTAAGAGGTTTACGAAACAAATGAACAATCTCTTTTCTTTAAATTTTTGTATGGTTTATTTTCTTTTAAATTGAATAAACCTATGGACTTCTCAAATGCTAAGTAGGATTAATGATAGTCATGTCACCTTTTTTTGTTTTGAGGTCTTCGACCACACTCAGATGTCTAAGGAAAAGAGGTCCTAGCAAATATGGAGAATGACCAAGAGGTAAGTAAAATTTGACTCAAAGTTATTCCATGACAAACAATCAAACTTTATTACTAGTTGGGCTCCTCTCTTTAGATGAAATACGTCAATCACCCGCACCAACTCTAGAGTTAATATTTAGGTAATAGAGCGGCTGATCTCCTTGCGAAGCTTGCTGCGAATCATCTTCTCCTGTCGAACTGGGTTTTTTTTCTCCTCCTAGATCGCTTGCTGCTTTAATTGATTCGGAAAGAGTTGGTGTTTGATTGTGTAAAGCGAGAGCTTCTCGATCTCGTTGAGTATCGAGCCTCAATGTGTTTTCTTCAGTTGCTCTGGGTCGAAGCTTTGCCTAGTTCTCTTTTGATGATGGATGTTTCTAATTTGAAGTGGTGTTGAGCATGGTTGGTGAAATCATTGATTGTTTGCTGAATTAGGGTTTGTATGGTGGAAAGTAGAAAGGCCCAACTCCTATTTGCTATTTAAGTGAAAGTGGGTATTAGTGTTTGAAAGTTTCTCTATCCTCAATTATGCGTGAAGTATTGGATCGAGTTATTGGTGAAAGCGGGTTTGGGTGCTCCATGTACCATCCGTTTTGTGTTTTTTTATTGCTCTTTTTGTTGTATGGACCGAAATTCTGTGGCCCAATTTACTTTTTTTTTCTAGTGTTTTTCGGGTTGGGCCGGTCTTCTGTGGCCTAGTACCTGTTTGTTATCCTGTTGTAGGCCCATGCTTCTTACACACCCCTTGCTACTCATCACACACTACCCAGCTGTGCGAAATTACCAAGCTGCCCTTAATGAAACGCAACGTTTTAATTTTTTTTTGGAAGTTCAGGACGGTTCGATAGTTTACCATCGAACCTATTCGATTGTAAAGTATCAAGTACTATAAATTTTGATGCACACCCCAAAGTTGTTTAACAGTGGTTCAATAGTTAAATAGCGAACATGTTCAAATCTTTAAGGCCGAACCACTATTAATGAGACATATTTGATTTCATGTTATTTTTGCACGCCTTAAAATCATTGCAAAACGAGGTTCTCACATTTCACTCTCGTACTCAATTTTCTCTCACTTACACAAAAACAATTGGGAATGATTGGCTTGGAAGGGATCATTGATATTATTTTGCAACTATTAATTGATGATGCTCCATTACTGGAATTGGAAAATAGAAATTCTTAGCGAGTGTAGCCCCTATATTACATATGTTGTGCACTTTTAAGATCAAAGCGTACCAATACAAAATTCCAATTGCAATATGTTTAGTAATTTGAATTAGCAACACCATTGTTCATTTCGTCAATAAAAGTTTTATTCTGTGAATTTCTTATGATTATTTGCAAATGAATCATTGTTGTTTACGACTTTTTAAAAGTACCAATACTACAATTCTTTTTTGCAGGCATGTACAATTTTAAAAATAATAATATTTGTGTCAACATTAACAGTGGTTCGGGCTTGAACTATCGAACCGGTTCGTTACTTAACAATCGAACCACTGTTAGACAAATTTGGAGCGTGCAACATAATTAACAGTACTCGCTACTTTACCATCGAACTGGTTCGATGGTTAACTATCGAACTGTCCTAAACACACAGAAAAAATTAAAAACGCAGCGTTTCATTAAGGGTATTTTTGGAATTTTGGGGTTTGATGGTGTTGAATAGAAAATCAATCAGTGAAAATCAAGTTGCTTATAAAAAAAAACAGTGAAATCAAGTTGAAATCCCAGTAAATACAAAATTACAAATAATGCAAGACACAATCATCTCTCTAACTCTTCCCCTCACAAAAGGTAGCATAGCATATATTGGCGGGAAAACGAAGCGGAGGGAAATAAGAGAAAAACCCCAAACGCTATTTTCGCCGTCGTTCCGTTCCAATGTCGCAAACTGAAACCCTAACCTTGATTGAGGAGATCGATTCTCTCGTCTCCGATAAACTTCAAGTGGTATCTCACTCTCTCTCCTCTTTCCTTTCGATTCCCCCTTTAAATTAGTTCAGAATTTTCGTGTTACTTATGCAACTTCAGTTTAATCTTTTACTCTGATTTTTTAATCATTAATTTTCCCCTTTATTTTCTAATTAACAATATCGTTCTTTTACTTGTGGTCCTTATTTATTCCTTCCATAGATTTGAATTGCGGAGGGTTTTTGTCGAATTGTTACCCTCATCCCAAATTTATTTCATTTTTGGCAATTATTTTGATTTCAAACCGTGATGCATCTTCTTTCAGGTTTCATACAAATGGTTGAGTCGCAATTATATGGTATCTTCCAATGAAGCAAAAAGGTAGGTTATTTTTGTTTTTTTAAACGAAATGGGTAAAGAGAATTCGCTTGTAAAATAACTTGATTTTTACTATGTTATGATTACCTGAACAGTTGAGAATTTTGTTACATGTAGGTTGCTTCAGGAATTTGTTAAAAAATACGAGGGTGAGTTGGAGGTTGTGTATGCTTTGTCTGGCTGGTTAAAGGGTAACAATCCTAGTTACCACATTAGGCTTGTTACTGGGCCAAAGCTTGCAGGTACTTTTTGATTATAATTATAGTAGTATCAGTAGTGGTAGTTGTGAATTTGCTGCCATGCTATGACGGATTTTGTGCAATTCACCATTTGTCATAAGATATTTAAATGCAGTATGATAATATTCTCTGGTTCTATTTGAGTTTCTATTTGTATAAATATAAACCTTGTGTGTTTTATTCATGGTTTTGTCATTGCTTAGTTTATGCTTGTTTGTTTGGTTTGAGGAAGACCAAGCTAGTAGGGCCAGACTCAAAACTAATACAATTGATGAATGTCATTTTTCAACTTTCAAGTGAAGTCTTGATTGACATGTAGCATATTTTTCTACAGAAACTGCAGTAATTTGTGTTTCTGTAATTCTTCTAGCTGAAACTAGGACATAAATAAATTTTGTATTTTTCTGACTCACCAGCCTTGTTTGATCAGTTCCGTCTCTATTGGAAGAACTGTTTATCAAGAACATTCACGAGTCATATGATGTGTGAAACACAATTAAGCTGTGCAGTTTACATTTTGAAAAACATTGTTGGTAAATAAGTTTTTTGAAATTTTTTCCTGTCATTGTTTGATATGGAGTGGCTTACAAACATTAAGAAGTAGGAGTAACATGAAACAACAAATTTCCACTTTTTATGCAGAGGCGCAGCAAGAATTTGATGGAAATTGCTCAGTTCAGGTATATAGTGTGCAAGCTAGCATTCCAAAGGATCCAGCTGTGCTTTGGAATGCAGAATTCATTCAAGCAGAGGAGCTCTTCAAGCAGCCTTCCTCAGTTGACAATTGCTTGAGAGATAATAGGTAGGTTCCGCGTCTTCAGAATATGTATATACTTACATGAATTTGAATTTGCCATATGGTCCTCTAGTAAGCAACTCTTGATGTTAGTGGGAGTGCTTTCTTGTGATTTGTTCTGATTCCTTATAAAAATTATGCTGGGAGGCTTGGTTCAACAACACATATTACACTTGCAAATTTTCTTTTTAGTTCTCTTTGCAAACAAGCATAATTATACTTTTATGTCCTACACTTGATAAGAAGCCAGAGTTTTATCTTTTTCAAATGGTTTACGTGAATTGCTGGAATAGGAGAACTCAATATCCTAGATATTTATGTATTTAAGAGAATAACTATATTTTCCATGTATAAAGAACAAAATAAAGAATTAAACTGTTTTGAATGAGTATAATAACTTCCCAATGATGCATTGTCTTCAGTAATTCCCAATGACAAATTAATCACTGCTACTAGTTCCAAACCTTGCCATTTTCTTGCTAATGATATTCTTTTCATAAAATGCAAAAGAAAAAGCTTTCAACTAGTCAAAATTCATCGAGCCAAACTTAGATCCTTCTGTCTTCTGTTTTTGGAATGTGCTCTCTACTATTTGAATGACGGAGCAACAATTTAGGGTTTCTAAAGAAAGATTGGCAGAAAAACCAGTTTTTCCGTTGTTATTTGTGCATGTTTTGGGTTCACTCGCCCTCCCCTTGTGCTCTTTTCTTCTCCTATAAAAATGTAAATGTATATATATATATATAATAATGTGATTTTGGTTTCTATTTTGCTAGGAAAGGATAAAAGCAATAATGCTAAGATTTTGTGATGCATATGTCTTGAACCTGTAATAGCATGAAACATAGTTGCTTTGAAAATTTGAGGAAAACATTTCAGTTGTGTGGAAAATATTTCTTAATATTATTTCAATTGCATGTAATGACAAGCACTAATCCCGAATATATATATATATATATATATATATAGTAACTACATATTTACAACACTCCCCTTAAGATGGTGAATGAGTATCTATCATTTCCAACTCACAAGTAAGTTGGCCGAAACAATGTGTTGGCAAGCTCTTTGTTAACACACCAGCCAGTTGATGTCCAGAAAAAATGTATGTTTTTATTATCAAGCCACCATCCAGTTTTTCTTTAGTAATAATAATAATAATAATAATAGTAGTAGTAGTAGTAGTAGCTCCCAACTTCTATTTATTTCAAGTGCTTTCATGTTCATTTTGTTGGCAGTTACAGTGCCAGCAAATATACCATAATAATTACATACTAACAACAGGTTCTTTTTTGTTTGTGGTTGGTTTTGTTTTATATCAATTAGAAATTAGAAATGCTTCATATACGGCTTTTGAACTGGAGAATCTTTGACATCAAAATGATATTTTTTATAGCCAGAAGAAAAATTGATGATTTGATTTTGCAGTATTTACTTCATTAGCTCAAACTAATATCTCAGTCTGTAGTATTTTTATATGTTGCGGCATACAATTTACTTAAGTGTAAGATTTAATTTCCAGTATATCTTCATTAATGGAGAATATAGTCATTGAAAATGGTTATAAGTTTACAACAGTTTTATTTTAGAGCCATGTGCTGAGTCTTAGCTCTAAGCAGACATGCACGCATCACAATCATATACTAGTCCTTATATGAAATACGATGTTTTGATTAATATGTATAGATATGCTTGGGATTTCCTGGTGGCTAACAAACATATTTCTCAGGTTCTGTGGGATCTCTAATTCTTTTGTACGAAGGAATGTGGATGGCACACCTGTAGTTGCTGCCATTCCTCAGACAAAATCTGTAGTAGGCACGGTACCTACAAAGAGTAACATAGTTCACCAGCCTCCAAAAAATACAACTCATGATTCTACTGCTAAAGTTGATCTCAAATCACAGAATGGGTTGAAAGATGTCAAGAGTGAAAACAATGGTACAGGGAATACTGGAGCTCATGATAACATCAATAAACCTACTGCAGAGAAAGAAAAGGCCCTTCCCTTGGCCACCGGCAAAAAGAAAGTACAAGCTGATAAAAGTGGCTCTGGAGGTTCACTGGCAAGCTTTTGGGGTCGACCAAATGCAAAACCCAAGCCCTGCTCCACGTCAGCCAAAAATAATAACACGGTTTCAAATCCTGCTGGTCAGTTTCCGTTGCAGTTTATCTTGCAGTTTACTCTATATGATTTTTTTTAGGTTGTCAGCTCTTTATGAATAATCATTGTGTCTCCAATACTTTTATTGACACATGATTAAATTTTTCAGAAGCTACTGAAGATGCCCAAACTTGTGCTCATGAAGCAGGAGAGGGTGACAGTGGTGATGATGATAATCATGGTATCACTGTAAGAAGATCATCTAACAGGAAAAGGAGGGTTGTCTTTGATTTCTCAGATGAAGATGAAGATAATGTCATCAATTTAGGATCACCTGATTTACCAAATAAACAATCATCTCTAGATTCCAAACAAAATGACAAAAAGTTATTAGAGAAAGCCACGTTAAATTTTGACTTGCCGATAGAAATTAAACCAAGGGTCAAAGAAGAGAGATCTACTGAGCAAAAAACTCTCCAACCAATAAGAGAAGATTTATCAGTTATCAGCAAGTGCACAAATACTGGGAAATCATCTACTGAGAAATTGCAGAGTGGTGCTCCCAAAATTAGTGTAAATAAGGATAGTGTAAAAAAGACCACTCCAAGTTCCCCTAAAAGGAAAAAAGTGATGAAGACCAGGATTGATGAACGAGGGAGAGAAGGTACTCTTAAATGCATCACTTCAACTCAACAGCTTCTATATTCCCTTATGCATACAAGTTAACTTTCTGTATAGCTATACTAGTTAATTACGGAATATTTCATCTGTATAGGCATGATTTTTGGGGTAACCTTATCAAAATGTTCAGTGAATCTCATTAACCATAAGTTCTTTTATATTCTATGTTTTATTCTTCAGTAACTGAAGTAGTCTGGGAGGGGGAGGAAACAGAGACAAAGACAGAGGCAAAGAAAGCTGATACAGTTGCAGCAAAGAAATCTGACAGTAACGTAACTATCAATGCCGTCAACAGGTTAGGCTACTATCCCTTATCCTTCACACATTTGAACTGAATGAATGGAGAGGCCAATACTTCAAAGGCAGCATAATACCTTGTTAGTTGTCCCATGAAGCATAAAACGGCTGCTCATTAGGTTGGCTGTACAATTTGTGGTATTTCTGAAGTTGCTCCAAAGTTTGACAAAAATATCTTACTTTCATGGTATTTAATAATTTTGGTTTGATACGAGCAATTTATGGATGTAAGCAGTTCACTGCTCATTCTTACCAGATGATAGTCCACTCTGGCTAGCAATAACATTTTAGAGCTCATTTTAAATCTGATTTTGTTTAAACTCAAATTTCATAATATTAAAGAAAAACCTTCACTTCTGGATTACGAGATTTAAGTTTGACCGTCACTGACGACTTGTCTATTCGTCACAATTTTCAGTGCTCCGGCAACTAAGAAGCCAGCAGCTATATCGAGTACCAATTCCAATACAACAGGAAAAGGAGGAAGCAAGAAAGGAGGAAACTCAAAAGATCCCAAACAGGGCAACATTCTTTCATTTTTCAAGAGAGTTTGAGATCTTCACAAAGTATTACAATGTTCAAGGGACAATTCTTCTAGTAGGATAATTCATCAATGGTACTCCCTTCCTGATTGTGAGGATTTTGCATTATGTAGATCTGGTTCCATTTTAGTTGGTTGTTTCACTGCAATCTGTATTCTGGATAGTTAAATACCCTAAATGCGTTATGTTTTATCCACTTGTGTATATTTTCGTTAATATAACTAATGATTTGCCCAAATAAGCATGATTATAGGACTGAACTTATATCCATATCCTCTTTTTCCATCCTTTTTCTCTATCACAATATAAGCATGAGAGAAAAGAGATAATGATTAAAAATAGAGATGATGATGAGAGTGAGATTGCGAGATACAAAGAAAGGAGGGAGATGGAGGAAGAGAGTGAAGGAGATGACCCAAGTCGTAGGATTTACATAAAGTTCTCTGTTAAAATAATAGTCAATCGCTGCCAACTTCTATCAGCAACCGTATTTCAAGAGACCCATCACATATAGAGCTGTCAATTTTGGCCCGGCAATGGGCTCAATTTTTTGGTTGGGCCGGACTCTAAAAATAGAGGCCCAAAACTGACGGTAAGTTTTTTGGCCCAACCCATTGGCCCAATCATATATATCGGTCGGGTTGGGCTGGCCCATGGGTTAGATTTTCCAAGTTTCAATATGTAACAATATTACATACTAATATTTAATCAATTTATATCACACACTATTTTTTTTGGTTTACAAATACTGAAAACAAAAAGGAAAAGAGAAGGCTTAAAGCTTACAAAAATAGTTCTTCTAGCATCTGATCGAAAAGAGTAACCAAAATACTAGGAGGGTTATCCAATTGGACGAAAAAATCTGTTCCATTAAACCCTATTTTAGCCAATAATTAGTATGCTTCAGGCTGTCAAAAAAATTAACAGGTTAGAGAAATATAAATCAAAATTTGAGAGAAATCATAAAGTCAGTAATAACATTAACTTGGTAGTAAAAAGGTAATTAACATACTCCATCCATAACAAGCGCAATCATTGGATATGCACTTCCAGTATCTAGGAGAGACGCAATATTCAGTTGGACAATCAGAGGCAGATTTGCATTCATAAAATGCTGTGATGTAAAACAAGAATAATGTTACTTATAATGGATGAAAGATTGTGTATAAAGTAGTATAAAAGAAAAAATTTAAAGGAGGAGAAAAATAGTTTCATACATTTGGTTACAGCAACAAATAGGGAAAGGAAGAAGATCACAACGTAAATAAACTTGATGATTTTAGCCATATTTTTCCTCCTTTGCATGTAACAAATAAAAAAATGTACGTTTGAGTATTTATAATATGAAAAACTCCATGCTCTGACTCTATCATATGGATTGAATAGTTTTTTTTTTTGGTGACATTCGTATTGAAGTCATAGTGATCACTTGACTATGTTAAAGGAACAAACATGACACATCAATGTACAGAAAAGATAGTTGTCAAAAAAATATTAATTACAATATATATACAAGTTGCATTTCTGTACCAAAAAAATACAAGTTGCATTTCATCAGGTCAAATTTCATTGGTCCATGTCATTAAAAATATCCCACATCGTCATCCTATGCATACATTAAAATCATTTTTATCAAAAAAAAATTAAAACCCCTCCATTAAGAAAACTAATGACAGCACTAATAAAAAATTTATAATATTAATTCCCATTTATAAATTTTTCTGGCAATACGGCAATCATTTTTGTAAAAAAAAAAACCAATACAGAAATGTTTTTTTTAAAAAATTATAAATTAGCATAAGAACATAGTACTGTCTGTTTCCCATTACAAAAGGATTAAATAATCAGGTCATATTTACAATAAACATGTGGTTATTATCATGAAACAAAAATCAAGTCTTATTCAAAAAAATCTAACACGAATGTACAAGAGAAAATTGTTTTTTTTAAAGGCAAGAAGAGAAAATTGTTTTAAGCACCACGAAATAGTATACAATTCAACCTTAACCTGCTTATAAATAGGCAAAAATACACTGGAGGTCCTTTAAATTATTTATTTATAAAATGTTGGTCCTTTATGTTTTTTTGTAACAACTTAGTCCTTTAAGTTACCTAACGTATTCGCCGTTGACCTTTTTTCAAATTTCCGTTCCAAAAACGCCTATGTGGCTTTAACGTTGTTGATGTGGCTTAACGGTTGCTGATGTGGCTTAACAGATGCATGTATGGCAGTACACGTCACCTTAAATTAATAATTATATTTATTAATTAGTTTTTTATTTAAAAAAAAACCAACAACACCTCCCTCATCCCTTTCATCTCTTTTCCAGCAAAGTTCTTCCCCAACACTCTCCTCCTCACAACTCTCTCTTTCTCTTGCAATTGCAACAAACAACAAATATGAAATGGAACCAGAAAAATGACTCTGAAATATGTGGGATAAAAACGAATCGAAATATGAACGACAAGAACAAAATATGAATGAAAAACGAATTGAAATCTGGAACAACTAATGTGGGTTTATGGAAAAAAAACAAACTGAAATTTGAAATCTGGAAAACGAATTGACAAATCTGGGTTTCTGGAAATCCAACGAAAATGAAATTTGGGTTTAAGGAAATCGAAAGAAATCGAAGTCTATGAAAGAAAAAGAAATCGAAATTGAAGAACATGATTTGGATTCATGAACAAATATGGGTTCTTGAATAAACCTCAAACCCAAGTCCTCAAAATCAAATCTCCTAATTTGGCTATCAATCACCATTATCCCCAAACTACAAAGCCAAAATAGAACAGAGATTTGGAATGGGATGAAGAAGGAAGAACCCTTGTTCATCTCAATTTGGGGTTTTTTTTTAATGTTTGGTAATTTTTTTTTGGATTGAAGATGATGATGATGAATAAGCAAAAAAACAAATGCATGTCTGCAAATTTAATCCAACTCAGCAACGTAACAGCCAAGTCAGAAACGTTAACGCCACATAATCGTTTTTGGAACGGAAAACTGAAACAAGGTCAACGATGAACACGTTAGGTAACTTAAAGGACCAAGTTGTTACAAAAAAAAATATAAATGACCAAGTTGTTACAAATAAATAACTTAAAGGACTTGCAGTGTAATTTTGCCTTATAAATACTAGAAACATAATGTTGGGTTCAAGCACAACACATCTTTCTCACATTCAACTGCTAATTAATCAACCTGAAGTAGTTGTTACTTGTTACCATTATTGTTTGTCACATTGCATTAGCTACCATGGTTTGCCTTATGGATGATGCTTTCAAATTCATCATTCAAAATCATGGACTCAGCACTGAAGCCAAATACCCCTACAAGGGTGTTGACGGTACATGCAATGCAAATGAAGCATCCACACAAGCTGTTACTATTTCTTGATATGAGGATGTCCCAGCTAACGATGAGGCGGCACTCCAAAAAGCTCTTGCTAATCAACCAATTTCTGTAGCTATTGGTGCTAGTGGCTCTGCCATTCAATTTTACAAAAGCGGTGTCTTCACTGATTTATGTGGAACTGAGTTGGATCATGGTGTCACTGTTGTGGGTTATGGTGTTAGTAATGATAGGACTAAGTACTGGTTGGTTAAGAACTTATGGGGAACCAGTTGGGGTGAAGAAGGGTACATTAGGATGCAAAGGGGTATATATGTTCCAGAAGGACTTTGTGGCATTGCAATGCAAGCATCCTACCCAACTACATAATAATTAGATTTGGACACCCGTATTCATAAACTACACATATAGTTCTACTATATATATATATTTTAGATAAGCAAATAGTTCTACTATCTTTATTTATGAATCTCATCTCGTGCACTTGTGTATAACTTTAATGTATCTACATGAATTTGTGTAAATGTAAGTTACTATATATATAATGAAAAATGAGTTATGATTATGGTTACGACATGTGACTGACATTGATTCACTATTCACTATAAATAAAACACCAAATCACAAAATAAAATGCTAAATCATAAAATTGCTTAGTTAGGAAATAAAACAAACATGAAGGAGTATCATATTTACCTAGTCAAGGAGTTGACTCTCAAGTCATTTTATGAAATATGGGTCATTCCTAAGTGTATCAATTTGACATTTTTCAAATTTATCTAGTTGAGATAAATCCGGCCCTCTCTGCTAGGGTTTTGACTTTCACGCCTCTATGGCCGACGGTGACGCTTGGTGACTGCGTGGCTCTCCAACTGACGTGCGTCTGTCAGAGGAGTGCTTGTTCCCAGAGGCTTTCGCATCACCTTTTGAACCTGGTAGAACATCGCATGGGAATGGAGGAAAGTTCGGTTTCCGTGCTGCACAAGTCCAATCCCTGCTAGGTTTGATCACGTCGCAGTGAGTCACATTGCGCCATCGATGTCACGCGTCGGCGAGCTTCACGCATGCGGGAAAGCCGATAAAGCGCCGTGTCGCCCGCCTCATACGCCAACGATCGGGGCGCTTTTTCAATCGAGAGACGACTTCATGATGCCCAATCAGATGGCGCTCCTGCTTTTGTCCATCAGATCGCAACAACTGGTATTCCACCCTCTGCTATGCAGGAACTTCAGGTTTTATTTCCGGATTGGATACCTACAGTTGCAACTGTGAGAACTGTCAACCAGAACGTTTCTCAAAAAGAGGCGAGAACTGTCAAATCTTTTGCGCAAGTCTTGACAGAGTCCAACAACAAGAACTGTGATATTCCTCTTAGTCAGCTGCCTTGCCCGTGTCTCAAAGGAGATGATCTATCAATCTCAATTTCTGAAGAGGAGTATATGACAGGTTTGGAAGAATGCAAAACACACCTTCACAGTAGAATTTTACTCTCAAAGGGAGACACTCCTATTAAGTTAGATGCGTTGAAAGCCAAACTACAAGCACTCTGGAAACCAGCAGGTAAGTGGGGACTAATTTCTTTAGGGAAGGGATACTATGAGTTTTCCTTTTCTTGTGCTGAGGACTTCCAAAGAGTCCAGTTGCAGCCTTCTTGGCAGTGCAAGCCAGGTCTGCTTCGTTTATTTGCCTGACAGCCTGATTTTAACCCTTCGAAACTCAGACATACAAATACTCAATGTCGGATTAGGATAACAGGTCTGGCTCAAGAATATTGGCGCCCCAAAATTCTTTTTTTAATTGCTAGTTGTATTGGAATTCCAATTAAACTAGATGATACGACAAGCAAAAGCTCATTTGAGAGATCTGTTGGTCATTTTGCTCGAGTCTTGGTTGATATAGACATGAAATCAACACTCAGGGATCACATCCTAGTCGAGAGACCGGGCTATGCTTTCTCAGTTGGTATAGAATATGAAAATTTGCCTACATTTTGTTCAAACTGTAATACTGTTGGGCACACCAATGGTGTCTGCAAAGGAATGAAACAAGTTTATGTTCCCAATCCTAAGAATATTGAACAACCTACGCATCAAGTGGATTCTTCTACTCAGGTAAACCAGCAGCACGGGGGCTCTTCCACTCAGGTAAACCAGCAGCAGGTGGATTCTTCTACTCAAGTAAATAATCAGCACCAAGGGAAATCTTACACACAACAAGGGCTTCCCTCACCGATTGCACCTAGAGAAAATGACAAACATTCCACCCCGGCGTCTACGGGTGAGTCATTTGTCCCTGCCACGGCTACTACGGAAGTTGCGGCTAGCACAACGGAAGCTAGCCGAATGGGTAGTAATTCCACTCAGCCTCCCACCACGAACGAGGCTTGATTCTACTCATAGTTCTCCAATTAACTCCTTGGAGGAGGCTTCTTCATCCCCCAAGACTCAGATGGATACCCCCCTTCTAAGTTCTAACGCTGTGGTGGCTCCTGACATGAGTATCTTAGGGAAGAGGTGGGGAGATGTCTCAGGTGATGAGGATGTGCCTGCTGTCCCAGAACACGTTGCTACATCGAATCCGGTAGTTGAATCTGACATGAATATCTTATGTAAGCTCTGGGATGGATCTTCAGATGAAGTTGGTGACCCTGTGACTTCTGAATCACATGGCACAACGGCGTCTGTACCAGTTGGTCGTTTGTCCAAGTCTCAAAGGAAGAAAATCTGGCGGAAACAACAATTTGTTGTTGGCTACAATACTCGCTCAAAGACAAATTTTGTCTCTGAATCCTTTTAATTTGGCTTGTTTATAGCTTGAACCTCTAGTTTGAGTATATTCTATATATCTTCTATTAGTTGATTGATTATTGTCTAGCCTGGAGGCTATAGTGTTTTAGGGGTCATCTTACGGCTTTTCTATTATTGTTTTTCTTTGATGGCAAGGGTTTTGGTCTAGTCCCCTTCGCTTTTCTCTATTTTTTTCCTTTTCTTTTTTTTAATAAATCCAGGCAATCTGCCTGTTTGTCAAAAAAAAATGTGTATCAATTTGTTAAATTCTAGGATAGACTATTTATCTTGATATCTTGTTAATTTTAAGTGATTGGAGAAAACTTGGAGAGTATCTAGAGAAGTAGAAGTAAGAAAAATAAACCAAAAGGATCGTAGTCCAATAATTATAGGCAATAAGAGATTGAGATATTAAAGAAAGAAATGTCAAGTCATTAACGATTCTTTTGATTTAGTTAGAAATAAGGGGCGGAGAGGGTTTGAAAGAGAGACCAAAAACATCTACCCTTTTAACGATTAGTCATTTTGATCACTGTTCATCAGTTTATAAGCGCGAAATGTAAACATCAGTGTTGATCATTCGCACGGAGCCAAATGTAAAAACTTTGCTGGACCCCACCTCAAATTAACGTGTGTAACTAGAGTGTTAGTCCTTTATTAGTTAAAAGGTTAGATAATAACTATCTAAAAACCAGATCCCGTTTAAAACACAGAGCTATAAATGTAGTTCAATTGGAGGTTAATTTTACCCAAGTTTTGCACGCGTTCAAATGCAAGTTACAACCTGATTTCCATTATAAGTTTCGAGTATAAGCGGGAAATGGTGGAAATATTTTTCAAACATATTACATAGTAGGCAACGTGGCATATTTGGAATTTTTTTCTATATAAGGACCAAAGCCTCACTGCCATCCCCATTCACGACACACCTGCATCTAAACATTTCATTTGGATATTTGGATATACTTGCATTTGGTCATCTGGTAATATTTGTCAGAGCTATAGTTGTAGTCAAATCATTTTCTAAATTATCTCATTAGTGTATTATTTTGTTGGTTACAAGAACATTGAACCTTTCAAATTTAAACTCGATGATCTTTTTTTTCCTTTTCAGACCGATTCTGTAGATTAGATGGCATCTGATATGGATTTGGTTCATAGCCAAAAACATTTGGAGGTCTACCATGTTGAGTATGCGACTGGCAAGGTATGTATCTGTTCAAAGCATTTTCTACGTTGATAAACTTTTTTTAGTCTCTTTGTCTTTGTAACATCGTCTATAATAAATTTCAGGATTCTGTCAAACTACCCTACTGCTTCTCCAAAAAATTTTATGATTATGTTCCTACCAAAGTTATTTTAACAGATCCTGTGGGAAATGAGAATAATGTCTCCGTTGTCAGAACTGGAAACCGTATTTATTTTGCAGAAGGTTGGAAGCATGTTGGTCAGTTTTATGAATTAGGTCATGGTGGATGGTTACTAATGAAATATACTTCCTTTGGAAACTTTACTATTGAGGTTGAAAACTTATTTGGAGACAAGATCAAATATCCTGCCGTTGGTAATCAGTCTGTGAAGAATGATTATTCCAACCCTATTGTTCTTGATGTTGATGATGATGAAGGAGTTCAGAACGTTGATCCTTCATCTTTCATTGTTGATCGTTCTAAGTTCATCACCGCGGTCAAGAAATGGTTCAGTTTTGACGAAATCACTGGTCACAACTTGGTAGGTTTTTCACTTCATGTAGGTCAATAATAGCCATTTTAACGTTTGACTAAATTATCTCTTTGCTTGCTGTTTAGGCATTCTCAAAGAATTGGTGTCAATATGCGTTATCGAAGAAAGATGGACCTGTCACAATAGTCGATGAGTACGGGAACACATGGGATTGTTATTATAAAACTGTTCTTTCTGGGGAAAATGTATCTGGATTGGTACGTGGGTGGAAGAAATTTTGTAGCCACAAAAAGTTGTATCAAGGACAGGGTGCATGTTTTGCTGTTCTTCGCCCTAACTCTAACGTATTGTACTATACCCCATCTGCCTGATTTGATCCAGCTTCTGTCAAGACTAATCTTTTTGGAGCCAAGTTAAACTTAATTTTAGCACTACTTAAGGTTAAACTTATGTAATGACCCTGAAGAATTGCAACCCAAGGATGATGACTGCATTTCATCCTTATTGGAACCAACTATGTATGGTTATATGTAAAATGTTTTAAAATTAATCTATATATTTCGTTCCTCATGTCACCTTCTTATAGAGCGTTCAGATTGATTTATGATTTTATTCCATCTATTATCAATTATATTCCATTTAATACATTTGTTGTATTTTTTTTAATAATGTTAAATGGAATTTGTAATTTCCTACCATAGTAACTCCACATTTTCCGTAAATGAATATATATTTGCGGTGCAAGTTGTCACGCAAAAATATGGCTTCTGTCTTAGATAAAAATCAGGAAGTCACACGATAATATGAATGTCATATATAAGATATTACTAACTTACTAAGTCTTAATGATTATAGTCGAACTTAGATACTGAGTATTTTCTTAATTCTTCCCAACCAGTAATTGTGTCAAATAATTTAGCCAAAGAAAACAAGGGTGTACGTAGAGACCAATATTCTAAAACTCCATAGGAATATTTTTACATTTTAAGTAACTATTGGTCAACTGGTCAATTGTAAAAGCAAATATACATTACTTTTAAGACTGCACCCTCTGTTGATGTATTTACTGACACGCACAATTTAACTTTTAATATTTTTTCAACAAAAATGGAATCCTATTAAGTTGTCTATGGTGTGTAAGTTCCGGACTATATAACTTCTCCACCAATTCGTCCCATAGTTGAAACCATGAAGACGATATCAACTGAGATCTTGGGCCTGAAATTAGCTGCTGAGAGTGTGCCTCAAACGAACATGAATTCCTTGGCAGAAAACAAATCATCTGATTATGTCTATGATATCAAGATTAAGTTCGAACCATTTCATCTGGAGTTCAACATAGATGAGGTGATTTTTTTTTAATCGGTTTTTTCTCATTTCTCATCATTATTTTTATATTTACTCACCTCAAATAAAATTTCATTATACGAAATCATCAATAAATGGCAATCACTTTTGTATGGATTTTGTAGGAGATTGTAAAGCTACCTAGATTGTTCAATAAGCAACATTTTAATGAGATTGCATCGAAAGTCTTCCTGTGTGATCCCGCGGGTAACATGTTCCAGGTAGCCGTTATGAAAGGATACACTGAAGCTTATTTTGTCCAGGGTTGCACTCAAGTAGGCAAGTTTTATGGTTTGGAAATTGGAGGTTGGGTTACCTTAGTTTTCGTTGGGTGGGACATGTTTCTGATCCAGTTAAGGGATAGGTTAGATGAACCTGTGTCGTACCCCCTTCCGGCAAAAATTCATCGTCTTGGGGAGTTTCCCACTGTTGTTGATTATCCTAGGGAAGATCTCATGGCGGCAAATTATGCAACAAATTTGCAAGAAACCACTATGTTCCATACATTGGACAAAACACTCACACGATGATGTACACTCGGCTTTACGGTAATATCAATTGAAATTTGTTACTGTATGTCGAAAACAAGACAAATGCGTGTTTCTATTATCACTAATATTTCGTTTCTATTATGACTAATATTTCATCTAATGAATGATTCTTTTATGATATTATGTGCAGCATCTTCCTCTTCATTTCTGCCAAGTCGCATTTCGGCATTCTGGGCAAAAAATTCTTATCTTTGATGAATATGGTCGCACAGCAACGTGTGTTGTTCAATTCCAAGTTAATAAACCAGATAGCTCAGGTGTTACAGAAGGATGGATTCAATTCTGCACTGATAAAGCTTACTTTGAAGGGTTGCGTCTTCAGTTTGGTGTTCCATGTGCATCCCCAACAATGATGAGTGTTCTTGTGACACATATGTTTAGTTGAAAATCACCCAATCCGCCAGCTATTCGCCTCATGTTACCGGCTTAGCAATCCAACTATACCTCTTTTAGATTATGCTCAGTTTTTAGATTAAATTTGTTTTTACCGAATATTAGTTTAAGATTGTAATGTCAGATTTAGTCAAATCTCACGTAATTCAAATGCTTTTATGCTGAATTTTCTATATTTAAAATCTAATGTTTTATTTATGGATGTTCCATCGCCTTTCATTAAGACTATCATTTAAAACCAATTCATAATTTGTAAATAATTTACGATTGAAATCAGTTAACCAAATTTCCTTAGGTTATCCTTCAAAAACTAAGAGGACTAATAATGATTAAGTGGGTTGATTTAGTCACTAATATTTCAACCACGTACAACCCAACTATAGTATATAAAATTTGTTTTCATGTGTTTTTTTTCAACAAAAATTCCACAAAATTATACGGGATTGACCTGATATGAAACCAAAAATTTCGTCGTCGCAATTAAAGTCATATGGAGAAATCTCTAAATATCTCATCTTTCTAACAAGTTAAAAATAAACAAATTGAACAAACTTCAATTGATAAGCATTTACATTTTTTTTTATAAATATGTAACATCTGTAATAATTATGCAATGTTAATACAACTTAGTTGCAACCTAAAAATATTCAGTGATAGTCATTGTATCTTAACCAATTTAGTTTACTGGATGAAAAATTTTGATTTGACATAATGTAGATCAAGACATCAAAAAAGTAGACTGTAGATGGTTGGGTCAGCTCTACTTTATACTTTATGTCTATTATGCTGAATATTGTTGTTTGTGTGCTCAACAAGTTTCGATCCTATACTGCAATCCATAGCAGATGTCACTTTTAGGGAATTAATTAGAAGATATTCTTTTATTTCAATTTTATTTTTTCCACTTGGGGTCTAATGTGTCAGTAGATCACCGGGGTTATCAACACTTGCAATCAAGTGAAAAGTGTGTAACATTATTTGTGGTTATCTCTTTGATCGAAGCCTGGCTTTTACTCTAATTATATTTGCCACTTAATTAACTTTTGGGACGAATGGTCATGTCCATATCAGGAACGAGATCTTTACCCTTCCCAAAGAAAGTGTATTTTGCCATTATAGACATTTTACAGGTGATAGGCATAATGAATAGGTAGGCTATGTCACGTTGAACTGATCTGTAACACGTCACAGTATAGTCGTCGAAATGGGTACATGTGGTGATAACTCGATTATGGGTTTATTCAATTGCAGGTTCCAAGAATGCAGAAACTATATCTGTAGAAATCAGGAAATTAAATAATTACTGTTGATACCTAAATCAGTACTACTACCACGTTGAACTTTTAATGGAAACCAGATTTTATCGTGATTTAGTCGTCACCTGTTGAAGTTGCAGATTGATTTAGTCTAACTTGAAATTAATCACTCCTTTTTGTCAGCCACTATGACACTCCAACAACGTGCTTTCATGATTAATGTGTAAGAAAATGGGCAGTAAAAAAATATAGTCTTACTACTATATTATCGTATTAATTACAAACACACTGTCTGTAGAGCATACCTACCGTCGTATATGTGAAGTTAAGTTTTTCCTGTAACCTATATTAGCAGTAGGCATAATTGGCGTCATTTTCCAAAGCACGTTCTTCAGCTATTATCTGGGAGAAAATCTTCTGTAACACCTGCATGAAGATCTTGGGCTATATTCACTGGAAATTATAATCTCGATTTTTTCCTATTCGTGATCATGCAACGATACACCTTTGTCAAAGACTTTAGCTTAAGATATGTCAACTTTAAGTGAGTTTTTAGTTTTATTTAATTAAACCAGACATAGCTATTAGTTAAATTTTTATTTTAAATTTGTAATAAAATCAATTGTCCTTTTACCACATAACCATGTATTCGTCGTTCATAACTTGGGTTCAATCTATTTCTCCATAATGTCACAAATATTCCATACATGCATTATGACCGATTGAAAAATGTCCACCAATGTTATAGGTAGTGGTGATCAAAATTCAAAAAACCAAAAACATTATACAAGTCCAAATTTTTCAACAACACCAAGACATAGTTCCACAATCCACTCTTACAAATGTTGTAATCATAAAATAGAAGAAGTATATATTTACAATAATGCTATTTTGACAAAAAAGCCTCCAAAATTTTGACAAATATACTGTGGGACTCAATCTGAATAATTTTATTCACAATAAAAATAATTAAAAAGTAATTATGGGAGATACGGTGTATGTGTATCAGTCTATTTGTAATATTTTTTGTCACATTTCTGGGTAATATAGCTTTGTTGATATACTTAAGGGTCCAACTAACTGGTTCCATGTCTACGAACTCTAACACTGTTATTCCGCTATGATATAAGTTAATTAGAAGGTCAAAATGAGCTAAACACTAAAGATATTAGTTTAAGTCTTGAGTTTTTGTCATTATCACCTAAAACCAAGCAACTCAACAATGCCACATATTCTTCCCCTATATAAATGGTAAAAGGAGAGCACCTCTAACACGACACACTCTTTCCTGCATTTATCAACACAGTTATCTTCTTCTCCCATTCTTTAGCTTAGTCGTTGCACATTAACCTTTTATCTATTAGTCCTTCTATTCTAATTCTAATTCAGTTGATCTTATTATATCTAATAGTTTTTCTATCTCTCTTTATTTTTTTCTTTTTTATTTATTACAATAACAAATTATTGATCCAACATTTATATGTTCGTACAACTGAGTAACTTCATTTTCCCTTGCTTTTAGATGGCTTCACAAGTTAACTTCATCAAGCAAGTAGTAGCAGGGAAAACCAATTGGAAAATCAGGGTTAGAATAACCAATATATGGACAGTTCAAAGTAAAAACAATGGGCAGGATAACTTGCAGGTTGAAATGCTTCTCCTAGACGAAAAGGTATGATCTCTTTTGAGGATACTCTTGCGTTGCTCTTCTTTGAATTCTGTCAAGCATTCCACATGTAATTTCTATTTTTCAAATAGCGTGGCAGGATTCTAGCCGTTATACCGAAAACCTGGGTTACTCGATTTGCTCATCTTCTTCAAGAAGGTTCCACTTATCTCCTTGAGGATCTATCTGTATCCCAAAACGATGTCAAGTTTAAGAGAACTAACCATAAGTTCAAGCTGGGCTTTTTGGGAACTACTCGCGTAACTAACATTGATGCTGAGGAAATTCCTATCAACTCTTTTGATTTCATGCCTTTCCCAAACGTTTTGGCTGAGACACGATCCGATTTGTATCTGGGTGAGCTATCTTCTTATTAAACGGCCCTACTATATATATTATTGTACTTCTTTCATGTTTTATCCAAACGTTCCACTTTAATAATTTTCATTTTTCCATCATGTAGATGTCATAGGACATGTTTCCAAAAAAGATCATATCAAGGAAAAGCAGTACAATGGGAGGACAACTTTCATACTTGATGTTGTTTTGGAGGACTTAAAGTATGTTTCATTTAAGTAAAATAATGTTGTTCCAATGTTCTTAAACAAGCCTTATTGTAGACCAAGTAAGCCACCGTATATTACCTCGATCTTTTTTCTTTAAGTATCTAACTAAACTATATTTTCATATCAGCCACAATATGGTTAAGTGCACCCTTTGGGAGGGTTTCGCACAACGCTTGCATAGTTATCTTGAACAAAGTGATCCAACTATTCCTGTTGTGTTGATCCTACAGCAATGTCGTCTCAGCAAGTACTTAGGTTAGACACCAACTTGAAGTAAACTTTAGTGTTTAATATTATTTTATGAAAATATAGTTATGCCCTTAATCTGTTGACAAGTTGGTGTGAGGGTTTTTTTTCAACTATATGTCTCAGGTTGTATGGGTTTGTCAACTGCTTTTTTTGGTACTAAAATGTACATCAATGATGCATTGCCAGAGATAGCTGACTACACAACAAGGTAAGACATTCGTGTAATTTGTCGTTTTATCCACTTTGAAGAGGACAATAGAGTAATGAGACCTACTTCAATGTTATTGTGTTCCCTCCTTTCAGCATCCTCGGTGGTCAATCAAGGTTAACCCAACCTGTAACCCAGATCGTGGGTACCAACTCTCTGACTTTGTCTGATGATTTGATTCAAACACGTAGGATGACTATTGCTGACCTGCTTGAGGCAACTCAGGTGATGCAATAAACCTTTTTTAGCTTGTGTATCTTTCCATTCCAGCTTTCCTTATTTTATTGCCATCTCTATATATTCACTCTACATGTTTGTTTATGTCCAAAGGAGTGGATGGGATGTGTACTGGTTACGGTCATTGAAATTAAGCTCGACCAAGGTTGGGCCTACAATTCTTGCAATCAGTGTTTCAAGTATGTCAAATTAGTTGACAACAAGTTCCACTGTGACAAGTGTAAGGCTGATGTTTCTGCTAGCCCCAGGTCTGACTATGTTGTCATCCTTTATGGTAGTTTATACTTTATTTGTAACTTACTTTCGGTATAACCTAGAAACAAACTTGTATATTTCTTTGTTCAACTATCTATGTGAATGTCTGTGAAAAACTTTATTTAACCAAAAAGACCATTTTAACCATGACCCCAACTAAGTTATTCGAATTGTACTGAATGTTGACATAATTTATCCATTTTTAGAAAGTTGTACAGTTTTCAATCCATTTATTGCGTTTAATTATTTAAACACTAGGGAACTCCATGGTTTGCTCATTTATGGTATTAATTTCACCCAAAGTTGTTGTGCAAATATACGTCTCCTTCTGCCAACTACCTACTATTGATAGCATAAAAATATTGTTATAATTTAAATTTTTATGGACTTATACAAACCTTTCATACGGTTCATAATTTTTTCCTTAATTCCTTCAAAGGTACAAGCTTCATCTTCAAGTAATTGATGAAACTGGCTGCACCACATTCACCATGTTCAATACCTTGGTTGAAAACTATGTTGGCCGAACTGCAACTGACCTAATCCGTTCATATGAAAATGTAGTATATCTGGAACTATTTAAATCTCATTCTTTCATATTGATGTCAATTTGGCCAGCCTATAATGTGTACCACCTTATGCAGCGTCCTTTGACTGCTGATGTACCTGAAGAGTTTCTACCCCTTATTGGGAAAATGTTGCTTTGCAAAGTCCAGATAGCCGATATCAACATAAGGCTTGGTTGGCAAACATTCACTGTCAAGAGATACACTGATGAGGATACAATCATTCAACGCTTCATGCATCTGCACAAATTGAAGGTCAACATTCAACTAAGCAAGCAACATTCGTGTTTACCAATTTATAATTCCATATATATTAACCCTCAAATTTCTTCCAGGCACTTGATGACGCTATCCAAGCTGATGAAGATGAGTTTCACGATGCTGCCTGTGAACTTGAAGATATTGTACCACATGTATAATCATCATATATACATTATAATCTTTTTATGTTATTCAAATTAAAGACCTGGTAGTCATACAATTTTTGTATCTAATTCTCTTTGTTTTTTTTCTACACCATAGGTCCTCTGCCTACCTGCAAATTCATCCGAAGTTGATCAAGTTGTATGTGTCAGTGATAGCCAGCTCTCCAAATCTCCTGATGCATCAACAGTTATTGATCTGTCTGAGTCTCCTTCTAACCCTATATTGTATGGGAAACCTGTTTTCCTTTCTCAGGGATGTGTTGGCCAACAAATTGAAGCATTGTTCTCTGATTTGGATGAAACACCTCCCACCAAAAATGCCGGGAAGAGGCCTGTCGCTCAACTGGATGCTTTGGACCTCCACAACATGTATTTTTCACCTGAATCTGCTACCAAGTTGCCAAGGAACTTGCTCAAACCAGCCATGAAAAAATGAAGTTTATCAAACTGTCTCATGTTTAATGTATAATTATTACTTTTCCTGCTGCATGTTTGTAACTACTGCAAGCCATTCGATAGTGGCATTATGATGGTTTCCTTTTTTTGAAATATCGATCTAGGTAGGAGATATTCCTATGTGACTATTCAGTGTAACTAGCACTTTTGGGAACCACCTTGCTTTCTGTATTTCCATTATATTTAATGTATATTATTGTCTACTATCGTGTCCGTATTATCTTACATCATTTAACTTTTTATGAAACATGTGGTTTAAACATATAGTCCAACAAGGGCAAAGTGTAATGTATGTTCCCTTTGTCAATTTACACTATTATGCTTCATTTTGAGGTCAGTCTTTGTATGTCTTACGTTAATTGTCATCAATATTCTTATTTTAAGTACCAATACTTTGCCGTTGCCATTTGAAAAAATGTATCAACACTTCTATTCTTATACGGGAGATGATCAATATCTTATCACCATATAGTTGCGCATCATCGTATTTGCACTGCATAAAATACAGACGTCTTCAAATCTAGGAGTTTGTAGTCAAATAATTTCTTTAAATTGTTTTTGGCTGGAGCCTTATTATAGAAGGCTTTAGTAGTACGGTTATGTTATTTAGACATAATCTTTTTGTCAAAAATCGAGCTAACTTAAGACACCAATTAACCAAGTTTTTGAAACTATTAGCCAACTGATCAATGAACCAAGTTTTGAAACATCACCTCGGAAACTGTTAAAAAGCATGTTGGCTAAATAGTCCAAAAAACCTGGTTATAAAAGTGTTACAAATTGATTTTTGTCTATTTTGGTCCAAAAAGTTATGTGTAAATAACATTTTTGTTAGTAGTCAAACCAGTATTTACATGTCACTTTATTATATTTATTAAAACATATTAATGTGTTTACATTGAAAGACAAAAATAGATAATGTAATATATGATACAGTGAACTACAATATCACGTGTATAATGAAAGTCACCATTATTACGTCAGGGGGACTTTGAAATAATTATCAGTGCCATCTTATGTATATTAATCCTTGGGAAACGTTTTTGTCCGTACTATTCTTACTCCCTTCATTAGGGCATACGCATACACATCTCTCAATCATCTACCAAGTCTGTGATAGTTGGCATTGAGACCAACTTATTTGGCAGTGCTCTTGTGGTAAAACTTTTTAATACCCACACGTACATGAAGCCAGAAGGGTAATTGTAATTTTGGTGCCATCTACGAAGTGTGTGATAGTTGCCATTGAGACCAACTTTTTTTCCACCTAACTGACTTCTTCCCGCCATCTTCAACGCATAGTTGCCACCATTGTAATTACATATTCTAATCTTGAATTTTTTTTTTGTTTCAGTTTTTCTTCTTTTTTTGCTTACATATCAGCAACTGAAGACCTTTTTGTAACAGAGAAAGAGCAATAAAAGGGATCAAGAAGCATATAAAGGTATACAGTGGAGTCTATTCTCATACCAACGGGTTCCGTCATTATATTCATCAACGAAATGAGGAAGAAGAAACCATTAGCTGCAAAATCTTCCACATCTAATAACGATGACATGTTGTATGAATCCGAAGTAGGTGCCCAGAATAATCAAGTTCCATTTTCACCCAATAGAAGCATTGTTCATATTCCACGCGAGGCTGAAATGAGGTTCTCAGTAAATGGTTAGTGAAGTATCCAAAATATCTTCTCCACAACACTACATGTCACATTTCGTTGTTTTTTATTCTTTTGTACCAGTGATGTTTTTATTTGATATATCCAGGAACCCAACCAATAACTTGTCACACAGATTCGTTCCCATTGGGAACTTCCAAAGGGAAAAGGTTGTATCCTTCATTACTAGACGTTGACCCAAATTCCTCTATGGGTCATGGTAAATCTCATTATCTTCTTTGTTATTTACTACCTTGATATTTGAATTACACTATATAATCGATACATGTTCATATGTTTTTATCAGTTACCCTATCGAGGACAAGACGTCGTCTACAAAAAGCTAATGCAAGTGAGAGGCTTAGAGCGGACTTTACGTCACCTTTAAGTGACATTACTAACGACAAGTATTACAAACCAGTAGTGTTTTTCAATTTTTCCAGATTTCAAGAATACATTATTAACTTGATATCATGCCTGTTATCACAGTGGTAGAAAATTCACATCTGCCCATCCATCCACCAGCTTTCATACAAGGGACTCCGATGACTATAGAACCAGCACAACAGAACGGTTCAACCAATGGTTTCTTTATTCTTCCTTCTCATCATCTTCGTTAATTAACCTTTGTAACTTTGACCCATTGTTGTTTCATGCATCTCTTCATTCACTACAAATAGTCAACAACTCATATCCCTTTTTGTGCCTAATATATAGGGACCATCACTTCATTTCTTAGACCAACAAAGCAGACCTTTTTCCCAACACAGTTAATAAGGGTACTTCCAAGTAAGCATACATACTCCAGTAATGTCAATATTACGTTATATGGAAGCAATGATACTGGAGTCTATTGTCACGATCAAACTTCAAATGCCAGTGCACAACATTCATCAGGTATAGTTCCATAATGAAAACTCTTTATGATGGTATTAATGTCTATCAGCCCTAAAGAATAACCCTTTTCTTATCTTCATTATGGTCTATCCTTCAAACGTAGACATCCCTATGGCTCACGATGAACCTCTTGACAAGGACTTAGAAGATGATGATCCTCCTCATGCAGGTGATTTGATAAATGAAATTTAAATTCATAGTCAAATGTTGTCAAAATAACTCTTACACTATGAATGTAATGTAACAAACCAATTTTGTTATTCTTTTATTCCTTTAAAAGCAACATATAATAGGTTAGCAACATATAATAGCTTAAGTTATGTTTTCATGGCATCAGTATGACAAATAATGTTATCATGTGACCTGCATTTAGCAGATACTATTGCTGGTTATTGGGACAATGGATTGCCAACAAGTACATGCGAATATTGTGAAGCTGTTTTATGGTTTGAAGAAAGAAAGCAGAAGTCATACAAGGCAAAGAATCCAAAGTTCAATCTATGTTGTTCTCATGGACGTGTTCTTCTACCGCATTATACTGAGCCACCACAAGCCATAATAGATTTGTTCATTCGAAAAGATCGCAGAAGCAAGTATTTTCAACAACATATTAGATCATTCAACACTATGTTCTCATTTACTTCTATGGGAGGCAAGATTCAAAGAAATATTAATGTAGGTGGAGCACCACCTGTGTTTGTTCTTAATGGTGAAAACTATCATCAGATTGGTAGCTTAATGCCATTGCCTGGAGATCATCCAAAGTTTGCACAGTTGTACATATATGATACTACTAATGAAATTGCAAATCGGATGTCAGTTGTAAGGTATGAGTTATATTTTGTCCACCAACTATAAATGCATATTACACATTCTTAATCTTAAATATAGAAGCTTCATGTATCTAATCACTTATCACCCACAATTGTTTTAAATTGTCTTTATTAACTAAAATAATTTTTATTGGTCAGTATGAAAGATGATAACTCCAACTTACAATCCTCAATTGTTAAGGAAATTCGCGATACCCTGGATAGTTGCAACCCGTTTGTTCATTGTTATCGTTTTGTTCGCGAAAGGTTGCTTTTTCTTCCTCCACAACCTGTGAAACTACGGCTTATTGGGAAAAGAGGTCGGGATCCTCGAAGATACAATTTACCAACAGCCTCTGAAGTTGCTGGACTCATTGTAGGACTTGATTACGCCCATCTCGACAGGATATTATTGTTGAAACACAAACGGGGCATTTGAAACGAATTCCGACATTGAGTACTACTTACCTTCCTTTGCAATACCCTTTGTTTTTCCCAAGAGGAGAGGATGGTTGGCATGAACATATTGAATACAACGAAGCATCTACTGCCCCAGCAATTAAACGTGACAAGGTCACATTACGGGAATGGCTTGCATACCGTTTTCAACAAAGGTTATCTGAATGTTCTATTATGATGTATGGCAGGCGTTTGTTTCAGCAAATTTTAGTTGATGGTTATACAATGATTGAGTCACAACGGCTTCTGTGGGTTAGGAATCACCAAACAGAAATACGTGCTGATATATATAAGGGATTATCTGATGCACTCCTTAGAGGTGATCTAAATCCCTCAACAGTTGGTAAGAGAATTGTTTTGCCTTCTACCTTTACAGGTGGCTCTAGGTACATGCAGCAAAATTATCAAGATGCCATGGCAATTTGTAGATGGGCTGGGTATCCTGACCTTTTCATAACCTTCACATGCAACCCCAAGTGGCCAGAGTTGACTAAATACCTACAAACTCTAAATCTAAACTCTGAAGATAGGCCAGACTTAGTTTCACGTCTGTTTAAGATCAAGTTAGATCAGTTGATCCGTGAAATAAAAAACGGAAACATTTTTGGGAAGACAAAAGCTGGTATGTATTTATAAATGTTGTCAAATTTTATCGGACTTCAATTGATTTCAACTAATTTATACTTTCTATACATTCAACCCTTTGCAGTCATATATACAATTGAGTTCCAAAAACGGGGTCTCCCTCATGCTCACATTTTGGTATTCCTCCAACCTAATAGTAGAATATTGGTTGCTAATGACATTGATCAGATAATATCTGCCGAAATACCAAATCAAACAACTGACCCTCATTTGTTCAAAGTGGTATCAAACTTTATGATTCATGGTCCATGTGGTGAACAAAGACAATCCTCCCCATGCATGGTCAATGGTAAATGTTCTAAATTTTTTCCAAAGAAATTTGTTGACTCCACTACAATTGATGATGATGGCTACCCAATTTATAGAAGAAGGGATGATGGTGTTGTTATTATGAAGGGAGACTCATTTGTTGACAACAGGTTGAATTTTTTTTTTTATCTTAACTATGTACAAATTTCTTTACCTCTTTAAAATGCCAATTACTAACTACCTTTATTTCCTGTAGGAATGTCGTGCCATACAATAAGAAGTTGTTGCTTCAATTCAATGCTCATATCAATGTCGAATGGTGTAACCAATCGCGATCTATTAAATATTTATTTAAATATGTCAACAAGGGTCATGATAGAGTCACAACAACTTTCTATGAATCTGCAGCTGATGGTGTTCCTAATCTTCACATTGATGAGATCATGCAGTTTTATGATTGTCGTTACTTGTCTTCCTGTGAAGCTGTCTGGAGAATATTCAGTTTTGATATTCACCATAGAGACCCATCTGTTGAGAGACTGATGTTCCACTTACCCGGGGAGAATTATGTAGTATTTGATAGTTCTCAGACTATTGACAACGTTCTTGATAGGAGAAGTTCAAATTTCACCAAATTCTTGGCTTGGTTTCAAGCTAATGAGAAATATTCTGAGGCAAGAAAATTAACTTATACTGAGTTCCCCACTAAGTTTGTCTGGAATCAAAAAGATCGTTGTTGGACACCAAGGAAAAAGGGTTTAGTATTGGCGCATGCATTTTGTGCCACACACCCGCTCGTGAAATCTATTACATGCGAACACTGTTAAATTACATACGAGGCCCAACTTGCTATCAAGATCTGCGTACCGTGGATAGTCATGTGTACGTCAACTTTAGAGACGCGTGTTATGCAATGGGTTTGTTGGCCGATGACAAAGAATACATTGATGCATTCAAAGAAGCTAGCCATTGGGGTTCCGGTCATTTTCTTCGGCAGTTGTTTATTATTTAATTGGTAGCGAATCAAATGACTCGACCAGAGCATGTCTTTGAACAGACTTGGAAAATTTTAGGGGAAGACATTCTTTATATACAACGTTGTGTTCTTAGAGCCCCGGGTAATGGTCCATAATATTACTTCATTTTAACTTCTGTTATAAAGCCATTTTAGTTTCAATTTTGGTTTTACACCAAATATACAATGACGCAAAAATAATCATGTCATCATTATTGATTCATGCCATTCCCTACTAAGAACACATATATCTATTCATGCACATATATATATCATAAAGGACAACAAATATTCATGCACATATATCTATTCATATTTATATTACAGGTGTTGCATTTGATTCTCTCTCATTTCAAATTCATTTAATAATGTCTTACATTATTTGCTAAATCTGCCTTCATTTATTTCACAGAGCTGACTTTGACTGATGATCAAATCAGAACATACGTTCTATTTGATATTAATAGCAAGCTTCGTTCACATAACAAGAGGTTACACGATTTTCCTTCTATGCCTCCCATTGATGCTGATCTAAGCAACAACCAGCTTAATTGTCTTATCAGTGATGAGCTGAACTATGATCGTCTTGCATTAGCTGAAGAGCATACCAGATTACTATCTACAATGACAGCGGAACAACGTCGAGTTTATGACCAAATTATGGATGCAGTTCTACATGATAAGGGTGGCTTATTTTTCCTTAATGCATTCGGAGGTGCTGGTAAAACTTTTATTTGGAGGGCACTTTCTGCAGCATTGCGTGCTAAAGGTGAAATTGTCTTAACTGTTGCTTCAAGCGGTGTTGCCGCTTTACTAATGCTTGGTGGTAGGACAGCCCACTCTAGGTTTGGAATTCCTTTGAACATTCATGAGGATTCTACATGTAACATTGCACAGGGGAGCCATCTTGCTGAACTAATATTAAGAGCTAAACTTATAATTTGGGATGAGGCACCTATGATGCATAAGCATTGTTTTGAAGCCGTTGATAGGACACTCAAAGATATTTTATCCACACAGAATTTTGCCAACCGTACTAAACCTTTTGGAGGCAAAGTGACTGTTCTTGGCGGAGACTTTCGTCAAATCCTTCCTGTAATTCCCAAAGGCACAAGGCAACAAATAGTTAATTCCACCATCAACTCTTCACATTTATGGGCTCAGTGTAATGTAATGACACTAACTACTAACATGAGGTTGTTGGTTGGAGCATCTGATGTCGACATAGAATCCAGAAGGACTTTTTCTGAATGGATTCTAGCTGTTGGAGATGGGAAAGTTGGAGTCATTGATGATGATTTCAGTGACATCGAAGTTCCTAATGATTTGTTGTTAACTTCTTCAGGTGACCCTATTTCTGATATTGTCAATTATACGTATCCTGCATTTCTTAATGATGGTCACCATCCTACATACTACCAAGACAGAGCTATTTTGGCACCTAAGAATGAGGTTGTTGATGAGATAAATTCCTACATGGCGAGTCAGTTTACAACAACTGAGATGACTTATTACAGCCTTGACACTCCTCATTCTGACAACTCTCAAAGTGACCGGCCTGACAATGTTCACACTATTGAGTATCTCAATACCATTTCTTCTCCAGGTCTTCCAAATCATATATTGCATCTAAAGGTAGGAGTCCCTGTAATGCTTCTGAGAAATATCGACCAAAATGCAGGCTTGTGTAATGGCACAAGATTGATAGTCACGAGACTTGGCAAATATGTCATTGAAGGAAAGGTTATTTCTGGAAACAATGTTGGTCACAAGGTATATATTTGTCGCCTTTCGTTGACACCATCTGATGTCTGAATCCCATTCAAGTTCCAACGAAGACAATTCCCATTGGCTTTGTCTTTTGCAATGACCATAAACAAAAGTCAAGGACAGTCTGTCAAACAAGTAGGCCTTTATCTCCCCAACCCCGCTTTCTCTCATGGACAGTTATATGTTGCTTTTTCTAGAGTTACATCCAGACAAGGGCTGAAGGTCTTAATCAAAGATGATGCCGGGGAGAGCTCCACCCATACAACCAATGTTGTCTATCCTGAAGTTTTCACAAACCTTTCGTAGTCTAACACGAAGGTATTATTATATCTCATTTATAAATTTCTAACATCTTATTCAAAAAATACATCCTGCTGACCACATTTCTCTGCATCATATTTACGTTCTTTACCAATGTATATCTTAACTACACACACATGAGTGAAATATGTGTACACCGTTATTATCATACAAGTCTCCATATGTTGCTGGTATTTGGAAAAAAAACTATCAGCCTATTACTAAACTATTGCTTTAACAGGTACAAATCTGTATGTATAAAAGATGGTTTGCTTCAAAGTCTACAACCTAACCCCGTTTTGTTTTCTTTCAAAGCCAATTTCCTATGAAGATACCATCGATGAACAACATATCTCTTGAATTTAAATCCGTTCCTCTCAACATTTACTTTTAATATCCGTTTTGTCTTACTTTCCTATCTGTAATGCGCAATGAAAATATTTGATATAACTTCTAACTATCATCTTACTACTACGGATCCATCATGGGAGATTTCCTCTCTTCCTATTAAGTGTTTGTTGTCTATCCCCACGATTGTTACTATTGTGCTCGAAATCTCCATTAACTGTCAATTATGCCTACTGCCTCAACCAAACATAGTTATCTACTGTTCTCAATTGATTTTATTGGACAGCCTTCTAAATAATGATATGGACATAAAAATAGAACTACTAACTCAAAATTTTCTATCCATGAACTACATTCATACCAGTTCAATAAGCCCGCTAGAATAATTTATAGAACACCGCCCCGTGCGTAGGCACGGGTGTTCGCCCTAGTGTTTAGTTGAAAAGAAATGAGAGAGAGAGAGAGAGACAACAACATCCCCTATACATAAATATTTGATTCTATGTATCTTATAATGCATATCAAAATGTATTAGTGTGCTTCGGTTGGGGTTTAGGAGTTGTATTAGTATGATTAGAAGTGTGAATGGTATAAGTAGAGTAAAATCGGGAGAGCGAATTTAGTTGAGGATATTAGTGTAATTTACTTCCAAAATTGAGCATCCATACATCTTCCTTCTAAGTTATATCCCATATGCCCAGCTCTCCTTCCCCACTCACAAGACATGCAAAAATCAAAAAGTCAATACCTATCTTAGTCTCCAAAAACTTTTTTACGTATTTATTAGCAAAACTTCTTATAAAAATTCATGGCCAATTTCTTTTTTATAAGTACAGAGCTTGTCCACGGCGGGAATTGTACTCAGAAGCATTGAGTCCACTCTACATCCCAGAGTAGCTTATGTCAGTGGACCGATTGTGTTTGATTGTAAAATTTATAGTCAAATAACAGTGAATAAAATTAAATTTAACTATAAATTAAAATAATAAAATTTAAAAAGAATATTAAACGTTGAAATTAAACATCCATAGATAATACGAAGAAAATGTCTAAAAATTTTAATAACATAATCCATATTTATAAAATGTAAATATAAAAATTTAACCCATAATTAGAAAGAAAAGAATACAACGCTATTATAAAGTGAAACACTTTGGTATCATGTAGGGTTGGATAAAAATCACCAACAAAATTGAAGCAACTATACAAAGTTGAAAGAAGAGGATGGTAGTTTTATTGTAAATGTGGCTAAAGTTTCTGCGAGTCTAAATGAGCTGTACTCGAAGATAGAAAGTTGAAAGAATATGATGTGAGGTTCTTTCTTAAATGTACCCAAAACAGACTGTTTAGCATCGCACTTTACGCATTTCATGACGAAATTAGTTTTTTTGTTCACCAAACCAATTATTGAAGAATGAACTATACGTATGTGAAAAGTTAGATTTATTTTTAACCCTCAAATTCCTCAAAACACACCCCTCAAATATAAAATAAAATAAAATAATCCAACTGAAGTTTGCCCCTCAAATATAAAAACAAATATTAAAAAAAAAAATGAAAATCATGTTGAAGTTCGCGCGCTTTCTTGCTAAGCCGCAACACTAAAATACCCAAAAAACACTGTTTTTGCATATTTTATCACAAAATTATTATTTTTCACCAAACGGGTTATTGAGGAATAAACTTTGCGTATCTGAACATGTAAATTTTTTCTGGACCCGAAAGTACCCATAAACAAACTACTTAGCATCACACTTTACGTATTTTGTCACAATTTTTTTCCATCAAACATGTTATTGAGGAATGAATTTCGCGTATCTGAACATCTAAAATTTGCTAAAGTACCCCAAAATGCACTATTAGCATCACACTTTACAGATTTTGTTACAAAGCTATTTTTTTTACCAAAGTAACTGAAAACACACGGCTTAACATCGTACTTTACATATCTTGTCATGAAATTAAATCTTTTATTCACCGAAACGATTATTGAAAATCAAAATTCATATATTTAAACAGTTAACATTTTTAAAAAGAAAAAGAATGAAAAACCTTAAAATATAAAAGAACCAAAACAAAACCAAAAAAAAACTAAAGGAAGTGGAATAAGAAAAAATCAAAAGAAAAAAAAACAGGTTTTCCCGCGCGGCAATGACAAGCCGCTTACAATATAAAGAAGCAAAAATCAAAAAGTCAATACCTATCTTAGTCTCCGAAAAAATTGTGATGCTCAATTTGACGCTCGTGAATAAATAATGTCAAATTCGGTCCCTCTCGCATTTACAAGCGGTGGACACGTTAGTCACTTTGTTAGTCTTTTGTTAGTGACCTACGTTTTTTTTGCTGATATGTCTCGTTGTATAATCTATGTGTCCCGTTATTTTTATGAACCCAGTATAAATAAATCTGTGTCACTACTTTTAGTGATAAGAATTGTGAAAGGGACTAATTTAGTCCCTCATTTGAAACCAATCATTTGGAACATTATTGATGCTTCATCACTTTTCTTCCATGTGAAACCAATATAAATAATCCCTAAGTGGAAGGAGCTTCATTACCTTTGTTGTTGTCGTATTATTATGTTTGGTTTTGTCGCGTTCAGTATTTGGCAATATCCTTTGTTTTGGCCCCTATGTTTCAACCTATTTGTTCCTCATGTAGTGTTTTTATAACTACGGCTTGCATGAGAGAAAGAAAACCACCTCTAAAATACCACATGTAGTGTTTTGTGATGTACATTTTGTGTGTGGGTAGCCATTTCTAAAGTCTGGTATCTACATTCTGTGTTTGGACGGCCGACCTAGAAGACTAAAGACCAAGAAGAACCCATGGGAGCCAACCAGAATGACTTGAGGGGTGCTAGAAGTACCGACCTATCACACTATAGGGGACATCCATACACTTCCCACGGCCATACGGAAGTTGGTATAGGCCAAGGTGTGTTTGCACGAAAAGACAAAAAATAACTATGTTGCAGGTAGCTATTGGCTCGTACTTAGAGTGGTGTGCGCATTCCACTACCTAGTGGCAGAGGAGAGACTTCGCTATTGTGCAGTGCAGAACACCATAGAGATCCTAAACTATTATAAATAGGACATTCTACTATTGTATTAAAAATCCTTTTTTTCCTACATTCTGGGAGTGTGCCCTAAGACAATGTTATCACCTTAGAGGGTGCATGACTCAAACTTTGTACACCAGAACAACACCCTTAATGAACTCATTTTACCATTTAAAAAAAAAAACTTACACCTCATCTACATGTATATATTTATATTCTTAATTGATAACTTTTTTAATAACATCAACAATAACTTTTCTTTTACCTTTCCTTTTTTTGAAGGGAAGCCAAATCATGCTCAAGGCATATATCTTTGTTCTTTCCCAAAAGGAATACTCATACTTGTTATTTGATACAGAACAGACATAATTTTTGTTCAATTGATTGAGGAAACATAAAGGTGGATGTCAAGGGTGAGTAGTAGTACACTTGGAAAGGAAAAAAGGAGTTGCTTTTTGCTAACCTATGAAAGAGTTACCAAATGAATTTGAGATAACAATATACATCATTTACAATTATGTTTCCCATGATGGCACTATTTATACTCCTTGTTATCAACTCTCTCGAATCAAGTTAGTCGGCTCGCTTAAAACGTACTTAGGCAGCTCATACTTCGCGCCTGCAAATATTGCGGTAAGAATCAGAACAAGAAATCATTGGAGGTAATATTGCAAGAAATTAAAATGCTATTCTAGCCTCATGAAAACAAACAAACACAAGGTGCAGTAGTACAATTCCCAAGAATTTTGCTTCATAGTTTCATTATCAGAGGATCTCATGCTAAGCTAGTGTTACTTCTTTTATTGTACTTCTTCACTATACTCCCTCTCGAGCTATTTATAAACAAAAAATGCAGTTTTAGGCTCATTGAATAACTGATGCATCTGGTTTATAATATAGACCTGATACATCAATTATTTAATCAACTTAAAACTGCATTTTTGCTTATAAATAGGTTCAGAGGGAGTACCTTCCAAAAGCATGTTTGAAGTTTACAAGTGAATTTTAAAGACCCCAAAGGGTTGTTTTATTTTTTCGCAATAAATTCAGAATGAGATATGCAAAAAGAAACAGTTTTGATAGTGAGAATAGATAAATTTGTGGTAGGGAAGCTGGAGTGAGAAAGGTAATGATAGTGCTAAAGAGCTTTCTGCAAAAAGTGTAATGAATGTCACATAATCCACAATAAAGGTGGGTATCACATGATATATCACCATACCAGCATATGCCTGGACCACAGTTAGATAATTAAAGGGAAAATTATGGAAATACTGCTGGAAACCCACATCGTGGTTCATGGGCATGGCATAAAAGTTCTTGGAAGTTTTTCATCTTAACTTCCAAATGAAATCAAAGGAAATTGAATCGATATTGTTCTTCAACTTTCGATTAGAGATAGATTCAGATTATAGAAACCAAATAATATTATATCCTATATATCTTTTTGTTCCTCTATATTTTTAAAAGGGAAAATTACACTCACCTGCCCTTAGATATGCTTAAAAGACACATACTACCCCTCTATTTTGAAATATCATAACTTCCCCTCAATTACACACCGATTCAGTAAAAATAGAAGGAAGTGGGTGTCTTTTAGACACAACAAACAACTGGAGGAAGGTGAGTGAATTTTCCCAGCAAATATGGGGGTGAGTGTTTGTTTTAAAAATAGAAGCGCTGTACATGCCATTTAAGCATACCTCAAGGGACGTGAATGCATATATATAGTAAATAGTAGAACTCGCAATGAAATAATTACTTACCCCTTTCATCGTAGCATACTGTCAAATCAGAACTCTGGACAATGACCCCAGCACTATCCACAATTGCTTGTGCTAAAGTTATATCAGCCTCAGCAGCAGCTCGAAGAGCATCCCAAATCTCTAGAACGCGGAAAATCAGATGTGCATTTCAATTGACTTCAAATAATTAACACAAAATGAATGATTGACTACACAAAATACTTGGGTAAGACTATTTGATCTTCATTTTTAGCTTAGAATTATATGATCTTAGTTAGCAGAATGATTGGCCACACCAAAATACCCTGTAAACCTATATGATCTTGGCATATTCTTTTTGAGGATAAAAGTTATATTATCTTAGAAGATGAACATTGTACCATACTAGATGGGATTGAAGAAAAACAGCAAGCTATGGATCATTAACTTAAATAAGCCAGAAAAATAATCTGGATATAAAAACCAGAGCAATGCACTAAATTATTGGAAGTGAATTGACTTGTAGAGAGCAATAATTTCTACTTAAACTTGTATTCTAAGCAGATTTAATCTGTAATAGGGCTTCAAAGGTTCCAACTACAGTCATTTATTAAATCGTGATGATACCTTTGCGGCCACCATAGTGAGGAGCAGTGTCCCAAAACTCATCACGCAATTGTATTAGCTGAGTCTTTGTTATTGGCTGAGGATGCTTCCAAGGCTTAGGCTTTCGGATCTTTTTTACAGTCCCTGTTAAAATAAAGTTAAATTTCATGAAAACATAATGAATAAAAACTTAAACCACAGGCATATATGGATGCAACATGTAGCAGCACCATATTTTACATATCAACAGAAACCAGTACAGAAAGAATTTGAGGTAAGATTAACAAAATCATCTGTGCGTCCATGCATTGATGCACAGATCAAAAAGACAAAGACTAGTTGATAATTGCGTGCTTTAGAAAGGAAACAGCATATTCATTTAGATGTTCTTCTTATCTTATTTCCAAGATATACAAAATTGAAGGAAGATTTCATTGACATGCTTATTAGCATTATCTTCACACAGACACACATGATGTACTGGTATGCATTCAGATTAATGGAAAATGAAAGATTGGGTTTTAGTAGCAGTCAGGATCTATGTAGCATCGACACTTCAGATATCTAACACGTGCCGGACACTGATATGGACGTGAATACTTCAATTACTTCTATTTTCTGAAATTATTGTCGTGAATAGGGTCGGTGGACTCTCTCTTTAATGAATAGCTAGAATTTCACTGGACTCTCATGTCACTTGAATGGATCATTTCCCATGTCGGTGCTTCCTAGGTTAGGATACTCAGAATTTGGGTGGCATCGAATTTTACATCAGAAGATAAAATTCATGCGCGAAGCAGTTTACATCAGGTTTCATTCATTGTAATAAAGTCAGTTAGGTTGTTTACAGGCTTGGTTCATAACTGTGCTTTCAAAATGTTTACACCAGGGTTTTAAAAACCCGGCCGCAACCGAATTGTTGCTGCGGCTGCAGCTGCAGCATCAGGATTTTTGATGTTTTCTCAATTATAACTCCTAATCAGCCATATTTGACTGCAACCGCAATTTAAAACCTTGGTTTACACCACCAGACTACTACAATTTAACCAAACTATCAAAAATTTGGACCAAAACTGGTAAAAGTATAGGGTCCAATACTTTCCAATCTCAAAAGGTATTAAACTATTTAAAATGTTTTGTTACCCTTTCCAACTACACACATCTAAATTTTGGTGTCCACTTCACACGGGAATCAAGAGGAACCAACCTATTTCCATCCCCAAATTCAATCAATCACTGAAAACTAAAAGCATTCCTATCATCATACAAAAAGAAAAAACAATTCATAACCACAAATAAGAGATATAGACAAAGCAAATCAATCACTTAATCTCAGCACCATGAAGAATATGAACTTGAGTTCTTCATATTCAAGAGAATATTATAATTCTCAAAATGGGGTTTCACAATTATCAATAATAATATCCTAACGAAAAAAAAACAGAAAGAAGAGATTTTGATCCAAAGTGAGGATGAATTATGTGAAGATTTAACAAAACCCAATGCAAAAGAAAAAGATTTAGGGTGATAGAGAAATCTCACCATCAGACTTGGATTGTGAGGATCCAGCACAACCCATTGCAGAAAAAACAGAGCTTCGTTGGCAGGAAGCAGCTAAAGAAAGAGAGAGAGAGAAAGAGATATGTGAATTGTGAAAGGAGCTTCAGTGAGATGGCGAGTCAATGACGTAGGCTTTCAAGTGTAGTGTAATGGAAAAAAGGTCTTATACTCTCCAAACTTATTTATTGCACCACCCCAAAAAATATTGTAATTAAATACCGACTGCTTTACTTTACTTTACTTTAAATTAAATTTAACTTATGAGGTGTTTAACTTTATTTAATTTCGTAGTTATGTAGTGTTTTAATTTTTTTTTTCATCTTAAATGAAATCATAAATAAACACTACAAACTATTAAATCGTTGTAGTAATTTATAGCATTTTTTGAAATGTTAGTTGAAGTAGCGTCTGAGCTTATAGCTGCGTTTCATTTTTTCTACCACTTTTACTCTTATTATTTTAAAAAAAATCTTTATTTATCTACCATTAAATGACTCTTCTCTCTCATATTCAATCATTAATTACAAATGTTCATTTATGTCATTTTATATTTATAAGCTAATTCAACCACTAATTTTACCAAACGCCTAAAATTCAATCTGCTATCAGCTCATTCGCTATAAACTAGTTTATCCGTTATCCGCTCTTTTTTCCCAAACAGAGTCTTAATCTACTTTGGGACACGAGGAGTCGACTTAGTGCTTCCAAAAATTAGTCTTTTATTGAAAGCATTGGGACACTCTATAGATAGGCAGTAATGATTCGAACCAAAAAAATGGTTACATTGTTTTTATATTGCTGAAATTGTCGAGGTAACCGATAATAAAGTGTTTTTATTTTAGATAATATAAAAAAAGTTGCTTTTAGTTTGGCAAAATATTTTATTTAGATTTTAGTCTTTCTAAACAAAATTTATAGTACAATTCGTATAAAAACTTTATTTTTCAATCTAAATTCTTGTGAAATTTGAATTGAATAATTAAAAATTGTAATTTCGATCAAATTCATGACTTACTCAAAAAAAATTAAAATATTTTGCTCGAAAAGACTAAAATCAGAATAAAATATTTTGTATGGACTAAAATAAATAAATAAAAGGTAAAATTATACTAATGGTCCTTTAAGTTATTTAATTGCAACAAGTTCGTCTTTTAAGTTTTTTTTGTATCACTTAGGTCATTTAAGTTATTCAATTGTAACAAGTTGATCCTTTAAGTTACATAATTTGTACATCATTAGTCCTTTTTTCATTTTCTGTTACAAAAAAAACACAATTCGCACTAACAGAGCTGACGTGGCTGTGACAGAGCCTACATGTCATCTGTCTGGTAACAATTTTTCATTTAAAAAATTTAGTCATTTTAACTTAAAAGAAAAAAAATTAAGTTGAAAGTTCCAAATTATTACATTACAGTAATCTTAAAAGACCAAATTCTTACAAGATAAATGATAGGTAGTCTCCGTCGCGGCCACATCATCTCTGTTAGTGCGAATTGAGTTTTTTTATAATAAAAAATGAAAAAAGAACTAACGGTGTACACATTATGTAACTTAAAGGACTTAAGTGTTACGAAAAAAACTTAAATGGACTAACTTGTTACAATTAAATAACTTAACGGACTTCTGATATAATTTTGCCTAAATAAAACCTTACTTATTTTCAGCAAAAAGTAAAATACCATGTTTATTTGTTGGATTTTACAAAAAATATATTTATTTGTAGGGTTTTATTCGATAAATATATCAATAATTTATCTAAATTCCTGTTTAAACTAATTTGTTAATAAAAAAATTGGTAACTTGTTAAACATTTTTTTTACTAAGCGTCGGTTTGTTTTGGATTTTTTCCTACCGCACAATCGGAAATGACAAGTTGTAATGTAGTGTAAGATTTCATGGTTATGGTGATGCTGCCTCCTCAAATTTGAGTTGGAAAATGTAAAGCAAAAAAGGGTCTAAGTAATAGTACGTTGATAATTTATTGACAAAAAAATAGTATATTGATTGATAATGCTATAGTAATACTAATTACTAGTTGTATGTTGATGGTATGTTGTCAAAAAATTATATGTTATGTTATGTCACGTTCTACTTTTTGTGGGTGATGATATCTACGTGCCGTATTGGATTGCCACTCACTGCTTTTCTTTTCTTTTCTTTTATGCTTCCCCTCTAATCATGCCACAATGATGAGTTGCCACTGGGCATGGCAATTGGCAACGGACGGATCCAATTTTACATTCCCCATATCTGCTTCTATCTCTATCGAGATACTCCATCCGGACTCATATATAAATAATAAATGACTTTTTAGATTCATTGAAAAAGTGATGTATCTGGACTATATATAGTCCAAATACATCACTTTTTCAATGAATCTAAAAAGTGGTTTGTTGCTTATATATGAGTCTAGTGTTCGTCTCTGCCACAAATGTATAGAAAAATAAAAAAATATTTATAATAATTAATAGAATCAAATCATAATTATTATACAAAGATAAATTAAAGTTAAAAGTATTAAAATAAACTTTTCTATTGAAATAGATCAAAATTAAAAATAAACAAAATTTATGAAACAAAATGAATGAATATATATATATATGCATAAAATAAATAATTAATGTTTTGTCGAGCGGATTCGGGTAGGTATCGATATCCACAAACCCCGCCACATCTCTAGTCAAAGCGGTGTTTCCTGTTGAACTCAAGATGGAGTCAGGTAAGTATCCGCAGATTCATATTTCGTTCTCATGCATAGTTTTCACTCTTCTTTTTCCTTTTTAACGAAAAATATTTTTAATAGATTTAATGACAACTTTTTTACTGGAATTTTTTATCTCAGACTTTTGACTCAAATGAAAACTTTTTAAATAACAAGAAAATAATTTAAAGATGTACTAACTGATGTAAAATATCACTTTTTAGATTCATTGAATAACTGATGTATCTGGTCTATAATATAGACCAGATACAGATGAACCTAAAACGTGTTTTTTTGCTTATAAATGAGACCGAAGGGAGTAATGTTTTAATGATTGGTTATAATACTATTTTCTATTACCTACTAATTGAAAATTTTAAATGTTGATTTAAAATTATATATAGTAATTAATTGATTTAGTTGAATAGGTACTTAAAAGAGAAAAAAGGATTGAACTACGATCATATCTTGGAGGGATTTTGTGCCTTTATTAGGGTGAGAAAAGTGCTATACATTTAGCCCATTATGTGTCTATATCTCATTTATTAATTGTCTCTCATTTTATCTAAAACTTTTCTCACATATTTTTCTCTCTTAAAAAGCCAAAAGTCGCCAAAGATACTAGTAATTATCAAAGACTCTCGCCAAAGATCCTATAATACCAAATGGTTAAGAATAACTTTGTAAAATTGTTTTACTTTTTTATAATTTAAAGCGTTTTTCTGATAAGCGTGAAACAACCTAATATGACACTTATTATAGGATGGGAGAAAATTGTTTTACCAAAATGCCATTGATTACTTCATAATATCTTTCTTATTGTGATTGAAAAAAGAAGTGACATGGAAAGAGTGAGGTGAGTCTCCAATATTTTAAAGTTAATTATGGAAAACTAACATAAATTGTTAACTAAAGCTAAATAGAGTTTTACCATCTTATCCAAACGTATTAAGGTAAATTGTTAACAAATTAAATGTAATTAACTAACCTCTTTAATTCTTACGAATCACTTGAAATGGAATTAAAAGGGTTCTTCCTTACATTGGGAGCATGACTATTTATACAAGGATAGGAAAAGATCTTTACACAGAGAGAACGACAGTGTATACCTCTTAAAATTGATAATGGTAATTGTGGTATAAGTTTATTTAAAAATAGTCTTGTATATCCTACAACTTAAAATCTAATTAATTAAAAAGTGATGCTATATACTATGGTTCAATGAATGCAATTAAAAAAATATGGTCCAATGAATGCGTATTAGTGGAATAATAAATATTAGGGCCCGATGTAAAACTTTATATTATGAATGGGTGCAATAGGGTGATCTTTCATACATTTTTTTCTGACGCAAGTGATCTTTCATACATGATAGGTGTAAACCCGTGATTGATATGTTACGCAAAAGACTTGTTTCGTGGAAGGGGTGTTCTCTTTCCATTGGAGGGCGTACGAGTTACTCTCATAAATTCGGTTTTGAACAGTATTCTTCTTTATTATTTCTCTTTTTATAAAGCTCTAAATGTGGTAATTAACGCTATGGTTAAGATTCAAATGAACTTTCTTTGGGGTACTGATGAAGGGGATATATAGAGGTATGTATTGGATAGCTTGGAACAAAATTTGTCGTCTGAAGAAGGAGGGAGGGCTTGGAATTAAAAATCTAGAATTATTCAATACGGCTCTTTTATCCAAGTGGAAGTGGCGGACGCTAATGGATGACAATGCTAATTGGAAGGGTTTACTCCTACACAAGTATGGTGATTTCTCGTCGGTTTTTATTCATGAGTCTGTGAAAGCTATTAATAGGGGAGTAAGAGGCTCTATTTGGTGGTGTGATTTGATTCTCTTGGATAGTGTTCATTCTCCAGCCGGTTGGTTTGGCTCTTGTATGAGGAGAAGGACAGTGTATGAGAAGAATGATAGGATGGTGAGCTTATTCACTTTTGGAAGGATCATTGGATAGGACAATCTCCTTTTTATATGGTTTTTCCTGACCTTTTATGTAGGTTGCGCCCAACAATCAATTACGGTTCTGGATGTAGTAATGTGGATTGGTGATAGCTGGCATTGGATGGAGCCATGGTTGTCTATTCAGAATTCGATTGTGCAGAGGAAGCACGAGAGTTGAACACAATTCTTCAAGACGTGTTTCCAGCTAGGGAGGGTCGTGACTCTTGGGTGTGGGCACAGGACGCTTCTAATATTATTTTTTTCAGTCAGTTCATGCTATAGATTCTTGGTTGCCTCTGTCATCGGTGCAGATGTTGGGAGTGAGGTATACAATGTCCTAGAGAATTTGTGGAAAACTATCACTCTGTCTAAGGTTATCATCTTTGGTTGGCGCTTGATTCGTGACTCGTTGCCTAGAGATCTTCTCTTTCGCCGACACGTTATTCAGTCTGAGGCAGAGACTTGAAATCATTGTTTATCTAAAAAATACATGGTAGGTGTAAATCTTTAAAATCCAATAATTAATTAAAAAGAGTAGCATGGAATTAAGCTATGGCTTTTCTTTTCTTTCATGCGTAGATGTAATTTTATTAGAGTTTTTCTTAATCACTGTTTCGGGACTACAATTTTTTCATTAAAAATCATAATATTCAATATTTTTAGTAATTTAAAAATCACAATAGAGATTGTTAGTTTTACTTTCTTCATTGATTCTTTTTAATTCATTGTTTTTTTTATACAATATATTTTAACTCAATTGTTTTTTTTGATACAAAAGAGAAAAAAAAAAAGGAAAAACAAAGAAAAAACTCAATTGTTAACATCTGTCATCATTGTATTAAAAGGAGAAATATGATTAGATTAAAAATAACTTTTTGCAGAAAGGAATCATAATTACTCAATATCTGGGAAAGTGGTTGTTAGGTGTAGTGTTCTTTGTTGTGCGTGGCATTACGGTGTGTGTGTGGGTGACCTTTTTCTTTTCAATAAGAGTGGCAATTTGTGGAGAATATGTCACAATAATAAAATAAATCAAATCCAATGAAAGATTAATTAAAAAACTAGTTAAGTGCTTGATTCACATGATCCACACAAAATAGCTTAAAATTGATGAAAATTGGTGAAAACTAGTTGTATTATTTTAAGAGTTTTATTATTTAACATGAGACAAATAAATAAAAGATGTTTGTATTAAATTGTTCTCACCTCTTGTACCCCACAAAAAAAATGTTCTCACCTCAAGCCTCTTCTTTTTTTTTTAGATTTAACGGGGCGAAAAGCTCAAAAGGAGAACTACACGAAAATCAAATGCGGAGTAGAAACTCCAGAAACATCAGCATCAACAAGTAATTTAACAATACTAGGAGGAGACTCAAAAACAACCAGCTCCTCATCCTGATTACACCCCATATTTGCGAGCTCATCTGCAACTTTGTTCGCCTCCCGATAAATATGAGTGACACGGACATTTGGGATAGCATCTATAAGACTTCTAATCCGCCTCACAAGCTGACGCTCAGCTACACTGCCAGCAGTACCCCCTTTAAACAATGAACAACAGTAGATGAATCCATTTGAAGCTCAATATACGTGTAACCTTTGCGATATGATTTTTCCTATTGCAAATGGCTAAATTTTGCGTCCCAGTGAGATTATTTCGAGCCGTTAAAAAAATGAGATTATTTCGAACATGGTTCTCTGTAGTTGAAATCAACCGTAGGGTCTTGCATTTAGACTAATTAAATATAGGATAAATTATACTTTTGGTCCTTTATCTTTGACTCTGGTTTCACTTTAGTCATTTATCTTTTTTTTCTCGTTTTGGTCCCTTATCTTTTATTTCTGTGTCATTTTGGTCCTTTTTTGGTATTTTCCATCCATTGACTTAACAGACGCCACGCTGGTAGTTAACTGCTGATGTGGCGTCTTAAGTGTCAGAGCTGACATGAAACTCATTAAGTGATGTGGCAATGGGGACCAAATTGAAACTTAAAAAAAACATAGGGACCAAATTGACACAAAAACAAAAAACACTAAAATCTTCATCTTCTTCCTCCAAACACCATATCCATCTACTACGGTGAGCCACCACCATCTCCGGCAAACCGCCACCACCTCCGGCGATCAACTCTTAATCCCTATCCTCTCTCCCTCAAATCCAAAACCCTCAATTTTTCAAACTTAATCTCTAACCTCTCATTCACCATTACCACCTCCAAGAACACTTTGGCTGAGTTAATTGCAGTTAATTAAAAGAACAAAACGAATGAAAGAAAGAATTTTGTGTTGACTTAGTTGAAGTTAATTAAAAGAATGAAAATGGTGAGGGTGATGAAATGTGGACTTCATTCGGTTAAGGAAAACATCAAGAATTAAAACCAGAAGAAAAAGAAAGAAAGAAATTGGGAAAACGAAATGAAAAGAGAAAGAGATGAAATAAAAACTTGCGTGGAAGAAGTAGTGTGTCATAAAACCCAAAAGCAAAACCCTCAGTCACTCACTCAAAATTCTTTTAATAAACTTCAACTAAATCAACACAAAATTCTTTCTTTGATTTTGTTCTTTCTTTCGTTTTGTTCTTTTAATTAACTACAAGTATGCAACTAACTCAGCTAAAGTTCTTGGAGATGGTAATGGTGGATGAGAGGTTAGGGATTAAGTTTAAAAAATTTGGGGTTTTGGATTTGAGGGGGAGAGAATAGGGATTAAGAGTTGATGAGTGGTTGATTTGTGGTGGTGATGGCTCGCCGCAGGTGGTGGTGGTGGTGGTCGCTCGCCGGAGTAGATGGAGATGGTGTTTGGAGGAAGAAGATGAATATTTTAGTGTTTTTTGTTTTTGTGTCAATTTGGTCCCTTTTGTTTTTTTTTAAGTTTCAATTTTGTCCCCCATATGCCACATCACTTAATGAGTTCCATGTTAGCTCTAACACTTAAGACACCACGTCAGCAGTTAACTGCCAGCGTGGCATCTGTTAAGTCAATGGATGAAAAATACCAAAAAATGACCAAAATGACACAGAAATGAAAGATGAGGGACCAAAACGAGAAAAAAAAAGATAAATGACCAAAGTGAAACCAGAGTCAAAGATAAAGGACCAAAAATGTAATTTAGCCTTAAATATAAGAGAGTGAGTGAGAGAGAGAAATGGAGGTATTTTAGGAGATAAAAAGATCAAAAACTCCCTGAATCATGCAGTGACGGGGGAGGATCCTCTAACTTTTTGGAGGAAATTTCCCCCTAACTTTGTATCTATCTCTCTCCTCTAACACATCTTCTCTCATCTTATTTCTCTCCATTTTTCTTCATTTATATTTTTCTCTCTCATCCAAAAACGACTAAAGTTAGAGAAAGGTAGAAGGTAAGAAGTTAGAGGATCCATATCCTGCAGTGACGGATTTCATTCCATGCAAACATGCTACTACTTGTGAACTCCATCCATTTTTATTTATAAGCAAAAACACACTAAGTCATGTTACTTAATATAGGTAAATTAAAAAAAATATATCATTTAGTATACCAACTTTATCCTTATATATTGTCACAGTCTTCAAAGTAGTGCGGCAATAGAAATAAATAAGGATCGTTTAGGAACCTTATTTAATTTTTAGCTTTCCTTAAAAATTGTTGTCATCGTGTAAATTTTGGTGCTTAGCCGAGCTATTAATTAAGGCATTTCGTCGACTGACTAGGTGTTTGATCTTGATTAAGGCTAATTCGCACCCCTAATAGTGATCTATTTGTTGATCAAGCGATTACGCTTAGAAAGAGATTTATCGTGTAAATGGTTGTCACAAGTTTTAAAACTAAGCACAAAACATTTTTTTTTTTGACAAACTAAGCACAAAACATTAGATTATAGTACAACTACAATTACAAACTAACTTCAAACAGATTCAGGTGCAAATATTCAACATAATTGAAAACAGAAAATTAGTGATTGAAAAAAAAATCAAATCATGCAAAACTTGTTACTGAGAGTTGAATCGGAAGGACTCCCCAGATACATATTTAGTCCTCATGCTGTAAGGGTCAAACTTTGAATTGCTATGATCAACAGTTCTTGGCTCGACAGGTTTAGCTTCAGCTCCACTTGCCCCAAAACCAACCTCTCCACTCTTTTCTCGATGTCGATGTCTCGTCCTTTCCTTTTGGCTCTTGGATTTAGAGTATAGTGGCATCTCCGCGGAACCATAGAATTCCGCATACTCTTGTCGTTTTGAAGAGCGATGCTTACTCGATGAGGCAGGGTCCTTGAAACTGCTTGATTTCATCTTTGGAGGCTTTGATTCTGAATATTTCTCAGCTGTACTTGGAGTATGGACCTGTGGCATCTGCCTATTTTCGATAAAAGTAGCAGGAGTGGTTTTGGGAGCGGTTTGCCTATTGACCAATGGAGGCGGAGCAGTATCTTCAGGCATCACGAGACGATCCTTGAGCGGTGTTAAGCCTTTTCTGGGGCTGAGAGATCTGAAATTTGAGGGTATGAATTGAGTGAATGTATTAGCTAAAGCTTCAAGGGAGAGCTTTGAAAGATCGATAATAAGTTGTCCAAAAGATGGCCATCCTGGCTCCTCTTTACTGCTCTCTAGGTTTGGCATGTGTTTCTCATTGCTTGTTTTTCCTTTAAACTCGCTTCTCGATGGTCCCTGCAGTGTAATTAGATGATATTAATTGAAGCAAAATCGTGTAATTATGAAATTTCTATATTCACAAATTCAATTGAAGCAAAACAGACATACTGTTTTTGAGAAAAAAGAGGATCCAAATCCCTGCTGAAGCATGCATGTAGCATATCCTACCAACACAGCGCCAACAACTGTAAGGATATCTGCGGAAAAATGGGGAAAAAATGGATTAAAATCAGAAGTTGATTGGAGATAGTGAGAATCTAGCGCACTTGATGAACAGATATAGTCACATACATTGTTCTCAAATTTACATATTTTCTATTATTTTACTTATCCGCTAAACAGAATCTTGACATTTTTCAGTAACCATTATAATGTCTAAATATTATATGTTCTTAATACATTTAAATAACAACCTTCTGATACAAATGGAAAAGGATCAAGGTTGGGTAATGAGAGCAAATGGGATTAAGATCCTAAATGGAGAGAAGTGGTAGAGGAAGCTTGACATTCCTCAGTTTTTCATAGATGATGCATAATGTCGTTGATATACAGTACAAAAATGAAATAGCGGATTGCTCAAAAACTGCTAACAGCACTGATGATGTGTATGGATAAATCAATAGGTGAAATGCTAGAAATTTTTAATAAGATATTCAAATTTCAAAACAAGAACTCCAACATCAGAATCACATATTGCAAAGGCTAGAACATTTATTCTTCAGTGAAGCATAAATCATTGAAAATATTCTTAACTTGTCATCACACACTTGGAAGGTAAAAAAAAAAAGCACCAGATTAGTATCATCTAATATCAACAGAAATTATTACATTAAATAATAAAACAATGTCAAAGGGGAGATAAGAATTTAAACCTGTGCTAGAAATTGAACTAGATTGATAATCACAGTCCTCCTGGTCAAGAATAATTTGCCGAAGAGCAGCATTTCCTCTATCAATGACCAACAAGGAACAGGTAGGCCGTACATATACAACATCAAAATCATTTGAGAATTTAGCATCCTCACTAGGCCCATCCCTGTAGCCTGCAACATTTGACTTTCCTCCAGCGATGGTTGTCACGCCTAAAAAATATTAACGAAGATCAGCAACAATACCTTTTTCACCATTCTAATTTCTAACTGATATCTCTCCCCCAAGAGATTTGGATTTCATCTGTCAATAACTTCACAGAGGCAGAAATCATATATTCAAAGATGGTAAGGAATTACTGGTTCGATATTATGCATGCATGACATGATAATGACCCATTCGCATGGTGTTTGAAAGAAGCAATTAGCCATTATGCAATGAATTGGGCTGTGGAGTTCGCATCCAAAGTAAGGTAATCGAAATCGCGATTTATGTCGCAGAATCGTACAAGTTTATGATTTTATTGAGGCTCACCGATTTAAATCTTGGGCAGAATCTTTTTCTAGGTAGAAACGTATTAAAATCGTGAAATCGCCCAATTTTCGATCTGAATCACAATCTTGCAAGCTAAATCGCGAGGGTGAAGAAGATACTGAATCGGGTCGGGTTTGCACAACCCATTTGGTTTTTAACTCGTTTTGTCACTCCGCAGCCTCAAACACTGACCCTGTTTCTCACATCTCAGCTCTATCTCCCTCGCATCTCACATCCTCTCTACGACGGTTGATCTCCCTCGCGTCTCACCTCCTCTCTGTGTTGAATCACACTGAAGAAGAAAGCTGAAGATAGGAAAAAATCAAAGACGGAAACGGCGCTTGAGGGATACCGAAGGAGTGCACCAAATGAGTGAAAGAAGGAGGTCCCAGGTTCAACTCCCGAAAACTAACATTCCCCCACCCCCACTAACATTGCCTATCAAAAAAAAAAGACGGAAACGGCGCTTGCAGAAAAGGGCGTGTTGAATGAACACAACCAACATGATCCTACGTAATTTCTTCAATAGAACCTTACGATTCTACTTGTGATGTTATGAATTACCATTTTTCTACTCCCACCGGATCTTACATAGAATCTCGATTTTGATAACCTTGATCCAAACTTCGCCGGAAAGATTCAAAACTTTCAGTAAAAAATTTCATAATTGCATCTCAGAGTACTAAAAACACTTTTATTGATGATGTCCAATTTTTATTTTGATATTGTTAGATACTAATACACCTAGCTAACCCCGACTATATAGCCTGAAGTCTCGTAACTCAACTAACACATACCAGAATCTCCAATCTTTCTGATAGCCAGATTCTGAGTATCAGCAACATAAACATTCCCTTTATCATCCATGGTTATGCCTTTGGGGTGATTAAAACGAGCATCACTTGGTTTTCCATCCACATGACCAGTGTGGCCCTGAAATGAACCAGCTACCAATCTTCCTCTACTATCTGCATTAACATAAATGGATAACAAAAGGAATTAGGAAGTAGTCCGCGTAAGCCAAATAAATGACGACGAAATCATTCTAATTTTTGTAATTGATGTAAAGTTGTTTAACTTTCCATATAACTTCCATCGATAAATACCGTTATGAGAAACCCTTGAACCAAATATTAAAGAGTAGGCTTTGATTTTTTTTTCTTTTCTTTTTCCTTTTTGTACCCTTGTTTTTAACTGGGGGACTATCATTTCCCTATTAAGTTCAACCAGCCAAGAGACAAAATTGGATTACTTCTTTTCCATTTTTATCATCATTCTAATAATTTGCCAGCAAAATACAGAACTAATTTGAAATAATTGTGAAAAAAAAGGAAGTAAATCTCACTATTGTAAGTTTAAACTCTCATATATTAACAAATCAAATTCTCTAACAATAGTTATATAAACTCAAAAGAATAAACAATCAGCAACCGTACATTGTGACAACGGCGGCGTAATTCGAACAATGTTGCTATTAATTGAATCAACAGCAAAGAGTTCACCATCCTCCTCAGAGACACGGATCCTATAAGGTATGACCCCAATCTCATTTCCTTCCACAACAGTCTCAACTACATAACCATTCTCAAATTGAAGAACATTCCCATCTGAAAAGAAAAAAAATGAAATAACAAATTAAATTCAAACGTACTTAAACCATAAGAATATTACACTATAAGCATGAATGAACAACAACCTGAGTGTGGCGTCTTGGATGCAGCAGACCTTGTCCATTTGATAAGTGATGACATATGCTTAATCAGTGGCCCTGATTCATTAACATTGATTAATTAACATAACCAAAAAGGAAAGACCCATAAATTTAATTAATTAATGAATAATAAATAAATAAAAACATACCCACTTTGGTATTTAGCTACAGTAAGAAAAAAGATCGAAAATTTAGGATACCCAATTGGAAAAATAGAAAGAAAAAGGAAAATTGAAGAAATGGGGGGGAGTGTTTTGTTTACCTGCTGGAGCAGCGTGAGCTTGAAAATGGAGAGAGAAACTGGAAACAAGTGCAATGATAGTATAGATGAAGAGAGAGTGAGTTGTCATAGTTAATTAGGAATGATCGGAAGTGGGGGTGGTGATTAGAATGAATGAGTAGTTCTGAACTGTGTTGTTAGCTTGAGTTTGAGACGAAGAAGATGAAGAAGGTATGGGTACAACAATGTTCTTCACTTTTCGCACTCTCTCTCTCTCTCTCACTCTCTCTAAAGTGCTTTTTGTGATGACATTTTTTAACTTTGTGTTTTCTATTTACGCGGAAAGTGAGTCTCTCGAGGATGAAAGGTGGTCAAAGTGAAAGCGCATTTACTTCTATTTTATTTTTTGGTCGAACCATTTACTTCTATTAATTTTTGTGTTGTGTATGGAGAAGTTATCTCATTTGATCACTGAGAAGGTTCAGTTGGGGGAGTGGAAGGGATTGCAAGTTGGGCGTGGTGGTCTTACGATTAGTCACTTAATGTTTGCTGATGATCTTTTGTTGTTTGGTCACGCATCTGATGGCACAATGGAGTGTGTGATGCATGTGCTCCATACTTTTTGTAACATGTCTGGGCAACAAGTGAGTGCTGAGAAAACGAGTATTATGTTTTCTAAGAATGTGGAGACAGGTACTAGGCAACGTCTTACTATGCTTTCGGGTTTCAGAGAGGCGCATGATCTTGGCAAGTACCTCGGGGTACCCCTCCTTGGTAGAGCACCCAAGAAAGCAGATTATCAATACCTGCTTGATCAAGTTAAATCTAAGCTGAGTAATTGGAAGGCGAAACAGCTATCCATGGCAGGTAGAGTGACTTTGGCGAAGTCAGTTATTGAAGCCATGCCTATTTATCCCATGATGACGGCAGCTATCCCTAAAGGGGTTCTTCTAGATATTCAAAAGTTGCAGCGTGCTTTTGTGTGGGGTGATGATGAGAACAGTCGAAGACATCATGCTCTCAGTTGGGACATTGTTACGCGTCCTAAAGATATGGGGGGTCTCGGTCTTCGTCGACTTCCAACTATGAATAATGCTTGCTTAATGAAGTTGGGTTGGGAAGTTCATTGTGGCTCCGATAATTTATGGGTTGCTGTTTTACACAGAAAGTATGGGACGAATCTGTCTGTCGAACAACGATGGACTGCTAAGGGTCAAGACTCTAGTTTGTGGAAGAACCTGTGTAAACTTAGGCCTAATTTTGAAAAATTCAGCACTTGGGCCATAGGGGATGGGTGTATGATTAAAGCTTGGGATCACAAGTGGATTGATGCTAATACTAGAGTAGTTGATCTGAATGTTACTATTCCATCTCACATTAGAGAATGTATTGTTTCTAATCTTGTGACTCAAAATGGGGATTGGTGTTTTGATCTTTTGCGTGATTGGCTGCCTGAGAGCATTTTGAATAAAATTGCTGCTTTGGCCCCCCCGGAAGGTGAAGCTGGTCGTGATGTGTGTCTGTGGCCCAGGGATCCTCAAGGTAAATTTTCGGTTTCCACCACTTATAAACTGTTATGTGGATTTTCTAACTCTTTGGTGCAAGACATTTGGCATAGCATCTGGAAATTATCTGTTACGGAGCAAGTTCGAATGTTCCTATGGTTGGTTTGTCATGGGCGTTTGCTTACTAATGAGAGACTTTCTAAGATGTCTCTTAGAGCCCCGTATTGCTCTTACTGTGCTAGTATGGTTGAATCTATTCTACATGTGCTTAGAGATTGTCCTAGAGCTCTAGTAGTGTGGATGAATCTGGTTGATTTGGATGATAGAGAGGCCTTTTTCAACTCCGATCTCGGTACCTGGATTCAAGTTAATGTCAAGAGTAAGAAATTGCATGCTAGTGGGGTGGCGTGGAACTCTCTTTGGGCTAATGCTTGTCATAGCATTTGGGTTTGGCGTAATAAGGAGCATCATGACGAGGACTACCATCGTCCTATGTACCCGTGGAAGGTTGTTTTGGACATGTCTATTCAGTATAAGAGGATAGAGTTGAATCCGCAGGTTGCGAATACACGGGCTAAAATCACTTCTCACATCAAATGGATTCCTCCGGATGTGGGGTGGGTCAAGCTCAATACTGATGGTGCTAGCAAGCGTGGCAATGATGTGGCTGGGTGTGGGGGTCTTCTCCGGAGGAATGATGGCAGTTGGATCTGTGGTTTTTCCAAGAAACTTGGGTCTTGCAGTGCTTATGTAGCGGAGCTTTGGGGAGTGTATGAAGGTCTTAAGATTGCTTTTCAAATGGGTCTTACGAAGGTTGTGATTAATGTAGACTCGGAACTCGTCGTGAATAGCATCAACAAAGGAAATTTGGGGAGTGTCGATGGTTGGGGTCTCCTGCGCCGAATCCACCGCATCATTCAGAACGACTGGGAGCTTGTGTTTCATCATAGCTATCGCGAGGCGAACATTTGTGCTGATGCCCTTGCCAATATGGCTTGTGCTCAAGATAACATTTTTAGTTTACATAACACTATTCCACCACAATTGGAATCTCTAGTCTTAGCTGATATTATTGGAGTCTCTACTCCTCGTGTAATTCTGGTGTAGTTTTCTGTTGGGCTTCGGCCCTCTCTTCATTCACAAAAAAATAATGTGTTTTAGCGGGTGAAATCAGCAGTAAAATAGTAGAATTTTTATTAAAAAGGAAATCGACAGAGAAAAGCGAAACCAAAACCCTTGTCATCAAAGAAAATTAAACAATAATAGTGAGCCCCTAGCAGAGCCCCTAAAACAGTTCAGCCTACAAGCTTGTCACAAAACCTAAAGAGCCAAGCTATAACTAACAAAGATAGAAGATACTCAAACTATATATACAAGCTAGCAACAAAACCAGATTTAAAGGACTCAGAGACAGAATTAGCCTTTGAGCGAGTTTTGTAACCAACAACCAACTGTTTTTGCTGTATGAATTTCTTCTTTTGAGACTTGGACACAACTGGTTCAAACACAGTTGTTCCATGCGAATCAGAAGTCACAGGATCACCAACATCATCTAAAGACCCACCCCAGAGCTTTCTTAAAATATTCATGTCAGATTCAACTATCGGGTTCGATGTAGCAACTTTCGAAGTAGAATAACATTATTTTCAATTGTGAGTTTCGGTTAGTTGTTAATTCAGTGTTTTTTGAGATACTTGGTACTCTTAAACCTTCCAATTATGGTGTGTACATCACTTAGCTAGGTAGGGAGATCACCAAGCAACCAAAAGGAAGCTAAAAGAAAACATTCAATTTGATGTTTCGTCGTCTAGCAAACCAGACTACTTGCTTAGCAACGCAACAAGCACGAGAAGAAAAATTTATGCACAGTTTCCACCTCGTGATGGAGCTGCATATTGCTCGCAGTCAAGGAAAAATTTGGCCCATAGCCTCACGATGGATTGTAGTTTTGACAACATTTAAGCCCAAAAACATGAAAAATTAAGGCATCTCGAAATTGGGGGCGTGGAGATGTCCCTAGAACATGTTTTGGAGCTCGTGAAGGCTAGGATTCACATCCCATTGACCTCTATTTATGATTCAAGCTTGGGAAAGTCTTTGGAGCATGAATGTCGTTGGCTTCTCTCTAGTTTTGTTTTTCTCTTTCGTTTTCTTTATTGTTATGTCTAGCTAAACTTCCTGTTGTTGCGAATGAGTAAAGATTGATGGATCCTTTATGTATTTAATTTGAATCCCCTTTACTTGAATGACTCTTATGCGTTTATGTTGCAATTTTTGTTCTTAATGCTTTCTAGAAATTTATCACTCTTGCGATGATTTACGCTTTGTGATTGTGAATGGAAGTTTGAGTTACAAATAGGGGGCACGTTAGTCCCCTTACAAAAATTTTGGTGGCCAATTTGATCTTCGAGAATAATTAATATCAACTTTAGCCTGTTATAATTACAAACAGGGGGCATGTTAGTCCCACTACCAATTTTCGTTAAAATTGGGTCGTCTGGGCACTAATGTGTCACGTTGACTAATGATGTGACCGTTAGGATCGCTTTGTGACAATATTATTGAGTGGAATTTTAAAGTACTCATTTAAATCTCTAACATTTTCAATTTTGGGTCAAATTGATCCCTCGTGCTTGACTTATATTTGCATCATCTTCTCCATTTGAACCCTAACCCCCCATTTTTCACTTCCAATATGTTCCTAGCAGAGCAAAATATTACATCGGTTTCAATTTTGTGTGTTTTTGCACAAATTTTACAATGAACAATGTTGCATCCTCTTCATCTAGCTATGGGGGTTCGTTTTTTCAACTTCTCAAGACCTTCATGTTGTTCAAGCTACTTGGAATAAGCAACCAAGTGAAAACCGTATAAAATGGTGGTTCTATGTTTTGTTGCGTGAATAATTTGCAAAGAATTGGCATTCTGCATAAATTGGTCTATATAGGGATTTATTTGGGCCACAAAATTTATAGTTAGGGACATGGTTGGATTAATTAAGACTTGATAGAGACTTATGTGGGCTCTTTATCGAATTGATAGGGACCTATGTGGGCAGCAATATTTGAAATTGTTTTGTGCTCCAGGGATCTCAAGAAGTCGGTATCATGTCTCCTCCACAAGAACCACGAGAGTCCCTTACGGTAAAACTGCCTCCAGTGAGGCCATGTGGCCAACAAAGTTCAACTCCCCCTACTACACCCAGTCTAAATTCTCCAAAGGAGATGTTTATGCAATTGGTTCGACCACCGACACCACATCTTGTTAGGCCAATATATCTGCATCAAATCAAGAAAATTCAAGACACTCATTACCTTTAAAAAGGAACATCCATAAAATTGTCTATTCATGTTAATATGTGTCTTGGCAGTGTACACAACTGTTGTCTTCCCGCAACAACACCTAGGACCACTCCATTTTATACGATTTCCACTTGGTGGCTTATTTCCAAGTAGCTTGAACATCAAAAAGGTATTGAGAAATTGCAAAAATGGAACTCTCAATGAAGAAGACCGAACGTTTTGCATCATAAAATTCGCGCAAAAACACATGAAATTGAAGCTACTAAAAATATTTTGCTCTACTAGAAACCGACTGAAGATGGAAAATGAGGTTAGGGTTCACATAGAGAAGATGCGGTAAATATAAGTTAGACACAATGACCAACTTAGTAAAAAATTGGAAATTTTAGGAACTTAAATGAGTACTTTAAAATTTGAGTCACTAATATTGCCACATAAGTTTAGTAAAAAAAGAAATATTACCACATAAGCAATCCTAACGACCACATCATCAATCTAACATGACACATTAGTGCTAAAACGAATCAGTTTCAGCAACAATTGATAAAAGACCTAACGTGTCCCCTGTTTGTAATTTTGGGTGACTAAAATTGATGTATTAATTATTCTAGGGGTCTAAATTGGACAGCAAAATTCTTGTTAGTGTTGTAAAAAAAATGCAAAATTCTTGAAGAATGAGAAGAAGAAGAAACATAACATACTAACATAACACTCGCCTAGTGGTGGATATTACCCGACCCGCACTCATATACTTGCACACTCTTTCTCAGTTGGGCCTTCTCTCCGTCGTGCAGCATCTCCCAGCAATTCACCAGCTACACCTCCGCACCGCCCCCACATCGTCTCATCGTTCAAGCTTCTTTCACTTTCAGGTTCTACTTTCCCCCATTTTGTTGCTATAAAGATTTTCCTTATGCCCTCACTTCATTTTCTTCATCATATCTATAAATTCACTGTTTCAATTGTTGATTAGTTTTCTTCTTTATGCTTTTTGCGATTTGTTTTGCTTGTGCATGCGTAGGATTCGATTTTCAGTTAGGGTTTATCACCAAACACTGTTAAGTCATAAATTCGTTTTTATCAACCAGTTAAAGTTTTTTTTTTCAATTGAAAACAGCCAAAATGTCTCGGAAAGGTTTGATGGAACAAGACCTCAATAAGTTGGATGTCACAAAATTGCATCCACTTTCTCCTGAAGTTATATCTCGCCAAGCTACTATTAATATTGGTAATATTTCCCCCCTAATTTTTGAGTTCAATTATCAATTTTGTTACAGCTATATTAGAACTTGAACAATTTAGGTGTAAGTTTATTTTCTGTTGATGATTGTTATTGCTAAGGATCAAATTGTACTATGGCAGGCACCATAGGTCATGTGGCACATGGAAAATCAACAGTTGTGAAAGCAATATCGGGTGTTCAGGTATTCCTCTGTCTAATTTTTGTGGGGAGGTCTAGGGGTGAGAATGGGAGTGTTTATATTGCGTATATGTAACTCTTGGTACATGGTATTTTGGAAAGATTCTTCGTCAAGGAACTATTTAAATGTACTTGATTTGTTTCGACCTATGAAGCACGGGCACAAGCACCGGACACGACATGGACACAAACACGCAGACACTAGTTTTAATTTGAAAAATATTGAAAAATACAAGTAATTGAAGTGTCGGTGTCCGACACGATACATGTCGGACACCGGAAACATCTTCAACTGGAAGTGTTGGTGCTATAGAGGTTTCGGCTAGTAAGAAAGTATGTACTTATTGTTGTAACTCAACGTTTATATTTTACTTAATCCAAGTAAGGAGTGAGTATCAGAAGCTTGTGAAATCTGAGTTGCCATAGAACTGTGAGGTGTGTTTGTTTCAATTTGTGGACTTCTGTTTGTCATAGATAAATTTGTGGATATAAGGTCTGCAGATGTCCTTCATAAAAAGTTGCTATCTTTTTCTACATTCAGATTAATTTAGTTTGTTGTGTTTTTTCTTTGGATCTTCAGTTTTAAAAAAGGATCCACACATCCATGCCGTAATATAATCTCATGTTATATTCTTTGTGCATTTTCCTTCAGCATTTTATATTTAAACTGCTTACATCCATTCTTTTCCATGAATGTCATGCAGACTGTGCGTTTTAAAAATGAGTTGGAGCGTAACATTACAATCAAGCTTGGCTATGCAAATGCAAAAATATATAAGTGTGAAGATGAACGGTGTCCGAGGCCTATGTCCTACAAGTGGGTATTTATTTTGTATTCACTATTATAGTATTAGTTTATTTAAACTTTTGGTTAATATCACTGATCAGATTTTTTTCTACAGGGCTTATGGAAGTGGAAAGGAAGATAATCCCATGTGTGATGTACCGGGGTTTGAAAACTCCAAGATGAAATTGCTGAGACATGTTTCATTTGTGGATTGCCCGGTAAATTCCTGAACATTCATTTGTTATTTAAGACTGTGTTATGCATAATTTCATTGGAGTTTGGATATAACTTTTATATACCTGCATATTTGGTTATACATTTGTTAGCCCTTTCGAAACTTCTTCTCTTTTTAGCAATACTCCCTCTCTCTCTCTCTCTCTCTCTCCTCTCCCTCTCCTTTTAGTCCCAGGAAGAGATGAAAATAGTAGTGCGAATACACATACACACATGTTTGTGTGTATTTATGTATTATTTATGTAAGAACGTGCATATTAGGTGCTCCTGAGCAATAGAAATCTCTTGATCTTCACTGTTAAATGCATACCACCTTAGTTACGTCAGCCATTACAATGTCTCCTTTTAATTGCATTTTTAATGCTAGAGTATCTACATTCATGGGCATGCGTTAGAGAGAAATGTTATCCTCTAGGTGCATCTAAAATTCTAATATATTTTTTCTCTTATTCTTTTACAAATGGTGTGGGATTTTCAATTTTCTAGAGGTTTACTAAAATCAGCCAGATTGTTACAGGTCGCCGGTCAATGCTAAATCATTAAGTGTATATCCAGTTTGTGTGCTTTTACACAATGTCATTATTTTTGGATGGCAGTTCATGATAGCAAGCCGAAAATTGTGGTATTGTGGATTATGGCAGAGACATGGCAGTTATAATAAACTATGTGTGCAAAAGTATACTGAAGAAACTGCAGAATATAATAAAATAGAGAAAATAATAGCGGAATACTACTGAACGAAGAAGCCAGTCAAAGAATAGAGACTCAAAGCAAAGTTAAAAAAAAATAGGAGAACCATAATATTCTATATACAAAAAGATACCTGTAAAGGAAAATATTTCACAAAACAGAGAAATAGAGAGGACAGGCAGAGGGAATAGAGAGAGAGAGAGAGAGAGAGAGAGAGAGAGAGAGAGAGAGAGAGAGAGATACAGAACACAGAGGAAGAGACATAGAAGAACTGAGAGAATTAGAATATACAAAAATACAATTTCAGATAAAGGGATTGACTTGGAAAATTGAGTTTGACAGATAGCGGAATTGATAGAGAAGTGTGAGTTGGAGAAGGAAGAGATGCACACATTGAGTTGGGTTTAAAGGGTTTAAGATTAGTCATTTATGTCTTACCTGTCTGTTATTTTCTTCTTTTTAAAGTTGATTTTGGTGCTACTTTTTTGCTGGAGCTGTTTGTGGGTGCCATGATTTCATTGGATATATTGGCTGCCTTGTGAAAGCCGCCATTTCATACCACCATGTCTGCCATTTAACAATGCATTTACATCTATATGATATTTGTTTTTACTATTCGTATTTCTGTAGGGTCATGATATTCTCATGGCTACAATGCTTAATGGAGCAGCAATCATGGATGGAGCTTTGCTGCTCATAGCTGCTAATGAAAGCTGCCCACAACCACAAACCTCTGAGCACTTAGCTGCTGTAGAAATTATGCAACTTCATCACATAATAATTCTTCAGAACAAGGTAGACCTGATTCAAGAAAATGTGGCTATCAATCAGCATGAAGCGATTCAGAAGTTTATACAAGTAAGTTTTCTATGAAAAGGTTTCCGCTATACAACTGAATCCCTTTTTGCTAACTTACATAATACTGTCCCTTTTTGGTGTCTTACCAGGGAACAGTTGCTGGTAGTGCACCAGTGGTACCTATTTCAGCACAACTGAAGTACAACATTGATGTTGTGTGTGAGTATATCGTGAAAAAGATCCCAATCCCTGAGAGGAACTTTATTTCCCCACCTAATATGATAGTAATTCGGTCTTTTGATGTCAACAAACCCGGTTTTGAGGTTGATGAAATAAAAGGAGGCGTAGCTGGTGGAAGCATTCTGAGGGTAAGTCTTTTGGTCAATAGTCCAATTATTATGCTTGATTTGCAATGATCTGACTTTGTCTGCAGTAGATACAAATGTTAGTTTTCCTATTGATGTTTGGAATGGTATATGCCTTAACATGTATAAATACATAATTTTTGAAATGTATCTATGCTAGAATTTTGAAGTGTTTTGCAAATAATGCCAAGGGTGTGCACGGTGAAAACATGAATGCCCAAATTATAAGAAACAAGTGACCTTCTGACTTATTGCATCGTTCTTTTATTTGAAATTCTTTTTGTTCTTGTAATTTTCCTATATACCTTGTGATGGATACCAGAAAAACAGAGTAAAACAGAGTAAAAGATGAAAGAACTCTTTGTATTATTAATCAACTCTGAGGATCTCTCAGACCTGAATTAGTGACGATTACAAAGAGTTTAATGAAATAGTACTGAAAATAGAGATGTTCCTCTCAGCACAGCTGAGTTCCCAGGCCCATTTCCATGCCAAATCAAGCCTACCTACGTGAGTGAGAGAAAATCACAGATAAAGGGAATGATTTCTCTCTCCAAATCATTTCAGAGTAATCATCCCCCAATAGACTTCTGCCAGGTGGCAGAAGTTAGTTAGCATGAGTGAGGAGTGAGCTGCTGCCTCTACTATCCGTAGCAGCACCTGTGGTAACCTTTCTCCATTTACCTCTTTCATAAAACTTAGTGAATTTCCTGGTTTGCCCCTCATTAAGGACATTCTCATCAACACTTCCCCCATTAAAATTCACCTTGTCCTCAAGGTGAAGCTCAGGAAATTGCTCAATCATTCTCACTGCATATTCCCATGAATTTTCACATTCTGGGAGATTTTTCCACTTCACTAAGATCTCCAAATCCTGCACATTCTGTCCTCTCACAGCCAGAATTTCCTCTGGTTCAACTTGCAGCTCCATTTCCTCTGTTACAAAAGATGGCAGAGGTTGCACAGTAGCATTAGCAGTCACAGTGGGCTTCAACAAGGAGACATGGAAGACTGGATGCACTCTACTGTCATCGGGGAGTTTCAAACGATATGCAACTTCACCTATCTTCTCTATAACTTCATAAGGACCGTAGTATCTTGGACTGAGCTTTTGATTGACCCTCTTGGCTAACTTCTTGAGCTTATAAGATTGAATCTTCAAGTATACCATATCCCCAACCTTGTAGTCAACTTCTCTCCTATGAGCATCAGCTTGTTTCATTCTATTTTGAGCTTGTACCAAATTCTGCTTCAGAACCGTGAGCATCTCATTTCTATCTTGAGTCATTCTAGTCACCTCTTCCATAGGAGTCTCAGTCACATCTCCTCGAATTACTGGGGGTGGATCCCTACCATACAATGCTCTAAAAGGAGTCATTTTGATAGCTGAATGATAATTAGTGTTATACCAAAACTCTGCCCAGCTCAGCCATTTACACCATTGCTTCGGTTTTCCCCCTGTCACACATCTCAGGTACGTTTCCAAGCACCTATTTACCACCTCGGTCTGCCCATCAGTTTGAGGATGATAAGCTGAGCTATATTTCAATTTTGTTCCTGCCAACTTAAACAGTTCTGTCCAAAAAGAGCTGATGAACACCCTGTCACGGTCAGATACTATGGAGAGAGGAAATCCATGTTACTTCTTTCATGAACAATTCAGCTATATCCTTGGCAGTGTAAGGATGTGTTAAGGCAATGAAGTGAGCATATTTCGTGAACCTATCTACCACAACCAAGATAGTATCCTTCCCATTTGATTTGGGCAAACCCCCAATAAAGTCCATGCTCACATCAGTCCATGTTTGCTTAGGAATAGGTAAGGGCTGTAACAACCCCGCAGGACTCAAAGCTTGATATTTGTTCCTCTGACACACCTCACACTTCAACACATAATCCTGGATGTATTTCTTCATCCCCTCCCAATAGAACAAGGCTGCCACCCTCTTATATGTCCTAAAATATCCAGAGTGACCTCCCCAAGCTGAGTCATGGAATTCTTTCATGCTTAAATCAATCTTGGCCGAAGCTTTAGGAACCACCATCCTATCCTCATAGTAAAGCTTCCCTTTCTTCATGGAATAGCCTGTGTGCTCCCCTCCCTTTACTAAGAGATCTTGCATAATTTTCTTCAACTTCTCATCATTATCAATCTCAGTCTCCATATCCTCCCAATCTAAAAACTGCACTGTTGAGAGAGATGAGTACTGCAGCTGTCTAGATAAGGCATCAGCAGCCTTATTCTCAATCCCCGGTTTGTATTTAATCTCAAAATCAAACCCCAACAACTTGGATATCCATCTATGCTGATCTTCCCCCATAAGCCTCTGATCTGCCAGAAATTTCAAACTTTTTTGGTCAGTATGAATAATGAAATGTCTCCCCAACAAGTAGTGTCTCCATTTCTGCACAGCCAACACCACTGCCATTAATTCTTTCTCATATACAGATTTATTTAAGGCTCTATCAGAGAGAGTTTGGCTCATATAAGCCACTGGTTGTCCATTTTGCATCAACACAGCTCCTAAACCTTTACCCGAAGCATCAGTTTCAACCACAAAAGTCTTCTCAAAGTCAGGAATAGCTAGAACTGGCACAGTGCTCATAGCTGTCTTCAGTCTTTCAAATGCAGAATGTGCAGAATTATCCCAATTAACTCGGTCTTTCTTCAATTGTTGTGTTAGAGGCCAAGCAATCTTTCCATAACCTTTCACGAACTTCCTATAATATCCCGTGAGCCCCAAAAATCCACGTAACCCTTTACATCCTTAGGAGTGGGCCACTCAATCATAGCCTTTATCTTAGCAGGGTCGGCAGAAACTCCCTGCCCAGATATAATGTGGCCTAAGTATTCCAAGCTATCCTTACCAAAAGAACATTTTTTTCTTATTCACCACTAGTTCATGATCAGTGAGTACTTGCAGGACAGCTTTTAAGTGTTGTTGGTGGCACTCTAAACTCTTGCTATATACTAGAATGTCATCAAAGAATACCAAAGCAAATTTCCTTAAATAAGGATGCAATACCTGATTCATCAGTGCTTGGAAAGTTGATGGAGCATTGGTAAGCCCAAATGACATTACCAAAAACTCATAATGCCCCTCATGAGTCCTAAAAGCAGTTTTAGGCACATCCTCCTCTTTCATTCGTATTTGATGGTATCCTGACTTCAAGTCCAGCTTAGAAAAACTTTTGCTCCCCCCAATTCATCTAGCAACTCATCAATCACTGGTATTGGAAACTTGTCAGGCACAGTTAGCTTGTTCAGAGCACGGTAATCCACACAAAATCTCCATCCTCCATCCTTCTTCTTCACAAGTATCACAGGACTACTATAGGGGCTGGTACTAGGTCTGATGATCCCAGCAGATAGCATTTCTTTGACAAATTTTTCAATCTCATTCTTCTGGTAGTACGGATACCTATAGGGTCTAATGTTAGGAATATTAGAGCCCTCTTTGAGATTGATGGCATGATCACAACTTCTTCTAGGTGGCAAGTCAGAAGGTTCACGGAATAAGTGCTCAAAGTCTTGCAAAACTGCCTCCAATGCAGAATTTGCCTTTGTCTCAATAACTTCACCAGCAACTTCATCATCATAATAGGATAGTACAAACCCTTCCCCTTCATTCTGCATAGCTTTCATCAAAGCTTTCCAAGATACTTGAGCTTTACTCAATGAAGGATCACCCCTCATCACCTTCTCTTCACCCCCCTTGCCCCAACTCAACACCAAGTTTCTAAAGTTAGCCTTCATGTCACCCAAACTAGCAAGCCAATCCATTCCTAACACCAAATCTGTCCCACCTAAATCCATAAGGAAGAAATGCTGCATAATTTCCACTCCTTGTATCTCCACCACTAGATGCTTGCATACTCCATCATTCTTGAATTTTTCACCATTTCCAACTTCCACCACAAACTCAGGTGTTTTGTGCACCGTGAGCTTGAGTTTTTCTACTATCTTCTTAGAAACAAAATTACTGGAGGCTCCACAGTCCACTAAAACCAACACCTCTACTCCATTGATCCTTCCTATGATCTTGAAAGACCTATTAGAAGTCAACCCCTCCTTGCTCTTTAAAGATAATTGCATCACATTAGCAGCTAGCACTACTTCGGTTTCCGATTCATTCTCACTCTCCTCTGCATCCCCTACTTCAGAATTCTCTACCAAAACAAATTGAAAGTGTTTCAATTTGCATACATGGTCCTTTCCCCAAGGTTCTCCACATTTAAAACACAACCCCTTCCCACTCCTCTCTCGCAATTCAGCTTGAGACAATCTGCCTGCAGTGTTTTTCTTCTCTCCAGATTCACCTTCCCCTCCTTTACTGCTACTTCCTTCCTTAGTCCCTCCTCTCTCCCATCTAGTGAAGCCCTTGGATCCCTTCACTTGCTGTTTTTCCACCTCACGACCACTCTTCTTCTCCGCAAGCATCAACCCACTCTTTCTGCGTTGTTCTTCTCCTCGAGCAGTAATGCTCGATCCATCAACTCATCGAGCATTCCACCAGCATGAAGCTTCAACTCGGCTTGAATCTCTTCCTTTAAACCATTAATGAAGATTCCCTTTAGCATCACTCTCTCTTCCTTCTTCAACGGAGCAGATTCACGTTCGAATTTCTCACGGTACTTCATCACAAAACTGGTTTGACGTATACTGAGCAGTGGTCCAAACGGGTTCTGCACTAGACCCGGTTGGAAACGCCTACGCAGATTTGAATCCTTCCCAGCTCAATTCAGTGTTCTGTTCTTCCCACCACTGGTACCAAACTCAGCGCTTTGTCTTCTAACGCGATAACTACAGCATCTAGCTTGTCTATTTCGTCCACCTGATTCAACTTGAAGTAACGCTCTGCTCTAACGATCCACCCATAAGCGTCGTCGCCCCGGAATATTGGAATTTTCAATTTTCGTCCTCCAAAGTCACGCGAAGAATCACGACTATTGCTACGTGTTGGAGAGCGAGTTTGTTCGCCGTCAAGGCCGCTACCTTCTTCGTCGGAATTCTGCCGTCGTGGTTGTCGTCGACGAGGTCGTCCTCTGCGTGAACGACTTCGCGAGATGATCAAATCCTTCAACTCCGCAATCTGTTGCTCGAAACGTTGCTCCAACCCATCCAAACGCTTCTCCATTGCGCTGCGAGTAGTGCACATAAACCACCAGGACCGAGTGCTCTGAATACCAACTTGATGGATACCAGAAAAACAGAGTAAAACAGAGTAAAAGATGAAAGAACTCTTTGTATTATTAATCAACTCTGAGGATCTCTCAGACCTGAATTAGTGACGATTACAAAGAGTTTAATGAAATAGTACTGAAAATAGAGATGTTCCTCTCAGCACAGCTGAGTTCCCAGGCCCATTTCCATGCCAAATCAAGCCTACCTACGTGAGTGAGAGAAAATCACAGATAAAGGGAATGATTTCTCTCTCCAAATCATTTCAGAATAATCATCCCCCAATAGACTTCTGCCAGGTGGCAGAAGTTAGTTAGCATGAGTGAGGAGTGAGCTGCTGCCTCCACTATCCGTAGCAGCACCTGTGGTAACCTTTCTCCATTTACCTCTTTCATAAAACTTAGTGAATTTCCTGGTTTGCCCCTCATTAAGCACATTCTCATCACCTTGTAATACTGTGCATGCCATTCAATTTCTGAACTAGGGAAAAGGAATCAACTGAATTGTTGTGTTTTTATCTTCAAAACAATTTGAGTTTGTTATGATGATTTTTCAAGTGACTGAGAGGCTACAGATCCAGTGATTCTGGGCTGAGTCTGGGATCAGATATATTGCCATGTTCTTTTTAAACATATCTAACAATTACTTATTTGCAGGGCGTTTTGAGGGTCAACCAATTCATTGAAGTTCGACCAGGGATAGTTGTTAAAGACGAGAGTGGAAATATCAAATGCACACCCATATACTCTAGAATAGTTTCATTGTATGCTGAACAGAATGAGCTTCAATTTGCTGTGCCTGGAGGCCTAATCGGTGTTGGGACAACAATGGATCCCACTTTAACTCGTGCTGACAGGTTGGTAGGGCAAGTTCTTGGGGAGGTTGGATCACTGCCTGAGGTTTTTGTTGAACTTGAGGTGAGCGGCCATGCCTAATAGTTTATCTCATTTGATGCTCATGCATGCTTGCCATGAATTCGTTTTGCTATTTCATGTGACCAGTAGGGATAACTGCTTACTTTAAAAATATCATCACTCTTGCTAGTCTGGTAGGATTAGGTGGATAGTCAAAATGTAGGCTGCTCTGAAGCTCTACATTTCTACTACTAATTCAATGTGTTAAACTTTTTTCATGACTTGTGAAAGATGGCCGTCCCCATCTGTTCTGTGCTGGAAAAGTCTTCATTTACGGATGAATTTTGTGTGTGGTCTTGCAGGTAAACTTTTTCTTGCTTCGACGGCTTCTTGGTGTCAGGACAAAAGGCTCTGAGAGACAGGGAAAGGTATCTAAGCTGGCGAAAACAGAGATGCTAATGTTGAACATAGGATCAATGTCAACAGGGGCCAGAGTAGTTGCTGTGAAGAATGACTTGGCAAAGTTGCAACTTACATCTCCTGTGTGCACCAGCAAGGGTGAGAAGATTGCACTCAGTCGACGTGTCGAGAAGCATTGGCGTCTTATTGGGTGGGGTCAAATCCAAGCAGGAATCACTCTTGATGTTCCGGCTGCCCCCATTTTGAGTTGAAGACAGACTAGAGACAGACTACTACAAGAAACACCTTTTATAAAAGCGTGAGATGAATTTAGATATGTGGGAAGGGAGGCAGTATTTAGGAACCATTTTTGTGAGATGGAGAAGAAAACGTTTGGATTGTCATTTTATGTCTTCGCAGTGTTATTTGTTTATTTTCCCTACTGTAAGGCTATTTTTGAAGTTGTATTTGATCCTAATTCGGTTTACTTGGACTGAGAGCAAGCATATCACCGAGCACTTTGTTTCATTCCATGGTCTCTTATCATCAAGCATTTGGTCCAGCATGCCTTATATCTATGGGATGTTTGAAAATGCTAGCGTGTTTGATTAAATCCCAAACTCCCGTTGGATTCCCTTAAAATGGTGTTTATTGTTTGGATATCAATGCTCACATGTTCTAAAGTTTTCCCCCCTTTCTTTCCATCTTAATTATCCCCTTAGGTCCTTTGGTGTTTTCAATGGTAGCTTGAGGTGTTTTCAATGGTAGCTTGAGGTGTTTTCACCGTTTAGATCCTTTGATTTATCCTCAGCCTACAATTTTAAACATGAATTTTACAGTCAATTATGTGCCTTCCAAGTGGGTGACTCTACTAGGATTCTAATCCTAGTTCTCATCTCTACAGTATGAGAACTACATAAAATGAAGAGCCACTTTCTACTTTTAATGGAAGAGCTACTTCACCAGACCTTATGAACCAGTCATTTGAGCATATTTTTGTTTCAAATTTGCACTCATAGAAGTATTAATTTAAATATGTAACACTCTGTCTGCCTAAAATAGCATTTGTGCTGGGTTAGTTTAGGGTGTAAATTGTATGATTGAGGGTGTAAATAGCATCAGTTGAGGATAAATTTGAGAAAATAGATTTTAGTTTTTTTTTTATTTTATTTTATCAACAAATAGATTTTAGTTCCAAAATTTCAAAGTCTATACTCCTTTTTTCTGTTCCATTTGCCCATCATTCTCCTCTCCTCCACTCACAACACGTGCAAAACATAGTCTATTTAATAAAATACACAACTTACAAAATGACAATTATAGACATCTTCATTTTTTGATACATTATCACTTATTTATCATTTTTTAATTCCATTTTCTCTTCCTTTCCCACTCTCTCTTTCAATATCACATTTTCCAATATTTCTCACACTCTTACTTTTTCTTCTTACACTCTCTTTCATCCTTTTTTTCTTTTTACTTTACTTTTCTTTTTCTCATAAACAATTATTTTCTCTCTTATCACTCTACTTTTCTTTTTTTAACTAACAATCTAAAAAATAAGAAATTTTAATGACTATTTAAACTACTGATTAATATTTAAAACAAATATTTCTTATTGATAATCTACTATCTATTTTTTACTATCTACTATAATATACTAATCAACCAAAATAATCAATTGAAACTACGAGATAACTGCACTGATATATAAAAACACGAGATAACTGTAGTGATATATAAAAATACACAGGATTAATATTTGTCATTGATAATTATAATTTTTGAAGACTACTATAAATAAACCTACTATCTAAATAATTAAGAAGGCTTAATGACTAATCTAAACTACTAATTAATATAAAACAAATGTTTCTTATTGGTAATTTACTATCTAACTTTTGTTATTTACTATAATCTACTAATAATCAACTAAAACAAACAATTAGAATTACAAGCTAACTGCACTGATATATAAAAAATACGGGATAATTGCAGTGAAAATTATAATTTTTGAAGACTACTATAAACCTACTATGTAAAAAAAACAAAAAGGCTTAATGGCTATTTAAACTACTAATTAATATAAAACAAATATTTATTATTGATAATTTACTATCTAATTTTTACTATCTACTAATCAACTAAAATAATTAATTGAAACTTCGAGATAACTGCACTGATATATAAGAAAACACGGGGGGAAACTGCAGTGATATATGAAAAAACAGAGATTAATATTTGTCATTGATATTCAAAGGCTTAATGACTATTTCAATTGATTAATGTTTAAAACACACGTGACAAGTATTTGTCACTAATACCTAAAAATGACAAATAATTGTCACTGATATTTAAAAAAACACGAAATAAATATTTCTTATGGATAATCTACTATCTATCTTTTACTATCTACTATAATCCACTAATAAACTCAAATAATCAATTGAAACCATGAGATGACTGCATTGATACATAAAAAGCAAACACGGGATAACTGCACTCATATATAAGAAACACATGGGATAACTGCATTGATATATAAAAATACACGAGATTAATATTTGTCATTGATAGTTATAATTTTTTAAGGCTTAATCACTATTTAAACTAATTAATATTTAAAACACACGTGACAAATATTTGTCACTAATACCTAAAAAGGACATATTTGTCACTGATATATAAAAACACACGAAATAAATATTTCTTATTGATAATCTACTATCCATCTTTTACTATCTACTATAATCTATTAATTTTTTTTTATCAAAGTGACACTAATGACCATTTTACAATTGTCCCCGAGGGGATTCTAACTCAACACCTTGAGGATATACGGCTAGCTCTTACCACTAAGCTAGCACCTCAAGTGTCTATAATCTATTAATCACTCAATAATCAATTGAAACTATGAGATGACTGCATTGATAGATAAAAAACAAACATGAGATAACTGCACTGATATTTAAGAAAACACGGGATAACTACATTGATATATAAAAATACACGGGATTAATATTTGTCATTGATAATTATAATTTTTATGGCTTAATGACTATTTAAACAGATTAATATTTAAAACACACGTGACAAATATTTGTCACTAATACCTAAAAACCACAAATAATTGTCACTGATATATAAAAAATCACGAAATAAATATTTTTTATTGATAATCTACTATCTATCTTTCACTATCTACTATAATCTTCTAATAAACTCAAATAACCAATTGAAACTATGAGATAACTACACTGATACATAAAAAACAAACACGAGATAACTGCACTGATATATAAAAAAATACGGGGATAACTGCAATGATATATATAAAACATGGGATAACTGCACTGATGATATATAAAAAAACACGGAATAACAATACTGATATATAAAAAACACTATACTAACATATTAAAAACACGGGATAAATGCAAAATTGTTTTAAAATGATACTTTTACGTTTCTAGATTTTAATAGTTATCTATTTTTTTTATTTGAAACTCATTTTTATCTACTTTAAATTTGTCTTTATTTTCACTTTTATAATAATATTATTTATTATTTTTAAGTTTCTTAATGTTCTAACATGATAATTCATAAAAAGAACATGATATCCTACTAGTTAGTGAGAAAAAGCTGTTGAAAATAACGCCATCCCTCAAAACACACACAGGCATACAGATTTATATGCATGTAGAGATAGAGAGGGAAGAAAACTTGGGAAATATCTACCACCCCATGTCGTATTTCTTTTGTCAACAAAAACCAATTTTAATAGAAAGATAGTTGAGCACAAAGTAATTTTTGGATGATCACATTTACTCCAAAATATGCTTTTAAGAGATAATTTTTATGATTTATTATACAAGAATTATTTTTACGGGTAATTTTAGGTGTCAAGAAAAAATTAAATCTTTCATAGAAAGATAGTTGAGCACAAAAAACTATTTTTAAGATTGAATCAACAATATTAAATTTCAAAATATGAATTTTTAAACTACATCCAATTTTCATGATTTATTATACAAGATTTAATTTCTTTTTTACACCCTTACTTTTACTATTCAAAAAAATAATATATCTTACACTAATAGTTTAATGTATTTATTATAAACACAATTTTCGTACTTGAGATTTTTATGTTACTGCTATTGTTTCCCTTGAGGGAGTTATTATGCATTAAAATAAGCTTGATTAAATAATTTTTATTATTAGCTAATAAAAAAATAAGAAAATGGTGCTTATTCCAAAAGAAATATAAAAGTTATAATCTAATCACCGGATAATCTCACCAAAACGGTTTCGTGGTGTAGTTGGTTATCACGTCAGTCTAACACACTGAAGGTCTCCGGTTTGAGTCCGGGCGAAGCCATGTGATTACAATTTCTTTTAACACCGCAAAGAAACAACCGCAATTCATCAAATCAGATCATATACAATTAAACACGCATCGCACGTGCAAACTTGCCCCACTTCCATCCTGAAATCTCCGTAGCTTTCCAACGCCAATGAATACAAATATGTCAATATCCTTCTTTATCTTTTTTTTTTTCCAAATAATTTTTCTATCTTTTAGACATAATATCCTTTAACCACTTAGACATAAAAGTGTACATATATTTTTTTGTTGGTAATAAAACATAAGATATTGTACCAAAAAATATAAGACCTAGTACAATTGTCAAAAACGACATTGTTAAGTTAAAAACTTTATGTATGTGAGTTTATGATCGGTATTTGCCATTTTATCTATAGACAAAAAACGTATATAAGTTAAAAATAGTTAAAGAAAAAAATTCAAAATTTGAATTATATATTTTTAAAAAATTAAATACAAAAAATGATATTTTTTTGGTAGAATACATTCAAGTGATTCTTATTCTAGTTTGGGTTAAATGATATTTTTTTGGTAGGATACATTTAATTTAAGTGATTGGATGATAGATATCATACCCAACAATACTCTATGCATTGAAATGTTTACCAAAAATGTATATAAGTTGTACCAAAGTACATATAGATATTTTTTGGCCAAAACATCACCGATACGCGGAGTCGCAAAATAAAATAGATTATAAGAGGACCAGAAGTAGTATTACTTTTTTGATTTAATATTTTAAATAAAATAAATTTACTTTTTTCATAGTGTGTTCATGGGTCGGGTTGAATCAATTTTGGCAAAACTCGTTACCTGACCCAATTAAATTTGATCGATTTGGGTTGATTCAAAAATCTGCTTTTCTCTTTCAAACCTAACTAACTCAACTGGTTAACAACAGTTGGTTCGTGTCATTGGGATCCCCTAATTCTCAACCTCTCCATTCACCCTCTTCGAATACCCAAATTCTTTTTGGAGATTGGGAATACGGGAACACCTCTAATTGTTTTTCATGGAATAGACAAATTGAGCTGGAACAAAAAGCATCCATGCTAAATGCGATTGTATTCTGAATTCATTTTCCATTTGTCCTTTAAGGCATGTGATTTTCAAATAGGCTAGGATAATATAAATAATTTTTTTTTGTCAATTATAGTTATAGTTATGTTTATAATGATTTAAATAGTAAACATATTTTTATTTTTCAATTTTGAAAATGTTTTTGTTATTTTTGTAAACCTTGCAATCTCTACATTTCTCTATTAATTTACACTATTAATTATTTATCTTAAGCCACATCCCAACACCTTAAACTATAAATAATATAAAATGTAGGGAATAATCAGTTACAACCTCCCTTCTAGATTAAGAAGCATCGCCTAAGTAGGAAATGAGTTCCGCTAGGGTTTGCGCCACAACGCCCAGTGGGAGCTCGTCACCATCGTCTAAGGAGATTGACATGCTGCAACGAAGTAAGAAAAAGATGAAGGCTACAGAGATAACAAAACTTAATGAGTTACTCAGTGGTGACAAAAACATGGAAGAGATTACAAATGCCCAGTCTTACAAAGAGAAATTGCTAAACGTGTTTGGCGATAGCTCTGATGAGGAAGAGTTATGGGATGAAAATGAGAAAGATTTTCCAGAGAACAAGTGGTACAATGAAGAGCATATGAATGGGCCAAACAAACCTAAACCCTTCAATCCAAGACTAGAAGTGACATTTACGGATGAAGAACTGGACGAATGGTCCAAGCCATGACGAAATACTCTTATAGTGAAAGTGTTGGGCAAAAGGGTTAGTTTCAAACATCTTGAAGCCAAAATAACCAAAGACTAGGTGCAAAATGGTGCCATTAAGGTAACTGATATGGAAAATGGCTTCTTTTTAGTGAGACTTCAAACTCAGGAAGACTATAAACGAGCATTGTTTGAGGGTCCATGGAAAATAGCTGATCACTACCTCATAGTGCAGTGTTGGAGACTTCTGTTGACATGGTCAGCCACTCTATCTCAAAAAATTGTTGTGTGGGTTCGTATCCCAAATCTGCCTCTCACACTATGTAACAATAGTTTACTCAAAAGGATCGGTGCTACCATTGGAACTATGCTAAAAGTTGATAAATTGACATCTCTTCATGATAGGGGGCGCTTTACCAGGATCTGTGTAGAGATTGACCTTGACAAACAACTTCCTTCTCATGTGGTCATCGGGGGCACTTGTGTCTAGAGTGTGAAGGTCTTCATGCTATATGCCTTAGGTGTGGTACATATGGCCACAAAAAAAGAGCAATGTAGAGAGTTTATGGGCCAACACAACGGTTAACTCCGAGAAGAGCCAGGAAGCAACTAATAATGCTACAATAGTAGCCAACTATGCTTTGACTGTGGCTGCAGTACAAGACAAATTTAGCAGTAGCACCGATGGAATATCCCTAAAAAGTTCCAAAGGAAAAAACCCCAAAAAAGAAAGATGAAGCTTAGTCTAAGGTAAACTCAAAGGTAAAGGGTGGATTCAAATACTCACGATCTCAGCAAACCAAATCCTGATTTGGTTCTCTGACTCAACAAGATGAAGTAATTAAGCAAGTTCACAGTAAGAAGAGGTCGAATACTGATGCACTGGTGGAAAACAAGCAGGTAATTTCCACTGTGAGCAAAGTCAGAACCTCTGCTGCGCAGGCAAAAAGAGACAAAATACTCAACAAGGTACGTATTGTTAAAACTTTTCCAAAAGCACCTAAAGCTAATGTTAAAGGAGACAAACAGCAAAAGCAAATGTCTGTCAATGTTAACAAGGAAAATGCAAGTTCCCCAAAGACAACCATGGGGTTGATATTGAAGTGAATAGAGCTAAAGCTAAAGAGAAGGAGAACATAGTGTTGGAGTATATGATACATATGGATGAAGCTAAACAAAGAAACATCCTTGAACAAATTGAACAAACTTTATTGCCTAGAGTGGCATTGAAACAGATTGATGGCAATAACTCAAATGTGGGAATTGCAAACTCTGTTAAATGTAATATAGGGGATGTTGGATGCCCTTTGTCAGGTGTTGTACCTATGGAAGCCTCAGGGGTTGTGGAACCCCCAAATTGTTAAATCTTGTCAATGAATATCATCTACTGAATTGCAGAGGTATTGCGAGTAAAGGTTTTGCTGGTCAAATAAAAGATATCAAAAGAGAATACTTTTGCTCTTTGATGATTCTTGTTGAAACTCACACTAGTGGGGCTTTAGCTAAGAATATAGTCAAAAGATGTGGCTTAGATAACTTCTTTATTGTTGATGCTAATGGTCAGTAAAATAGCCAAAAGATGTGGCTTAGATATATAACTTATTTATTGTTGATGTTAATGGTCAGTCAGGTGGTCTATGGTGTCTATGGGATTCCAATCACTGAAATGTCCTAAATTGAGCAATCAACCACACAGTCATTCACATGAAAGTGAAGTACCAGAATGATCAACACCGTTTCTAATTGTTGTTTTTGGATCCCCCACTATTCTAATAGACAAGACTTGTGGAGAGACCTGAGGGACATCTATGAAGGTATATCTGAACCATGGGCCATCATTGGGGATTTTAATGCCATCATTTGTGTTGTTGAAGGAGATGGCTATGAAGGTGATCTAACCCAAAATGAGAGCTCAATAACATCTCCAAGTGTACAAGAGAACATGGAAAATGAAGTAGAAGACATTAGAAAGGTGAATCTGAAAATCATGGATGTGGCATGTGTAAAGATTTAGGACGTCTTATTTTCTTTCAATGTTTTGCAAGTGTTTAGGAAGTCTTAGTCTCTGTTTATGGTAATTTGTTTAGTCATAATATTTTGCTTTGATAGTGACTTATGTCTTTTGCTTTGACAATGACTTATGCAATTTGTTTTGACAATGAATTTGAAATTTGTGTTCCATTTATGAACTGAAAGTTGTGCTATTAATTATGAATTGGTAATTGTTAAACAAAATTTGCAGCCACTATCAAATTTGGTCAATGCAAAAATTGTCCCTGCAAAAATTGGTCAATGCAAAAATAGTCCCTAAAAAAATTGGTCAATGCAAAAATAGTCCCTGCAAATATTGGTCCAAGCACAAAATGGTCCCTATTTAATAACACATAGCACATAAGTTGCAGAACATAATTTTTAACACCAAAATTTCATAAATTGAAACTTCATAAATTCATTGAAACTACACAAGTTGAGTAAATTAACACATGAGCATATTAGTAGCTATTGAACAACAACACAAAACATTGCCAAACCTTGAAGCATCACTCCTATAATCCTTCTGATGTTTTGGTATGTTGGCATTAACTTTCTCCCCATCAATGTAGATACTATTCATACCGTTGCAAAGTGATTTGGATCATCTTCAAGAAGAAAATGCGCAAAACCAAACCTCCCTACCCATTTGGTTCCTTCTGTGTGGGATCACAACTTCACACACCTTATCATTTCTCTCCATTATCTCAAACATCTCCTTAGGTGAATCCTATCAGGGAACTTAGATATGTACAACGCCAAGGGTTTACTACCTCCGACCTTCCCTCATTGCGATAGTTGGTCGGGGACACTCGGTAACGAGTGTGATCTTTTACTGATCCAGGCCCCCTTCTCCCCTTCACTAGTGTCCATCCTCTCTCTTCTCGTACCTTTGCCAAACTTCTATTCCTGCACCCTCCTCTCTGCGCCAATCTATTCATAGGTCTCAAAAATGATATCCTTCTGTCCCTCCCTTCTACTCCATTGCGTAGACTCTCGCCTCCGAACCTATTCCACCCCCTCTCTCTCATCTCATATTTTTGTGAAATCTAAAACATTATTACGTAAAGACAGATACACTAGTTTTTCATTAAACTTTTTATTTATAATTTAATTGGATAAACCTCATTTTCGTCAATTGACCATGAGAGAAAATTGGTTTTGGAAGATAAATACCAACTTTTCTCAAAGATTGTCCATGAATCTTGTTGATAGTCATGGCAAATGAAAGAGCCAAAGGAAATTGCCTCCGTTGAAATTTGAAAGGTATTCTAACATCTGATGGTGTAAGTGATAGTATTGGAATGTAGACCTTATCACCAACATTAATTCCTCATACGAATTTTCCCTCAATAGCAAATTTACAAGCCTAGTTATAATCAGTCGAGTACCATTACACAATCTTGATGATTGATCACTATTCCTCAGCAACATAACTGGAACACCATCCTTAAGTCTCAAAACATGATTTGGAATGCCAGAAGCAACTACAGTGTTTTAAAAACTCTGGAGTATGAACACAATCTATATCAGAGGTAGCTGAACGTGGACTATCAAAACTTAAATACCTCATATCATCTCCGGGGACCAATGATAATACATAATCATTTATAACATCGATCAAATCATTTGTAGGTGCTAATATAGCCCTATCACAAAAAACAATGGATGAGTCATATTCACAATCAATGATGGATATACCTCTTCAACAATACTACTCAGCGGATCAATAGAAGACTTTAGTAGTAAATCATCAAGGATTTCCACCATTGAATCAACATCATTAGTACTATCGAGGACACCATCACCAATTTGAAGAACCCAATTAGAGAAAATATGCATCGCTTCAACGTTAGGAGAAGAACTTCCAATCAAAAGATGCATATTTGTTGTTAAAGTGAGTACTTCAATAAAGCTCAACAAAGATGAAGAATTTATAGATGAATGAACAACTTATTGTCTTGTACCTTTTGGAGTGACATGTAAAATTTGACGGAAATCATCACCAAGGACAACAAGTTTCCCTCCAAAAGGAATATCAAGACGACCATTATTGACAAACCGAAGAATATCCCTAAAAGTTCTATCAACAACCTCAAAACAATCCTATGAGTCATAGGAGCTTCATCCCAAATGATAAGCTTACATCTCAAGATCAATTCAACTACGGGGCTACCTTGATTAATGCTACAAGTAGAATCTTCATCAACATTTATAGGGATAGCAAACCGTGACTCTGTACTACGACCACCGGGAATGAGAAGAGCAACTATCTCGCTAGAAGCAACAATCAAAACGATATTACCTTTTGATCTTAAAGCAGCATACAAATCCTCCAAATAAAAGTCTTCCCAGTTCCTTCATAACCATAAACAAAGAACAATCTAGGTGCACAACTAATGATTCGAGACATAACAGTGTCATAGACAACACGTTGCTGATTATGAAATAAAAAAGAACATTAACAATAAAAATTGAAATTCAACCTCCATAGTTAATACGAAGTAAAAAGTCTAAAGAGTTTTAATAACATAATTTATATTCACCAAATATAAATATAAAACTTAACACATAATCTAATAAATACCACACTCCTTCAATGTCTATCACTCTCGACTATTCATCATTAGAAACTTCGACTTGGTCGTTGAAATTGACGACAATTGGTGAAATTAGTAAATGTGTGTTTTCACGAGTTAATGTTAGTTAGATTTTTAAACAAATCTTGAAATAGAAGACACAAAATTTCTAATGTTCATATATGTTAGTAAGACTAAATTTAAGTTGTACCGTTGAATTTCAACAAACAGAACAAAAGAAACCAATGTTTGTCGTCTCCCGTACATTCATCAACTACAATTTACAATCAAATACTAAAAAGTGAGACTAAAATAAAAATATAAACACCAATTTAAGTGTGCTTTTAATACCCGTTGACGCGAAATGACGAAAATTAACTTTTTAAAGATTATATAGAAAATATTGTTCTAAAAAATATAGAGAGAATAAGTATAAAAATAATTTGATTTTTTAAAGTGGCGAAATTAGCAAAATGGTGAGTTGCATGGATTTGTGCCAATTAGAATATTAAACAAATTTTCAAAGAGAAACCAATTTTTTTTACTGTTCATGTGTGCTGGTAAGACTAAATTTAATAATGATTGTCATCTTTTATATATTTAATAAATAATATTTACAATCAAATACTAAAATCGAGACTAAAATGAAAATATAAACATTAATTTAAGTATGCTTCTAAAATCGGTTGGTGTAAAATGAGCAAAATAAGAGTTATAGAAAGGGGGTCGACGGAATACTAGCTAAAGAAACAAAGGAGGGGAGTGCGTACTCGCAAAAAGTAAACATAATAAGAAATAAGAATATAAAAAAAAGAAGTATACTTAAATTAATTTCTGAACAACTAATTTTTGGAACACTATAAAATTGCAAAACATATTGCTTAGCATCGCATTTTACGTATTTTATCATAAAACTAATTTTTTCCCTACCAAATCAATTATTGAGGAACAAACTTTACATACTTGAATATTTAATTTTTTTTCGAACCCTAAAATACTTCAAAACACATTGCTTAGTCTCGCACTTTACATATTTTGTCATGAAATTCAGTTTTTTTCACCAACCCGTTATTGATGAACAAACTCCACAGAGTTAAACATCTAAACTTTTTTTTTGAGACTCTAAAGTTCCTCAAAATACACTGCTTAGCTCCACACTTTACGTATTTTGTTATGAAATTAATTTTCTTTTCACTAAATCAGTTATTGATGGACAGACATCACATATTTGAATATCTAAAATTGTTTTTGAACTCTTAAGTACTTCAAAACACACTGTTTAGCATCACACTTTCCGTATTTTATTACGAAATTAAAAAAATTTCACCAAACCAATTATTTAGGAATGAACTTCACATATTTAAAGATTTAAAATCTTTTTTGGATTCTAAAGTACGTCTAAACACACTACTTACATTACATTTACATATTTTATTGCAAAATTAATTTTCTTTTCACAAAACCAGTTATTGAGGAATAGACATCACATATTTGAACGTGTAAAAAAATTTCAAAACTTTAAACTACCTCAAAATACACTACTTAACATTACACTTTAGGTGAAATTCGAAGACCAACCCTCGTTGGTGAGATGCTGCTAGCTCTTAATTTGATTATTATCTAATAATAATAAAAAAAATTGATTAATTTGAGCTAAAACAAACAGGGTTCAATTAGTGTTAATATTTTAATTTTGAAAACAGCAAGTTTGAGGGCCTTTTTGGGAGAATATACTCGTAGTTTGATGGCCCCATCCGTCCATCCATCCATTCATCGAGCTCTGTGTCGTTTTAAATTCGCTATACCAAGCAAGTAGGTTGGTTGGTTCCGACAGACAGCTTTGGAACCGCGTCCGTCCATTTTCGTCTTTTCAATTTATTTCTCTCCTCCAGCTGTGGTATAATATCTGTTTCTGGCAAAGGGTAAAACTAAAACCCCACTACTCCATTCTTTACAATCCAACGTCTCAATCAACTTCTCCAAAACTCAAAACAGAGAGAGCACCGCATTCATTCTTCCAACTATTTCAATACCCAGGTAATCTTCCCAACACAACATTACCCCCTTTCCCTTTTCCCTTTATCTAATTAGCTTTTGGGTTTTTTTTTTATTTCTGAAAGTGGCTATTTTATTTTTGACTATCATCGAATGATAAAGTTTCCATTTTTTTTTGGGTATGTTATTGTTGTTAGTTGTTGGCGTTGATGGTTTTGCTTCTTTCGGGTGTGGTGTTGTTATTCATATTTGGAGAAAAGTCTTTTCCTTTTTTTATGATTGTTTATTTTATCTACTGCTATTTGATTTGATTTTGGTGTTGTGAATGGATGATGATGATGATGGTTCTTCGTTTCTTCGGTTTTCAGGGTCGCTGGGTGGAGCTTGGTGCGTGCTAGAGTAACAACATTAAATACCATATTTAATTTTCCTGTCTGTTCTGTTTTCTTGAGATTTACGTTTCCCAATGACAACGCCAACTTAGCATAGCACCTTCAACTTCACCATTCAATTTCTCAAGGTATCTTTACTTCCTTTTTCTCCTTACATTTACGTTTTAATTTCTTATTATGACCGTTTGCTTTTGGATTTTCACTAAAGTAGTGAAAACGTTAAACATTAAACATTTTTATAGTAGTAAGCTGAAAACATAGCTAAAAATAATTTATACGGGTTTGCAAATATGTTCTTTATTTATTTATTTATTTATTTATATAGTACTCTTGTTTCTTGTATACTTGGGATAACTCTAGTGTTAATGCAGGTTGTTTTGTGTGGAATATTTAGTAAATTGTGTGGGTGTGGGATTTAGTTTGGTATTTGTAGTGTGGAATTTTGTAACCACAACGAATCTCAATTTGTGTGTTTTTTTTTACTTTCTTGTAGTAAAGCCATGTGAATTCTGACATCATCGATGTTGAAATCACATTACCCTTGCAAAGATAGTTTCTGATAGGATAGGACTACACTACCTATAAACAAAAAAAAAAATGAAAATTTCCTAACAAAATTATTATTTCTTTGTTTTAACAAATACATTAAAAAACATAAAAATTTGTATTAGTAACGTTTCTTCTTATTTACTACTACTAATGTTTCAGTCAAATAAAACGTATTGAACTTTTTATTTTTATTTCTCTTATTACATTACATTTCTCTCACTTCCTTTTTTGGATGCCTTTTCCTTATCAAATGCAGGTTTATGTTCAAAAACATTTGTCTTTATTTAATTCTTACTAGTACTAGTACAAGTACTAGTATACTAGTATTTCTTTCTTATTATTAATTAATATTACAATTAAAATATCTTCCTTTTCTTAACATTTTCTCCAACCTTGCGTGGCTCGCTTTGAAATTGTGAGATTCAGGTACGTAGATGGAGTGGTCATTACCATTAAAAACTCACACACACAATTGTGAGGTCTCGAAGTTAAACTCGGGACGGTATTGAACCTAACATTATGAATAATGTGGGTGAAAACCAGTAAAAAGTACTTAAAATAATTAAGTAATACTAATATTGTATCAAAAAATAATTAGGCAATAGTGGTCTTTTTGAATCATTATTATGGGACAGCTCCTGCTAGACCGTGATTTTAGTCACTGAAAACACATTGGCTGTGTTAAATGTGAAGTACTATTCTTGTCTTTATTTATTAACCATAATAATGTACCATTGGTTGCATCTCTTTTAAGATGTACCATTGCATCATAAATTTTCTAACGGCTATTTTTTTGGTTCATGTTATGCAAAAAGATTGAATGCCTTTAGTGTATTAGGCTTAATTTGGTGGGAAAAAGATGAGAGAAAAAAAATATTGGAGAAGAGAGATTAACAGAGAAGACTAAAGATATGAGTATGTGTGCCTTTCTCGCCCCAAAAACACTCAACTAGTTAGTTTAGACAAAAAGGCAAATACCCAACTGGTCAGCTTAGACAAAAAGGCAAATAAACATTATACACATTCACACTCGAGTTCAAACTTACAAGTCAGCGTCTCTATATCGGTGAAATTGTCGATACAATTAGTAGTAGGGACACAATTTATTTGTCATTAATCTTATAAAGCTAACTAAAAAGGCTAATAGTTTATGTGGACATAGATAGTTTTTACATCCTTTTAGCTTGCAAGATCATATGGACCAATAATATTTTCTTTTACTCGTTTCATTGTCAGATACTATCTTACTTTTTAATATAGCCTCTGTGCCTAAGAGTACTATTACTGTATGTCTAGATCTTATAAAAATGCTGGATATGCACTACTCAGGGAATCCTAAGGATAATCAATAAGGCCAATCTATACTTACAATTTTTTATATGTGGACCACTTCTACAGATTATTAGAAAATGCTAAAATAGCTACTGAAGTTTAATTTATTTGAATGATTTAGTAACATGCCATGAGATGATTTACCAACATCTAATGATTTCCCTACCAACATTGTATTTTACATGATTTTTAATTGGGTTTTACCCTTTCCCTTTGCTAAAGTAATTGAATAAACATGTTGATGGATGGGGTCACACTAATTGACCAATTACATATATTTCTACTACAAATTACAGTAGATATTATGATTAGTTGACTGAGGGACCTATTGTTCCAACGCTCCTTAAAGCACAATGAAACTAATTTTTTTGCATAATCAACATGTCAAATCATAGTAAAGTATGTAGAAATGATTACCTTATTTTCTTGCTTGGAGGTAGTGTTAAATCACTGTTTAAATCTGTGTTTTTTTAGTACAAAACACAAATTTTTAAGGAATATTTTGATTAATAAGTTGATTTAATTACCAAATCTTCTTTTCTAGTACGTACCTTCAGTTTCTATTCTTTTGCTTCCTACACGTTTTCTTTTTGCAACAACTTTTTCAAACTTTCTTATATATCAAGAACAAAAAGAATTATCCTATTCTCTATCAATTTCAAAGTCCTTGGTCTATGTGTTAAAGCATTTCACTTTCTTTTAATTAATAATTTTATATTTAACATGCTCATCATGAACATGATCACCATGACATTACTTTATTATTATTGTTATTGGAATGCATATTTATTTCACTATTCTCATCTTCATTGGAAAATTGTTATTTGAATTCTTTTGTAGATGGAATCAGTGAAGCCAATAGCAGTGACACCAAGCAAGAAATTAGCTCGAAGTTTTGCTAAAGTTCTTCATCTTAGAGCACTAATTGGAATTGCATCAGTTGATAATTTCAAAAATGTTACTATATCAGAACCAAATCACAAAGAAGAAACAAGAAATTTATCAGGACCATTCAACAAAGAAGATGATAATGAAGAGTTTCAAGAAAGAGTAGCAACAGAAATTCTACTAGCAAAACTATTTGCTAGCATTTCAACAATTAAAGCTTCTTATGCAGAATTTCAGTATTTTCAATCACCGTTTGATCCTCAAGGAATTCAAGCTTCTGATCAATTACTAGTTTCTGAGTTGAAACATTTATCTGAGTTAAAACAATGTTACTTGAAGAAACAGTTTGATTTTGATTCTGATTCTTCACCAGAGAAAGCATTTCTTGAAGCTGAATCAAAGGAATTAAAAGGTGTTATAAAAACTTACGAGATTACGGCGAAGAAATTGGAATCACAAGTTAGACTCAAGGATTCTGAGATCATCTTTTTGAAAGAGAAGTTGGAAGAAGCTAATAGAAATAACAAGTCAATTGAGAAGAAATTGAATCAAAGTGGTCAGTTATTTCAGCTTGATAATGTTCACATTTCAGGTTTAAGTCCAAGTCATTTCGTAACGGTTCTTCGTCACGCGGTTCGATCGATTCGATCCTTTGTGAAGTTGATTGTGGATGAAATGAGATCTGCTAATTGGGATATTGATGCTGCTATTACTGCTATTGAAAAAGATGTTGTTATTTACTTGAAAGAAGATCACAAGTGTTTTGCAATTGAGTCCTTTATTTCCAAAGAAATGTTTGATGCTTTCCACTTACCAAACTTTTCTCTTGCAAATGAGTCCCTCTCTACAAAGAAGCAGTTTTTTGAGAAGTTCAATGAGTTAAAATCAACAAAAGCAATGGAATTTCTAGCTATGAAACCAAGATCAACATTTGCAAAGTTCTGCAAATTCAAGTACTTAAGACTAATTCATCCAAAAATGGAATCATCATTCTTTGGAAACATGAATCAAAGGAATCTTATAAATACCGGTGAGTTTCCAGAAACTGTGTTCTTCACTTCATTTGCTGAAATGGCTAAAAGGGTATATCTACTTCATTGTTTAGCTTTCTCATTTGAATCTCAAGCTGATATCTTTCAAGTTAAAAAAGGAAGTAGATTCTCTGATGTGTACATGGATTGTGTCAATGATGAAATGTTTCAAACAGTTGAATCTGATCCACAAGTTGCTTTTACTGTTGTACCTGGTTTTAGGATTGGTAAAACTATTTTACAGTGCCAAATTTACCTCTCATCTAAGGTAAAAAAAGTTACTAAGAAAAGGTAACAATGTAATGGGCCCCATATTGTATTTTCTTAGTTGAACTTTTCTTTTGGAGGGAATGGCTAAAGTTACTGTGATGCAATGCATGGATTGATGGGGCATCTTTGTCTTTTTGTAATTTGGCTATTTAGAAAAAGAAAAAGTTAGTGGACAGTTTCATTGGAAACAACACTTTTCTTTAGAATCTTTTTATTTTATTTTATTTTATTTTTATTTAATGTATGGGGAGATTTATGAGGCCAAAATTTTTGTTGATATCAGGCCAGTGACAGAGGTTGTCTAGCTGTTATGCATCTTTATCAAACATTGCATGATATATAATAATATAATAGAATATGTACATAATGAAATACGTGGGAATTTTATAATGTTTTTTTTGGCTTTTGATGCTTTTTAGTCTTTGTAGTGTTGGAATGGGTGTTTTTCTTGGTTCCTCTTATATGGCATGCTCAATGCTGCAGCATGTTTTGGTTGGACTTAAAAGAATATGAATAAATAAATAAATAGTTAAATGTCGGTTTTACCCTTGTGGGAATGAATGTTTTTTAATGTGTTCAACTAATTTATAGTACTACTTATTTATGTGAAGACAATATTTGCAACCTTTATTGTCCAATAAAGAGGATGTGAACCTTGATAGATATATTTGATAATGGCAATGTGATTTGAGAGCACATTGGTATGTGGCTCACATGGTAGAAGTGGAAAGTGGTAAAGATGATGATAGATGTTGCAAAGCTAGTCATGCTTTTAAAAAAAAGGACAGCTTCTACTGTGGACCTACTTGATAGTAGAGTAGACCATGGTAGATCAAGACTTAAATATTGTTTCAAACTTCAATGGATTATCTAACTTTGTCGCTACAAATTTCTTTCTAGCTTAACTACTACTTCCTCTCGGTGACTTATATTAAGTGTCGTTTAAGTTTATGTGTAGATATTAGGAAAATGATAAGTTATGTTAACTTTTATGGTAAAAAGATGTGGTAGGACTAAAATACTCTTACAATTTTCTTGATTGAATCAATGATATGTTTATTTATATTATAAAGTAAATGTATTGTTAGAAAGTTATAATAAATGTTGTATTGAGATTATGAAGTGACAGATAATTTGAGATCAGAAAAATTCTAAAGATGACACTTAATATGAGATGAATGGAGTATCTCTCTTTTAGTACATTATCTCTCATCTTATTTTTTTAATTTTTTTTTATTCTTTTCTTATAAAAAAAAAATTCGAAGTTAGAGAATACAAAGTTAGAGGATCCTTCTTTGATAATCTATGTGATAATCTATGTTCTCGCTGCCCATAAATAGAAGTTCATGTTCTATGTTTGCTTGGTCTTTAGCAATGATATTAGGGACGACAATGGGCACTGTAGTGCTCATGCCGGACTCCACATACTTATAAGCAAAAACTTTAGTGTCTATTGTAATTCTATACGGCTCGAGTGATTAACTTATGTAGTTGCATGCAAAAGATATTCAATTAACACTAAAAAAATTCATCAATTAACATCATCCTAATATTTTATAAACCAGTTGAGTGATTCATTCTTTGAAAATGAATAAATCTTGTAGAGACATCCTATTTCTTTTGTCGGAGAATATAGTGGTAAGTCAACATTTTCGCTCCTTTGCATGTGAAAGGGATAAGAGTTAGATTAAAGTTATTTTCCGGATATTAGGGTGTTTGGTTTGGTCTTCGTTTTTTCTTCCTCTGTTGTATGCAGTATGCAGTGTACAATTAACATATGCATCATTCTGATCAAAGGCAGAAGGAGGGGGCCAAGGGGCATTGAATTGAGAGTTCAATTCGTTCGGTGTGACAGGACAGACTCTCGTGTTGAACAACACAAATTCACATCACAAAAATTGGCACATATAAAGATAGTGGAATAATACGGTACACATGGTTTTGTCAAAAAAATAAAAAAGTTAAAAGCAAAGACTCATTTTAGTTTGTAACAATTTTTGCGTGGGACACTTTAGTCTCCCTCTGAACTCATATATAAGCAACAAACAATTTTTTAGATTCATTGAAAAAGAGATGTAACTGGACGGTATGTAGTCCAAATACATCACCTTTTTAATGAATCTAAAAACTCACCTTTTTAGGGATAAGTTACTCTTTGACATTTTTATATCGGAACCAAGTTCGTCTCCAGTCAATCCAATGTTGAAACTATCAGTTAATCTTGTTTAAGTGGCATGTTGAGTGTCCATGCGACAAGTTAAGTGACATGTCGAATTCCTTTTTGGCATAATTTAGTCCCAAAAAATTTTAAAAGAAAAGACTCATTTTAGTGTGTGACAATTAGGGATGGCAATGGGGCGGGGCGGGGAGTACTCCCCCGCTCCCTGTCCCCGCCTCCCAAATTGTCCCCTGTCCCCATTCCCGTTTTCCATTTCGGGGACATTTCTTCCCCTGTCCCAATCACCATGGATCCCCACGGTCCCCGCGGGAACCCCAAAAGTTTATTAAAAGTTAGCAAAAATATAAATTAAAATATAATAAAATTAGAAAAATATATAAAAATTGTCAAAAAAAAAGAAAAATATATAAAAAGTAAAACTAAAATTCAAAAGTTTAACATTTTAATATAAAAATGTAAATGTTAGTCTTACTTTTATATTTTAATATTTAGAAAGTATAAAAGTTAGAACAATTTAATATTTTGTTAATATTTTAAATTAAAAACACGTATAAAAATACTAAAATATTAATTATAACATAATATATATCTATAATAAGAATATTTATGTAATATATTCGAGGCAGGGTCCCTGCGGGGTGGGGGGTATGATCCCCATCCCCATCCTCACTTTGATCATGCGATTTTTCTCCCCGTCCACATCCCCACTGGAAAAATTCCCCCTCACGGGGGGCCCATTCGAGCAGCCCCATGAGGATCCCCACTTGCGGGTAGAAATTGCCACCCCTAGTGATAATATAGGTATATTGGAACAATTTTTTAGGGATAAATAGTACAGTATTTTTCATTTGTGAGAACTGCCTCATTAAAAATCAGATAAATGGATTTAAGGGGATAAAGATTGAAATAAAAATTTGATGGCTAAATACCACTTTTGATCCTTTATCTTTACTCCAAGTTTCACTTTGGTCCTTTATCTTTTTTTTGGTCCGTTTTGTTTCTTTATCTTTCATTTTTGTGTCAATTTGGTCATTTATCTTTATTTTGTTTCATTTTGTTCATTTATCTTTCATTTAATGTTTCATTTTGGTCCTCTTAAACAAAACATTTTGATCGCGTATTGCATGAGTTATTCAAGTAACAAGAAATCAAAGTGTTCTTGATTTTCTTGAACACATTCATAGTGTTCTTCATTTTTTTTATTTTTGTTCAAGAGGACCAAAATGAAACAATAAATGAACGATAAAGAACCAAAGATAAACAAAATAAAGATAAATGACCAAACTGACACAAAAATGAAAGATAAAGGACCAAAACGGACCAAAAAAAAGATAAAAGACCAAGGTGAAACTTAGAGCAAAGATAAAAGACCAAAAGTGATATTTAGCCTTAAATTTGGAAATATGGGTAGCAAATGGGTATGTCAAGGGTTTTGTGGGGGGTAGCTCGAGGGTGTTGAAATTATGGTCTATCTAAGGTTTGTAAAGGTGTGGGGGTGGGTGGGGATACTGATGATGTAATGGGGAAGGACCAGATAAATGGATGGGTGTGAATCAAATGCAAAATTGGTGAATGAGGTGGTTGAAAGGTACATGAGGAAGTAGTCAAGGTTACCTGAGAGTGAATACCCTTGGTTGATAGCTCCTACACGAGCCCCATGATGGATTGGAGAGCTTCATGTTTGTCCATGTTAGCTTGAAGGTGTTCCGGCCTGGGACAAAGTCCCTTGAGAAATTGGGCCTGACCCAATCTAGCTTTAGGATACAGCCTAAGCGCGCGCTACACAACGGATACCCGCCTTCAACGGTCAGGATCCAACGCCCGGATCCGACGCTCCTTTCCTCTATAAATAGAGGTACAACCCCTCCTCTACGGTACACTTTCCTCATTCCACATTCTGCACACTTCTCTTATTCTATGCCTCTGGCACTTCCCCCACTTTACTTCTCTCTCTCTTTCTCTTAACTCGGTCTCATACTGACTTGAGCGTCGGAGTGTCTTGCAGGTACCCCCCACCTGACGTGGAGGTTCAAGCTACCTCGGACCGCCCGAGCTCCAACTTCAATCAGCAAGGTTTGACTATCCCTTCAAGGACTTCCATTTCTCCATCCTGAAGCACTTCAACTAAGTACCCGGATCCGGGCCGTCTCCGAGGTCTAGGTACCGAACAATGGCGACCATAGTGGGAGTTAGATCGCTAGCTTCCAGGATTCATCAAGATTATCTATTCTCGGGTTACCCCGCTATTCCTTAGACTCTACGTCCCCAATGATGTCTCATTCGGCAATTTTCTCGGATCTTCGCTCACCTACCTCAGGCACACCGAGGTATGTCTCACTCGCCACCATACACTTATTACTATCTCGTGGTAATTTGCAGGACCGGCACAATCGGTGGATCATTTGAGGGAATCTCCTCATAAAACTTTCTCACCTCGGGCTACTCTTTCACCTTCACGCACGAGCTCGTTGCTGAATAGCCTAATTTGGCTCCAATAGCTCGTCTATCTGAGCTCGTTGCTGAGTAGTATAACACCCCGTTTCTAACCGGTAAATTTATAATAAAATATCATAGTTTTAAAAAAATCATTTTTCATGACACCCTCAAGGGGATGCTACATTTACTTCAATAAACATCAAGAGTGGGTAATAAATTTGCTCATTAATCAAAACATAATGCGTAACACATCATAAATGGGACGAACCCTCAAAACACTTGTTTAGTTTACATAATGGTAATCTCTATCACCACGCAGCGGAATAAAAACAGTCATAATCATCATCAATAAAACAGTTCAACAATCAATAGCAAAATCAACTAATAACTAGTGTTCGTTCCCCTCCCCTGAGTGCTACGTATCAGAGCGACGACAGACTCAAATTAAAGATGAAGGAAGTCAAGCCTTCACATATGGTTACCTGCACGCTACCAAAGATAGGGTAACATTCAAAGAAGAAGGGTGAGTCTCTAACAATATAATAGCATAAATGATAGAGAATATACTAGAGTACGACACTACAACAACTACTACACAACCACATCAATACATATATAACTACCACATCCATATATATAACTACCAAGGAAATATCACAATGATATGAATATATGTTTGAAATGCAACCCACATCGGGCATATGCATGAGGTTCCATCATCAAATAAATTTGCCAATCGGGCATATCGTCGCTTTTGAGCATCATCATCATCTATAGCTGGAAGGCCGAAGCCTTATATCACTCGAATAATGCACATGTAATGCATGTGACACCATGGACAATCAACATTCATAGCCATCTAAGTGACACAACAACATCAACACTAACATCAAATAAAAGGTCATAGACCCATCATCATCATCATCATCATCATCATCATCATAATTTGGTCATTAGATCTATCATCATCAACAACATCAACAATAAAATGGTCAAAGACCTAAACTGGTGCCCAGTGGCAACACAGTTTCAGACACAAAACGCAACACAGTTTTAGACACAAAACGCAACACCGTTTTAGACACAAAAGGCAACACAACTTCAGACACAAGACGCAACACAGGCGCCACAGGCAGCAACACAGCACAAGTGCTGAATTCCTACAACAGTGTACCTACTTCGGCGAATTAATTAAAATAGCAAACGATATCGGATTTCAACAAAAGACCACTCATTGGAAATCTCTCTGAGTGTAGTTTCTACCTATGATCTTTGTTTTTCAAAATAAGTATCCAGTTGGTACAGTTTTTCAAAACACTACACTGAGGTACCAAAATCGGACAGGACTCTTTACCCAACTTGCAACCAAATTTTCTTTCTCATTTCTAAATGAAATTTCGTGAAACCAGTGCCTATTTCGTAGAGAATTAAGTCTACTTTTCAATGAAACAAGAATCATTCAAAAATGAGTTCAATTGAGAACACAAAACCTGCAAAAACCGAACCTACTCACAGTTTGATTTCAGAAATTTGACCTAACTTTGGAGACTCATAACTTGAGCTACACAACTCCAAATTGAACGAAACCCGAAGGCCAAAAACGACCGGCCTTAAGTCTATTTTCAAAAACAATCAGCCACATAATTTTTGGATCAACCAAACAGTACCAGTTTCAGAAAGATTGAAACAGTGTCCAGAAACGCACAGAAATCTTAAGCAAGTAAAACTCATCATGATCAATCACCAAAACCAATTATAATCATCACAAATACAATCAAAATCATCAAATAGCACATCAAACATAATCAAATCACAACCTAGGACCTAACTCCCACATAAACCCCATCATAAACCCTATTATAGAGCAAGAACCCACCCTTACCTTAGGTTTTGCCGAAGACGATGATCTTTCTACGAAAACACCAAAGAAACCACAGCAACGAAACTTCTTCTCCCTCTTCTCTCTCTTGATCGCCGATTCCTCTTCTCTCTTCTTTCTTTCTTTCTTTTCTCCCAATTGAGGCGCTCCCCTCTAACCCTAGCGGCTAGGAGCCTAAGTCATTGGGCTTGGGCTCTTGGGCCTCTTCCTACCACTCCGTAATTACCGGGCACTACTCCATTCATTTAAATAAAACACTATATTAATATTTTAATACGACAATACTCATAAAATACCGAAATAATTTAATTAAATAATTAATTAAATTATCTGGGCGTTACAAGTAGCCTAATCTGGCTTCAATAGCTCGTCTATCCGAGCTCGTTGCTAAATAGTCTAATATGGCTCCAATAGCTCGTCTATCCGAGCTCGTTGCTAAATATCCTAATCTGGCTCCAATAGCTCGTCTATCTGAGCTCGTTGCTAAATAGCCTAATTTGGCTTCAACAACTCCTCTTTCTGAGCTCTTGCAGAATGACCCGCAACGGCCTTAACGACTCTCTGATCTCTGAGTTCAACACTCTATCAGAGAGTCCCAGGAAGTGAGTCTACAGTGACTTCACCTCGCTTTGCGTGAGCTTGTTCTTCCCTCTGATGCTTTGACGAGATCCATCAGGGGTCGAAGGTTTCCCAATTTTGCTTTACGCGAGCCCAACCTTCCCTCTGATGCCTGAACTGACGAGTTCCATGAGAGACTGAAGGAAGGAGTCCCATTGCGCGGTCTTCGCCCCCGAAGGCCGGACGCCCCCAGCGGCTCTAGTAAGAAGGCCGAGCGACCGCATCGGCCAGTATGCCCCAATGAAGGCTGGACACCTGCAACAACTCTGGTAAGAAGGCCGATCGCCCACAGCGGCATCGGTAAGAAGATTGGAGGAGAAGGGGGCCCACAACGACCTTCCTATCTAAATGGGCCAGGGGGCCCACATCGGCTTTCTCGTCTTTGAATTCGACTCAAGGAATCTTCCATCTTGGCACTTACTGGCCACTTCGGCTCTAATCAACATGTTTGAACACTTGTGCGAATTCTCTTAAGTCACACACACCCTCGTCGACTTCAGCTATTAGGGAAATGAAAAGAGTTATAAGGAAAGAAAATCACATGGTAACTAACAAAATCACTAAGTCCAATTACCAAATAAAACCCAACATGGGACTTAACTGTTGATAGGGTCTTACGACAGGGTGACTCTTTGTCCCCTTTTCTTTTTTCTTATTACGGCAAAGGTTCTCATTGCTTTGATATTGAAAGCAAGCGAGAATGGAAGCTACTCAAGTTACAAGATATATGGTGATTTAAAATTTCAAATCCTACAGTTTACAAGTGACATCATTTTCTTGGGGGATAGATCATTGGAAAATATATGGAGCATTAAGTCTATTTTGAGAAGCTTTGAATTGGTTTTAGGGTTGAGATTTAATTTTGCAAAAGTAATCTGATTGGGCTGAATCTAAAAAGAGGTGTTTTGTATTTAGCGTTGAAACACTACCATTCATGTTTTTAGGTCTCCCCATGAGTGCAAAACTGCAAATCCAAGGAGATACTCGATATGGAAGGCAATAGTGGAAAGCATGCAAATGAGTGAAGCTTTGAATTATAGAGGTATTATTATCTCTTATCCCCATACCCTCTCTTGCGTTTACTGTTTTAAGTGAATTGAGAATATAGATCACCTCTTTGTCTAATGCCCGTTCATTGAAATATTTTGGAGCTCAATTTTTAATTGGATGAGCTGTGATTATATAACTGTTCCTTTTGGGCAATGTTATTAAACTTGACCCGGAGGTCGACCCGAGCAAGTCACTGGGTCACTGGGTCAATGGGCGGACCGATGGGTCACTAGTTGACCCGCATGACCCGTGATACCACTAAAACCTGATAAAATTAGGCATGTTGTATAATATATTCAGATATCACAGAACTATGAATTTTTTTACCATACAATTAAAATGTCCAAAAATTCAATACTCATTCATCAAATTCAAATCAAATCCATAAACATAATAGTCTCACAAATCCAATGCATAACAAAAGCACTCAAGTCAAGTCCATAACATAAGTACCTAACATAACAACAATAGTCTCAAATCCATAACATAAAGTACCTAGAACCACCATTAAACAACAATAGTCTCACAAATTCAAATGCATAAACATAATAGTCTCACAAATTCAAATTCAAATCAAATCCATAAACAACTCCAATATTTCAAAATTCAATCCCAGGGTGAAATTCCTCATACTCGGGCATCCATGTATTGTCATCATCGTACATAGGATCTTCTCCATCTCTAGTAATTTGACAGCTGCAAATAACAGTATCAACCAAAAGCAACTTCAGTAATTTAATTAGCTAGCTTCAGTAACTTCAGTATCAACCAAAAGCAACTTCAGTATCAACTTAAAAAAATAACAGTATCAACCAAAAGCTCAAATAGCTAATTAAACTTCAAAGAACTTAAACCGATAATACAGAGGAAATTATTCAAGAATTTGACAAATGCAAAACACTTTTATCATGAGAATCCATCTCTTAGAAGAAGCAACAGTATCAAACAACTTTAACATTAAACCTAACTTAAAAAAAATTGAATCAAAACAATGCTAATAACTGAAATTAAAGATGAATGATGTTGAACTCAGAATCCACAGAGAGAGAAAACGATAAAAGGAAATGGAGCATTTTCATATATATGTTCAACTCAATATTGTTACATCAGTTTGTATATATACAAAGATGTGCGTAATGAAGAATCATAGTCTAACTGATCTAAACTAGTGCTAACTAAACCAAAACAGAATTATAACTATGGTTAGATAAATAAGCTAACTATGCTAACACTAGTTAGTGGTATTCACACTAGGTAAGAGCCCCCCACAAGCTGGACTATGGATGTTGAGTAGGCCAAGCTTGGAAACCAAAGTAGAGAAAACAGGAAATGATAGCGCCTTGGTAAGCACATCTGCCAACTGTGAAGCCGAAGGAACAGGAAGCAGATGGATCAAACCACTTTGGATCCTTTCACGAATAACGTGACAATCAATTTCAATATGTTTCGTTCGTTCGTGAAAAATGGGGTTGTGAGCAAGGTGAATTGCGCTTTTATTATCACACTGATACACCGGGTAGGGCCTTCAAAACGATGCGCGTCTCTCGAATGTAAACTTCACCATCGAAGTTCACAAGTTAAGCTAGCTAGAGCTCGGTATTCCGCTTCTGAACTTGACCTGGAAACTGTAGATTGCTTCTTGGACTTCCAGGATAACAAGGAGGATCCAAGAAAGACGCAATAACCAGAGATAGACCTACGAGTAGAGGGACAAGTAGCCCAATCCGAGTCTGCGCAAATCCGCATAGCTTTCATGACGCATTCTGCGCAGATAAAAACAGCCTAAAGTCGCGCGATTGATGTATTTAAGGACACGTAATGCAGCACAATGATGAACCTGCAATGGCTTGGAGATGAATTGACTGAGTTGTTGAACAATGAATGCCAGATCTGGTCTAGTGGTGGTTAGATACAACAACCTGCCAATTAATCTCCGATAGGAGGAGATGTCTTCAAGAGGGGGAGAGTCAAGATCATGTAATTTTAATGAAGTATCATAAGGTGTATTGCAAGACTTGGCAGCAAGCAGGCCACTGTCTTCCAATAACTCCAGAGCATATTTCCGCTGGTTGAGAAAAATTCCCTTCTTGGAGCGTGCCACTTCCAAGCCTAGGAAGAACCTAAGGTTACCAAGATCCTTAATTTTAAACTTGGCATCCAAAAAATGCTTAACATGCTGAATTTCACTGAGGCAATTTCCAGCTAGGACAATGTCATCTACATACACTAATAAAGCAGTAAATTGATCATTGTGTAATTTTGTGAATAAGGAGTGATCTGCAGTAGAGTGAGAATAGCCAAGAGACACTAGAGCAGATGAGAGCTTAGAATACCACTGTCTACTAGCCTGTTTAAGACCGTAGAGTGATTTGTTGAGCTTGCACACTTTGGTTGTAGAAGAGAAAGGAGAGGAGGTTATAAGACCAGGAGGGATATCCATATACACCTCTTCATGGAGATCTCCGTGTAAAAAAGCATTATTGACGTCTAGTTGCTCTAGGTGCCAACCCTTAATGGCAGCAAGGGAGAGTAAAGTACGTATGGTAGTCAATTTGGCAACCGGTGAGAAAGTGTCAAAATAATCAACACCTTCCATTTGAGTGTATCCTTTTGCAACTAAACGAGCCTTATACCTTTCAATGGAGCCATCTGCATGATGTTTAATCTTGTATACCCATTTACAACCAATGGGATGTTTGCCTTTTGGAAGGTCCACAATGGTCCAAGTATTGGTAGATGCAAGAGCATCCAATTCAGATTTCATAGCTACCCGCCAACAATCAAGTTTGCTTGCACGGGAGTATGTTTTGGGTTCGGTGTGAGAGAGTGATGGTTAGGCAAAAATGTTTATAGGTAGGATTGCAATGATCATAAGATAGAACAGAGGATAAGGGATATTGAGATTTACCTGAGGATGACCGTGGTAGCTGAGAAGATAGCAAATTGCAGTGGTAGTCTAAGAGATAAGCAGGAGCAGTTTTTATACGTGTAGAAGTACGGGTAGGTGGAGGAGAAGCAGGGGAAGTAGTGGTATGGGAGGGTGATGCACTATCTGTGGAGGAAGCAGGGGAAGTCATAGTGGTTGGTTGAGGGGAAGCTATAGTGTCTTGTTGAGGAGTGGTGGAGGGAGGGTTTTCGGGTTGAGCAGATTGGTGAGGCATAGAGCTAGTTAGTGAGTTGGTAGGAGGGGGTGCGGGGAGGAGGATGTCACAGGGTGTGTCACAATTGATATTTGATGGTGGTGTGGTAAGGTGGGGTTGGTGAGGCTTGGTGGAGGTATCGGAGAAGGGAAAAACAGCCTCATGAAAAACCACATTTCTAGAGACATAGAACTCATGTGTGTGAATATCATAGAGAAGGTATCCTTTGGTGCCTTCTCTATAGCCAAGGAAGATAGATTTTCTAGCACGAGGTTCAAATTTTGTTCTATGATTATGTAAGGTGGAAGAGAATGCAAGACATCCAAAACTCTAAGGTGAGTTAGAGTGGGGGGTTTTGAGTGAAGGAGTTCAAAAGGTGATTTGTTTTTGAGGAGGGGAGTAGGTAGTCTATTTATGATGTGAGTGGCTTGTTGTATGGACAAATGCCATAGGTTAGAGGGTAAATGTGATTGAAAGGATAAGGCACGGCAACATTTAGGATGTGTTGGTGTTTTCGCTCAACAATGCCATTTTGTTGAGGTGTCTCTACACATGATCTTTGATGAATGATTCCTTTAGAGAGGAAATAGGTGGTCATGAGGAATTCAGGACCATTGTCACTACGAAGGCTTTTTAGGTGTTTATTGAATTGAGTCTCAATGAAGGCTATGAAGTTTGTAAGATGAGTACGGGTTTCACTTTTATTTTTCATGAATATGGTCCGTAAAACGGCTAAAATCATCCACTAGGGTTAAAAAGTATTTATGGCCAAAGAATAGAAGGGGTAGCAAAGGGCCCCCAAATATCAAAGATGAATTAAATCAAAAATAGCATTGGAATGTGTAGTGCTATGTGAAAAGGTAAATTTCTTTGCTTTGCATAATGGCAAGTATCACATGGTTTTGAACAAGTGTCAAATGATACAAAAGGAAATTGATTTGCAATACATTTGTGAATAGGTGTGGATAAGTGTCCTAACCTATAATGCCAAATAGTGGCGGGGATTATTTGTATGTGTATCTAATAGTGTGGAAATGAAAGCATTACAGTACCAGGTGGTGGGTTGGGAATCTAATGATGAGGTATCTAACACGCATAATTTGCCAATCCTCTTACCAAATCCACTCATCCTCGGGTGGAAAAGTCGCACAATGTTACAATGGTCGAAATGTAATTGCACATCATATAAGAGGAATCAAACAAGGTAGTAGACAGATATGATGTTTACATGAAATGAAGGGAAATAATAGACATTGTGAAGCACAAGGGATCCAAATAAGAGTACAGTTCCAGCTGTGGTAGTGGTGACAGTGTCACACCATTGGGCATTGTCATAGATTTAGGTGCAATATTGTAGGTGGAAATGAAATTGGAAAAGGTGTGTGATGTGTGGTCGCACCACGTGTTCTACTATCCGTAAATGGTTCACCTTACGAGAATCATCTACATAGTAAAAGTGTTTGTATTTACGGGAATTGGAGGGAGAAACAGAGTTTTGGGAGGATGATGTGGTGGCAAAGATGGAGTTCACGGAGGCTGGTTGAGTAGCAGGCATGCTTGACTGTTGAAGCAGCTGTAAAATCTGTTTGAATTGATCTTGAATCGTGTTGAGAGAAGGACTTGCAGAAGTAGAATTAGATGTTTGCAAAGACCGACCGGGCAGCAGGCGCAGGTGGAGTCTTGTCTTCAGATTTGCTGCAGATGTAGAGGACGCGACCGGAGGCATTGCGTAAGCGGTTTACCTTTCTGGAAGTAACCTGGAGGGTAGCCATGCTTGAGAAAGCAGGTATCAACTGTATGATTTGTGCGGTTGCAATGTGTGCACAATCGGTTGCCACGACCACCGTAAGAATTGCGTCCACGGCCTCTGCCACCACCATTGAAAGTACGCGATGGAGCTTGCGAAACCAGATTCACCGAGGATTGGTTCTCAACGGTGGAGTCAGTAGACGTATTGTGATTGAATTGCCTCTCTTGTTGAAGAACCATCGAGAAAGCATTATCTAGGGTTGGCAAAGGGGAAATCAACATAATCTGAGAACGAACTTGAGCAAATTGTTCACTCAAGCCTTTCAGAAATTTGATAACACGATCTTGTTCTTTGAATTTTCGAAGATCAGTAGCCGCGCCACAGGTGCACGGAATAGCACAGGAACAATCGCGAATGGGACGAAAGTTCTCAATTTCTTCCCAAAGAGTAGTTAATTTGGTGAAATAAGAAGAGATATCAAGATTACCTTGTTGAAATCGAGCTAATTCATCCTGGAGATCTGCAATTCGAAAGATATCGCCCTGTGAGAAGCGTTGCTCCAAACTCTTCCACACAATCGAGGCTCTATCGCACCACAACAATGATTTGGCAATGTTTTGAAAATTGATCGTTGCAACCATGAGAGGACGAGGCTATTGCAAATGATTCCGTGGATCGTAAAGAGGATCGTAAACCGGAGGAGGAGGAAGACTTCCATCAACAAATTTGATTTTGTTCTTCAAATTAAGGCAACCTTCATTGGCGAGACCCGATCCGATAATTTTGATTATCAAGAGGAGGTGAACCAAAATCGTGAAGGATTTTCGTTTGATGCATATAGTAAGGGTTCGACGATTCGAAGCGAAATCAGTGAACGAAACCGCCATTGAAGTGCGATTAAGAAACGCAGAAAGATTAGGAAACAGGAATCGAAGGGGAAGATGAAGATTCAGGTTTCAATCTGATACCATGTTGAACTCGTAATCCACGAGAGAAAAAACGATAAAAGGAAATGGAGCATTTTCATATATATGTTCAACTCAATATTGTTACATCGGTTTGTATATATACAAAGATGTAAGCGTAATGAAGAATCATAGTCTAACTGATCTAAACTAGTGCTAACTAAACCAAAACAGAATTATAACTATGGTTAGATAAATAAGCTAACTATGCTAACACTAGTTAGTGGTATTCACACTAGGTAAGAAATGAAATCAAAACAATGCTTCTAAACAATGATTCTAAACTGAAATTAAAGATTAAAGAGAAAGAAAAACAGATCCAAGTGAGAGGAGAGGTTACCTGCGAAGTGAGAGGAGAGGATGATGAACAAGTGCAAAGAGGACGAAGTGAGGGCGCTGGGAACGGTGGTGGAACTGGAGAGCTTCGATTTGGGAACGAGAGAGATTTGCGATCGAGAGAGATTTGGGAACGGTGGTGGCGTGGTGCTGCGTTGCTGCGCGTTTCTGCTTCTTCTTTCTTTATTTCTAATTTTGCTATCAGACTTTCAGGTTTAAGTTAAAAAAAAAATAGCCGATCCACAATCCACCGGGTCGAGGCCAAAAACCCGCAGGTCGCTACGGGTCAAACCGGGTCTGAAACATAGCCGATCCAATTAGCAACTCGGACCGATCATATAACCGTTTCCCGGTCCGACCGGGTCGGTCCGGGTTTAATAACATTGCTTTTGGGTTACAATAGTTTATTCAATTTGAGACTGCTGTTAAGCAAAAAAGTGAAAAAGGCTAGAAATCTCATATGGATGGTAGCTACCTGAAGTCTTTTTTTTTTTAAGAAAAGAGTCTCGCTAAAATATTCTGATGCTACCTGGAGCCTTTGGAAATGGAGGAACAATATAATCTTTTGGGATGTCGTGGCAAATATCGATGGTGTAGTGGAACATACAAAGCTACTGTCTTGGTCCTGGATACTAAGTAAGAACTATAAATCGTGTAATTTTTACCATTCATATTGGTGGACTCTCTTAGAGTGAAACAGTACACGATTTAGTTGTCTTGTCGTAGTGAGATGTTTCATGTACTGTTTTTAGGGGAGGGGAGTTTGGGCTTACATTTATGGTATGTTTGGATGGGGAGGAAAGAAAGTTGAAGAAAAGAAAGTTGAAGGAGTGAAAGAGAGTAGAAAGTGAGTGGAAAGTCAGTGGATTATTTAAGGTGTTTGGTATAAGAGAAAGTAGAGTTGAAAGTAAGAGGAAAGAAAGATGTTTATTTGGTAATTGGCAATAATACCGTTTATAAAAATAGCCACAAAAATAGAAAGCAAGGTTATTTAATCTTTTTGGTTTCAAAGTGTGCTTTCTTGAAGTTTCTTTCCAATTTTGGGTGGAAACATTTTTGGCTATGGGGCCCACATGTCTCATTCTTTCCTTTCTCTTATTATGCATTCCAAACAATGGAAGCACATTTATCAAGAATCTTTCTATCCCTCCTTCTATCTTTCCTCTAACATTTCCCTATTCCAAACACACCATTAATGCTTATCATTCAGAATGATTGAAACCCACAACATGGTGTATCTAATTTATTTTTGGGTGTTTTTTTAACCCCAACAATCATCTTCCAAACCCCACACACCCTATGAAAGGTTCATATTACTCCTGAAATTTTGCAAATCGGATTTACCTATTGTACATAGGATTTATCTATTGTATATCAGATTTATCTATAACTACAGATTTATCTATTGTACAGCAGATTTATATCGTCGGATTTATCTATTGTACATCAGAATTATATCGTCAGATTTATATATTGTACATTAAATTTACTTCAACTTGTACTCAAAACAAGATTATTCAATATAATCATTTGCTCGTAAAAAAAACCAAAAAAAAAAACCTTTTAACCATAAGGCTTGAATCTTCCTTTTGGGCCTAGGTGAGCCCATATCCCCCAACTGTGCTTTAGAATCCACTTCATTAGCTAGGTCCTCAGCAGGAAGAACATCCAAGTTAAATGAAAGACAACTTGCAAAAAAAAAGTTAAGTGAAAGACAACGACTCTATATGATGTATGCATCATTTTATTCTCTTTCATATATATATATATATATATATATATATATATATATATATATATATATATATATATATATATTTGTGTCCAAACTTTATGGAATAGAATACTTTTATTGACCTTGTAACAATATCATAACATTATTTAGCACATTAGACATATTAATTAACTCAATATCACTAATATGTTACATGGAGAGGAAAGCTAATATCATAACATAACTTCATTGTTACATAGAAACATAGTTCTTTTCGATATTGTTTTTTATTTGGTGCTTTGTACAAATGGAGGATGTGAAGAAGATATATCACTAGTGTCCAATACCCGGGCTGGGATGAGAAGATTCTAGAACTCGTCCATTGTTGGCAAGATGAGCAGCAAACATTACATTTCCATGAATGGGATAATTAATAACCTCACTTGAAGGCAAGGTACTCTTTAAAGAGGGAACTTCTTTTGTCTCCATTTTGAGAATCTTTCGTGCACCTATTGAAGATGGCAAGGAATACAATACCAAAACAAGAAGAGTGATGAGTAAAATAGAATTCAAGCGAGCCATGTAGAAACACTAGATAATTCACTAATGTGTTTGTGTCTTTGTGATGTGCTTATAAAGAAGAATGGTATGTGTGCTATTTATAGGACTCGGACTCTCAAGTATAATGTGTTGAAAGACAAAGACACAACAATACACAATTATAGTAGGGTTTATCATTGTATTTTTTTGTGTCTTTTTATGTGTTTTTTATGCATGCTTGTGTCTATAAAACTTGTTTGTCTATTATACTTTTCTAGTTACATGAGAATGATTAAGGAGAGTGTAAAACTCAAATTGTGTGTTTGATTTTGTTGTCAAAAAACTAATTTTGTAAAATTAATTTTGAATGAAAGTCAGTTGAGTATAAAATGTTTTATGTTTGGATGAATGATTACGTAAAAGTGAGTCGAACAATAAATTTAAAAGTAAAAATCATTTTCCAATGCAAAAAAGATTATCTTTACATTTTCATAAAATATTGATTTTTATGAGAAGCTTCTCCGAATGGATTATTATTCAAAGTAGTTTTTAGATTATCTTTAGATTCTCATTTTTAAAAAAGCCATAACTAATGGATGAAAAACTTCAAAAATAGTTTATTATTTTTTCATTTTTAAAAAGTGATTATTCTTCAAAATAAGCTGTAAGAAACGGGCTCAATATTATGTCTCTAGAATCACTTTTGACTTAACCAAAAGTGAATCCAAATATACACATTGTAATTTGTACACATTTAGATGAAAGAGTTAGTTAAAGAAAGACGTGGGAAATACGGTATTTGGGCAAATTATGAACATACATGGTTGAAATTAATTTGCAAAAAGCATAGCACCATGAGAATGATAAGTGTGGTAGAATTTGGCTATAGATGTTGGGTTAGGTAGACATGAATTAGACACTCGCTGACCTTGTTCTTAATTACTACTTGTTTGCTCCAACCTCCTCGGAGTTGCTTGTAACATTAAATATTCTAATTCACAAAAAGGGTGCACTCTTTTGTAGTTTTTGGCTTATTGGCTAATACTTGCATATTATGGCCGCCACTTTGACATTCCATATAGTATTGTCGTTTTATTCTCAGAGTCATCGATGACACAGGGAACATGTTAGCTCATAGAATCAATTATACGTCAAATCCCTTTGACTTTATAACAATGGATGGCTAAAATTATTATTTCCACCTCAATTCTCTGAAAGTAGGTGTTTTTGTGCTAAGATAATGCTTCTGTCTTGTATGATGATGTTGGTGGTCTTTCAAGTAATATTTGGGTGTGTTCCTTAGCTTCCGTGCTGCACTTCTCACCAGTGTCGGAAAAGACAGGAGTATTTGTATGGTGTTAGTTGATAGAGGGGAGGGGGAGCGGGGTTTGAACCCCGTACGCCAACATTTTTCCACCAACGATGTCTCTTTCACTCAATCAATTGAGCTACCTTTCTGGGACATGAGTATTTGTAGTTGTAATGTCATTAATTCCCACACTTTTAACTTCCCTAATACTTCATTAAAAAACTAATGTGTTGGGGAGTACGAGAGAGCACCCAAAGTAACAACGAGCTAATGATCAATACCACAAAGAGACCAAAACACCACATTTCCATCTAAACACCACACTAGAATTCTCAACAATCTCCCCCTCAAGTGTGAGTCACCCACTTTGCTATGATAAAGTATGTAATAAGTGTAGCTATGTGATAAGTGCACCTATGTATTGTAACCAATTCAGTTATAGGATTAACTATGGTTAGCTAGCTAGTTGAAATCTAACGACAAGTATATATCGTATAGCTAAAGTGTAACCAATAAGATCTTTTATATATAAAAGTAGGATACAAGTAAAGACAAAATAGAGGTAATTTGGGCAATATGAAAATTGTCGTTTCTGTAATAGTGTTACATGTGCTTCCTCGAGGTTTAAAGGTAGTGAAGAAAAATTTTCTGACTGCATGCAACTGCTGGTTGTTCGTATGAAGCCGGGATGACATCAGCAGTGGTCTTTGTATCTTCCTCCATCTTTTAAACGATCATAAATTTAATCATCTTACTTTGTAGGGGATTCCCGTGGGGCCCATAAAGATCCCTACGGGCGGGAAATTTTTTCTCATAGGGACTAGACACTGTAGAAAATCCTTTGCAGTCAACTCGAAGACACGGACGAGGACCATGTCTCTGTGCAGACGGTAGCAGCGAAGGAAAACTTCTCATGATAGGGATCGGGGCGTAGAAAAGTTTGGGGGATGAGGACGAGACCTACCACATCCCTATGGGGACAAAGGGGGGGGGGGGGAAGAAAATTTCCCATAGTTGGAATTGGGATGGGGGGCCAATTGTTATCAAACTAATGTAATACATATCATAATACTTTTAACATCTCTTAGAACTATATTTTTAAGTATCTTTTGTGATTTATCATTTGTGAAATTTTTATATATATAAGGGCAATTTGATTGTACATTTTTGTTATTAGGAGTTGCATTCAATATTTGCTTCAACCGAATATAACATATTTGCACTCAGTTTAGTTGAAATACATGTCAAAATAATTTTTAAAACTTTTAGGATTTATATATTTAAAATTTGAGCTTTTTGCAATTTGTTTTTGGTTTGATGTCTTGCACAGGTGATCTCTTTCTTTAAATTTTTTTCCGCATAGTTACAAGCATGATACAAGAGATTATGATGTGCGTGCTATCTTAGTTAGAATGATTGTATTTGCATTATCTTAATATTTACAATAATGCTATTTTGACAAGAATTTTGACAAATATACTGTGGGACCCAGGAGATACGGTGTATGTATATCAGTATATTTGTAACATTTTTTGTGATATTTCTGGACTATATAGCATTGTTGTAATATTTATTTAACAATTTTTTTGATTTGACTCTTTTTTAAGACAATAAATTTTTTAGATAAAATTACAACATTATTTTAAGAAAAATGCTTCCCTGTGGATCGCACAGGTAATGGTCTAGTTACCAAAACTGATTTCTCTCCCTCTCTTTCACCTCCTATCATGGTATCAGAAGTTGCGATCCCTAACCACCGTCTCTAACCTTGCTTCCGCCGTATCATTCCCTCTCCGGCGAGCTTCCCTTTCCGTTTCTCTCCAAATGGACATCCATCCAGTTGTATCCTCTCAGACAAGCAACAATGCTTCCCAATCGGACGCGAATGATGCGTCCAACTTCAAGAAGGCCCCGAAGCTTGGAATTAAGCTTGATGAGAAGAACTTCTTGCTCTAGAACAAGCAGATTGAGAGTGTTGTGAAGATGCACAAGCTCCAGCGGTTCCTTGTGTTGACAATCGTTCCGCCACAATACGAATCGAAAACCGATCGTCTCTCCAGCAAGGTCTTTGCTGCTTACGAGCAATGGCTCGTTCAAGATCAAACGATCTTCTCCTGGATGTTGACCACACTTTCTGACATTGTTTTAATGATAGACCAAAACCTTGGAAGCTGGATTCCGGTGCCTCACATCACCTTGGAAGCTAGAAAAGCTGTGTTCTCAAAAATTGTTTTTTAATTTTTAAAAAATTTTAATGAAAAAATGTTAAATTTTAAAAACCAAAAAACAGTTTTCGAAACTCAATTCAAACATGCTCTTAATCTTTATCTACTTCAAATTTTTGCTAGAAAGGAATAAAGTACAATTGATTCAAGTAGAACTCATAGTAGGGGTCAAGATACATGCGATATTGGGGAGGTTTAGTGATTCAGGTAGGGGGCACTCACTTTTGAAAGTGCGAAAGAAACATTACTGATTGATGACTTACGTTACACAATTTCTTGTTGAAAATTGTTTGTTAGTGTGAAAACAAAACGACAAGCATGCACCTATAGAAAGTGATGAATATTGAGTGAGATTACCTTTTTCACAGTATGACTTGTATGCATGTAATATCATATAAGTATTGTGGAGATTTACTTGTATTTGGAAAAAAGTATATGATAGCAACATTTGTGTCTTATTGATATTCTGGTGTACCTATCAAAAAACCTAAAATGGTATTCTAAGTGCTGTTCATACTTTGTGTCAAGTGTGTGTGGAGCAAGTAACGTGAGCAATGCTACTTCCCCCCTTCTTTATGGTGATAATCCCATTATCCATTTGACCCCTTCTTTCTTGTTGGTCCTAAACAATATTATGGAGGGGAGAATTCCTGCACAAAAAACCAATCAAAGAATACTGGGAACACAGCACAACAAGAGACACAACACTTTTTGATATTTAAATCTTAGTAATCTGCGTAAAAAAGTTAGTTAATTATTTACAAAATGCAAGAAGGGTTTTTGTTTTGGACTGGCCAAGGGCCCACTCCACTTGGTGGACCAGAGTCGGCCCAAACAGACTCCCGGAAACGCCCAACTACAGGAAGCGCACTGTGACGTACAATCAACAGCCAGGATCGACCCTGCCAATCTGATGGCGACGAAGCGCCTCCAACCCCTATAAATAGAGGTCAACCCTCGTGAAAATGTACAATTTCCATACCCTACTCACTTTCCTGATTTGACTCATTCCACCCTAACTTGGGCATCAAAGTGTCTTTGTAGGTACAACTCGCTCGAGCTCTGCTGATCCATCAACAGTATGGCCTTACGCCTAGATCACTCCATCCCTTGGGCGCTCAGGTACAGATCAATTTTCAAGCCTAATAGTGTTCCTAGCTGTTAGATTATACTAGTTGTGTGCAATTTTTTAGGTTAAAATTTTTAAAAGATGAAGAGAATTATAACACCACCACCAAGTTTTAGAACATTAATTAGTGTATTTCAGTTTAATTGAATTGAATTACTTGAATTGTGATGTTTACTCAAATTGTGTTTAAATCAAAATAAGTTTACTGAGTACTCCGAACTCAACGCTCCACGACACATGATTTTACAAGAGTGTATTAATGCTAAATTCTGAGAGGTGAAGTGGCCGGCTCCGATCCCGCAAATGGAGAACACAAACAAGCGCACATACTGCCGATACCATAAAAGACACGGCCACGACACTGAGGCATGTCGAGTTCTCAAGGACAAAATTGAGGAATTGATACAGAGGGGTAAACTCAGGCAATACCTGAAGGGGGAAGAGATGTAGAGATCCCGCTTACCTCGCCGCTCGCCACGAAAAGGCAAAGCGGTGGTGAACGAAGTCTCCAAAACTCCGAGAGAGGAAACCAGTGATTCCGCTGAAGAAGCGCCGAGGCCCCAGCGACCTCGGCCAGTTGCCTCAGTCATCATTGGAGGACATTCCGTCGATGTTGGGAAAACGCGCCGATCCATGAAAAGAAGGTGGCAAGAAATCCTCAACCTCGACGGAAACCCAGCACCCACCTCAGCGATAACAACAAGGCCATCGTTGGTATTGCAATTCATCAAGGCTTGTTTCTTCATCCTTCCTCCTAAATCAGCCAATGAAAGATCAAGGATTTTTTAATGCGGATGGGGGTGGATCCAGATTATCCTAAGTCCACCTCAGATTCTTCCATTTACCTTGGGGCGGAGTTTGAATTGGGTCACTTTCCCATATGGAGATAGACATTTTCTCCCTGAGAGAAGAAGTAATCAACAAGAGTCTAATTGTGAAACTGATTCCAGCAATTGATCAAGTAGCAAATCCTTTATCTCCCCTCAGATTTCTTGCACTCAGAAACAAGCTACAATTTTACTCCAGTGAGAGTTTGTTAAGTATGTTAAGGATAACTGAATTAATGACGTCTGTAACCAACTGAACAAATTCAGTTGAGTTACCAGTGGTCCCTATAAATAACAATTTAGTGTAGTAGTTTGATCGGAGATTTCACTTTAGAAAATAGTATGCAAAACAGAGTAGCAGAAACTTTGTTTCTCACTCCTCTCTACATACTTTCCTAAGTTTCATCTTGTACCTTGATCACATTCGAAGAAAGGGAGGCTTCACTTGATTGGAATTACAAGTATGCAGGTCCTTGAGTTGTTTTTAAGAAGAATTTTTCGCATTCTGCCTGCCGTCTTTGTAGTTACTGGTCCATAGATGTTGAGTTTGTAAAACTTCAAGAAGGGGACATGCTGCAGCATCTCTGAACAAGTCCAATTTCTAATGCATCAAGTGAAGATTGAACAAGATGCTTTCATCATTTAGCATTGGCTTTGGAAGTTACCATTGCTAACGTGCCAACTCCCTTCTCCCATGGGTTCATGTAATGTACCACCTCTGTCCCATTTTATATGTAGTTTAAGGTTTTGCACACACCTTAAAAAATGTGTGAAATATCAACCACTCACAATATTTTATACTATATCCTACAGTCCTTTGAGTGGTATACCAGTAAAGCACATAATTGACTCCTTATCCTAGATGCCACCAGAGAAGTAAGTGGGAAAGTGGGAAAAACTTTCCCAAAAATAAATAGAGTAATCTCAACATGAAATTCAAGAAAAGCTTCAGGATATGATAACTTTAACTCAAGCTTTACCAAGAAAATGTGGGAGACTACAAAATTGTTAACATTTACATTATTATTAATTTATTAAATTATTAGTCGCAAACCTTTCCTCCCTTTCCTTAACCTTCAAACTCCCAAATACACCATAATTGTTGCAAGAAAGTGTTTCAACCATAGTCTAGGGACAGTAGGAGAGTGTTTACATGGTCACTAATTATGTCATCACCTTAATACATTACAATAATAACTAATAGAAGTAATATCCATAAATGAAATCGATGAAATTGTATGAACATTACAACATACAAATCCAACAAAAGGATAACACTACGACAAGTTTATAATGAATGGAAAACTAAACAAAATCCAACATAAAAAACTAGGAAAAGAGAATAACTTTGAATAATTTGTACTAAAACAGAAATAAAAGATTCGAAACTTGAAAGGTTGAGACCCCACAAATGACACCAAAAAACTATTTTGTCACCAACAAGCCACCTTGTTCTTATAGTTTTAGGGTTGTGACACACTTTTGAAACTTTCCACTTACTTTTTTTTAAGTAACTTTTCCCAGGTTTGAGATCTATGGACAATTTTGGGGAGGCCTTTGGATATGAAAGCAAACACATTGTTGCAGTGACATCAACCCATAGGCAATCATCAACAAACGAAAGGGTAATGCTCTCCATCTCTCCTGCATTTGTTATCATGTACTTAATAAACTCCATTTCAAACTCTTTACCTGTGTATTCTCTTATGCAAAGGTTCTTCAGTTGGCTGTTCACACATTCACATAGCTCCCTAATTTGCCAAAATAAGTTTTTGGGGTAAGGTAGGCAATCATCTTCATTCTCATCATACACCAAACCACCGCAATCCAACAAATTATCATTGACCTATAGTAAGACAAAAAAAATTATGGAATGCTATTAAGCCTATTAATGTGTATAATTGCACATATGTAACGTAGAAGGAAAGTAAATTACAATCGTATCAGCGCACCTGGTTAATAATTTCAAGATTCTTCAAGTGAATAAATGATTTAAGGCCAAATGAGAGTGCCATGATATTTCTGATATTTGTCAAATCAATACCAATGTAGAGGGCAACTAGATTCTCAAATATAGTAGGCATCCTTGAAGACCGAGGACCCTAAAACAATAAGGAAATAGAGCTATAAAAGAATAAACTGAAATGTTAAGAAATTTAGTAACATTACCATTTTAGAATCATAAATAGAGCTTTAGTAATCTATATAGATAAATGGCTTGTTGTTGGAAGTATTATTTACAACTGTCAAATTATATCTTAGTAAGAAATATTCTCATTACATCAAAATCGAAGTCTAAAGGAAATATTTTTTCTGTCTATAAAACATATTTGTGAGCAACAAACTTAAATTGATGTTATATATAAAGTTAAATACATTCATGAGATAATACAAATTGTTCAAATTTTATTCAGCAGTTATACTCGATGAAGTGTAGGTAGGATTAGAAAGACTCACCAGAATGCCAACAAAAATTTCAATAATATCACTTGTTGTCAAACGCTTTTTCCCATTTGGAAGAAGATTATGTTCCCTCTTCATATGATTGTAAGAGCAAAGAAATCAGAGTTTTGGTATCTCAAAAACCATCTCTTGATGAGGACAGCAAATGGAACCAATTTCAATGACTTCAAGGTTAATAGCATAAACCAAAATCTTAAGCAAAATCATTTTGGAAATTTTAAAAACTTTGAGACTTTGACTCTCAATCTTAACATGATTCCCAGTGATGACACATTTCCTAAGAGTTAGGGTTTTAAGAGATGAACAATGAAATATGATCCCTTCAAAATCATCTGATGAAATACGCACGTTGATAAGTGTCAGGGCTTTTAGAACCTTAGGAGGATCAGGAGATGATGGGATCACAAGACGGTAATTCTCTAACTCAAGAAATTCAAAATTTGAGAAAAGCTCAAAAGGCAAATCGAGGGTCCGAGCATGTTTTTTGTAAGCACGGTGTACTATATGGCGAGGGTTCGAAGAATCATAGGGAAGATTGCTGATCAAATCTGGTTCTTCCATACTTCTCAATTTGCTTTTTGTCTTTTCTTATTCTTTCTTTTTTATGAAGCGTCTAACTTTTGGGTATGAGTTTGCACCTTCAAGTCCAAGCTTTAAAGCATTTCTTTCAAATTAGAGATTAGTACAATTATAATTTATTATCATTAATTGTATTTATTATTATTAATATTTGATTTGTCTTTATATAATAAATAGTATGATTCATCCGTGCCAGCACAGGTCGACATTCACTTATAACTTAAAAAATTGACAATTTTTTTAGGAATTAAAAAAACAGAAGCTGTATATTTAAGTGCATGTGTGAGATATTAAATACTCTAGACACTATCTAAAATTTAGCTATTACGTTCTATAATAATTTTAACAAAATACATTATTAACTTATATTTATAAAGTTTTATACAAATTTGTATATCAAATTATTACATTAAGAAATTCAATATATATTAGTAAAATTTAATTTTACATTTACTTTAGTGAATACATTATTAATCATTATTTGGTTCAAACTATTTAATTTATTAAAAAAAATATTAGATTATTAGTATAACTAACACTACAAGAAAATCGCTGATTTGCCACGGACATTTCCGTGGCAAATGCACAAATTTCCGTGGCAAAACAACATTTGCCACGGACAAAAATTGGTGGCAAAAACGCTCGTCGCAAATCGTTTGCCACAGAATTTCCGTGGCAAATTTTTCCGTCGCAAAGCCGTGGCAAATTTCCGTGGCAAATCCGTGGCAAATTTCCGTGGCAAATCCGTGGCAAACCCGTCGCAAATTTTTAAAAAAAAAATTAAAAAAAAATGGAGCAGTAGTTTCCTACTACTCCAACTTCTTCACAAATTGGGTTATCTTTCAATCTGCAGGTAAAAATGCAGTTATCAAGTGTTAACTCATACAATTAAATGGTATAAACTACATATTCATCAAGATTTTAAACTTTAGTAAATAAGTACAATTTTCATATCCAATTTGGTATCAACAGTAGATAGTAAACAATAATTGCAAAATACTAGTAAATAATTTGACATTGTTATAAACTTATAAAAATGAATTAAGTCTCAACTATTCTACATTGTTGCGTCAACAAAAAACTATTCTACATTGCTATCTTTTTAGGGAGGGTGGTGGGTTCAATACAGATGAAGGGCTCTTCATGAACAACGTCGAGAACGACTTTCTCGCATAGGTTAGTCTCCATAACAAAGAAGACTAGAGAGTTCAGGTGAGTCTGCATCCAAGAAGTAATTGGAAATACATGGTCAGGTAAATGTAAGCACTTAAAATTGTGTTGAGTGTAGAGCATACCAATTGCAAGAGTCATGTTGGGTATATCCCCTCACGCAAATTTTAAAATTAGCCAACGAAAAAATAATGTCTTCTATGATTGATCACTAACATCTAGGATGTCATCTTTTTATCTAACTGCAAGTTACTATTAGTGAAATTACATTGTTTTAAAAAGAGGCAGATCAAGCAAACTTTCAACAAAATTATACAAATAGAAGGGTGAGAAAGTAGGAAACAACAAACGAAAAATCCACATATTAAATTTACAATCAAGACAAATCCTTCAATGCCTTGAGAAAGATTCCTGCATAAGTAGTCATCAATGATATGCTTGCTTTTGCTATTTCCATCTAATGGCCGGAGCTCCTTCACAAAAAAATTGATCGGGCCGATGTCCCACCCTCCAACAGAGATACCAAAATCAAATGTGCAATATATATGGAATCAAGGGATTCATAATATAAGAAACCATTGATCAAGAGTTAAGACCGCCTCTTAACCACACGGAAAATATTCTAAAGCAACGACAAAAGCCAATATTCCAAAAATGATAATATAATAATTCGATTCAACGACCTTTTTGGAGGACTAGATTGACAGAGAAGGTCTACTAAAATTTTCAAAGCCCCATAAGTGAGTATAACAATGTCTTCTAAGGAAAAATGAAGAATAATGTTTGTGTTAGGATATAGGGACTACAACACAAGTAGTTAAGTTGGGACATTAAGTAGTTAGATGAATGGGAATATTCAAGAAACGAGAGATTATTGGTGAATGGGAACCCTTGGCCGATTCTATTATCACTTCTTGATAGAATTGAGAGCTCACCGAGTTTGTAATCTGCTTTAATTGAATGAATAGTTCGGTTACAACTTTGCTATTTATACCGATAGAGTTCTAACCGACTTGCAAGTCGCTGATGTAACTAATCGCTAGCGGTGTTCTAACTTCTAACTAACTTGAAGTGTAGGTGCTTTGCAGCAGAGAGCGACCCTATTATTATAGACGCTTTCTATTACTTCTTGTTCAATACGGATGATGAGGGCTCTTCATGTGGTGATATACCCGAGGAAGGATAGATTGTGAAGCCAAGTTTGGATTTCTTTCCGTAATCAACAAGAGACGTTCTAATTGGTACTAGATCTGCTTTTTTTGGCGAGTTGAAGAAGATTGAAAGGTTACATTAAAACATGAAATACCATCAAACAATACCTCTGGAACGTACAGAAAGAAAAATCAATTACTCCACATTGAAGCACCACATATATTAAACCATGACATGCCATCACTATGTAGCAGTGCTGTTTTGTATTGTAGCTAATTTGACGCAAAGACATGACATGTTTGGAAATGTATAAAGTAATTGAAGCTCAAAGCAACATAGATCAAAAGGGTATCCTTCTTTGACTTTACTAAATCAATTGCCAAAAATTACACAAACCAAAAATGCTACTTGATCAACAGAATTTTATTTTTCCTTTCTATTTTGAGTCAATTTGATTTAAAGCAAAGTCATATTAAAAATGAAAAACCGGGACATCAACAATGGAAAAAAAGGCCTTTGATTCAAAGACAAACTGTCATCTCCGATTTTCATTAGCAAAAGTAACAAAGAGGGAAAATAAACCTGTCATTGGGCAGATGATTCTACCATTATTCTTCTTAGCCATATCTTCAAGAGCCTGCAAAGGAGCAAAATCAAAATATAAAAATAGCCTTGTATGTTATCTTTATCAAGTCAAGGGAGTTAGCCTTAACAAATGTACAGAAAACCACAAGGATGCAATGAGACCAGATAGAAATAGCAAGAAACAAATTGAAGTGTAATTCACAAATATACCATTTATAACTAACATTTCATCATGATATTGTCAAATAAAAAGTAAATTTGAATCTAGTTTTGTCAATATTCAGTAAAAGCAACACAAGAGACAGAATGGAACAGAGATCCAACGACCATACCTGACGCTTGTTAATCTCCACTTCCACAAGGTATGCTAGAAGTTTCTCAGTCTCAATCTGCAAGTCGTTGCAAAGAAGTGAGAACAAAGGCATGAAGCATTGAAATTCGTAGTTAGATTTTTTGTAATCATCTTCAGAGCAAACTTGATTCAAGGCCAGTTTTCAACATAATAAATATTAGCTTACCTGTCTCCTAATAAATGGTGGTAGAAATTCAAATAAAGCGAAAGCCCATGGTGAAAGTGAGAAGATATTGTGTCAACAAAGAACACCTTGTCTAAGCAAACCATGAATTTCCTAGATAAAAAAAAGTTTTTAATGGACTAAGGTTTCATCCTCTATCATATTCATAGGTTAGGAGACAAAAAAAATGCTAACAAGTAACAATAATGTCAAAGTAAATTCATTTTCTGAATCTTCAACAACCTCCAATGGCTTGAAAAAACATATTACCTTTAAGAGTGCATAAACTTCAGGAATGCTCTCAATCAGACCTTCCGCGGAGGATTACTCCATGATATTTGTCTGAAAAAACATAGGGATGTGATTCTAGATCTAAAAAAACTCAGAATTAATTGAAGAATAAATAGAGGTAATTCAGATAATTCAAACCTTGCTCGGCTCTAGCCTGAATTGCATCAGATGTTAATAGCATGTTTAAACAAGAGTTCTCATTGTGATAGGAAAAATACCTTACAAATTGTATCAAAACCAACATTTGTTTCCACAAACTGATTTTTAAGATCTCCTTTCAAAGTCACGAACACCGACCACCTACTGATTCCCAAAGAAGCATATCAAGAAATCATTATTGATATTGTGCACTGAAGTTAACTGAATAACATACAGTAAGAGAAACAGATAAATGTCTAACCCGATAATAATGATAATAAAAAGATAACCCCCTATTACTCATATGTGTGGACAAAATAACAATTCCCACAATGACTAGTAAATATACCTTTGTGGGGCATTTTGAAACAAAGAAATGTTTCTCGCAAGCCAAGGCAAAGATCTCGTGTTTGACCTGGGGAGCAGATATGTCAATTGCTTCTTCGATAAAAGTGATGTTCATGTGCTATGGAGTAACCGTAAGATGGCTGAAACCAAAATCATATGTTCAGCTAAAAAAAAGGGATAAATTCCCATTACACACAGCAAAAGCTATAGTATCACAAAGAACTAAAGTGCTACTGATTGCCAAAACTGATAAGAATCACAAATGAAGCAACAAACAACTTGCACGTTGCAAAGAAGGAGAAACCACAAATTTCAAGGACATACCTTTCGATTCATCAAATCTTGAGGGACATCTCCTTGAACAATTCTCTGAGCAAGTCTGTTTCAAAGGAAGAGTTAGGACAATGTGCAGATTCTACAGAACATATTAATGAAGATTAACAAAAGCATTCAGATAAGATACAAATTCAAGCAACGTTTAGGAGGAAGGAAGACCTAAGCACTTACCCTTTAGAAATTGCAGTCACGATTATTCAACCCATGAGAAGAGAGAAAAGAAACAATGTGCATCTGAATCAAGATAAACATGTATCAACTATCCTCTATTATAGACTTTTCCCAAATATACATACCAGAACTGAAGGCGACGACAAGCAAGGCCACTAACAGCGAGCAACTTAGGGTTTTGAAGATTTCGTTCCACTAAAGGCTACGGCGACGACCAACGACGACGGCGATTGCGAAGAGCAACGACAAGCAAAGAACGGTGACAGAGACGATATTCTCTCTAGCGAGATGTTCAGAGAGGAGAGTGAAAGGGTTGAGGGAGAGATCGGTTCAGAGAGAAGAGTGAGAGAGGGTTGAGAGATCGGTGTTAGGGTTCAGAGAGGGAGAGATCGGTTCAGAGAGAAGAGTGAGAGAGGGTTGAGAGATCGGTGTTAGGGTTCAGAGAGTGAGAGATCGGTTCAGAGAGAAGAGTGAGAGAGGGTTGAGAGATCGGTTCAGAGCGAGATGTTCAGAGAGGAGAGTGAAAGGGGTTGAGGAGGCGCGGTGGTGTGGTGGTTCGAAGGAGGTGAGGGAGGCGCGGAGGTGTGAGGTGAGAAGTGTGAGAGTGAAAGGTCGTGTGAGAGTGAGATTGAGTGAAAGGTCGTGTGAGAGTGAGATTGGGTGAAAGAAAGGGTCGAGGGATCCTTTTAATTAAAATTTCAATTGAAACGTTTGCCACGGCGTTGCCACAGAATGTCCGTGGCAAAATATCAACGCCCGTGGCAAATTATCAATGTCCGTGGCAAATCTTTACCAAACTGACCAAGGCTTTTCTCACAACAGATTCCGTGGCAAATCCGTCGCAAGTCCGTCGCAAATTGGCGACGGAAATCAGTTTGTGGCAAAAGTTTGTGGCAAATCAAGCTTATTCTTGTAGTGTAAAGTGAAATAGTGAATATGGTTTGTTAAGAATATTCAAACTTCAAAATTTAAGAATATTTAAGAAAAACTTTGGTCAAAAAAAATTTAAGAAAATTTAATATACGAAAATAAAAATTATGTTTATTGGTCTAAAATATAAGCAAATGTTAAACTACTATTTGATGTTATTATTCCTAAATTAACCTTCAATTAATTTTCATTTTATTCTCATTGAACAAGTCTCCTCGAGTAATAGTTTGGAAAACACAATTACATTTTTTATTATTATACGAAAACTAAATGTGACTAACTACTTTTCTTAAGACGTGTGAAGTAAATATTTTTGCTTATAAATGTACATGGAGGGATAGTAATTTTATTTAATACTAGTAGGATACCCGTGCATACGCACGGGTGCTATCATGTTCTTTCTATGAATGAACTTAAAAAGTATTAAATAGTCTGAATATTATCCCGTGAAAATAAAGACAAATTTAAAGTAGATAAAAAATGAGTTTCAAATAAAAAAAATAGATAAGTATTAAAATCTAGAAATGCAAAAGTATCATTTTAAAAGAATTTTGCATTTATCCCGTGTTTTTAATATGTTAGTATAATGTTTTTTATATATCAGTGTTGTTATCCCTTTTTTTATATATCAAATTATCACATATTACATATTATATATATATATATATATATATATATATATATATATATATATATATATATATATATATATATATATATATATATCATTGCATGATTATCATCATATTTTTTATATATCGATGCGATTATCCCGCTTTTTGTTTTTATGTATCGATCATGATTTATCTCATAGTTTCAATTGGTTATTTGAGTTGATTAGTAGATTATAGTAGATAGTAAAAGATAGATAGTAGATTATCAATTAAGAAATATTTATTTCGTGTTTTTTTATATATCAGTGACAATTATTTGTGCTTTTTAGGTATTAGTGACAAATATTTGTCACATGTGTTTTAAATATTAATCAGTTTAAATAGTCATTAGGCCTTAAAAAATTATAATTCTCGTGTATTTTTATATATCAATACAGTTATCCCGTGTTTTCTTATATATCAGTGCAGTTATCCAGTGTTTTTTTATCTATCAATGCAGTCATCTCATAGTTTCAATTGATTATTGGGTTGAATAGTAGATTATAGACACTCGAGGTGCTAGCTCAGTGATAAGAGCTACCCGTATATCCTCAAGGTGTTGAGTTAGAATCCCCTTGGGGACAGTTGTAAAATAGTCATTAGTGTCACTTTGATAAAAAAAATTAGTAGATTATAGTAGATAGTAAAAGATAGATAGTATATTATAAATAAGAAATATTTATTTCGTGTTTTTTATATATCAATGACAATTATTTGTGCTTTTTAGGTATTAGTGACAAATATTTGTCACGTGTGTTTTAAATATTAATCAGTTTAAATAGTCATTATGCCTTAAAAAATTATAATTATCACTGACAAATATTAATCCCGTGTATTTTTATATATCAATACAGTTATCCCATGTTTTCTTATATATCAGTGCAGTTATTCCGTGTTTGTTTTTTATCTATCAATGCAGTCATCTCATAGTTTCAATTGATTATTGAGTTAATTAGTAGATTATAGACACTCGAGGTGCTAGCTCGATGATAAGAGTTACCCGTATATCCTCAAGGTGTTGAGTTAGAATCCCCTTGAGGACAGTTGTAAAATGGTCATTAGTGCCTCTTTGATAATTTTTTTTTTTGTAGATTATAGTAGATAGTAAAAGATAGATAGTAGATTATCAATATGAAATATTTATTTCGTGTTTTTTATATACCAGTGACAAATATTTGTTCTTTTTAGGTGTTAGTGACAAATATTTGTCACGTGTGTCTTAAATATTAATTAGTTTTTTTACAACAAAATATTAATTAGTTTAAATAGTGATTAAGCCTTAAAAAATTATAATTTTCAATGAAAAATATTAATCTCGTGTATTTTTTTTATATCAATGCAGTTATCCAATGTTTTCTTATATGTCAGTGCAGTTATCCCGTGTTTGCTTTTTATGTATCAATGCAGTCATCTCATAATTTCAATTGATTATTTGAGTTGATTAGTAGATCATAGTAGATAGTAAAAGATAGATAGTAGATTATCCATAAGAAATATTTATTTCGTGTTTTTTTATATATCAGTGACAAATACTTGTCACGTGTGTTTTAAACGTTAATCAGTTTAAATAGTCGTTAAGCCTTAAAAAAATTATGATTATCAATGGCAAATATTAATCTCGTGTTTTTTCATATATCACTGCAGTTATCCCGTGTTTTCTTATATATCGGTGTAGTTATCTCGTAGTTTCAATTGATTATTTTAGTTGATTAGTAGATAGTAAAAATTAGATAGTAAATTATAATAGATATTTGTTTTATATTAATTAGTAGTTTAAATAGCCATTAAGCCTTCTTGTTTTTTTTTTACATAGTAGGTTTATAGTAGTCTTCAAAAATTATAATTTTCACTGCAGTTATCCCGTGTTTTATAAATATCAGTGCAGTTAGCTTGTATATCAGTGCACTACAGTTATCTCGTGTTTTTATATATCAGTGCAGTTATCTCATAGTTTCAATTTATTATTTTAGTTGATTAATACATTATAGTAGATAGTAAAAGATAGATAGTATATTATCAAATATATCAGTGCAATTATCCTGTGTTTTTTTATATATCAGCATAGTTATCCCTTGTTTTTTATATATCAGTATAGTTATCCCGTGTTTTAAATATTAATCAGTAGTTGAAATAATCATTAAGTTTTCCTTTCTTTCTCCATATTAATATCGTGTTTTTATATATCAGTGAAGTTATCCCGCGTTTTTATACATTAGTGCAGTTATCTCGTAGTTTAGATTGATTATTTTAGTTTATTAGGAGATTTGATTTGATTTGAATTTCGAAATTAGAAAGAAAAAAGAGGGAGAACCTTAAAAAAATGGGAGTGAGAAAAAAAATGCATTGGGAAAAGAAATTTGAAAATAGGAGTAAATTGATAAATAGATATATAGATATTAAGTTAGATAGTAAATAGGAGTAAATTGTAGATTATTTAATATTAATTTAATTATATTAGATTATATAGTAGATTAAAAAAAATTGGAAAAATAAATATTTTTAAATAAAGGGTGTGGGGGCCACTAATAATAGATGTAAGAAGTTAGAAATATTGAGAAATGTGAGATTAAAAGAGAGTGCGTGAGAAAGGAAGAGAAAGTAGAATTAAAAAATGATAAATAAAATTAAAGTGGTGATGTGTCAAAAAAGTAAGATGTCTAAAATTGTAATTTTGTAAGTTGTTTGTTTGTATAAATAAATATTAGACTATCACATAACTTTTTATTTTAGAAATTATTATTATTATTATTATTATTATTATTATTATTATTATTATTATTATTTCGGCGGGTTTCGATTCTTGTCCTCTATGATTTCTTTTTTTAATAATATTTTTGGTTTACAGAAAAAATACAGGAGATCTCTAAAAAGAAATAAAAAATTCACGAGATCCAACCAAAGAATATGATTCCAAAAAAAAAACACTTATTTTTAAGTTGAAACAATTTAAAATTATTAACAAAAATTGACCAAATTCTACGTGATTGATTTTTACTGAATTCCATATTTCCATTGCAAGCTATTTTTTTTTTCGATAAGTAAAAAAATAAGCATTTAGCCTAACATCATTAGGTAGGGCTGGACAAACGGTCGGGTAGACCGGTTTCGGTTTCGACATCCTCAATCCATAATAAACCGAGACTATAATAACTTCAACCACTTCCGACCAAAAGGGTAACGGGTAAGACGGGTGCGGTTTTGGCGGTCCATCGGTTCCTGCTGGTGGGTTGATACGGTTTGCAGGGTTTTTCATAGTGTCACAAATTTTCTCCTTTTTCACTCCAAGTCGTTTTTCTTCCTCCATATTTGTTGATATGTCAAGAATCCATGGAGATTGGGTGAACAACCCCAGAACCAGAGAAAAGGAAAAGAGGAACGAAGGAAAAATTCTCTTTCACAAAAGATAATTCTGGTGTATATTACAACCTGTCAACTAGTAACTATATAGTTACAATAATAGTTGCAGCTTAACTAAACTAGTTCAACAGTAATCAAAACTAATCTATCTAGGTCTAACTAACTTGACAATTCCATTAACAAACTAAGTATCAAACTAATTTACAACAGTAAAAGAGAGGTAAAACAGTAAAACTTAGTTTACTTCAATACTCCCCCTCAAGTTGGGAGATATATGTCTTTTAACCCCAACTTGAAGAGCAAGTGCTGAAATTGAGTCTTGTGAAGTGCCTTGGTCAGTAAGTCTGCGAGCTGCAGTTGGGACTTCACGTGTATGAGTTTGAGGAACCCATTTTGAACATATTCACGGATGAAATGGCAGTCAATATCGATGTGTTTGGAGCGCTCATGTGTTGTTGGGTTTTCAGCCAACTGGATGGCAGATTTGCTATCTGATAGCACCATTGTGGAGGTGATTGTTACTTGAAAATCACGAAGTATTTGCTTGATCCACAAAGAGCTTCACTGCAATGTGGTTATCGCTGCTAGACTGCGCTCATGCAGAGGATCTAGCAACATGCTTGTTTGCTTCTTTGACTTCCAAGCAACTAAGGGACCACCAAAATAAATGCAAAAACTCATTGTAGACTTTCGCTACCTCACACAATCCCCAATCAAGATCAACATATGCAGTGAGTTGGAAGGAAGCCTCAGCAGGGAAGAAAATACCTTGACCAGAAGTTCCTTTGAGGTATTGTAGCAAATGATGAGCGGCTTGCAAGTGAGGTGTTCTTGGCTTGGACATGAACTGACTCAATTTATTTACGGTGTATGTGATGTCAGGTCTGGAAATTGTGAGATAAATCACCCTCCAACAAGCCTTCTCAGATTGAACATCATCCTCCAAGGGTGTGCCATCGGGCTTTCATTCATCTTGCGGCTAGGATCCATAGGTATGTTCACCGGTTTACGAGAAGTAAAACCAAAGTGTCAAGTAACAATTGAAGCGTGTACTTTCTCTGACATAGGTGTATTCCATGCTTTGATCTAGCTACCTCAAGCCCCAAGAAGTACTTTAGATCACCAATGACTTTCAACTTGAAGCACTTAGCTAGCTGAGCTTGAACTTCATTAATTAGTGACTTATTGGGACCTGCCACAACTATGTCATCAACGTATACCAGCAATGCCACAAATTTTTGTCCTGATCCTTTAGTAAATAATGAATGATCAGCAGGACTTTTTGTGAACCCCAAAATCAGTGATAGTGGAGCTTAATTTGGCAAACCATTGCCTAGAAGCTTGTCTTAGTCCATATAAGGACTTTTGCAGCTTACAAACTCGGTTCTCCCCCTGTTTGGGGTAACCTAAAGGCAAGTCCATGTAGCCTTCCTCCTTTAATTCTCCATTCAGGAAGGCATTATTTATGTCGAGTTGTAAGAGGTGCCAATTCAATTGAGCAGCTAATGACAGCAAAATCCTAACTGAGGTTAACTTGGCAACAGGTGAGAAGGTGTCTAGAAAATCAATCCCAGGTTGTTGAGTGAAACCTTGGGCAACCAACCTTGCTTTGCATCTATCCAGGGAACCATCTGCATTGTACTTAGCCTTATAGACCCATTTACACCCAACGGTTCTCTTGTCTATTGGTTTTGGGACAATGGTCCAAGTATTGTTAGACTCAAGGGCAGCTATTTCTTCCTCCATGGCTTTCTGCCAGATAGGGTGTTTGATGGCCTGGTGATAATACTGTGGCTCAAACACTGTTGAAACATTGTGAATAAAGTTCTTGAAGGATGAGGAAAGATTGCTATAGGTAGTAAATGATTGTATGGGATAGGGAACACTATTGCAGTCATACGAATCAAGGTGTGCAGGTGGCTTGTGAGGTCTTGTGGATCTACGCAGGCCAATATCATGAATTTGTTCTGTGTCAGCTTGGACAGGAATGTCTGTTACTGCAGGAAGATTTTGAGTAGGTATTTCTGGTGCTGCAGGAAGGTCTTGAGTAGAAGGGTTAGCTGTTTGAGTATTTGTAGTGTTTGTGTTTGTTTCAACTGGGTGTTCAGTAGGCAAGGGGTCTGTTACATGATCATCCATTGAAAGAGGCACCACAGGACATGTAGTGGCATCTATGGCATCTTGGCAGTTCCCAATGTTGGGCAAGAGAGATTGTGGAAAAAGGGATTGTGAAGGACGATGTGGAGAAGCTTGGTGAAAAGGGAAGGTGGTCTCATAGAAGGACACATCTCTAGAAATTATGAATTTGTTTGTGGTGGGATCAAGAAGTTTGTACCCTTTAACCCCAATAGGATATCCCATGAAAATGCAAGGGGTGGCTCTAGGAGAAAATTTGTGTCTTTGGGATGGGATGGTAGATGCAAGGGCCAAGCAACCAAACACTCTTAACAATGAGTAATCAGGCTCCTTCTTGTAGAGCAAGGCATAAGGAGAGTTACCTTTTAATGCTGCAGGTCGCTTTCTATTGATCGATGAGCTGCAGTTGATACACACTCTCCCCAATAGGCAAGAGGAACCTTGGATTGGAAGTACAGAGCCCTGGCAACGTTGAGAAGATGTTGATGCTTTCTTTCAACTACCGAGTTCTGTTGAGGCCTATGGGGGCATGAAAGTTGATGCAAGGTCCCTTGCTCTTGGAGGAAACTCTGGAGTGCAAGTTCTCTCGCATTGTCAGTACGTATTGCCTTGATTTGTTTCCCAAACTGAGTCTTGGCAAACTTAAAGAAACATTGAATGAGGTTGGCAGCTTCTGATTTGGTCCTCATGAGGTGGATCCAAGTGAATCTTGTGTTATCATCCACCATTGTTAAGAAATAGAACTTGTTGTCATGAGTTGGTTTGTGAAAGGGTCCCCAAACATCACAATGCAACAAATCAAAAGGAAAATCAGAATAATTGTTATTAGAAGAAAATGGCATTCTATGTAGTTTGGACAATGGACAAACAGAACATAAGCTATTATCACAATCAACTTGTTTTATTAAAGGTAACTTGTTACACATATTTTTCAAAATAGAATCTGAAGGATGCCCTAGCCTAGCGTGCCACAAGTGTGCACTAGTTACATTTGATATAGAACTAGAAATGCTAGGTGCAGAATTAGAAATAGAGTGAATTTTATTACATGAAGAATCTGATACAGTGTTACAAGTGTCAGGTGAAGCATGAAAATATAACCCATCATGATAATCACTCCTGCCAATCACCTTCAAATGGTGAGCATCCTGGACCAAGAATACATTATCAGTGAAAGAAACATGATAATTAGGATCTTGGTTTAAGGAACCCACAGAAATGATGTTGATGTGAAAAGTAGGAATGCACAAAACATTATGAAGGATCAAATTTGGTGAGAGTCTAACAATGCAGGTTGCTAGAATGTAAAACTTTTGTTTATTTGGAAGTGTAACAAATGTATTAACTAATAATGTATAGGTAAGAAAAGATGCTAAAGAGATGCATATATGAGCAAAGAGCTCTAATCATAAATCCAGTCATGTAGGAACAAGCAAGAAAAGACCAAATGAGATAAAGAACAAGTAAAATGGAGTATAACATCACCTTTACCCTCTGTAGCATCACAATTTGTTGATGCTTTATCCATTTGGCTCTGCATAAATTGTATCAGTTGTTGATACTGCTGAGTGTCAAGATGGGGCTCGGTGGAGACACCATTGCTTGCAGTCACCTGATTCACATTCTGGGATGCTGCAGCCTTCTGTTTCTTATACCCAGGAGGGAAACCATGTAGTTTGAAGCACTTGTCTTTAACATGGCCAAGCATGCCACAATGAGAGCATTGAGGACGATCCTTCCTGCCATTCTTGGTGTTGATGGCAAAGGCAAGCTGAGGGGTGGATTCAAGGGATGATTGACCAATTTCACGCTGTTTTTCATCTTGAATAACAAGTGAAAAAGCTCTGCTAATGTCGGGTAATGGATCCATGAGGAGAATTTGTCCTCTAACATTACTAAAGCTCTCATTCAAACCCATCAAGAACACATAAAGGTGTTGACGATTCAAATAGGCAACGAGGGCGTCAGAACCACCACACGTGCAGGTGTTCTTAGGGTTGTGCTCGGCTAAACTATCCCATAATCCCTTGAATTTACTGTAATAAGCACTTACCGAGAGGCTACCTTGAGAGCAATTGAGGACTTCTTTGTTCAATTGGAAGATGCGTGGCCCGTTGCTTTGCTCGAAACGATTCTTTAGCTCTTTCCAAATCGCCGCCGCCCCTCGAGTATATAAAACGCGTTGTGTGAGTTCTTTTGAGATCGAATTAAGAAGCCACGATGTCGTCATGTGGTTGCTACGAACCCAAGCAGCAGTAGTAGTAGCAGTTGATGGTTTTGGGATTGAACCATCAATGAATCCCAACTTGTTCTTGGCACCGAGGGCTATGGTCATGGCGCGGGACCAAGAACCATAGTTATCGCCAGAATCGGAGAGAAGATTGGAAACTAGCACCGCCCCGGGGTTGTCCGAGGGGTGGATATAGTATGGACTCGATGTTGAAACAAGATCCGCCATGAAAGAATGACGGCAAGAAGATGAAGAAGACGCTTGAACTCGTGAGGAACAGACGAGGAATCAAGGAAGGGTCGCAAAATTGAAGGAGACGGTTAATGCGATCGAGGGAAGGAAGACGAAGCGGAAGATCTTTGCGACTGATACCATGTTGATATGTCAAGATTCCATGGAGATTGGGTGAACAACCCCAGAACCAGAGAAAAGGAAAAGAGGAACGAAGGAAAAATTCTCTTTCACAAAAGATAATTCTGGTGTATATTACAACCTGTCAACTAGTAACTATATAGTTACAATAATAGTTGCAGCTTAACTAAACTAGTTCAACAGTAATCAAAACTAATCTATCTAGGTCTAACTAACTTGACAATTCCATTAACAAACTAAATCAAACTAATTTACAACAGTAAAAGAAAGGTAAACTAGTAAGAGGTAAAACAGTAAAACTTAGTTTACTTCAATAATATTAACGATGGTCTCTGTGGTGTTGCCTGAGCAATAAGCTTGTAGCTACTGTTGGTACGTCTCTTTGAGACCTTGATTCTAATGAGATCCTCCTCTATAGCAAAACTCTTTTTCTTGTGTAGCTTTAGAAGAAGGTGGTGGCATGTGAACTAGAGATGATAGAAGTGTATTGAAATGGAGAAATAATAGAAAAGCAGAATATAGGTTTTGAAGAAGAAATAGCTTGAAAGAGAGACAGAGGGAGCGACTACTTGAAAGAAGAAAATGGGAAAAGTAAAAATAAGGAAGTGGTGTTATAAAAATACTCCATAAAATATGTAATGGTAAGTAACGATAGATACTATGGGATATGTGCTGCAAAGTCTATGATGACTATAGTCAAATCTAAGAGTCACTTTACTGATTGATAAAAATTTGACAGCCTATCCTTGATACTTGCACTAAAGATAACGTGGACTGACTTGAGATACAACAAACATTGACACTCACGGTCGGTTTCGGGTACATACAGGTTGAAAGGTTAAAATCCAAATCCAACCAGATATACCCATCCAAACTCGATTTTCTCAAATACAGAACCGAGTAGTGTACCAATCCGACCGCTGCAGCAAATATGGGTACGGATATGTCGGTGTTAACAATCAGAACTGAATCTCAAGAATGGTTGCATTTCTCAATGTGAATCTGTTTACAACATTTATACATCTCAGCACATGCACTGAGTTGAAGCAAAGTAACTAAAATGCAGAAAGTGCTACAAAATTACAAGTAATTGGGCCTCACTAAACTCAAGCACAAAGAAGTGACTATCGGGCCTATTATTTGCACCTAACACAATTACAGATACAATCCAAAACATATACAAAACAAGTCAAAGTTAAACACTACATTTCCTCCCTCAAACTCAAGCATTCTCGCAAGAAGAACAAAGTTCGTGTCACAGTCGGGGCTTTGATCGCCTTTCAGATTTGAGTTTGCTGACACTGCACATCCCCAACAGTCTTCTCAGCTTCAAAAAACTTTCTGCTTTCAGAGGCTTAGTCATAATGTCAGCCACATGATCTTGAGTGTTGCAGTGGAGCAGCTCAATCTCATCTTTCTTTGTCAATTCTCTTAAGAAATGGAACCTAATGTCTATGTGTTTTGATCTCCCATGTAGAACGGGTTTTACGGGCAAATTAATGGTGGAATTATTATCACACAAGATCACCGCTTCTTCCTTCTTGTTCATGGCCAAGCCTTTTCATTATCCTCTCAACCAGATTGGCTCGACAGCACACATCATGCATTTACTATAAAAACTCGGGTGTTGTGAGTCACCACAGTTGCTTCGAAGCCTGTGCAACTGCTCCATTTCCCAGGATAAATGTATAACCTGATGTGCTTCTTCTATCGTCCACATCACCTGCATAATCACTGTCCGTATAGCTCAACAGTTCATTACAATCAGTCTTGCAAGACAATATACCATAATGCAGCCTTTGATATATCTCATTATTCTTTTCATCGCTTGCATATGAAGCTCAGAGGAGACTCCATGTATCTATCGCAATGCAACAAAGATGCATTATGTCCGCCCAGTAGTACATTAAGTACATAAGGCTACCTATAATTTGTTTATAAAGAGTGGCATCTACCTTGGCTCTATTTCCCTCCTTGGACAATTTGAATCCAGGAACCATAGGTACAAAGGATGTGAGAAGCTTATCATTATTCATGCCAAATCTCTCAAGGATTTCACTTGCATATTTGCTTTGACAAATGAAAATGCCTCGAGTATTTTGGATTACCTCAACACCCAAAAAGTAACTCATCTTGCCAAGATCTGTCATGGCAAATTCCGCTTCATAGACTTCTTAAAATCTTCCATCGAATTTGTGAATCACCCAGAAAAATTAAGTCATCTACATACAAAGGACACAATGAGAATGCTTTTCTCCAATCTTTCCTTTGATGAATAGAGTATGCTCAGATTCACATTTTTCAAATTTTTCCTTTAGGAAGTAAGTTTCTATGCGGCTATACCAAGCCCTCGGGGCTTGCTTCAACCCATACAAAGCCTTTTTCACTTGTACACCTTGTCTTTGCCACCCGCTTGATAACCGAGAGGTTGTTCAACATATACATCTTCTTTGATTTCTCCATGGAGAAAAGCGCTTTTAACATCAAGTTGGAAGATCTTCCAATTCTTCAAGGATGCAATAGCAATCAATGATCTTATGGTATCCCATCTAGCCACAGGGGCATATACCTCGATTGTAATCTATTCCATATTCTCGAGAGTACCCTTTGCTACTAATCTCGCTTTATACTTGTCAACCTCTCCTTTTCATTGTACTTAGTTTTGAATATCCATTTCACACCAATTACTTTTGCATTTGCAGGAGAGAGACACCATTCCCACGTTTGATTTCTTTCTATAGCTTCCATCTCATGATTCATAGCTTCCTCCACCTTTTGTCCTTCATCGCCTCCTCAAAATCACAGGATCATTTCTCGCTGCTGAAAACAAATGCAAATTCTTCTCATCATCAGTTGATTCACCTACTTCAGTTGTGAACTCAGTGACATAGTCTTCAAGGTAGGCTGGCTTTCTTCTAGTCCTCCCTTGATTTTCATCCTCTTCTTCATTCTCTGACTCATTCTGTCCTTGCTCATTATTGTTTTCCCCATTCTGGTTATCACTGTTTTCTGCCACTGGTGGTGTTGAGGTTGATGTAGACTCACTGTTTTCTTCATTATCAATCAATTCTTCATAGAGTTCACTACCTGCCTGCTCTTTTCCTTTCCAGTTCCACTTCTCATCTTCCTTGAAGATGACATCTCTGCTAACAATTACCTTAAGATTGGTGGGATCAAGCAATTTGTAGGCCTTTGATTCATTGCTTACACCCAGCATCACACACTTGGTGCTTCTATCATCCAATTTCTTTCTTGAGTTCTCAGGGACATGAGCATATGCAATACACCCGAAGGTTCTGAAGTACTTCACTGAAGGTTTCTTTCCTGACCATGCTTCTTGAGGAGTCATATCCTTTACTGCCACTGTGGGAGATCTGTTTTGAAGAAATACACTCCAATTGGTTGCTTCAGGCCAAAACTTCTTAGGTACGTCCTTAGCATTCAACATGCTCCTCACCATATTGAGAATGGTTTTGTTTTTCCTCTCTGAAACTCCATTCTGCTGAGGAGTGTAAGCCGCTGTTAGTTGCCTTTTGATGCCATTATCTTCACAAAACTTATTGAATTCATCAGATGTAAACTCCCCTCCTCTGTCAGTTCTCAAACAGCCGATTTTCTCTCCACTTTCAGTTTCAACAGCAGCTTTGAACTTCTTGAATGTATCAAAAGCCTCAGATTTCAATGACAGAAAATAAACCCAGGTTTTCCTTGTCAAATCATCTATAAATGTAATGAAATATCTTTTCTTGCTATTTGATTCAGGTTTAAGAGGGCCACATATATCAGAGTGAATTAATTCTAGTTTACGTGTGGCTCTCCATGAGCTACTCTTGGGAAAACTATCTCTATGATGTTTCCCATAAGGCAAATTTTCACATACAAAGATTCTCTCATCATTAATAGGAGGCAAGTCATTAACCATTTTCTTTTGATACAAGAATTTCAAACCAGACATGCCTAGGTGGCCATACCTACAATGCCACAACCTAGCTATGTCTTCAATTTCAGCATTTAAACATTTACCACTGACTAGGGAGGCAGACACAGGGTTTACTCTTTTATTTGTCATCTTTGATTTCATTATCGACCCTTTTCTTTTATGATGAATCAAGCACACATTATCATCAAAAGTTACTTTCAATCCCTTTTCTTGTAGTTGCCCTATGCTTAGCAAGTTGTTCTTTAAATCAGGGATAAAGAACACATCAGTTATAATCTGTATTATTCCTCCTATGTTCATTTTAACACCGCTTTCCCTAATCTTCGTTATCTTAGTGCCATTTCCAAGCCTAATAGTGGCTCTAAACTTTTCATCTAATTGATGAGAACCAGTCTTTATTACCACACATGTGGTTACTACATCCGTAATCCAAGTACCAAAGAATCCATACCTTATCGAGGCTTTCTCAATGTGTGAAATGGCCATCAAGAACAATTCTTCTTCCTCTTCGTTGTATTCAAAGATAGTTGGCATTTTCTTCCCAATCGACAATCGTTTTGATAGTGCCCGTATTTGTTGCACTTGTAACATCGACTGATTCCTTATTGGATTGCCTTCCTCTCGCCACGACCCTCTCGTACTTCTTCCTCCTCTCGCTCCGGCCCCTCTCTGTTGCGTGAGTCGCCTTCAAGGCCTCGATCTTCCTCTTCTTTAATATGCCCTTCTTCATTCTCGTTCATTCTTTAATATTCGAACAAGAAGACTCGCAAGAAGTTGATCAATCGACATGTTATCGGTGTCATGTGCTTCAACAATTGCACATACAACGAATTCAAATTTTGCAGACATCGAACGCAAAATCTTGTCCACGATATCAGTTTGAGTAATTTTATCTCCAAGAGCCATCATCTTGGTAGCAATCCCCAATGTTTTGGTGACGAATTCGTTCACGCTTTCATTATCTTTCTGTCCGAGCAATTCCATTTCCCTGCGTAGAGTTTGAAGTTGGGCTTTCTTGACCTTGTTTGGTCCACGATACTTCATCTTCATCGACTCCCACATATCTTTGCTCGTGTCCTTCTTCATCATTGTTTCTATAATGCTTGATCTATCGCTCAAATGATAATTCTTGACCTTCAGATCCTTCAACTTCGCGTCTTCCACCGCCTTGATCTGATCTTGCGTTGCTCCGGTGACAAGCGTCGGAATTCCATTCTCTACGAGACTCCAATACTCCTTGGATCTCAACAAATTTTCCATGAGCATCGCCCAATGCTCGTAATGTCCCTCAAATTTGGGAATCGCCGGTTGCACAAAGGCTTTCTCTTAGCGCCGTCATCGAAGAAGGGGTGGTGAACGGAGGAACGAATGCAACGTCGTAACAAACTGCGGTTTACGGTTGGGATTCAGTTTGAAACGAACTCACTTCTAGATACCAATTGTTAACAATCGGAATTGAATCTCAAGAATGGTTGCATTTCTCAATGTGAATCATTTACAACATTTATACATCTCAAAGACATGCACCGAGTTGAAGCAAAGTAACTAAAACAGAAAGTGCTACAAAATTACAAGTAATTGGGCCTTGGCTAAACTCAGGCTACCAAAGAAGCTATTGGGCCTATTATTTGCACCTAACACAATTACAGATACAATCCAAAACATATACAAAACAAGTCAAAGTTAAACACTACAGTCGGGTATCGGTCGGTTTAGAAATTTTGTCCACCCCTATCATTAGGTACACTCCCCTAACTTCTAAGAAGAGTTTGGGATAACACTTAAGCATATGTTAAAGCTAAACAAAATGAATAGTAATACATTTTTTCGATAAATGGAAAAGTTTTATTGATACACAGCACACCTAAGCGACATTTAGGATTGCTTTAAAACAACCAAAAAGCACCTATGACATCCCCCCCAAGACAAACTGAAATACCCCTAAAAGCACCTATGACAGCCCCAAGACAAACTGGAATATCCCTAAAACCACGTTGAGAGATTCCAAGCCTGGAGGAGGGTGCTCCCAGTCATTTTCACACATTGAGTGAGCTCTTTCCTTTACCAAAAAGTCAGCGCACTTGTTCAGCTCCCGTAAAATATGCACAATAGTGACATTACCATTGTTCAGCTCCCGTCAAATATGCACAATAGTGACATTACCCTCTCTCAGCAAAACATCCAAGTCGTGAAGGATAACCGGGGCATGAGGTTGGAAGTATAGCCGCCAAGGGTTGTTGTTGATGTGAATTTTTTTTTTCCATTCCAAAATCACTTCCATATCATCTCATTATATTCTTAACTATTTTTTTGGTTACAATTCTTAAACTCTATTTGCTAGCTCGCCAAACATGATCAAAAATAAATTTGAAGTATTTTTTAATTACTAGTAACTTGGATGGTTCAATCGAAAAGTGTGATGCCGTACAACACAAAATAGTAGCACACGATTACCCGTTGTTCAATTACTTGAACTTTGCAGGTGAAAACATATCAAAAACAATCAATAATAATTTATAACAACACTACAGACTAGGCCGCGTAGCAATCAACTTGCTTCCCCAGCAGCTCCTATAGAAACACGAAACATGTTCTTTAAGATTACACAAAGTCTAACATGCTATGAAATATTAAATTACATTTCTTTCACTTCTAGTTCGTATCCCTCAGAATATTACACATACAACAAAGCCGTTAGCAACCAATTGAATTAGGTTTTCAAATCTTAGCTTGAGCAGCAACCAACTCTTTTCAGGGCAGAAACATCATTTTTAAGGTCTATTTTCTCTCCTTTGGCTGGCACAGATGTGTTTCCATTTTCAGCTCCTTCTACTGCTTTCTTGCTAACAATACGGTAGATTTGAGTCAGAACTTCAGCAAATGCATTCTCTACATTAGATGCCTCAAGAGCTGAGGTTTCCATGAAGTAAAGTGATTCTTTCTCAGCATAAGATTTCCCATCTTCGGTTGATACGGCTACAAGGTGACGAAGATCTGATTTGTTCCCAACAAGCATTACCACTATGTTGGAATCTGTGTGGTTTCGCAGTTCTTTCAGCCATCTGTCGACATTCTCAAATGTTGCATGGCGAGTGACATCATAAACAAGAAGTGCACCAACTGCTCCACGGTAGTAAGCACTAGTGATGGCGCGATACCTACAAATAGAAACGGGGCAAATTATTAAGATGGAATTAGGTGGTAAGGACAGTCTATAATATGGCTATTCATTATACATGATTACTCAAAACAGCGTAGGGCTAAAGTAACCATGAAATTTGTGTTCATAAAGTAGTTAGTTAGTTACAAAGGCAAAAGGACAGAAATCAAGACAGGACTTATCATATTCTTGTCCTTGGCTACAAAAATTTATTGAGACTGTATTCCATACCTATCATTTGTAAGATGGATAGTCACATGTTATTGGCCTTGGCTACAAAAATTTATTGAGACTGTATTCCATACCTATCATTTGTAAGATGGATAGTCACATGTTATTGGCCTTGGCTAAGTAAGATTGTAAAACGCATACCTTAGATTTCTAATATTAATATTTGGCACATCAGATTTCATACAAGTCTCTCCCCACATCAGATCCCATATAAATTATACAGTAATTATGTATTCAATACCTCCATCATGCATTATTGCAGTGGTGAAATCGGATGAGTATGTAATGAGAAAAACAAGGAAGACTATTAAGTATTAACTGGTTAAAATATCATCATGTGTCAGCAATTCAACCTATGAACGAACCCACAACAATATCATCATGTGTCAGCAATTCAACCTATGAACGAACCCACAACAATATCATTTACTTTGCCACATATACAATAGTACAAGAGAACCTATGATTTTCCTTTATTAGGGGGTATACAACAGTACAAGAGAACCTATGATTTTCCTTTATTAGGGGACCCTGCTCTGAGGACACTATGGTCCACCCCTGCGTACCATAGGCAAATTTTGTCAAGATACATGCAACTTATAGACATTTCAAGCCTAACATTTTGACAAGAAGGAGTATGATTAGTTACTTTTCAAGACTACATTTTGACATTCTGATTAGGTGGCTCATGAGTCATGACTCATGAGAATGTAAAAACTTGTACCTTTTTAAGAGATCTTTAATATGACATGTATCAAATGAAAGATATGCAATCAGTTTCTATTGGCATATGCTTAACCAAGGTTGATGCTTGATTTTATTTGGCAACATCAAACCATGATGCTTCACAGAGGCGCAGTTTGGCTGAGATCATAGAAAATCAAAGCATACAGAACATAACTCACATATATCAACATTCCAAATCCTTCCCAAGCTATAAGTTAGAAATGCAACAGCTAAGGGCCTATTTGATTTGGAAAAACATATTTCGTCTTCACTTATAATGACAAACTGTCATCTTGTTTTTGCTTTGTTACTTATTTTTAAAGATTTCTATATAAAAAGTAAAACATTAAAAAGTTGTTCACACTAGTACCTATTTAAATATTTGAAGATAGGAAGAAAGTAGCAATTTGGTAATTATTAATGAAAGTTATATGAAAGCAATAAATGAAAACAGAAAACATTTTTTGAACCAAACAAACAAGCGCTAAAGTTCAACGTAAGGCTTAGAGTAGTGGAACTATATCACAGACCAAGAAATTTATGCTATATTTCTACAGTTAGCTCATGTAGAATAATATTAAAAATTGAACTACCTAACACAAAAAACAAAGAAAGCTAGAAGGATCAGATAGAAAAAAATGAATAAAGTAATAGAAATTTGAACTTGACCTTAATGGAAATAACCTTTTGACAACATGTAGAGTGTAAATAGAATATCAGTGCAATAAATTATTGTTTGACCGCAAACCACAATAAGAGTCAAATGTAGGCACAATTTAGGGGGTGTTTGGGTAAACAACTTGATTAAGGTCTGATTGGATTGGCTTAATTGGGATCAATTATTTACTAGCATACTACTCCGGACTCATTTTTAAGCAACAAACAACATTTTAGATTATTGAAAAAGTTGTTTGTTGCTTTAAAACAAGTCTGGAGGGAGTAAGCATTTATTAAACTATTTGAGAGAGCTTCTAGAAATGACTTATGACATGTACATAATAAGCTACTCTAAACTAAACTCTCCAGTATAGCTTGAAAAAAGTTTTATTTTATCTTCTTTTATTATAAAAATAGCTTATATAGAGTACTTATATGATAATCAGTAATCACTTATTTTCTTTTGTTGCCAGAATCGAAAAGTAAATGACAGTAAAAACTCTGTACAAGCTATTTCATAAGCAGTTTCTCGTTTTCAATTGCGTAAAAGTGTCCTAATCTAAAGTTTGCATTAATCTCCAAACATCACTGAACTCTTTAACTTGAATCTTACAGTGAATTTCTCACTTCATTAACCCGTCATAGAAGTACTATTAACTCCAAACACTAATCAACAACAACAACAACAACAGCAAATTATTTAAATTCAACACTAATCAAGCATTTGTAGTGTTCTATCACGATCCACACAATTACAAGAGAAACACAAGAATCCCGAGATCAGATCCAATCAAACGCACTTCATTTACTATTATAATTTACTAGAAATCAGTAATTTGTTACTTAAGTGTGATCTTCAATTAGAGACAAACAAATAAGCGAAATGAAGGAATCAAATTGAAAACGAAAGAGTGAAAGTGAGAGAGTGAAGAAAATGACCTCTCTTGACCAGCAGTATCCCAGATCTGAGCTTTGACGACTTTAGAATCAACGTTTAAAGTGCGAGTAGCGAACTCTACACCAATGGTGGATTTGGACTCAAGGTTGAACTCGTTTTTCGTGAACCTAGAAAGCAAGTTCGACTTTCCAACACCGGAGTCTCCGATTAGCACCACCTTGAATAGGTAGTCGTAGTCATCTTCTGCTCTGTATCCCGCCATTCTTCTTCTTCCCTTCTTCTCGGTGATCTAGCACAAACACAAACCAGATAGATAGAGAGAAAGAAAGAAAGAAAGAAAGAGAGAATGGGGAAAGTTAAAATGCTTAAAAAAGCGCCGCAACTGAAATCATGTTATTTTACCATTGCCTAAAATGGAATGGAGATTTCTTTTTAGCTAAGATTTGGGTGTATAAATACACACATTTTTTTATGAATTATAAATACACACATTTGTCTTGTCAAGAAAAAAATACACACATTTGTAAAATATTAGGTAAGATAAGATATATACTGGCGGTATACCCGTACATTAACACTGGCGTTATCTTGTTATTTTTATTAATAGACTTAGATATAATTTAATTAGTTTAAACATCATCTCGTGAAAATTAAGACTAATTTAAAGTAGATAAACAAAAATGTTTCAAATAGTAATTGAGTTAGTCTGAACATTACCTAGTGAACTTTTACCAGCAATATGTAATAGTTCCAGTAGAGATTAGAAAATAAAATTGAAGTAAAGTTTCAAATTTTCCAAAATTGTAATATTTCCTGTAGAGACTAAATAAAACTTATTGACAGATAAAAATAAGATATTAAAAAATGAAAGAGACGTGTAAATGAAATTAAAGTAGATATATTGTTAAAAAAAGATAGAGTTAGAGAAGAAAGAGGAGGAGAGAGTGAAAAAGTTTGAAAAATATGTGAGAGAGTGTGAAAAAGTTTGAAAAAGTGAAATTAATAAATATCCTAAAATTATTTAATTGGAAAATGATCATATTAATATTTTGGTAGCAGGTTAATGATATAGATAGATAGTAGATTAGACATTTATATTTTATACAAGCTCCCAAATTTTAGATAGTACACTATCCATTTCTTTTGAGAAATGGAGTGGATCTCCACCCATTATTATCAGTTTTATAAGGAAAAATTTAGGATAAAGAGATGGAGTATAAGATGAGGAGACGACGAATACTACTGAACTTTTATAGCAGTTATAAATGAATTTAGGGGATGTTTGGGAGTTTGGAGGGGAAGAGAGGGGAGGGTTTTGAGGGAGTGGAGAGAAAATATATCAAAATATTTCAACTTAATTGATAGAGTAGTTTTGTAGACAATTGGAAGAGAATACATATGATTAATATATTTTTAATATCAAGACTACTAAAAAAAGCATATAAATGATGTGCCCGGAAAAGGTTGGGTAGTGTTTTGCACCCCTAATCCAGCAGTGGGATGTCCTGCAAATCCATCGATGTGTCTCAAATTTTGTGTAGACAATAAATATTGTCCGCCGAATCCGGGTATCACATGTGGAGGCGTTTGTCAACATCAAGGAACAAAGTGTTGTTGTACTCCCTTCGGACCTGAATATAGGCAAAAAAACTGATTTCGCACAGATTAAGAAAGGAAGTTAACTTCGCGTCAAAAAAAAAAAAAAAAGGAAGTTAACTTATTGATTTCCTCTAATTTATAAGTCACATTCACCTTAATACCCTTAATTATAGCTACTCTCACACCTAGTTTTAATTTACAGAATCATGTGCAGCCGTAAGCCAATTTATCACTCTTCACTCTACTTTAATGTTCTCTCTCTTTGTTCCATCAAATGCTTATGTAGACTAGAAAATATAATTACTGCATCGGGTATGTTAGAAGCAAGGAGGAAGGTGTGTTGTTTTTATGCATTGGAAATAGTTGTGTATTAATTCTCCACGTTATAAAACCATCCGTATTTGTTTATTGGAAGTGTGTGTTTTTCGAACATTAATATTTAGTTGGTTAATTTTACTTATATTTAAGTCCAAAAATTTATGTGTGTTTTTGCTTATATTTAGGTCGGGGGGGAGTACTACTTAATCTTTATGTTTGTAAAAGTGTAACTTCAAAAACAATCTTCATATTATAATAATTCCAATAAAAATTAGTGGAAAAAATAAATATATTGACTCTGGTTTTAAGTACTGCTTATAAATTCGTATTGTTAATAACGTGTGCATGACTCTTGTGTAATGCGTCAGAGAAATTTAGAGATTATCAGATCTAATAAAAGAGTTTAATTGGTATTACTCCCTCCGGTCCTTATTGTAAGAAAATTTTTGGTACATTTTTTGTCCTTATTATAAGAAAAAGATACATTTTTGTTGACCACAAAAAAAAGAAAAAGATACATTTTTAAAAGCACATTAATTGCTAAAAAAATTATATCCCTATTTCATGTGAGATATAGGTTTACTAAAAAGTCACATAGTGGGAATAAAGATTTAATACTAAGGACATATTTAGAATAACGGCTTAAATTGCATCACATTTAATAATATGAAGTGATGACTTTTAAGGTAAAATATTCTACATCGATGGTTTATATAAACTAAACCAGCAATTGGAATGGTGTTTGGTTCGGTTCAGCAATTGGATCGCTCATGCATATGGACCAGTGTTGACTCGGTCGACCCGTATTGGCTCGGTCAATACCGAGTGTTGACTCGGTAACCCGTTGACTCGGTCGCTGGTTATTATATAAATATATTTGCGCATACTTACCAAAAACATCAGGGGTGAGATTCGAACCCTCACCCTGCTGATTATATTAGCGCCTTTCAACCAACCGAGCTACTATGTAATGTTGTTATTAGTACTAAATATAATTTACTTAATGTAATACTTAGATATAATTTAGTAGATTATACCGGTTTATACTTAGATATAACTGACCTAGGATACACTTATTTTTAACAAAACACCATAAAGGCATAAAGAACACTGATCCTTTAAAATTATTTTTAATAAAATCTTTAAAAATATTTGTTAGTTTTAATATGTTAAATCAAAATATATTTTTAACATTTATGCCTAAATGTCTATCTTAGACTATAAAATCAAAAATAAGATTAAAAAATAATTTTTTGAGCATTTTTAAGGTATGAAAAAAAAAATTCATATATTTGTGAAGTATGATTTTATACACAGTATGCCTATTATTAACAGTTCTTAGTATTGTCTCGGGTCACGCGGGTCAACTAGTGACCATTCGGTCCGACCATTGACCCAGTGACCCAATGACCTGATCGAGTCGACCACCGGATCGGTTTTAATAACATTGAACTAAACCCCTACGAAAATCGCAAAAAACATTTTTACAAATTTTGCAAAAAAAAAAAACTGTTACAGTTTAAATCATTATAAACGTAATGACGATCGTAAGAGAAATTTATAGATGACAAAATTTGGGGTTATCATATATTGCATACAAGAAAATCAACAACTGCAAATGAAATAAAATATTGTATGTTGTTTTATGTATAAGGTTTTAGATTTCAAAACATATTTTGTTAATATATTTATATCTGTAACTTGTTATATCTTTCTTCATTTTCTCTTATGTCATCTTTATCTGTTCATTTTCTCTCAACATTTTCTCTCATATTATCACTCGTATAATTCCTGTTGCAAAAGAAAGGTGATGCAAAAATAAGAGGTTTCCCTCTTCAACTCTCTTTTATTTCAAAATGAAACAAATGGATGCTGGGCTTAAGGGTTGGGTTTATGCGCCTAACCCATTTGTGAGTGGGTGTTGATATAAATTTCTAATGTTATCCCCCTTCTAATAGGTTTGCTTTCGATATTCTAATAATGGAATACAATTCTAGCATTAATACTATATTTAAAATCAATAATCGAAAATAACTTCAATCAAACATTAAACACCTCCATTATTCGAAAGCAACAATGGATGTAATTTTAATAATGGAATACAATTCTAGATTAACCTAATCCTTACCAACATCGCCCACACACACACACACAAAGGGATAATGCTGCTAAATTATTGTTATTTTGGTTAGACATGTATTTTCTTGATCTCGCATCTGACATTTGGTATTTGGTATTGTTGGGGGCAATTTTGGTCAACCCCTGGAACATCACAAAAGTTGCCAAAGCAATTGCCCAGGCTCAAGTTTTGGGAAGAATCTGTAAAACTATGTAAATAGAACTATAGTTAAATATGATGGTTATGTTTTACATATTCTTCCCAAAATTTGAGAATACTAATATCCTCCAAATTAATCATAGTATTCTCAATTTTCTATTATTTAATGAGGCTATGTTTCCTTACTAAAATTTATCCTCAAAGATCTACCTCCAAAGTCAAATTCTTTTCTTGTACCTTCTTTCCCATCCTCACCCTCATATATCACACAATTCCAACACCACCTAACACCCATCAATACAAATCTTCCATCCCCTTCTTTCTGCCATTCAACACCTGCTCAAGTATATCAGTCATCTAACCCATTGCAAAACTCCAGCAACCAGAACATTCCTAACTCTGTCTCTATACTCACTTCTTCTCAGAATTCAACAACCTCTGTCACTTACATGCAACACCTGTTGACTCCTACATTGCACATCTGATTCTATGTATTCGTCCCGACAACATTCATTCTATGACTACTAGAGAGAAAGTTTGAATCTTTGATCCTAGACTTCACCTTACACGTCTCCTAACGGAATTTGAACCTTCTCATCATAAACATGCCTTGAAGGATCCCGAGTTGGTGGATGCAATGACTGCTGAGTATCAACCTCTCTTGAGGAATAAGACACGGTCCCTTCTAATCACAAACCTAATTGTTGCAAATAGGTATTCAAGATTAAGCAAAATTTGAATGGTTCTATCAAATAAATACAAGGCTAGGCATGTTGCAGAGGGCTTTCAATCTTTCATCAACAATATGGATTTGATTTCACATAAACCTTTTCCTCTGTAGTGAAACCAATATTGTCTGTACTGTGCTGACAATTGTATGGCACATCACCTAGTTAGTTTGAGAGACAAAAGCAATCTATGATCTTAGGCAAGCTCCTAGATCTTGGTTTGAGAGACAAATTTCTTCTCTTAAAAGACCTGGGTTACAATCCAGCAAATGTGACCCATCTCTATTCACACTCACCACACCTCCTACACCACCATCATGCTAGTCTATGTTGATGGCATTGTTGTCACTGGTAATTTTGTCAGGCTCATTTGGCAGCTAATTTCTAATCTAAATGATGAAATTTCCCTCAAACAGCTAGGCAACGTAGATTACTTTCTTGGGATGGAAGTACATGTACATCATCTAAAAAGTTGCTGTCTATTCCTCTTTCAAGCCATGTTTATTAGAGATTTATTTGCAAAAGCTAACAAGGTCGATGCCAAAGGTATCTCTACACTATGGTCTCTTATCCTAAACTCTCTATGTATGGGTTGGATTATTTTCAAGAGATGTCCTTCTGTGCTCTCCAACATGCAACTATCACTAGGGCAAAAATTAGCTATGCTGTAACCAAGGCCTGTCAATTTCTATCCCACCCACTAGAAATCCATTGGAAAGCTGTAAGACTTCTACTATGATACCTTAAAGTTACAATTCATCAAGGCTTGTTTCTTCATCTTGCCCCCTAAATCGGCCACTGAAAGATCAAGGATTTTTTAATGCAGATTTGGGGGTGGATCCGGATGATCCTAAGTCCACCTCAGATTCTTCCATTTACCTTGGACCTAATCTAGTGTCAGTGACACTAGATTAGATCTAAGGTAAATGGAAGGACCTAGTAGTGTCAGTGAAACAGCAAAAATCTAGGCTCGTGGGATGACCCAAGCCCACGTGGGCTTAATGGGCTTTGGGGCCTTTAGACAATGCGCTTTTGGCCCGGGCCCACGTGGGTTTGGGATGGGCTGGCCCACGTGGCCAAATTGACGGCTCTAAGTGTCACGATGTTCAAAGAATCAAGCTTTAGTGGCCAGACCTCGCACAAGCAAAGTACATGAGTTTAGCAAATCTATCTAATATCTATTTATACAAACAAACAACTTACACAATTACAATTTTAGACATCTTAATTTTTTGACACATCACCACTTTTAGTTCATTTATCATTTTTTTATTTTTTATTCTACTTTCTCTTCCTTTCTCACTCACTCTCTTTCAATCTCACAATTCCCAATATTTTATACTTCTTACACATCTATTATTAGTGGCCCCACACCCTTTACTTAAAAATATTTCTTTTCCCAATTTTTTTAATCCACTATATAATCTAATATATTTAAATTAATATTAAATAATCTACAATTTAATCCTATTTACTATCTAACCTAATATCTATTTATCTATTTATACAAACAAACCACACTTAATCTATTTATACAAACAAACCACATTTAAATTACTCAAACAAGCCTCCCTATATACTTAACAATTCATCTGACTAAGGACAACATTATAATTTACTATCATACTTTTATCAAATTTACTCTCTCAATGGATTTTCTTCTCACTCCCACTTTTTTCCAACTTTCTCTTACTTTTTTTTTTTCAAAATTCAAAATACAAAATTCAAATTAAACTCACCAATTTTCTTTACCCACTATCTACTAATCTAATATCTATTTATACAAACAAGCCATACTTAAATTACTCAGACAAGTTTCCCTATTTATTTGACAACTCATCTAACTAAGGGGAACATTATAATTTACTATCACGTTCTTTTTCAAATTTCTTCTCTCAATGCACTTTCTTCTCACTCCCATTTTTTTTAACTTTCCCCTCTATTTTTTTCTTCAAATTTCGAAATTCAAATCAAATCTACTAATAAACTAAAATAATCAATCTAAACTACGAGATAACTGCACTAATATATAAAAACACGGGATAACTTCACTGATATATAAAAAAACACGATATTAATATATTAAAAAAAAAAGGAAAACTTAATGACTATTTCAACTACTGATTAATATTTAAAACACGGGATAATCAGATCGATATATAAAAACACGAGATAACTATACTTGATATATAAAAGAACACGGATAATCGCATCCGATATATTTGATAATCTACTATCTATCTTTTACTATCTACTATAATGTACTAATCAACTAAAATAATCAATTGAAACTATGAGATAACTGCACTGATATGTATAAAAACATGGGATAACTGCACTGATATATAAAAAACACTTCATAGAAATATTTGATAATCTACCATCTATCCGCTACTGTCTATTATAATCTATTAATCAGCTAAAAATAATCAATTGAAACTATGAGATAACTTCAATGATATATTAAAAAACACGTGATAACTTTATTGAAATATAAAAAAAACACGAGATAATTGCAGTGATGTATGTAAAAACACGATATAATTGCACTGATATATAAAAAAACACGGGATAACAACGCTGACACTAATATATAAAAGTTCACAGGATAAATGCACAAATTGTTTTTAAATAATACTTTTACATTTTTAGATTTTAATATTTACCGAATTTTTTATTTGAGACTCATTTTTTTTAACTATTTTAAATTTGTCTTTTTTTCACGAGGTGCTGTCCAGACTATTTAAATTATGTCTAAGTTCGTTCATAAAAAGAATATGGCAGCACCCGTGCGTATGCACGGGTATGCTACTAGTGCTCACTAAAGTTCTATGGTTGCAATCACGACTAACTAAGCTCAAAATTCCTCTCACCGCGCTCCCATTTTGACTGTGACAATCATTGAACTGTGTCATTTTCCCATATGGAGATAGACATTTTCTCCCTGAGAGAAAAAATTAATCAACGAGAGTCTAATTGTGAAACGGATTCCAGCAACTGATCAGGTAGCAAATCCTTTATCTCCTCTCAGATTTCTTACACTCAGAACAAGCTGCAGTTTTACTACAGTGAGAGTTTGTTAAGTCTGTTAATGATAACTGAATTAATGACGTCTGTAACCAACTGAACCAATTCAGTTGAGTTACCAGTGGTCCCTATAAATAACAATTTAGTGTAGTAGTTTGATTGGAGATTTCACTTTAGAAAATAGAATGCAAAACAGAGTAACAGAAACTTTGTTTCTCACTCCTCTCTACATACTTTCCTAAGTTTCATCCCATAAAAATGCGTGAAATATCAACCACTCATAACATTTTATACTATATCTTACAGTCCTTTGAGTGGTACACCATTGAAGCACATAATTGACTCCTCACCCTAGATGCCACCAGAGAAGTAAGTGGGAAAGTGGGAAAAACTTTCCCAAAAATAAATAGGGGAGACTACAAAATTATCAACATTCACTCTTCAGGGTATGATAGCTTTAACTCAGGCTTTACCAAGAAAATGTGGGAGACTACAAAATCATCAACATCCACATTACTATTAATTTATTAAATTATTAGTCGCAAGCCTCTCCTCACTTTCCTTAACCTTCAAACTCCCAAATACACCATAATTGTCTATTTATACAAACAAACAACTTACACAATTACAATTTTAGACATCTTAATTTTTTGACACATCACCACTTTTAGTTTATTTATCATTTTTTTATTCTACTTTCTCTTCCTTTCTCACTCACTCTCTTTCAATCTCACAATTCCCAATATTTTATACTTCTTACACATCTATTATTAGTGGCCCCACACCCTTTACTTAAAAATATTTCTTTTCCCAATTTTTTTAATCCACTATATAATCTAATATATTTAAATTAATATTAAATAATCTACAATTTAATCCTATTTACTATCTAACCTAATATCTATTTATCTATTTATACAAACAAACCACACTTAATCTATTTATACAAACAAACCACATTTAAATTACTCAAACAAGCCTCCATATATACTTAACAATTCATCTGACTAAGGACAACATTATAATTTACTATCATACTTTTATCAAATTTACTCTCTCAATGGATTTTCTTCTCACTCCCACTTTTTTCCAACTTTCTCTTACTTTTTTTTTTCAAAATTCAAAATACAAAATTCAAATTAAACTCACCAATTTTCTTTACCCACTATCTACTAATCTAATATCTATTTATACAAACAAGCCATACTTAAATTACTCAGACAAGTTTCCCTATTTATTTGACAACTCATCTAACTAAGGGGAACATTATAATTTACTATCACGTTCTTTTTCAAATTTCTTCTCTCAATGCACTTTCTTCTCACTCCCATTTTTTTTAACTTTCCCCTCTATTTTTTTCTTCAAATTTCGAAATTCAAATCAAATCTACTAATAAACTAAAATAATCAATCTAAACTACGAGATAACTGCACTAATATATAAAAACACGGGATAACTTCACTGATATATAAAAAAACACGATATTAATATATTAAAAAAAAGGAAAACTTAATGACTATTTCAACTACTGATTAATATTTAAAACACGGGATAACTGTACTGATATATAAAAACACGAGATAACTATACTGATATATAAAAGAACACGATAATCGCAGACTTGATATATTTGATAATCTACTATCTATCTTTTACTATCTACTATAATGTACTAATCAACTAAAATAATCAATTGAAACTATGAGATAACTGCACTGATATGTATAAAAACATGAGATAACTGCACTGATATATAAAAAACACTTCATAGAAATATTTGATAATCTACCATCTATCCGCTCATCGTCTATTATAATCTATTAATCAGCTAAAAATAATCAATTGAAACTATGAGATAACTTCAATGATATATTAAAAAACACGTGATAACTTTATTGAAATATAAAAAAAAAACACGAGATAATTGCAGTGATGTATGTAAAAACACGATATAATTGCACTGATATATAAAAAAACACGGGATAACAACGCTGACACTAATATATAAAAGTTCACAGGATAAATGCACAAATTGTTTTTAAATAATACTTTTACATTTTTAGATTTTAATATTTACCGAATTTTTTATTTGAGACTCATTTTTTTTAACTATTTTAAATTTGTCTTTTTTTCACGAGGTGCTGCTGTCCAGACTATTTAAATTATGTCTAAGTTCATTCATAAAAAGAATATGGCAGCACCCGTGCGTATGCACGGGTATGCTACTAGTGCTCACTAAAGTTCTATGGTTGCAATCACGACTAACTAAGCTCAAAATTCCTCTCACCGCGCTCCCATTTTGACTGTGACAATCATTGAACTGTGTCATTTTCCCATACGGAGATAGACATTTTCTCCCTGAGAGAAAAAATTAATCAACGAGAGTCTAATTGTGAAACGGATTCCAGCAATTGATCAGGTAGCAAATCCTTTATCTCCTCTCAGATTTCTTACACTCAGAACAAGCTGCAGTTTTACTACAGTGAGAGTTTGTTAAGTCTGTTAATGATAACTGAATTAATGACGTCTGTAACCAACTGAACCAATTCAGTTGAGTTACCAGTGGTCCCTATAAATAACAATTTAGTGTAGTAGTTTGATTGGAGATTTCACTTTAGAAAATAGAATGCAAAACAGAGTAACAGAAACTTTGTTTCTCACTCCTCTCTACATACTTTCCTAAGTTTCATCCCTTAAAAATGCGTGAAATATCAACCACTCATAACATTTTATACTATATCTTACAGTCCTTTGAGTGGTACACCATTGAAGCACATAATTGACTCCTCACCCTAGATGCCACCAGAGAAGTAAGTGGGAAAGTGGGAAAAACTTTCCCAAAAATAAATAGGGGAGACTACAAAATTATCAACATTCACTCTTCAGGGTATGATAGCTTTAACTCAGGCTTTACCAAGAAAATGTGGGAGACTACAAAATCATCAACATCCACATTACTATTAATTTATTAAATTATTAGTCGCAAGCCTCTCCTCACTTTCCTTAACCTTCAAACTCCCAAATACACCATAATTGTTGCAAGAAAGTGTTTCATCCATAGTCTAGGGACAACCACAATAGGAGAGTGTTTACATTGTCACTAATTATGTCATCACCTTAATACATTACAATAATAACTAACAGAAGTAAAATCCATAAATGAAATCAGTGAAATTGTATGAACATTACAACATACAAATCCAACAAAAGGATAACACTACGACAGGTTTATAATGAATGGAAAACTAAACAAAATCGAACATAAAAACCAGGAAAATAGAATAACTTTGAATAATTTATACTAAAATAGAAATAAAGATTCGAAACTTGAAAGGTTGAGACCCCACAAATGACACCAAAAAACTATTTTATCACCAACAAGCCACCTTTTTCTTAGAGTTTTAGGGTTGTGACCCACTTTTGAAAGTTTCCACCTACTTTTTTTAAGTAACTTTTCCCAGGTTTGAGATCTATGGACAATTTTGGGGAGGCCTTTGGATATGAAAGCAAACACATTGTTGCAGTGACATCAACCCATAAGCAATCATCAACAAACCAAAGGATAATGCTCTCCATCGCTCCTGCATTTGTTATCATGTACTTAACAAACTCCATTTCAAACTCTTTACCTGTGTATCCTCTTATGCAAAGGTTCTTCAGTTGGCTGTTGACACATTCACATAGCTCCCTAATTTGCCAAAATAAGTTTTTGGGGTAAGGTAGGCAATCATCTTCATTCTCATCATACACCAAACCACCGCAATCAAACAAATTATCATTGACCTATAGCAAAAGAAAAAAAAATTATGGAATGCAATTAAGCCTATTGATGTGTATAACTGCACATATGTAACGTAGAAGGAAAGCAAATTACAATCGTATCAGCGCACCTGGTTATTAATTCCAAGTTTCTTCAAGTGAAGAAATGATTTAAGGCCGCATGAGAGGGCCATGATATGTCTGATATTTGTCAAATCAATATCAATGTAGAGGGCAACTAGATTCTCAAATATAGCAGGCATCCTTGAAGAAGACTGAGGACCCTAAAATAATAAGGAAATAGAGCTATAAAAGAATAAACTGAAATACTAAGAAATTTAGTAATATTATCGTTACAGAATCATAAATAGAGCTTTAGTAATCTATATAGATAAATGGCTTGTTGTTGGAAGTATTATTTACAATTCTCAAATTATATCTTAGTAAGAAATATTCTCATTACATCAAAATCGAAGTCTAAAGGAAATATTTTTTCTGTCTATAAAACATTTTTGTGCGCAACAAACTTAAATTGAAGTTATAAAGTTAAATACATTCATGAGATAATACAAATTGTTCAAATTTTATTTAGTAATTATACTCGATGAAGTGTAGGTAGGATTAGAAAGACTCACCAGAATGCCAACAAAAATTTCAATAATATCACTTGTTGTCAAAAGCTTTTTCCCATTCGGAAGAAGATTATGTGCCCTCTTTATATGATTGTAAGAGCAAAGAAATCGGAGTTTTGGTATCTCAAAAACCATCTCTTGATGAGGACAACAAATGGAATCAATCTCAATGACTTCAAGGTTAATAGCATAAACCAAAATCCGACGCGCAATCATTTTGGAAATTTTAAAAACTTGGAGACTTTGGCTCTCAATCTTAACATGATTCCCAATGACGACACATTTACTAAGAGTTAGGGTTTTAAGAGATGAACAATGAAATATGATCCCTTCAAAATCATCTGATGAAATACGCATGTTGATAAGTGTCAGGGCTTTTAGAACCTTAGGAGGATCAGGAGATGATGGGATCACAAGACGGTAATTCTTTAACTCAAGAAATTCAAAATTTGAGAAAAGCTCAAATGGCAAATCGAGGGTCCGAGCATGTTTTTTGAAAGCACGGTGTACTATCTGGCGAGGGTTCGAAGAATCATAGGGTTCAAGAACCATTGAAACCTTCCTCACGCCTTTATGCAAAAGCTTCATCATCCACCCCACTACATCACCACTCGCGCAACTCTCCGGCAAATGTTGAATGCTACAACTTCTTAACGGGCCAATGTGAGCATCTATAATGGATCTGATCAACATGGATGTTTCAGCAATTTCATCCACAAATTCTTGCTCTCCAGGAAATTCCTGAAGTTCATAGCATTTCATTAGAAAAACAGAGCAAAAGCATTCAAACTCTAAACCATTTAATCAAATATCATCATCTCATGAACCAACAATCACAAAAAAAAACATAAAATTTAATTTATACACATGAATAACAAGATAACATTATACCTTACGACGCATTGCCTTTTCTAGGCGGCTGTTTATGTCTGACGATCGCAGGTAAACATCAATCAAAGGATGTTTAAATTTTTTCTGGTTAAAGCCAAGATGGGAAGAGTACTTCCAAACCGTTTTCCAACGCTCGGAAAGGACACTAGTCCTCACACCTTGCTTGTTCGGAAGGAACGAAACAATAGCAGATAAAAGTGCATCGGGAAGATTGCTGATCAAATCAGCTTCTTCCATACCTCTCAGTTTTCTCTTTGTCTTTTCTTATTCTTTCTTTTTTATGAAGCGTCTAACTTTTGGGTATGAGTTTGCACATTTTCCTCCACAATAGCACCTTCAAGTCCAAGCTTTAAAGCATTTCTTGCAAAGTAGAGATTAGTATAATTGTACTCCCTCCGTATCAAAATAATAGACTTTTTAGGCAAAGTAAAAAATTTTAAATTAATTGTCGTTTTGTCATTCAATGCATCATTTATTAAATTTTTTCATTTATTAATTGATGGGGATAATATAGTAAAACTACCATATTACTTTGTCAATTTATTGCTTTTCTTAATCTCTCCTTAAACAAAACCTAATTTAAATCGAACTGTATATTATTTTTGATTTGATATAATAATTACTACTGTTATGAGTAATTTATTATCATTAACTGTATTTATTATTATTAATATTTGATTTGTCTTTATATAATAATTACTACTGTTATGATTAATTTATAAATTGGGAACTGTAACACCCCAACGTAATTGTCTTCCACTTTTGTTTATTAGTATTAAGTATCTTTCGTTAAGTGATTTAATTATTGATTGATTGGATTGGCAATTGTATGACTAAGTGATAATTGTGTGAATTTGGGTGCCAAGTAGTAAGTTACTAGTTGATTCAATGTGGGGAACTTTAGGATTTTGAGAGAAAGTAAGGGCAAAATAGGAAATTTGTAATCCAAGACACTCACTCCCACATATGAAACAACCACAGCTCACACTCACACACCCACTCTTTAAGTTGTCTCATTTGGGAAAAGAAGGGGAAAAAAGAGAATAGAGAGTTGTGAGAAGAGAGAGTTTGAAGGGGGAAGGAAAGAGAGGGAGAGTTTCCTTTGAACCCACACTTTGAAGAATTTCACAAATCATCTCCACTCTTGCTTCACCATTCCTATGAGAGCATTTTTTCCACTCCATTGTTAGCAACTTAGTTTTCACATCACTCCACCCTCCCTGTCGAAGGCTAGGAAGAGTGGGTTCTACCCACATTGCTCAAGATTCACAAAAGGGGTTGCATGTGAGTGAAATGACTTCTAGAGGCTATGATTCAACTTCCATGAAAATTATCTAAGTTCAATAGAGCTATTTGGAGGTGACATTGTTGATTGAAGTGAGCAAGGACTGATTTGGGGGCTGGGTTCGAGCTTGGGCTTGTGGGAGCTTGAGTTAGTGTTTAGAGCTTCAACCTTGATTAAATTGGTTTCTATCTCAGCTCTAAGGTGAGTTATTTTTCCTTAGGTTATGAAAATGTGTGTGATTGTGTGATTTTCTGAAAATTGAACTAATGCATGTGGTTTTAAAACAAGTTCAATGATGATTGAGTTGGAAATTTCAAATGTGCTAACTTGATGCTATGTTTGAAAGAATTGCATGAGTGATTGAATATGGTAGTTAGATTGATATTATGGTACCATGGAATGCTTCTATTTATACTTGAAATGCTGGTATAAACTTGTTTGAATGTTGGAATTTGAGGTGAGAAGGGTTTGAGCACTAAGGAAAATTTGAGCAATGTTTGCAAAACTGAGAAATTGGCAACTGTTAGCAGGACACGGGTATCGTGTGGAAAAACATGTGCAAGTATACACAGTCCTTAACAAGTAATATAGTGATTAGAGAGGTCGAACCCACAGGGATTGATGAATTCCTTTGAAAACCAATACTATGTAATTTAATGCAAAGTAACCAAATAACAATTATAGTGGATTTGGTGCTATCACAATCAAGTTAGTATAAAGCAAAGTGCAAGTATGTGTAATGCAAATGAGAAAAGCTAGTTGGAATGTCTTCACCAAATAACTCACCTTTAAGTGTTTAATGCAGTATGTGATGCAGTTGCACTGAATGTTGTTGCATTAGCTATGTGCCTTTTAGTCACTTTCTTCAGAGTTTCATTACAAGCTTCCTATGTCTAGGCTTGCTAAATAAGTTCACTCTTGTCTTTTAAAGTACCCACAGTATCACCCTATGGACTATACTATCCTATGTCTAGGACTTAACATGGTTTTCACAAAGTTTCCTTTATGTAAAACACTCACCCATATTAGTTCTTGAGTTTTTAATTGTAAACCATGTCTGATTTTACAAATCTACTTATTCTAAGTGATCAATCTCAAAATAAGTGTTGAAAGTATTATCAAGCAAGAACTAAAGTGCACACATTACATACATGCATCAAACTTACTTAAAAGCTCATTAAATGGTTAGAACATTCCAACTAAGAGATTTGATTTAGCTCAACATAGACATTGCAAGACAAATATAAACTGAATAGAACATGTTTATATAATTGAAATCACAAAAGAGAGACAACAAAATAGAGATTACACGAGTTGCAGCTCTTTGCATGAATTCTCCTAGCAGTGCAGTTGCATCACTCCTTAGCACTATATAAAACTACTAAATTGAAGTAAGGAGGATTTGTCAATTCCTTCCTTTCACTCTTACAAAATAGAAACTAACTATGTCTATTGAAATTTGTATCTAACTTATGGATTGTGATATATCTTCAAGTGAAGAAGTGAGGTCCTTTTATAGTCTTCAAGAGAGGTGCTTCCTTTCTTCATGTTGAAGTAAACTTAGAGGTTGAATCATAGTTACTTTTCAGAAGTTGTTTCCCAAGTTGAGATCTTTAATCAAGTGTATAGGGAGGTCCAAGGAGGTATGAACTTGTGTCCCTATGTTGATGACTGTTCAAAGCTATGTGGGAATGGTAGGCGCCGAAATATAAAGTGCCCTTGTTTAGGAGACCAAGCAATGGTCAGCAATGCAAGTGGATGTACAAGTGGATGTCTTCAATCTCCAAGCAATGCAGAAGTAGTGCAGAAGCATTGTGTTGATCCAGTGCAGTGGCATTTGTAGTGCAGGATTAATGCAGTTGCATTGATGCAGAAGCATTGATGCAGGAGCATCTGTAGACTGCACTGAACAAACTCATCAAACTTACCACAATATATCCAAAATGGTCTATTAACAACTATAACCATGTCAAACACTCAAGTTATCATATATCACACAAAATACTATATAAACTCCTTATCTTTACTTGAAAAAGAGCAATTTACTAAGTTTAAACATATGAATAACTCTATATAAAATAGAGTTATCAGGGTACCCATGTTAGAAGCTGTCCCTGGCGCAATTTTTTTTAATTGAGGGACATGGTTCGTGTCCCAAACTGCACCTTCATGTTTTTCTTCAATTTTAATGGCCCAATTACCCTAAGTGCTCTCCCTAATCACTCATATGTTATAAATATTTTATGTAATGATTGAGAACTTGTAATTCGAGTGAGAAAATCCAAGCGTCTAAATAAACACATAAGACACCAAGGGGATGACGATCCCAAGCCAAGAGCACACTAGGTGAGGGGAAGTAATTAGCCCTAAGCTTAGGCCCAAAGTAAAGTTGACTCGCTAATAGTTATTATTGAGTGGGTTCACTGGGGGAATCACATAGTGATTGTCCGGGGTTGTGTTGAGATAAGAGAAAATATAATAACAATACACTGAGAGTTTAGTTTCTGAGGGGTCTCGAAAGAACTCGTTGAGATTTTATCTCACTGTTAATAATGTGGTGTTTTACAGATAAGCAGGGACATGCCAAGCAAACTGAGAAGATGTAGCCGTTGTTCTGGGTTACAAACTTTAGAAGGATCCTTTGGGATCAAACATTATGTTTGTTTAGCTTGCTCTAGGGTAATTTATTAACCAAGCTGATGTTGGTACTTTAACTTATGATTTGTAATCGAAGTTTATGTATCACTTTTGAGAATTCTGCTTTTGGGATATTGAACACTATAATGTACTAATGACTTAGGGTTAGTACCTTGTTGTCATTTGGCTATCCTTTTTAGAAACCCTATTACTTTGAAGGATATTTTGATGAATTATTCGACGAGTAAGTACGTTCAATTCACTTAAGTAGGATTAGTACTCTGATGTATGCTATTTATGTAAGTCTCAGTATTTTTTCCAAGGTTGAAATACTAGGATGTTACATTTTGGCATCAGAATCAGGTTCAACCTCGTCAGTCTTAGAATATTTTAGGGTTGAGTGTGATTCCTTGTTAATTTTGTTATATTTCTATTTATAATGCTAAGAGACATTGAGCCTGATCAACTCAATACTTGGTGCATTGTGTGCAGAACTATGGCAGGACAACCCATGCGTAATCATCACCCGAGACCAGAACCCTATTCCGGATTGGATGCAACCGATCCTTCAAACAATGCAAGCTCGGCAGGAGATGAATCAATAAATGCTGAACAATCAATAGGCCATGATACAGTAAATGCTTAATGCCCAACAACACCCATTTCAGCCACCTCCAATTCATCATCCGGCACCACTGCCACCCATGGACCCGCGTCAAGTCTACTCCAATTTCTATAAGATGAATCCTTCAGAGTTTAGAGGATGATCAGATGTAATGGAAGCCTAGCACTAGATAGCTGACATTGATAATTTTTTTTGAACCGTGCAGATTGACGAGGAAGATAAGGTGAGGGTGGCCACTTATATGCTAAAGGGAGAGGCTGATACTTGGTGGACGAATGCTTGGACTATGATGAGGACGCAGGGAATTCCCAAAACTTGGGAGAACTTTCGTAGGATGTTCATGGAGCAGTTCTTTCTTATCGCTATAAAGACAGAAAAAGAGAATGAGTTTTTGGCTGTAACTCGGTTATATCAGTTATTTGGACTAGTTGATTATGCTCCTAATGATTATGGTTCAGCAAGCGTATATAGCCGAAGGGGATTTGAAGCAGTTGTATGCTAGTTGGAGAGAGTATGGGCAGAGTAAAAAGAATTCAGGATCATCAAGTTCTCAGATGGGTCCAAAAGGAAACATCAACAAAGGGAAGCATGTCCAAAGGTTTGAAACTAAGAAATCTAGTGCGTGTTCGAAATGTGAAAGGTTCCAAAAAGGTGAGTGTTGCATTGGTTCCAACATGTGTTACTAATGTAGGAAGGATGGTCACTACATCAATGATTGCACGGAGAAAAAGAAGAACCAGGCAGGATATACCGCTCCAACTCAAGGGAGGGTATTGATAACTCTATTTTATATAGAGCTATTTGATAACTCTATTTTATATAGAGTATTTCATATGTTTAAACTTAGTAAATTGCTCTCTTTCAAGTAATAATAAAGAGTTTATATAGTAATTTATGTGATATATGATAACTTGAGTGATTGACATGGTTATAGTAGTTATTAGGCCATTTTGGATATATTATGGTATGTTTGATGTTTTTATTCAGTGCATTCTACAGATCCTGCATCAAATCTGCACTACTTGGTGAATGAGCAGCTAGCTACATGTGCATCCACTTGCATTGCTGACCTCATGCTTGGTCCCCTAAAGCAGAACCACTTTATATAGTAGGCGCCTACCATTAACACATAGCCATAGGGATAGCTTTGAAGAGTCATCAACATAGGGACACATGTTCATACATCATGAAACCTCCTTATACAATTAGTCAAAGATTTCAACTTGGAGATCAACCTCTGAAAAGCAACTACAGCTAATCCACTCAAGATTACTTCAACATGAAGGAAGGAAGCACCTCTCTTGAAGGCTATAAAAGGACCTCACATCTTCATTTGGAAATATATCACAATCCATAAGTTAGATCAAAATTTCAATATACATAGTTAGTTTCTATTTTATAAGAGGGAAAGGAAGGAATTAACAAATCCTCCTTACTTCAATTTCATAGTGTTTGTATAGTGCTAAGGAGTAATGCTAGTGCATTGCTAGGAGAATTCATACAAAGGGCTTCAACTTGTGTAACTTCTATCTTGTTGTTTCTCTTTTGTGATTTCAATTATATAAACAAGGTCTATTCAGTTTATATTTACCTTGCAATGTCTATTGTTAGCTAAATCTCTCTTAGTTGGAATGTTCTAATCATTTAATGAGCTTTTAAGTAAGTATGATGCATGTATGTATGTTTGTACGTTAGTTCTTGCTTGATAATATTTTCAACACTTAATTTGGGGATTGATCAACTTAGAATAAGTAAATTTGTAAGAGCAGACATGACTTACAATTAAGAACTCAAGAACTAATATGGGTAAGTGTTTTACATAAAGGAAACTTTGTGAAAACCATGCTAAGTCCTAGACATAGGATAGTATAGTCCATAGGGTGAAACTGTGGGTACTTTCAAAGGCAAGAGTGAACCTATTTAGCATGCCTAGACATAGGAAGCTTGTAATGAAACTCTGAAGAAAAGTGACTAAGACATAACTAATGCAACAACATTCAGTGCAGCTGCATCACATACTGCATCAAACACTTAAAAGTAAATTACTTGATGAAGACATTCCAACTAGCTTTTCTCATTTGCATTATCAACACTTATACTTTACTTTATTATCTAACTTAGTTGTGATCACACCAACTCCACTTTAAATTGTTATTTGGTTACCTTACACTTTGTTACTTTGTATTGAGTTTTAAAAGAGAGTTTTTTAATCTCTGTGGGTTCGATCTTTTTATACTACTTGTTTTTGGACTGTGTATACTTGCACATGTGTTTTTCCAACACCAAGTTTTTGGCGCCGTTGCCGGGGATTGAAGTAAAATCTTTTTAAAATTCTGATATATAGTAATTTAGTGTTGTATATAATTCTGGTATTTGTAGTTTCTGTCATACAGAAGTACATGGTGCTTAGTATATGTACAGAACCAGAAACAAGACACCAGAATATAGCTTAGATCCAGAAATAGAAAGAAGATTTAGGAGATTGCTAAGACTCCAAAAGCAAAATCAACAAGTCTGCAACATGTCTTTCAGTGAAGAACAAAGCTCAAGGCCACACTCAGTGAGAGGAGGCCCTGGTTCACATCATGCTACTGAAGAAGATCATAGAGAAAATCTCATCCACATGGATCACATAGGTATGATTAATGATAGAGATAGACCTATGAGGGATTATGCTCAGTTTGATCATCAAAACATGCAAAAGCATATCTAGACCTCATATTGATGCTATGCATTTTGAATTTAAGCCTATGATGTTTCAAATGCTTCAAACTATTGGTCAATTTGGAGGATCTCCTCATGAAGATCCTCATTTGCATTTAAGGCAATTTCTAGAAGTAGGTAGTAATTTTATCATACCTGGTGTTAGTGAAGATGCATTTAGATTAAGGTTATTTCCTTATTCCTTGAAAGATAGAGCTAAGGCTTGGCTAAATTCTTTAGAGCCTAACTCTATCCATTCATGGAATGAAATGGCTGAAAAATTTCTAGGAAAATATTTCCCACCTATCAAAAATGCCAGAATGAGAACTGATATTACTTCTTTTAGACAAAAAGAGTTTGAATCTTTATTTGAAGCATGGGAAAGATGGAAGGAACTTTTAAGAAAATGTCCTCTGTAACACCCCAATTTTTTTGAAAAATATATTTATATACACGTGTGACAGTTTAACAGTTTTGTGATTATATTTTGTGTGCTTGTTTTAATAATTAGTATTTTTGTGACATATTAATACGTTTTATAAATTAATAGTCTTACTATAGTTATTAATTTGTAATTACAACTATTTGTTGTGATGAATTTTTATGTTTTTGTGTGTGTCTAATACCCTTGTACAATTTTATATTATGCTAGTTGAGCACCAATCATACATGCATCGATGGACTTGATTATAAAGTTAAGTAATACAGAAAAAGGAAATATGAAAAAAGAAGGTAACGTGGAGTATCAAATTTTGTACGGTAGTATATATTCCAAGTTCCTAGACCCTAATATAGCACAATCCCAATTCATATGATTTTGCGCCGCCAGGGGAAATCCTTTTCTCCAAATCATTGGTACCTTCTTTCTCCCCTAAGATTGCAGCCAATCCTCAAATACCTTTTCTCCCAATCAAATTTATTTTGCTTCTACTATCCAACTCTTATGCTAAATCCACAACACGCTAACGGTATCTATCATTTCAGACTGATTTCTGATTATCATGGTGAGCATTTTTGGTGATCGTCAACCTTATGTCCCTTCTAATTAAAAACTATTTTTTCTATGCTAATAATCACTCACATGATTTCTACAGCTTTCTTCCTGTTCCTGTGAATTCCGTTTTTCAGTTTTCTCCACTTTAAAGGCTCTTATTTGAGGTATGGGGGCTCTCTTTCGTAGTTAATAATTTATAGAACATGGAACCATAGGGATTAGGTGTTAGGAAAAATTGTATAATTGATTCTTGGTGTGCTTGAAGGATTGATTTGAATGACTATACTACTGTTTTCATGTTTTATGTTGTTGTTGCTGTTTGGAATAATATATAGGTTGCTGTTTTTTATGTCTTATGGTGTTGTTTGCTGTTTGGGAGATAAAAGGTTGCTGTTTTATGATTTATATTGCTGTTTGCTGTTTGGACAAATAAAAGGTTGCTGTTTTTCATGTTTTATGGTGCTGTTTGCTGTTTTGGAAAATAAAAAGGGTGTTGTTTTTATGATTTATGTGTTGTTTGCTGTTTTGGAAAATAAGGGGTTGCTGTTTTCATAACTCAATGTTGCTGTTTTTTTTTATTGAAATATGAGCTCTTTGCTTTCTCTTAAAAATCATGTGTTGTTGCTCTTTTAATTGAAATATGAACTCTGTTTTCTTAATAAATTATGGTTGTTTTAGCGCGAAAAATTCAAATGCTTTTCCCCTGCTTTATCATTGCTTTTGGTGTTGTCACGCTCCAAAGAGCTCATGCTTTCACTCCGTCTTTTGCCATTGCTTTTGAACCGAATTTTCGTGATCTATGCAAATGAAAGGGGCGTAATGTGTGATCTGTTTTTATACATAAATAAAAGAAAAAGGCTGATATTTTATTACTATCCTTGGAATTTAATTGTGTTGTTTTCCCAACTTTAAAGGTGATGTTTCCTTCTAAATTTTAAATGTGTTGTTACTAAATTCTAAATGGGTTATTTCTCAACTTTAAAGGTGGTGTTTCTTCCTAAATTATAAATGTGGCGTTTCTTTCTAGATTTTAAATGTGTTGTCACTAAAAGTCTAAATGTCTTTATTTTCTCAATTTTTAAATGTGGTGTTTACGATGATGCGGTGATATAATTGTGATGGTTATGACTGTGATGTTATGATGATGTTGTGATATAATTGTGTTACTATTTATGGTGATGTATATTAATGGTGAGTATAATGGTGATGAGAGGTCTATGACTCTCCTTGGTGATTTGGTGAACCTACATATAATTATTGGTGAGCATGTTATTTCTTTATTTTGGTGTTTTGGTGTTTCTGGTGCATAGTCATGGTGTCGCATAATCATATGCATTTTTGGTGAATAGGCCTCGGCCTCTTAAAATATTTTGGTGTTTGGTGAATGCCCTCAAGGCAATTTTGGTGATGGATCCACATGCATATGCCCAGTGGAGTTTTGGGTTGCATCTCATGCATTACATTCATTTTATGGTGACTGATTTGGGTGTTCATAAACTAATGGTGTACTTGACTTGATTGTATTTCTGGTGTACTTGACTTGATTGTATTTCTGGTGTACTTGACTTGACTGTATTTATGGTGTATTTGACTGGACTGTATTTCTGGTGTGCTAGCTTGCCTATTCTACTGTGTTTTCTTGTTTTATCTATTATGATCTATGTAAAGAGACTCACCTCATCGCTGCGTCGTGTTGCCTCGTATGCTCAAGAACTGCGCAGTGACGGTGACTGAAGGTGACTAGAGATCCTTCTTCTAGTATAGTCGAGTCGGCTCTGATACGTAGCACCGGGGGGATGTTTAGTTGTTATTTTCTTTATATTTTGAACTATTGCTTAAGTCGTTATTTTCCACTGCTGTAATACTTATTCCCGGAGTTTATTGGTGCTATGTATCCTAAGCTTTGGAGTTTTATTTTTAATTAATTAATTTGGAGTTTTGAAAGGTGTTTTGTTTTAAATGTGACACCCTCGAGTGGTCGCACTAAAAATTTTATTGCACTCTGATTTTTCGAATAATTCAAATAGTAGTTACGGTAGAAGGGGGTGTTACATTAGTGGTATCAGAGCAAAAGTTCGGTCTGTCCGACCAAGTTGTCGAGTCGTCGAGTCTATTAACTCTCGAGTCCCGATACTCGTTTCTAATTATAATTTATGTTGCGTTGATTAGTCAAATAGCCGTGAGTTGTGTGCCTGTCTTGATTGTGTTGTGTTCTCTCGAATTTGTGTGTGACCGCTCAAGTGTTTTCTTTAATTGCTATGTTTGTTATTCTAAGTTGCTTCCTCGTTACTAAAGTGTGGTAATGTTCTAACCACAATGATAATTTTGTTGCTTGAGTGTTAGATAAATTGTCTTCATCTAATTGTATAGTTATAACTAGATTCAATATTGTTTCCATGGTTTTGACGTCAAATTTTCGAGGACGAAAATGTCCTAAGTGGGGAGAATTGTAACACCCCAATTTTTTTGAAAAATATATTTATATACACGTGTGACAAGTTTAATGATTTTGTGATTATATTTTGTGTGCTTGTTTTAATAATTAGTATTTTTGTGACATATTAATACGTTTTATAAATTAATAGTCTTACTTTATAGTTATTAATTTGTAATTACAACTATTTGTTGTGATGAATTTTTATGTTTTTGTGTGTGTCTAATACCCCTTTGTACAATTTTATATTATGCTAGTTGAGCACCAATCATACATGCATCGATGGACTTGATTATAAAGTTAAGTAATACGTAAAAGGAAATATGAAAAAGAAGGTAACGTGGAGTATCAAATTTTGTACGGTAGTATATATTCCAAGTTCCTAGACCCTAATATAGCACAATCCCAATTCATATGATTTTGCGCCGCCAGGGGAAATCCTTTTCTCCAAATCATTGGTACCTTCTTTCTCCCCTAAGATTGCAAACCAATCCTCAAATACCTTTTCTCCCAATCAAATTTATTTTGCTTCTACTATCCAACTCTTATGCTAAATCCACAACACGCTAACTGTATCTATCATTTCGCATCGATTTACGATTATCATGGTGAGCATTTTTGGTGATCGTCAACCTTATGTCCCTTCTAATTAAAAACTATTTTTTCTATGCTAATAATCACTCACATGATTTCTACACTTTTCTTCCCGCTCCTGTGAATTCCGTTTTTCAGTTTTCTCCACTTTAAAGGCTCTTATTTGAGGTATGGGGGCTCTCTTTCGTAGTTAATAATTTATAGAACATGGAACCATAGGGATTAGGTGTTAGGAAAAATTGTATAATTGATTCTTGGTGTGCTTGAAGGATTGATTTGAATGACTATACTCATCGCTTTCATGTTTTATGTTGTTGTTGCTGTTTGGAATAATATATAGGTTGCTGTTTTTTATGTCTTATGGTGTTGTTTGCTGTTTGGGAGATAAAAGGTTGCTGTTTTATGATTTATATTGCTGTTTGCTGTTTGGACAAATAAAAGGTTGCTGTTTTTCATGTTTTATGGTGCTGTTTGCTGTTTTGGAAAATAAAAAGGGTGTTGTTTTTATGATTTATGTGTTGTTTGGTTGCTTTTGGAAAATAAGGGGTTCTTGCTTTCATAACTCAATGTTGCTGTTTTTTTTATGAAATATGAGCCGCTTTTTCTCTTAAAAATCATGTGTTGTTGCTCTTTTAATTGAAATATGAACCGCTGCTTTCTTAATAAATTATGGTTGTTTTAGCGCCAAAAATTCAGCTGCTTTCCCCCTCTGCTTTATCATTGTTTTTGGTGTTGTCACGCTACCAAAGAGCTACTGCTTTTTCACTCCGTCTTTGCCATTGCTTTGAACCGAATTTTCTCGTGATCTATGCAAATGAAAGGGGCGTGCTAATGTGATCTGTTTTTATACATAAATAAAAGAAAAAGGCTGATATTTTATTACTATCCTTGGAATTTAATTGTGTTGTTTTCCCAACTTTAAAGGTGATGTTTCCTTCTAAATTTTAAATGTGTTGTTACTAAATTCTAAATGGGTTATTTCTCAACTTTAAAGGTGGTGTTTCTTCCTAAATTATAAATGTGGCGTTTCTTTCTAGATTTTAAATGTGTTGTCACTAAAAGTCTAAATGTGTTTATTTTCTCAATTTTTAAATGTGGTGTTTACGATGATGCGGTGATATAATTGTGATGGTTATGACTGTGATGTTATGATGATGTTGTGATATAATTGTGTTACTATTTATGGTGATGTATATTAATGGTGAGTATAATGGTGATGAGAGGTCTATGACTCTCCTTGGTGATTTGGTGAACCTACATATAATTATTGGTGAGCATGTTATTTCTTTATTTTGGTGTTTTGGTGTTTCGTGCATAGTCATGGTGTCGCATAATCATATGCATTTTTGGTGAATAGGCCTCGGCCTCTTAAAATATTTTGGTGTTTGGTGAATGCCCTCAAGGCAATTTTGGTGATGGATCCACATGCATATGCCCAAAGGAGTTTTGGGTTGCATCTCATGCATTACATTCATTTTATGGTGACCGATTTGGGTGTTCATAAACTAATGGTGTACTTGACTTGATTGTATTTCGTGTACTTGACTTGATTGTATTTCTCTCGTGTACTTGACTTGATCAGTATTTATGGTGTATTTGATCGGATCATTTTGTGTGCTAGCTTGCCTATTCTAATCGTGTTTTCTTGTTTTATCTATTATGATCTATGTAAAGAGACTCACCCTATCTGCGTCGTGTTGCCTCGTATGTCGGCAACTGCAGTGACGTGATGGATCGAAGGTGACTAGAGATCCTTCTTCTAGTATAGTCGAGTCGGCCTCGATACGTAGCAATCGGGGATGTTTAGTTGTTATTTTCTTTATATTTTGAACTATTGCTTAAGTCGTTATTTTCCACCATTGTAATACTTATTCCCGAGTTTATTGGTGCTATGTATCCTAAGCTTTGGAGTTTTATTTTTAATTAATTAATTTGGAGTTTTGAAAGGTGTTTTGTTTTAAATGTGACACCTCGAGTGGGTCGCACTAAAAATTTTATTGCACTCGATTTTTCGAATAATTCAAATAGTAGTTACTGAGAAGCGGGTGTTGTTATTTAGTGGTATCGAGCAAAAGTTCTGGTCTGTCCACCAAGTTGTCGAGTCGTCGAGTCTATTAACTCTCGAGTCCCGATACTCGCTTTCTAATTATAATTTATGTTGCAGTTGATTAAATTGAAATAGCCAAGTGAGTTGTGTGCCTGTCTTGATTGTGTTGTGTTCTCTGAATTTGTGTGTGATTTGCCAAGTGTTTTCTTTAATTGCTATGTTTGTTATTCTAAGTTGCTTCCTCGTTACTAAAGTGTGGTAATGTTCTAACCACAATGATAATTTTGTTGCTTGAGTGTTAGATAAATTGTCTTCATCTAATTGTATAGTTATAACTAGATTCAATATTGTTTCCATGGTTTTGACGTCAAATTTTCGAGGACGAAAATGTCCTAAGTGGGGGAGAATTGTAACACCCCAATTTTTTTGAAAAATATATTTATATACACGTGTGACAGTTTAACAATTTTGTGATTATATTTTGTGTGCTTGTTTTAATAATTAGTATTTTTGTGACATATTAATACGTTTTATAAATTAATAGTCTTACTTTATAGTTATTAATTTGTAATTACAACTATTTGTTGTGATGAATTTTTTATGTTTTTGTGTGTGTCTAATACCCCTTGTACAATTTTATATTATGCTAGTTGAGCACCAATCATACATGCATCGATGGACTTGATTATAAAGTTAAGTAATACAGAAAAAGGAAATATGAAAAAAGAAGGTAACGTGGAGTATCAAATTTTGTACTGGTAGTATATATTCCAAGTTCCTAGACCCTAATATAGCACAATCCCAATTCATATGATTTTGCGCCGCCAGGGGAAATCCTTTTCTCCAAATCATTGGTACCTTCTTTCTCCCCTAAGATTGCAGCCAATCCTCAAATACCTTTTCTCCCAATCAAATTTATTTTGCTTCTACTATCCAACTCTTATGCTAAATCCACAACACGCTAACGGTATCTATCATTTCAGACTGATTTCTGATTATCATGGTGAGCATTTTTGGTGATCGTCAACCTTATGTCCCTTCTAATTAAAAACTATTTTTTTCTATGCTAATAATCACTCACATGATTTCTACAGCTTTCTTCCTGTTCCTGTGAATTCCGTTTTTCAGTTTTCTCCACTTTAAAGGCTCTTATTTGAGGTATGGGGCTCTCTTTCGTAGTTAATAATTTATAGAACATGGAACCATAGGGATTAGGTGTTAGGAAAAATTGTATAATTGATTCTTGGTGTGCTTGAAGGATTGATTTGAATGACTATACTCTCGCTTTTTTCATGTTTTATGTTGTTGTTGCTGTTTGGAATAATATATAGGTTGCTGTTTTTATGTCTTATGGTGTTGTTTGCTGTTTGGGGAGATAAAGGTTGCTTTGTTTTATGATTTATATTGCTGTTTGCTGTTTGGACAAATAAAAGGTTGCTGTTTTTTCATGTTTTATGGTGCTGTTTTCTTTGTTTTGGAAAATAAAAAGGGTGTTGTTTTTATGATTTATGTGTTGTTTGGTCGCTTTTGGAAAATAAGGGTTCTTTGTTTTCATAACTCAATGTTGCTGTTTTTTTTATTGAAATATGAGTCATTGCTTTCTCTCTTAAAAATCATGTGTTGTTGCTCTTTTAATTGAAATATGAACCTGCTGCTTTTCTTAATAAATTATGGTTGTTTTAGCGCCAAAAATTCAGGTTTTGCTTTCCCTCTGCTTTCTTCTTTGTTTTTGGTGTTGTCACGCTACCAAAGAGCTCTGCTTTTCACTCCGTCGTCTGCTTTTTTGAACCGAATTTTCTGCGATCTATGCAAATGAAAGGGGCGTGCTAATGTGACTGTTGGCCTACTGAGAGGGTGAGTGCCCAAAAGAAACCATCAGGGGTGCATGAAGTTAATGATATATCTGCCCTATCTTCTCAAGTAGCCACTCTAGCTAATTTGATGAAAAACTTCACTTCTGGCAATGCTACTACATCTAATGCAGCTGCATCACCAGACAACATTGTAGCAGCAGTAGAACAAGTACCTCCAGGCACTCCTAGTTGTGTGTACTATGGAGGAGGTCACTTGTATGAGGAGTGTTCTAGCAACCCTATCTCTGTAAATTATGTAGGTTATAATAAGAATAACAACCCTTATTCCAACACTTATAATCCTGGTTGGAAAGATCACCCAAATTTTAGATGGAGCAACAATAGTGCACTTGCACCTAGAACTGCACCAACTACCCCACCAGGATTCCCAGCTCAGAATAACCAAAGAAACTCTCAACCTACCACTGAGAATTCTCTAGAATCCATGCTCAAAGCATTCATAGGTGAATCTAGAACTGCTAGACAAGCCCAAGATGCTTCCATTAAGAACTTAGAGAATCAAGTTGGTCAATTAGCCACAGCTTTGTATCAAAGGCCATTTCTTTGAGAAGTGGTAAAGATCTTGTAGAGTTAACTGAGAAGGAAATTGTAGAAAAGGGAGAAAAAGCCAAAAATCAAAAAGAAACCAATGCAGAAGCATCTAATGCTCCTGCATCACAAGAAGTTCAAGTTCCAATACCTAAAGTAGTACCTGAATACCCTCCTCCTCCTTATCCTCAAAGACTGAAAAAAGCACATGAGGAGAAACAGTTTGGTAAATTCTTAGAGGTACTAAAACAATTACACATCAATGTTCCCTTAGTAGAAGCACTCCAACAAATGCCAAACTATGCAAAGTTTATGAAGGATGTGCTTACTAAGAGAAGAAGATTAGGAGAGTTTGAAAGCAAATTGCCATGACAGAAGATTGTAGTTTGCTTATGCAAAATAAGATTCCTAGAAATTGAAAGGATCCGGTAGTTTTACAATTCCATTTTCCATTGGAAAATCTTATACTGGTAAAGCTTTATGTGATTTAGGTGCAAGCATCAACTTGATGCCTAAATCTATTTTTGACCAGTTAGAAATAGGAAATGCAAAACCAACCACTGTGACACTTCAATTAGCTGACAGATCAATAGCCTATCCTGAAGGTATCATAGAAGACATCCTAGTTAAGGTAGATAAATTTGTATTCCCTGTAGATTTTGTTATCCTTGACTTTTATGCAGATAAGGAAGTGCCTATTATCCTAGGTAGACCATTCTTAGCAACTGGTAAAACCATAATTGATGTGCAGAAATGTGAGCTCACTATGAGAGTGAATGATCAAGAGATAAAATTCAATGTAATGAATGCTATGAAGTATCCTGCAGAGAATACAGAAGAGTGTTCATCCTTAGTTTCTCTAGATCAATTGGTAGAAAAACAGTTTTACAAACAGTATGATCACTTAGCCAATGCAGATGCATTAGATGCAGCAGCATTGCTAGATGATGAAATACTAGAAAAAGAAAATCTACCAATAGAAAACTCTTTTAAGGAAGTATGGGCTAGAACTTATGAACCACTCAATCTTGAGGATCCAATTCTCAAGAAGAATTTACCCTCAATAGAACAACCTCCTAAGTTAGAATTGAAGATACTGCCTGAACACCTTAAGTATGCTTTCTTAGGAACTAATGAAACTTTACCTGTTATCATTGCTTCTGATTTAACATCAAAACAAGAGAGTGATCTCATCAGTACTCTAAAGAAGCATACCAAAGCTATAGGTTGGCAAATGGTAGATATCAAAGGAATTAGTCCTTCTATATGCATGCATAGAGTCATTTTGGAAGAAAATTCCAAAACTAGCATAGAAAGTCAAAGAAGACTAAATCCTATTATGAAAGAGGTTGTGAAAAATGAAATCATTAAGTGGCTAGATGCTGGAATCATATACCCCATATCAGACAGTGCTTGGGTAAGCCCTGTCCAATGTGTACCAAAGAAAGGGGGTGTGACAGTTATAGCCAATGAAAAGAATGAGTTGATACCAACTAGAACTGTCACAGGGTGGAGAATCTGTATGGATTACAAAAAACTCAACAAAGCTACCAAAAAGGATCACTTTCCTTTACCATTCATAGACCAAATGTTAGATAGACTAGCGGGGAAAGAATTTTATTGTTTCCTAGATGGCTACTCAGGCTATAATCAAATAGCCATTGAGCCTAAGGATCAACACAAAACCACCTTTACATGCCCTTATGGAACCTTTGCTTTTAGAAGGATGCCATTTGGCTTATGTAATGCACCTGCTACATTCCAAAGATGCATGATGTCTATATTATCAGATTTCATTGAGCAATCAATGGAAGTATTCATGGATGATTTCTCTATCTTTGGAGAAACATTTCAAGTGTGCTTAGCAAACTTTGAACAAATTCTAAAGAGATGTGAAGAAACAAACTTAGTATTAAACTGGGAAAAATGTCATTTCATGGTACAAAAGGGCATTGTGCTAGGACATAGAATTTCAAAGAAAGGTCTAGAGGTAGACAAAGAAAAGGTTGATGTCATTGAGAATCTACCACCACCAAACACAGTCAAAGGTATCAGGAGCTTCTTAGGCCATGCTGGTTTCTATAGAAGGTTTATCAAAGATTTTTCAAAAATCTCAAAACCATTATGTATGCTTTTGCAACATGATGTAGCATTTAACTTTGATGATTCTTGTATAGAAGCTTTTGAAAAGCTTAAAAAGGCATTGGTGACTGCACCAGTGATGGTAACACCAGATTGGAGCAGGCCATTTGAATTAATGTATGATGCTAGTGACTTTGCAGTAGGAGCAGTCCTGGGGCAAAGGTATGACAAGGTTTTTCATTCCATTTATTATGCTAGCAAAACATTAATTGAAGCTCAAGTGAACTACACAGTCACAGAAAAAGAATTATTAGCTGTGGTATTTGCATTTGAAAAATTTAGATCTTACTTAGTTGGCACTAAAATTATTGTCTATACTGATCACTCTGCCATTAAGTATCTAATTTCAAAGAAGGATGCAAAACCAAGGCTGATAAGGTGGATTTTACTCCTACAAGAATTTGATTTGGAAATAAGAGACAAGAAAGGAGTAGAAAATCAACTAGCAGACCATTTATCAAGGATTGAGGATAATCACTTGGTATACAAGGAGAAGAAATCAAGGAGAGCTTTCCAGATGAAAAACGATTGGCAATCATAGTCAATGCAAAACATGAAACTGCATATGCTATAGGCAATGCAGGAGCATCAAATGCATCTGCACCATGGTTTGCTGATATTGTAAATTTCCTTGCAAGCAAAGTAGTACCAGTGAATATGACATATCAACAAAGGAGAAGATTCTTCCACATAGTCAATCAATACTATTGGGATGATCCATTCCTTTACAAGATGTGCCCTGATCAATTAATGAGGAAATGCATACCTGTAGAGACCAAAAAATCTGGGAAAGGATTCTTCGAAGTTTGAAAGGAAGCCGCCACCAAATTTTAGTTTAAGGGCAAATTCGGAAAATCCCTTTAGGTTTAGGACAAGGCATTGTTATGGTTCGGGAGTCATTATGTGTGGGGAAGGTGTTAGCACCCCACAACATCCATTGTCTAATTACTTAAGATTTATTAATAATTACCCTTTTATTTATAGAGGAAAAGAGTTATTTAAATTTTTAGCTTTTAGTGCTTGACAAGAGTGGACTCTTGCTCCTACGTACCTCCAGATGCAATGGAGGAATCAAAGCTACGTAGTTCTTCCTGAAAAAGGTTTATTGGTTGGTGTTTTTTAGTGTTGTAGGGGTCCTAGGATTCCTTGAACTGCATGTACCATCGATTCTAGACGACTAACTTGGATTGTACAACCGACTTAGTCCCCTACTTTTTGAAAATGATTTTTCGAGTTTTTGAAAGAAATTGGTTTGATGTGAGGTGGATTAGTTTTAGAATAGGTATTCTAGAACTCCTGAACTGTACAGCCCATTAGTTCTAGAACGCTAACTAACCCGGTTGTACAACCGACTTAGTCCCCTATTTTTAGGAGAAATAGTTTATTTATATTTTTACAAGTTTTTAGGATTACTGAACTGTACAGCTCATTGGTCCTAGGATGATGACTAACTCGGTTGTACAACCGACTTAGCCGTTTATTTAATTTCGAGAGAAAAAGTATTTATATTTGAGTTTGAAAAGAATTAAAATGGAAAAAGGGGGGTGAAAATTGTAAAATGAGGTTTTATTAGTCGCAGGGGGTTGTATAATTAATAGGAGGTGTGAAAAGGAAGCCCAGTTCGCATAGGAGAGCCCAGTATGCGAAACTGGGCTTAAGTGGGGGGAGGTGTGCGCGTGAATTGAAGGGGTGCAGATAGTATTCTGAATATTAAAAAAATGAAAAAAATAAAAGACAATTATATAAACCCAAATCTAAAAAACGAAAACCCTAAAAATCAAACCCATCCCCCTTCACCCCTGCGGCGTCGCGGCAGTGAGAGAGAGAGAGCTTTGGCGGCGAAATCGTCGCCGGTTTCCATGGAGGGGAGAGGGTTCACCGGTGTTGTGATCGGTCGATTTCAGGCGGTGGTGATCTTGCGAACGAAGGGGGCTTCGCTAGCGGCTGGCAGAACGCCGGAGATGACGACGTTGGCGACGGAGCTCGCCGGCGCCGGTGACAGATCTCCAGGCTTGTTTATTCCTTTCGGTTTCTTCAACTTCTTTTATTTTTGTTTCTTCCCTCTGGTCTTGCTGAATTCCTTTGATTCTAGATGTTTGTTTTTTGAAAAAAGGGAGTATCCTAAATCAGCTTTACGAATCTGCTCTTAAACAACTAACCTAAGGCTCTTCCTAAAAACTACCTGGTCTGAACCTCCTTTTAGAGAAAACAAACGATTAGAACCTACAACAAAACAACCTACTCTGATTTCATAAAAGGCAAACAATACCTGATCTAATAATTTTTGAGTCTATTCCTAAGAATAATTCTTTCTAATCTGTTAATTATGTGCTTACCTTTAGTTATCTTGTTCGTTATTTATGCCTACTCATGTAAATAGATCTTGATTTATAACGATAATAATGTAACGAAGAGAAATATACTAGCAAACATATACATCAGATACATGGATTGGAGTACTAATAATACGCCTATTTTCAGATTCACAAATATGTACGATATAACCAACCCAAATTCCGAAACGAACTTCTCTTCTCTCTATTATCGCTTCTTCTTTGTTTGCTGCTTCTACTACTTTTCGATCACTTCTGCTTTGTTGGTTACTCAAACCTTTTCTGATCTCAAAATAAAAACGTGTTTAGGTGATTAGGGTTTCAATGTGAACCCCTAATCTTTATTTGTCAGTGATATTTGTCGCTGCTTATCTGTTTTGGACTGTGTGTTGACTGCTTATTTATATTAGAAAATTAGGTTAAAACATTAATGATTTTGATTGTGTTTTGATTGATTTTCAGGTTTGGGTTTGGGCTTGTAGGAGATGGATACTTGGTGAGCAAGGAGAGAAGCTAGGGTTAGGGTTTAGAAAGCTGACGGCTACTTTACTGGATGTTGTTGCCTTTTTTTATTTTATTTTCGGATTTATAATTTTTTATATATTTTGTTTTACTATTTTTTGTATTTTGGACCTTTTTTTGGACTTTTAGACACTTATACATTGTAATAAAACTAAATTACATTTTTTACATTTTTGTTGGACTAAATATTGTTTAAATAAATTAAATAAACAAAATAAAAATAAAAATAATGATAAGAAAAAGGAGTCGGGCCAAATACAAGGACGAGAACGGGCCGGACTAGACAAATACGCTAAAACGAGACCCAAATAGAAGAAATGGGCGCGTTAACTAAAGACACTAAAATTAACTCGGAATCGCATTCTTAAGTCTGAATTTAAGCCAAATTTTTGAGAAAAATGACTATAGGTAAACCTGCTTTTGTACGAATAAACCCAAATACGAAGATTAAATTGAAGAACGCACGAAAAGATCGATCATTCACGTGCGTGCCTAATTTAAACAACGGTATTTTGATTTAGTTGAACGGGCGACTGAAATTGGTTTAGGTTACTAAATGAGACACTTTTTTAATAATTCTCGTAATTGCGCAACTTCAGAACATGAATAAAATAGGCGACTAAAACCAGAAAAAGAATACGACCAAAATTGGGGTATAACAGCTGCCCCTCTTTATTAGTATTTTACTAGAAAGTGATGAGTTCTCGAACTTTCGTTGTAGAAATAGGAATAAAGATAAGATAGACGCTAATTTTGTCCGTTTAAGGGGAAAGTGGAAGGTTTGAGAGATAAGAGGGAGTGGTTAATACTTGGCGCATTAACCGAGAGTTGAATGAAGGGTCAACAAGGACCTGAAGGAGCACTAAGGCTCTGGAGGACCACTCGGGGTTTAGAAGGCTGCCTAGGCCTTAATAGAGGACCATTGTGGTCTGAAGGAGCGCTAGGGGCTTTAGATTCGAGCGGCCAGGGGTCAAGATCAGATCCGGAACTGATATGTTGACCAATAGAGGACGTCCACCATGTCTTAGGTTGACACAGCTAGTCTGAAGGACCACACGGGGTCTAGAAGGTCCGTCGGGCTCGACTACGACGTTTGCGACCTGGGCCACTTAGGGCACTGAAGGAGCGTAGTGCTCTGAAGGACCACTCGGGGTCTGAAGGATCAACCTGGTGATCTGTGATATGATATGAGATCAACGCTTAAAGCGCTGAGATTAGAGGAACAAAATATAGGGATCGACACATAGTGTGTCAATCTGAACACTTAGTAAGTGCATTCAAAAATGAAAAGGCAATCTCCATTTGGCGTATTTAATAATGCAATGAAATTGATATGCTTGTATGTGATGTATGCACATGACATGTGGTGGGATGATGGATGAAATGCGGGATGACACTTCTCTTTTGCTTTTCCTTTCTTTTGCCTTTTGATTCTTTTCGGCATTCTTTTTTTTTTTTTGACATTATTTTTTTGACTGGTTTCATCAACTCGTGGAACTTTCGGTGTGAGAGATGAAGCCTTCTTGTGTATTTGTATTGCTGGATCGACATGCTGGTGGTCGATGATTCATTTCAAATGATCTTAAGTGCATTTGTTCATTTTCCTGTGATGAGAGATTACGTCCTTTCTGTGATTTCCAAAAAAATCGTAACGATCGTAATGCTTATTATTATGCCACAGGTTTCATGTAACACCCCAAAATTAATTAGGTGAGTATTTAACTAATTTAATTAGGTGATTATTTAGTTAATTTAATTAAGTAATTGTCTGACCAATTTAATTAAGTAATATTTTACTTATCTATATTAAAATAAATATAGGGTAAGTAAATAATTTAAGGAGAAGTGTGGTAAATACATGGTGAGTATTTTAGTTAAGTGGAGAGTATTTTAATTAAATTGGGAGGATGTAAATAAGTACCTAAGGGGTGTAAATAAGGGGCCCAAGCCCATTAGATAGGCCCAAGTTCATGACTTAAACTAGGGTAAGGGTCTCCATCTCATTGGAAAGAAAGAAAAACAGAAAAAAAATAGAGAAAGAGAGGGAGAAGGGTGTGTCGGCCTGCACATAGAGGAGGGGAGGGGAGAAATTCAATTCTCTTGTCTTGGGTAAGTGTTCTTGGTACCAATCTTCCTAGTTTTTCATGCTTTATCTCTTAGTATAAGTTTTAATCACTAATTCCCTCCCATTTCTACCTTGCCATGGAAGAGGATTTGAAGCTCAAAGTTTAGGGGAAGCTAGTTTTAATGGTTCTTGAAGTTGTGAAGGAGGGAACACTAGAATTCTTCAATTTGGAGGTTAGGGGATTCTCATTTATATCTATAATAATTTGTATGATATGTATTGTGTGTGGAATAGCACTAGGTTGTTTGTTTGTGTGAATTTTCTGTTAATTATATGTGGTTGTTGAATTTGGTGTTTAAAATGGTGACAATATGATGCTTGATGTTTGGAATATAGGTGTTGTGAAATATGCATACCATGTGTTTGTTTAAATGCTCCAATGTGAAGAATTATGAGGATGTGTGAATTAAATGATGTTGATTAATTGTATAGATGAGTGTTATTAAATTGAGAGTTGAATTGTTGAGTAAAAGTATGTTTAAAATTGTTGGGTTGGTGAGTTGAAGGAGGGGGGCGCCAAATGCCCAAGAAAATGGCGCCTAGGAAGGGGTTTTGGTTCGGTTGGGGCTGTTGCTGGGAAGGGGGCGCCATTTGCTAGGCAAATTGGCGCCAGGGGTGCGGTGTCTAGGCTTGTGGCACGATGCAGGAGGTGGGGCGCCAATTCCTTGGAATTTGGCGCCTGTGTTGCGTGACATGGGGTTAGTGCGTGCGCTTGTGCAGGGGAGGGCGCCAGTTTGCTAGAAACTTGGCGCCCAGTGAGTCAGTAAGTGTGTGTGTGTGTGTGTGCAAGGCTGTGCACAGGGCGCCAGTTTGCTAGAAACTTGGCGCCTGTGGGTGTGTGGCGTGCTGTGTGTGTGTGTGTTGCGCTAGGTGGGGCGCCAAAATGGCTGCCCCTTGGCGCCTTGTCTTGCTTAATGGAGTCTAAGTGATGTTTTTAGTCCCTAAGAATTAATTTAATCCTTGGCGTGACAAAATAGTCCCTAAGTATTAAATTAATCCTTGGAGTGACAAAATAGTCCCTTAGTGTCTAATTAAGCCTAACATGTCAAAATAGTTACCTAAGTGCCAAATCACTCCTAATGTACCTAATAATCCCCTAAGTATTAAATTAGTCCTTGGTGTGTCACAATGGTCCTTAGGTGTTGGAAAAGGTCCTTAAGAGGCGAAATGGCCCTTAGGTGAGATTTAATCTTTAGTGTGGAATTTGATTTAATAAATGAGGTGTGGTGGTGAGGTGTTGATAAAGAGGTGATGTGGGCTTCGGCCAAAGAGGTGGGTTAATAATTGATGTGGGCTTCGGCCAAAGAGGTGGGTTAATAATTGATGTGGGCTTCGGCCAAAGAGGTGGGTTAATAATTGATGTGATGTATTTATTGTGTTGTGATGCATTTGTCATGGTGTCACATAAATCATATGCATATAAACGTGGTGGTGTGGCTTCGCCAAACGTGGTGGTGGCTTCCCGCCAAACGTGGTGGGTGCCCGACGGGGTTATTGAGGTGGTTATGGATCCACATGCATATTGCATACATGCATATACTCATACATACTTAGAATTCTTGGTGATGCTTAATTAATTCATCATTGTTGTTTCTTGGTATTATAATTGAATGGTAAATGTCTTAATTGTTGTGGATTGATGATGCTAGATGCTTTCCTAGTATAATGCTTATCATACTAGTTATTATTTATGTAAAGAGACTCACCCTAGCATTTTTATGTTGCCTGCTCTCGTGGCGACGTACAGGTGATTCATAGTGAAGGTGTCCATGCCTCCTTGGGTTATTGTGTCAGCTCTGATTAGTAACACCAGAGATAGGGGTTGTAGTGTTGTCATCTCATTTTATGTATTAGACTGAATTGGATCATGTATGGAGTATGTTAAACTTACACTACAACAGATCTAGTAGATGGGCAGCGTTTTTTTTCAACAATGGGCAGCGTTTTTGAGCGCTGCTGAAGGTGGCGCTGGCTATTCACTCCAACAATGGGTAGCGTTTCCTAAAAAACGCCACCCATTGCAAAACACGTCCTCCCAAATACTTAGCGCTTTTTAAAAAGCGCTGAATATATCCAAAGCGTCCTCCCAAATACTTAGCGCTTTTTAAAAAGCGCTGAATATATCCTAAGCGTCCTCCCAGATACTTAGCGCTTTTTAAAAAGCGCTGAATATTACCCTTATACGCAGCTTTCATTAAAAGCGCTGAATATTGCCTATTTGTGTTACTAAATACCCAAACTTTATTAAAAGCGCTGAGTATTGCCTATTTGTGTTACTAAATACCCAGTAGCTTTATTAAAAGCGCTGAGTATTGCCTAAATTTTTTTATTTTTTTCTTTTTGTGTGTTTTCCTTTTATATTTACAAATTACCTGCATGCCAATCCAATCCAATCCAATACATAATGAGAATCAATTTGCTAAGAGGAACACAAATTACATAAGAGGAACCAAAACAAAATAGCTAAGAAGTTTCATTATCTAATTCATATGTATCCAAAACAAGCTATCAAGTTACAATATTATGAACCAAAAACTAGCTAAGCTAACTTATATGTATCCAAATGAAACTTTAAAAAAAACGGGAGAGATGATCGCACCATTCTCCCTAATCTCAAAGAATCTGCTCAACAGAGTATGTGTTGCTTTGACAATCGCTAAAATACTGAAATTATATAAATAAATAAAATTAGAATTGAAATGGTTAAATATTGGAAAGAACCACTATTAAATCGAAATCATATAAAAATATATTAGAAGTAGATACCTTCTTTGAGGATAGTCGTTTTCTTTCGGGTAATTATATCCTTCATATATTGCATGACGTAATACCCACAATCAATGTTATTCAATTGTTTAGGACACTACAAAACATAATTAGATTAGTTAATTGTTAGATTGAGTTGAATATAGTTTTTGACAAAATAATGTAATGTATAAGTTAGAAACTTACAACTATTGGTAACCATCCGACCGTTAATTTATTCACTCCCAATATGTCCTTAAACCGCTGAATAGAATGTCATATAACTATATTAATAACAATATATACATATATAAGTAAAAGTAAGAAATGCAGAATGACACAAAATAAACACACTGTTAAAAAGCTCCACAAACTCCATGTGGTTTCGTAATGATTTTGAAGTGAGTCAAGGTAATACACGGTTTTTTTACTAGATTAATTGCATACAAAACCCAATGTCTCCTACAAAAAAAATTTAGGAATAAGTAATTGACGACTATTAAAAAAATGCATGTTATATAAGAAATAATGAGTAAAAATTCTTACCCTAGATTAACCTAGGTGCTAGAAGTAAGACATCATCATCACTTCTATTTTGAGCTTCTTTTGAAGCGGTCATTGACATAATCAAGAACAACGACTGGTTTTGTTCCACAAGTGATTGATAATTTCGCAGTCGATTCACTTGATGAAAGGTTGTACTTTCCGGACACAAGAACAAATATCTATGTGTCTGTTCGGAAGGGACCACAATGTCCTCGTACAAGTACCTACATTTAGATATATAAATATATATATATATATATATATATATATAAATTAAATTAACGATATAATAAAATTAAATCGACAATGTCAAATAATAAATTACATAGTACCTGACATATATATTCATAGCCATACCGGTTGCCTCATCCGCATCACATACAAAGACGGATATCCTCACGTCCGACTATATGAGAGGCAAGTCACTCCAAATATTTCTTCCTCAAAATTTATGGTAAGCAATTTGTCTTTCATGATGTATTTCTCGTACGCGTCGGCCTCACCAATCTTCATATAAGCTTCAATGGAAGAGGAAGAGGCGGGCTGAGACACAATTGGAGAAGGGGTGGGATGAGTCACTTGGCGAGAAGAGGAGGGCGATCACCACTTTTGGAGGAGAGGCAGTGTGAAACTTCTACATAAGGGGTGGACTGAGACACTTTTGTAGAAGGGGTGGATCGAGACACTTTCTTGCCAATAGATGTTTCCTTGCCAAAGACTTTTCAAAGGAGATCTTTTCTTGCTTGGTAGACACTTTCTTAGATTTTTCATTTTGGCGCATCTATGTTTAAACAAAAATAATTACTTAGTTAGCACAAATTATATGACAAAAACTATAATTAGTTAGTTACAAATATATTGTCACTTACAACGACAAAGGGCGGATGGCCATGCCACAAAGGTACCAACTGCTTGTGACACCGTCGAGATATCAATCTTGTCAATCGGAATGACAATGGTGCATCCTCCTAAAATGGTACCGCAACTCGACTCTAACATGATTTGGAGGTAGGGGTACATTGTGCATCAAGGGACCCAATTGTTACATGTGTAGCCAATTGCAACCATTTCATGTGGGTTTGAGATATACAATTCACACTCACACTCATTGTTGTCCTAAATCAATTATAAACCACAAAATAATAAAGACATTATTTGATGTTATATATATATATATATATATATATATATATATATATATATATATATATATATGTACAAATAAATCAATTATAAACCACAAAATAATAAAAACAATTAATACCTTAGTTGACGGCATGGTGCAAATATCTCGTGCAAATCGCTTGCTGTGTAGCGCGGGTTGGTCTGCGAGTGGCATAACATGGCCATAAAGTGATCGCATATCATTAAGTTGAGCTTGCAAACTTTCATACAATGCCATCATCTTTCTCGGTGGTGGGCAGATCATGATTCTCATCATAGACTTTCTGCTTTTGGTCCAAAGTACTCGGTTGGTGCTACTCCAAATCCAACACCCCTCATGCGACCCGAGTATTCTTCTTTACCTAAGGCACGTGTAAGGATTTCTTTTTCGAGCAATCGTGAGCTCTCCTGTGACACTCGATCGTGATATGGCTTCCCGATTCACAAAACAAAAGTATAATACATTATAAAAATCATAAAAGTTACAATTAAAATCAAGTGAGCTTGAATTTAGGAAATACTTACAATTCTTTCCGACACCTCCTTAGTTTTAGGATCAACAATCTCCTTTTCTTTGTTTAGTCGAGCCTCTACCCACAAAACATGTCGCTCAACACATTCTTTAGTAGGATCTTTCCCACTCTCCACCAACTATATTTAAATTTACCAAATATTAAGAAACTATTTATAAAAAGTTTATTGAAACTAAAAAAATCAAGCTTATTGTGCCTTACCAATCTCTCTTCAATATGTTGATATGGAGTAGCACCGCCTCTATAAGGATACTCACAGCCAGAAGCACACTTTCGATTCACCTCACTTGCTTTCTATTAAGAGAGATAAGTATACATTAATGTATAATAGATAATTGTCAAATATAAAAATATGTTATAACTTAATAGATAGTAGCACTAACCAAGAATTTTGGATCTTCAGTGCGTCTCCTAACAAATGTCTGCCAATCCTCCTCTGAAATAAACCCACTATATATTGGTGGAGGATTCCAATTGATGTTTCCATTATCATCTTTAAGCCAATTTTTTGTTAATGTCGTTCTGAAATTTTTATGACACTTTCCAGCTCACACAAAGTGACAGTAATTTCTCTTTGCAATGATGGCAACTTTCTAGGGTCAATCACTCTACTACAAATCGCCTTAAAGAAGTAACAAAGTTTGGTTAGCGTCTGGCGCACTTTCTTAGGCAAAATGGATCGTATACCAATTGGGAGCAAATTCTCCATTAGAACATGACAATCATGGGACTTTAAAGACTTTAACTTAAGGTCTTTCATGGATACAAGGTTTGTAACATTTGAAGAATACCCTCTGAACTTTTACTCCATGAAGAAACTTACAAAACACGGTCTTCTCCTTTTTAGATAGAGTATGAGTTTGCCAGAGGTAGATATGTACGTGTACCCTTCTTTATCGGACCCACCTCTGGTCTCAACCCCATACTAAGCAAGTCCAACCTCGAGTTGATGGTATCTTTAGTCTTTCCCGGCATATTGAGTAAGGTACCAATGACACTTTCAAAGACATTTTTTCAACATGCATCACATCAATGAAGTGTCTTACATATAATGACTTCCAAAGATGGCAAGTCAAAGAAAATCGACTTTTTCTTCCACCCCCGTTTGGCAACCTCTCCTGCAAATGGCTTCCCAAATTTAATGTTCAAATCTTTCACCTTTTCAAACAGTTGTTCACCCGTCAAAGCCGTGGGAGCTTTACGGGTTTCGGTATTCCCATTGAATGCCTTTTTCAACGATCGATCTTCGATGAGTAGATGGCAAAAATCTCGATGACCGGGTAGATATTCTTCCTACCATGTTCCAACCACATCCAATCGGTGTTATCTTCACATATAGGGCATGCACACCGACCTTTCGTCTCGCACCCGGATAGATTGCCGTATCTTTGGAAAGTCATTAATTGTGCCAAAAATCATAGCCCTCAAGTTGAAACTTTCTTCCCTGAACCCATCATACACCTCTACTCCATTCTCCCACATTAGCTTCAAGTCTTCAATTAAAGGAGCCAAGTATACATCAATATCATTTCCCGGTTGCTTGGGCCCAGAAATTAACAAAGACAACATCATATATTTGCGTTTCATGCAAAGCCATGGAGGTAAGTTATAAATCGCTAATATCACGGGCCATGTATCGCGTGGGAGCTACTCAAATACCGTGCGGGTTAAAACCATCGGCAGACAATGCAAGTCGTAGGTTTCTTGGATCCAACCCGAAATCAGGATAATCAATATCAAATTTTTTCCATTGCGGAGAATCTGCCGGGTGCGTAACATGCCATCTTTAATCCTTTCATCCTCATGCCATGTCAAGTGTTTTGCATCTTCTGAACTACGGTACATACGCCTAAATCGAGGAATTATGGGAAAATACCACAACACCTTTTCTGGAGCAGAATCTTTCTTTTTATACCGCGATGCATTACATTTAGGACACGACTTTAAAAATGCATGTTCATTCCGAAATAGAATGCAATCATTGGGACAAGCGTGTATCTTCTCATAGTTCAAGCCAATGGACCCTAACATTTGTTTTGCATCATACGTCCGAGAAGGGAGCACATTATCCTTCGCAACATTTCTTTCAATAGTGTGAGTAATTCAAGAAAGCTCTTATCCGTCCATCCGTGGCAAGTTTTCAAGTTATACAACTTTATCACGACCAATAATTTTGTGAATTCAAGACAACCTCATACAACGGCGTCTCTCGCATCCGTTATCAACTTCTCAAACATTTGAGGACGGTCATTAAGATCGTCTTCAAAAGCCTTTGCCATCTCTTCAAATTCATCCCCAACAAACGTAGGTATTTCGGTGTCAACCGGGTGCACATCTCTCGATTTATTACCCATATTCAAGATTCAACTCTTTCCTCACCATGCATTGTCCAACAAGTGTAAGTTTGATCAATTCCATTACCCTTTAAATGTCCCCCAACTCGCCTGCGCATTAACCGATTTTACATAGCAACAACGTAAACAGGACATATCATATTACTAGATCTCCCTAAACGTTGAACAAAGACAAGTTCACAAAATAATCCACTCCATCTCTATATTCCTTGGGCGACGATTGGCGGACATCCACTTTCTATCCATAATGTCCCAATATCTATAATAAATTCGGATAAGAGAATTTACAATTTTATTGAAGCTAAGACATTCAATCAACTAGCTAGCTAGTTTCAACTAAACAAATCAAAGACTTTGATGTCTTCTATATAGTCATTAATTCTTCATAGAAAATAAACAAAAGAACAAAAAAAGTACTGAACAAGTGGAAGCAACACTCGACAAATATCCAACCTGATTTGAAACAACGATCGCGAAGCTCAGACAAAAAAACTCCCAAAACCTAACAAACAATTTGCATATTCGATTTAGGCATATTTGATTTTACTAATATAGATGACACACACTTTGCTTAAAAACTCTATCATTTGAGAATCAAAATCTCAACAAAACCAAGCAACAAACACATATCAACTAATTTCTCTCCTATCAAACACATTCAACTAATTTTACACATATCAAACACATACAAATACATTCAACATATTCCTCTCTTATCAAATATTTTTTTCACACATTCAACATATTCCAATCAAACTACATATTCATCTCCAACCTAACAAAAAACCTAAAAACAAAAAAAAAAAACAAAATAGAGAACTAACCTTTGAGAGAAGATGAGGACAAGCAATGAGGACTATGGGTGCTAGAGAGAACGAGAATGAGGAAAGTTGAGAGAGGAAGAGAGAACGAGAATAAGGTTTATGGGTTTATGGGTTTATGGGTTTATGGGTTTGTGGGTTTGGGGGATTGTGGGTTTGGGGGATTGTGGGTGGTGCTAGGGAGAATGAGAATGAGGAAAAGTTGAGAGAGGAAGAGCTAATGAGAGTGAGGAGAGAAGAGAACCGTGAGAGAGGAGGTTGTGGGTTTTTGGGTGTGGAGAAGAGAAGAGAACGTCTGTGAGAGAGAGAGAGGAAGAGAGAAGCGCGAATGGAAATGAGAAAAAGAGAGAAAACGAACGGGCAAAAAAATTTTATTGAAGCAATACTCAGCGTTTTTAAAGAAACGCTGAGTATATGGATGACGAGAAAGGGGAATATTCAGCGTTTGTGTAAAAAACGCTGATTATATGTGAGAACGAGCAACAAGATGCGCAGCGTTTTTAAACAAACGCTGAATATTTCCCTTTCTCGTCATCCATATACTCAGCGTTTCTTTAAAAACGCTGAGTATTCCCTTCGTCATCCATATACTCGCTTTCTTTAAAAACGCTGAGTATTACCTACTTTCTCGTCATCCAAATACGCAGCGTTTTCCAAAAAACGCTGAATATTCCCTATGCTTTTTCATCTATAGGTGGCGTTTATTAAAAAACGCTGCTTATGGTGGCGCTCTTTTTTAGCCAATCTGGCGTAGTGTTATTTTTATTTTTATTTCCGCTGTGCTGTGAAACCATTTCTGGGTTATTGTAATACCTAAAACAGGTTTTGAGGGTTCGTCCCATTTGGATATGAATTATATTTCACGCACTAGATGCGTTTGAATTTTAAATATCATTTTGATGAGGTTTTTATTAAATGTAGCACTCTCTTCGAGGTGCGTGGAAAAATATTTTTGAAAACTCTGATTTTTATTTATTAAATTATTAATAAAGTAGAAGGGGGTGTTACATTTCACAATTCAGTATCATTTATCATAAAACACCATTTCAAAAACGAGGGAGAATAAAAGAGAAGGGAAAGTGTTTGATATTTCATATTGGAGACCGAGTATGCAGAAGGCACACTGACCGGAGATTACATCGGTAATGAAAGGAAAGGAAAAGCTGAAATGCTAAGCAGGTTCGTTGATAGTCAGTGTTCTTGAGGTAACGCTGTCGGTCACCCATACTGCAACCTTGATCACCCATTACATGACTTCCGGAAGTGTTGCTTGCCTCAATATTTTAGTCCAACTTTTTGACCCTAATTTTTGCCTGGATCGCCCTTTTGGGTTCTCAATCCATCGGGTCGCTCTAACTTTTGCCTAGGCCGCCCTTTCGGGTTTTCGACCTAGCGAGCTTATTCTTGCTTGGCTCATTTTTCTCTTTTTTCTATATCATTTCTTTCAGGCATAGTATTTCTTGGCCACATCTGAGTTGATTGGGAGTGGGAGGTCTTCACCATTGTCAGAATTAAGGTTCTTCCAGAGAACGATTTCTTCACCATGTAGGGTTCTTCATAATTCGAGCTCGAGAATTCTTTTGAGATTTTCTTGGGCACCAGGTCCCTTTCTTTAAATTGTCGAAGAAAGGCCTTCTTCTATTAATCTTCCTTTGTTCTTGTCTGATGACATAGGGCAAACATTTTGCTTAAATGGAAGTACTACTTCCATTGTGTGGGGTTCCCCCTGTTGAAGTGTGAAATGAGGTTTGACTTCCCTGTGAGGTCAAAGGGAATGTTTGTCGCATTCTGCGGGATCTCTTTGATATTCTTTGTTTGTTGTTGCAATTGCCCCATTCATCTTTGGGTGGTATGGGGAGGGGCTATGAGCACGACCTGAGGTCTCCAAACAGCTCTACCACCATGATGTTTTTCTGGAAGACCGTAACACTAACTAAATTTTTATGAACTTTAGCAATCAAAGATCTTGCTACACCGGTGGGCGTTTAATAGCCTTTAATGACTTGATGACGTCGACCCAATCAGACAAGATTCGAGTGAGTTTTCTTTGTTTGTTGTCCTTAATTGTTGTACTCTTTTTTTTGTCTTCTTCCGTGCCCAAGTTAGTTGTTTCAGTTGATTCCTGTTGAATTCTCATGGGGACCCCCCCAGTTATACTCCATATTTCCTCAGTTTGATTAATGGGGTGATCAAGGTTGTGATATGAGTTGCCGACATTGTTATCTTTTTATCTGCATTAGTTGAAGGTGAGAGGGGATAGAAAATAAAGCGAAGCGAATGAATGAGAAAGGAAGAAAGAAGTTTGCTAGAGAATTCAAAAATGTTATTTTATTAATAATGATACTGAATGAAACACGCGTGCCCTTATTGAGATGTCCTAAGGCCTTGGGCAGAGCCATAGGATTTGCATTACAGAAACTTAAATTTGAATTAAAAAACACAGGACAATCAACAATCTCTTAGTTCTTGAACTCTTCAGGACAAAGACACACTAAGTTGGCGGTGTTGTCTTCGGTACCTTGATCAACCGCTAATTGATCCATCGTCATTTTCTTTGAAGTTTAGCTGCTTTGTAACAATGAGGCCTTGAACGATGCGCTTTAAGGGATAACACTTTTCGATCAGTGGCTCATCGCCTCAAACATGGAACTCACATTTGGCTTTTGGGTCGTACCATCTTGGGAATGGAGGCTGAACTGGTCTCATCCGACGAGGAGAAATCAAATCGTGGCTGACAAGTTGGCTGCACAGGTCAGTGTATGACACGGGGATGGGGTCGTATTGGGATGACCCTTGATGATGGTGTGATTTTCCTTGATCTAGAGCGTTGATGTAACACCCCGAATTTTGTAGATTCGTTTATTATATTATTAAATATATTAATAGTGTGATTTGCAAGTCTTCATTTTATTTTATGCAAATAATTAAGTTAATTGATAGTGCCAACTTACACTATTTGTTAATTTGATTATATTAGAAAATGCGGGATCAGAGTCAAAATATTGACTCATGATCAACCTTATATTAATGATACAAGATTTTGATTGAGTATATTTAAAATGAAAATCAGGTTGAAATTAATAATTTTTATTTTTATTGAACCCTTTCACGTCATATATAGTAATATAACGAGAATTGTATTTCTATTGAGAAATATTATTTTGAGTATTTAAAATAATATAAATAATTTTATAACTAAAAATATTATCATCCCTTCAAATTTCTGAAATTCCATTTTCTGCTTTGTTGGTTTACTTTGTAGTTAATTGTATCAACACCCTTTTAACTATATTCTCAATGATAGATCGCGGTAGTGAGTTTAACCAAACTGAAACTACTTTTAAGACCTAATATATTGTATTAACTCATGGTTTAAATTTCGTTTCGAAATTCCACCGGAATTTGGACGCGTTTTGGACTTGCCGAACGAAATTTAACCGCTTAAAAACTCTAACTGTGACCCGAATATGAAAATGTTCGACGACAAGATTTTAATCGACAGTTAGACTAGTTTAGTTAACATCCGATGCGATGTTAGTTCCGCAAAAACGCTAACTATCGCTTAACCGTATTATTCTAGTAGTATTTTAGAAAATATCTAGATATTTACATCAAACTTACCTCCTAAACCACGGCAAGCCTCCGCACCACTCATTCTCTCCATTATTTCTTCTCTCCTCTATATGTACTTGGCCACAATCATTTCTACATGCCTTTTAAGTTTATTTATTTTTCTTATCTCCTTACAACCCCATCGACAGAACCCCATTCCCACTCAATCTCAACATTTTCATCTCATTCCAATCTCTCATACTCTCCCTTTTACTCCACTATTTTGAGCAAAGTTGTCTACATCTCCCCTCCCTCTCTCAAACCGTGACCAACACCTCTCCTCTCCTCTCCACTTCTTTTATTTTCTCTTATTTTTCATCATCAAAGGAAGCAAAATCAAGCTTTTAGAAAATGGAAACTTGGGTGGATCATAAAGGAGAGCATTTTGGGAGAATCATCTCTTCATTCTCTTCTATCAAAATCATGGCCTCTCTCTAATTTGGGTGAGAAATATCTCCACTTCTCTCCCTATTTTTCTTCAGTTTAAGTTGAATGCTTTGATGGAGTTGATTACAAACTTTTAATCAAGTTTTTATCATTTATCCCTTGGTAAAATCACTTTGGAAGGAAGTTGTAAAACCCCTAATATTTTTTGAAACTTAAACCATAGCTTGTAGTGAAAAGGGAAGGGGAAACTATTTGATTTTTGTTAAGAAGTTGCTAATTGCAAGATAGAAATCGAGATCTTTGAAAAAGTTTTGAGTTTAGTAAGTTTTAAATTAGAGTCACTAAAGTTTTTTATTTAGTTAATATAATATTTTTGATCATGATAAAAAAGAATGATATCTATGATGGAAAGGAGGTATTTTTGCAATTTTTAATATGTTCAAATGATTTTGGGTAAAAATAATTATCTTAGAAAAGTTTAAGTTGAAGCTTTGAAGTTTTGGGAAAAACATTAGGAGGAAAAGTTTGAGTGAAAGAATCTTCTTTTGCTCTAAAACCTAAAATGGGTATGTTAAGTGTTGTTACGATTTTTCTTAACATACACCTCATTTTGACTTGATTCTTTATTTTCTGAAAACTAGACAAATTTTGTTGGATTTTACTAACTATATATATTGATAATGTACTAGTAGTTTAAAGACCGTAGTTTGAACCTCCTAAAAAGAATTAAGAACCCTGAGTTCCAATTGTTGTCTGAATCTTACATGAAGGATTAGGACCAAAGACGCAAATTTAATTTATACGATCTTATGTGTGAAGGTGTTAATTTACCGGAGAAATATATGTGCGTGATTGAAAGTAGATAGCGGGAAGGAAAGCGTCCAAGGTAAGGGGATCTCTGAGTTTTAGCTTTCCATGTTGTTTGCTTAATTGTCTTGGTTGTTTAGTTTGAATTGAATTGTGTAATATGTGGTAGTAATATTATCTGATTGGTTGAACTATTGATGTGCATTGATTTCTGAGTATTCAATTAATGTGTTTGGAGATTGTTGTGCTGGTTTGTTGAAGTGTTGGAGGCATAGCTTTTGTTATGGCCTACATATTGTAAACTGAGTTGGATGAACGTAAAGAAGAATTGTAGAGGTTTCAAGGAAAAAAAAGTGACCATGATAATGTTAGTAATAGAATCACGTGGGATTTCGAAATGAAAAACAGTATTTTGAGAGTTAATAGGATAAAGTAGCATTAAAAGGAAATGAATAACTTAGACATTATTAAAAGAAAATGATTTACGAGAAAGCGTTTAATTTTGTGAAAAACCCGAACTTCTCCAATGGATATTCGGAGTTGACTATATTTAGAAAAAAACACGCTCTTATTTCGAAAAAGGAAACCTTAGGTATTAGAATGAGAGAAGGTAGAAAGTGAATTAAAGTGTGGTTGAGGAGCGATGAAAGTAAATTTAGTAAAGATAGCATTTGAGTAACCTGTTATTATCAATTGAAGTGTTTTCGAAAACTCAAAGGGTGCTCTTGATCCGTTAAAGGATGAGACTACCTAGAAAGCTATGCTGAGTGGAATGGGACGCTTAGCATAGTGCTCTAAACTTTGAGCGTAACATTTGTAAGGAAGAATTTATGAAAATTTGATTACTCAATGATTGTCACTATGTAAAGAAACTTTCAAAGTTAAGTGTTGAGTAGAGTTGGAATAGTAAAGAAAATTTGATAAGAGAAGATAAATAATCAAAGTGGAAAGAGTTGATTAAGAGTGTTGGTTAACGATGAAAGTAAGTTAGTAAAGATAATAATTGAGTATTCCGACTTTATAAAAGAGAAGCGTTTTCGAAAACTCAAAGTGGTGCTCTTGTCCGTCAAAAGATAAGAATACTCGGAAAGCTATGCTAAGTGGAATGGGACGCTTAGTGTGGTGCTCTAAACTTTGTGTGTATCACGTTAAAAAGAGAATTTATGAAAATTGGATACTCAATGATTGTCATTATGTAATAAGACTTTCAAAGTTAAGTGTTGATTTGAAATGAGAACTTGGGACCGAGTCTTAATCTAGATGTGTGAAAATCTAGTACAAGATTCTTATTGATTATCTAGGTACCATCGAGGACCTAGAGCGTTGAGAGTGTAGAACATTTTTAGGGCGTTGTTCCAACCCGGACGTGTTGTAGTCCTGTGTTGAAGACTGCCTGAGTAATTGCTGTAGGTCTGACGGGGAATCCAGATCTAGGTTACAAGGGACACAGAGACATAATCATGGTGTAAATGTTATCTCTGTCGGTGTTGATCTAACGGAGAATCTAGATCACAGTATTGGCCTAGGTGACGATCTAGTGCTATTCCATTTCGTATGGAAATTTTGATGATACGATTACTAACATGGACTGTGATGTCGTGGTTGACTAACCATATCTTGCTGAGTTCTATGACTTGCTATGAATTGATGTGTTTATTAAGTATGTGAGTGATTATTGTTATAATTATGTGATATTGCGCATGTATATCATACGTATTAGTAAAATGCTTGTTCTTGTATTACTTATTATGTATCCATGGAATAGCTTGCGATGAACTCGTGTATAAGAGATTCACCTTGCCAGATTGTTTGTCTACCCATCTTTGGGGTACTCGAGTACAATGTTTCAGGTATATGGGGCTGAATGCATTGGCAGTGTAGAGGTTGAGTCGCGATTTGCGTTGTGACGTGATCGAAGGCATGATTCCCGAGGAAGCGTGAAGAACGTCTCTATGAAGAAGCAGTGAATTTTCTGGACTTATCAAATAGGTGTTTGGTAAGGGTCCATGTTTAGGTATGTGTCCAAAAAGGGTTGTGATCCCCTTTCTGGCGTCTCTGACTAGTAATCTAGATCAGTAGACATAGAGTTTTATCTTAAGACCAACTCATTAGATTGTGTCCATAGTCTGGTTCTCAAATCGTGACTAAGTGTATTGTTTTTGAAGATGAATGTTGTACGCCTAATGGCGAAGAAAATTCTATGATCAATGAGGAATGATTGTGTTGTGTTGTTGTTAATCAAAAATGAGTTTTTAACTAGTGTCAGATTTTCTGAAAATACTTTGTGAACTTTTGTTTTAAAGAAAAAATCAACTACAAAATTCGATATTGAGTGTAGAATCTGTGACGCCCAGTGAGGGTGTTACAGTTGATTTCTCCCTTCTTCTTACTGAAAGTTGTAGGAGGTCCATCAGAACTATGGGTGATCTTCCCCTTCTTTATTGCACTTTCTATTCTTTCTCCTATGGTAACCATGTCTGAGAAGTTTGAGGATACTCCCCCTATCAATTTGTCAAAGTAGGGTGATGGAAGAGTTTCCATGAACATGGCAACCATTTCTTTTTCTAATAGAGGTGGTGCTACCTGTGCGGCTAACCCTCTCCAGCGATGAGCATACTCCTTGAAGGACTCATTGTCTTTTTTGGTCATACTTTGAAGTTGTGTTCATCAGGAGCCATATCAATGTTATACTTATCTTTGCTTTACGAAAGCTTCGCTAGGTCTTTCCAACACCGGATACGAGTGCGCTCCAATTGCATATACCACTCGATCTTTGCCCCCTAAATAGGTCAGTTTCTTGGAAGTAGTGAATTAGGAGTTGGTCATTGTGCGCAAATTGAGCCATCTTCCTGCAGTACATGATCAAGTGGCTAAGAGGACATGTTGCCCCCTGATACTTGTCAAAATCTGGCACTTTGAATTTATGAGGGATGACCACGTTGGGGACGAGACATAGGTCATACGCGTCCTTCACTCCTACATTGGATCCTTCCACAGCTCTTAGGTGCTCCTCTAGTATTTGTAGCTTATTTTCAGCCTGAGGATCTTCAGCTTGGTAACCATGAGGAAGCCTATTCATATTGTGTACGACGAGGCACTTTGGCGAGTATGATTTTGGCCGTGTTCGAGAACCTGGGAAAGCCCTTGGGTGATGCCAGGAGTTTGGTGCTGAATTTGTTCTGTCTCGTCACCAACATTGTTTCCTATTGTTCCACCTTGATTCTGCGCAACAACCCCAGAAGTATCCTCTTCAAAAATAGCACCCTCGGTTGGAGGTGTGTAATTCAGTGGTAGACCCCAGCGAGGCCATTGTGTGTCTTGAGAGTTGTGAGGACGAGGTACATTCGTAGCCCGATTATTGGTGCACCCAACTGAGATGTTTTTGCCCGCATTCTTCTCGGTGAGAAGCTTCAAAACCTCGGCCATCTGATCCTTCAAACCCACCATGTCCTTCATTTGTTCCTTCAGCTTTTCAATCTCATCCTTCAACACCTGATTGTCTTCGTTTTCGGCCATGTTCCTTGCTTGAGAGCGAGTCCAATAACGATGTTGATGAACCAACTTGCCTTTTTTCTGTTTTTTTTTCAATGCATGATTTTAGTATGAAATGTAGATGAAATGGTAATGTATGTGCATGAAATGTATGTGCATGAGATGTATGTGCATGAGATGATAACATATGATTTGATTTTATCACATCGGGGAGTTATAAACTTTTATTTGGAGAGTAAAGAACAAAATTTGATTTTGACTTTAGCATGCATGGCTTCTCTCTAAAATAAAAATTTTAACTCCCTGACGGTCATAAAAATGCATGTAATATAAAACGCTTATTTCAATATTTTTGTAATGCAAAAAAAAGGAAAAATGCATGTAATATACTTTCTAAAAAACTTTGCGAAAATAACAATTTTGATTTTTTCGGATAAAAGACGGTATGCGTTAATGTTTGTTTGAATGCAAGGGTATAGGGCTCCTTCGTGACCCTAGAAGGGTATCTTATGGAATGGGTCTAAAGTTTTCTTTATAGTGAACCTTACAATGATAGTTCTAAAGAATCCTACACATGGTTCCTAGAGCCAAGGACCCCAGTCAAGAACACTGACCCCAACAATAGGCAAGCTATTAGAAGGGATAGCATCCTCAAAAGGATCAAACTCTAGGTGAGATTTTCGTGACCACCCAACGAGACGTACGTCCCGCAGGCCATCACTACACAATCTCGTTCTAACTTAGGCTTGCACTCGAGTCTAGGTAGAGGACTTTTCCTCACAAGTGTGTGATGTGTATAGGTGCAGTGTGTGTAGGAGCAATTTAAAATAAACCCAAAGCTGCAAACAAAACAAACATACATACAAAATATCGTCTTCTATCCTAGGGTTTATATATCAAATAAATAACATAACATGCAAAAGTAAATAAAAAAGGGAAGGGTAAAAATTGAATTAATCCTAAATAATTAGAATTGGTTTTGACTCTCTAAAGAAAATTAAGTCCCCAGTGAAGTCGCCAGCTGTAGCGACCGAAAAATCCGGGAAAGGATTCTTTGAAGTTCGAAAGGAAGCCGCCACCAAATTTTAGTTTAAGGGAAAATTCGGAAAATCCCTTTAGGTTTAGGACAAGGCATTGTTATGGTTCGGGAGTCATTATGTGTGGGGAAGGTGTTAGCACCCCACGACATCCATTGTCTAATTACTTAAGATTTATTAATAATTACCATTTTATTTATAGAGGAAAAGACTTATTTAAATTGTTAGCTTTTAGTGCTTGACAAGAGTGGACTCTTGCTCCTACGTACCTCCAGATGCAATGGAGGAATCAAAGCTACGTAGTTCTTCCTGAAAAAGGTTTATTGGTTGGTGTTTTTTAGTGTAGAGGTCATAGGATTCCTTGAACTGTACAACTCACTGATTCCTAGGACGCTGACTAACTCGATTGTACAACCGACTTAGTCCCCTACTTTTTGAAAATGATTTTTCGAGTTTTTGAAAGAAATTGGTTTGATGTGAGGTGGATTAGTTTTAGAATAGGTATTCTAGAACTCCTGAACTGTAAAACCCATTAGTTCTAGAACGCTGACTAACCCGGTTGTACAACCGACTTAGTCCCCTATTTTTAGGAGAAATAGTTTATTTATATTTTTACAAGTTTTTAGGATTACTGAACTGTACAGCTCATTGGTCCTAGGATGATGACTAACTCGGTTGTACAACCGACTTAGCCGTTTATTTAATTTCGAGAGATAAAGTATTTATATTTGAGTTGGAAAAGAATTAAAATGGAAAAAGGGGGGTGAAAATTGTAAAATGAGGTTTTATTAGTCGCAGGGGGTATAATTATTAGGAGGAGGTGTGAAAAGGAAGCCCGGTTCGCATAGGAGAGCCCAAGTATCTGGCCCCGGGCTTAAGTGGGGAGGTGTGCGCGTGAATTGAAGGGGTGCAGATAGTATTCTGAATATTAAAAAAATGAAAAAATAAAAGACAATTATATAAACCTAAATCTAAAAAACGAAAACCCTAAAACTCAAACCCATTCCCCCTTCACCCCTAAGGCGCCGCGACAGTGAGAGAGAGAGAGCTTTGGCGGCAAAATCGTCGCCGGTTTCCATGGAGGGGAGAGGGTTCACCGGTGCTGTGATCGGTCGGTTTCAGGCGGTGGTGATCTTGCGAACGAAGGGGGCTTCGCTAGCGGCTGGCAGAACGCCGGAGATGACGACGTTGGCGACGGAGCTCGCCGGCGCCGGTGACAGATCTCCAGGCTTGTTTATTCCTTTCGGTTTCTTCTACTTCTTTTATTTTTGTTTCTTCCCTCTGGTCTTGCTGAATTCCTTTGATTCTAGATGTTTGGTTTTTGAAAAAAGGGAGTATCCTAAATCAGCATTACGAATATGCTCTTAAACAACTAACCTAAAGCTCTTCCTAAAAACTACCTGGTCTGAACCTCTTTTTAGAGAAAACAAACGATTAGAACCTACAACAAAACAACCTACTCTGATTTCATAAAAGGCAAACAATACCTGATCTAATAATTTTTGACTCTATTCCTAAGAATAATTCTTTCTAATCTGTTAATTATGTGCTTACCTTTAGTTATCTTGTTCGTTATTTATGCCTACTCATGTAAATAGATCTTGATTTATAACGATAATAATGTAACGAAGAGAAATATACTAGCAAACATATACATCAGATACATGGATTGGAGTACTAATAATACGCCTATTTTCAGATTCACAAATATGTACGATATAACCAACCCAAATTCCAGCTTCTGAACTTCTCTCTATTACTGCTTCTTGTTGTTGCCTGCTGCTACTTTTCGACTGCTGCTGTTGGTTACTCAAACCTTTTCTGATCTCAAAATAAAAACGTGTTTAGGTGATTAGGGTTTCAATGTGAACCCCTAATCTTTATTTGTCAGTGATATTTGCCGCTGCTTGTCTGTTTTGGACTGTGTGTTGACTGCTTATTTATATTAGAAAATTAGGTTAAAACATTAATGATTTTGATTGTGTTTTGATTGATTTTCAGGTTTGGGTTTGGGCTTGTAGGAGATGGATACTTGGTGAGCAAGGAGAGAAGCTAGGGTTAGGGTTTAGAAGGCTGGCGGCTACTTTACTGGATGTTGTTGCCTTATTTTATTTTATTTTCGGATTTATAATTTTTATATATTCTGTATTACTATTTTTTGTATTTTGGACATTTTTTTGGACTTTTAGACACTTATACATTGTAATAAAACTAAATTACATTTTTTGGACTAAATATTGTTTAAATAAATTAAATAAACAAAATAAAAATAATTATAAGAAAAAGGAGTCGGGCCAAATACAAGGACGAGAACGGGCCGGACTAGACAAATATGCTAAAACGAGACCCAAATAGAAGAAATGGGCGCGTTAACTAAAGACACTAAAATTAACTCGGAATCGCATTCTTAAGTCTGAATTTAAGCCAAATTTTTGAGAAAAATGACTCTAGGTAAACCTGCTTATGTACGAATAAACCCAAATACGAAGATTAAATTGAAGAACGCACGAAAAGATCGATCATTCGCGTGCGTGCCTAATTTAAACAACGATATTTTGATTTAGTTGAACGGGCGATTGAAATTGGTTTAGGTTACTAAATGAGACACTTTTTTAATAATACTCGTAATTGCGCGACTTCAGAACATGAATAAAACAGGCGACTAAAACCAGAAAAAGAATACAGACAAAATTGGGGTATAACAATACCTGAAGAGGAGCAACAAGCAGTGCTACTGCATTGCCATGCTGCACCTTATATATGGAGGACACTTTGGAAGCACTAGAACAGCAGCTAAGGTATTACAGTTTGGTTATTTTTGCCCTACTTTATTTAAAGATGCTTATTTTATGGTCAAATACTGTGATAAATGTCAAAGAGCAGGAAATATCTCTGATAAACATGAAATGCCAAGAACCAATATTTTAGAAATTGAATTATTTGATGTATGGCGAATGGATTTCATGGGACCTTTTCCACCCTCTTTTGGCAATTTATATATCTTAGTAGTTGTTGATTATGTGTCCAAATGGGTAGAGGCAGTAGCATTACCTAATAATGATGCTAAATCAGTGAGTAAGTTTCTTCAAAGAAATATATTCACTAGATTTGGAACTCCTAGAGCTATCATTAATGATGAAGGTTCACACTTTTGCAATAAGATCATAGAAAACCTTCTAGCTAAGTATGAAGTTAAACATAAGATAGCTACAACTTACCATCCTCAAACTAGTGGTCAAGCAGAATTATCTAATAGGGAAATTAAGAGAATGCTAGAAAAAATGGTTAGTCCAAATAGGAAAGATTGGTCTTTACATTTGGATGATGCCTTGTGGGCATATAGAACAGCATTCAAAACACCCTTAGGAATGTCCCCTTACAAATTAGTCTATGGAAAAGCATGCCATTTACTTGTGGAATTGGAAAACAAATCCTATTGGGCTATCAAGAAGCTCAATCTCAACCTAAACAAGGCAGGTAAAAAGAGAATGATAGAGCTTGATGAGCTAGAAGAAATTAGGCAAACCTCTTATGAGAATGCTGAAACCTACAAAGCTAAAACTAAGGCATGGCATGACAAGAAAATTCATAGAAGAGACTTGAAAGAAGGAGGATTAGTTCTGCTATACAACTCTAGGTTGAAGCTATTTCCTGGTAAACTAAGATCAAGGTGGTCAGAACCATTTAAGTTGATAAAGGTTTATCCACATGGAGCAATAGATTTATTAGATAAAACATCAAATACTGTCTTCAAAGTGAATGGTCAAAGAGTTAAGATGTACTATGGTGAACATGTGGTAAGAGACAAAATCACCACCCATTTGTAAAATCTCTAAGTAAAAAGAGTTAGTCAGGCTGACAAGACTCTTAAAACAAGCGCTTAATGGGAGGCAACCCATCATTTTAAAGTATTTTTGTGCAACTTTATGTTTTTAATTGTTTTGAAGGAATGCAGGACTGTAATGCAGTCAGCACTGATGCACCTGCATCAATTCAAGAAATAATTCCTGCAACTACACCAGAGGAAGAAGGTGCATGTGCACCTACAGAAGAAACACCAACCAAAACAAAGAAACAGAAGGTGAAACACACTCCTCCTACCAGGCAAATCACCAGAACCAGGAGTGGAGCCAAGAAATGAGTATCATTTACAAGTTTTCACATACTACTGCTATAGCTTGTCTTGTTTCTGTCTGAACTATTTCTCTGGTTGTGTTTAATCCCTCTCCCCTATTTTGAACAAAATATGGTTTGTATTTTCTGAACAAATTAGCAGTGTGGACACTGCTACCCCTTAAGTTGGGGGGGGGGGGATTTATCTTGCATGTTATGATTAAATATATCTGTTTCTATCTAGTAAATATATATGTTTTAAGTAATTTATATTTTTTAAATATTAGATGTACTTAACAAAGTAGTATCTAAGTATTTTAGTAGAATGGATCAGTTTTTTCAAAAATATGGTGAAAACCCTATGGATGGAATTTTAATGATGAAAAAGAGAAAAAGAAGCCTTATTTCTTAGAAAATAACCAAAATTATTTTTACTTCAACACTTCAAAACTGAGTTTGTGAAAAGAACCTTGCTATTTAAAGATCAATCTGATGCAAGGGGAATTTTTGGTAAGCTTAGGTCAAAACAAAGTTTTACTAAAAAGATAGAAGAGCTTAAAGAATTAAGTTTGGGGGTGTTTTATGAAAACAAAGGCTGAATTTGAAAAGTATAAAGAGTAAACAATGCACAAAAAAAGAATACAAAAATGTGGACAAAAGATCAAAGATCAAAGCCATATTGTCCTGAATCATTTTGAAACTATACTTGTGCCTAAGTACATGAATGCATCTGGAGGTCAAAGACCTGTGCCATGCAGGAATAAATGTATCTAGAGGATAGTTCAAAAACTGAACCTGTGCCAAAGTGCAAAGAAAAAAAATATATGCATCTGGAGGTCAAAGACCTGTGCCAAAGTGCAATTTCATCTGGAGGTCAGTGAGGAAGGTAATATGAACATCATCAGTGCAGAAGCATCAATGCAACTTCACTGAAGAAAAGCAAAATGCAGAAGAAAAAAAAAATCAATGCACAAATCACTTCAAAGAAGTAATGCATCTGCACAAAAAGATCCACACAAAAAAATAGAAAATGCATTGGCTCAAAAGCTTTGAAAGATTCAACCAAGCCCTTTGTTATATTTAAAACTCCCCAACACTTGAGAAAATTTTGTGAGTCTAATCTCTCTTTTGAAAAATATTTTGGTGTGACCAAAGATAAACCAATCCTTTCAAAGGCTAGGAGGAAGTTTTTCACTTAGTCTTGGAACCAATCTCAACTCACTGGGTTCACACACACACAGAAGAGTTTGAATAGCTTTGGTAGTTTTGAAGAAATAAAGGCATAAGAAAGATTGCAGAGAAATGAAGTTCAGAGGGAACTCCTCATGAAAAACCAAAATATCAAACTGATCTATCTTCAAGAATTATAGTTTTAATAGTTTGACTTTGTCATTACTTGCGGACAAGCAATGGTTTAAGTTTGGGGGTGTGATAACTCTATTTTATATAGAGTATTTCATATGTTTAAACTTAGTAAATTGCTCTCTTTCAAGTAATAATAAAGAGTTTATATAGTAATTTATGTGATATATGATAACTTGAGTGATTGACATGGTTATAGTAGTTATTAGGCCATTTTGGATATATTGTGGTATGTTTGATGTTTTTGTTCAGTGCAGTCTACAGATCCTGCATCAATGCTTTCTGCATCAATGCTCCTGCATTGATCCTGCATCAAATCTGCACTACTTGGTGAATGAGCAGCTAGCTACATGTGCATCCACTTGCATTGCTGACCTCATGCTTGGTCCCCTAAAGCAGAACCACTTTATATAGTAGGCGCCTACCATTCACACATAGCCATAGGGATAGCTTTGAAGAGTCATCAACATAGGGACACATGTTCATACATCATAAGACCTCCCTATACACTTAGTCAAAGATTTCAACTTGGAGATCAACGTCTGAAAAGCAACTACAGCTAATCCACTCAAGATTACTTCAACATGAAGGAAGAAAGCACCTCTCTTGAAGGCTATAAAAGGACCTCACATCTTCATTTGGAAATATATCACAATCCATAAGTTAGATCAAAATTTCAATATACATAGTTAGTTTCTATTTTATAAGAGGGAAAGGAAGGAATTAACAAATCCTCTTTACTTCGATTTCATAGTGTTTGTATAGTGCTAAGGAGTAATGCTAGTGCATTGTTAGGAGAATTCATACAAAGGGCTTCAACTTGTGTAACTTCTATCTTGTTGTTTCTCTTTTGTGATTTCAATTATATAAACATGGTCTATTCAGTTTATATTTACCTTGCAATGTCTATTGTTAGCTAAATCTCTCTTAGTTGGAATGTTCTAATCATTTAATGAGCTTTTAAGTAAGTATGATGCATGTATGTATGTTTGTACTTTAGTTCTTGCTTGATAATATTTTCAACACTTATTTTGGGGATTGATCAACTTAGAATAAGTAAATTTGTAAGAGCAGACATGACTTACAATTAAGAACTCAAGAACTAATATGGGTAAGTGTTTTACATAAAGGAAACTTTGTGAAAACCATGCTAAGTCCTAGACATAGGATAATATAGTCCATAGGGTGAAACTGTGGGTACTTTCAAAGGCAAGAGTGAACCTATTTAGCATGCCTAGACATAGGAAGCTTGTAATGAAACTCTGAAGAAAAGTGACTGAAAGGCACATAACTAATGCAACGGCATTCAGTGCAGCTGCATCACATACTGCATCAAACACTTAAAAGTAAATTACTTGATGAAGACATTCCAACTAGCTTTTCTCATTTGCATTATCAACATTTATACTTTATTATCTAACTTAGTTGTGATCACACCAACTCCACTTTAAATTGTTATTTGGTTACCTTACACTTTGTTACTTTGTATTGAGTTTTAAAAGAGAGTTTTTCAATCTCTGTGGGTTCGATCTTTTTATACTACCTGTTTTTGGACTGTGTATACTTGCACATGTGTTTTTCCAACACCACTATTCATACATATAAACTTAGATTATTGTTTATTTTCAAGTACATTAATATGTAAATATAGCTTTTTTTATTATTAAGAAACAACATTTTAAGGATTCAAATGGATTAGGACAATGAATTAGGCAAAATGCATATATCTTGTTAGGTTTGATGTTTTGTTCGGTCATATTTACTTGTGTGTACCCACATTGCTCGCGCACTAGGAGTGCCTATATCTTTACTACACTGCTAAACCAGCACTTTGCACCAAAACATCCAAGGACCAATTTGATGCTTCAACACTTGATATGTGACGTCATGCCTAGTCATATGGAGCAGATCCACTTGCAGAATTTGGCGACCCCTATCAAAGACAAGTTGAGAAGCTCACTTACTCAAGGACATGTGACATTTCTTTATTGGACCACCCCATGTGAACTTCATGCAAAAGAGCAACTTGAGCAATTTGCTTGATGGGAGGTCTGCAACTAACCATGGTTACTGATCTCAGTTACAATTTCGCGCCAAAGGAAACCCTCCAAGGGAGGAAATCTCACTTGCCTATAAATAGAGACCATCTATTCACTTGCAAATCATCCTTCATCCAAGTTCTTAAAGGATCACTTGTTTCTCTTTATTTGTAGTTTAGTTTTTATTTTAGTTTCTAAAAGAGAATGAAGGTAAGGAGGTGCTTGACAACCACTCCCTTCACTTCTACTTAGAGGAAACTTGTGTAAGGCATTAGTATTGTACTTCAACTTTGGAAGCTCATGCAAAAGATCTCCCCTTTGTGTAATCTCTATCCTTTTGAGTTCTTTTGTTATATTACTCATTTGATTATGCTATTTGCAGATTCTTTCTATTATATTATGAGTAATATGAGCTAAATTCCCATTGTTGAGATGTTGTAGCCTTGTAATGAACTTCTAAGTAAGTAAATGTGGTTTATGTAGTGTATGCATTTTAACTCTTGTGTAATACTTCTTTCAACGCTTATTCTGAATTTGATCACTTTAGAATAGGTAGACATTAGCAGCAGACAAAGGTTACATTTAAGAAATCAAGAGTTAATAAGAATGAGTGTTTGTAACAACATCTTTGTTAAACTAGCTTTAATAAGGAAAGGATTGTTAAAACCGTGTTAAGTCCTAGACATAGGATAACATAGTTCTTAGGGTGATCTAGTGGATGCTTAAGAGACACGAGTGAACCTATTTAGCATGCCTAGACATAGGAAGCTTGTAATGAAACTCTGAAGAAAGTGACTGAAAGGCACATACTATTGCAGCTGCATCCAGTGTACCTACACTGTATACTCCACTAAAACTCTTAGAAGTGATTTACTTGGTGAAAACATCTCAACTACTTTATCTCACTGATTCTTTACACACATTTATTGTTTATATTGTTCTTATTCACTTTGTACACTCCAACCAACTGTGAATAGTGTAGACACACTAAGTGTACACTCTAAATTTTACAAAGCTTTACATAATCCTTGTGGGTTCGACCTTTTCTTATCATTATATTACTTGTGAGACTATGTATACTTGCATACTATTTTCCACACCAGGTATACACATCGGATGCAAAGAATTTCAAAGCCTCTGACAACTTGCTAAGGGGTACGTAAACTCTTTTCCATAAACCTATAAGTATTTTATTTGATTCCGGTGCCACTCACTCATTTATATCACAAGTGTGCGTTGAACGATTGGGATTGGCTTTAACATATCTATCCCATCCAATTAATATATTGACTGTTGCTGCCCAAGCCTTGTGTGAGAACTGTCTGCTTGTTATAGGCAATAGAACCTTCGTTATAGATTTTGTGTGTTTACCAATGAAGAGTATGGATGTGATTTTGGGTTTGAGTTGGTTGCCCAAAACTTATTCAGAAGCTGTGATTTCTTTCACCTCTGTAAGTCATTTTTTGTTTCAAGGACTAAAAGCTTTTGTTATGATGTTGTCAGGTTGTGAATGAATTCCTTGATGTATTTCCGGATGAAGTAGCGTCGTTACCTCCAGACCGCGTGGTTGAATTTTTAATTGAATTGGTTCCAGGTGCAGGACCAATTTCAATTTCTCCGTACAAAATATCCTCATAAGAAAACTTGAAGAGTTAATTTCCAAAAAGTTTATCCGACCGAGCGTTTCACCTTGGGGTGCTCCGATTTTCTTAGTGAAGAAGAAAGATGGTAGTATGAGATTGTGTATATATTACAGGCACCAGATCAAGGTCTGAGCCATGGACATTCCGAAGACACCTTTCTGTACTAGGTATGAACACTATGAGTTCATAGTGATGCCCTTTGGACTAACCAATACTTCGATAGTGTTTATGGACTACATGAACAGAGTTTTTGGCCCGCATTTGAATCGGTTAGTAGTGGTCATCATTGATGACATCTTGGTGTACTCTAAGATAATTGAGGAACGTGAGCAACATCTCTACATTGTTCTAGGTGTACTCCGAGAGAAGCAGTTGTATGCAAAGCCAACTAAGTGTGACGTTTGGATGTCGAAAGTTGAGTTTCTTGGACATGTGATTTCTCAGAGAGGGGTTGCAGATGACCCAAGTAAAGTGGAAGCAGTGTTGAATTACGAAAGACCATCCACAGTCACAAAAGTAAGGAGTTTCCTAGGTTTGGCAGGTTACTACAGAAGGTTTATCCAAGGGTTCTCTTAATTGATGTTACGACTCACCGGGTTAACTCGCAAGGTTAAGCCGTTTGTGTGGGACTCAGATTGTGAAGAAATTTTTTTTGGAGTTGAAAGCTCATTTGACGTCCGCTCAAATCCTAATCATTCCAGATCCGTCCCTGGGGTTTTACATTTACAATGACGCCTCTGGGATGTGTTCTCATATAGAATCAACAAGTTTTAGCTTATGCCTCTCAGAAATTGAAGACCCACGAAGAAAATCCTACCCATGACTTGGAGTTAGCTGCTATTGTGTATGCGGTAAAAATTTAGAGACATTACCTTTATGGTTCTTGCTTTAAGGTTATCAGTGATCACAAGAGCTTGAAGTACTTGTTTGACCAAAAATAATTGAATAACCGACAATGAATATGGATGGAGTTTCTAAAGGATTATGATTTTGAGTTGAAGTACCATCCAGGAAAGGCTAATATGGTAGCAAATGCTCTAAGTAGAAAGTCCCTACACACAGCCACGTTGATGATTCATGAAATGGCTCTTTGGAGTCCTTCAGGGATATCAATCTGAATGTGAAAACTAAGAGAAATAAATTGGTCTTGAGTCATATTTGGTTTGCTAGATCATTGGGAGATTCAATTCGTTTAGCTCAAGAGGTTGATGTGGAACTTCAAGCTTAGAAAGGATCACCGGGTTTCACGGAAGACAGTGATAGTGTGATTTGTTTCAATGGGAGAATTTGTGTGCCTAAGGATGGTGAGATTAAGAGATAGATTTTGAATGAGGCTTATAAGAGTCAATACTCCATACACCCTGGGTCAACCAAGATGTACCGGGATCTCAAGCAGATGTATTGGTGGGGAGAAATGAAGACAGAGATTAGTGAGTTTGTGTCTTTATGCTTAACTTGTCAAAAGGTTAAGATAGAACACCAAAAGCCTTCCGGTCAGTTTCAACCATTGAATGTTCTAGAATGGAAGTGGAGAGTATCTCCATGAATTTTTAATGGGGCTATCTCGGTCCCAGACGGGTAATGATTCCATATGGGTAAGTTGTGGATTGTTTAATCAAGTCAGACTACTTTATTCTGGTTCGTTCCAATGGTATGATATCCAAGTTAGCAAATGAATACCTTAAGAACATTGTGAGGCTCCATGGAGTTCCATCTAGTATCATTTCGGATCGTGATCCTAAGTTCACTTCTCGTTTCTGGAGACCTTTAAATCTAGCATTAGGATCCAAACTGCATGCTAGTGCAGGTAGTCACCCACATACAGATGGGTAGACCAAGAGAATTATCCAAACCTTAGAGGACATGCTTCTGGCATGTGTGCTCGACAGTGGAGGTAGATGAGAGGATCATCTACCACTAGTGAAATTTGCATACAACAACAGCTATCATTCCAGTATTGGAATCGCTCCGTATGTGACATTGTATGGACGAAAGTATCAAACAACACTTTGTTGGTGGGATGTTGGTGAAACACAACTGTTGGGACCGGATTTGGTTAGGGAAACCACAGAGAAGATTCATCAGATCAAGGAGAGAATGAAAACAACTCAGAGTCGTCAGAAAAGTTATGCTGACAAGTCGAGAATACCTTTGGAGTTTGACGAGGGTGACCATGTGTTTCTTAGGGTTTTGCCTACAATTGGTACTGGTAGGGCATTATGAGCCAAGAAACTCAGTCCTCGATATATTGAACCTTTCCAAATCATAGAGAGGATTGGACCAATTGCATATCGTATTGCCTTGCCGCCATCTTTGGCAAATCTACACAATGTGTTTCGTGTATCACCGCTACGGAAGTATGTACCTGATCCTAATCAACTGTTAAGTTTTGAGGAGGTTGAGCTTCAATCGGATCTTACTTTCCAGCCCTACCCAAGCCAAATCATTGAACGTGGTGAAAAGACGCTCCAAAAAAGGACAATTTTGATTGCCAAAGTGATTTGGAATAGTTTTCAGACGAAGAAGCAATGTGAGAACTTGAGGACAACATGCGTTAGAGTGTATGCTAGCTATACAATTAGTGTTGGAATCACTGACAGAAACTCTTAAACGTGCATTAGAGTGTATGCTAGCTATACAATTTTTGTAGATTGGATTGAAACGTGCAAACAAACATATGCACTATAAGTTTCAAAAGACATTGGGAAGTGCTAATAACTTTTTTTAAAATCATATGTGATGAAAATATTTCAAATATACATAAATATATTTAATAATATTTTATAATATGATTTTGATTACTGTATAAAATATTTTACCTATACCTATATACAAAAAATTGCCATAGTAACTGTTCTATATCTTACTGTCTTTTCAGGTTGGTTTGAGACTGCAGTTGGTAGTGCTCCTGGCCAGGTCGGATCTCTGTGTGTTGAACGAGAGGGGGTACCTGCAAAGACACTCTGACGCTCAAGTCAGTAGAGAATCGTGGAGGTTGCAAGGTAGAAGGAAACATACCTCATGTGCTTATGAGAGCCACTATTTATAGAATTCGAGAGATGGCTCTGAGTCGTTGGATCGTTCGGGATGATCTGAGTCGTCGAGGCTTGATGCACTTGAGCCTTTGAATGTGGATCAAAGGGAGATGGGTCAATCCTAGCCCAGGTGGCGCATGCCTTAGTCCAAGTTGCGCATGGACCTCATGGTCCATCATGGAGTGCTGGGTCGTGGACCTGGGTTTACGGTAACTGGGTCGACCCGAGTCCAAATGGATAAGTGTGTCTCTTGGCCCAGTCCAGAACAGTAACTATTTTTTTTGGCTCTTAATTTTTCTAGCTTTACCCTTTATTAAATAATTAAAAAAATTCTATTTAATTCAATTTGTAACGCAAATGTGATACTGAGGAAAAAGGGATGGAGTTGTACTTTGATGCGTACAATTAAGAGATAACGTAATTTTTAAATTTGAATTCTAATTTTGTAGGGATAATTCATGTTGAAAAACATGACATCCATGAAAATTAGGGAGAAAAACCCTAAAAGTCTATCATATTGAAAAAAATAGGGAAAAATTACAAAGGAGAAGAGTCTTAATGGATTATTACAAAATGAGAGTAACATCTACCTTAAATACTAATAAACTAATGGACCTATGACCTTACAATCTAATGGGCCTTACTAACAAACTAATGGGCCTTACTAACAAACTAATGGACTTACTACCTATATTTTAACAGACCTCCATAAGTGGGCGGATGTGTTCACAACACTTCCAGCTTGGGATAAACAATACAAAGATACTATCAAATTAAGGAAAGTAAAGAACAATCCGAATTGGTAGCAGTTGAGGTGCATAGCTCCTAGAAGTCTTCGACCAACTATCGGGCCCCTTCAAGCTTCTTCCAGCGTCTCCACAACATTCACTCAAAAAGAATCAGTAAACTCCACTCTTTGGCATCACCATCTAAGTACCAAAGAAGTCAACAAAGCTTAACCATCGAGCAGAAACCACAACTCAAGGTTTAACCACTCGGAGGAAGCAAAACGCTTAACCACCATAAGGCAGAAGCAAACATCAACAAAGGCATAAAGCCAAAGGCTTAACCACAAAGCAGAAACTATACCTCAAAGTTTAACCACTTAGCAGAAGCACATCAACGCTTAACCATCAAGAGTACTCAATTACTCAAGACAGAAGCAAAATCTCAATGCTTAACCATTTATAGTAGAAGCATCATGCTTAACCACTATAGACAGAAGCTAAAAAAAAGCCAATATGGCTAATAAAATTAACAATCAAATTCAGAATAACCAATACCAAATATGAGCAACAGCAGCCCAGCCTTCAACTTCAGCAGCTCTCATAGCTATGATACAAATAACAATCCCCAAGAAAAGTTGCAGTGTAGGTTTGAAGTTGAAGAGAATATTAATAATATCATTGTCAGCAGCATTACCATTGACGTGGAATAGACCTTCACAATATTATCAGCATGTTTCATTAACCATGAAACCAAAAGACTATAAGAGTCTAAATTTAATACCACCAGCTAGGGAGTGACAATGTATCCATTGAAAATGCGTAGCCACAGGGTCCATTTTCAAATCCACCTCTAAAACCATCCACCATAAGTCATGCCATATTGAAAATTGTACCAAATGTGTACAATTACATATTCGCCAGTAGAAGCTGTCATTATTCTTCTTCATCAAGAACTTAGTATAGTATAAATTCCACGAAGCAACGGTCAATAAAAAAACAGTGTCACACAATCAAACCTTAAATCCTCTTCCCTCATCATAAAAACATACCCAATTCCATCACAGCCAAAGATTCTTAACACAAGCAATCATAACAGAGTTCCAAGAAACACGTGTTCTATCAGTCATTTCATCAAACACCTTGAACGCGCATCAACGCAAGCAAATTAGTGTGCGAAACGTACTTGGAGAACTAGTAACAACAGTGATCATCAAAAATTCCAGAACCAGTGATTCAGAAAATCAAACAACGATTCAGAAACAAATCGTAATCCATAATTAACCCAGTGCAATAACAAGGAGTTGCGAGAACGAGAAAAAACAAAACCTGGTTGGTGCGAGAATGTTCAGGCGCGGTTGCAGAAACGATGCACGGTGATGAAGCAACAATGTAGAAGCCTGATGAAGCAGAAAAATGGCGAACCCGAGAAGCTTGAAAGCAGATCGTGAATCAGAAGTGATGAACCCGGAATTTAATCGTGAAACGGAATCGCACAAAGATCTCAACGATGATGATCTCAACAATAGCAGAACGACAAATATGCAAAATGAGTCGAACGAAACCGAAATTGAATCACAAAATAGAATGAACACAGGAAATCTGATCCAGAAAACAAAGATCGAATCAGATTGAGATGTAATTGCACGAGGCAAACAGATCGAGAAACGGATGGAAAGCAGAACATGATTCAACGAAATGACATAGGCAAGATAAAAAAAATCAAGGACAGAAAAGGATTAAACGAAAATCCAAGATGATCAATCAAATTGATCTTGATCAAAAGGAATTATTATGAACATGAACCTAAAGAAATCAGATATGAAGGAAAATGAAAAAAAAATCTCGACGAAGAAGACACAAAATATAGAAAAATAAATGAAAGAAAAGAAAAACAATAAAATAATAGTAGAATTCACGGAGGATACCATGTTTGCTCTGATACCATGTTGAAAAACATGACATCCATGAAAATTAGGGAGAAAAACCCTAAAAGTCTATCATATTGAAAAAAATAGGGAAAAATTACAAAGGAGAAGAGTCTTAATGGATTATTACAAAATGAGAGTAACAACTACCTTAAATACTAATAAACTAATGGACCTATGACCTTACAATCTAATGGGCCTTACTAACAAACTAATGGGCCTTACTAACAAACTAATGGACTTACTACCTATATTTTAACACTTCACTTGTTTGGAATTACAAAAATGCAGGTGCTTGTATTGTGTTTAGGAAGACTTTTTTGCATTCTGTTGAGGTGCGAGTTGCTGGTGTTAAGGGAGATAATTGTCCACAGTAAATCTTGGTCAACGCCAATTGATATATGATGTTGTTTTTTAATCACCTCTATAAGCATGTTTATCATTCTATTATGAGAATTTTTTTTTTTTTGAGATTAAACGGGGCTTGATAAGTCTCAAATTTAGTGTCTTTTTACTGTTCATTTTCATATAGTTAGTATAGCAATTTAGTTCTATTTTTGAGCTATTTTACTACATAGTGTTTGTTTTAATTTCAGGTCTATCTTTGAGGAAAATGAAGGATTTAAGCTTAAAAAGAGCAAAAACAAAGTTTCAAGTCAAAAAGAGAAACAAAGAGCTGAAAAATATAAGAAAAGCCAAGCAAAGCTGTTTCTACCCAATGGTTGCACGACCCGTGCTGGATTTGGAACGACCCGTGCTGAACCCTTTTGATTAAATGTGCTGAAACCCAACCTGATAGTCGCACGACTGTGCCTTTTTTTGGCACGACCCGCGCTGCGCATCGATTCCAAAGATGTTACAGTTTGCTCTTTAATGGCTTGTAAATTGTCTTAAGTGACTTGTCTCTTCTCTTTGGCTATATAAAGCACGAAATTATGAGTGCTTAGACATCTTAGGCTATTGCAAACACTACTCAAAGTTTATTTCTAAGATTTTATGCAATTTACTTTCTTCATTTTAAGTTCTTGTTCTTTATAATTCTTGCACTTTACATTCTTGCAACTTTACTTTCTGTCCTTATTTTCCAGCACCTTTATTTTATGCACTTTACATTTTGTCATTTATCTTCTTGTTATTTATCTTTGATGTCTTCTTCTTCTTCTTCTTTTTCTAAGCTTTTGTCTACTATGATCATGTGTGAGTAGACCTCTTTAGTCTTGGGATTGTGGGAAACAATTCAATGATGGATCCCTAAACAATTCCAAGACTAAACTCTATCTTATTAGAACTTGATTTTTAATCTAGCCTCATCATTCTTATTTCATAAATCAAATATCAAACGAGGTACCGAGAGGTGAAGTTTGATATTGGACCTATGAGGTTAGACAAGGCAATCAAAGCATGAGAATAGCTTTGAGTGTCTTGGGACAATAAGGTTGGGCTTAATGGGTCTCTCACGATGATCAACCATGAGAATAGGCTTGATCATTGTTTGAGACACATTCTTGTATTCCGAGAGGAAACTTGAATTACACCAAAAGAATACCTTGTCCTTAAAGACAATTTCAATATAAGATAGAGGATAGTTAAGGGATTGTTAAATTTCCATCGTTGTGATTTGTCCCATAATCCTGAGACACTTTTATATTCTACATATTAATTAAACAAATATTCCTTTTTCCTAAAAATCATTTCCTTTTAGCTAATCACCACTGAAAAATAAATTGGTAATCACAAAAGTCTCTGTGGGATCGATACTTTTTATTACGCGATAGAACCGTGCACTTGCGGCCTATCAAGTTTTTGGCGCCGTTGTCGGGGACTTTTGTGATATTGATTTATTTTTTTGGTATCGGTTAGACTAAATGTTTTCTTTTTCTTGTTAATATGAATAAGCATGTATTTACATTCTCCAAGGAGGAATGGGAATATTTTGAGGAATCTTTGCCACCACCACCACGTTGCTATAAAGGGTTTCATAAAAATGTATTTACATTCTCCAAGGAGGAATGGGAATCTTTTGAGTCATCTTTGCCACCACCACCACCTTGCTTAAGAGGGTTATTCAAAAAACTACAAGAAACACAATTTGAGAAAAATATTGTAGTTGAGGTAGATCAAAATAATACTAAAGTGGTAGTGCCAGATGATTCACAAGAGATATACCATGAGATGGAGAACATAATGGAAACTGAAATTTCTTCATTGGATAAATATATGGGTTTAAATGAATGTGTTGATGTCAAGATCTTGTGCCCTTTATCTTATTTTTCACATTCCTTTGTAAAAATAACATTTGATCTAGGAGGAATTGAAAATAGGATCTTATTGCTTACACAACTTCCTTTTTACAAGCCATGGGATCCTGGAATATGTTTTCATTCTTCATGTGTCACTTGGTCTTTATGCTTCAAGCAATGGGACCCAGGAATAAGTCTATAAAGGGCAAAAGTCAAGCTAATGACCATAAAAGAGCGCTGCGTGGGAGGCAACCCACAGGTTTACCTTTTTGCATTGTTGGAATAAGAAGGAAAGCTGCAAATGCTAGTCAATGTGAGCTTTCTTTACCCTTCTCATGTGCTTTTCATTTTTATACATTGAGGACAATGTCTAGTCCAAGCATGGGGGTGCTTTAGTCTTTTCTTCTTCTTTATTTGGTAGTTGAGTCATCTTCTCCTCCTCCTATGTGATAGATCATTGTGAAACTTTAAAGAATTTTTTTATGGCATTTCTGTGATAATTTTTTGATTTTCAGCAATTTGAATGTTATGGATGGTGTTCAACTATTAGATATGCTTGTTGATATTTACTGTTGGGTTCACACACACACACACACTGCTAAGACAGGTTTCTGGTACTAGGATCTCTTAGAAAGATTGAAAAAAACCACTTAGTTCCCTTGATGACACTTACTGCATTTTGGTTACTGGAGAAATGTTTGTGTTGGGCTTCTTAAAAAGAGCAAGAAAATGGAAAGATCTTAAAAAAGATAAAAAAATGAAAAGAAAAAAATAATTTAAGCAATTTAGCCCAACATCCCTTTGAGGTCATAGGTTACTAGGGAAATACTTTGAGTACCCTTTTGAGGCTTCATAAGTTACTAGGGAAATACTTTGAGTACCCTTTTGAGACCAATTGACTACTGGGAAAAAGAGGCACTCCTTTGAGACCAAGTGTGGCAATTGCATTGTTTGCATATAAGTGGATGACCCAAGCAAAAGATGCTAGGGAATTTGACTGTTGATATCTAACTTGTTGTTCTAGTACCACAAAACTGATCTTCTCTGCACATAAAGCTCAACAGAAAAGTTTCTTAAGCTGAGAAGAAAAATGTTGTTGGATACCGCCAGATCATTTCTAATTCATGTGCTAAGCCGATAATTTTCATTCAAAGATTTGCCAAATAAATTGTAATGTTTTGCTTGAGGACAAACAAAGACTCAAGCATGGGGGAGTTTGATAAATCTCAAATTTAGTGTCTTTTTAGTGTTCATTTTCATATAGTTAGTATAGCAATTTAGTTCTATTTTTTAGCTATTTTACTACATAGTGTTTGTTTTAATTTCAGGTCTATCTTTGAGGAAAATGAAGGATTTAAGCTTAAAAAGAGCAAAAACAAAGTTTCAAGTCAAAAGAGAAACAAAGAGTGAAAAATATAAGAAAAGCCAAGCAAAGTCAAGTTTACCCAATGGTTGCACGACCCGTCTTTGGATTTAGAAACGACCGTCTTGAACCCTTTTTGATTAAATGCGCTGAAAGCCAACCTGATAGTCGCACGACCCGTGCTGGATTTGGCACGACCCGTGCCACTGCATCAGATTCCAAAGATGTTACAGTTTGCTCTTTAATGGCTTGTAAATTGTCTTAAGTGACTTGTCTCTTCTCTTTGGCTATATAAAGCACGAAATTCTGAGTGCTTAGACATCTTAGGCTATTGCAAACACTACTCAAAGTTTATTTCTAAGATTTTATGCAATTTACTTTCTTCATTTTAAGTTCTTGTTCTTTATAATTCTTGCACTTTACATTCTTGCAACTTTACTTTCTGTCCTTATTTTCCAGCACCTTTATTTTCTGCAATTTACATTTTGTCATTTATCTTCTTGTTATTTATCTTTGATGTCTTCTTCTTCTTTTTCTAAGCTTTTGTCTACTATGATCATGTGTGAGTAGACCTCTTTTAGTCTCTTGGGATTGTGGGAAACAATTCAATGATGGATCCCTAAACAATTCCAAGACTAAACTCTATCTTATTAGAACTTGATTTTTAATCTAGCCTCATCATTCTTATTTCATAAATCAAATATCAAACGAGGTACCGAGAGGTGAAGTTTGATATTGGACCTATGAGGTTAGACAAGGCAATCAAAGCATGAGAATAGCTTTGAGTGTCTTGGGACAATAAGGTTGGGCTTAATGGGTCTCTGCGATGATCAACCATGAGAATAGGCTTGATCATTGTTTCGAGACACATTCTTGTATTCCGAGAGGAAACTTGAATTACACCAAAAGAATACCTTGTCCTTAAAGACAATTTCAATATAAGATAGAGGATAGTTAAGGGATTGTTAAATTTCCATCGTTGTGATTTGTCCCATAATCCTGAGACACTTTTATATTCTACATATTAATTAAACAAATATTCCTTTTTCCTAAAAATCATTTCCTTTTAGCTAATCACCACTGAAAAATAAATTGGTAATCACAAAAGTCTCTGTGGGATCGATACTTTTTATTACGCGATAGAACCGTGCACTTGCGGCCTATCAAGTTTTTGGCGCCGTTGTCGGGGACTTTTGTGATATTGATTTATTTTTTTGGTATCGGTTAGACTAAATGTTTTCTTTTTCTTGTTAATATGAATAAGCATGTATTTACATTCTCCAAGGAGGAATGGGAATATTTTGAGGAATCTTTGCCACCACCACCACGTTGCTATAAAGGGTTTCATAAAAATGTATTTACATTCTCCAAGGAGGAATGGGAATCTTTTGAGTCATCTTTGCCACCACCACCACCTTGCTTAAGAGGGTTATTCAAAAAACTACAAGAAACACAATTTGAGAAAAATATTGTAGTTGAGGTAGATCAAAATAATACTAAAGTGGTAGTGCCAGATGATTCACAAGAGATATACCATGAGATGGAGAACATAATGGAAACTGAAATTTCTTCATTGGATAAATATATGGGTTTAAATGAATGTGTTGATGTCAAGATCTTGTGCCCTTTATCTTATTTTTCACATTCCTTTGTAAAAATAACATTTGATCTAGGAGGAATTGAAAATAGGATCTTATTGCTTACACAACTTCCTTTTTACAAGCCATGGGATCTTGGAATATGTTTTCATTCTTCATGTGTCACTTGGTCTTTATGCTTCAAGCAATGGGACCCAGGAATAAGTCTATAAAGGGCAAAAGTCAAGCTAATGACCATAAAAGAGCGCTGCGTGGGAGGCAACCCACAGGTTTACCTTTTTGCATTGTTGGAATAAGAAGGAAAGCTGCAAATGCTAGTCAATGTGAGCTTTCTTTACCCTTCTCATGTGCTTTTCATTTTTATACATTGAGGACAATGTCTAGTCCAAGCATGGGGGTGCTTTAGTCTTTTCTTCTTCTTTATTTGGTAGTTGAGTCATCTTCTCCTCCTCCTATGTGATAGATCATTGTGAAACTTTAAAGAATTTTTTTATGGCATTTCTGTGATAATTTTTTGATTTTCAGCAATTTGAATGTTATGGATGGTGTTCAACTATTAGATATGCTTGTTGATATTTACTGTTGGGTTCACACACACACACACACTGCTAAGACAGGTTTCTGGTACTAGGATCTCTTAGAAAGATTGAAAAAAACCACTTAGTTCCCTTGATGACACTTACTGCATTTTGGTTCTTTGGAGAAATGTTTGTGTTGGGCTTCTTAAAAAGAGCAAGAAAATGGAAAGATCTTAAAAAAGATAAAAAAATGAAAAGAAAAAAATAATTTAAGCAATTTAGCCCAACATCCCTTTGAGGTCATAGGTTACTAGGGAAATACTTTGAGTACCCTTTTGAGGCTTCATAAGTTACTAGGGAAATACTTTGAGTACCCTTTTGAGACCAATTGACTACTGGGAAAAAGAGGCACTCCTTTGAGACCAAGTGTGGCAATTGCATTGTTTGCATATAAGTGGATGACCCAAGCAAAAGATGCTAGGGAATTTGACTGTTGATATCTAACTTGTTGTTCTAGTACCACAAAACTGATCTTCTCTGCACATAAAGCTCAACAGAAAAGTTTCTTAAGCTGAGAAGAAAAATGTTGTTGGATACCGCCAGATCATTTCTAATTCATGTGCTAAGCCGATAATTTTCATTCAAAGATTTGCCAAATAAATTGTAATGTTTTGCTTGAGGACAAGCAAAGACTCAAGCATGGGGGAGTTTGATAAATCTCAAATTTAGTGTCTTTTTAGTGTTCATTTTCATATAGTTAGTATAGCAATTTAGTTCTATTTTTTAGCTATTTTACTACATAGTGTTTGTTTTAATTTCAGGTCTATCTTTGAGGAAAATGAAGGATTTAAGCTTAAAAAGAGCAAAAACAAAGTTTCAAGTCAAAAAGAGAAACAAAGAGCTGAAAAATATAAGAAAAGCCAAGCAAAGCTGTTTACCCAATGGTTGCACGACCCGTGCTGGATTTAGAACGACCCGTGCTGAACCCTTTTGATTAAATGCGCTGAAAGCCAACCTGATAGTCGCACGACCCGTGCTGGATTTGGCACGACCCGTGCCACTGCATCAGATTCCAAAGATGTTACAGTTTGCTCTTTAATGGCTTGTAAATTGTCTTAAGTGACTTGTCTCTTCTCTTTGGCTATATAAAGCACGAAATTCTGAGTGCTTAGACATCTTAGGCTATTGCAAACACTACTCAAAGTTTATTTCTAAGATTTTATGCAATTTACTTTCTTCATTTTAAGTTCTTGTTCTTTATAATTCTTGCACTTTACATTCTTGCAACTTTACTTTCTGTCCTTATTTTCCAAAGACCTTTATTTTCTGCAATTTACATTTTGTCATTTATCTTCTTGTTATTTATCTTTGATGTCTTCTTCTTCTTTTTCTAAGCTTTTGTCTACTATGATCATGTGTGAGTAGACCTCTTTAGTCTTGGGATTGTGGGAAACAATTCAATGATGGATCCCTAAACAATTCCAAGACTAAACTCTATCTTATTAGAACTTGATTTTTAATCTAGCCTCATCATTCTTATTTCATAAATCAAATATCAAACGAGGTACCGGAGGGTGAAGTTTGATATTGGACCTATGAGGTTAGACAAGGCAATCAAAGCATGAGAATAGCTTTGAGTGTCTTGGGACAATAAGGTTGGGCTTAATGGGTCTCTGCGATGATCAACCATGAGAATAGGCTTGATCATTGTTTCGAGACACATTCTTGTATTCCGAGAGGAAACTTGAATTACACCAAAAGAATACCTTGTCCTTAAAGACAATTTCAATATAAGATAGAGGATAGTTAAGGGATTGTTAAATTTCCATCGTTGTGATTTGTCCCATAATCCTGAGACACTTTTATATTCTACATATTAATTAAACAAATATTCCTTTTTCCTAAAAATCATTTCCTTTTAGCTAATCACCACTGAAAAATAAATTGGTAATCACAAAAGTCTCTGTGGGATCGATACTTTTTATTACGCGATAGAACCGTGCACTTGCGGCCTATCAAGTTTTTGGCGCCGTTGCCGGGGACTTTTGTGATATTGATTGATTTTTTGGTATCGGTTAGACTAAATGTTTTATTTTTCTTGTTAATATGAATAAGCATGTATTTACATTCTCCAAGGAGGAATGGGAATATTTTGAGGAATCTTTGCCACCACCACCACGTTGCTATAAAGGGTTTCATAAAAATGTATTTACATTCTCCAAGGAGGAATGGGAATCTTTTGAGTCATCTTTGCCACCACCACCACCTTGCTTAAGAGGGTTATTCAAAAAACTACAAGAAACACAATTTGAGAAAAATATTGTAGTTGAGGTAGATCAAAATAATACTAAAGTGGTAGTGCCAGATGATTCACAAGAGATATACCATGAGATGGAGAACATAATGGAAACTGAAATTTCTTCATTGGATAAATATATGGGTTTAAATGAATGTGTTGATGTCAAGATCTTGTGCCCTTTATCTTATTTTTCACATTCCTTTGTAAAAATAACATTTGATCTAGGAGGAATTGAAAATAGGATCTTATTGCTTACACAACTTCCTTTTTACAAGCCATGGGATCCTGGAATATGTTTTCATTCTTCATGTGTCACTTGGTCTTTATGCTTCAAGCAATGGGACCCAGAATAAGTCTATAAAGGGCAAAAGTCAAGCTAATGACCATAAAAGAGCGGCATGCGTGGGAGGCAACCCACAGTTTACCTTTTGCATTGTTGGAATAAGAAGGAAAGCCGCAAATGCTAGTCAATGTGAGCTTTCTTTACCCTTCTCATGTGCTTTTCATTTTTATACATTGAGGACAATGTCTAGTCCAAGCATGGGGGTGCTTTAGTCTTTTCTTCTTCTTTATTTGGTAGTTGAGTCATCTTCTCCTCCTCCTATGTGATAGATCATTGTGAAACTTTAAAGAATTTTTTTATGGCATTTCTGTGATAATTTTTTGATTTTCAGCAATTTGAATGTTATGGATGGTGTTCAACTATTAGATATGCTTGTTGATATTTACTGTTGGGTTCACACACACACACACACTGCTAAGACAGGTTTCTGGTACTAGGATCTCTTAGAAAGATTGAAAAAAACCACTTAGTTCCCTTGATGACACTTACTGCATTTTGGTTACTGGAGAAATGTTTGTGTTGGGCTTCTTAAAAAGAGCAAGAAAATGGAAAGATCTTAAAAAAGATAAAAAAATGAAAAGCAAAAAATAATTTAAGCAATTTAGCCCAACATCCCTTTGAGGTCATAGGTTACTAGGGAAATACTTTGAGTACCCTTTTGAGGCTTCATAAGTTACTAGGGAAATACTTTGAGTACCCTTTTGAGACCAATTGACTCTTTGGAAAAGAGGCACTCCTTTGAGACCAAGTGTGGCAATTGCATTGTTTGCATATAAGTGGATGACCCAAGCAAAAGATGCTAGGGAATTTGACTGTTGATATCTAACTTGTTGTTCTAGTACCACAAAACTGATCTTCTCTGCACATAAAGCTCAACAGAAAAGTTTCTTAAGCTGAGAAGAAAAATGTTGTTGGATACCGCCAGATCATTTCTAATTCATGTGCTAAGCCGATAATTTTCATTCAAAGATTTGCCAAATAAATTGTAATGTTTTGCTTGAGGACAAGCAAAGACTCAAGCATGGGGGAGTTTGATAAATCTCAAATTTAGTGTCTTTTTAGTGTTCATTTTCATATAGTTAGTATAGCAATTTAGTTCTATTTTTTAGCTATTTTACTACATAGTGTTTGTTTTAATTTCAGGTCTATCTTTGAGGAAAATGAAGGATTTAAGCTTAAAAAGAGCAAAAACAAAGTTTCAAGTCAAAAAGAGAAACAAAGAGCTGAAAAATATAAGAAAAGCCAAGCAAAGCTGTTTCTACCCAATGGTTGCACGACCCGTGCTGGATTTAGAACGACCCGTGCTGAACCCTTTTGATTAAATGCGCTGAAAGCCAACCTGATAGTCGCATCGACCGTCTTTGGATTTGGCACGACCGTGTGCCATCGCATCGATTCCAAAGATGTTACAGTTTGCTCTTTAATGGCTTGTAAATTGTCTTAAGTGACTTGTCTCTTCTCTTTGGCTATATAAAGCACGAAATTCTGAGTGCTTAGACATCTTAGGCTATTGCAAACACTACTCAAAGTTTATTTCTAAGATTTTATGCAATTTACTTTCTTCATTTTAAGTTCTTGTTCTTTATAATTCTTGCACTTTACATTCTTGCAACTTTACTTTCTGTCCTTATTTTCCAGCACCTTTATTTTCTGCAATTTACATTTTGTCATTTATCTTCTTGTTATTTATCTTTGATGTCTTCTTCTTCTTTTTCTAAGCTTTTGTCTACTATGATCATGTGTGAGTAGACCTCTTTAGTCTTGGGATTGTGGGAAACAATTCAATGATGGATCCCTAAACAATTCCAAGACTAAACTCTATCTTATTAGAACTTGATTTTTAATCTAGCCTCATCATTCTTATTTCATAAATCAAATATCAAACGAGGTACCGAGAGGTGAAGTTTGATATTGGACCTATGAGGTTAGACAAGGCAATCAAAGCATGAGAATAGCTTTGAGTGTCTTGGGACAATAAGGTTGGGCTTAATGGGTCTCGATGATCAACCATGAGAATAGGCTTGATCATTGTTTGAGACACACATTCTTGTATTCCGAGAGAGAAACTTGAATTACACCAAAAGAATACCTTGTCCTTAAAGACAATTTCAATATAAGATAGAGGATAGTTAAGGGATTGTTAAATTTCCATCGTTGTGATTTGTCCCATAATCACGAGACACTTTTATATTCTACATATTAATTAAACAAATATTCTTTTTCCTAAAAATCATTTCCTTTTAGCTAATCACCACTGAAAAATAAATTGGTAATCACAAAAGTCTCTGGGGATCGATACTTTTATTACGCGATAGAACCGTGCACTTGCGGCCTATCAAGTTTTTGGCGCCGTTGTCGGGGACTTTTGTGATATTGATTTATTTTTTTGGTATCGGTTAGACTAAATGTTTTCTTTTTCTTGTTAATATGAATAAGCATGTATTTACATTCTCCAAGGAGGAATGGGAATATTTTGAGGAATCTTTGCCACCACCACCACGTTGCTATAAAGGGTTTCATAAAAATGTATTTACATTCTCCAAGGAGGAATGGGAATCTTTTGAGTCATCTTTGCCACCACCACCACCTTGCTTAAGAGGGTTATTCAAAAACTACAAGAAACACAATTTGAGAAAAATATTGTAGTTGAGGTAGATCAAAATAATACTAAAGTGGTAGTGCCAGATGATTCACAAGAGATATACCATGAGATGGAGAACATAATGGAAACTGAAATTTCTTCATTGGATAAATATATGGGTTTAAATGAATGTGTTGATGTCAAGATCTTGTGCCCTTTATCTTATTTTTCACATTCCTTTGTAAAAATAACATTTGATCTAGGAGGAATTGAAAATAGGATCTTATTGCTTACACAACTTCCTTTTTACAAGCCATGGGATCCTGGAATATGTTTTCATTCTTCATGTGTCACTTGGTCTTTATGCTTCAAGCAATGGGACCCAGGAATAAGTCTATAAAGGGCAAAAGTCAAGCTAATGACCATAAAAGAGCGCTGCGTGGGAGGCAACCCACAGGTTTACCTTTTTGCATTGTTGGAATAAGAAGGAAAGCTGCAAATGCTAGTCAATGTGAGCTTTCTTTACCCTTCTCATGTGCTTTTCATTTTTATACATTGAGGACAATGTCTAGTCCAAGCATGGGGGTGCTTTAGTCTTTTCTTCTTCTTTATTTGGTAGTTGAGTCATCTTCTCCTCCTCCTATGTGATAGATCATTGTGAAACTTTAAAGAATTTTTTTATGGCATTTCTGTGATAATTTTTTGATTTTCAGCAATTTGAATGTTATGGATGGTGTTCAACTATTAGATATGCTTGTTGATATTTACTGTTGGGTTCACACACACACACACACTTTGCTAAGACAGGTTTCTGGTACTAGGATCTCTTAGAAAGATTGAAAAAAAACCACTTAGTTCCCTTGATGACACTTACTGCATTTTGGTTACTGGAGAAATGTTTGTGTTGGGCTTCTTAAAAAGAGCAAGAAAATGGAAAGATCTTAAAAAAGATAAAAAAATGAAAAGCAAAAAATAATTTAAGCAATTTAGCCCAACATCCCTTTGAGGTCATAGGTTACTAGGGAAATACTTTGAGTACCCTTTTGAGGCTTCATAAGTTACTAGGGAAATACTTTGAGTACCCTTTTGAGACCAATTGACTACTGGGAAAAAGAGGCACTCCTTTGAGACCAAGTGTGGCAATTGCATTGTTTGCATATAAGTGGATGACCCAAGCAAAAGATGCTAGGGAATTTGACTGTTGATATCTAACTTGTTGTTCTAGTACCACAAAACTGATCTTCTCTGCACATAAAGCTCAACGAGAAAAGTTTCTTAAGTTTGAAGAAGAAAAATGTTGTTGGATACCGCCAGATCATTTCTAATTCATGTGCTAAGCCGATAATTTTCATTCAAAGATTTGCCAAATAAATTGTAATGTTTTGCTTGAGGACAAGCAAAGACTCAAGCATGGGGGAGTTTGATAAATCTCAAATTTAGTGTCTTTTTAGTGTTCATTTTCATATAGTTAGTATAGCAATTTAGTTCTATTTTTGAGCTATTTTACTACATAGTGTTTGTTTTAATTTCAGGTCTATCTTTGAGGAAAATGAAGGATTTAAGCTTAAAAAGAGCAAAAACAAAGTTTCAAGTCAAAAAGAGAAACAAAGAGCTGAAAAATATAAGAAAAGCCAAGCAAAGTCAAGCTACCCAATGGTTGCACGACCGTCTTTGGATTTAGAACGACCCGTCTTGAACCCTTTTTTGATTAAATGCGCTGAAAGCCAACCTGATAGTCGCACGACCCGTGCTGGATTTGGCACGACCCGTGCCACTGCATCAGATTCCAAAGATGTTGCAGTTTGCTCTTTAATGGCTTGTAAATTGTCTTAAGTGACTTGTCTCTTCTCTTTGGCTATATAAAGCACGAAATTCTGAGTGCTTAGACATCTTAGGCTATTGCAAACACTACTCAAAGTTTATTTCTAAGATTTTATGCAATTTACTTTCTTCATTTTAAGTTCTTGTTCTTTATAATTCTTGCACTTTACATTCTTGCAACTTTACTTTCTATCCTTATTTTCCAGCACCTTTATTTTCTGCAATTTACATTTTGTCATTTATCTTCTTGTTATTTATCTTTGATGTCTTCTTCTTCTTTTTCTAAGCTTTTGTCTACTATGATCATGTGTGAGTAGACCTCTTTAGTCTTGGGATTGTGGGAAACAATTCAATGATGGATCCCTAAACAATTCCAAGACTAAACTCTATCTTATTAGAACTTGATTTTTAATCTAGCCTCATCATTCTTATTTCATAAATCAAATATCAAACGAGTGCCGAGAGGTGAAGTTTGATATTGGACCTATGAGGTTAGACAAGGCAATCAAAGCATGAGAATAGCTTTGAGTGTCTTGGGACAATAAGGTTGGGCTTAATGGGTCTCTGCGATGATCAACCATGAGAATAGGCTTGATCATTGTTTCGAGACACATTCTTGTATTCCGAGAGGAAACTTGAATTACACCAAAAGAATACCTTGTCCTTAAAGACAATTTCAATATAAGATAGAGGATAGTTAAGGGATTGTTAAATTTCCATCGTTGTGATTTGTCCCATAATCCTGAGACACTTTTATATTCTACATATTAATTAAACAAATATTCCTTTTTCCTAAAAATCATTTCCTTTTAGCTAATCACCACTGAAAAATAAATTGGTAATCACAAAAGTCTCTGTGGGATCGATACTTTTTATTACGCGATAGAACCGTGCACTTGCGGCCTATCAGGGCTTAAAGCCCAAAAGAGATTACACAGGAATTACACGAGGAGTAGAAACTCCAACAACATCAGCGTCAACAAGTAAAGAAATTATAGGAGGCGGTGAATCAATAAGGAAGGAGCCCTCCGGTTAGGTGCATCCCAAGTTTGCAAGCGCATCAGCAACTTTATTGGCTTCTCGATAGATATGCAGAACGCGCACATTTGTAAAGCAGGCGAGAAGTTGTCTAATTCTCCTCACAAGTGGTCTACCATCTATGCTCCCCTCGCTAGTGCCGTTGAAGCAAGTAACCACCATGCTTGAATCCAGTTGAAGCTCGATAAAAGTGCATCCTTTACCAGCAGCAAGGTTGATTCCGTCTATAATACCCCATAGCTCTGCCAAATAAGCTGAATCCACATGTAACCGACGTGCCGTACCACAGATCCAATGCCCAGCCGAGTTGCGCACAACAACACCACAGCCTGCAACTCCAGAACTAGCCTTAAACGCACCATCAGTGTTAATTGCCACCCATCCAGAAGCAGGTGGTTTCCATTGCACAAGAACTTATTGACTTATGCGCTCCTGTGTAGAGGATAATTGCCTACGTAACTCATAATTCATGGCATGGTGAGTGACTATCCGAGACGGAAAGCTTGGCCGAGTATAGTCTTCATCATGAACCTGTTTATTGCGCCAATACCAAATATAGTAACAACCTGTAGCCCAAACATCGCACCATTGAAGCACAACTTCAAGCTTAGTAGAGTTACGCATATTTCCATCAAGCCAATCAAGTAATTCGACCCCATAAAAGTCAGACCGAAAAGCAAGAGGGATGAAAGAATTCCACAAAGTTGTGGCAAGAGGGCAATCCCGGAGCACATGTAGAATTGATTCAGGGGTGCGCTGACAATGTTTACAAAAAATATCACCATTTCCCCACCGACCACAATACTCTTTTGTCGCAAGTTTACCATGAAAGAGTTGCCAAACGAAGCAACGAATTCTTTCTGGTACTTGGAGTTTCCAAATCTTCCCCCAGCAATCTAACTTTAAAGACTGGTCGAAATTGCACAATAGACTATAGGCGAGAGACACAGTGAAGTCCCCTGATCCTTCCCCCGGCCAATACCTCTCATCTGGGCCATCATGAGGTAAAGGCGCTGGGTGAGCAGCAATTTTCAACAATAAATCCGAAGGAACAAAGCCGGATATAGCATTAAGGTTCCAATTACCTTCATTGTTAACAAGATCACTGACATTCCAATCAAGCACTTTAGGTGGGAGATTAGATACATGATCAATGAGCCGGATGCTAGAATTAATCCATTTATCATTCCACAAATTGATGTTGGACCCATTTCCAAGAGACCAAGCTTCAAAGGAGCTCAAAGGCTGCCAGCACCGATGTATTTCCTTCCACAAAGAAGAATCAGTTACTTTTGTTTGAAGTTGTCCAGCTTCCAAATGACCTCGACCATACTTCCCATTCAAGACCCGAGCCCACAAGCTGTTAGTTGGCGTTTTAAGGCCCCATGCAAGCTTCATGATGCACGACTTATTCATGTTGACAAGATCTCTAATTCCCAAGCATCCAAAACTCTTCGGCAAGGTTAAAGTATTCCACTTGATCAAATGCATACGCTTGGATTCATCCGTGTCTCCCCAAATAAAACCTCTCTGTAACTTTTGAATCTCATGCAAACAACTCTTAGGGATCGGAGTTGTCATCATAGAGTAAACCGGAATAGCCTGGATGACGGATTTTGATAAAGTGACTCTTCCCGCAAAGGACAAATGCTTAGCTTTCCAACCCGAGAGTTTGTCCTTCACTTTATTAATAAGATAACTAAAGTCATTCTTCCTTGGGCACTTGCCAAGCAGAGGGACTCCCAAGTATTTTCCCATAGAAGCGCTAATTTTGAAACCAGAAAGTCGAGCTAACCTGGTGCGTTGCACAAGGTGCACATTCTTGGAAAAAAAGATATGGGTCTTCTCTTTGCTAACCATCTGGCCAGACACAGAACAGAAAGTATCCAGGGTATTGATAACACTATGCATATTCTCCTCCGTAGCTTTTCCAAACAGAAGAAGGTCATCTGCAAACATAAGGTGGGAGATTTCTGGGCCTTGTCTACCTACCTTAATAGGCGTCCAAGCACCAATATCAACTTGCTCGGCAATCAGATGAGTCAATCTATCCATGCACAGGACAAACAACTAAGGGGAGATAGGATCCCCTTGCCGGATACCACGCTGGGGAGAAAAGTAATCCAGGACGTGAAGAATAAGAAAATCTTTTTTGTTTTATGTTTTTTCCTTACTTGTGCTGGATTTAAAAATATTTTTCGTTTTTCTCTATCTATTTCACATCTTTAACTAGTAAAAACAATTCAAGAAACTAGGAAGGACAACAAAAAAAAGAAGCTTCATCAATTCAAAAGAAAAAAATGCCAAATTATCAATTAATGGAATAAGGAAAGAGAGGGATTCGAACCCTCGGTACAAAAATTCGTACAACGGATTCCAATGCTTTAGTCCACTCAGCCATCTCTCCCCAATTCAAAAAATTGAATTATTATGTTTATGTTACATCGGATAAACAAAAAGTAGGACTTGAAAAAACACTACAAGAAAATCGTTGATTTGCCACGGACATTTCCGCCGCAAATGTACAAATTTCCGTGGCAAAACAACATTTGCACGGACCAAAAATGGTGGCAAAAACGCTCGTCGCAAATCGTTTGCCACGGACTTTTCCGTGGCAAATTTTTCCGTCGCAAACCCGTGGCAAATCCGTCGCAATTATCCGTGGCAAAGTCGTCGCAAATTTCATCGCAAATCCGTCGCAAAAATTAAAAAAAAAATTAAAAAAAATTAAATCATAATTTTAATTCTTCAACCCATTCATTAGTCAATGTTATCATCACAATTATTTAGAATCAAACTCCTACACTTGAAATTTAGCTAGGAGATATTAAAAAAAATAAAGGATAATATGATTAATAAGACTACAAAATCATTTCACACAAAACTAATGGAACTGTGGCCGAGTATTTATTAACAAATTTATTACAAGACTATCAAAGAAAGAGTGCAAACTTTAAGTGTTAATAAGTGGAATCCAATGAGAAAAATTATAATAGAGATAAGAATCTTGCGATGCAATCTACCTTCCTCTCAAAAAGTACATGAGCACATAACCAAGTGATTCCATATCATCTCTTCTGCTTTGTTCTGCAAGAATGATCAGAACGAGATATATTTTAAATTTACGTTCACTTTGAATCTAAAATTGTTAAGAAAACATATTGATTAGTAGCTGCAAAAAATAGCCTCACTCACCAACTCCCAGATGAGTATTAACACTTGCATACCGAGCAGTTCCAGTAAGGTTTTTGTTTTCCCTGTGAACAAAAGTATCATGACACGACCATTAACTAAACAAAAGGAGAGAAGTGAGTGGGACAAAATCATTAATTTTTATATTCAGAGATACATAAACAAGTTATGGGCTCGAGAGGATGACACAAACGAGACGATTTACTTGTAAGTGCGAGCGGCAGTGAAAGTTCAAGTTTTGGAATATTATTTTGAATGTTGGTTCGGGTTAAAAACTAGTAAAACTCAAGTGGCATGTTGTTAGGAAAATAACGGAGCTCAGTAACTAATCGTGTAGATGATAGGGGACCACATACCCAAAGAATGAAAATAGAACACACTCTCAGAGCTTTGCTAAATACAATATCAAATAAGGTACCACATAAGGTATATGCTTGTGTGTCCGAAGGTCACGATACTTTTTGCAAGGCCATAATCAATTACGTATACCTTCAATGTAAAAAACGAGAAATTTTTGACACGAAATTTCAGATTATTGATATTAAACAAGAGAAAGCGGAACATTAAGAAAAATCGGTTTAGCTTTTAAATACATGAAACGTGTCTAGAAGTAAGCAAACCCGGACACATTGCAAATTGACTTCCTTTTTTCTCGACTTAGGTCTTACAAACCCGAGTACCTATGACATTGTTTGGGTCTCAACTTGTTTGGTAACCTTTATGCTTAACTTGGTTTCCAGAATGGCTTATTATGACCTCACCTTAAGTTGATTAGGATAGTAAGTAGTTGGTTCTTAGGAAATACCAGAGTACCAACTTCATTAAATTATTATTAAGAAAATATAGATGAATTAGATGTACAAAGAAGCCAAGCCTTACTGCACAAAGAAAAATAATCGGACAAATCTTTGACTGCATCGATATTATTAAATGCTGAATTTTACAGCATTCAAGTTCTGAATATTACTACCTCTGGTTCATTTTATAAGAAACGAAAGGGTTCCTTTTTGCGGTCCTATTTATAAGAAACATAGACCTATTTTCAGTAACATTAATTGCTAAATTTCATTTATACCCTTACTCCCTCTGGACCTATTTATAAGCAAAAAACTACTTTTTAGATTCATTGGAAAACAAATGTATCTAGACTATAATGTAGTCCAAATACATTAGTTTTCCAATGAACCTAAAAAGTGATTTTTTGCTTATAAATAGGTCCGGAGGGAGTATTTTATAAAGCATATCAATGAGACACTGGCCAATTCCCCATGCAACTGGAGTAGTTTTTCACATGAGAGTCGCTAAAGGACGCCATGTTCAAACATTTAAAATCATGGGTATTTTTTGGAATAACATTTAATTTTAGATGGTTTGAATGCTTTATTCCTTGATCATGATATAAATTTGTCACTTGTTTCTTATATAAACCTATCCAATGGCTACTGGACACTACAAATCAATAGGGATTGACAGCACAACAATGATGCTTTCATAATTCTACTAATTTGAATGAAAAGCTTTTGATCATAATCTTCATTTTAAATCACAATCAAACAATGCAAGTGAGGAGCCACCCATAAACAACCAACCAATGAAGGTTGAATTTAAATAAATGCGGGATAGACAAATAGACTGATTTTCCTTACGGTCTAAGCCCATTAAAAAGTTGTCGGGCTTTATGTCACGGTGCGAAAAACCGGGAGTGCATGTACTCAACTCTGTTTATCTAGGTGGATCAAATTGGTCAAACGTAAAAATCCAAAGAGCTTTCTATTAAAACTTAAAAGTATAATGTTACTAAAATTAGAGTAATACTTACTAGCCGATCTGCAAGCATCGTAATCATTTTGAGAGAGAATTTCCTATTGCAATAGTTAAACAAGTCTTCAAGACTTGGTCCGAGGAGGTCAATAGCCATGGCATTATAGTCGCCCTCAACTCCAAACCATTTTAAATGGGGTATACACGCTTCAAAAAATAAAAATTAAAGATGGACACAATAATTAGACAAGCTCATAAACTACTAATTTTACTACCTGGTCGTCTTGCCTACAAGAAAAGAAGTTGAAGAATTATAAATCGGGAAGAGAAAGAAAAGAATGAAACTTACTTCCCCCCTGAAGAATCATGTACAATTTTGACTCATAGTGAAGTTGGGGATGCTTGGTCTTCACAGATTCCTAACAAACAAAGCAAGTGAATGGAAAAAGAATTGGTAATAGATCACCATGGAAACAAATAACAAATTGTCCAAACTCAAAGCTAAATGAATACAGAACAAAAATGCTGGATAAAGTTATGTTCTCACAGAACTCAACTTTAAGACATGAACCAGTTGTTTAAAAGGTCGGGCCGGAAAAAGAATATGTTGGCCCAACAAAGGTGGATTGATATTGAAGCATGAAACAAAGATGTCAAATATTGTATTTGTATGCAAATCAAATATTACAATGTGATCTTTTTTCTCTGTTTTCCACTTTTGCTAATGAGATACAAATATACTCTAATAATCATAAAATATATACTTTGTGCCAAGACTCTAGGTAATGTTTCACAATCACCTAATCATAACAGATACAACCAAATAGCCTTAGTGGCATGCCTAATGGCTAATGTTTCATAAAAATAACTAGATACAAAACACTTCACTTCTACTGACAATAAAACCAATATATGCACTAGAGAAATAAAACATCAATAACGATAAGGTGTGAAGTCAAATAGAAGTCAATAAGCGCACTCAAAAGCTAACAAACTTCTTCCTCTCGGTTTGCACATTAACACCAAACACACGAAGCATCGGAAAAACAAACGAAATGAGAAGTCCAAACTATTCAAACTAAACAAGGCTGCTAATGCTACCAAAAAAAAATTGATAAGGTGCATACCCAAATAAAGCTCTCCAAATGATCCACTCCCAATCTTCCTCCCAAGCTTGAATTTTTTAGGTTTCGCACAAACTGAGGATGACGATTTTGAGGTTGGGTTCCATTGATGCAAGCTTTGGAGTGGAGAAGATGAGGGGTCTAGGGTTTGTTGGTGAGAGAGAGAGAGAGAGAGAGAGAGAGAAGTGAGAGTGAGGAGAGTGCAGTGGAGGTTGAGGGAGGGCGGAGGTGAGGAGAGTGAAAGGTGGAGAGTGAGCGTGAGAACGATCGAAGGAGGGCGGAGGGAGAAGGTCGGAGAGGAGGGCGGAGGGAGAAGGTCGGAGGGAGAACGAAGGTGGAGAGTGAAAGGAAGAGACGTTCTGAACGTTCTGATTTTATCTATTGGGCTCTTTTTATTTTGACCAATGGGTTGCCACGGATTTGCCACGACATCTCCGTGGCAAATGTCTGTCCTTTCACATGTCCGTGGCAAACCCGTGGCAAACACCAGCGGGAAATTTCGCGCGTCTATTTTTTACTCATGCCGTCGCAAATCCGTGGCAAATTACTGACGGAATAAGCTCCGTGGCAATTGCTGGTGACTAAAACAAACTTTTCTTGTAGTGAAAAAAGCCTTCTTTATATCTTATCTCTTTTTTTTTCTATTTGATTTCTATTCATTATTCTATCTTTAGTTTGTTTTTTATACAAGCAGATCCCGGCTAGATACTGGCATGGCTCTTTTTTTCCCATAAATGCTGGATAAGAACGATTTATTTGGATTTGAAAAAAAAAATTTGTAAACTTTTAATTAATTGAAGCATGATCAAACAAAAATAAAAGTGACTTTTTGATCTTATCTCATTTTGGTTCTATATCATAGGAATCAAAAAGTCATTTTTTATTCCTCCTTCTTTTGTTTTCGAGTAATGTATCTTAAAAAAGGAATGAAACTGTGGATTCTTGCACAAGGCATTTTTGTGTTATGAATTAAGTAATTATATCGAGATGTATCTATCCAAAATACACACGTGTAAATAACTTAGAGATTAGAAGGTACAAAATCATGTCTTAAAATAGGAGAACTAAAATTATGGTTCCATATACATCAAACATAACAAAAGACAACATAAGGGAAATTCCATTTTAGACTAAAAACAATAGTGTAAATTACCAATATTAAATTAAAATGACAATCTTGGAAAGAAGATAAACTTTTAGACTTATTAAATGATAATAGTTTATTTCAATGTCATTCATTTGTATGTTAGATGTCTGGTTTTTTCTCTTATATTGTGGACCAGAGGGAGTAATTAATATTCTTTATTGTGAAAAAATAACTTTATAATTAAAGTTCATATAAAAAAGCACTTTTAAAATGTTATTTAAAGATTTTAAGAAAAGTTAAATAATTTAAACTTTAAAAATCCAATCCGCTTAACAAGGAAACAAAATCAATAATTTATTTCCTTGTTACCCCGTATATTACGAATAATTTAATGACATCTTCAATTTTTTTTTTTGACCAATTAATGACATCTTTAATATGTAGTTGATTTCATTTATATCCGTATATTAAGACATTAATGAAATAAAAAAAAAACGGCTTTCTAACATAATCTGCGAACATCACAATTATCATTACTTTAGACATTTTTTATATATTTTCCATTTAAAATATTCTAGACAGTGCTAATTTTTTTTAAAAAATATTTCATGTTTGAAAGTTTTAACTATTATCATTAATGAATAAGAAAATCCCTTCTAACATAATCTCAAAATATCTCAATTATTATCACTTTTTAAAGACTTTGTCAAAAAAAAATCTCTTTAGGTCAAACAAATAATTCTCTTAAACAAATATTTCTAATGTGTCTAATATTTCTAAAAAAAAAGTAACCTTTCTTGCCATTATAAATAGTCTTTAGTTGATCCATGTCCATCTTCCAAAACAACATGACTACCAACATCAACCGTTTTTGTTTTATCTTTGCAATTCTTTGCATTGCTTCGGGTGTAGTGGCTTCAGGTAACAAATTTACTAATTTCATACTAACTCATCTGTTTGTATGATTTATCAATTTTTCTATACAAAATGAAATGGAATACCAATAGTGATAATATCCGCTACTTTTTACCGAATAAAATTTCAAAAATATAATATCGACACGGTTTCTCATGACATTATGTTATTTTGTAGGGGGAGCAACTCATCCGAGTCCTTCTCAATGGATTTGGTGTCAAGATAAAGAAGTGCCATGTCCAAATGATGCAGCTTGTTCAAATTACTGTTCAACCGTTCTAAAAATCAACAAGGGTGGAAAGTGTAACGCTCAAAACAAACTGTGTTGTTGCAACATTTAGTTCCATATTAGATCATTGTACCTTCTCGATGTGTTTGTATAGGTGTATCAACAAACACATTCTCTATGATTTTAATGGAAAAATAAATTCGTTTATTTGAATTTTAAATAATATTGTAATAATTTCATTTTACTAATAAATAAAAAAATTAAAATTAACTTTTATGCTTCAATTTTGTCCCGTTAATTCATAATTTTTTAGAAAAATGTCTAATTTTTGGCTTTTACGATTTAATTTATTTTGTTATAATTTGTTTAATTTAAAAGACAAAATATCTAAAACTAAATAAACAAGGGCTTAAAATTCATTGTTTAATTTTTTATTTACAAAAGAAATTAAATAAATAAAAAAACAATCTAGAAAAACATTATATAGGGCTGGTTTTCAACGAAATTAAACTAAGGGATATTATGCATCATTCGTATTATATTAGATGTTAGTATTATTAATTAAAACCTATAAGGCCAGATACATGATACGATACGGGAGAACTAAAATTATAGTCCCACATACATCAAACATAACAAAAGACAAAATACGGGAAATTCCATTTTGGACTACAAACAGAGTGTAAATCATCATTAAACGAAAATGACAATCTTGGAAAGAAAATAAATTTAGTCTTATTAAATAATAATAGTTTATTTCAATGTCATTCATTGGTATGTGAGATAATTGGTTTTTTCTCTTATATTGTGGACAAGAGGGAGTAATTAATATTCTTTATTGTGAAAAAATAATTTTATAATTAAAGTTCATGTAAAAAAGCACTTTTAAAATGTTATTTAAAGATTTTAAGAAAAAGCTAAATAATTTAAACTTTAAAAATCCAATCAGCTTAACAAGGAAACAAAATCAATAATTTAACTATGTTACTCCGTATATTACGAATAATTTAATGACATCTTTGATTTTTTTGATCAATTAATGACATCTTTAATATGTTAATATCTCAATTATCTTTAATTTCATTTATATCCGTATATTAAGACATTAATGAAATAAAAAAAAACTGCTTTCTAACATAATCTGTGAATATCTCAATTATCATTACTTTTAGACATTTTTTAAATATTTTCCATTTAAAACATTCTAGATAGTACTAATTTTTTTTTTAAAAAAAATATTTCAAGTTTGAAAGTTTTAACTATTATCATTAATGAAATAAGAAAATCCCTTCTAACATAATCTCAAAATATCTCAATTATTATCACTTTTAGAAATCTCTTAAAAACTTTGTCAAAAAAAATCTCTTTATGTAAAAAAAAATCTCTTAAACAATATTTCTAATGTGAAACTGTGAAAGAATTAACAATCACCGGTACAACAAAAAAGAGCAAAATAAGAAGATTTTATCTTAGAATGACCTGTCTAATATTTCTAAAAAACAGTAACCTTTCTTGCCATTATAAATAGCCTTAGTTGATCGATGTTATTTGTCCATCTTCCAAAACAACATGACTGCCAACATCAACCGTTTTTGTTTTATCTTTGCAATTCTTTGCATTGCTTAAGGTGTAATGGCCTCAGGTAACAAATTTACTAATTTCATACTAACTCATTTGTTTGTATGATTTATCAATTTTTCTATACAAAATGAAATGGAATACCAATAGTGATAATATCCGCTACTTTTTACCAAATAAAATTTCAAAAATATAATATCGACACGGTTTCTCATGACATTATGTTATTTTGTAGGGGGAGCAACTCATCCAAGTCCTTCTCAATGTCAAGATAAAGAAGTGTCATGTCCAAATGACGCAGCTTGTTCAAATTACTGTTCAACCGTTCTAAAAATCAACAAGGGTGGAAAGTGTAACGCTCAAAACAAACTGTGTTGTTGCAACATTTAGTTCCATATTAGATCATTGTACCTTCTCGATGTGTTTGTATAGGTGTATCAACAAACACATTCTCTATGATTTCCATTAAAACTAATGGAAAAATAAATTCGTTTATTTGAATTTTAAATAATATTGTAATAATTTCATTTTACTAATAAATAAAAAAATTAAAATTAACTTTTATGCTTCAATTTTGCCCTGTTAATTCATAATTTTTTAGAAAAATGTCTAATTTTTGGCTTTTATGATTTAATTTATTTTGTTATAATTTGTTTAATTTAAAAGAAAATATCTAAAACTAAATAAACAAGGGCATAAAATTCATTGTTTAATTTTTTATTTACAAAAGAAATTAAATAAATAAAAAACAATCTAGAAAAACATTATATAGGGCTGGTTTTCAAAGAAATTAAACTAAGGGATATTATGCATCATTCGTATTATATTAGATGTTATTATTATTAATTAAAACCTATGAAGCCCGGATACATGATACGATACAGGATACGACACAATATGGAAACGAAGATACAAATGTTTTTTTGAAAATCAAGATACGATGACAGGTATACATTTACAAAAAATTAAATTAAAATTTAGATATATAAAAACATAACAGAAAAAATAAAATAGAATAGAAATACAAATATAAAAAAAACAAAGATGAAAAACAGAATATTGCATTTCATAGAGATGAAAAAAACTGCCACAATAGATAATAAGAAAATCACACAAAATATATGGAGGAAAAGAAGAGTACCATCGACAGACCTATGTAAGCTTAATTTGAAACTAACCAACTTGCTTATACAGTGCTTATTGAGATTCAAATCTCATTTTGTGCTATTATTTCAGATAAAACCCAGACTATGTCATTCAAATTGGAGCTTCATTTTCATTTATGTTTTGGATGATTTATACTTGAATTCCAAGGGTTCGTTTGAGTTGCAAACAGGACAGTATTGGACATGACAGTACTGGACTGGACAACACTAGACAGACTTTTGTCCAGTACATTGTTTGGTGAACAATGAACAACACAAGCAAAAAAATGTAAATTTTACTATAATTTTCTTTTTAATGTTTATAATGATTTTATATAACATATATTATAATATAATTAAAAATTATAAAGAAAAACATACTATGGAGAGGATGGATGAGAGAGAGAAGGAGAGAGATGAGGGAGAGAGGTCATGAGATAAGAAGATACAAGAGAGATGAGAGGTAGAGGGGGGAGAGAAAGAGAGATGAAGGAGATAGGTCATGAGATGAGAATGTATTAGAGAGGTAGAGAAACAGATAGAGAAGAATAGGATGGAGAGAGAGAGAGAAAAGAATGAGATAGGAGAAAAAGAGGGATAATAGAGGAGAGAGAAAAATTATTGAATAGGAAATAAAAATGATATTCTGATTTTTTTTGAGTGATCAGGAAGTTGTACTGTGGGACAGAAAGTTGTACTGTGGTTTTGTGAGGTACAAAAATTTGGGTCTTTCTCCAGTCCCTTGCCCTCATTTTTGTCCAGTATTGTGAACAGTTTTCAAATCAAATAGGGTACAACTAGTGTTGTCCAATCCAGTCCCTTACTGCTTAGCAAATCAAACGCACCTGATAACTCTATTTTATATAGAGTTATTCATCTATTTTAACTTAGGTTATTGTTTATTTTTCAAGTACATTAATATATAAATATAGCTTATTTATTAAGAAACAACATTTTAAGGATTCAAAAGGATTAGGATAATGAATTCGGCAAAATACACATATCTTGTTAGGTTTGATGTTTTTGTTCAGTGCAGCTACTTCAGGAGTGGCAACACTGCCTACACCAAGAGTGGCAACACTGCCTACACCGGCTAAAAACCAGCAGTTTGTACCAAAACATCCAAGGACCAATTTGATGCTTCCACACTTGATTTGTGACGTCATGCCTAGTCATCTGGAGCAGAGCCACTTGTAGAATTCGGCGACCACCATCAAAATCAAGTTGCAAAGCTCACTTACTCAAGGACATGTGGCACTTCTTTATTGGACCACCCCATGTGAGCTTTATGCAAAATGACCCAATTGAGCCACTTGCTCGATGGCAGGTCTGCAACTAACCATGGTTAAGCATCTCAGTTGATATTTCGCGCCAAAGGAAACCCCCCAAGGGAGGAAAGCTTTCTTGCCTATAAATACAAGCCATATCTTCACTTACAAATCATCCTTCATCCAAGTCTTAAAGGATCACTTAGTTTAGTTTATTTCTAGCTTAGTTTTAGTTTTTATTTAAGTTTTTGAAGAGAAGGAAGGTAAGGAAGTGCTCGACAACCACTCCCTTCACTTATACTTGGAGGAAACTTGTGTAAGGAACTCATCTTGTACTTCAACTTGGGAAACTCATGCAAAAGATCCCCTATTTGTGTAATCTCTATCCTTTTGAGTTCTTTTGCTATATTACTCATTTAATTATGCTCTTTGCAGATTTTCTCTATTATATTATGAGTAATATGAGCTAATTTTCCTTAGTTGAGATGTTGTAGCCTTGTAATGAACTTTTAAGTAAGTTATTATGGTTTATGTAGTGTATGCATTTTAACTCTTGTGTAATACTTCTTTCTAAGCTTATTCTGGAATTGATCACTTTAGAATAAGTAAACTTGTAGCAGCAGACATGGGCTACATTTATGAACTCAAGAGTTAATAAGAATGAGTGTTTGTAACAACATCTTTGTTAAACTAGCTTTAATGAGGAATTGCTTGTTAAAACCATGTTAAGTCCTAGACACAGGATAACATAGTTCTTAGGGTGATACAGTGGGAGCTTAAAAGACAAGAGTGAACCTATTTAGCATGCCTAGACATAGGAAGCTTTTAATGAAACTCTGAAGAAAGTGACTGAAAGGCACACACTATTGCAGCTGCATCCAGTGTTCCCACACTACATACTCCATTAAAACTCTTAGAAGTGATTTACTTGGTGAACACATCTCAACTATCTTATCTCACTGATTCCTTACACACATTTATTGTTTATAATTGTTTTATAAACCTTGAAACACTCCAACCAATTGTGAATAGTGTAGACACACTAAGTGTACACTTTGAACAATACAAAGTTTTCATAATCCATGTGGGTTCGACATTTTCTTATCATTATATTACTTGTTTGACTATGCATACTTGCATACTATTTTCCACACTAGCACCCCAAGACTTTGGTTGGATTATTACTCGGATTAGTTTGAATATAATTCAAGTAGGGGTGAAAATTTCTACCTGAATGCAAGAATCTAGTCAGTCAAAAAGGGTTGATGGTTTGCCAAAAAAGGAGGAGGGCACGTTGGTGCTTCTCAAACCCACTTAACCCAGCTCATATCAACCCATCAGGCCATTGGTGGGTTCCATAGCACGCCAAACCACCAACCTGCTTGGAATGTGAAACAGATTCAACTTTTCAATAATCACTCGTTATACATTGGTGAATGGGACCACTTTACCATCTCTAACGCAAAGAAGTGGTGTACTTGAAAAAAAAGAGGAATGAATACCGAACTTAGTCCCTAACAAACGGGGAGCACGTTAGTCCTTCTATTAGTTTTTGTAGAGACTGGGTCGTTTACTTGTTGATGTGTCACATTAAATTGATAATTTGGTCATTAGGTTCGCTTATAGGGCAATATTAGTGATTCAAATTTAAAATTACACATTTAAGTCCCTAACATTTCCAAGTCTTGGTCAAATTGGTCCCTCGTACCTGACTTTATATTTACCTCATCTTTTTCTCCATTTAAATAACTAATTCTTCTCCATTTAAGTCTCTAACAATTCCATTTTTTTTTGACCAAATTAGTCTTTCATGCCTGACTTATATTTATCCCATTTTCTCCATTTAAGTGCCCATTTAAGTTTGTAATATTTCCAAATATGGACCAAATTAGTCCCTCGCGCCTAACTTGTATTTAAACCACCCCCAGCTTAAGTTGTTTTCTTAACTTGTTAGGATGGATTCCCTTTTTGGTATACTAAATACATTATGTATGAGTCCTTTTATATTATTTTGTACTTGTGTTTTGAATAGATACTTTAAGTATGTAATCTTTTATATAGATGAACCATATTAGCTTGCATTTGAGCCATATTATATTTCATGACTTCTATGTCTCTATCTAGTGATGTAATCTTCACTTGTTGAGTCTCAAATTGATTCTGAGTCTCATACCACTCATTAACCCACTTGGTGGCTCACACCAAGTAGCTTGAACATTGAAAAAGTATTGAGAAGTTGCAGAAATGGAATCTCAAGCTAGATGAAGAGGACTCACTATTGCTTATCACGAAGTTTGTGTGAAAACATACGAAATTGTGGCTGGTGAAAGTATTTTGCTATGTTGGAAACGAATCAAAGATGGAAAAAATGCGTGTTAGAGCTCAAATGGAGAAGAAGATGAAGTAAATAAAAGTAAGACATGAGGGACTAGTTTGTTCCAAATTCGGAAACGTTACTTAAATGAAGAAAAAGATGAGATATATATAAGTCGGGCGCGAGGGATTAATTTGGCCCAAAATTGAAATTGTTAACTAGGGACTGAAATGGATACTTAAATGAAGAACAATTTGTGGTAAATATAAGTCAATTACAAGGGACCAATTTTGCCCAAAATTGGAAATGTTAAAGACCTAAATGGGTACTTTAAAATCCGAATCACCAATATCACCACATAAGTTATCCAAACAGCCACATCATTGATTTAACGTGACACACCAACAAGAAAACAACTCAATCTCAACGAAAATCAACAGAGGGACTGACTCGTCCCATCCCATATCCCTTGTTTGTAATTGTCAAGGACTAAAGTTGTCAAGCTAGCTCGGGTAGCCTTGTTATCTGTTTATTCTCATACTTTTTTTGACATGCCGACATGTATTTCTTCTCTTATTATAAATGAAATGCAGGAGTTTCTTTTGGTAAAAAAAAAGTTGTTATTAAAATATTCTCATGACCAAATTGAGCACCAAAATTTTTGTCCGGATTAAATGATTAATGAAGTATTCATTCTAAAATCAGAAATGGAGTAGTTTTTCAAACAAGGGTTGAACTGTGAGTAAAAAAAAAATCAAGGGTTGAAGTTTAACCCGAAGAACCGGAACAACGAATATAGTGAGTAGCAGAGAAGTGAGAAAGAAACACTCACCGGCGGCACATACATGACTGGCGAAGAATACTCGGGACCTCCCGGCCCCAAACTCACCCGTCTCGTCTACTTCGTCGGCGCCGGAGGTAATCCAATTTCCGATCTCTCTCTCTCTCTCTCTCCATTACCTATTTACTGCGAATTGTATTAAATTTCATCGCGCTGTCGTGTTAACGGACGTTTTCAGTGGCATGCACCTTTGCAATCAACAAATGGCGCGAGTACGAGAGGAATACGTTCATCCGGCAGCAGCAGGGGGCGAAGGGAGTGGCAGAGAAGCCTGATTCGTCGGATTCTGTTGCTGTTCACAAACCACTCAAATAAGGTTAGGGTTTTGTATTTATTATTGTTATTGTAATTCGCAATGCTTCATTGATTTATGACCGATGTTTTGACTTGATCGGTGATTGTAAGACGATGATTTTACATCAAATGAAGTGTGTTATGTTGTTCTGGTTTATCTCCTTAGATTTGATTATTAACTTTGTGATTTTGAATGTGAAACTTTGCTTAGGTTAGGCAATTAGAGTCTTAAGGTAAAAGAAAACTTGTGGGAAGAGTCATAAGGTTGAGAAACTTGCTAGCGGTGAAAAAAATGTAGTTGCTTATAATTATACACATACACACAAAATGAACTTTATGACTTGACTGAGTTATTGGGAATTATTTGCTAATTTCGCCTTAATGTGTGATTTGAACAAATGGCTTACCGATGGACTTTAGAACAACTTTAGATTGAGTGCAATATGGCTCCTCAACGGTGCACCCAACGTTCAAGATTTTCTCTACAGAGTGGAATGTGGCAGAATTAATTTATCTGAATGATTTTTTTTTCTTTTTGAAAAGGCCACAAAGTTTTACTTATGATGAATATTTAGGGTACTCAAAACTCATTACAAAAGAACTGCGAAAGCTTGGAAACTAAATATTGTAAACCAAAACTCCAAAAGGTAGTAGGGTCGTCCTGTAGCCAACAATTAGTTAAAAAAAACCGCCTAACCTATAGCTCCTAAAGTCTTGAGATACACTCTAATGGCCCAACTTAGCCTTGACCAATAACCACGTCCATGAGTATCACAAATAGGGTCTCTAAAAGATCTAGTACTTATTTTAGAAGAGTATCTCATTCCTAGTTTTCCTGAGAGCCCAAAGGAATGATGTTTAACTGTAAGCTGTTGTGCAGCTCAAGAAAGAATGTTTATATATTTCTTGGAAGACTCAAAAAGATATTTTCGTTGCAAGTTGGCTAATGTTTAAAGGTTCATCTCTTCGCTATGTGTTTCCTATTTATTCCAGTTTAGTGATTAAAATAGATGATCCAACCATTTTCATTCTCAACCTACAAAGATCATGTCCAACATTGATTACCTTCTCTTTACATATGTTTGTCAATCATTACTATTTTGTTGTTTGACTTCTGAATGAAAGTTGATAAGTTGTTGCTTAGACACAAATCTAATGCCTGTGTTTTTAGGAACATTTACTAACATGGAGATAACTAGGTTAGAGTGGCCGCATCAGATTATATCTACTATTGCATACTAGATAAAATTGATCAAGCTCAACTCAGCTGACCTTATACCCCATTCTTCCTTTTTCTTGCTGAATCAGTAGAAGAAGCTCTACTTGGAAGTTGGAACTACCTAGCTGGAGTGAGTACAATTTCTGGGCTTTTGTACCCTAAATTTTTGAAATAAATATGTTGCCAAGAACTCTCGTAGGAAAATGTCAAATTTCCTTCATTCTAAAGTTTTGATGCAAAATCAGGAGTTTACCTTGTTTGTAAGTATTTGGTTCATTTTTTGGTTGCTTGAAAATACCAACAATCCCAAATTTTATCATGAAAAATATCCAATATTTGATTAGTACAACCATTCGTAACTATTGTTTGGATCAGAATATTAAACTTTTAGTATCCATATGAGAAATAGATAGTCACTCATTTGTTATCCAACTATTGATTATTTGATATCCAAAATCTGATTCATAAAATATTTGTTAGGAGCGGTCAGCCCCTTAAATGGATCTCCGATACCTTGAAGGATCTCCGATATTAATCATAAACATCATTTTCCACTTCTCTACCACTATGTTCTCAGTGAAAATAATTCTCTCTCTTTGCCTCTCCTTCCCTTGAAGCTCCCCCCCCCCCCCCCCCTCCTAACTCTCAAAGAGAGCCTTAGGGTCCAAGCAATGCCTCATGGTATGTGAGAAAATTGATCTATTGCCACAAAAATTGGTTGATTGGAGTACTAAAATGACACTCCTTCCTAAGATTTTTATTGTTGAGAAGGTGATCAAAGACCTATGTTGTCCATGGCATGATGCCTCAATGACTAAACTCGTTTGCAAAATCATTGGCTACAACACTATGAAAGACATACTAAGGAAAGTATGGTGGATGCACATAGGGTTTGGTATTTTCGACATCAACAACTGTATATGGTTAGGTTTGATGTGGATGATGATAAAAATGGAGTCATGGAAAGGGGTTTTTGGATGATCTCTTATTACTATTTTTTTTGTGAACGTCTTTTATCACTCCAGTTACAAATATTTGAGTAAAAACTGAGGTTTGTTACATCTTCCCCTCTTTACAATCTCAGACGACTTTCCAGTTTCCATATATCACTTTCTTCAATCCTCTTTGGCAATACTTCATAGGTCAGGCTATCTTTAAGTGGTACCACATCATTAGCAATCACATGTGGAGAGTCATGGACATGCCTGCGAAGTTGCAGGACATGAAAGAAAGTATGAAAGTTGGAAACATTGGTCCTTTAAGCTAGGAATGCAAAACTGACTCTTTTCAAAATTATCAGTAAACTCAATTGATTACTATACTTTTTGGGTGAAAGAAATAAGGATTGATGAGACTGAGAGAAACTTCCCATTCTTAAAAGTGTTTGGCACAAGCTTTAACAAGATGTTACGATAATATTCAAATCATGACATTCAAGGCTTAGACATTTTTAGTTGAGTGTTCTGTTCGCTTTAACAACTCAACAAAACATTGGTCGAACTATAATATAAGCTCTACATTGAACTTACCAATAACTTTGTGGCCTGCTAAGCTATCAAAAGGGCATGGGCCCAGTTTTTGATTGGCATCATGCACACATACGGTCTTTACTGATGCATCTGTTATCCAGAGAATTGATTCTTCCATCTTTTCATCTTGTATGGTTTTTTTTTGTGATGTTATGTAGCTTAATTTTCAAGTTTTTGTCTTATGCCAATGATAACCCTCCCAGTCTCAAAATAAGTATCATTTTAGCAAAACAAGCTTGTGTCAAAATATGTGTTATTTTTTTAAAGGCAATATTAGACTATTTATTCATTTTATATCCCAATTTAACATTGTGTACATCACTCGTAAGACATTATACTCCATTATGCTTCTTTTTTTTGACAACAGTCGATACTCAACGATGGATTAGGATAAAATTATAAAATTGTTTCATACTTTTATTTTATTCATTTATAGTTTTCTTAAACACTGAAAAATCTTAAACGATACTTATTTTAAGATGAATAGAGTGTCTTTGAAAGGAATAGGTATAGTACGCTTAAATAAAAGAAATATGATACAAGGTCGGTTATTCTCATATCCTATATTATCTCTATATTGAAAATAAATTCAAACCTAAATAAATATAGTGAAAGGAAAAGGACAAAATGAGCAACAGAATAAATATAAAAAAGTAGATAAGAAAATGAAGTGACATGGGATAGAGTCATGGAAATGATAGAACGTAAGCAATCAATTCATGTGTGAATTAACATGGTTATCGATTTCAATTTTGTTCCCATAAATATGTTTGAAAGTGGGGTCTAGAGAGGGATGTTTTTTCCCCAAATCTGATGGCTTACATGTTCCCGACAATGTCTGGGTGTCAAATGGGTATGATGGCCTTTCCTAAAATAGAATGATATGTCTTGATCAGTTCAAAGTAGTGCAGAGAACTATGAGATCCCAAACTATTTTCAAGGTTGGCACTCAATCAGAAGAACTCAAGGACACTAACCTACAAAACCCCAATGGTTTGTATTGATTAAAAATGATATCACTAGAAAAATAAAAAGTAGTGATAGCTCCTTTTATGAAAATAATAATAAAATGGTAAAATCTTGTTTTTTACACATGAAGAAGACTCATAAAATCACATAGTGAGTGAGGCATTAAAACCAAGAATCGTCTATTGTGGCGAATCTGACCAAGCTCACTCGACACTTAGCCCTAGTTTCGATTGTGGTGTGCTAACTGTTGTGTCCAAGTTAGTTTTTTTTACTCAATTGTGTCTGGTTTGATGATTTGTCAATCTTCCAATTTTTTTGTTACTGTGTCATTAGTTCGCATTATCCACCAGTTTTGCTAGTAATTAATCTTGTCGTGGAACCTGACAGGCTATGTGTATACCCCACGTATTCTTTTCCATAAAACATGACCCTTTGTACAACCACTACCACTAATTTTACTAGTAAAAGATAAAGAGAATATGTGTTTGAAAACAAGTGTCCGTAGCACACTCTAACACTGCTAGCGACACACTCTCTCTAATACTCATTTGTCAACACAACCTCTCTGATTAGTTGGATTTTAAATGAAATTTACTAAACCGTGTAGGTAAATTTGACATGAATTTCAATCAATATAAGAGGGTGTGATCAAAAGAGTATGCTAGAGAATGTGATGTTAGCAGATAAAAACTAAATTAAAGAGAGTTCTATCTCGTGTTCTTTATGGAAGGATGGAACACTTGTACCTACTTTATATAAAAACTAGGGTTAAATATGTTTTTGATCCCTATAAAATTTGGGTTTTTTTTTGTTTTAGTCCCTCAATAAAATTTCACCAACTTCTGGTTCCTATAAAATTTGAATTTTTAATCTAAAAAAAAAAATTGAATTTTTTTGCTTTTAGTCCCCGTGCTTCAAGATTTTTAATAGCGCTTATAAAAGGTCCAAAAACGCAATTAAAAGTCATGGAGCATTATTAAAAGTCATGAGGGATTAAAAGTAAAAATTTCAAATTTTATATGGACCAAAAGTTGGTGAAATTTTTTTGAAGGACTAAAAACAAAAAAAATCAAATTTTATAAGGACCAAAAACATATTTAACCCTAAAAATTATACAAAATGACATAAGTTTCCTGAGCAAATGACTACCTATTTTTTAATTTTTTTTTTAAAAAAAAGTAACATTTAATATGTTTCATTATGATTTCACCAAATCATCATAAAAATAAACATTTATCAAAAAAAAAAATTGAAAATAAAAAAGAGAGATGGAAGTAGTGAAAGGAAATGTCCCGATCAATGGGGGCAATATCCAATGAGAAGTGAAGGTTGAAAATTCACATGGCCATGTTTGTGTTGCTACACAACAAGTACTCGATGCCATCAAATAGAGAGGTACCGAAATCATGCAAAACTTTTAATAATGAAATGAAATCTCTGTTTGGCTCTCTCTGAGATATTGTTCTGAAGCTAGATATTGCTGCTCATCACTTGCAGCTTTTTTGTTTCTTTCTACCTTTCATTTCAAAACTATATGATATCCTTTTGTCAAAATATTCTTCTTTTTCCATGCATTCTCAAAAAAAATGTTTCTTCCCTCTTATCTTATGTGTTTAAAGAGAACTATTTATTGTCTCCACATGCACAGTCATACGGTTACACTTGAGTTCGAACCCAGAAGTTAGTGTCTCCATCTAACTGAAATTGTCGAAACCGGCAGTAGGAGACAATTCTTGACATGTTTTGATAACTTATTTAGTTAACTAATAAAAACATTTTATAACATATACAAAAAACAGAGAAATATTAAATAAAGTGACCTATGTTCTGAACAGTATAATTATAAATATGTGACAATGTGTGTTGTCTCCGTGCAAAGTGTCGTTTGGGAGCTGAAATCAGCAAAAGCAAAGAGAGGATATCATTGGCAAGTTTCGTGATTGTTCTAAATTTCTCACATCGTTTTCAAAGTGCCTAATATGGTGAAGAGGCTAGTCAAACAAATGAAAAAACTGAGTTTATAAAAACTCATTGCCATGGGAACGAATTGGAACAACTTAACTTTAATATGTAGTGGCCCCAATAGTACATTATTTTGTACAGTGACTATTATGAGTTTTGTGTTGGAACTTGAATCAATAATGCCCCAATGCCAGAGTAGATATGAATAATTTTTGTTGCTATAAGGTACGTCATGTAAGGCTGAATTTCAATTCCATGTTCGTTGAAGAGCTACACTAAACTTTCATTAATGACATGTTGGTGTAATGGAAATGGCTAATTGTAGAATAAACAGGGTATGTTTGATTTCAATGGATAATAGTTGGATCCTAGATGCATATTGTCAAGGTTGTTAAACTCTAGCTTTAACTCATGAAATTGCACGATTCAACGTTTTTAGGTCTTCAATTTGAATTAACTCTCTTGTCGACTCACTTCTGTGTAAACTCGGCTTTTTCGCGATTCTACTTAGTTGAAATTGTGAGTCAATTCGTAAACTCGACTGAGTTTAACTGATTTTACTCGGTATAAGTATTTAGGAACTAATGTTTTTATGACTTGGGGTGATTATTTATGTATTTTGATACAAGTCTATGACAATTTATTATGATGATTTTATTTTGCTTTATTATAGAGTTGAAATTTTAATATAATGATGCATTGATGGTATTATGTAACTATAGACACGTATGAGTCTATGAGTCGAGCTTAGCTCGGCAAAACGAGTTACTTAAACTTTCGATTTTGACAACTTTGCATATTATCAACGAGTTAGAAAATCATTGTCGTGGTAAATAATTCACGCATGCCTCAACGGGAAATGATCCTCCAAAGTGAAAAATAGCTTGAGGAAATAATGTGATATAATTTTCACCCTTAAAACTGCTGTCTCCATTTTATTGTATTGTAAACTCATTTTTCTCTCTCTTTTTGATGGATGATATTTAGGATTTCATTTGACTGTCATGTTAGATGAGAGAAGTCTTTCTCTACCTCAACACAACTCAAATTTCTAAATGAGATTGTCTTATGCTTACTCTTGTCCATTGTCAAGCATATAATATATCACTCGAAACTTGAAGTTTACTTGCAAGAGCCATTGTTGGACAATGGATTTTATATTAATAATACTTTTTTATAAACAAAAAAGATTTTTTAAAGCGAGTACAAGGAATACCGAATCAACTCGTTACATCAAAAAAGCGTAATTTTACAATGATAGAATATATCACATGGGTTTAGAGCTCTAATTGTAAAAAGATAATTTTGATTTCTTATTACTTCTATAAATAAACCAATTCTAAGACAATAATTTGTGCAACAACCACATTTCCTTAATATTGTTGGACCAATTGCCCACATATAGAAACAAATGCGTAATATCGTTGGAAACCGTTGTTAGTCTAAGAAAGATGTCTTAAAATATAAACAAAAGTGATCCACGATATTGGATTATGTTATTGTTAAACTCACAATGTGATAATTTTGTGTATTTAGGTGTCTTAAATTCACGGCTTATTTGAGAGACTAAAATTTATGATATTTTCAGCAACTATTTCCAACTTATTACAATAATTAACCTTTCCTAAATAGTTTATGAAAACAATTTACAACTTATATTAATTTAAAGAATCCCCCTTTTTAGTTCAAAATTAAGGATAATTACACTCACTTCTCACGAGTTTTGGTTAAACAATATGCATTGTCTTTATTTTAAAATGAGTGTTCACCACCACCCTTATAGGCGGATCTTCTTGAGAGCGGAGGGGTGCCATGATACCCCCCAATTTGTTAAAAATTTGCTATATATACATATATTCTATAAGCAAAATTAAGTCATATACAATTAAACGAACACTAACAGCAGTTGTAAAAGTGAAACACCTTAGGTTGAAAAGTGAAAACTATGTTATATATTTTTGGTACCCCCAATTTTTTTTTTCAAGATCCGCCACTTATTTGCTAGGATAGTTGCATTAACATATCCTAAGTTGTGTTTAAATGACATAACCACTATCTCTATTTTTATATAACACAAAGGGGACCCAACCTTAAACTTGGTAATATCCTAAGATGTGTATTGTATATATGTAATATAGGGGAGCTGGGTGTCTTTTACAAAATACAATATATGTGTCTGTGTTATATAACTAGAATCGAAGGTGAGTGCAAAATTCCCCTAGAAATTACTTATAGACATAAACATAAGCACTTAATTATATAATAAGTACGACGCTTAATTAAACTGTTTATTGAAACACAAGATATACTATACCAGTAACTTATGCAGCTGAGTTATAGGTAAACTAATTAATATGGTAGACATGCACACCAGGTGTAGAAGAATAATCACAACTAACTTTGAAGGTACATTCAAGGTACATTCAATCAAACAACAAATGGTTGAGGAGGGAGAAATATGCAATAAAATATATTGAAAACCATTCTTCTCTGTGAGAAGAAAATTTGAGACTACTAGCTAGTACTACTACTTACTATTGTCAATAAACAGATTAAACTATGAAAAAGTCACTAAATTAATATCAGATTAAGGAAATGATAAGGTCATAGCTTTTTCACCTATGACCAAGTGAAAGCCTTCATAAACATAAGAAATTTATAAACTAAGATATCTGCTGAAGATAGTAATCATAGCTAAATTAATACATCTCATTTGACATATGACCCTACATCAAATAACTATCCAATCTTTTCTTCTTTACCTCTTAAACTTAAACCTTAATATATATAATATATAATAAAAATAACTAGTTAGCATAGTGATATATATGATCTCTACTTAGCTTAGTTTCTTTTCACCATTATCAAGCCCATTTGAGCTAAGAGTAAGTACCCAAACGAAGCTCCAGATCTAAATCATAATGATTTCTTGGCAAACCTATCTCCAAATCCATCCTCAACATCTCACCCTTCTTCAACATTCTACACTCATCAATATCTTCACATGCAATTTTTGAATTAGAAATAGGCTCTGAAGTATTTTTACTTAACACAATACCATCCACAACAACCCATCTATTAAGATCAAAAGAAGGTGAAGGTGGAGTTTGAGAAACAAACAAGGGTAATGTGCAAGAAACTGGCTTCAAAGTAGTTGCACAAGATGAAGATGATGAGGGTAATAAAGTCAAAGATGAAGTTGAGAAATTAGGGTTAAGGTTAAGATTGAGCATAGAACCTTGACCTTGAGTACTTTGAACTTGATGAACTTCATGAGTTGGTGGTGATGATTGTCTCAACCTTGCTCTATCTCTTCTATGAACATTCATGTGACCACCAAGTGCTTGAGCTGATTTGAACTCTTTTCTACAGAAGCTACAAGTGTATGATCTTGGTGGCCATGGAAATCCAGTCATATAATCTTCTGATACATTGTTGCTATGAGAGTTTAAGTTTGTGATTGGATTGTAAGTAGTGTAACCTTTCAAGCTTGTGCTCAAAGTGTTTCTCTTCATGGTGATGATAGGAGTTTCAAAGTATTGCAATGTTGCAAAAAGAAACTGTCTTACTCAAATCATATATATCATCAAAAACTTAAAATGATATTGAGATAAATGAATATATCTCTCAAAAGTTGTGTTGTGAGTTTAGAGAGAGAGAGAGATATATGAATGATGATGATGATCAGGGTGTTGGGATATTTGAGTATGAGACAGTGTAGTGTAGTGTTGAGTGATAGAAAAGAAATAATAAAGACTTATTATAGGAGTGGATCCTAAGCCGAAGGATGAAATAAAGTATTTCACTGGTGTACCAATCAAATTAATTGTCAGATATAATATGAAATATTATATATGCATGATTTAGATTGTATCAATCAAGATGAAATCTCAATCGCTCGTAGTATTTTATATTATACCTGACAATCAGTTTTACTGGTACACCGATGAAAGACTTAATTGATCTCTCACGCTAGAAATCACCTTATTATAAGGTAAAAAGAAAAGAGCATAAAATTTGTAGATGGAATAGGATTGGAGGGTAGTACTGAAAAGTCTTGTGAGTGTTGGTCATTGCTTGCTAAATTTGGAACCTCGGCCTGCCAGGGTTACAAAACTTTATGCCATATTTCTGTCACTGGTCAAGTTAAGATGACATCTTCATATTTTCTTCTCGGTAAAGATCCAACCATTAACTCTCTCTCTCTCTCTCTCTCACTTCACAGATAGTAGATAGATAGAGGGGGTGGAGTTAATGAGCATTAGCTCATAAATAGACTTGAGGACTTTCTAGTCAAGACTCAGTGACACTATAGCAACCACTGGGGTCCAGGGTATGGAGCTTTTTATTTCTCTGCTTTCATAAAGTTGTTTAGATTTAAATCATTAAGAAGAGACTAATTCATTCATTTGAGTTCTAAATTCTAATTATATGAAATGACCTTTACAGTAGTGGGCAAAAACTCACTTAAATGGCTTGTTTATGAAATCATCAGCCAATAATTGAGGTTAGTCATAGATTTTGACCATGAAAATAAACATCTATATTTTTTTTAATTAGAGCAATGTTGTTCAGTAAGAATAAATATTGTAAAAAATGTAAGAAATTAATACACTAAGCTAAATTGTAGACACTAATAACAATACAATGTGGGTGTCTTGTTTTGTTATTCCTCTTATTCTTACGTTTCTTTTCTTACCATCCGTTATTTCTCTTCTTTTTATAAGAAACAAAATACATTGAATAAGGAGTACTACAAAGTGTACTCCAACCTCTTACAATGGACAAAGCGAAAATAGAAGGGGGGTTAACTCCAAAGGATTTTTACACCAATTGTTGAAAAATGAAAGTCCTGGGTTCTTTGCCACCCTATAGATAAGCCACCCCAAAAAGTCATCTTAATTTGGAGTCAAGAACCTCGATCTCCATTACTTTTTTTCATTTATTCTCTCCATTACCGCAATTTTAGTGTGTTTTAGGTTTGTAAAAAAAAAATATCTAGATCTTGATAAATAAAGAGGATATTTATTCACTTAATATTTCTACCCCAATTGATATTATATTAGCACAATTTCAAACTAAAACAGTCTGCTCTTAGAGTGAAACTGCGAAAGAGTAAGCAGCAAATGGATCTTAACTAACCTCCACAAGAAAACGTAGTTTTTTTTTACAAACAAGAAAGCGTAGTTTAAAGTCATATTTTGCTTTAAGCAAATATCTTCTTCATTTATCAAGGTCTAAGTATTTTTTTCTACCCTTCAAACTATGGTAATGGAGAGAATAAATAAAGAGAAATAATGGAGAAGATCTTGACTCCTTAACTTGTGATAGAATTTCGGGGCATCAGCTATGCCCCCATGAAATAGGATTCAATTTCTATTATTCTCAAGAAACAATGGTTGAGCCATGCTCCGCCTAAGGTGGTGACTTTTTCATGGCCCCTCCTCCTCAATAGACTCTCATCTCAGGGGACCTATTTCGTAGGGGGGTTATAAACAAAGTCTTTGCCACTGGTTGTGTCCATATTGTGGTTTGCACCAAGTGTCAAAGAGTACTAATCTCTTCCTTAAGTATGATTTTGCTGCCCGACTATGGTACTTAGTGATCAAGTGGCTTGAGGGTGGTAGGTCCTACTGCCTGATCTCCTTACTCTCTTCTCAATACTCTTTTGTGGAGTTCTCCCTTCTTGGATCCGGAAGGGCCTCATCCTTTTTTGGCATGCGACTGTCCTCTGGGCTATTTGGGAATCTCAAAATAGAGTTATCTTTTCAGCAAAAACTTTAGTCCTCTCAAACTATTTTTCCTATTAAGTGGTTATCATGGAAGTGGTTCCTATCCAAGGTCAATTCAGGTCATAGTCTCTTCTATGAATGGTGTGTTGAGCCTTTGGTAGTTTGTCAGCGACTAAAATGGGTCTTTACTCTAAAAACAAATATCAGTGTTTATTATAATGTAGAGAAATATATGAATTATATATACTAGCTTGTCTTTTAGCCAAACTACCATATATGAAGACAACTTTAATATAGATCTGTGATTCGGACAACCTTTGACATGTTACAAAAAATGCATATACCATATCAAACTTCATAACTTTTGCATTTATGTACTGACCCATCTCTTGATTATTTACATGGAAAGTTTTTGTTACTATACATTGACAGAATGTGGTTACATGAAGAACTAGATTCCATTGGGAGTAAAATTACTCTGACTGAGAAATAGTGAAAGACTAGTTAAGATACCACAGAAACACATCTTCTACTATAGAAATAGGTAAGTTTGTACAGTGAAACCTAGATAGCCAAAAGATCCTTCTATATCTAAAAACCAATGAGATTCTTGAACACAATTCTATTCATGGTTTCCTTATTCTTAGGTTATATAACCGAAATGGCAGTGACTACTACTATTGCATGGAGGTTTCGTCTCTGCCACTCATATATGCTTTAATTTCTCTAGAGACTATATAGCACACATTTTACCCTACCCTGTATATATAGGCCAGCATATTTTTTGAATATTCAATAAATAATGAATTAATGCATGGTTACCTTATTTATGTTTGACAAATAAGACAAACAATAAAGTGTACAGATTGAATGTCTATAAGTGTGTGACTATGAGTTGCTACTTGCTAAATATTAAAATTAAAATTGATGTGTTGTGTTTTATATATGTACCTTGATTGATTGAAGTCTAATCCATGATTCACAATTCACATCAAACCTCGAAGAATGCTACGTACGTTCATTTCTATGGGACTTTGACTTGGATCAAAATATTTTGGGTGTGAGCTGGTAATCTTCTGAACGTGATTGTATAGAGTAATCTCTCGAGTTAGGTGGGATTATCATGAGCGGAAAAACTCTATCTAAAGAGATTTAACGCTGCTGCATTCTCAAAACTTGATTTGAATTCAGAACTTTTGTTAAACTGAAAGAGACTCAAACCATCTAATCGAAATACTCTTGAGTGGATAAAAACATTTTGGTATAGGTGTTGGGTGTAGTAGTGGGGACGTGTTGAACTAAATATAATCAATGGAGAAAAATAAATGAAGTATTTAATTATGGCTTGTTTGGTTGTAGTTAAAGCTGCAGCATGGGGAGGGGGGTGCTTTTGTGAGGTTGACGGGTGTAATTAAAAAGCTCATTATTTTGTAACAAAAGCTCTTTTTGTAGTATGAGTTAGGAAACTTTTGTTTGCTTTATATGTTAACACCTTTTTTATAGAAACATCATTTATTTGGACCAAAAAAAAAAAGAAACATCATTTACTAATGAGTAGTTATCCGCGCATATAGTACGGGTAACTGATATACATATATTATTATGCATTTTCATTGATAATGCTTTATAAACACAAAAATAGTACTTGTCAAAAAAAAAAAGCAAATTTGTGTAAAAAAAAATAGCAAATATGAAACCAAAAAAACAAAAAAGGTATTGTACTTTATAAGCTAAAATTATTATGTGCATAAATAAATAATGGCATTAATTATATTTCAGTTTTGTGAAACATAACTTTAATGTTTTTTCCTCTTTATAACCTTAACTTTAATTATTTGACACTAACAGATGGCATCCAATGAATAATATACAATTTGGTTTTATTTTACCAACATTAACTTCATGATGAACTGGTATTTTACCCGTTTATACGCACGGGTGATACTGTATTTATTATAATTTAGTATGAAATTATAAATACGTTGAAAGTTGCAAAATGTATTGAAAAAAGGGGGAAAACTTGATAAAACTTAAAAGGCTATATTTTCAAATTCATTAAAATAGTTTTGTTTGAAAAAGTTTTAAAAAAAGTCAGTAGCTTCTTGTAATGTTGATAATGGAGTAAAAATGAAGAAAAATGAAAATGAGATTTTATGTCAAATATACATTCCTGTTGGCCCTCCCGTTTGCATCCCTATTGGTCCTCCTGTTGACTCTCCCGTTGGCACTCCTTGTGGCGCTCTCGTTACCTCTCTCGTTACCCCTCTTGTTGGCACTCTCGTTGCCGCTCTAGTTGTCGATCTCATTGTCAGACTCTCGTTGCTGCTCTCATTGCCACATGTTAACTCGTATTTTTCTATATGATTTAATATTAATTAAATCATATTCGTTTAATTATAAGTAAGTTATTTTGTAATATTTGGTAGTGGTTAATTTTTTTTTTTTACAATTCTTGTGGTTAAATTGATTGATTTTAATAGTTTTAATAAAGAGATTATAGTAAATAATAATTTTTAGACTGAGTAAAAATGAAGAAAAAAGAAAATGAGATTTTTAAAAATATGAACCCTCGTCGGCGCTCTCTTTGTCTCTCTCGTTCCCGTTGTTGCCCTCATTGCAGATCACATTGTCAATCTCTCTTTGTCGCTCTCGTTGCTATGTATAAAAAATTATTAAGTAATTTTTGGAAGTGGGCTAAAGGTATTTTGTAATTATAAAAAGTTATTTTGTAATCATACTCATTTAATTATATAAAGTTATTTTGTAATTTTTGGAAGTGGGTTAAAGTTTTTTTACAATTCTCAGTGGTTAAATTTAATGATTTTAATAGAGAGATTATAGTAAATAGTAAATTTAGATTATTTAATTATTGAGTATAATATTAATTTAATAATTTAATTTTTAAAAAAATTAATTTTAAATTTTTGTCAAAGGTACGTCTTTTTATACAATAGATAGTGGCTAAAATAATTAATTTGAACGCTGTAAAAAATGATTACTTTTATTTGTTTGAGTAGATTTTAAAAATAGTGACTAAAAAATAGCTTGTGCGTCAGCCAGTCTTCTTGTTTTTTTTCTCGAAAAGCTGTGAAAAAACTGTGAAAATTTGTCATTTAGTGGTAAATTTACGATTTTACCCCCCGATTGTTGACAAATGGCTAAATCTGAAGATGTTTAAAAAAAATAAAATTGCTAACATAAGATTTTATTATATTACCGTAGATGAGCCAACGGACAAAACCTTGAAGTTTGTAAAAACAAATGATACTATAAGAACATGAGTAGTTTGGTATACCAAAAATCAAAGAACATGACTAGTTTGTTATTGTTTTTTCGAGAAATTGAAATAAATTATTTCTTTTAGGGGTCCTTTTTTTATACCCCACCATCTTACCCCATACTTCACAAGTCCTGTAAAAAGACCAAAATACCCTTAACAAAATCTAAAAATTTCAAAATATCCTGAGCTCCAAAATATATACATATATATATATATATATATATATATATATATATATATATATATATATATATATATATATATATATATATATAAATCAAATATATACACTTTTAAATCGTATATACGCTATTGTATATACCATTTGGGGTTTGGGGTGTATATACGATGGCCAAATTATGGGGTCGTATATACACCCCCCCAAATGGTATATACGATGGCGTATATACGATTTGGGGGGGTGTATATACTATCTCTATTATGTTTTTTTAAGTCAAATAAAAATTAATTAAATTATTAAAAAAAATAAAATTATATATTTTTAATAAAGTTAAATTAGAGATGAATAATTTAGGCCTAAAAATAGGTTTAGTGTGTAGTTCGTTAACACGTGACAATGTTATACGTCGAACAAATAATTTAGGCTAAAAAATCAGTTTTCGGGCAACCTACTCTGATCGTAATGAAACCACAACCATTAAATCCGAAAAAAATCAAGTTAACACTTCTTATGGGACTACGACCTCAAAATCCCAAATTTCATCGTTTACTATTTTTTATTAATTTTTTAAAAATTTTCATAGTCTCCAAAAAATCTAAAAAAATTTGCATAGCCTTATTTTGATTTTGTTAGATTTTTAGTGGTGTTTTTATAATTTTTTAGATTAGTTTTGACTCTTTAACGAATTTTTAGTAGCATTTTTTTAACATTTTTTAAAAAAATTAACACAAATCATTAAAAAAAATAAAAAAGCCATCGTATATACGTTTTGAGTACGTATATACGATTAGACATAAAATAGTCATCGTATATATGTACTCAAAACGTATATACGATTGGAATTTAGATTTTAAAAAAATACGTTTTTTAAGGGTATTTTGGGGTTTTAGTGGTATGTGGGGGTATGAAGGAAGGGGGTGGGGTACCAAAAAAAACCCTTCTTTTGGGTTTATACTCTTTTAGGCCAAAGGGTTCAAAAGTGAAACTAGCATTGAGTGTTTGGGTATTTTTTTGGCCCATGCTTCTTAGAACCCCCTAGATACCCACTAGAACCCCTTTTTGACTGCGCCGAACCACTCAAAATTTACTCAGACACCCCAAATTATGTTTTGACTAGGTTCGACCAAGCGTGTGCCGATCCAAATCGATCAGCCGTGCGCTGAATCCTCTCCAATGGGGTTCTAGTGAGTAGTGGGGGGGGGGTTATACGAAGCATGGGCCATTTTTTACCCCCATACTTAAATCAAATACCCTCACTAACCCTGTGAAAAGACTCTAATGCCCTCAAACATTCTTCAAAACCACTAAAGATTTATCCAAAAATTCATTCTTCTGTTTCGCTCTCTCTCTCCCATCGCTTTCTCTTTAAAAATCATCACACGGAAGTACAATAATTCCGAGCGACGAAAGTAAGTACTTCCGATGTTATTATATTTTCACAACAGATTTATGTTAAATATTTTCAAAACAGATGTAACATTAATCTATCACCACCTAAATCAGTTTCAAAACGGATTTATGTCAAAAAAAAACATAAATCCTTTGTCAAAAAAATTTCAAAACGGATTTACAAGTAAATCTATGGGCAACTAGCGAATTTACATGTAAATCTATTTTGAAATTTTTTTGACTACCGATTTATTTTTTTGACATAAATCCGTTTTGAAATTTTTTTTACTACTAATTTTTTTCCTTAATTGTGCACTGGTTTATACATGATTACGAGGTCAGATACCTGCTAATTCCCATGGCTGGGTCCGGTCGCAGACGTCCCGAGGAGAGCCCTCACGGGGGTGTGCCCGCACAGATGATGATATTACTCCGGTGAGGAAACGTGATCCGCGTGTCGCTAGCCATGCTTCATCCATAGACAGAGATGCACTTAAAGAACTTTGGATTATAAGACCAACTAAGTATGATAGGTTTTACAAAATAAGTTCAACAAAATGAAAATGTTTAATACAAATCATCCGAAATAGTTACAATAGTACTCAATCTGAATCCACAAGTGCATAAACCTAATACATAAACTCGGTTAAAACCGATATATGATACTGTATACATAACATAATTCTTAGCCATAGGAAACTAATATCCTTAAACTTCCTCAACATGATAGCCCCCAAACAGCTGGGTTCTTGAACTTTCCTGAACAGTCATTAGACTTCACCTGCGAATCTGAAAAACCACAAACATTGAGCTGTGAGATACTATCTCAGTGAGTTCTCGTTACCCCTTACAGATCCTCTTATTAGTTTGTTTTATTATCTTCTCGCTTATCATAAAGTAATGTAATCCAAAAGAAGACCGAGCAATATCGGCTTCAGCGGAGAACCCAACTCGAATAACCATAATGAGCCATGACTCAATCCGAGTAAACTCGAATAACCATAATGAGACATAACCCAATCCGAGTAACCATAACGGGCCTTGAACTCAGGAGACATGACCTCCCATTCTAAGTATGCTACTTAACCTCTTGGTATCGTCATCCCAATAGTGTTTTATTAATTACTTAGACTCTTAGATTTTCTCACTCAAAAACATATTGGAAAAACATCTTTCAATCAATTTTCGCATAATCATAACCTCGATAAACATAATACACGATTCAACAACTTATACATTCATGGTATAACCAAAGTTCATAGAATCATCATAATACAAATTAATTCATTTATATGATTAGGTATTTCAATAAGCTTTGTAACACATCTGAGACACCTCAATCGGGCTCTCGGATCAAAAGTTATGGCCAAATTAGTATAAATGTACAATTTTGAAAATTTGCAAAGGGTCGCGACGCGACCTTGCCCATTCACGTCGCGATAAGGTCCAGTGTCTTTTTCCTTTCCATTTCGTGGTTGGTCGCAAGGTGAACTCCTCGGGTCGCGACGCGACCAATGCTGTGCAGGTGCATTTTATGCAGATTTTCATATGAAAACACTAACTCTTATGAAAATCAACCCATTTCAATACTCCTTGGAGGGAGATTATTTCACATTGATATGGTGATTGGGGCTATACATTCTTTGATGGTAGTAGATGGAGCGTTTGATATACACACAAATGTGCAAGTATACACAATCGTATCAAGTAATAAAGTATAAGTAGAGTATCGTTCCCACGAGGATTGGATTAATTTACAAGTTTAGAATCAATAGTTTACTAGTGAAAGGTAACCACTATCCTACTCACAAATAGGTGGTTCTGATAAACAAACAGAATGTAAATAAGCAATAAAAAGATGTAAGGAATCAGTGGAAAATGATGGTTCAAAAGGTCTTCACCAAATAAGTCACTTTTAAGAGTTTAATGGTGTATGTAGTGCAGGTACACTGATGCAGGTGCATCAGTATGTGCCTTTCAGCTACTTTTCTTTAGAGTTTCATTACAAGCTCTTATGATCTTTGCTTTTTGCAGTAAAGAAAAGAGTTGTCAATTCCTCTCTTGCCTCCTAACAATGATCCAAGTTGCTAAATAAGTTCACTCTTGTAATTGCATCATCCTAAGGACTATGCTATCATATGTCTAGGTTTTAGCATGTAATTAACAAAGTTTCCTTTATTAAATATTTATCCCTATTAGTTCTTGAGTTCTAACCATGTCTGTATTTATGATTTACATTCACTTTTAGTTGGTCAATTCTAAAGATGAATATGAAAGAGTTATCATACAAGAATTAAAATGCAAAACATCACATATGAACACAATAACTTACTTAAAAGACCATTATAAGGTTAGAACATCTCAACTAATGGAATTTAACTCATATTACTCATTATATAATAGAGAGAATCTATAAGGAACATGATAAAATGAGTAATATTACATAAGAACTCAAAAGTATAGAGATTACTCAAGTAGAAGATCTTTTGCATGAGCTTCCAAGTTGAAGTATTACACCAATTCCTTGCACAAGTTTCCTTCAAGTAGAAGTGAAGGAAGAAGGCGTCAAGTCCTTCCTTACCTTCTTACAATTCAGAAACGAAAATAAAAACTAAACCTATGCTAAATATAAAGAAAAGAAGTGATCCTTTAAAAGCTTGGATGAAGGATGATCTTCAAGTGAGGAGAAGTGGTTCTTTATATAGGCAATGAGCTTTCCTTATATGGAGGGTTTGCTTGGGAGACAAGATTTAACCAAGATCAGCTGCCCATAGTTACTTTGCAGACCTCCCATCAAGCAAGTTGATCTTCACATGAAGTTCACATGGGGTGGTCCAATAAAGAAGTGCCACATGTCCTTGAGTGAGTGACCTTCTCAACTTGTCTCCAAAAGTAGGCGTCGAATTCTGCAAATGGATTTGCTCCACATGACTAAGAATGATGTCACATATCAAGTGTTAAAGCATCAATTTGGTCCTTGGATGTTTTGGTACATAGTGATGGTGTAGCAGGTGTAGGCAGTGTAGGCACACCAAGTGCAGGCAGTGTAGGTACACCAACTGCAGCTGCACTGAACAAATACATCAAACATACCAAAATATATGCAACATGCTTAGTTCTTTGCTTAACCCTTCTTGATACTTTGAATATTGTTCTTTATTTATAAAACTATATTTAACACTTTAATTTACTTGAATTTAAGCAATTACCTAAGTTTAAATGCATGAATAACTCTATATAAAATAGAATTATCACACCCCCAAACTTAAATTGTTGTTTGTCCTCAAGCAACGACAAAAAAGAAAACACGAATAAGATTTTGATAACTAAGAAGAACATATCAGCTCATATCTTTTCCTTGAAATGGTTTTCCAAATTAATGCATTTTCATGAACTTCATTTCTCAGAAATTTTGTCTTTGTGCCTTTGAATTCCCAAACATCCAAAGTTATTAAAACTCATTTGTGTGAGTGTGTGTGTGTGTCCCACTGAGGTTTAATCAGTTTCAAGACTAAGTAAAAAGTTTCTCTTAGCCTTTGAAAAATTTAGATTACGTTTGGTCAAAACAAAAGGACTTTCAAAACATAGATTAGACTCACAATATCCTCAAGATTTGGGGGGCTCTAAGCACAACAAAGGGCTTTGATTGAGTATTTCAAAACTGTTGAGTCAATGCACTATTCCTATTTTTGGTGGTTCTTTTGCTGCAGATGCACCTAGGTGCACAAGCACTAGAATTTTGGGAAGTGCAGAAGCACTGACTTTTTGTACTGGTGCAGTTGCAATTGATACTACATTTCATGACTTGTAACTGCCATCCTCACTGACCTCCTCATGCATACTTTTTTCCTTGGTTTGTTTTTCTTTTCTTTCTTTTTTTTTCTTTCTTTCTTTTTGAATTTTTCTTTTTATTTTTTCAAACCAAATGCACTTATGGGATATGTTCAGTTTAATGACTCGGGCAAGTATAGATTTATACAACAATTTGAACACTTTTGTAGTGCCTTTTTGGTAACCTATTGCATTGACCACTCTAAGCTTTTCATACTTTGCCTTAGTATTCATAAAAACTCCCCCAAACTTAATTCTTATGCTCTTCTACATTTTTAGTAACACTTTGTTTTTGACCTTAGCTATCTAAAAATCCCTCTTGCATCAGATAATTTTTCAAATAGCAAGGTTCCTTTCAAAAATCAGCTTTGCTGTGTTGAAGTGATAATAACAATGGTTATTTTGGAAAAGCATAGTTCTTTTTCTTTGTATTTCTTTCCTCATTAATAATCAGTTCAATGAGATGCATTTGTCTATATTTGTGAAAAAGATTTTTAAGCTGATCATGCCTCAAATCTATCAAATCCTAACACATATTTAAACATATAGACATACATAAAAACAAACATATATAAGAACAAACATATATGAAATCAGACACACATACTATAGTTAAACACATATGCATAATATAATAAGCTTTGCTTCTCCCCCCAACTTAAAGTTAAGCAGTGTCCTCACTGCTCTTTAAAAATAAAAACCATGGGAGGAGGATTAGTTCACTATATAACATAATGCAAACTATAATTATCCAAAAGCATAATTAAACAAAATATTTAACAACATTGAAATTTACTGTTTTGATGCCCCACTCCTTAGCCTTGAGCTAGATCTCACTACAAAATACTTCACCTTCTGTCTCTTCTTTTTGGGCTCCTCAGGTTTGGATGCACCTGCACCAGTACATCAGTGGTGGATGCAGTTGCATCAGGTGTACTTACATCAGGTTGCTCTGCAACATTCTTCTCAACATTTAAATTTTCACCCAAGTGTGGTGTAGAGTTTTGATCGTACCTTGACCAATGAAGTGTTGAAGTGTTGGTTGATTCGTCTATGGGCCGGTCGTTGAAAGAGTGAAAGGACCGGTCCTGGCTTCACGCGTTGAGCACCTCGGGTGGTACCGCAAAGACACTCCGACGATCTAGTGAGAGGTCGCTCGAGGCGATATAGCACAAGGTTAGAGAACGTGCACGATGCCATATGCGAATGGCGTATATATATCGCGCGGTCCGACCGTTAGCGAGATTTTCGGCCGGCGAGAATGCGCTCCCAAGCGCCGTGTTTGGGCCGACGAGATGGGGCCGGGCCGCAGTCCAATTGCTTTGCTGGCGCTCGTATTTCTTGATACACCCGAGAACGATTGCCCCCGAGCTTCCTAGTCGCTTAAGAGCGGCCGAGGCTTGAATCGATGCCCCCAGGAGTGAAGTTATTTTGACGTAACGACGCGCGCCGCTCGCTCTCTCTCTAGTAGGCGGTGTCGACCGCTTGTCAACCATCGGCCGTGCGGATGTGACGGTTGGTATTTATGACATTTAAGACATGACGTTTGGTGTTTCCGAGGTCATGCGAGACAACCATTGGTGAGAAGACGGCGTTGTGACTCTTCGTATCCCGGTCCTTCCGCGCGAGAGATCCGCACTATAAATAGTCCTTCCTGCGAGTTCATTTCTCACACTTCCAAGAATTGCTCGCCAACGACCGACTCATCCGTCGCCGACTTGCATCCGGTGATTACGTCTTACTAGCGACCGATCCACTACATCCGCTTAAGGTATGAATCGATCTCTCTTTTATCTTTTTAAGCTTGAGTTTTTCTTGAAAGCACTTCGTGCTTTTCCACGCCTCGTGATAGGGGTGTCGTCGAGGATGGCCACCGCCCCTCTCACTCACGAGTGCTTTGCTCGATCGACCGACTCGATCCCTTTATCACAGGTGTTTGTGTATGCCACGGACGAAGTTAACTGCTCGTATTCCCGGAAAACCGCCCCAGTCTTTCGCCACCTACATGTCGAGGTCGGGCGAGTCTAAGTCGCCTTCGGGCGACAAAGATTCTAGCTCTTCAGCGGTTCCTCGAGCAAAGACGGGCTCGAGTTCTAGTTCTTCCGGTCGGGGATCGGCCAGCCCCAAAGTCTCGGTTCCGTGTCCGTCCATTCTGCCGAGCGGCCGAGCAACTCTCCACCGCCCGAGGACGTTGTATCCCGAGTGGAAGGAGAAGAAGAGGACGCCGATGTGATTATCATTGATGATGACGAGGCGCAAAGTGTCGTCCCAGTCGTGGACGAGGAGATGGTGGAGGCCGAGGCGCCGAGAGACGAAGAAGTCCAGGGAGAAGAGGTAATTCAGCCCGAGGTCGATATTTCTGGTCTGAATGCCAACGTCGGAGGGTCGAACGAAGGGTCGGCCGAAGTCCAAGCTGATGTAGCTCGAGAAGTGTCTGACATGTCTTGGGTGTCGGAGACTCTTCGCTCCAACAGGAGCATTCTTACAGTCGGCCACGATGCTCTGCCCGATCTACGGAGCCTCCTTGAAGACTCACCGGGCTGGAGGATAAGAGGCATGAAGGAGGGCGAAGATATCGCGACTTATTCTGCCAACTTCAAGTTCACGATGTATCGGCTCGTGTTCGAGAAGATGAAGATTACGCCTCCTTTTACCGAATTCCAACGCGACGTCTGCGCGCCATATCGGGTCGCCTTCACAAATCTTCATCCAAACGCATGGGCGTTTTTAAAGACTTTTGAGGTGCTGCTGACCAATCTGGGTCGGCCGGTGTCGATGATGCTTTTCTTTGCTATCTTCGAGCTGAGCTGGCTCAGAGAGAAGGCCAACAAGGAGAAGAGGGAGCAAGTCTCCTTCAAGATGCAGAAGACTCACCACCGGTTTTTCAAAGCGTTCCAGGAGTCGTTGGGAGCGGCCTGGAAAAGTCAATATTTTTGGATCGTTCCCACCGAGGAGGCCGGGAAGGCCGTTTGTGAGGTTCAACCGGACGGGATGCTAGGTCCCCCTTATTTCCCAATCATGTGGAATGAGGCTCATTTCTGCAGGCGGCCGGGAGATTACATCTACACAGTGAAAGACTTGGGTGAGGCCGACCTGGAGACTTTGGAGATGATAAAGTCGCTGGCGGGCATGATGCGTCCAGATCCTAAGGGCGACATACCTTGCCGACCCTTTGTCTTGTACGAAGGCCAAGAACTGGAGGCCGAGATTGGTTCGCTTTTGAACTTTTTGTCCTTATATTCTGTTATTGATTTTTTCTCTTTAACTCATGGCTCGGTATTTTGCAGAAAGAATGGCCGGCAAAAACTGGAACCTGCTCGCTTCCGTCCTGAAGCCTGAAGGAGGGGCTAAAAGATTTGACGCTTCTGGGTCGGGGAATCCTCCCGAATCTTCCTCAAAAGTCCCCCAAACTCCTAAGAGCCAGGGGAAGAAGCCGGTCGGCAGGCCTCGGTCGCCTCCCCCCAGTGCCGATCGCTCACCCAAGCGGGCTAAGCGTGATTGTCGGGTCCGGCCCTGCGCGACGGAGGAGATTCTGTCATCTCGCTTGAAAGCTTGGGTGCGGCCGAGCCGAACAATCTGTAAGAAACCCATGGCGCTCTGCGCTTCTCTCTGCATGGGGGTCGAGAAAGTCATGGCGGAGCTGGTGGCCGAATCTGATGGTAATTTTATTTTTAGTCTTGTACTCTTCGTCTATCTTTGTTCGACCGACTAACAACCCGTCGACCTGAATTTTGCAGGAAAAGACAAGGCTTTAGCTGAGGCGCAGCTAAAATATGACAAGCTCGTCCAAATAAGAAGGAGGCCCTCAAACGAGGGGAGGATGACCGCCAAGCCGGCAAAGAGGAACAAGGAGCTTCTTTGCTCGTGTCGCTACTTTGAAGGCCGATCTTGATGCTACGCCAAGAGAGAGTCACTGCACAGGCGGAGATAAGGCCGAGCCGAGGAACGATCCGAAAGGTGGCCCAGCCGGCCGTCGAGGCTGCAATTGAGCGATTTTTTCAATGTTCTCGCAAAGTGCGGGTATTGAATACCGACCTGCAGATCAATTTTGATGACAAGATGATCGCTTCACGCACTATGTCGATAACAACAAGATCATGTTGCTCGCAGAAGTCGACGAGCAAGGCAACGCCATTCGCCCGCCACCATTCTCTTTTAAAGCCCGCTGCGGCGGTGTAAATTTTGTAACCGTTTAACTTGCCTTCGCACAACAATTTCTCTCGCGCCGTGCGCTTTTGATTTGTGGACGCTTCGGCATCGATCGGCGCCCTCGCTTTGTAATGACAATTTTCGCTTTCCTTTAATTACGCCTGCTCACATTTATATTGCTATGTCTCGCGTGCTTCTTGCATTTGTTCGCCTTATTCATTTTGAACTTGTGGGCGCGTGTGTCGTTTGTCTTCTACCGACTGCGCTTTCGTTTATGGTCGCTTTTCTTTATGCGCCTTGTATGTTTATTTTTCTCCAAGTCTTCGAGTGTTAAGACCGTTCGGTCGTCGTTCGCGCTTATTTCGAAAGCATCCATTCTTTGATAAGTTTTAATATCCCAACGGGGCCTTGGATCGCTCGGCGACCTTCAATCAGGCCCTTTCAATGGCATTTGAGGTAGGTCGTTTCGACGGCCTACCGTGATGGGTTATCACTTAACCCTTGGGCCATTTTCGATGGCACTCGATGTAGATCGTTTCGACGACCTAGCGTTTATGGGCCATTTTCGATGGCGCTCGTTTGAGTCAACTCGATGACCGTCGTTTGTGCCGGCTCGGTGGCACATGCCACAGGTCGTTTCGACGACCTGAAGTTTGCGGGTGATCTAACCCTTGGGCCATTTCGATGGCACACTCGGTTGGGACCGTTTCGACGGCGCTCGATTTGGATCGTTTCGACGATCTAAGGTTTCATGAGTTTAAACCCTTGGGCCATTTTGATGGCACTCGAGGTAGATCGTTTCGACGATCTAATCTACTTTGGTAAGTCTTCGATCGCTCCTTTGCCACGGGCAATCTTGAGCGACCGGTCATACATTCTTGCGAGAAAGTAAAGAACACACCATCTTTTTAAAGGTCAGGCCTCTGTAAAAAACCCAGTGGGAAAAAGAGCGCCTGCCTGCTTTTCATTCATAGGTCGGTCGTCATTACATTTAAATCATTTGTTGCATTCAAACGTAATATTTCCTAAGTTTTTCTGCATTCCACGTTCTGGGGATAGTCGCCCCATCCATGGTCTCTAGCTCGTAAGCCCCTTTTCCAGTCTTGTTGATGACCTTGTATGGACCTTCCCAATTTGGTGCGAGCTTTCCTTGGCGTGCATTCTTATTTCCCACGTCGGCCCGTCTTAGAACGAGCTGGCCGACCGAGAATTCTCTCTTTTGAACTCGAGCATTGTACCTGGCCGCGACCTTCTGTTTGATCAATTGCTCTCTTAGTGAAGCTTGGGTGCGCAGTTCTTCAATTAGGTCCAATTCTTCTCGGATAGCTCGGTCGTTTTCAACCACTGTAGGGGGGTTTGAAGTCCTCCAATTCAGCTCGCCCATTTCTATGGGTATCACAAAGATCGATTGCGTACACCAATCTGGGCGGCGACTCGGTCGATGAATGAGGGTCGCCCCAGTAGGCCCACGAACGGATCGCAGCTCTTCGACCAGCCTCTTTCGCTTCATCCGATCTTCGCTTTAGACCACGTAAGATAACTCGCTGGCGCCGCCTTGGCCGTTAGTCCGAGGTGTTCGACCGAGGTGAAACGCTGCTTGACCTCTAAGTCGCCAACATTTCTCTGAATCTCTTGTCTCGTGAACCGGGTGCCGCTTGTGCATTATCAATTGCTTTGGGGATCCCAAAACGGGCTAGCACACACCGTCCAAGAACTTGCCGACTTTGGCCGATGTGATTGTTGCAAGCGGCTCGGCCTCGATCCACTTAGTAAAGTAATCTATCGCCACGATCAAGAACTTGAACCGCCTCGAGCGGTGGAAACGGGCCTAGAAGATCCATGCCCCACCAGGCGAACGGCCAAGGTGAGGCGAGACTTTGTAATTACGAGGAAGGTGCAATGTGGACATCGGCATGTACTTGGCATTTCTTACACTTCGAACGAAGCTCTTGGCATCCTCGTCCATGGTCGGCCAATAGTAGCGGCCCGAGAGCCTTCTTAGCTATGGAACGGCGCCCGGTGACTCCCACAAACACCTTCATGAATGTCCTCAAAGACATGGTCGGCCGACCGACGTAAGACACACTTAACAATGGAGAGGAGAATCCTCTTCATACAACTTTCCTTCTATCACCGAGTACTTGGTCGCTCTGAGTCCGACCAACTTCGCTTGCTTTGGATCGCTCGGCTCCTCCCCTCAACAATGTACCTTAGGATGGGGCGATCCAATCAAATCGCGTCTTTGACACATAGAACGGCCAACGACTGACTTGGCTTGGTTGAAACGCTCGGCCGACTTAATGTTTCTTGAATCACACTTCTATGATTCCCTGGAGTTTTGGTACTTGCTAGCTTTGATAATATATCCGCTCGAACATTTTCGGTCCGAGGCACATGTACCACTTTCGCTTTGGTCGAATCGCTGAGCGCTTCTCTCTCACCCTTGCTAGATAACTTTTCAGCACGTCGTCTTTGGCATCATATAATTCTTTGATCTGCGAGACTACGAGTAGGGAATCTGATCTAAGTTCAACCCGGTCGACATTGAAATCTCTTGCGAGCTGGAGGCCAGCTATGCATGCTTCGTACTCGGCCTGGTTGTTTGAAGTGTGGAATGCAAAGGTTAAAGACACCTCCACAGCCAGACCTTCAGAATTTTCTAGTATTAGGCCGGCTCCACTTCCTTTACTATTAGACGACCCATCTACGTGCAAGATCCAGATCGTTCCAGCTTGATCTTCTGGAGCAGGAGTCATTTCCGCTATAAAGTCGGCCAACACCTGCGCTTTTGCGGCCGATCTGGATTCAAATTTAATCCCAAACTCACTGAGCTCCACAGCCCACTTTATCATCCGTCCCGCCAGGTCTGGCCGATGTAGAACTTGCCTGATAGGCTGGTCGGTCCTTACCACGACCTGATGGGCCACAAAGTAGGGTCTCAATCTTCTAGCAGCTATTAGGAGCGCAAGGGCAAATTTCTCTATCTTCTGGTATCTCAGCTCGGGCCCTTGGAGTACTTTACTTATGAAATAGACCGGGTTCTGCTTTAGATCGTTCTCTCTAACTAGCACAAAGATCGAGAACTTCTTCTCATATGGCTAAGTACAGATATAGCGTCTCGCCCGGTAACGGCTTGGTCATGATCGGCGGGCTAACCAAAGCTTGCTTTAATTCATCCAATGCTCGCTGGCATTGTTCGGTCCACTCAAAGTCCACCTCTTTCTTCAGCAGTCTAAACAGTGGAAGCGACTTGCAGGCCGCTTTGGGGATGAACTTGGATAGAGCGCCACCATGCCATTTAGTCGTTGTATTTCTTTTTTTTTTTCGTGGGCGGCCTCATATCGGCGATCGCCTCTACACTTTTCGTGGTTTGCTTCTATCCTCTTTCACCGGTGGAAACCCAAGAATCTGCCTACCTCACCCCAAAGGTACACTTCTCGTGATTTAGTCTAAGTGAGTTCCTCCTAGCTTCTTCAAATATTTCCCGAGGTCGTTCACGTGATCTGGGTCGGTTACGCTTTTAATGATCATGTCATCCAAATACACCTCTGAGATGCGACCGATCTGCCTCTTGAAAATTTTGTTCATCATTCGCTGGTAGGTTGCTCCAGCGTTCTTGAGGCCGAAAGGCATCACCTTATCTTGAAAATTTCCCGATCGGTCATGAAGGTCGCTTGTGCCGATCGGGCGGATACATCGTGATCCGATTGTATCCAGAGTAAGCGTCCGTAAAAGACGATGAGTTTGTAACGAGGCCCCATCGACCACCTTGTCGATGTTGGAGTGCGAGGAAGGCATCCTTCGGGCATGCCTTATTTAGATCGAAGATAGTCCACACACATCCTCCATTTTCCGTTCTTCTTCTTAACTTAAGACGACGTTGGGCACCAGTCGTGTATTTGATCTCTTCTATAAAATTGGCCTTTATGAGGTCCTCAACGGCCTTTGCGCGCTTGAGATTTTTCCTCGCTCGAGTCGCCTTCTTTGAGCGACCGGCCGACCCCTTCATCGATCGAAAGTTGATGGCGGGCTACTTCGATAGGGATGCCGGGCATGTCCGATGCCCGCCATGCGAACAGTCGCGATAGTCTCTCAAGCATTGCACTAGATCTTGCTTCACTTGCTCGCGGTAGGTCGCTACCGAGCTTTACCGCTTTTGGATGGGTCGTCACCCAATTGAACATCTACCAACTCTCCATGAGGCTCGTCTTTTTCACTGCTTTTTTTGACTCTCTCGAGTCAAATCATCATCATTGTCCTCTGGGTCGCCGTCCCGGATCATACCGAGCGTCCAAATCGACGTTGACTTGATGGCTTTCACTAGTGCTCAACGCTCGTTCGGCCACGACGATCTACCTCGTCACATATTTCTTGGTAAAGGGCGTGGCTTCTTCTTGCCGATTCAAGGTCGGCCGCGCCAAGGTGACCACTTGGTCGTCTTTGTCAGTAAATTTCATTTTTAGATGCACCGCGATGTAACGGCCTCTAGCTTACCCAAAGTCGGCCTACCAATAATACATTGATAGCGAGGACTTGAGGGGAGTACAAGGAACGCCGTCCCGACCGGCCCCGTGCATGAGTGCTATCCCAAAGTCGCCACCAAACGTGACTAGCGACTCGATCGCTCCGGGTAGGTGGTCGCTCCATTGAAACTCGTTAGGGGTAGGCTCGGCCGGGGAATTATCTCGCTCCGATCAACCTTGATTTTGTCGATCAAGTCTTCAAACATGATATCGGCCGAGCTACCTTGATCGACTGCAATTTCTCGCACCTCTGTGTTTGCCATGACGACTCGATTACCAATGGAACATAACTATTAGGCTTGCCGTCGTATAGGTCGTTGTCACCGAACGAGATGGGGTCCGCTTTCGACCGGTGGTGGTCTTGAAGTGGATGCGACCATTAACAACTCGTCCCCACTTTCTCTTGGTGGCTTTGTTAGATTCCTGCGATCCGGGGTTTCCACCATGAATAACCATCGCAACATTACGGCCTTTGATCGCCGAAAGTGTCACGATCTTCGATCGATCCTTGTTTTCGGTGTTCTCTATGGCCGCAGGCCCCTTTCCCGCCTCGGATCGCCTTCTTTTCTCGCTTTCTCTTGAGGTCGGTCGCTTTCTTCCGACCTCACATACTTTCCCAACTTGCCTTTCGAATAAGCTCTTCAATATCATCTTTGAGGCCATACGATCGTTAGTATCGTGCCCTTACTCTTGTGGTAACGGCAGTATCTTTTGGTCGGGCCGTGCCCCTTCTTGAGCACGAGTGGTTCAGCCGCTTGACTCCCACAAACTCATTATTCGACACTCGTAGATCCGCGCAATGGAGGTGTTGAGTCGAGTGCGATGATCAAACTTTTTATCTCGAAAGTCGTGCCGATTGTCGCGGCGACCTTCATGCCCTTTGGCCGCTTTTATCGCTTTTCTTCTTTAGGTCGTGCGCGCGACGGCCTTTCTTCTTGCCGCGAGTTTCTTCATACCGCATGTGGACGTTAGCCCTTGTTAGGAAGTGGCCGAGATCCCGTAATGATTCAAAGTAAATTCTTCGACGAACCGTGGTCCTGGCCGAATACCACGCTCGATACTTCAACTTGTCCTTGTCCGACAAGTCACGAATGAACTCGGCCTCGGTGTTAAACCGGCCGATATATCGCTCTCGCGTCTCATTATCTCCTTGAACAACAGAGTCCAAGTATTCTTCATACCGATATTGGCAGCGGTTTGCAGTGTAGTGAGACAGGAATATTCTGATCAGGTCGTCCCAGGAGGAGATGGAATTGGGTCGCAGAGACTCTCACCATTCCAATGCTCGGCCATCCAGAGACTGGGGAAAAAGCCTGCATTTCATGGTCGGCCCCGCCCCTATAGCAGCGATGAGTTATTGAAGTAACGGAGATGCTTGTCTGGATCTCCTCGGCCGTCAAACTTGTTGAGATTGGGCAGCTTGCGGAGGTCTCTCGGAATCTTGTAACGCCTGATCTCCCTGGAGAACGGGCCGTGTTCATTCTGAATGCCGTTCAACCCAAAGGGTTGCATCGCGAGGCACGCCTCGTTGCCCGGCATTCCATAGAATCCTCCGGACGGGCCAGTTGGCGGATGCTGAGGAGGCCTTCTGGGTCGCTCGCTTTGGCCTCTCCTTGGCCGATGCGAAACGTCCCTAATTCTCCCATTATCGTAATCTTCCACTCTTCACGAAATCCCAAGATCTCGCTTCGACCGACGTGACCGGACGACTCATTGGAGGAGTACTGGTAGGTGAGCGACCGGTGTCGATCGGGCGGTAGGCCGGAATCTTCATAATCATAGGACATCGAACGGCGCTTCTACGCTGCGTTCTCGCCAGGGGCGTCAGTGCGCCCGCTTCTTCTTGCCGGAGAGCGATGAGTAGTGCTCTCTCGGCGAGATGCTCCTTCGGGAGGAGAGCGGTGTCTTCGCGCGGCCGGCGGCGAGCGTATGTTTCTCCGTCTTCCGCCGCGTGGGCGCCCGGAATCAACCTCTCTCGTCTTCGAGAGATGAGCGCATCTCGGTGCGCGATCACTTGATTTTTGTTTTGCGAGCTGCAAAACGGCTGAGTGACATGATCCGGTAGAGGTTCTGAATGCCCGCTTCAACCGGGCCGGGCGGTAGTTCTCCGTGAACGGCCGAATGGATCTGGCTGGAGGACCGGTCCACGCACCGCTGTGTGCCGGGGTTCTTGTCGTGGAAGTCCTCGAGATTCGTGGGATCGTGGATTTTCGCCACGCCCTCGGTTCTGCTGGCGATTCTCGCCGAGGGATTGAGTCGGCGCGGCCAGCGTGCCCGGGCCGGCCGCGTGGAGCCATGAATGAGGTAGATAGCGCCGCGGGCCTCCCATCGTGGTCGCCAATTGATCGTACATTGACCAATAGAAGGACTCGGGTCGCTGAGGACTGGTCGTAGAGGACCCGGCCGAACCGGGGGGTCTTGGCGCACGGAAGGACTCGCCCGGCCGGCCGGTGGAAGGACTCGTGATGAAGGACTGGGCCGACGTTGATGGAAGGACTCAGAGGAAGGACTGGCACAGTCGCCGAGGAAGGACTCGCTCGTCGTCGCCGAGGACCTAAATCGGCCGTGGAGGACCCGGCCGAAACTCGGGGTCTTGGCGCGTCGCGGGTGGTACCTGCAATGACACTCCGACGCCTAGTCGGTGTAGTCGCCGCAGATTCACAAGGTAGGAAAACGCCCACGATGCCATGTGTGAATGGCGATATATACTATGCAGGTCCGCCGTTTTGGGCGGTTCGCGGCTGGTCGGGCGTCGGCCCAATTGTGGGCTCAAGGCCCAAGATAGCTTTAATAGGCCCAACACGGCCCAACTTGGCGTGCTCCACAAGATATGGCGAGCGCCCGGTGCCACTATAAAAGCAAAGACAAATCCCGAGAATCGTGCACGTTTTCCTACCTTGTGAATCCCGCCGAGAGCACACCACATCGACTTGGCGTCGGAGTGTCATTGCAGTACCACCCGCGTGCGGCAAGACCCCCGGTTCCACCCAGTCCTCCACGACCGAAAGTTAGGTCCTCAACATCCAGCCAGTCCTTCCTCAACGCCCATGCCAGTCCTTCCTCACAGTCCTTCCACCAAAGCGAGTCCTTCCGTGCGGCCAAGACCCTCGGTTCCAGCCCAGGTCCTCCACGACCGAGTTAGGTCCTCAACATCCAGGCCAGGTCCTTCCTCAACGTCCATGCCAGGTCCTTCCTCACAGGTCCTTCCAGCCAGGCCAGGTCCTTCCGTGCGGCCAAGACCCCTGGTTCCAGCCAGGTCCTCTACGACCCAGGTCCTCAATGACCCAGGTCCTTCTATTGGTCAAGGTACGATCAATTAAGACCCCTGGTTCCACCCAGTCCTCTACGACCCAGTCCTCAATGACCCAAGTCCTTCTATCGGTCAAGGTACGATCAATTGGCGACCACGATGGGAGGCCGGCGCTATCCTACTTCAACTATTGCTACACGCGAAGACCGCCCCGACATCATTACAACCATGCTTGTTGAGCGACTTAAGATGTTGGACGACCCAAAGTGGGGCGCCCAAAGCCGGTCGCCCATGAGCGACCCAAAAGGTCTGTCCAAAGACGGGAGACCATAACTTCGTTCACGTTCATCCGATGGGGCGTGTGAGCATGCGTTGGAAAGCCGAGAAGTAGATCTACAGCTTTCATGTTGAAGTCAAAATCCACCCGGGCGTCTTCCACCCGTTTCTGCTCGCCCAAAGTGGGGCGCCCAAAAGCCGGTCGCCCGTGAGCGACCCAAAAGGTCCGTCCCAAGACGGAGACCATAACTTCGTCCACGCTCATCCGATGGGGCGTGTGAGCATGCGTTGGAAAGCTGAGAAGCAGTGCTACAGCTTTCATGTTAAACTCCAAGTTATATTCAGACGTTCTACACCCCTTTCGGGTCATCCAATTAGGGCGCCCGGCTACAAACGAAGAACGTAGGCCCCGAGCGGTCTACAACGAGCGCCACCGAAGTCGCTCAATCGAGCGCCATCGAAATGGCCCAAGGGTCGGCGGACCCACCAACAAGTGTAGGCCCCGAGCGGTCTATAATCGAGCGCCATCGAAATGGCCCAAGGGTCGGCGGACCCACCAACAAGTGTAGGCCTCGAGCGGTCTACAAATCGAGTGCCATCGAAATGGCCCAAGAGTCGGCGACCCACAAACAAAGGTGTAGGCCCCGAGCGGTCTACAATCGAGCGCCATCGAAATGGCCCAAGGGGTCGAAGGACCCACCAACAAGTGTAGGCCCCGAGCGGTCTACAATCGAGTGCCATCGAAATGGCCCAAGGGTCAAAAGGACCCACAAACAGCAGTAGCCCCGAGCGTTTACAATCGAGTGCCATCGAAATGGCCCAAGGTCGAAGGACCCACAAACGAGTAGGCCCCGAGCGGTCTACATCGAGTGCCACCGAGTTGGCAAAACCATCGCTGTCATCGAATGACCGAGGTCGAGCAATGACCCAATAACGAGCATTGATCGCCGAACACGGCGGAAGAGACCGACTACAACGAGCACATGCACTCGGTGGCGACCACACCTCGGCGCGGGCAACGCCCACACCTCGGCGATGGCGGCGACCACCCGCCTACTTAGCGTGGTAGCAACCACACACTTCAAGAGATGGAGACCGATTGCGCAATGCAACCCGCCGCGCATACAACACGACACGGGCGGCGTGGTTCAAGCCTCAACTTCGCCAATGGCGACTTTAGGCTTCGGGCAATCTGTTCCCGAGTGTGGGCTCAAGGCCCAAGATGCGCTTTAATAGGCCCAACACGGCCCAACTTGGCGTGCTCCACAAGATATGGCCAGAGCGCGCGGTGCCACTATAAAAGCAAAGACAAATCCCGAGAATCGTGCGTTTTCCTACCTCAGGAATCCCGCCCGAGCACACCCACCGACTTGGCGGCCGGAGTGTCATTGCAGTACCACCCGCGTGCGCGGCCAGACCCCCGGTTCCAGCCAGTCCTCCACGACCGAGTTAGGTCCTCAACATCCGTGCCAGTCCTTCCTCAACGCCCATGCCAGTCCTTCCTCACAGTCCTCCTTCCACCAAAGCCAGTCCTTCCGTGCGCTAAGACCCTGGTTCCAAACAGTCCTCCACGACCGAGTTAGGTCCTCAACATCCAGGCCAGGTCCTTCCTCAACGTCCATGCCAGGTCCTTCCTCACAGGTCCTTCCAGCCAGGCCAGGTCCTTCCGTGCGGCCAAGACCCCAGTTCCACCCAGTCCCTCTACGACCAGTCCTCAATGACCCAGGTCCTTCTATTGGTCAAGGTACGATCAATTAAGACCCCTGGTTCCAGCCAGGTCCTCTACGACCCAGGTCCTCAATGACCCAAGTCCTTCTATTGGTCAAGGTACGATCAATTCGGGCGTCTTCCACCCGTTTCTGCTCGCCCAAAGTGGGGCGTCCAAAAGCTGGTCGCCCGTGAGCGACCCAAAAGGTCTGTCCAGTACGGAGACCATAACTTCGTTCACGTTCATCCGATGGGGGCGTGTGAGCATGCGTTGGAAAGCCGAGAAGTAGATCTACAACTTTCATGTTGAAGTCAAAATCCACCCGGGCGTCTTCCACCCGTTTCTGCTCGCCCAAAGTGGGGCGTCCAAAAGCCGGTCGCCCGTGAGCGACCCAAAAGGTCTGTCCAATGACGGAGACCATAACTTCGTCCACGTTCATCCGGTGGGGGCGTGTGAGCATGCGTTGGAAAGCTGAGATGCAGTGCTACAACTTTCATGTTAAACTCCAAGTTATATTCAGACGTTCTACACCCCTTTAGGGTCATCCAAGTAGGGCGCCCGCCTACAAACGAAGAACGAGGCCCCGAGCGTCTACAATCGAGCGCCATCGAAATGGCCCAAGGGTCGGCGGACCCACCAACAAGTGTAGGCCCCGAGCGGTCTACAATCGAGCGCCATCGAAATGGCCCAAGGGTCAGAAGGACCCACAAACAGAGTAGGCCCCGAGCGGTCTACAATCGAGTGCCATCGAAATGGCCCAAGGGTCAGCAGGACCCACAAACAGCAGTAGCCCCCGAGCGGTCTACAATCGAGTGCCATCGAAATGGCCCAAGGGTCGAAGAACCCAAAGAACAAGTGTAGGCCCCGAGCGGTCTACAATCGAGCGCCATCGAAATGGCCCAAGCGGTCGGGGACCCACCACCAAGTGTAGGCCCCGAGCGGTCCACAATCAAGCGCCACCACCGAAGTTGCCCAATCGAGCGCCATCGAAGTTGCCCAATCGAATGTCACCGCATTGACCTCGTCCCAAGTGCCACCGAGTTGGCACAACCATCGCGTCATCGAATGATCGAGGTCGAGCAATGACCCAATAACGAGCATTGATCGCCGAACACGCACGGAAGAGACCGGCTACTACAACTATCGCAAAGCATGAATGGCAAATGACCACATGCACTCGATGGCGGCGACCACACCTCGGCGATGGCAAATGACCACCGCCGACTTAGCGTGGTAGCAACCACACACTTCAAGAGATGGAGACCAATTGCGCAATGCAACCCGCCGCTTACAACACGACACGGGGCAATGATTCAAGCCTCACCGCTCTTAAGCGACCTAGGCTTGGGGGCAACTGCTCCGGGTGTATCGGCAATTACAAGAGCTTCCAATAGCAATTGGGCCGACGGCCCACCCAGCCTGCAACCGCCCAAAACGGCCGGACCACAAGATATATATCGCCATTCACACATGGCATCGTGGACGCTTTTCCTACCTTGTGAATCCCGCCCGGCGACCTACACCGACTAGGCGTCGGTGTCATTGCAGTACCACCCGCGACGGCCAAGACCCTGTGTTTCACCAGTCCTCCACGACCGATTTAGGTCCTCGGCGACCAGCCAGTCCTTCCTCGGCACTGTGCCAGTCCTTCCTCAGCGACTGTGCCAGTCCTTCCTCACGTGTCCTTCCATCAACGCCCACCAGTGTCCTTCATCACAGTCCTTCCACCAAATGACGGGCCAGTCCTTCCGTGCGGCCAAGACCCCTGGTTCCAGCCAGGTCCTCTACGACCCAGGTCCTCAACGACCCAGGTCCTTCTATTGGTCAATGTACGATCAAGTTTGATGCAGGAGCACTGAAATTTTGAAAGTGCAGTGTGCTTGCAGTGCAGCTGCACTGGGAAATCTCTTAACCTGTTTTTCCTAGAAAACACTTCAAAACACAAATTAAAACTAACATAATTAATACTTCAAAATCATGGGTTGCCTCCCATAAGCGCTTGATTTAAGAGTCTTCACCTGACTAAGTCTTGTGACTGATATCAGCCACTAATGCAGCTGCACAAGGTGCTGCTGCATCAAAATTTTGCATAATTGACAGCATTTGCACAAGATCATTCATTCACACCTGCAAAAGTAAAAACAAAAACACACAAAACACTATTAGTCCTAAAAATCTGGGTTGCCTCCTAGTAGCGCTTGGTTTAAGAGTCCTCAGCCAGACTAAGTCTTATGTTAGAGTTCTGGTAACTCTGTGGTGACCTTGTCTCTCTCCACATGTGCTCCATAATATTGATTCACCCTTTTGCCATTAACTTTGAATGTGCAACTAGTGGCTTCATCAAACAATTCCACTACCCCATTAGGATACACTTTCACCAGTTTAAGAGGTCTTGACTGCTTAGTATTGAGCTTTTCAGGGAGTATTTTAAGCTTTGTGTTGGACAAAAGAACTTGTCTCCCTTTAACTTGTGGTTCTAGTTGAGGTGTTTGGTGGATGGTTTCTGGTTTGTGGTTTGTGGTTCTCAGCATTACTTTGAATTTCTCTGGTGTATTTTGGTGGTGAGGGTGACACTATAGGCTGGTTGGGTGGTGTTTTGGTGGCTGATTGGGGAGCAGATTGTGGAGTTGGATTTTTGTAAGGTGGGGATTGGGGTGAGAGAGTTGTTTGTAGGGTCTGGTTCATGCTCAATCTCCTTAACACTCTCTTCTTTTTCTGGTTCATTTCTTCCTCCCTCACTCTCCTTAGAGCTCTCAATGATGTGGAGTTGCTTCAGCACCTCTAAAAATTGGTTATCTTCATGAGCCTTTTTCATCCTTTGAGGAAAAGGAGGAGGAGATCGTACTCTTTGACAAACATAAGTGATGACATAGGTGCAGAATTGGATGCTGGAGAATTGGATGCTCCTGCATTGCTTGAGACTGATGCAGGTGCAATGGATGCTCCTGCATTGCTAGAATTTTTTTTCTACTTTTCTCATTTTTTTTCTTTTTCTTCCTTACCCTCACCTTCTATATCATATTGCTCCTTCAAATCTTTTCCACTTCCCAAATATATAGCATTGACATGCTCTTTCCTAAGGTTTTGTGAAGTTAAAGCTTCTTTGGTGGATGGTAATGATCCATTTGATCTTTGGTAAAGAGTAGTAGTTAATTGTCCAACCTGATTCTCTAAGTTTCTAATGGCATCACCATGAGTTTGGATTGAGCTTTTTACATCACTCATAAATTCTCTTGTTTCACTCATAAATGCTTTCATTAGAGATTCCAATGAGTTTTCCATTTCTGGTGCAAATGGTCTTTGGACATGTTGAGAAGGGAATTCTGGTGGTGTAGATGGTGTAGCTGCATTAGGTGTAGCAGCATTGTTACTCCCCCATCAGAAATCTGGGTGATTGTTCCAATCATGATTGTAGGTGTTTGGGTAAGGGTTGTTATTTTGGTTGTACCCTGCATAGTTAACAGAGATAGGGTTGTTGGGACATTCTTCATACAAGTGACCTCCCCCACAAAATACACAACTAATCATTGGCTTTGGCGGTGCTTGCTCTATGGTTCTTTGCAGCTAGGTAATGCATTAATCTGCACCGCACTAGGTGCAGGTGCACTGGTAGAAGTGAAACTTTTTATCATGTTGGCTAATGATGCTACTTGAGCAGATAGGGCTGATATGTCACTAATTTCATGTACCCCAGATGATTTCTTTTGGGAACTCAAGGCCAACTAGAGCTATTTGTAGCAATTCTATCAATTAGATCACATGTTTCATTATAAGACAAATTTAATAATAAAAAACCCAGCTGATGCATCAAGCATTACTCTTGTTTGGGGTTCTAAACCATTATAAAAAGTTTCCATCTATATAATGACAGGTAAACCATGATGTGGACATTTTCTTAAAAGTTCTTTCCACCTTTCCCATGCTTCAAACAATGATTCAAATTCTTTTTGTCTAAAAGATGTAATATCATTTCTCATCCTAGCATTTTTTATTGGAGGAAAATATTTTCCTAAAAATTTTTCAGCCATTTCATTCCATGTATGAATAGAATTGGGCTCCAATGAATTTAACCATGATTTAGCCCTATCTTTCAAAGAATATGGAAATAGATTAAGTCTAAATGCATCCTCACTAACACCAGGAATGATAAAGTTACTACAAACTTCAAGAAATTGTTTTAAATGCAAATAAGGATCCTCATGAGGAGAACCACTAAATTGACCTATTGTTTGAAGCATTTGGAACATAATAGGTTTGAATTTAAAATGTGTTGGAGAGATTTTAGGCCTAACTATACTAGCTTGCATGATTTTAGGATCAAACATAACATAATCACTCATTGGCCTATCTCTATCATTTAACATACCTATTGCTCCCATATTGATGAATTGTTGTGGTGAAATCATGCTAGAACTTCTACCTTTTGTTCTTTGTTGTCTTTGAATGCTCCTCAACCTTCTAAGTCACCTATCTCAGGGTCTAACTGGACCTATACAAAAAATGCTAAACACAAGAAAAGAAACAAAGTAAAATGTTCACTAATTTACTACTAATATAAACTATAAAATTAATAGCAATCCTCGGCAACGGCACCAAAAACTTGGTGCGTTTGATATACACACAAATGTGCAAGTATACACAATCGTATCAAGTAATAAAGTGTAAATAGAGTGTCGTTCCCACGAGGATTGGATTAATTTACAAGTTTAGAATCAATAGTTTACTAGTGAAAGGTAACCACTATCCTACTCACAAATAGGTGGTTCTGATAAACAAACATAATGTAAATAAGCAATAAAAAGATGTAAGGAATCAGTGGAAAATGATAGTTGAGATGTCTTCACCAAATAAGTCACTTTTAAGAGTTTTATTGGTGTATGTGGTGCAGGTACACTGGATGCAGGTGTATCAGTATGTGCCTTTCAGCTACTTTTCTTTAGAGTTTCATTACAAGCTCTTATGATCTTTGCTTTTTGCAGTAAAGAAAAGAGTTGTCAATTCCTCTCTTGCCTCCTAACAATGATCCAAGTTGCTAAATAAGTTCACTCTTGTAATTGCATCATCCTAAGAACTATGCTATCCTATGTCTAGGTTTTAGCATGTAATTAACAAAGTTTCCTTTATTAAATATTTATCCCTATTAGTTCTTGAGTTCTAATCATAAACCATGTCTGTATTTATGATTTACATTCACTTTTAGTTGGCCAATAAAGAAGTGCCACATGTCCTTGAGTGAGTGACCTTCTCAACTTGTCTCCAAAAGTAGGCGCTGAATTCTGCAAGTGGATCTACTCCACGTGACTAAGAATGACGTCACATATCAAGTGTTGAAGCATCAATTTGGTCCTTGCATAGTGCTGGTGTAGCAGGTGTAGGCACACCAAGTGCAGGCAGTGTAGGTACACTAACTGCAGCTGAACTGAACAAATACATCAAACATACCAAAATATATGCAACATGCTTAGTTCTTTGTTTAACCCTTCTTGATACTTTGAATGTTGTTCTTTATTTATAAAACTATATTTAACACTTTAATTTACTTGAATTTAAGCAATTATATAAGTTTAAATGCATGAATAACTCTATATAAAATAGAGTTATCACACCCCCAAACTTAAATTGTTGCTTGTCCTCAAGCAACGACAAAAAAGAAAACACAAATAAGATTTTGATAACTAAGAAGAACATATCAGCTCATATCTTTTCCTTGAAATGGTTTTTCAAATTAATGCATTTTCATGAACTTCATTTCTCAAAATTTTTGTCTTTGTGTCTTTGAATTCCCAAACATCCAAAGTTATTAAAGTTCATTTGTGTGAGTGTGTGTCCCACCGAGGTTTAATCAGTTCCAAGACTAAGTAAAAAGTTTCTGTTAGCCTTTGAAAAATTTAGATTACGTTTGGTCAAAACAAAAGGACTTTCAAAACATAGATTAGACTCACAATATCCTCAAGATTTGGGGGGCTCTAAGCACAACAAAATGCTTTGATTGAGTATTTCAAAACTGTTGAGTCAATGCACTATTCCTATTTGCATCAACACTTTTTTCACTTTGGCGAGTTATTTTTAGAGAAGAAAACTAAGAAGGTTAGATACTTGTTATGGTTGACAACGTGTTGGTGTATTTGGTTAAGTCAGAATGGGGTCTGTTTCAAAGGAGAAGAGGTGAAGATTGAATCTATAGTGGCCCGAATTAAATATTTATCTTGGTGTTGGTTTATTCGTGGGGTGGGTAGAGATTCTAGTTTGTTACCACCACTGTAGTGGAACAATGCTCTTATTTGCCTTAACAATTTTTGATAGTTTGGTGTATGTATGATTTTGAGCATACCTACACGGCTAGGATAAATTCGGTGGGGGAGGGGGGGTTAAGATTCCCGGATTTACCAAATTTTACAGTATTTCCAATTTTGAAAATGCAAACCCAATGGGCTGCCTCAACCCTATAAAACATAAGCAAAAAATTAAAACACAAAACCGACAAAAAAACATAAGATTAAAACACATAAGAAAAATATTAAAGTACCTATTAATCGTGGTTTTTTCAAAGTGTCTCACTTTATCCGTCCACTGTCCACAAAATCTTTCTTTGTGAGGATGCAACCATTGCTTGTTCACATATTTGATAAGATGGGGTATATCAGAACATGATTGTTCAAAATCATGCTAACTCTCAATAAACTCATCCTCAAATGTAGAGTCAACTACATTATGCCAAAGTGTCATCAGCGACTTCACTCTATCTCCCTTGACCGCCTTTTTAATGTTACTATGGACATTTTTGTTAATGTGATACCGACAAAGCAAATTAATTGCCCCCGGAAACACAACCTTGATAGTGTTCATCAATCCCTCCTCACAGTTAGTGAGGATAACCTGAGGAAGTGGGATATCACACACCATCAAATCTCTTAGGCTCTACAACACCCATGTGTAGTCATCTTATCGCTCATGAGGCAAGTAAGCAAATGCAGTAGAAAATGTCAACTCAGTGGAAGTGACACCAACAATCTCCAAGAGAGGCAATGCATACTTGTTGGTCTTGAAGGTGCAGTCCATAATCAAGATAGTAGGAAACATCCTCAATAACTTGATACTATCAGGATGTGACCACATGATCTCCTCAACAACATCAGTTCCTTCAAGTCGTTTGGTCCAACACAAGTAATGATGAGACTGAATCAGTGTCATAAGTTGTTGCATCTCAGTCATACTACCTCTCTTTCCCTTTCGGAGAATGTTGCGGGTTCTATACAGCTGAGAAATGTTACTCAAGTTGTTGGTAAATCTCCTCTTTATTGAATCTAGACTTTTTGCTGCTTTCACTCCCAACCACAGATGCTCCTCAACAACTAACTGCTTCTCCTTGTTAAACTTACCAAAAATTGTTTCTCTAAGAATAGTCTTAAGAGGCTGATGATTGTGAATCCCACACACCACTCTTTCCTTCCAAACAAAACTAGGAGGTAAGAGTGGTCTAGCTTTCAATGTAAACTGACAACCACACCTTTTTGAGGTCTTGTGTCTAGCACAAGACCCAATATCTACTCGACTATATCTCCCATGTCTCTCACAACCATAAACAATCTTGTTCTTCTTACCTTTACCATTCTCCGTGGACTTCGATCGAATAATAACAATAATGACTCCATTGGCTTTCCCGATATCTCTAGTCCAACTTGTAAGTTTCTCTAGAGTAGGAAAGATCTCGGATGTGGTAAACGCATCCGTTAAGCCCATAGTAGCCATGTATGTAAAAAAAATTAATATTAGAAAAAAGGAAATAAAAAAACAATTCCCGGAAATATCGTAAATACAGGTATTTCCAGAGGCGATTTTAAAGGAACCGGAAACACCGTTTAAACACAGTTTTTTCGAGAAAATTTTTAATAAAAAAAAATCCTAAATTTACCTTTTTGCGCGCTATTTCCAGAGGCCAAATTTGTGAACCAGAAATACCGTATTTCGGGGATCACGAAATAAAATTCCCAGATATACCTTAAATTGTGATAAATCCTAGAATCTTAAGAAATGGTGGGGTTTGATATTTTGTGAAAATGACAAGGGTAATTTTGGATAAAGCATATTATGAGGGTGTATAGGGGGGGGTGTTTAAAAAAACCCACATTTTAATACACAAAATTTCGAAAGACAATTTTACAAATATGAGAATATTAGTTCAAAACTAGACTAAAGGATAGCCTCTTTTAATCTCAACCATCCAACTTTTAAGTTGACAAATCAATGGTGGGCACTCACACTTATGCATTATGCACAAATTTTCAACTTACATAGGATCCTCTACCTAAAGATAAAGATAAAGATTCCCGTTACCTCACAATTTTAAGTTAACAAGTCTCTGTTACTTCAAAAACAAGTCAACAACGAAAGATAACTCTTCTTCTTCTTCTTCTTCTTCATTTTTCTTCTTCTTAGTTCCAATCCAATGCAGAGATCAGGTTACGGTTCAGACGGAATATACAGATCTCTAAGACCTTCTCTAAAATTACCAAAAGACCCCAACTTCTCTCTCGTCACACACCTTTTCAACAAAGTCGCTTCTTTCCCAACCAAACCCGCTCTTATCGACGCCGATTCTTCCCAATCCCTCTCTTTCTCTCAATTAAAATCCCTAACCATTAAACTTTCCCACGCTCTTCTCAACTTCGGCCTCAACAAAAACGACGTCGTTCTCTTCCTCGCTCCAAACACTTACCTCTACCCTGTTTTCTTCCTCGCCGTTACTTCTATCGGCGCCATCGTCTCCACCGTTAATCCTTCTTACACCACCACTGAAGTTTCCAAACAAGCTAAAGATTCTAACCCTAAACTTGTCGTTACTGTTTCCGAATTATGGGACAAAATCAAACACTTCAATATCCCCGCTGTTTTTCTCAATTCCAACGACGAAACATCAAATTCCATTCCTGGGGTCATCAATTTCGACTCGTTGATCAAACTCGCCGGGTCAGTCACCGAGTTTCCTAACAGCAACGTCAAACAAACCGACACGGCGGCGCTTTTGTATTCCTCCGGGACTACGGGAGTTAGCAAGGGCGTGATACTCACGCATAAGAATTTCATTGCGTCTTCGTTGATGATTGGAATGGATGATGAATTGGCTGGGGAAATTGACGATGTGTTTCTTTGTGTTCTTCCTATGTTTCATGCTTTTGGACTTGCGGTTATTACATATTCGCAGCTTGTGAGAGGTAATGCTGTGGTGTCGTTGAAGAAATTTGAGTTTGAAGTGGTTTTGAAGACGATTGAGAAATATAGGGTGACTCGTTTGTGGGTTGTTCCACCTATTGTACTTGCTTTGGCTAAACATGGTTTGGTTGATAAATATGATCTTTCTTCTTTGAAGTATATTGGTTCTGGTGCTGCACCTCTTGGCAAAGAATTGATGACAGAATGTGCTAAGCGTTTCCCTCATGCTATTGTTTCTCAGGTGAGGTGATTCATGATTCATTCGCTTGTTGTGATGATATTTTTTTTTGGGAACAGCTTGTTGTCATGATTTTGTGATAATTAATCCCTCCGGTCCCTATTATAAGAAAATTTTACGGTTTTAAGTTTATTGAATAGATCATATATATATCAGTAGTTATTGCTAGTTAAGCAGCAGAAGGTATAGGCATGTGATGCATGACTCCAGCCTGTATCTATACACAAATTAGATGGTAATCAAGTTCTATATGTTTGGTATGATAGACCGGTTTTACCTAAAATTGGACAAACACTAGAAAACTAACGTGAAAGGAAGCTGAAGAAGAGAAGACAAAGCTACACTACTAAAAATTAAAATACTTTTTCAATTTTCATTCATTGGTTGTTTTTCTGTGTCTCAAGAAGACTACATACATATAAAGACAAATAAAAGGCCTATAAGGGCTACAAGCCCAACTAAAATAACAACTAATTAAAATCTTAAATCTAAAATATATTTTTGATAATCTCTTTAAGCCTAACAACTCCTATTAGGTACTTTTACAAAAGGTTAGATCTTGAGCAATTTATATAGCCGATTAGTTGTCACAATAAAGTGAAGCTTAACTGCAGTGAGAACTGAGGATGCTGCAAGTCATGTAACAAATAGAAGAGCCATGAAAGATGCAAAAACAAGTTACTGATCTGCGGCTAACAGGGCATAAAGCCCAATCTGAAGAAGAGAATGCCTTTAAAAGTTGGTCAGAATTATAGGAAAAGAACTAGCCTTTACTAGGACGACACTTGATATATCATAGAATGTGTGTAGCAGCATCCATATGTGGCTGCAGATGCTTTGGAATATACTGGCTCAGCTTATGAGCAGCGAAGCATATATTTGGCCTGGTATTAGTTAGATATATGAGCCTGCCAACTGTACGGAGTTGGATCAGTTAGAGGTGCACCAGAGGTAGCATCTAGCTAGAGACCAAGGACCATGGGTGTAGAGGTTGATTTGCATGCAAGTAACCCAACAGCATCAATCAAGTAATTCCAAAACATATTTCCTTTGAGACAAAAGAAGTCCCTTTCAAGATCTAGGCACTTCCAAACTGAGAAATTTTCTCAGAAACTCAAGGTCTTTGATTTTGAATAGGTCATCAAGTATTTGCTTAACTTTCTCAATTTCTGCAAGATGATTTCTAGTTAATGCTATATCATCTACATAGATGAGTAGAACAGTAAAATCACTTGCAATCTATGAAGCACAGGCTAGGCTCGGACAAAGACACTGAGACATCGCTAATGTCTAAAATATTGGACACCGAGACATCTCATATATATATATATATATATATATTGGACACTGAGACTGTGAGACATCTCATATATAAATAATTATAAATATAACTAAATCAATAAACACAAACACATGTATAATCAACACGACAAAAATCTAAATGAAGAATTAGGATTTATCCATTCACCATTTATTTTAAAAAAAAAGTTGATAAGCTTTACAAAGTTTTTTTTGAAGATAAAAGGTTTTATATCCTAAAATATGTATAATAACTTACAAATTTCAAGAAGTTGAATATTTTTTTTAAAAAAGTTTATGATAGAGTGTAGGTGGCCAAACGGTGTCTAAAAAGTGTCCAAGTAAAAAAAAAAATCTTTTTAACGGTGACACCGTAAAGAGGTGTCTGACGCGTGTTGTGTCAATGTCTAACGGGTGTCGGTGTCTGACACAGATATGAGGCACGGTATTCGAAAGAGGTGTCCGTGCTTCAGAGCTAGGCAGCAATAGATTTCATCGACAAAAAGTAGTCAGACTTGGATTGAACAAGGCCCCAAGAAAGTAAAACTGAAACCAATTTTGAATTCCACTGCCTGGTGGCTTGTTTCAACTCGTATAGATATTTTTGCAACCTACAAACTTGATTGATATGGACTGTTTTGAAGCTTGGAGCGATCTTCATGTAAATCTCTTCTTGCAAATCTTCATGGATGAAGGCATTATTGACATCTAGCTAATGCAAATGCTAATGCTTAGCTGCTGCTAGAGCTAATACCAATCTAACAGTGGTAATATTAACAGTGGTATATATACTGCAAGAAACAGGAGGAAACTAGGCCAACTAACAATAATTATAATAAAACTAGCTATTAATTAGGCAAAAATGTACTTTTTGTCGTTTATGTTTAGGCAAAATTTCAATTTGGTTATTTAATTATGTTGCAGCTTGTTGTTTTTGTGCATATTTTTGTTGTTCGAAATAAAATAGGTTTTTTTGTTGTTAGAAATAAAATAGGTTTTTTAGTAAGCTAATCACACACACAATCTATCTGTTACTTTTTTGTGGTTGTTGTGGTTTCAGGGTTATGGTATGACTGAAACTTGTGGGATTGTTTCTGTGGAGAATTCACGGGTGGGGGTTCGGCATACTGGCTCGACTGGAATGCTTGTTGCGGGTGTGGAAGCTCAAATAGTCAGTGTGGATACACTGAAGCCCCTACCTCCAGGACAGTTGGGGGAGATATGGGTACGGGGTCCTAATATGATGCAAGGTACCGTGAAATGAAATCTACTATTTGTGCCTAAATTCCCACCTTAGGAAGTGGTTTAAATGATGGCAATATCAGATGCCTATGTGATGGTGTCATATCAGATGCCAAGTGTATAACATGAATTTGTATTCTGTAGGTTTTTTATTTTCCTAAATGCAATTTACTAAGACTTGCAAAAAATTTCAGGTTATCACAATAATCCACAGGCGACAAAATCAACTATAGATAAAAAGGGGTGGGTACATACGGGAGATCTTGGATATTTTGATGAAGAGGGGCAACTTTTTGTTGTTGACCGTATCAAAGAACTGATCAAGTATAAAGGCTTTCAGGTATGTAAAACTTATCTAGAATGCCATACATACAGCATGATCGCATATCTGAAATCTCAACCAAAATCCCTCTCAGGTTTAGTTTATAATAAACAGATGATCTGGTATCTGTATCTGAAGATCCAGTGTAGTAACTTAAGCGCAGCATAAAATGTGTTTACGCTGCTCTGTGTGGCTAGTTACTGGTTTACAGCCCTTCTACTTATACTTGATGAAGAATATTTATGATCAGGGATTGTTATCTTACTGAATTGTTTGCTATTTTCCTCATTCTTCTATCTAAGGTTGCACCAGCAGAACTTGAAGGGCTTCTTGTTTCTCATCCGGAAATACTTGATGCTGTTGTCATCCCGTAAGTTTTCCATTCGAGATCTTTATTCAATTCTGCCTACAAAAGAGACACAATCATTGACTTACTTCCATTCTGTAGATATCCTGATGCTGAAGCTGGTGAGGTTCCAGCTGCTTATGTTGTTCGATCACCCAATAGTTCATTAACTGAGGAAGATGTTCAAAAGTTCATTGCTAATCAGGTAAGAGAAAGATAAAGAACAAGCTAACTTGGTCTATGACACTTCAGTGACTTGTGTAGTTAATGCAAACTGAAGGGAAGACATCAAACTGAAAATCAATGTTTAAAAATCAGATCAGCATTGAAATATAAGGATTCGGCTCCTCCATTGTGAGCAACTCACTTTAGAGTGTAAAACCTTCAAGAGAAAATAATAAATCAACCTTAGTTTTCTAATTGATGATTATTAAAATTACTTGCTTTACAATCTACTCACTTTGGAGGAGCTAAATCTAAACTATAAGGGTGTATTTGGTTTAGGAGAAAAAGAGGGAAGAGAGAAAGATATGAGAAATATAGTAGATTAGAGGTGTTGTTTGGTTTAAGGGAAAGAGAAGAGAAATAGAGGACAGAGAGATATATGTCTCTTGGTTTGGTTGGAGAGAAAAATGGAAGAGAGAAATGATACTACTTTAGAAGGACAAAAACACGCCTAAACTAATAAACATATATAATTTATTCATTAACTTAATTAACTAATACTCATTTTAATTTTTTAATTTATTAATTTAATTGATTTAATATTTATTATAATTATTTAATTAAATTAGCTAAATATTTATTTTATTTAGCTAAATAATTATTTTAATCAATTAATTTAATAAGTTAAGTAATTATTTTAAGTGATAAAATGAGGGTAAAATAGTAAAAGCATAATTCATAAGTCTTTTGTCATTACTTTCTCTTGTCACTCAATTTTGTATTTGTTTGCAGGTTGCACCTTTCAAAAGATTGCGAAGGGTAACATTCATAAACACTGTTCCTAAAACTGCATCGGGAAAAATTCTCCGAAGAGAGCTAATCGATAGAGTGAAATCCAAAATTTAGTATCATAACTTTTTCTGTTTTTTAAACCATTTTAAGGGTTCAGATTCTGTGATTTATATATCATATATGTATCATACATGCCATTGGCAACTCTTGAATGTTTGCAGCAAACCAGATGAATGTTAGAATTTTCTAATAACTTTTTTAGCTTACGATCAATTTTGTTTTTTTCAGTATTTTACAATCAGATGAATGTTGGGATTTATTTGATGTTTACGTATGCTAATATTGTGATTAATTGGTAATGGGTCGGGACACATTGGGCCTATGTGGGAGATAATGTAGGCTTTACCAAAGTTCCACTTCAAACCCATCATGTGTGTGCCCATACGTTTTGGCTATTGCTTTTGGCTATTGCTTTTCCCACACCCCCTCCTACTCAAAACACACCCCACAAGGGTGTGAAAAGACCAAAAAACCATTAATGAAACACCATTTTTCACCGATTCGGTTAAGAAAGAATCAAAACTATTCTTAAAAAGCACAACCGAAAGGGCAATTTTTGAAACACACCCCACTTTTTATTTTTTTGGTATTTGGTTGACCCCATTCGAATGGATTCGGGTCAGGGCAACCGAATAGGTGTTATTTTGTTAAAACTGAAGGATAAATACTTAACAAACTAAACCTGCGTTATTAACTTAAAAATTAAAAAATTTGGAACAACCGAAATATATAGATAACTAAGTAAACATAAATGTCATACATAAGTCCACAAAATAAAATTCGTACAATACATTCACCAAATAAATAATTAAGTCCATAAATGTCATATAATAACTACTGAGTGGTGCGGTTCCTCCTCCTACTATACACACAACCATACTTCCTAAGCCTACGGAATGGCCTCACTAGGAGTTTTAAGCCCTCGAGTAGCTGTGTGTCTTTTGGAACGGTGCCCTCCATCGCTCGCTCCATATCATTTACCATCTGAACCACATCTGGCATGACATGTGAAATAACCAATTTGAATAAGTTACAAATTTTAATTAAGTAACAAATTTAAAAGGAATGTTTAAAAGACACGTACTTGTCTACAATCCGGCTCGTCCTCCAGCCGCACATAATTAGCCTTGTCAATAAAAGGGTGTGAGACCCTCCCAAACCAATAGCGTACCACAGTATGGTGTGCCGTGCACCACAATAATATAGGCCCCCTCTCCACCAACCATCGGTCAAAATTGGCCCACCTCTCGTCGGCCAATTCTCTTGTAACTCTGGCTCTAGTTGTGGGTTTTGGGTCCTCTGGTATCCCCGGACATTGCCAAACCGTCTCATAACACGATCCGGCATGTACGGTACCATACAACCCGACTCATAAGTGACCTCTAAATAGGTGATGAGCTCAAACGGCCAAGTGTCTCTACTGCAGCGGTGTATGGTCGCCAGTTACCTCATCGAGGTGCGACTATCCGGAGAGATACTCGAACAAAGATCCCTAAGTAAGAGGGTGGTGGTATTAGCGACCCACCTCTTCTCGCGCGTGGTGACTTTCATCATAAAAAGTTGGGTCCACCATCTTCAAGCCAAAGGGGATCCCGAAAGTGTTCAAAGATCCATGCACATGATCGAAAAAATGAAATCATTTAGTAGAGCAATGCGAAACAACAAAATTAACTTAAAAATTTAAATTTAATAGATACCGAATTAGAGCGGATAGCCACCCATCCGCTTGTTTTTGGGCTTCACCGATTCCCAAGTTGGTCGTATATATGGGCTAGCGCCATCCCTCCCCATGTGTAATCTCCAAAGAACCTCCAAGTCAACCAGAGCTCCCAACCACCCCAACTTTACCTTGTTTCTGACTTATCGGAGAATGGACTGAACCCAACAAGTAGAGCGGATATGCCTCTAGCAAAGATCCTCCCGGCGCTCCTCTGTATAGCCACTAGGGTACACCGTCTCCTCGACCACTTGAGGTCACGAGATAACCCTGGGGTTGAAGTCCGGTCATGTGCGTCCCGAGGTCTCGCACTCGATAACTCAACCAACATCTCCTCTCCCGATACTTGGTGTAGTCCGGAAAATCATAAAAGATCCCGTCACGGGGATGTGGAGCAATGCGAGAGACATCATCTAGAGTGATGGTCATCTCACCTATAGGTAGGTGAAATGATGATGTGTCTGAATGCCACCTCTCAACAAATGCATTGACGGTCCGCCAATGATTGTTGGGAATCCAATGTCCTTCAATGCAGAGCAATTTAGAAGTCTGTAGGAATGGTAGAATGTTTGGATGAGGTCCCCTATCCGTGGGACTCCATGTGTAATAAGCCTCAACGGGCCACGATCCTGCAATATCGAATGCTATATTAAGTAAATGTGATTACAAACAATTTAATGATTAAATTATTTATAGAAAAAGTAAGTTACTTACATTGCCATCCCATATGGCTCTAGCAATGTGAGCCCCGTAAGTCGGTAACAGAACACGATCTATCCTCCGGGCCACCAGGAAAAGGAAATGTGGCACGAGGAGCAAAGAACAACATCGATAGAAGTAGAAGGACCACCGCCTCCTCAACATGATCACCGCACTAAAGTCCTCAAGCAGGACCAAATAAGTCACCGCAGGATGGTAAGCATATCTCTCAATGTCTTGCCCAATGTCATCCTCCTGCAAAATGTCATCCTCCTGCACAACTGGGGGAACTGGGGGCTGCAAAACTGGAGCACGCCTACCCCTACCCCTGCCTCTACTAGGCCCATCGCCAGCAAAGACGTGCGTCCTCCTTCCGCTTACTGGTTTGAAACCGTCATGGGTGGCTTTACCGCTCGACCTCGGTGTGTCTCGAGAATTACCACCTCTAGTCTTTGCCATAACTTAAAAAAAATAAGCACAACACATTATAAACAAATTTAGAAATAGAAATAAAACAATTCAGAAGATGACAGTCCTATTCGGTTGACCCCAACCGAATATGGATTCGGTTGGCCTCATTCGAATGGATTCGGTTGGCCTCATTCGAATGACTTAATATTGGCCTTCGTTCCCAAGAGCATTCAGTTGTGCTCAACCGAATGCTTCGCGATTTGCAGATCTCAGAATACGCTATAAAACACCAAAACAATCAAAATGCAAGTAAAAGAGGGTTAGTAATCGTGTACCTTATGTTCCAAAAACGATTTTGGATGTTGAAATCGAAGATTGAAGCTGATTTGGGAGAGGAGATTCGAAGAGGGTGAGGGAGAGGAATAGGTTTCGGTGGAGGTGAAACGACGAGGGGTGTGAGGGGTTTAAATGTGTTTTTAATTAAGGGTATTTTGGGGTTTAAAGATTTTATGGGGTGTGATAGAGTAGGAGGGGGTGTGGGAAAAGTAATACCCTACGTTTTCACGTAGGTCAGCATCTGACGTAGCAAATTGCACTTAGCCCACGCTTATCCCACTCTCTCTCCTACTCACCCCTGAACCTCAAATACTCCAATTTAACCCTCACTTGAAACACACTCCCAAACCTTTCTATACATTGTTTTTTGATGGGTATGGTACGAAACTATCCCACTTTTTTTAGATAGGCAAACGTAACTATCCACTTGATGAACCCTTCTGTTTTTCTGATTTTGTTTGTTTTTTCTTTGACCACTAACTCTTCCTTTCTTCTTTGTTCTTATAAGTGTGAAATTTCTCTTTGTGCTGTCATATCTATCCTTTCAATATTTTTCTTGTAATGTTGTATTTCAATTGCTCTTTTTTTATCAAATTTATAATTCAATCACTTTTGTTATCTTACTTGTTATTAGTTAGTTCGGTAGCTCTTGTTAATAGTTAGTCCGGTAGTCTGTAATTCAAGTCGTAGTAGCAACTAGGTTTTATAAAATTTACCATTTCACCATTTATCTCTCTTCATTTGTAAATGTGATTGAATTAATTAAATGTAAAAATGTGTCATAATTAAGAAGGGCACGAGTGAAAAATACTATTAAATTCTTCGTTGAAAATGTAAAACAACAACTAATTTGAGACAAATTGATTTTGCTAAAACAACTTATAAAATGGGACGGAGGTAGTATTAGGTGTAGGAAAAAAACCCGTACTCGCAGAGAGAATAAATGAGTTATATTATGTGTTTTTTTACAGAAAATTTATGGTGCGGAGATGGCTAGAGCTGACAAAACGGATTACCCGGTCTGCATCAGACTCGGGTTTTTAAGGGTTGGGCCAAAAAGCCCAAGTTAAAATTCAGGCTCATCCTCTATGGCCCAAGCCCATCCCTATGCGGATTGCGGGCTTTAACCGTAAGGAGACTTAACATATTTCACTTTTGGTCTTTTATCTTTGCTCTAGGTTTCATTTTGGTCATTTATCTTTTTTTTTTGTCTGTTTTGATCCCTCATCTTTTATTTTTGTTTCATTTTGGTCTCTACCGTTAGTTTTTGTTAACATACGTCACACTGACAGTGAATCAGCTGGCGCGTCTTGCCTTAAATTCATTTTTAGCAAAAGAAATTGTTTTGGGCGCCGTTAAAAACCGATCTGAAAACTCTCTCGCGGGAAAAATGTTTAGTAGGAAAGAGTACTCCCTTAACATTTCTTGATAAAAAAGGAAAAAAATACAAAAGACACGAAAGACTAGACCAAATTATTTTTCTTAAAGAGTGTGTCAAAACTTTAAACCGTATATAAAATGGGATAGATGTAGTATACTAGTATTGGACAAGACTATGCAGGAAAGTAAAGAACTCAAAACCTGAGAGCGTTACACGTAAGTTGCCACGAGTCATCAGCCTAAACTTTCCCTTCCTCTACCCCATTGAAATCTAGTTCCAAAAAACACAACCCTCTTTCCACATGCAACACTTGCAAGTTGCAACACAATGACAACAACAACAACAACCTTCGCCCAATTCTACGACTCATGGTTCGACCAACTTCACCGCCTTGTCCAACAACTTGCCACCGTCGACCTAACCAACGCGGAGGAGCTAATCCGGAAAGTCATGTCTCACCATGAAGACTACTACATAGCTAAATGTGTGGCGGCGGGGAAAGATCCTGTCCACGTGTTAGCATCTCCGTGGGCCACCACACTTGAACGCTCCCTTCATTGGATCGCTGGGTGGCGCCCCACCACCGCTTTTCATCTCATCTATACGGAATCTTCACTTCTCTTTGAGTCTCACATCATCGATATCCTCCGTGGCCTCCGTACCGGTGACCTTGGTGATCTCTCTCCCACTCAGTTCCGCCGTGTTAGCGACTTGCAATGTGACACTGTAATTAACTTCTAACATTATTTTCCTTTATTAATAATTTTTCATATTTAGTTCTTTACATTATCTATTTAGTTTATTCTATTATCAATATTCTAAAATGATAAATTGCAAAATACTAGTATTAGTTTGAATTGTGTCTCTGGTGGGATTTTAGTATTTAGAGAGACACTATAATCACATTAAGTTAGTAAAACGAAGCAAAGTAGTGAATATTGTCATATATAGATGCATTTATATCAATTAAGTTTTTTTATAAAATCAATTAAGTTTCTTTTTATACGTAGACGAAACTCACACAACTGTGAGATGTAAACAAATGGATGAATGTGATTATCACATTTTAGAATTTCAAAATAATTTTAGAATTTGGATAATATGGAACATGCATCTTCTTCTATGACCAAATTTACATCATTTAGCAATTTGGTCAAAATATTTGATTATCTTCACTAAAGCGCTTATTTTTGTTTTGGGTTCATTTTCCAACAAAAAAAAAGGTGAAGGAAGAAAATGCAATTACTGAGGAGTTATCAGAGTGGCAGGACAGTGCAAGCGAGATGATGGGTCCACGGGCTGATTTTAATGAGAAGATCGGACGGCTGGTAAGCATTATAAAGAAGGCAGATGATCTACGGCTGAGAACGTTACGAAGTGTGGTCGAGTTGCTGTCGCCGCAGCAGGCTATCGAATTCTTGATTGCTTCCGCTGAGTTGCTCGTTGGGATTCGTGGTTGGGGATTGAATCACGACCGTCTAAATCGCAGGCCATGATAGAACTTTAGTTTATGGCCAAATTTCTTTTTTTGATAGTTTATGGCCCAATTTCTCTTCTCTGATTTAAAATCATTAGGAATTTAAATGATTGTGGACGAGTATTAATGTTACTTTGTATTTTTTTTTAATACGTAATTTTTTATTGAAGGGAGTATAAGGGTATGTTTGATTCGCATGGCTTGATTAGAATCTTGACAACATACAATAAAAAAATAAAATAAAATGTACTAAAATAAACTTTTCTATTGAAAATAGATAAAAATTAAAAACAAGTAACATTTATGAAACAAAATGAATGAGCATATATTTATAAAAAAATGAGACTGCCTTGTTTCAAATGCATTATGACAAGCGACCGATGGGCTTCATCCGCTTTCTTTAAACGCTTTTGGAATTTATGTGGTCTTAAATTGTTTCATACTGGTGTGGCTTGGTTAAATAATGGTGAGTTTTCGTTGTCTCTAAATGAGGCTAATATAGTTTTAATCAAGGTGGATAATCCGAAAACGATGTGGGATCTTCGACCTATTTCATTGTGCAATGTGGTGTATAAAATTATTTCCAAAGTCTTGGCCAAGAGGTTGAAGATTGTGTTATCAAAATGTATTTCCCAGGAACTTGTTGATAACAGATCGATTTTAGACAATGTGATGGTTGTTATTGAGGTATTTCACCACTTGAAGTGTAAGGTGCGGGGAAGGTCAGTGAGTTAGTGTTGAAGATGGATATTAGTAAGGCTTATGACAGGATGAATTAGGGATATCTTTGGAATGTTACGTTTAAAAAGGGCTTTCACGAAAAATGGGTTAGCTGGATGGTTATGTGTGTGGAAACGGTGTTTTACTTCGTGCTTATGCATGGCTAGAAAGCTTGCTCGATCTCACCAGGGAGAGGAATTAGGCAGGGTGACCCACATTCACCTTACCTTTTATAATGTGTGCGGAGGGACTCACTTCTCTTAACAGAAAATTTGAGGCTTGGTGTGACCTTCACATAGTCAAAGTGTGTCGAGGGACTCCTCTCCCCACTGCTTGTTATTTGCGACGACATTTTTTTGTTTTGTAGGGCCGATGACAAAGAAATCAAAAAATTGAAAGAGGTGCTTGAAACTTATGAGAAAGCGCCTGGTCAACCTATTAATCTTCAGAAGTCCAAAATATTCTTGATCAAAAACACGAGATCGGACATCGGGGAGCGGTGGTGGCTAATCTAGGTGTTACTGAGATGTCTTGATGCCGGGGTAATATTCGAGACATTCGTATATGGTTGGAGTGCGATGAAGCATTACTTAGCTATTTGAGAGATAGAGTCTAGAGGAAGGTTAGAGTTGGTCGGGCAGGAAGAGAAGTTCTTGTTAAGTTAGTGGCTTAGGCTATCCCTACTTACTGCATGAGCACTTTCTTAATTCCTACTACCTTGGGAAAGGAGATGGAGTGGATGATAAATTCTTTTTGGTGGGATTCGAACATAGACACTAGGAGAGGTATCAATTGGTTAAGTTGGGATAAGCTGACAATGCGAAAGGAGTTTGGGGGAATGAGCTTCAGGAATTTCCACAGTTTCAATTTAGTCATGTTAGGGAAGCAAGATTGGCGCTTGAGCACCAACAAGGATGTTATTGTGAAAAGTGTCTTCAAAGCTAAATATTTTCTTTGGGGGGACTTCTTGGGAGCTCGCTTGGGCTATAATCCCAGTTATGTATGGTGTTGCGTCCACACTTCACAAGTATTGGTTTCGTTGGGAACTAGGTGGAAAGTTGGTAGTGGGTCGAGTATTTAAATCTGAAGGGATCTGTGGCTCAAGGGGAAAAGGAGTGCATATATTTGTTCACCGGTGGTTCCGAATACAAAGGAGTGGACTGTCTCTAATCTTTTTGATCCGGTGGATAGGTTATGGAATCAATATTCTTTTCAATGAGCAAGAGGCGAGAAGGGTTCTTAATTGCCACTTCTTACTACTCATGGTGATGATGGACTGGTTTCGGATTGGGGTAGAAATGGCATCTATTCAGCGAAATCTGCTTATTATGGAGCAATGAATGACATTATAGATAATTCCGACTGCTGCGAGTGACTAGGGATTGGCAAGCTTTGTGGCGTTTTAAAATTCCACAAAAGGTTAAGATTTTGCTTTAGAGATCACCCAGAGGTGTCTTCCTTGTAGGTACCATTTGCGTAGGAAATAGGTACCATGCCCTGCAACTTGTCCTTTGTGTGACTCTAGCGATGAAAATGAGTGGCATACCTTCTTTGGATATAGCTACTCCGAAGCGGTTTGGAGGGAGTCAGGCTTGTGGGGTCAATTTGTCACCACGTTGAGGAGGCAGAGAGGTTTAAACCATATTTATTTGGTCTCCTTAAATCCTTGCAGGAAGGTCCTAGGAATATTTTTGCTATAATGTTGTGGTGTATTTGGAAGAGGCGAAATGAAAAAGTTTGGGAAGACATTGTGAAACCGGTCAATATTTCAACTAGCAAGGCTATGTCCTTTCTCATTCAATGGGAGGGTGTGAGGAAGCGGAAGGATAAAGGCTTGCATCGCCAATAACCCAGGGTTGTAGAGGTGTTGTGTAAGCCAAATAAGGATGAATTTAAGTGTAACGTTGATGCTGCGATCCTTGCGAAGGAGGAGTGTTTTGGGATTGGTATGTGTATTTGTAATAATATTGGCGTGTTTGTGAAGGCGCAGACCCACTACTTTAGAGGCGTTCCTACTCCACAAGAAGCATATGCACGTGGTTTGTTAATAACCATTAAGTGGTTACAGTTGTTATACAGTTCGGAAGAGTTACCATCGACCTTTATTGCAAATTAAGTGGTAGTTGATGGCGTTGGAGGATTTGTAATGCAGTAACCGAGTTTAGCTCTATTATTCGTGTCTATACACTACAACAGGAAAAGCCATCAGGGGCGCTTTTTTTTTTTATCCATTGGGGGCGCTTACGAGCGCCCCTGAATCTAGCGCTGCCCGTTGCCAACCACTTCTGCAGAGCGCTCGAGAAGCGCCTCTAATAATTAGGCACAACAGGGCGCTGCGCAAATAAAGCGCCTCTATTGGTCTTGGCGTCTCTAACAATTGGGGCGCTCGGTTTATAAAGCGTCCTGTTGGTGTTAGCGCGCCTTGACAATCGAGGCGCTTCTAGGTAGAAGCGCCCTGTTGGTCCGACCAACGAAGCGCTTTCTCTTGGGAGCGCCCACGATTGTCAAGTGTGCTTACACAAACAGAGCGCTTTAACTTTGGCGCCCGATTCTCTATTTTTTAAAAAATATATTTTCATTTACTTCGTATATATATATACAATATTTTTGCAAAGCACTGTTGGCTTTTCTGTTGTAGTGCCTCGTTCATCAACCAAAATCAATTCAACATCAATATGAACCAAATTTCAAATCAACAAACCAATTGCAAGAAACTTATAAATCATTAACAAAGTGCGTACCAACAAAAATACATAACTCATTAACCAAATTCGAATGTCAACATATATAGACAACAAATTAAAGATTACATGATGTTTCTCCTCAACAAATAAGTGCTTGGGCAAAAAAAATTCTACCTAATGCATGGAGAAATAGTTGGGGAGGATCCAGTGTTAGGAACAAAAACAAGCTAATTAACCAAAATTACATGAATTTCGATTTTCAGTAATCAAACCGGCAACATGACGACACCACTCTCCTCGAGCTCAGTAAGTTGGTCATCAGAAAATGGAGCTCCAACCGACATTCGAGGAAAATCTTTGTAAAAATGAAATAAAATAACTTAGAATTAAGTGGTTAAGTGCTAGATATAAAATTACTTGTGAAAAAACAAACTATATAAATTACATACATTTACTGGAATTTCTATTTGATGGTGAGTGATTATGTCCCTCATAAACTTCATAACGTAATACCCACAATCATCATTGTTTGGTTGTTTGGGACACTAGAAATCAAAATAATAATTAATTATTAAAATGCGAGCAATATTTACATATGGATAAGAATAATTATAAACTTACCTTTATGACTATCCATTGTGTTTTATTTTTCACATTCCCATCTCTGGCTCTGACCTTATTCGATCCCCAATAAGTTGTCAAACAGCTGAAACATCATACATATAACTATATTAATTAATCGAAATACATAATTTAAATGATGAAATATGCGATGTATCTAAATACACACCTTTCAAATATAGCTCTCATCTTGAGGTGGTTGTTAGGATCACCATGACACAAATCTAAATAGAAAATTCTATTTCTTTTAGGATCAACTACGAACAATATCCAATATTTTCTACAAAAAATTTGAATAGCCAAATAAATAACAGATATTTCAAAAACACGTCATATATATTTGCTGGATACAAAAAGGAAAGGAATTTCATTCAACATTTCAGATGTCTTAGCTCAATCCGTAGGTAGTGGATAGATAATTTCTTACTCTAAGAGAGTGGGTGCCAAAAACAAGCTATCACAATTGCTTTCATGTGCCAAAGCCAAGTGTTCATTGATATAGGCTTTTACCGCTTCCTTGTTTTGTTTAATGTTTTTCTTCATTTCTGCAACATTTTCTTTTGAGGTGCCATTTCTAAAGCAGAGATTCAGTAGATGAGTACGTTCGGGGCACAAGAAGATTAATTTTTGTGTCAAGTCCATGGGACTCATAATCTCATAGAACAAATACCTATAGTTAAAATGTATACAAATAAATTAACAAATAATAATAATAATAATGATAATAATAATAATAATACACGATGTATATTAAAATAGTAGCTTTGAGATGCCCACTTGTGATCATATACCTCTCATGATTCATCTTGTGAAAGTGGTATAATGCGATCAACTCCCGGGATGTCTGGATCAATCAATACATTTATCAAATCTCCATTCGTCATTGTTGCGGCATGATTCTTTATATAAGCGATGAATTCCTTAGAAGAGGAGGGTTGGGATTGAATGTCATTTCCTTTATCTACTTGCCGAGACACTGATTTCTTGGGAGCAATAGAAGTGGAGGGTTGGGATTGAATCTCTTTTCCTTTATCTACTCGCCTAGACACATGGTTCTTGGGAGCTTTAGAAGGGGAGCGTTGGGATTTGCCAACATGCCTAGAAATCCGAGATCTTGCTTTGTTTACCTATATATTAAGAAATATAATTATTTATAAATTTATGACAATAAGGCAATATGGAAGTATTCACAAATATATTAATTGCTCCTTACATTGATAAGATTTGATGGCCATGCCACAAAGGTGCCAAGTGCATCACTTACAGTCAATAAAGTCATCTCTGCAGTGTCAATTGGTACCGGCAATTCAGCATCACCCACAACAACAATCTCAACTTTGACTCTCGCATGATTTGGAGGTATGGGAAGATTGTGCAAGGTGGAGTCCTCATTATTACAAACAATGCCCTTTGCGACCAACGTAAGCGGGTTTGATATATATAATTCACAATAACCATTGTTAACCTAAATTAAATGATAACCAAATATCAATACCCATACGCTTAATCATGACTAAAACCTTAGCTATTTTTCATCACATGACTACATGTACACACTCCAGTTAAAAGAGAAAGATGCAGGGTGTCAATCGGACCATAAACTTTAAAGTTTATAACTGAAAGTATAATTCATTGCTAATAGTAGTATCTTATTTAAACTTTAAAGTTTTACCTCATTGGACGCAATATTGCAACTATCCCTCAAGTTATCTAGGTTAGAAGATGATACATCATTAGTCCCTGGACCAACTCTAGCTTTTAATTCGAGAAGCTCTTTGTGTAGCATTAATACCATAGCTTCCAACTTTCTTTCTCTACTTTCTCGTTCCTCTTCTTTTCTTTGTCGTTCCTCTTCTTTTCTTTGTCTCTTTGAAACCCACAAAGTGGTTGGAGAAATGCCAAATCCCAAACCCCGTAGACGTCCTGAATACTCTTCAATTGCCAATGCACGACCAAGGATGTCAGTCGGACCATCACAATCAGTAATCTCTCTTTGTGATACTGATTGTGATATGGATTCCTGATTCACAAAAATTATTAGAGATTATTAATAGACATTATTATAAATAACATAAACAGTATAGTTTTTTTTTTAATTTTATCATACTTACAATTATTTGAGACACCTCTCTCGTTTTTGGGTCGTCAACAACACCTTGTTTGTTTTTCTGACTTCCAACCACAAAACACTTGGTCAATAGATTCCTCACAAGGATCTTTTCCATCCTCTCATGCTATTAAAATTTACAATTTATTAGTAAATAAATCAGAAAATTAATTTAATAAATGAAAGATAAAATAAAAGATAAAGTGCCTTCCAATCTTTCTTCAATATTTGGATAACTCGTAACACACTAGCTCTATAAGGTATTCGGGACTTTTAAGCTCTCTCTCGCGATTTACATTGCTTAAAATCTATAAAGACACATATTTTTACATTCAAGACTTTATAATTGTCAAACATAGGTATATGTATAACAAGTAATTGTGCAAACACAGAATTCCTCGGTTTAGCGTGAAGATACAAATGCACTCCAATCCTCCTGTTATGATCCCATCATATCGTGGTGGAGGATGGTTTCAGCGTTCCTCTTTCATCGTGAGCCCACTTTGTTAGAGTTGATCTGAATCTTCTGTGCGCTTTTGCAGCTTTCCTAAGACAATAGTCTTTTGAGACTCGTCCCAAATCAAAGTATTTACATTTTACATTCAATTATAAAACTAGTTTTTCAACGACATAGAGTTTTACAACACGTTAAGTGATTTAAATGTACACTGCATCATTTGCCAAAGCTCATCTTTAAGTTTCTTGTATGGGTCTTCTTTTTCTTCTTAACTTTCCAACTTTTGATTGTAATTGGTATATCTGCCTCGCTCTGGCACCAATGAAGCTTTGCAACTCTTTACCATTGGGGCCAATCGGTTGGTTTTAGTATTCCATACAACTTTGCATTATTACTTGTGTAAATTAGAGAACAAATAGTTAAAAAGTATGTAACAAAGTTAGTTAAATAGTAAGTATCTTACTGTAAGTTTAGGAAGCCCTTTGTTCCCCCGATTGATGATATTCTTCTTAACTGTCATTCCACGATGAGTGAACTTTTTTTGGGGCTGACGTGCACTCTCATTGTTGCACCCCGAAATATCCGGTTTGGGTTTCTCGACGTACAACGTGGAAATTTTTTGAAGCCGCCACCAATATTTTAATTTTAAGACCAAAACATTGAAAAAAGGTCTTTGAACAAGGCGAATGGTCTTTTGAAAACGCAGAGATGTAGGTTCGGGGGTCAGTTACGCATGGGGAAGGTGTTAGCACCCCACGCGTCCTCTCTACTGAGAGGGAACCTTTAATTAAGTGTGTGGTTTTAACGTTTGATTTGAAAAATACCTAGATTTGCCTATTTATTTCTTATTTGAGGATAAATGGAAGAACTTAATGAAAATTTTATTTTTGGCGCTTGACGAGCGTGGCTCGCTCCTACGTATCCCAAATGGGAATCAAAGCGGCGTAGTTCTAACTTGAAGATGAAAATGTTTTGAAATGGTTTTGGAAAGTGGAAGAGCTTTCATAATGACCAAGCAAGCAAAGGCTTTGAGTGATCATTACTAATAACTCTTGATAGCGTTCGTGACAATCAAACAAGCCAAGGCTTTGGGTGATAGTCACTAATAACTTGCATTAATTAGAAAAGAGTTTGAATGATTTTGGGGGAAAAGGGTGAAGTTATTATCAATGATTGGTTACAAACTTCAGGCGCATTCAATAATCAAATAATCGTGCATATGTCATACATCAACTAATATTAAACATGCCGATACAATCAGCGATTCAATTGTCAAGGATGCAAGGTGAATTTCTCAAAACAAATGTGTGTGTGTGAGGAGAAGTGCATTTACCCTAATGACTCTACGCTACAACGGGCATGTAGGCTTACGTCTTCATTAGGAGGTCATACACATTGAGGAATGGCACACAGCTTAAGTCAAGACAATTTAAGTAGCATCGAAAACAAGTAAACAATTGATTATAGGCATAGAATGATCTTAGTTAAACTAATGACATGTGAGCAACAATTTCTTAAACATCATCAAGCAAGGAACAACAACAAAATCAACTTGACAATATTTTTAAACATAAGTATGAGAACCAAAGGAAACATGAGTCCACATTTTATTTAAAAAAAAGCGGTCATAATCAAAACATGGGGTGTGATTAATTACGGGGGTGGTATCATTAAGCGGTGGGTGCACTTGGTAAAGACCAACTTGTTTTCTTTGTTGAGTGACCCATGTTCAAAAAATAAAAAAATAAAAATAAAAGGCTTGAGTTGGGGTGCATGATTTAACTTTGAGGTGTGTATGTAGTGTCGAGAAAATAAAATAAAAAAAAAGACAAATAACAAAAGCAAAAACATTAAGATCGGATCCTAATTTTCTCCCTTCTTCCCCACAAATGCGCGCTCCATTCCTTTCCTTAGAGAGAGCGCGGATCGAGAGAGAGAGAGAGAGACTGCAGTGCGAAGGTGGAGCGGTGAGAGAGGGCGGCGCCGGGTGGAGCGCGCCGGTTTGTTTCACGCGACAATGGAGAAGAGGCGGCGGTGGTGGCTCTAGATGACCACCATTCACGGTGATGGCGCTCACCGGAGTTCGAGGCGCGCGACAATGGCGGCTTTGGCAAGCGAAGGTAGTAGTTGAAGAGAATGACTGAGGTCCAGGGAGAGGGGAAGAGGACGCCGTGAGAGGAGGTGCGGCGGCGACGGCGGTGGTGTGGTGGTTTTGAGGTTATTCCGGTTCTGTGCTCTTTTTTTCTGTTTTGCGTTTTTGTTCTCTCCCACAACCAGTTCTCTCTTCTTGCTCTATCTCTGTGTGATTTTTCTCTGTGTTCATGCGTATTCTGGTTTTTGTTTTTTTTTTTGTTTTTTTTCCTTGTTTCTTAGTGTCCCTCCCCTCTCTTCTGTGTATCTGCTGGTATGAATTTATAGTGTCTTTGGTGGTGTGGTGTAGGTGTGGTATTGAGCATAGAAGCAAAACTCATGGGAGACAAGGGTACCAACCGTCTCTGAAATGCAAGCAGCAGGAGGGCAGATTGTTTTTGCTCAAAATGGGAAGAGCAAAGAGACAAGAAGAAGGGGACTTAAGCTTCAAGCTCAAAGTGTCTCTGGCTTGGTTGTATCACGTGACTCTCTCTCTCCCTGACCTTGTTTTTTTTGTTTTTATTAAAGAAGTATTATTTTGCTTTTAATTTTTGTCTACATGTGTAACAACAAGTTGACTTATGTATTTGTACCAAATTAAAAACTCTTTAAAAGCAATTTTGAAATCTGATTTGTTTTATGTAAAAATAATGATTTGATACGGCGTAAATGACGAGGCGCCAGCGGCGCGTGTGACACGCAGCGCCACGAATAGAAATAATAATACGCACACAACGAGAATAAGAAATGCTAGATCGATAACGAACGCAACTTGAACATATTCGTGCAGCTGAGACCTACAAAACGAGACACATATTTTGGAATTTTCTGGAAACGAGAAAAGAATACCCGTTAAAATTGGGTGTTTACTAAAATACAATTTTATTCGATTTTCAGCTAGTCGGACAAAATTGGGGTATGACACTCATGACCACTATCATGTGCACTATCATCACTCTCATGACCACTGTCATGTGCACTATCATCACTCTCGTGGGAAGTCATCTCATCTGCAAAAGAATGAAGGCGGAAAAAACATCTCAAGCTCACATAAAGTGACGATGGTTGATCTTTGCAGGTGGCAACTTCCCAGGTCAATCACTCTACTACAAATCGCCTTAAAAAGAAACAAAGCTTAGTTATGGCTGGCGCACTTTGATGGGCATAATGGATGTGTATACCAATGGGTAGCAAATTCTCCATGAGAACATGACAATCATGAGACTTTAGAGACTTTAACTTGAGGTCTTTCATCGATACAAGGTTAAGTAACGTTTGAAGAGTACCCTCGGAACTTTAACTCCTGAAGAAACTTACAAAAGACAGTTTTCTCCTTTCTAGATAAAGTATGAAATTCTGGAGGTAGATATGTACGTGTACCCTTCTTTATCGGACCCAATTCGGTCTCCACCCCATACTAACCAAATCCAACCTTGTGTTGATAGTATCTTTAGTCTTACGGCATGTTGAGTAAGGTACCAATGACACTTTCGAATACATTTTTTCAACATGCATCACATCAATGAAATGTCTTACGTGTAATGACTTCCAATGATGACAACTCAAAGAAAATCGACTTTTTCTTCCACCTCGTTTGGCAAGCTCTCCTGCAAAAGGGCTTCCCAAACTTAATGTCCATATCTTTAACCTTTTCAAATAGTTGTTCACCGGTCAAAGGCGGGGGAGCTTTACGAGTTTCTGAATTCCCATTGAATGCCTTTCTCCACACCCGATAGTGATGAGTTGGTGGCAAAAATCTCCGATGGCCCAGATATATATTCTTCTTGCCATGTTCCAACCACATCCAATCAGTATTATCTTCACATATAGGACATGCACACGACCTTTGTTCTGTACCCAGATAGATTGTCGTATGCTTTGGAAAGTCATTAATGGTGCCAAAAATCATAGCCTTAAGAATGAAACTTTCTTCTCTGAACCCATCATACACCTCTACCCCAATCTCCCACATTTGCTTCAAGTCTTCTATTAAAGGAGCCAAGTATACATCAATATCATTTCCTGGTTGTTTGGGGCCAGAAATTAACAAAGACAACATCATATACTTGCGTTTCATGAAAAGCCATGGAGGTAAGTTATAAATCGCCAAAATCACAGGCCATGTACTGTGGGAGCTACTCTGGATACCGTGTGGGTTAAATCCATCGGCAGACAATGCAAGGCGTAGGTTTCTTGGGTCATCCCCAAAATCAGGATAATCAATATCAATCTTTTTCCACTGTGGAGAATCCATGGGTGTCGTAGCATGCCATCTTTAATCCTTTCATCCTCATGCCAAGTCAATTGTTTTGCATCTTCCGAACTACGGTACATACGCCTAAATCGAGGAATTATGGGAAAATACCACAATACCTTTTACGGAGCGATTCTCTTTCTTCTTATACTGCGATGCATTACATTTAGGGCACGACTTTAACAACGCATGTTCCTTGCAAAATAAAATGCAATCATTCGGACAAACATGTATCTTCTCATAGTTCAAACCAATGGTGCCTAACATTTGTTTTTTGCATCATACGTCCGAGAAGGGAGCACATTGTCTTCTGGCAACATATCTTTCAATAGTGCAAGTAATTCCGTAAAGCTCTTATCCGTCCATCCGTGGCAAGTTTTCAAGTTATACAGCTTTATCACAGCCAATAACTTTGTGAATTCAGTGCAGCCCGCATACAACGGTGTCTTCGCGTCGGTTATACACTTCTCAAACATTTGAGGACAATCATTAAGATCGTCTTCAACCGCCTTTGCCATCTCTTCAAATTGGTCGCCGTCAAATGTATGTGTTTCAAGATAATCAACCGGATCACATCCTTGAGTACTATTATCCATATTTGAAGGTTCACCTCTTTCCTCACCGTGCATTGTCCAACAAATATAACTTTGATCGATTCCGTTGGCCTTTAAATGTCTTTCCAACTCAAGTGCGATAACTTTCGATTGGCGTAACAATATCTTAAACAAGGACACTTGAACTTACTAGAAGTTCCTAAACGTCGAACGACAAAGTTCACAAAATATTCCACTCCATCAACATATTCTTTCGACAGACGATTGGCAGACATCCACTTTCTATCCATATTAGACTGATTTATTATAAATTCCTGATAAGCGAACTTAAACATATTAAAGGTGAAAAACACACAACGTACAACTTTTTGAATGCATGTCGAATGCATGTGGAGCTCAAACAAAAATCACGATGTTATTTACTATACATCTCGATGCAGTTCAATGAGACAAGTATAAGATAACAGTATATAATATATTAGGTATCCTCAAAATATAAAACAACTTGAAACTCAAAATATATATATACTAGACACTAGGATCAGCCAATCATCATCATTATCAGTCTAGCAAATAGAAAAGAAATTGGCATTTCTTCAGCTGGTAACACTATCTGCTCCCTGCTGATTCATCATTCAAGCTCATAGCTTATGCTGATGCTAATAGTCAACTTGCATAGTTAAGTTCTATCCACTTTACTCTTTTCCATTTTACAGATCTCACTAGTTGAGCTTCACGTAGTTAGATTGGTTATTACTATATATATATATATATATATATATATATATATATATATATATACTCATCTTAAATCTTTTGTAACTAACTCACACCAGAATGTAAAATCAGTTTCTTCCATTTGATCAATTTCTGTGAGCTTCTTGCTCTCTATTTTTTTATTCCAATCCAAATACAAGAGTTGGCACATTATTCCTCACAATTCTAAAACCAACAAACTAACTTATTAACTAGATAAATTAAATTCCGTAACATAACAAACAGAAACAAGAAACTAATGCAACCTTCACACTTTCTTTGTTGTTTTTCATCAAAGACATAGATTTCCACCATAAAATCTTTGGAAAAAGAAATCTAATAGATACAACACAGAGATACAAACAAAAATCAAGAATTGAACCAACAATCTCTCATCCCAAAATCCCCAAAACAAACAAAACAAATCAAAAAAATAATTTAAAGAATGAAGAATGATATACATACAGCTGAACGGCGTGAACGGTGACTCAAAGAGAAAGAAGAGGAACGAGAGTTGTGGAAATACCTCTTGGCTTCAACCGGTTGTGGAAATACCTTGCACTTTGAGTTGACAAACGAAAAAGAAGAGGAGCGAGAAAGAAGATGACAGAGAGAATGAGCGGTTAAGAGAGGAACGCATACATAGTTGAGAGAGTGAGAACGTCGAGAGAGTGATCGAGAACATTGAGAGATTAGCTAGGGTTTGGGTTTGGGTTTGGCAAAGAGAGGAGCGATGGGTTTGGGTCCGCAGCGTATGAGAGAAAGCGAATACAACGGGAAGCTCGCGTATGAGGAAATTAAAAATTTAGGAATTGGGGCGCCGCGCGTCAAAGCGCCCTGTTGGTGATTAGGAATTTGGAATTGGGGGCGCTCGTGTGCAAAGCGCCCCTGTTGGTGATTAGGAATTTGGAATTGGGGGCGCTCGTGTGCAAAGCGCCCCTGTTGGTGATTAGGAATTGGGGGCGCTCGAGTGGAAAGCGCCCCTGTTGGTGGCTCTATGTTTTAGGAATTGGGGGCGCTCGTGTGTAAAGCGCCTTTGATTGTCTTTCCGTGGCTCCTATGTTTCAGGAATTGGGGGCGCCCGTGTATGAAGCGCCTCTAAAGACCCTCCTTATTTTGACAATCAGGGGCGCTTTTTTAAAAGGCGCCTCTAAAGTCCCTCCTTGTTTTGATAATAAGAGGCGCTTCATAATAAAGCGCCTCTAAAGGGTGCGTCCTTTTTTTGCAATTCTGTTGTAGTGATAGTTCGTTATTATCACATCTAAGAAACTTATTCAAAGTTAGTTTCATTCGGAGGGACTTTGAATAAGTTTCTTAGATGTGATAATAACGAACTATCACTACAACAGAATTGCAAAAATAAATATGTTTATTTTGGTTTTAAATAACATTCTGATAATTTATATTTATTAGTAAGAAATAAAAATATTAATATTGCTAAGGAAATTTGAAAAATAACTAAAGATACATTTTAAATTTTTTGAGTCAAAAAAATGTAATTTTAAATATAGCTGGAAAACCATTTATGATTTGTTGAAATAGTGAAAAAGCGGGTATCGAGAGTTGAAAATAATTATTGTAAAAAAAAAGAGTTGAAAAGAATAAAAAAAATCAATCTCAATAACTTTGTTATTTGCGACGACATTTTTTTGTTTTGTAGGGCCGATGACAAAGAAATCAAAAAATTGAAAGAGGTGCTTGAAACTTATGAGAAAGCGTCTGGTCAACCTATTAATCTTCAGAGACACTAGGAGAGGTATGATAAATTCTTTTGGTGGGATTCGAACAGAGACACTAGGAGAGGTATCAATTGGTTAAGTTGGGATAAGCTGACAGTGCGAAAGGAGTTTGGGGGAATGAGTTTCAAGAATTTCCACAGTTTCAATTTAGTCATGTTAGGGAAGCAAGATTGGCGCTTGAGCACCAACAAGGATGCTATTGTGAAAAGTGTCTTCAAAGCTAAATATTTTCTTTGGGGGGACTTCTTGGGAGCTCGCTTGGGCTATAATCCCAGTTATGTATGGTGTTGCGTCCACACTTCACAAGTATTGGTTTCGTTGGGAACTAGGTGGAAAGTTGGTAGTGGGTCGAGTATTTAAATCTGAAGGGATCTGTGGCTCAAGGGGAAAAGGAGTGCATATATTTGTTCACCGGTGGTTCCGAATACAAAGGAGTTGTCTGTCTCTAATCTTTTTGATCCGGTGGATAGGCTATGGAATCAATATTCTTTTCAACGAGCAAGAGGCGGGAAGGGTTCTTAATATGTCACTTCTTACTACTCATGGTGATGATGGACTGGTTTCGGATTGGGGTAAAAATGGCATCTATTCAGCGAAATCTGCTTATTATGGAGCAATGAATGACATTATAGATAATTCCGACCTGTGAGTGACTAGGGATTGGCAAGCTTTGTGGCGTTTTAAAATTCCACAAAAGGTTAAGATTTTGCTTTGGAGATCAGCGAGAGGGTGTCTTCCTTCTAGGTACAATTTGCGTAGGAAATAGGTACCATGCCTTGCAACTTGTCCTTTGTGTGACTCTAGCGATGAAAATCAGTGGCATACCTTCTTTGGATATAGCTACTCCGAAGCGGTTTGGAGGGAGTCAGGCTTGTGGGGGTCAATTTGTCACCACGTTGAGGAGGCAGAGAGGTTTAAACCATATTTATTTGGTCTCCTTAAATCCTTGTAGGAAGGTCCTAGGAATATTTTTGCTATAATGTTGTGGTGTATTTGGAGGAGGCGAAATGAAAAAGTTTGGGAAGACATTGTGAAACCGGTCAATATTTCAACTAGCAAGGCTATGTCCTTTCTCATTCAATGGGAGGGTGTGAGGAAGCGGAAGTATAAAGGCTTGCATCGCCAAGAACCCAGGGTTGTAGAGGTGTTGCGTAAGCCAAATAAGGATGAATAAGTGTAACGTTGATGCTGCGATCCTTGCGAAGGAGGAGTGTTTTGGGATTGGAATGTGTATTTGTAATAATATTGGCGTGTTTGTTAAGGCGTAGACCCACTACTTTAGAGGCATTCCTACTCCACAAGAAGCATACGCACGTGGTTTGTTAATAGCCATTAAGTGGTTACAGTTGTTATACAGTTCGGAAGAGTTACCATCGACCTTTATTGCAAATTAAGTGGTAGTTGATGGCGTTGGAGGATTTGTAATGCAGTAACCGAGTTTAGCTCTATTATTCGTGTCTATAGTTCGTTATTATCACATCTAAGAAACTTTTTCAAAGTTAGTTTCATTTGGAGGCAAACCAACATTGTGATTCATACGTTAGCCAGAACTTCAAGGAACTATGCTAGCTCCCACGTTTTTTATTTGAGTTCAACTTGTATTAAAAATTTAATTATTAATTAAATGAGCTAAGTTTTCTTTGTAAAAAAAGTGATAGTTAAGAAGAGTTATCATCCTTCACCGAATCCCCTCTTTATTAAGAGAGGGTCGCATATTATATGTGATTTGGGGGGAAAAAAATTTCTCCCCCATTTACCAATATATCCCTCATTTTGTACCCACTTTGTTTACCAATATACTCATCTCTCTATATTTTTGGACCGACATACCCCCACTCTATATTTTGTGCCCCACCATTTACCAATATACCCTCATTTTGTACCCCACTTGTTTACCAATATACCCCCACTATATATTTTTGGACCGACATACCCCTGACAAATTTTTTATTTGTCCAACACTATTTTTTTTCCACGTTTGGTGGGAAAATTTTATTCCCACCATTTACCAATATACCCTTATTTTGTACCTCACTCCAATATACCTCCACTCTATATTTTTGGACCGACATACCCCTGACAAATTTTTTTTTTTGTCCAACACTCTTTTTTTATCCACTTTTGGTGGGAAAATTTTATTCCCACTATTTACCAATATACCCCTCATTTGTACCTCACTGTTTACCAATATACCCCCACTCTATATTTTTGGAACGACATACCCCCACTCTATATTTTGTACCCCACCATTTACCAATATACCCCTCATTTTGTACCTCACTATTTACCAATATACTCCCACTCTATATTTTTGGACCGACATACCCCTGACAATTTTTTTTTTGTCCAACACTTTTTTTATTATCAAAATGTATCCCTCATTTTGTATCCCACTGTTTACCAATATACCCGCACTCTATATTTTTGGACCGACATTGTTGCCTCATCCCACCAAGGGCTATTGTTGCCTCTTCGTCTTATATATATGTGTTGCGTATTTTTATACCTCCTTATAAAATGTTGATGTTTTTTTGAAACTACGTCTGTAGGCCTGTTAATCATCTCCTCGTGCATAGCACGGGCATGTGTCCTAGTAAATTTGATAATTAAGATTGAGGCTAATAAAATCTGTATTACTTTCTTTTTTTAAAATAAATCTGAATTACTTTTTTATGTGTAGTTAAATTATTGAGATTGATTTTTTTATTCTTTTCAACTCTTTTTTTGACAATAATTATTTTCAACTCTCGATACCCGCTTTTTCACTATTTCAACAAATCATAAATGGTTTTCCACCAATATTTAAAATTACATTTTTTTGACTGAAAAAATTTAAAATGTATCTTTAGTTATTTTTCAAATTTTCTTAGCAATATTAAATTTTTTATTTCTTAATAATAAATATAAATTATCAGAATGTTATTTAAAACCAAAATAAACATATTTATTTTTCCATTAGTTATGTTGGAATTTATATAAAAAATGTGTTTGTATACAAACACATTGAGAAGGTACAATATTATCTAAAACGAAACTAAGAGCCACAACAACATATGTTGTTAGCATTACACTTTCCACTGTCTCCTACTCGAGCTTTTGAACAGTAATTTGCACAAGCTGCATTATCCGGACATGGTCCTTGTCCAACGCAATAAATCCATGGAGTAGCATCAGAAATAGTTGCTTCACCTAAAAATTAAATAGCAGAATGTCATGAGAAAATGTACATCGTGCACATCATATAGTTTTGAATTTGATGAAAGATAATATTTGAAACTTTTTAGTTTTTGTCATCAATTTAAAGAAAATAGCATTTAAATATATAATTTTTATTATGTATTATAATAAAACAGTCCCTTAAATAAAGATTGATCAACTCTAAAATTTCCATTGATGTGAGAAATTTCCTCTAAGATCTCAAAAAAATTATTATATTTACAGATTTGTAGAAAACACACTTCGACAAGAAAAAATGATTTTTCGCACAAATTAACTCCCCTTAATGATACTATTGATGTTATTTTGTTTATTCAAAAAAAAAATACAACAAAATTGAGTTATATGAAATTAATAAAATTGTTACCTGAAGCCAGTGCTGAAGCAATACAAAAAATGGCAAAGATAAAACAAACAAAGTTGACGCTGGTAGCCATATTGTGTTGAAAGAATCGTTAACTAAAGGCTATTTATAGTGGCTAGAAAATGTCATGCTAAAATAAAATATTATTATTTTGCTTCTTTTTTTTGGTATTGATGATAGTCAAGGCTTTCACATCTCCCTCCTTGTACCAAAAATAAAAGATCAAGGCTTTCACATACTTTTTTAAACTTTAAAGTTTGTTCATAGAATGTTTTAAGTGGACAATAGTTAAAAATGTTAAAAGTGATAATAATTGAGATATTTAAATATTACGTAAGAAATCAACAACAAAAATATTATGTTAGAAAAGGATTTTTACCTTCATTAATGTTTGTTTTGTTTTATTTTACGAAAGTAAAGTAGGTCAAACTCATAAAAATATAAAAAGTGAAACACTTTTTGAAATGTTCGTATTCATTCTTTTTCTTGGATCTCAATAAAACAAAATTATTTGGTCAAAACAAAATTATATATATTAATATATATGGTAATATAATTAAATTATTGATTTCATTTTTAAATTCGTTGAATTTGGAAAAGTTAAACTATATATTTATCTTATTTAATATGCGGATACCGTCCTATAGTTATCCTAGTTGCGGTTCCGCACCAAACTCGACTGGCACTTTCAGTAAATATTGCAAACTTAATGTGTCTTATTATACAACGAGCAAGGACAAAATTGATAGCGAATTACATTTTTATAGATTGAAATAATTGTTTATCCTATCTGACATTTATTTGAATTATAAAATATGTTGATTTGATGCTTTACTGTATTTTTTAGATAGTATTTTTAATGTATATTTATTTTGTTTAATTATTTATTTTTATAAAATATTAGTATTAGAAATAGTTATTTTCTAAAATTATTGTGTTATAGAAGTGTTAAAATGGTAATTTTGATGGAATGGGCTCTTAAAAATGTAAAATACATTAATATGAATTTTATATTACTTTGATGGGTTTTTTTGTAGTGATTCATTCATTTGTTTACAAATTTATTTGTTTAACCTTCTATATTATTATCTGCACTCTCGTGTGCCTTTTAAAACATACAAGCGATTACCGTAAAATTCATTTCAATAATGTTGTGAGTATTGAGTCGAATCAAACGATTTGACTGGTTCAATCGACTAGTAAAGCAGTCGGTTCAACCCTAATTAAATCACAACACAGTTGGACCAACTGTCAGTCAACTGCCCTGTACTATTTTTGTATCCCCCCCACCATTACTCATCTTATTCAATCATGGTCGAACCAGTGAACCAACTAAAACATAACTCAGACGTTTTATGCTGAATTTGAAAAGTGTAAAGAGTAAACAATGCATTACAAAAATGTGGACAAAAGATCAAAGATCAAAGCCATATTGTCCTAACTCAATTGAAACTATACCTGTGTCTAAGTACATGAATGCATCTAGAGGTCAAAGACCTGTGCCATGCAGGAATAAATGTATCTGGATGATAGTTCAAAATTGAACCTGTGCCAAAGTGCAAGAAAAAAAATGCATCTAGAGGTCAAAGACCTGTGCCAAAGTGCAATTGCATCTGGAGGTCAGTGAGGAAGGCAATATGAGCTATCAAAAGAAAAAGCATCATCAGTGCAGAAGCACAAATGCAACTGCACTAAAAAAAGCAAAATGCAAAAAAAAAAAAAAATCAATGCACAAATCAAAGAAGTAATGCATCTGCACAAAAAGATCCACACAAAAAAATAGAAAAATGCATTGGCTCAAAAGCTTTGAAAAATTCAACCAAGTCCTTTGTTGTTTAAAACTCCCCAACACTTGAGAAAATTTTGTTAGTCTATTCTCTCTTTTGAAAAATATTTTGGTGTGACCAAAGGTAAACCAATCCTTTCAAAGGCTAGGAGGAAGTTTTTCACTTAGTCTTGGAACCAATCTCAACTCAGTGGGTTCACACACACACAAAAGAGTTTGAATAGCTTTGGTAGTTTTAAAGAAATAAAGGCATAAGAAAGATTGCTGAGAAATGAAGTTCATAGGGAGTTCTTGAAAATCCAAAATATCAAGCTGATCAATATTCTAGAATTATAGTATTAGTAAGTTTGTCTTTGTCATTACTTGCAGACAAGCAATGGTTTAAGTTTGGGGGTGTGATAACTCTATTTTATATAGAGTTATTCATATGTTTAAACTTAGTAAATTGCTCTCTATCAAGTAAAGATAATGAGTTTATATAGTATTTTGTGTGATATATGATAACTTGAGTGATTGACATGGTTATAGTTGTTAATAGGCCATTTTGGATATATTGTGGTATGTTTGATGTTTTTGTTCGGTCTGATCTACATGATGCTCTGCATCATGCTCCTGCATCAATGCTTTGCATTGATCCCGCACTAAATCTACATTACTTGGAGAGAGCAGCTAGCCACTTGCACATCCACTTGCATTCTTGACCTCATGCTTGGTCCCCAAAGCAATACCACTTTATATTTCGCGCCTACCATTCCCACATAGCCATAGGGATAGCTTTGAAGAGTCATCAACATAGGGACACATGTTCATATCTCATTGGACCTCCCTATACTCTTGATCAAAGATCTCAACTTGGGGAACAACCTCTGAAAAGTAACTACAACTCAATCCTCTCGAGATTACTTTAACATGAAGGAAGGAAGCACCTCTATTGAAGACTATAAAAGGACCTCACATCTTCATTTGGAAATATATCACAATCCATAAGTTAGATTCAAATTTCATTATACATAGTTAGTTTCTATTTTCTAAGAGGGAAAGGAAGGAATTAACAAATTCTCCTTACTTCGATTTTATAGTGTTTACATAGTGCTAAGGAGTAATGCTAGTGCATTGCTAGGAGGCTTCATACAAAGGGCTACAACTTGTGTAATTTCTATCTTGTTGTTTCTCTTTTGTGATTTCAATTATATAAACATGTTCTATTCAGTTTATATTTGCCTTGCAATGTCTATGTTGAGCTAAATCTCTCTTAGTTGGAATGTTCTAATCATTTAATGAGCTTTTAAGTAAGTATGATGCATGTATGTGATATTTGCACTTTAGTTCTTGTTTAATAATACTTTCAACACTTATTTTAAGATTGATCACTTAGAATAAGTAGATTTGTAAGAGTAGACATGGCTTACAATTAAGAACTCAAGAACTAATATGGGTAAGTGTTTTACATAAAGGAAACTTTGTGAAAACCATGCTATGACCTAGACATAGGATAGTATAGTCCATAGGGTGAATTTGTGGGTACTTAAGATGCAAGAGTGAATTTATTTAGCATGCCTAGATATAGGAAGCTTGTAATGAAACTCTGAATAAAATGACTGAAAGGCACATAGCTAATGCAACAGCATTCAGTGCAACTGCATCACATACTGCATTAAACACTTAAAGGTAAATTACTTGGTGAAGACATTCCAACTAGCTTTTCTCATTTGCATTATAAACACTTATACTTTGCTTTCTTATCTAACTTAGTTGTGATCATATCAACTCCACTATAAATTGTTATTTGGTTACTTTTACACTATATTACTTTGTATTAAATTTAAAAGAGAGTTCATCAATCCCTGTGGGTTCGACCCGTTCTTTACACTATATTACTTGTTAAGGACTGTGTATACTTGCACATGCTTTCCTCACACCAAGTTTTTGGCGCCGTTGCCGGGGATTGAAGTTAAATTCTTTTGAAAATTTGATATAATGTAATTTAGTGTTTTATTACTTCTGGTATTTGTAGTTTCTGTCATGCAGGAGCACATGGTGCTTTAGCATATGTACAAGACCAGAAACAGGACACCAGAATACAGCTTAGATCAAGAAATAGAAAGAAGATATAGGAGATTGCTAAGACTCCAAAAGCAAAATCAACAAGCCTGCATCATGTCTCACAGTGAAGGACAAAGTTCAAGGCCACCACACTCGATGAGGAGGCCCTGACTCACATCAAGCTACTGAAGAAGATCAGAGAGAACAATTCATTCACATGGATCACATAGGTATGATTAATGATAGAGATAGACCTATGAGGGATTATGCTCAATGATCATCAAAACATGCAAACTAGCATATCTAAACCTCATATTGATGCCATGCATTTTGAATTTAAACCTATGATGTTTCAAATGCTTCAAACTATTGGTCAATTTGGAGGATCTCCTCATGAAGATTCTCATTTGCATTTAAGGCAATTTCTAGAAGTATGTAGTAACTTTATCATACCTGGTGTTAGTGAAGATGCATTTAGATTAAGGTTGTTTCCTTATTCTTTGAAAGATAGAGGTAAGGCTTGGCTAAACTCTTTAGAGCCTAACTCTATCCATTCATGGAATGAAATGGCTGAAAAATTTCTAGGAAAATATTTCCCACCTATCAAAAATGCCAGGATGAGAACTGATATTACTTCTTTTAGACAAAAAGAATTTGAATCTTTATTTGAAGCATGGGAAAGATGGAATGAACTTTTAAGAAAATGCCCTCATCATGGTTTACTTGTTATTATTCAAATGGAAACATTTTATAATGGTTTAGAACCTCAAACCAGAATAATGCTTGATGCATCATCTGGTGGAGTGTTATTAAATCTGTCATATAATGAAGCATATGAATTGAGAGATAGAATAGCAGCTAATAGCTCTAGTTGGCCTACTGAGAGGGTAAGTGCCCAAAAGAAACCATCAGGGGTACATGAAATCAATGATATATCATCCCTATCTGCTCAAGTAGCCACTCTAGCTAACTTGATGAAAAACTTCACTTCTGGCAATGCAACTGCATCTAATGCAGCTGCATCACCAGACAACACTGCAGCAGCAGTAGAACAAGTACCTCCAGGCACCACTAGTTGTGTGTACTGTGGGGGAGGTCACTTGTATGAGGAGTGTTCTAACAACCCTATCTCTGTAAATTATGTAGGTTATAATAAGAATAAAAACCCTTATTCCAACACTTATAATCCTGGTTGGAAAGATCACCCAAATTTTAGATGGAGGAACAATAGTGCACCTGCACCTAGAACTGCACAAACTACACCACCAGGATTCCCAGCTCAGAATAACCAAAGAAACTCTCAACCTACCACTGAGAATTTTCTAGAATCCATGCTTAAAGCATTCATAGGTGAATCTAGAACTGCTAGACAAGCCCGAGATGCTTCCATTAAGAACTTAGAGAATCAAGTTGGTCAATTAGCCACAACTTTGTATCAAAGGCCACAAGGTGCCTTACCTTCAAATACAGAAGCTACTCCGTCCCAAAAACAAGGAAAGGAACAAGTTAAGGCTATTTCTTTGAGAAGTGGTAAGGATCTTATAGAGTCAATTGAGAAGGAATGTGTAGAAAAGGGAGAAAAAGTCAAAAATAAAAAGAAAGCCATGCCATGCGAAACATTTAATGCTCTGCATCACAAGAAGTTCAAGTTCCAATACCTAAGTTAGTACCTGAGTATCCTCCTCCTCCTTATCCACAAAGATTGAAAAAAGCACATGAGGAGAAACAGTTTGGTAAATTCTTAGAGGTACTAAAGCAATTACATATCAATGTTCCCTTAGTACTCCAACAAATGCCAAACTATGCAAAGTTGTTTATGAAGGATGTGCTTACTAAGAGAAGAAGATTAGGATAATTTGAAACAGTTGCCATGACAGAAGATTGTAGTTTGCTTATGCAAAATAAGATTCCTAGGAAGTTGAAGGATCCAGGTAGTTTTACAATTCCATTTTCCATTGGACAATCTTATACTGGTAAAGATTTATGTGATTTAGGTGCAAGCATCAACTTGATGCCTAAATCTATTTTTAACCCGTTGGAAATTGGAAATGCAAAACCAACCATTGTGACACTTCAATTAGCAGACAGATCAATATCCTATCCTGAAGGTATCATAGAAGACATCCTAGTTAAGGTAGATAAATTTGTATTCCCTGTAGATTTTGTTATCCTTGACTTTGATGCAGATAAGGAAGTGCCTATTATCTTAGGTAGACCATTCTTAGCAACTGGCAAAACCATAATTGATGTGCAAAAAGGTGAACTCACTATGAGAGTGAATGATCAAGAGATAAAATTCAATGTGATGATAAGTGAACTACACAGTCACAGAAAAAGAATTATTAGCTATAGTATTTGCATTTGAAAAATTTAGATCTTACTTAGTTGGCACTAAAATTATTGTTTATACTGACCACTCTGCCATTAAGTATTTAATTTTAAAGAAAGATGCAAAACCAAGGCTTATAAGGTGGATTCAACTCCTACAAGAATTTGATCTTGAAATTAGAGACAAGAAAGGAGTAGAAAATCAAGTAGCAGACCATTAATCAAGGATTGAAGGAGAATCACTAGGTACTAGGGATGGCAAAACAGGACGGGCTGAGTTATTGGAACCGCTGACCACGAGGCCACCCCGCCAAAAAAAAAAAAAAAACCGCGAGCTAAAGTAAGGATGGGGCCCGCCAGCCCTTTTTTTTAGAAAATAAATAAAAAATTTCAGCGGCCCACTCCACTCACGTGAGTCCACTATCCATATTCCATTAATCCATTCCACCCACTATCCATAACCATTCCAGCGGCCCACTTTTCTTTCTTCTTCTCGATTCCATTTCCCAAATTCCAATCCCTAATCGTCTCTTCTCTCTACAACTCTCTATATTTGCTTTGCTGCTCTCATTTTCATCTATCCACAAGAGGATCCGATTCAACCTCCTCACTCTCATCTCATCGGTGATAATCTGATTGAAACGGTAAGTTTCCTGCTTCTCATGTCTTAACTGATTTTTTGTTGTTTAGGACTTTGTAAGTGACATGACAGTGGTTAAATCAGTTTGGAATTTGGAAGAACCTTATAAACTAAAACTAAAACTAATCAAAAATAAATTGGCCAAAATCAATAGTAGCTACTGCAATTCCATTTCATTTCAAATTTTCAATACACAATAGTAGGTTTTTACATTGACAGACACAAACCAGTCAACACATTCACAGACACACCATCCTTAAGCAACTCACTCCTCAATTTATTTAAAGTCTCATGCATTCCCATCATACAAGAGTTTTTAAAGTAAAAATTTGTTAAAAATGCATTATAAAAAAGTGTTGTGTCTCGTTCACTTCAAGGCTAACTCTGATCTCTGTCTGAAGGGATACTGTGATTCTGATTGGGGTGCATGCCCAGATACTAGGAGATCCACCACAGATTTCTGTTTCTTTCTTGGAACCTCACTAGTTTCATGGAAGAGTAAGAAACAAAGTGTTGTGTCTTGTTCCTCTTCTGAAGCCGAATATAGGGCACTTGCATAAGCTGCATGTGAGTCACAATGGCTGTTATATCTGCTGCATGATCTCAAAATCCAACATCAGGGTCCTGTTATGCTGTTCTGTGATAATAAATCTGCTTTGCATATAGCAGCTAACCCAATGTTTCATGAGCGTACTAAACATATTGAGATTGATTGTCACGTTGTGCGTGACAAGATACGAAATGGAACATTGCATTTGCTGCCAATACAGTCCAAGGAACAAGTTGCATATCTATTAACAAAGTCCTTAAGTCTTGGTCCTTTCAACAGTTTGCAATCTAAGCTTGGAATACTTGACATCTATTCCAGCTTAAGGGAGGCTATTAAAATTGATGGTCAAAGTCCAACTAGAAGCAAGTCAACTGAGAAGACTGCCACATCAGAGAATAATGCCAGCATGGCTTCCACGGTGGATAACAGTGAAGTAGAAGAGATAAGATAGCTCTCTTCACATTCGATGCAGGACACTTTACTCTTTCCACTTCTAGGGTTTTTAGCTTTCCCCTTTGCTCTTTTCAGTTAGATAGATTTGTTGTAATTTATCTCAATTCAGTTAGATTTATTAGAGATTTTGTTGAGTTAGTTATCATTCTGTTTGTAGATCAGTTGGTTTAGCTTCATTCCACTCATGTATATAAGCTCATCCCTGTAATTGATTTATTGATTGAATGAGAAAACAATTTTCCTTTCATCTTCTCTCTGTGATTCAGCAATGGATATGAGTTGTGAAAATTTACAATGTTAAAAAGTGATAATAATTGAAATATTTAAATATTACGTAAGAAATCAACAACAAAAATATTATGTTAGAAAGGGATTTTTTATTTCATTAATGTTTGTTTGTTTTATTTTACGAAAGTAAAGTAGGTCAAACTCATAAAAATATAAAGTCAAACACTTTTTGAAAAGTTCGTATTCATTCTTTTTCTTGGTTCTCATTAAAACAAAATTATTTGGTCAAAACAAAATTATATATATATATATATATATATATATATATATATATATTAATATATATGGTAATATAATTAAATTATTGATTTCATTTTTAAATTCGTTGAATTTGGAAAAGTTAAACTATATATTTATCTTATTTAATATGCGGATACCGTCCTGTAGTCATCCTATATAGTTGCGGTTCCGCACCAAACTCGAATGGCACTTTTAGTAAATATTGCAAACTTAATGTGTCTTATTATACATCGAGCAAAAAACATCCCCACACGCTTCATCTTTCTTTGAAGCTAAAGGACAAAATTGACAGCGAATTACATTTTTAGATATTGAAATAATTGTTTATCCTATCTGACATTCATTTGAATTATAAAATATGTTGATTTGATGCTTTATTGTATTTTTTAGATAGTATTTTTAATGTAAATTTATTTTGTTTAATTATTTATTTTTATAAAATATTAGTATTAGAAATAGTTATTTTCTGAAATTATTGTGTTATAGAAGTGTTAAAATGGTAATTTTGATGGAATGGGCTTTTAAAAATGTAAAATACATTAATATGAATTTTATTTTACTTTGATGGGTTTTTTTCTAGTGATTCATTCATTTGTTTACAAATTTATTTTTTTCACCTTCTATATTATTATCCGCACTCTCGTGTGCCTTTTAAAACATACTAGCGATTACCGTAAAATTCATTTCAATAATGTTGTGAGTATTGAGTCGAATCAGACGATTTGACTGGTTCAATCGACTAGTAAAGCAGTCGGTTCAACCCTAATTAAATCACAACACAGTTGGACCAATTGTCAGTCGATCTAGGTTGAACTGCCCTGTACTATTTTTGTATCCCCCCCCCCAAAAAAAATAATGTTTTTTTATTCATTACTCATCTTATTCAATCATGGTCGAACAGGTGAACCAACTGAAACATAACTCAGACATCTCTCTAATTCGACATCTGGTCTGGTTTTAAAAACACTAATTTCATATTCTCTCTTATTTGATCGCAAAAAATTACCAAACTGCACATTTCTATGAAAAAACTCACACTAAATCCATTTGTGGTATTTTTTTTGGTCATTTGAGTAAAAAATATGTCATATATCAGACTCCAAATTCGTGATTTTGGCCACCACAATTAACTTTTGCAAAAATGGACATTGTTTTTGATTCCTCGTGTTGAAATCTTCGTGAAGAAATACTACTTTTCTAATTTTTGTGAAGTTAGTAACCAGTCTATTTTGTCCGTGACTGCAAATTTCGGTCTTCTAGCCACACGAGTAAACTTTTATTAAACTTGTATCCTTTCACATGCTTTCACTCTATACTTTCAAAATAAAAGGTGTTCGATGTCACATCTTCTCACCCTCACCAGACAGAGGATGGGGAACAATTCTACTATATATATACACGAGCCCTGGTGAGCCACTACTCTAGCCTACAATTGCTCTTTGTTGGATCAATTAAGATCAACACCTATGACCATTTCTAATCCCTAGAAACTCGGAGTCATTTCTCCACGACCTCACTAGCACGGATTAGTGGGGTAAACCCTAGCTACTCCTATTTCCACGGCGTTCTGACTCTTGTTAATCTCAACTGTTTCAACGTTGTGTCCATGTGCATTGAATACTTGCGCTCCAAGCAAATACTCCCAGCCTTGACTACCATCTCCCTCAGCCAAACTATTCCCTCGGCCTTTAGTCGTTGGTGTCCTAGCCGAGTTGCTCTGTAATAAAGGCTCCCTCTAGACTGAGCCTTGTCTTTTCTCGGTGTGATTTTCTTCTTCCTCGGTGCCCAGGTTCTTCTTAGTATATTTCTAAAGTTCACGATCCGAGTCTGATACTATTGCTATATTTGTGGCAAGAATTCACACTATCCATTGTCTTCATAGCTCGTATCGGGCTCCTAAACTCAGCTCAACCTATTTCTTATCCCTCGGCCAACAACTTAATTTATTTTAGTGTTAACAATATTGTAATAGTCCTAGACTTTGGCTTGGCATATGTAAGATATTTTATTTTAGTGGTTGGATTGGGTTTAGTAGGCTCTCTATTTTTAAAAATGTTATTGTATATTTATTATAATTGTTAATGTTTTTTTTATCTTTGTAAAATAAGGCGTTACACATGGGCATGTTGCAAACTGCCTAGGTAGCCAACTAGGCGCCTCCCGTCGAGGCGGTCTAGTATGAAAATAAAAACTAGTACTCACAATTTGCAGATCGCATGGGTGATGTGGTGACCATGTTTGATCTAGAAATGTGTTTTCTGGTCGCGTAGATGTTTATTTTGGTGCCTCATCATCCTTTGCAATGCATAACAATTTTCATCCATTGAATCCAAACTAGCCTAAGGTTTTTTCATGAAAGGTGTAGCTCTCGACCTTATTTTTTATTTGGCACTAATTCGACTTTGTTTCATCACCTATGCCGTGGGAATACCGCCGAAGTAAAGAAATCTTAGACAACATCACATGGTCAATTTGTTGGCGGTGGTCGGAGTGGTAGTTGGTGGTGGTCAGTGTGGTGGTTGACAGTGGTCAAAGTGGTAGTTGACGGTGGCCGGAGTAGTGGTCGACGGTAGTCAGAGTGGTGGTTGGCGGTGGTCGGTGGTGGTTGGCGTGGTAGTTGGTGGTGGTCAAATATATTGATGATCAGAGGTGGATGAAACAAAAACAGAAACAAAAATTATAAAACCTATTTTTGTGGTTTTGAGTTTTGATGGAAAACTATTTTGAAATTAAGGAAAAAACCAACTCAGCTCCATTTTACACGAACATGTTTATGTTTTGAAATTGACTTTCAAAACCAAAAACCAAAAACTCAGAACCACCCCGAACGGGCCCTTAAATATTGATTCAAGTCTCAATTTTTTTTTGTAACAATTGTAGAATATTGATCTATGTTTCTAACAAGACCAAAGTTATCTCATTCGGACAAGTGTAGCTCAAGATATAACCTTTGGATTTTGCCACAATAATGTTTGTAACATTCAATTTGGTCATCATATATCTCATAATATTGGCTTCTCATTGCCTCTCATAGCACCCACAATCACAACATTAACGCCTAAGGTTACAATGGTCATAGTTTTAGCTTAAAATAAGCAACTTCATCATATCTATACTAATATGCTAAAAACAACACTTCATTCAAACAAAACAAGTTTTAATATTTCATTTGATTGATAAATTCCCTTTGAGAAGCACATGAAAATTAGATAATGTGTAGGATTGTCAGCTGCAAGCAACATAGTCAACCCTACTGAGCCAATCTTAGTCAGTCGTTCAAACGACATATCTACCCCGAAATCTATTTTTTTGGGGTTATGTATCAAGACTACACTCAGAAATACTCAACCAATGATTGTGAAATAACAATATTCCTTGAGAATGTTGAGACATTACGATCATTGCGACACAATATGGGCCAAACTATCGGCCACTTATGGAATTGTGTTAGACCTAATCAACCCCAAGTCAACATCATGTTCTATATCATATATTTCATATATAGTCACACATAGATACCCGACCTCATGCGATAAATGATCACACAACCGTGGTTTACAAAATGCATCTAAATCCTCACTGCACATCTCGTATCAGAGCCTAGTGACTCAACCTCATCGCAATATGCTAATGGACTACGATCTGCTTCACAAAATTGGCGATGAGTCGCATGATTAGTGCTTCATGAATCATTAGATGATGTTAATTTATCATCACAACCCTTCAATTATTTGGTTTTAAAAAAATAAAAATAAAAGTTGAATGAGGAGAGAAAGAGACATGAGGAATCAGGATCCGAAAACCATAACACCTCACAATCACACTCTAAGCATAACAAAATAAACCAATAGCATCCACTCAAACGAGACAATCAAGCATATGATATATAATTTTTTTCCTTAGCAATAGGAGGATGCATCTGACAACCCTCTGCTAGGGTTAGCCGCAAACCACGCTTCTCATGGCGGATAGGCTGCTTTATAAAGACCTGCATCAGCAGGTGGGCCCAAATGTCTTGTCCTCTTCACACTTCAACGCGTCGCAGTATCGGGACTGGCGAACAACTCCTCTACAGTCGGATTGGACAAGAGACAAGTTGCTCTTCCCTAAAATGTCAGTCCCTTCGTCGTCAGCGCAGGCCTCATCGTTTGTTCCTTATGCGCCAACCAATCAGGCCTCGTTCGCAGCGCCTGCCTACGCAGGTGTCAGCTCCCAGCAAGCGTCTCATCAGTCAGCGTGTGGGACCCAGCGACCAGCGCTTCCTTTTGATGGAGATGCTCCACTCATATCCGTGTGCAGGGGTGAAATTTCAACAGGTTCGAAAAATAAAATCAGCCCTACTGTTCCTGTTGGCGCGACTTCGTTCCCGTGATTCCAGTCGCTGCTTTGACCGAGTTGCAGACTCTTTTCTCGGATTTGATGCCTACAGCTGTTCGTGTTTCTGCAAACCAGAATGCTTCTCACAAAGAGGCAACAACCGTCCAAAAAATCTCTCACAAAGCGGTAACAAATGTCAAATCTTTTGCACAAGTTTTGCGGGGACCCGACAACAAGACTTGTGATATTCCTATTAGTCAACCCCTCGCCCGTGTGTCAAAGGAGATGATATATCAATCTCAATTCCTGAAGAGGAATATATGACAGGTTTGGAAGAATGCAAAACACACATTCATGGAAGATTTTTCCTTTCTAAGGGAGACACTCCAATCAAGGTAGACGTTTTGAAATCCAAACTCCATGCCCTCTGGAAACCAACAGGCAAGTGGGGATTGATTTCTTTAGGGTACTATGAATTTTCTTTCTCCTGTGTTGATGATTTACGAAGAATCCAGTTACAGCCCTCTTGGCAGTGCAAGCCAGGGTTGCTTCGATTGTTTGCATGGCAGCCCGATTTTAATCCTTCGAATATCAAACATACAAATGCTCAATGTTGGATTAGGCTCACAGGGCTGGCTCAAGAGTATTGGAGACCCAAAATTCTTTTTGCAATTGCTAGTTGTGTTGGAACTCCACTTAAACTAGATGATACAACCAGCAAAAGCTCACTTGATAGATCTTTTGGTCATTTTGCTCGCGTCTTGGTTGATATAGACCTGAAAACAGATCTTAGGGAACACGTCCTAGTTGATGTTGCGCCCGAAAAAGTCCCGAGGGGTTTTTCTTCGTTTACAACCTTTTAAAACAATGAAGTCGCCACCAATATTTTTTATAAGGAAAATTTTGAAGAAAAACCTTTTTGGAAAGCGGATGGCCTTTTGGAAAACCGGAAGATTTGGGTTCGGGGGTCGGTTAGGCATGGGGAAGGTATTAGCACCCTACATCTCCTTTCTACTGAAAGGGAACCTTTAATTAAACGTGTGGTTTTAAGTGTTGATTTGGAAAATACTTAAATTTGCCTCTTGATTGAAAAGACTTAATGAAAATTTTATTTGCGGCGCTTGACGAGAGTTAGCCGCTTTGGTTTTTTTTGAAAGGAAAAATGTTTTTTTGTTCGTAGTGCTTGACGGAGGGGATCCGCTCCTACGTATCTCCAGGTGCGATGGAGAATTCAAAGCTACGTAGTTCTGGGTTTTTGGTTTTTATTTTGTATCTTGTTTAATTGTGAAAACCGAGCTTTCATGATGATCAATTGAGCAAATGCTCCAAGTGACCACCATTAGCACTCCATTGTTAACAATCATGCAAGCAAAGGCTTCGCAGGACCACCAACAAAATTTTTGGATTCATTGAAAGTTTTTAGAAAAATTAGGCATTCATGATGAATAATTGAGCAAAGGCTCCAAGTGATCATCATTAGGTCCTCATTGTTAATGATCATGCAAGCAAAGGCTTCGCAGGACTACTAACAAAGTTTTTTTGATTTATTGAAAGTTTTTAGAAAAATTAGGCATTCATGATGATCAATTGAGCAAAGGCTCCAAATGATCATCACTAGGTCCTCATTGTTAATGATCATGCAAGCAAATGCTTTTCAAGACCATTAACAAAGTTTTTGATTTAATGAAAAGTATCTGAGTTAAAAGAATTAAAAACGAGAAAAAGGTGAAAATTGCAAAATGAGGGGTGCTATTAGTCGCAGGGGGTTGTATAACTGAACAGGAGGTGTAAAAAGCAAGCCCAGTTCGCATAGGAGGGCCCAATTAGCGAAACTGGGCTTAAGTGAGGGAGATTGTATGCATTAATTCGCGGGGTGCAAGCAGTAGTCTGATAATTAAAAATAAAATGAATAAAGGGAGACACTATATAAGGCCCAACCCTAAAAACCAAAACCCTAATTTCATTTCTCCCTTCCCTCATATTCCGGCGCCGCAAGAGAGAGAGGCTTCCGGCGAAAGTTCCGCCGGTTTCTACGGCGAGAGAGACAGAGAGAGAGAGACGTCTATTTCGGAGGGGGATGGTGGAGATCAGCCGAGGAAAAAAAATGGAGTGGAACGTGAGGGAGGTGGACGGTGGTGAGGTGATGATTTGCGATGGGTGTGGCTTGTTTTGGGAGGTGGTTGCATTTCGGTTTGATGATGGTTGGGGGTAGGTCGGTTTCGTGAGTGAGAGGGAGGGGGGCTGGTTTACGCGGCAGTTTGTGGTGGTTGTTTTTGGATCGGTTTGGGAGAGAGAAGGACGATAGTTGGGTGGTTGTTTGGGTCGGTTTGAGAGAGAGAAAACGAAATGAGGGAGAGAGAGGGACGGTGGTTGGGTTGCTGCAATGGTGGTGGTTTCCACCCTGTGATTCGTTTTGCCTAATCTCCCCTCCTATTTCTAATATTAATTTTTCTGATCTGTTCCACCATTAGAGAACTTAAAATCTAATCAAGAATCTGCTCTTGTTTTACAGTTGTTTTTGGTTCTGGTTCTGTCTTAAGAGTTTTCATTTTTGGTTCCATTAATTTGATTCTAAGTCCTTTTTCTTAATTTTATTTACAGTATCAAATCAAAATGTAAATACAAATAGCTTTGAAAAAAAACTAATCAGTTCTAGAAACTCGATGCCTTCCAATCTCGATCCATATATACAGTTTTTTTGAAGGCGCTTATAATATTTACATATCAGACGCAGGAAGCTAAAAAATGAAAATACCAAAAAGACTTGACCAACCTGGTTTCAGCTTCTGCCCTTTATGTTTATGCTTTCTAGTTAACTGACTGCTACGGTTTGCCGCTTATGATTCTGCCGGTCCACTCTCTTGTACTGCTTATTTATAGTCAAATACTAGGTTTAACATTAATTGGTTTTGACTAGCTTGACTGGGCTTCTGCAGATTGGGCTTGCTAAGAAGCTTTGGAGAGCAATGACAGACCCCAAAGATTACTAATTGCTCCTAACGTTTACTTATATTTTTTTATTTTCATTTTTTCTATGTTTATTGTATTTTGGACTTTTTGGACAAGCCTAAATTGTAAATAAAATTAAATACATTTTTTTGGCATTTTGACTATATATATTACTCAAAATAAATTAAATGAAAAAAAAATAAAAATAATGAAGAGAAGAAATTGGACCAAATACAAAAGTGAATCGGGCCCAACTAAATGAACATGCTAGAACGAGGCCCGAATAGAAGAAGTAGACCCGTTAAACAATAAACGCTAAAAATTAACTCGGAACCACGTCTGTGGGCCCAAGCCAAAATGGTAAGCCCAATAGTGAGAAAAGCTACTTAAATAAGCCCACTTAGGTTCGATTAGGCCCAAATATCGAGATTAAACTGAAGAATGCGCGAAAAGATCGATCATTCACGCGCATGCCTAGCTTAAGTAACGGTATTTTGGTTTAATTGAACGGATAATTGAAATTGGCTTAAATTAAAAAAGAGACACTATTCTAACTACTTGTAATCGCGTGATCTCGAAAAACAAGTTGAGTAAAGCAAGTGACAAAAAGAAGACGAATAAAATTAGGGTATTACAGCTGCCCCTCTTTATTTCACATTTCGCCAAGAAATATGAATTGGCCTTTTCATATTTGTTGGTGAAATGGAAATAAAGATATAGAAATAATACTAATTTTGTCTGCTTCAGGAAAGTTCAAATTTTCTTTTTTTTTTGTTTTTTCCTTTTTGAGAGAGGGGTTAACACTTGTTGCATTAACTGAAAGCAATAAGTCGAAAAAAAGCGGTAAATTGGGAATTCGGAGGTTGCCTAAAACCTTCTAACGGACTCTTGTCGAGTCCGAGCTCTGAGGGTGGCCTTTTCGAGCGCCGATCAACATCAGTCCGGCGATTTGATCAAAGGATTTACGCTATGCCTTAGGTGACCCTAACTAATCCGAAGGACTTAACGGTCGATGGATCCATCGCGTGCTCGCATACACGATGTTGTGATCTCGTGGAAGGAGTTCACTAACTCGTGGGAGTTCACTAACTCGGGTTGATGGAGTTCACTAACTCGGGTTGATGGAGTTCACTAACTCGGTGTTGATGGAGTTCACTAACTCGCTGTCTTTGATGGAGTTTACTAACTCGGGTCTTTGAGGAGTTTACTAACTTCGTCATGGTGATGATTTTCTAAAAATGAGATTTTGGGACTCTCTCGTCCGTGGTAACTTTTCTCTTGGATGGTGCATGAAATGCATGCACTTGGGTATTTGGATGCACATGAATGCAATGATTGATTTTGGTGAGATGCTTTTTCGCTTTGTCTATATCCATGAATGCAATGCATGAGTTTCTTTTTCTGCTTTGCTCTTTTTCTCTTTCTTCTAGCTTCTCTTCTTTTGCTAGTTGTTGCCTTTTTTGCTCTTTTGGCTTTTCTTCTCTTCTTTTCCTTTGCTCTTTTTATGAAGTGCAGGTATGCGAATGCAAAATTTTGGTGTTTGATGATATGTAATGCTCTTGTGTTTTGATGAAATGGCAGATGACATGCAATGGAAAACTTTTTCTTCTTTGCCTTTTTTCTATGAAATGTGAATATTGCTATTATGCGAAATAAAATGATGAATAACATGAAATGATGAATGACATGGGATGTTTTAGCTTTCTTTTCTTCTATGCGATGCAAGTATTGATGTGATGCAACTGTATTGCTTTGATGTTTGATGGGATGATGTATTTTTGATTTGCTAGAAAGAAAGCAGTAAATGAACACTTGGCGTGCTGATAAGGAAGCCGTAAATGAACACTTGGCGTGCTGGTGCGAAAATAGTAAATGAGCACTTGGCGTGCTGATGGGAAAACGGTACATGAACACTTGGGACTTGAGGGCATTTGAACTCCGAACTGAAGGAGCGACTGGGAATGAGATTTTGAGACTGACAAGTCCAGGATGACTGACTTGAGAATTAAATGGAAGACTGACACTTGAAGTGCTGATTCTTGGAACTAGGCATCAGGATTAACATCTTGTGTTCGTCCGCACTTTGCTTAGCAATGCAATGAATGACACATGTAATGCAAACATATGTCGTGATTGATGTCTTGAATATTATGGAATGCTTTTGTTCTTTTGTATTTGCTTCTTCTTTATAGTTTATGAAATGCAAATATCAACATAATGCTTTGATGTTTGAATGCAAGTGTATGCGGTGATTGATGCTTTGATGAATGGAATGCTCCTGTTCTAACTTCTGTTTGTTTCTTTTTTTGCTTCTTCTATGAAATGCAAACATTAATATGATGCAATGCTTTGATGTTTGATGCAATGATTTTTGTTCTTTTTCTTTTATGGAAATGCTAGCATTAATATGATGCCAATGCAATGAAAAGATTTCTGTTTTTTCTTCTTTACTATTTTCCTCTATGAAATGCAAGTATTAATATGATGCAACTGACGTGGACCGTTTTTTTCTTTTTGCTATGTGATGAATGCACAAAATGTGAAGATGCAAATGTAATGCTTTGATGCATATGCCATAATGAATAGATTGAAATGCCTAGATGCATGAGGTAAACATTTTTGTGATGATGAGATGCGAGACTTTGGATGCAAGGAATTGAGATGATTATTGACCATTCTGTTGAAAAATTGAATTTGATTCAAACTCCGGTGTTCTCAAGGTTTTTATTTACAAACAACCATCACTTGTTTTCTCTTTCTTTCCATGATGACTGAATTTTAGATATCACGTAAACAACTTGTGTTCTCTCTTTTTGAAGCATTGTCTAGTAAGCATGCATAGGAGTGCAAATGTGAATGAATGAGTCAGTTAACTTGGCATTGGTTTAGGGCATGGACACTTATGGCAAGTGAAGGAATGACAAACATGGTTATTGCCGAAGCTCATGAGGGATCAAGAGATACAAGATTGCCCTAATTCAGGTCTTTGATGAGTGAATAGCTTGCCCCTGTCTAGTGGTGACAACAACTAGGGGTGTAGAAGATGATGAATTGGGAATGCTTCGGCTTTTGAAATGAAGGGTGGAGTAAAAGAGATTTTGTCTCAACCCATAAAGTTCGATGTTGCCCCAGTCATAACAAGGACAAAGCTGCCCCAATTAGAATGACGAGGCCTTGTTTAGGATAGTCAGTTGAGAAATTGCCCCGGTGAGGTTTTATAGGGATGAATGAGGTGAAGGAATGGGAACGCACTTGCCCCACTTTCGAATGACATTTCAAATGGTTTCTTTGAGTGAGGTTGTGAAAGGCGACAGAGTTATGGTGATGGTCATGAACTGAGGGTGATATATGAATGGGGTGGGCAATGAACAAACCTCCCCAAAGTTGAGTGGAGTGAGAGGTGAAGAGAATGCCCCCTAGTACACACTTTTGGATTTTCTTTAAGAACAACTCAGATGTGTAACACCCCAAAATCAATTAGATGAGTATTTAACTAATTTAATTAGGTGATTATTTAATTTACTTAATTAAGTGATTATTTGACTAATTTAATTAAGTAATGTTTTAGTTGGTCATATTTAGATAATAATAAGGTAATTAATTTAGTTAAAGAGGGAGGTGTAGTAAATAAATGAGGAGTCTAATTTAATTAAGTGGAATAATTAAGTTAGGATTTATTCTTATTACGGGAGGTGAATTAAATTGATTAGAGTGGTGTAAATAAGGCCCAAGCCCATTAATAAGCCCAATTCCTAGTCTTTAACCTAAGGGGTCCTTAGGGTAGTGCCATTTGAACCAAACAAGGAAAGAAAAGAAGAAAAGTTGAGAGAGGAGAGAAAGAGTGGCTGACGGCGTGGAGAAGGAAGGGGAGGGAGAGAGAGTTCTTGAATTTTGACTTGGTAAGTGTGTTCTTGGTCTCAATTTTCCTCATTTCTTTTCCTTGTTCCATTTCTATGAGTTCCATAGACTCATTCTTGTCCATTTTGATTTTTCATTCCTACCCAAAGGAGAGGAACCCACTGGCTTTAATGGAAAAGGAAGGGGGAGTGCTTCATTTTGTAGTTTTTGGTGTTTATTTGGAGGTTCTAACTTAATCAAGGTTAGGGGATTCTCACTTACATTTATAATAGTTTGTAAGATATGTGTTATGTGTGGATTAGCACTAGGAGTAGTTTGATTGTGTGAAATTGAATTAATTCTATGTTGTTGTTGTATTTGATGTTGAATGTGATGATACCATGATGCTTAATGTTAGAAATGAAGTGTTGTTGATTATGCATGCCAAGTGCTTGTTTAAATGCTCCAATGTGAAAAATTATGAGATTGTGTGAATTAAGTGATGTTGAGTAATTGTCTAGAAGAGTGGTATTAAATGGGGGATTGAATGGTTGGATGGAAATGTGGTTGAGTGTTTTGATTAGGTGTGTTTAAGGAGGCGCCAAGTTCACAAGGAAATGGCGCCTAGGAAGGAGTTTTGTCTCATTGGGTTTGGGGCTAGCACGGAGGCGCCATTTTGCCTAGGCAAAATGGCGCCATGGTGTTGCGTGAGGTGCCAAGCAGGCGTGTTCAGTGCGAGGCGCCAAATGCTGGGAATTTAGGCGCCTGGTGTTGTGTCTGGGCAGGGAGTGGCTCGGTCTGTGCAGGGGGGCGCCAATTCACTAGGAATTTGGCGCCTGTGTCCAGTGGTGTGGATGGGGTGTGAGTTGTGCAGGGAGGGGCGCCAGTTCACTGGGAACTTGGCGCCCAGTGTGTGTGTGTGTGTGTGGTCAGTCAGACACGTGCGCCAGCTTTGCTAGAAACTTGGCGCCTGTGGGAGTGTGGCATGCTATGGGTTTGTGTTGCGCTAAGTGGGGCGCCAAGATGGCTGCCCCTTGGCGCCTAGTTGTGCTTAATGGGGTCTAAGTGATGTTTTTAGTCCCTAAGAATTAATTTAATCCTTTGTGTGACAAAATGGTCCCTAAGTATTAAATTAATTATCATTGGAGTGACAAAATAGTCCCTTAGTGTCTAATTAAGCCGAACATGTCAAAATAATTTCCTAAGTACCAAATTAATCCTAATGTGTCCAATAATTCCCTAAGTACTAAAATAGTCATTGGTGTGTCAAAATAGTCCTTAGGAACTAAATTAATTTTGGATGTGTCAAAAATGGCCCTTAGGTGTTGAAAAGGTCCTTATGAAGTGTTTTGGTCCTTAGGTGGGATTTTAGTCCATGGTGTGGGATTTAATTTAGTAAATGAGGTGTGGTGGTGAGGTGTTGATAATGAGGTGATGTGGGCTTCGGCCAAAGAGGTGGGTTAATAATTGATGTGGGCTTCGTCCAAAGAGGTGGGTTAATAATTGATGTGGGCTTCGGCCAAAGAGGTGGGTTAATAATTGATGTTATGTATTTATTGTGTTGTGATGCATTTGTCATGGTGTCACATAAATCATATGCATATAAACAAGGTGGTATGGCTTCGGCCAAAAGTGGTGGGTGGCTTCGGCCAAAAGAGGTGGTTGCCCGACGGGGTTATTGAGGTGGTTATGGATCCACATGCATATTGCATACATGCATATACACATACCTACTTAGAGTTCTTGTTGATGCTTAATTAATTCATTATTGTTGTTTCTTGGATTATAACTGAATGATAAATGTATTAGTTGTGGTGGATTGATGTTGCTAGATGCTATTCTAATATAATGCTTATCTTACTTGTTATTATTTATGTAAAGAGACTCACCCTAGCGCTTTTATGTTGCCTGCTCTCGTGGCGACACACAGGTGATACTGAGTGAAGGTGCCCTTGTCTTCTTGAGTCATTGTGTCAGCTCTGATTAGTAACACCAAGGACGGGGGTTGTAGTGTTGTCATTTTATTTTATGTATCAGACTGATTTGAACTATGTACTGAATATGTTGAACGAGTTTTATTCCGCTGTGCTGTGAAACTTTTTATGGATTATTGTAAACTTAAACAGGTTTTTAGGGTTCGTCCCACTTGTTTATGATATATATTTCACGCACTAGATGTGTTTGAGTTTCCTAAATGCTATTTTGTGAAGTTTTGATTAAATGTAGCACTCTCTTGAGGTGCGTGGAAAATTGTTTTGAAAACTCTGATTTTTACTTAGTAAAATATTAAAATAATAGAAGGGGGTGTTACAAGATGCAATGAAAGTTTTGACTTTTTAGTATGAGGAGAGGCTCCACTTGGTGACGACTAGGCCTTGTTTTAATGCGACATGAATGCATCTTGGAGTGCAAGTCCTTCTCCTTTTTTTTACCAACTTTCTTTTTTGATTGTTTGTTTTTTTCTTTTTGAGCAGCTTTCTTTTTTCTGCTTGTTTGTTTTTTCTTTTTGAGCAAACACGTCGTAAATAGATAAACTTATTTGTCCTAAGATTAAAACTTGAGAAAACGAAAACAATTAGTCATCGATCGGAATGAACTTTTTAGGGTTGTGATGTGGAAAAGGGGATGATTGAGCTTAATGAAGTGTTTGGGGTTGATTGGGAGGATGGGTCTTATTCGGTGTTGGCCGATGGTCAATGGTTTATAAAGGAAATGGTTATCGTGTTTGATTAGGTGTTTGAAGGTTTTATGAAAGAAGAGATGGTTAAACCCAATGAATTGAGGGTTTTTTTTTTTTAAATAAAAGGGAAATGATTGAACCCATTGAGTTTGAGGGCCTTTTTGAAGGGGAGCTCTTGTGCTTCATGGCAAAATGTATTGACTCTTAATTCATACTCCCTTTGTCTTCCTTTCTTTGTTTTGGGATTCTCCTTTTTGAAACTTTGTTATTCCCCTCCTTTTGAATATTTCCTTTCCTTTTGACTTGGGTGAAAATGATATACCATCTTTGATGTGGAATTAACCCTCGTCGAGGGTGATGGGATATCTTGGGCTTTTCTCGGCTTAGGATGGGTAACAAAGGGTATTTTTGTGATTTTGAATCTTTGGCTTAAGAGGGGTAGGAAATGGACTTCCTGGGATTTTAGGTTTTTGAGGGTGTGGAGAGATGACCAAATTTCATTCCAAACCCCGATTGCTTATTTCTGTAAGACTTAACTTTAGGACAATAATTTATCTATCTTCACGTGTTTACGCTTTTCTTCCCCCCCCCCTTTTTTGCCCTAATTTTTGCCTGGACCGCTCTTTGCGAGTTTTCAATCCACCGGGCGCTTTTTTTTTTCCTAGGCCGCCATTTGCGGGTTTTCAACGTAGCGGGCTTATTTTATCTTTTTATTTATTATATATTTTTTTTAGAAAGACTTGCACTAAAAGAATATGATACTGAAAATTAGTGATCACAAAATTGCCCCAGCATGGAGGACTTAAAGTGTGAACCAAAAAGTCAAGTATGCACTGAGCAGTGGCGGATTTTGCCAAAAAAATTGGAGGGAGCCAAAATAGTAACAAATATAAAAATAAAATTAATGGTGTATTTATAATAGTTTGTTTGGTTTAGTGGTCAAAATTATCTATGTCAATTTTAATGTCCTAAGTTCAAATATTGCTTAGTGCAGTTTTTTATATTAATTTTTGAGAAAAATATACAAATAACTACAAAAAAGAGGTTTGACCATCACAAAAATTGAACTGGGGACCCTAAATACACAAATAATGCTCTTAACCGTTTGGCTACTGATACCTTTGTTGCTTAGTGTTCATTTGGTTCTATATATTCTAACTTTGAGTATAAAATATATCTATGTATATATTAACTTAATGGGAGCCGGGGGGTACCGTGGCTCCCCCCGGCTCCTATAAAGATCCGCCACTGGCACTGAGGGGAGAGAATATGCGCTTTATGGGTGGACAGAGCGGGATCAGACTTGGATGGGGTATGATGATAAATGAAGGAAATTGACTGACTCAAACAAGAGAAACTGCACGTGGCATGTATACTTACTAGAAAAACGCTTCACAGAGAGCTAACATTGGTTAAGACATGATATAAAAACCTTTTTGATGAACTGTTTCAGTCTTTTATCATGGAATGGATGAGATGCAATGCCATTTTTTGAAGGAAATACAAATGAGGTATTGATGTGGAAAATTGAGGGCCTTGGAACACCTTGAGTTTGCAAATGAGTGAGGGTAAACTTTTCCAAAAAAGAAAGATTACTTTGCAAGAACATCTCGTCTCTCATCACAACATTTTTGTTGTATGCAATGTATGGATGAAAACATTATGATGTATACATGATGAAAATGAAATGCATGAAAGGATGTTCACTTGAAAAATGTGATTATTCTAAATTTTTTTTTTTGATGTTTTCTTTTTATGCAAGACGAAATATGAAATGCCAATGCATTTTTGGATGATGAATGATGCAAGAATGATGCTTCTTTTCAGAATGATTTTTATATAGGCAAGACAATGAAATGCCGATGCCTCATTTTCTTTTGAATGATAAAAGATGCAGGAATGGTGTTTTTTTTCCTAAATGATGATTTTTTAGAGGCAAGACAAAGTATGAAATGCCAATGCCCCTTCCCTTTTTTGAAAGATGCATGTATGGAGGAATGATGTATTTGAACTAAAGTGATGAGGTTAATGAAATGATGCATGAATGCTACATTTTGAATAAATTTGATGATGATTTTTGTTCATGATTATGAATGAGATGCTTTCTTGTTTTTTTGTGCAATGAAATGCATGATACTCACAATGATTTTTATTTTTTTTTAAAAAAAAATGATTTTTTTATTGAATGGAATTGCATGCAAAATGAGAGGTTAATGTATTATTTTTTCATGATGCGTGAAAAAGGAAAACAATAATGCATGAGACGCGCCCCTAATAAGACACGATTTTTGGATCTTTCGAGAAAATTAGGGGAAAGAGCCTTAGTGAATGGAAACGCACACGTGCGGAGAATGCACTCCTGACAAACCTTAATGAGATAGAGAAAAATGCATGTATGAATTTTATCAAGTTTCTGTTTTATGCAATGCAAATGATGTCTTTATATGAAAATGACGGCGATAATGCGACTTGACATCCATGTGAAAGATAAGATGAAAACATTTTTTCGAGTTTGGTGACTGAAATTTTGGGAACATCACCTCATATAGCCCGGTAAAAGAAAAGACTATGATGATTTTTTTTTGAAAGTTTTGCTTTTTGATTCCATGTTGCTTCTTACACACCTATGACAAGGTTCAGTGTTATGTTGCGATCCCCGGCAAACAAACTTTAATGCATGAAGAATGCAAATGACGAAAGTTTTTTTTTCAAAATTTTGTTAGATGCAAATGCAATGGTGGATGGAAAAATGGTACTTTGAACATTTTCAAAGATACACGCTGCATGCCACCTCATGTAGGTGTTTATGAGGGGAAAAGAAAAATTACTTTCTACAACTTTTGAAATAGAGTTTGAGAAGAAGGAATGCTTAAGCTAAATGCAACAAACAAAGGCGTGCCCCGTGTCTTACGAAGGGTGGGAATCCTAGGGTCTAAAGTCGACGAAAAGGGTAATCCTCCCATGTAGGTTCTAATCACTTCCTCACAATGGCAACCAAGAGCTAAAGTCTCTCTCATGATGACACCCACAATCGTAGAAAGCTACCGAGTGTGAGGCATCATGACAAAGCGCACTCTTGGGCGGAACTTTCATGAAAGCCATACAGACAAATGTCTACGAATGGCAGTCACTAATCGTTCCCACTCTCCTAGGTTTTTGTCCAGACCTTGGGTTTTAGGCCTCACTCAATGCTCACAAGTATAGGGTGTGAAGTGTGTGTCGAGGGCACGACACCTAGAAATAACAACCCTTCCCCACCTGCAAATGAAAAACCCGAATCAGTCCCGGAATAATAGCAAGCAATAACATGTCGTCTACCCTAGGGTTCAATATCAAATAAGCTAGCTTAGGGTTTCAACAACAATCAAGTGCATTGCTTACCTCAAGAAAGGGAGCCGAGAAGAGGGGATCATGATAGAATTGGGGAGAAATGCATGAGCTTACCTTGAAGAAAGGGAGCAAAGAAGAAGGGAACATGATTGGGATTGGGGAAATGCATGGAGGAACTAAGCATAACAAGCAAAGAAGATAGGAGGGAAAACAATTATAGCAGAGGAAGAAGCGAATGCATATGAATGCAACAATGCTTGTATGAGAAAGAAGAAGGATAGAGGCAAAACAAGATATTCAAATCAAACACACAAATCACATATTTAATTAATTAGGCTCGACCCTCTTTTCTGAAAAAAAAATTCTTTTAGTCCCAAAGTGAAGTCGCTGGTATTGCGCCCGAAAAAGTCCCGAGGGGTTTTTCTTCGTTTACAACCTTTTAAAACAATGAAGTCGCCACCAATATTTTTTATAAGGAAAATATTGAAGATTTGGGTTCGAGGGTCGGTTAGGCATGGGGAAGGTATTAGCACCCCACATCTCCTTTCTACTGAAAGGGAACCTTTAATTAAACGTGTGGTTTTAAGTGTTGATTTGGAAAATACTTAAATTTGCCTCTTGATTGAAAAGACTTAATGAAAATTTTATTTGCGGCGCTTGACGAGAGTTAGCCGCTTTGGTTTTTTTTGAAAGGAAAAATGTTTTTTTGTTCGTAGTGCTTGACGGAGGGGATCCGCTCCTACGTATCTCCAGGTGCGATGGAGAATTCAAAGCTACGTAGTTCTGGGTTTTTGGTTTTTATTTTGTATCTTGTTTAATTGTGAAAACCGAGCTTTCATGATGATCAATTGAGCAAAGGCTCCAAGTGACCACCATTAGCACTCCATTGTTAACAATCATGCAAACAAAGGCTTCGCAGGACCACCAACAAAGTTTTTGGATTCATTGAAAGTTTTTAGAAAAATTAGGCATTCATGATGATCAATTGAGCAAAGGCTCCAAGTGATCATCACTAGAATCCTCATTGTTAATGATCATGCAAGCAAAGGCTTCGCAGACCACTAACAAAGTTGTTTTGATTTATTGAAAGTTTTTAGAAAAATTAGGCATTCATGATGATCAATTGAGCAAAGGCTCCAAGTGATCATCACTAGGTCCTCATTGTTAATGATCATGCAAGCAAAGGCTTTGCAAGACCATTAACAAAGTTTTTGATTTAATGAAAAGTATCTGAGTTAAAAGAATTAAAAACGAGAAAAAGGTGAAAATTGCAAAATGAGGGGTGCTATTAGTCGCAGGGGGTTGTATAACTGAACAGGAGGTGTAAAAAGCAAGCCCAGTTCGCATAGGAGGGCCCAATTAGCGAAACTAGGCTTAAGTGAGGGAGATTGTATGCATTAATTCGCGGGGTGCAAGCAGTAGTCTGATAATTAAAAATAAATTAAAAATAAAATGAATAAAGGGAGACACTATATAAGGCCCAACCCTAAAAACCAAAACCCTAATTTCATTTCTCCCTTCCCTCATATTCCGGCACCGCAAGAGAGAGAGGCTTCCGGCGAAAGTTCCGCCGGTTTCTACGGCGAGAGAGAGAGAGAGACGTCTGTTTCGTAAGGGGATGATGGAGATCAGCCGAGGAAAAAAATGGAGTGGAACGTGAGGGAGGTGGACAGGTGGTGAGGTGATGATTTTCGATGGGTGTGGCTTGTTTTGGGAGGTGGTTGCATTCCGGTTTGATGATGGTTGGGGTAGGTCGGTTTCGTGGATCGTGAGAGGGAGGGGGCTGGTTTACGCGGCAGTTTGTGGTGGTTGTTTTTGGATCGGTTTGGGAGAGAGAAGGATGATAGTTGGGTGGTTGTTTGGGTCGGTTTGAGAGAGAGAAAACGAAATGAGGGAGAGAGAGGGACGGTGGTTGCGTTGCTGCAATGGTGGTGGTTTCCACCTTGTGATTCGTTTTGCCTAATCTCCCCTCCTATTTCTAATATTAATTTTTCTGATCTGTTCCACAATTAGAGAACTTAAAATCTAATCAAGAATCTGCTCTTGTTTTACAGTTGTTTTTGGTTCCAGTTACTGTCTTAAGAGTTTTCATTTTGTTTCCATTAATTTGATTCTAAGTCTTTTTTCTTAATTTTATTTACAGTATCAAATCAAAATGTAAATACATATAGCTTTGAAAAAAAACTAATCAGTTCTAGAAACTCGATGCCTTCCAATCTCGATCCATATATACAGTTTTTTTGAAGGCGCTTATAATATTTACATATCAGACGCAGAAGCTAAAAATGAAAATACCAAAAGACTTGACCAACCCGGTTTCAACTTTTCCCTTTTTATGTTTATGCTTTCTAGTTAATCGATCACTACGGTTTGCGCTTATGATTCTCGCTTACCACTCTCTCTTGTGCTTCTCAGATCTTAAAAAAAAAGTGTTTAGGTGATTAGGGTTTCGATGTGAAGCCCTAATATTTTTTTTCTGTGATTTCTGACTGTCCCCCTTTGACTGTGATTGTACTGCTTATTTATAGTCAAATACTAGGTTTAACATTAATTGGTTTTGACCAGCTTGACTGGGCTTCTGCAGATTGGGCTTGCTAAGAAGCTTTGGAGAGCAATGACAGACCCCAAAGATTACTAATTGCTCATAACGTTTACTTATATTTTTTTATTTTCATTTTTTCTATGTTTATTGTATTTTGGACTTTTTGGACAAGCCTAAATTGTAAATAAAATTAAATAGATTTTTTTGGCATTTTGACTATATATATTACTCAAAATAAATTAAATGAAAAAAAATAAAAATAATGAAGAGAAGAAATTGGACCAAATACAAAAGTGAATCGGGCCCAACTAAATGAACATGCTAGAACGAGGCCCGAATAGAAGAAGTAGACCCGTTAAACAATAAATGCTAAAAATTAACTCGGAACCACGTCTGTGGGCCCAAGCCAAAATGGTAAGCCCAATAGTGAGAAAAACGACTTAAATAAGCCCACTTAGGTTCGATTAGGCCCAAATATCGAGATTAAACTGAAGAATGCGCAAAAAGATCGATCATTCACGTGCATGCCTAGCTTAAAGTAATGATATTTTGGTTTAATTGAACGGATAATTGAAATTGGCTTAAATTAAAAAAGAGACACTATTCTAACTACTTGTAATCGCGTGATCTCGAAAAACAAGTTGAGTAAAGCAAGTGACAAAAAGAAGACGGACAAAATTAGGGTATTACAGCTGAGAGGTCAGGATATGCGTTCTTAGTTGGCATCGAGTATGAAAACCTGCCCTCCTTTTGTTCGAATTGCAATACTATTGGTCATACCACTAGTGCGTGCAAAGGAAGGTATCTTCAGGTGAAACAGGTCTATGTCCCAAAGCATAAGACTGGTAATAATGAGAAACCTCAACAACAAGGGACTTCTCCTAAAACACAAGAGCCTCAACAGCAAGGGGACTCCTCTAATAATGAGAAACCCTCCTAGGATCATCAGCAGCAAGAGAACTCTCCTAATAATGATTAGCTACAGCAACAACAAGGGGATTCTTCTCCAATTAAGCCTAGAGTAGAGGCCACACAATCTACCAATGATTCAATTATCCCAGACTCGGTTGCTGTGGATGTTGTTAAGTCTTTGACCCAGCAGATCATGGATGAGTCTTCTGTCCTCAAGACGTCAGCTAGCATATCTGCAGCTAGCCGAACGGGCAGTGACTCCACCCAGTCGCCCACCACCAGGCTTGACTCTTTGGAGGAGGCTCATTCTTCTTCTACACAACCCACGACTCAGCTAGATGCCCCCTCTTCTAACGCTGTGGAGGCTCCTGACATGAGAATTTTAGGGAAGAAGTGGGGGGATGTCTCAGATGATGAGGTTGTGCCTGTTGTCTCCAAACAAGTTGTTAAATCGAACCCAGTAGTTGAATCTGACATGAATATTTTAAGAAAGCTCTGGGATGGATCTTCAGATGGTGTTGGTGATCCTGTGACTTCTGACTCGCATGGAATAGTTGCGTCTGTACCAGTTGATCGTTTGTCCAAGTCTCAAATGAAGAAATTGACAAAGCAACGACACCAGTTGGTTGTTGGTGACAATACTCGCTCAAAAGCTAATTCTGTCTCTACATCCTTTTGATCTGGCTTGTTTCTAGCTTGTATAGTTAGCTTCAATATCTTCTCTTTCTGTTAGTTAGATTGGTTATAGTCTAGCCTGTAGGCTAGAGTGTTTTGAGACCATATTAGGGCCTTTCTACTATTGTTTTATTTTCTTTGATGACAAGGATTTCAGCCTAGTCCCCCATTCGCCTTCTCTGTCTTTCTTTTTTCTTTCTATTTTTATTTTAATAAATTTGGACAATCTATCTATTTGTAAAAAAAAAAAAAGAGACCTCAAGCATGAGATATGATAGGCAATAGTTAAGATACTCTGAGAGAACATATATACTTGTACTAGCATGTTCTCAAATAGTCACCTAGGCAATCAAATATACATAGTCAAACATATAAATCATCAAAAATTATTGGCAAGTCGTCTATCCTAGTCTTGTTAAACATCCTCAATCAATCCCTAGAGTTGTACCTTCTACAACTCATAAACCCTATTCGAGGCTACATCAGAGACCCCAATGTGGTTTAAGGGTTATACATTATTACCTTTAGTAGAGTTTAGGTCTCCCTATACATCTTCACACACACATATATATTACATCCTAACAATATCGCTATGTAAGGTTTTTCTCCCACCCATTTTTTATTATAAGCAAACACTTTATTACAGGACGCACAATGGGTGCTCCAACCCGTGTACAAATGGGGCGAGGGGCCTCGTTAAAACCTCTCAAGCCCAAAACCTTTTGTGAAAAAGATCAAAGGAGGAAAAAGATTACCCCGACTTCATTTGCGACATACAACCCAAAGGGCAATTTAACTAGTCTCAAATCTCAGATTTGAGTTTCTTTATTTCCTACTAATGAACCAACCCCAAGATACAAATTTAATATGCTTTCCGGTACTTGCGATATTGAAGACCGATCCTTCAAACAAAATTTTGTTTCGTGAATTCCATAAAGCCCAAATATTAGCTATCCAAACCAAGTGCTTGAGCAAGTAAATATATTTTATATTTACTTGCCCTTATAATTTTTTAAGTAGCTACTCTAACCATATGTTTATTAGTCTAAGAGATAAAAACAACAACAACAATCACATTGTTATGTTATTAGCCCGAATAAATATGAATCATAAACTATTACTACCTTATTTTTTTTATTCGAAACCCTTGCACACAAACAAACCAAAACACACCGCAATAGACTAGCAGAAAATTAAAAGGAAATCAAGGAATTTGGATGAGTTTAACTCCTTAAGGCGTCGTCGAGCTCAACTTTCCTAAATAGTTATATATTGTCGTGTTTTTATTTTCTTTGTTATTGCTTCAATTTACATGTTGTACACGTAAAAGTCAATGTGAATTTTTTACTTATCGATTAAGTTTAATATATTAGACTTAAAATTATATTACATTTTTCTTTATATTTAGCCACCCGTAAAATTCATGCTAGCTCTGCTTCTGACTCAAACACAGGAACCTAAATATCTAGAAATCTTGTCACAAAGATATTAGTGTCATCACAACCACTGCGATACGTCCAAAAAATATTTTAACATCCACAAACACTTATTTCTTTTTATTTTTTGGTATTTAACGGCGGTAAAACCCCAAAACAAAACAACAACTAACGAGAAACAAGTATGAGAGTAGCATTCCTTACAACATCAAAGAGCAACAACGATCCTACAGAATTAAGACATTGCTCATAAATAATCAGATTTTCAACTTAACAACACCTAATGTTAGTCAACTCATTAGTGCTACTTGTTATGTATAACACTAATTTTTTTAATTCATTAATAATTATTTTCTTAATTGACTAATAAATGAAATGGTCATAATAGTATCCTAGATAAAAAAATTTCTTTCAATTTTTTTAGTTTTTTTTTTTTTTGCTGAATAACAATTTAATTTCAGTTGTTATACTAAATTCACAACATATATATTTTCAATCAAAGAAAAAATAATCGAAAAACCACAAAATATATAAATTTTAAATATCTATGTAGAATATTTAATTACTCCCTTCATTTCAAATCTTTGATGATTTTAGCATTTTATTTATTATTTTCAAAATTATGATGTTTGATACAAATTACATTACAAATTGATAAATATATGAGGATTTTTTTTATAAAATAATCAATGATAAAATAAGATAATAATATTCTAATACAAATATACAATTTTCTAATTTGAGTGTGAAAACGAAAAAACCTAAATCCATCAAAGGAATTTATCTCAAAATTCCACTATCAATTACTCCTAATAGGAGAAGAAAAAGTACAAAAAAAGAAAATGAAAAGCCGAAATATTTGAAATATTTGCAATTTATAACAAGTTGACAACTTGTGTTTATTATTGGACAAGTCAAAAACACAAGAAATACATAAAACTACAACGTAGACCATGTCAATTCACAACAACACATTCAATTCAACTCAACCATAGACATTTTAGACACACACAACTCACTTTGCTACCCTCACCTACCTGTCATTTAATGCGCCACCACCCTTTTCTTATACATCTCCGTCACCCGCACGTCACTTTACCACCGCCTCTCTTCTTCCTTTCTTTTTCCTCACTCGTTAACTTTCTCTCTGTAATAAAAACCCACTAAACACACTTTCTTTCTCTCTCTATTCTTTCTTCTCGTTATCCTTCTGTCTGTATTTTCCTTCTCTCTCTCTCTCTCTCTCTCTATATCTTATGAGCCCTAATTTTCAGGACCGTTAGTCCGTTAGCCATGTCATTGAGGAAAGTTTTTCGTTCTCGCAAATTCTCCAGATCGTTTAAGGAAGTTAGGGCTATCGACGCCGTCGACGGTGAAATAAGAGACGGTGATTCGGTCGAAGGTAATGATTGGTCGACGATGTTGCCGGAGCTACTCGGCGAGATTATTCGGAGAGTTGACGCCGCCGAGGAACAGTGGCCGCATCGCCAAAACGTCGTCGCTTGCGCTTGTGTTTGTAAGCGGTGGAGAGATATGACTCGTGAGATCGTACGGTCACCTTCTCATAAGGGCAAAATCACTTTCCCATCTTGTCTTAAACAGGTGATGCTTCAAAATCGAACCTTTTTTTTTATTTTTATAATTTATTGGTATCTGTATTTTTCCTCTCTCTCGCTGAATCGCCTTTTTGATTGATGCGATTAGCTTTAATATTATAATAAACCCTAGATAAAAAATTGAATACTTTTTTGGTTTTGTGGTAACCATTTTTGTTAAAAGAAGCTGGGTTTTTTGTGTGGCAGCACTCGGAAATCTGTTGAAATTGTTAAGTTTTTTAAAAAGCGTTTGTGAAATTAATTAAGATTTTGGTTGTTTATGACATGATTGAGTGGTTCATTTAGTGTAGGTAGTGGAAATGTTTATTGAGTGAATGGTGAGTTAGTTTTTGTTGTGAGGAAGAGGATTAGCAGTGAGTGATTTGGGATCTTTGCATCTGACATGACAGTGATTGGGAAGCTGTTCTAGTTTGATAGGAATTGATGTTTGGATGTTAAATCTAGTAATTAAGGACTACGGTTTCTGGGTAAGTGGGTATTGTTGGTTTATTGCAGCTTCATCTATGTGTTAAGTGCAAAAAATAGAAGAAATGGGATTTGGATTGGAGTTCTTCTGATGCATAGTAGTAGTGATTTGTGAAGGGATGCAAAGTTACAAACACATAAATGAATGAAGTTTCATTTGCATAATATATTTTGGCTTAATCTACCTCTTCCTAACTCTTGCTTTATTAAATAAATGGTTTTGTCTCTGCAATGGTTTACTCAGCAAAGGATGGTAATTTACTGTGATGAATGTTTTCTTTTCATCTTAATTTTCACCAACACTTTGATCCATTGGTGGCTATTAATTGCTTGATTTGTATTGTGATTACGACATAATATTAATTATGGAGGTTTGGAATTTGACAATCTTGTTATGTTTTTGATGACTTCCAGCCAGGACCACGTGAGCTGCCCCACCAATGTCTTATAAAGCGGAATAAGAAGACCAACACGTTTTACCTCTATCTTGCCCTTACCCAATGTAAGTAACTATTGTTTTGGTAAAATAGATTTTGTTTTTGCCCGTTTCAGAGATGGATGAAAATGGATTATGGACCAAGGCCAAGCTGTGTGATCACCTAACCTTTGCTATTCGTTTGAGGTGATCTGTGAACAATATAAATTCCAATGATGTATGTGTATAGACTGGAGCTGGACTACATCTCATTGGTCAAGTATATAGCTCAAGCCTTTCTTGTTTGACCAGACAATCGTTACTTTGGTGTATCAAAACCACAAACGTGTCGACAGCTTTGTAGTTTGTCAACCTTTAAAGTGGCTTTTGTTTCCATCATAATGTGAAGTCAATATTTGTCGTCTAGCGAGTCAGTTGACTGGAATGAGTCCGTGATGACTTGCTTCAGTCAACTTATAGAACTTTCCTAGTTCATTTTACTCATCTTAACTAGTTTGATTTCCCAACGTAACAAAGATTAAACTGGAAGTCTTTCAACAATATTGATATGTTTATGAACAATAATTAGAGATGTCTTTCTGATATTTGAGTAGAAGGATCTATGACTCGTGGGTGCCTCATGAAGTATATATGGGAAATATACTTTTATTTACTTACTTATTTCTAACATATTGAAAGAATAAGTTCATAACTATATAAAGGGGGGCAAGGTAGCTGCAGGAAAGGCCTTCCTGGGTGAAGCTTCATTTTTCAGCAAATGACAGTGGCAATAAAAGAGTAAAAGTTGTGTAAAGCATTTTGAATCTTCAATTGGTTGAAATATCTGTCAGACTTTTAAAACATTAATAAATCTGAATACTTTGATCTATTGTAATACTAATAAGTCAGTACAATCAGTGGTGTAGTTTATTTTAACAATGATTAAAATTTAAAATGACGATTGTATGCGCTTAGGTTTCTCAATATTCTAAGAAATTGATGATGTTGCACAACTCATGGTCTCTCTTTTTATAGTTTCTTTGATGTTCTGGAAATTAATGCTTCTTTTTCTCCTCCACATTGTCAGCATTCACAGATAAAGGGAAGTTTCTATTAGCAGCTAGGAGATTTAGGTGTGGTACCCATACTGAATATGTTATATCACTCGATGCTGATGACTTATCACAAGGAAGCAATGCATACGTTGGAAAGCTAAGGTAACACTCGCTTACCCCAGAAAGTAATCTTCTTTTATGAAAGAAATGGAAAATTTTCTTCTCTATTTCTTCTGCTTCGTTTTTTAACCTTTGGTTAAATGGTGAAGCTTATTACTTGCTTTGTTTTCAAAATGCTTTAGCTTCGTGCTACATTTGCTGCTGAAGTTGAACTTCTAATTTTTCTTTTGGGGTTGCCTTGGTGAAAATTGAAACTTTGTTTTTGCTTAATCAAGAAACTGATGAGTTACAGTTTGTGCTCCCCTAACCACAAAGGAAAAGAAAAAGAAGCAAAATAAATTTATTAATTGAAAGGGAAAAAAGTTCTATTAGCTTGCCTCCGAAAGTCACTGTCTTTTATTCCCATTCAAGGCAGAAACAGGGGTTCAATCAGGTTGGTTGTGGTATTGTTTTTATGATCAAAACTGCACCGAAAAATATCTAGAAGTAAAATTAATTTGTTTTAATAAATCGAAACCAAATCAAATGATCAAAATTTGCAGACTGTTTGTTTGTCTTATATAAAACTACTGGGAATTATGCTACCTTTATTTACATACAAGCAGAATAATTTAGATTCTCTTGTGCTTATTTATTTATTTATTTATTCATATAAAAGCTCTTGATTTCAATGTTGGTCAATCATTTAGCTGCTTGTATTAACACCTATGCTGAAATCTGTTAATGAGTTGGAGATTGCTTGTCTCATCCTCTTTTTTTCCTAAAGAAAAGCTTTTAATTGAATGTGTTGTCAGTCACTCTTTTGCTTCGTCTTGAGTATTGACCACTGGTGAAATGTTTTTACAGCTCGGATTTTCTAGGCACCAACTTCACAATTTACGATAGCCAGCCACCTCATAGTGGTGCGAAACCATCAAGTGGCAGGGCTAGTCGTCGTTTTACCAGCAAACAGATAAGCCCTCAAGTTCCTGCTGGTAACTTTGAGGTAGGCCATGTTGCCTACAAGTTTAACCTTATGAAATCAAGAGGTCCAAGGAGGATGGTTTGCTCACTGAAGTCTCCTCCTATCTCATCAAAGGGTGAAAGCTCAGATATCAAATCTTTAGATGGCCATAAAATGCAGAGTAAAGATCTTCCTGCTTCTGGCTACACAATATTGAAGAATAAAGCTCCAAGGTGGCACGAGCATTTGCAGTGCTGGTGCTTGAACTTTCATGGTCGCGTGACAGTGGCATCCGTGAAGAATTTTCAGCTGGTTGCTACTGTAGACCAAAGCCAACCAGGAGGGAAAGGAGATGAAGAAACAGTTCTCCTCCAGTTTGGTAAAGTAGGGGATGATACTTTTACCATGGACTATAGGCAACCCTTATCTGCCTTCCAGGCATTCGCCATTTGCTTAACTAGCTTTGGCACTAAACTGGCTTGTGAGTAGTCTAATTTTGTATTATTATTATTATGCTTATTTATTCTGTGGATGTATTAAAGTGAATAGTTATTTTTGTTTATTTTTTATATCGGCTTCGAGTCTATAATAATATGATTGCAGGAAGCTTGTTGTAAATTTATATTATTAATAGGACATGACATCTTCCATAATCAAATATATTGGTGGTCTCTGCCGCAGTTGATCCTTCTAGATTTTGTTCATTTCAGTATATTATATATTTTTAAGCTTGGTGGTTCTTACCAAGAGAATTACTTAGTGCTCTTTCCGAAACCAAGTAGATGAAGTAGAACAAAGTATGATTTGGTATCTATGAAGTACGGGCACCCAAACACCAGTTTTAATTTCATAAATACTAATAATTGAAGTGTCGATGTTGGTGTCAATTCGTAAGTGTTAGACACTCAACACGTCTTCAATCGGAAGAGTTGGTGCTAAGAAGTTTGGTAATTTAAATCCCGAGTGTTTTACTCAAACATAGGCAAGTTACACTTGATCAATAACTTTCTCTCATATTATTAATCTTAGTTTCTGATTCTATTCATTCTGGTAAAATATTCCGTTCGAGCGCAAAAAAACTTGCAACCCTAAATTTAGGTAGGCCTAGTAGTGTACATAATGATGAAAATCCGAGACAGAGATGGTATGCATATCAATAATTAATTTTGGAAGGAAGTTAAACGTGACATAGATTCAATGCACGTTAATAGATCATCAAACATTTGGCACACATCCAATAATGTTCAGGTCCCTTTGATGTTGATGGTTCAGGACCACCTAAAAGGGGTTGAACTGTATTTAACATATATTGTTGGTTTGTGACACTGAAAAAATCGTGTATATTGAACTAGTATTAAACACAATATGCTCATTAAATAATTAATATAAATTTGTGTACCTGTTAAGGAATGACTACTTTTATGCATAAATTTATCTTGATGTTGAAGCTGATGCCTATGGATAACTATTGATAAAAGGTTAGTGTTGAGATAAATGATGTATGGATCGTCTATGATGCTTTTATTCTCTTGTGATTGTGGCCATTCCTTGCTTAAGGGAAAAGGGATATAAAAAGTTCAGGGTCCCACCATTTTAATTTGAGGGGTTTTTGTTTTATCAACAAAATATCTCAAACGAGAGGTATGTTATGTCATCTTCAAGCAGATATTTTCGTAACTTTTTGGATTCAATTTCTTAGCCACTTGGAGATTTACTAATTTGATTTCCTATTAGTTTTTTTTGGTTTGGACTATGACCGACTACTCACAGTGTATTTCAATGTTTAACACGAAAGACTAATATCTACTTGTGTATAGGAGCAAAGTGTGTACTGGCCAATACCAAATTTGTCCATTGTGAAAATCGAACAAAGGAGTGTCGAGTTGACCCCGTGCCCCTGTGTCCCCTAGTGCTTAGTTAGTTCATATCCTTTTCTTCCTCTTTAGTGTTCATATATTGGCAAATAACATTGGGTAAATAGTCATTTTGGTCACTGAAAGTGTAACTCGCTGTCAATTTGGTCCCTGAATCGAGCAAAAAGGCAAAATGGTCCCTGGAAGTGTAATCCGTCTGTCACGTTAGTCCCTCCCGTTAATGTGCTTCGTTACACTTCCCGGGATCAAAATGACTATTTTCCCAAATAACATTTAACCATTTTGAATGCTTACACAAATAGTAGTTTTAGAAAATAAAATAATCTAGCAAAAAATATGAAATAATTCCATTAAAAAAAGAAAAAAAGGAATAATTAGGCGCGTCTTGAAGTACTTCAAATTTTATTTATAGCCAAAGAAAATATTGTATAAAATTTGTTCATGTTTTGGATTTAATTACAATATACCGATCGCGTATCAATATTTTACAACATTAACCAATTAGAAATTGACACCTTAAAAAATATTTGACTTTTCTCTTTTATATTGAGAGTCACGCTTACATAATTTCTTATTGATCGATAGTGTAAACAATAATTACATGTCAGTGCATATCAATTAATCTTTTTTTGACAAAATAGAATTTATCGGTCTTTTTTATTCAATAAAGTTTGTTGTTTAAGGATTACATTACTATTGGCTCATGTAATTTGATAGAGACAAAAATTAAAACGGTAGCAGTTTTAAATACATACTCTAGTGATGGTTCTTTAGACAGTTCAATTCATTTTTAACGAGAAACAATACCAAAAGAAGATAAGTACATTGGTCAAAAAAATGTCTTTACATATGCAATTTTTGAGCTGTTGGAAGGATTTGATTGAGCAAAAGAAAATGTTTTAATGGTGTTAATTATATGAAAGATATTTATTTAATGGACGATAAATGATGAATTTAATTAAAGTAACAAACGTAAAATTGAGAGAAAAAACGAAATGCTATAAGCTATAAGCTCAAATGCTACTTCGAATTGCGTTTAAGAAACACTATGTAAGTTACTAAAAACCACTATAAGCTAGTTTTACATTGTCAAACATTTGGGCGCATTTGGATAAATAGTTTAATTAAGCACTTATGGCATATATAAACGCTTATCAAATAAGTGTTTATGCATAAGCTGTTTATACAATAAAATATAAAATGATGTTAAACTATTTTTCTATAAGGCATGTTCGCTTTTTCATGGTATGATATGAAACTACGAAACTTATTTTGAATTTTGAATATGTCGTAATACGCGGTTTAATATAAACTTTCCCAAATAGTATCACGTACAAGTACCTATTTCGATAGATAAACCCATATAAGGCGATCCAAACATGCTCAAAGGGTTAAAATTTAGAAACATCTTGACACGAGTATTGTAGTGGAAAGGAAGAATGTGGGTGACACTAGTATGTTATAGAGAAGCTAAGTTAGAATTTTAATATGATTAACCAGATTGAGAACATGCCATGTATTCACCACCTGTCACAATTAATCAATTAGATTTATTTTTTTTAATGTGTCTCTACTTTATTGGAATTGTAGGGAAGTTTGTGAAAGATTCAGATGAGGGGAAGGGAGGATCAACGGTGGATGATGAAGGTGATCCTGATGCCACCTCAGCACAAGTTCCTCAAGTTGGAGCAACAGGAGACTATGATTTCATAAATAATAATGAAGGTTAGTGCGGGTGTTACTACTATGAATTCTCGGTTTTCTGGAAACCAAGATGATGAGAATACAAATTTGTTATTTTGTTTTCTCTTAGAAAATATAAAGTATATTATATATTGTTATTTGATGCATGAGAAGTTGAAAGGTGATTTGGTGGATGTAGGAGGAGGAGAAGAGGGAGAGGCCTGAAATTATAAATAGTGTACCTGGTGGAATGGGAGCATCTATGGCGACTGCAACTGCAGATCGAGTTAAGAAAAACAAATGAATAATTGAAATAAAAACAAATGAATAATTGAAATACTATGTTAGGTTTGCACACACAAGTAATAGCTCATGCTCCTAATAGCAGCCAGCAATGTTCAAGCACCCAATATATTCTAATGTAACATTATATACTCTAATGCAGTGCACATTTTAGTGATATTGGTGTCTCATTTTTAGAGTAATTATATATAATTGCTATTTATCATATATTTTTATCATAAACAAATGATTTTGAATGTTTTTTTTAGAGGACTCGATCGAATTAGATCTTTTGGTCTTAACAGTTTGAAAGTGCAAAATTAAAGCTTAAAATGTTAAAACCGAAATAATTAATTTATATAAATCCAGAATCAATCATGCTAATCATTAGAAATTACTAAAGTCGGAAGCGTACCTGAATACTAGCGGAAGCGTACCTCATCTTGATGTTAATTGGTTTGTGGTTTGGCCTTGCAGGTCAACACGTACTCTCTCCGAGAGAACCCTTTAGTCTTTCTCTCTATATATTTCTGATAATGAGATGTCAATGAAGAACGACTCCAAAAGTTGTTGTGTGACCCGGGGGACTATAACCTCCTTATTTATAGAACCCAATTAGGGTTATCTATTGGTATTTTTAATTTAGCCCATCACAAAATTAGAATTACCCTTTAGTCTCTACACATCAAAGACCCACACCCTATTAGATACTCAAAAGCCCACATTAGCCTAACCTTATTAGATCACTTTAATTGAGCTTAACTTAAGTGACAGTCCACAATACATAAGGTTTTTTTTTGTACCCCCACGGTTTCCCCCATACCCCCACACACCTAGTGAATAGACCAAAATACCCCTGCCATTTTACAAAATCCCAATTTCTTCACACTTTTGGTCATATCTACGATTGACCACCTTTCACTCGAATTACCTCACAAAAACGTATATACGAGCGACCTGTTTCAGCCCCAATCGTATATATGTCCTTCAGAACATATATACGACGCTTTCCATTTTCCACATCATATATATGTTTCAACCAACGTATATACGATTAGCCTAAGAATTTTCACTCGTATTTACGTCCAACAACGCATATATACGACGCTTTAAAAGTAAGCATCGTATATAACAAACTTACACAAGCGATAAAACATAAACAACTCACTACAAGAAAAGCTTATTTTAGCCACCAGCAATTGCCACACAGCTTATTCCGTCAGTAATTTGCCACGGATTTGCGACGGCATGTGTAAAAAGTAAGAGCGCGAAATTTCCCGCTTGTGTTTGCCACGGGTTTGCCACGGACATGTGAAAGGACATAAATTTGCGACGGAGATGCCGTGGCAAGTCTGTGGCAACCCATTTATCAAAATAAAATACCCACGAGCCTACTAAAAATCAGAACGACGCTTCTCTCTCCCTAAAACAAACGCTCTCTGTCCTCCTCCTCGCGCCTCCACCACCTCAGTCTCCTCCTCCGATCTCAACCCTCCACCCTCCTCCGGCCTCCTCCGCCCTCCTCCGCCTTCCTCCATCGCTAATCGAGCTCTACGCCACCAACAGAGGAACGTTCTCCCTCTTCCACTCTCCCTCTCCGTCGCGCCTCACCTCCACTGTTTCTCCACCGTTTCTCCTCCGACCTCCACCATTTCGCCGCCGCCGCTCCTCCTCTTCCCCACTTGTAGGTAATTTCTATTATCTTTTTTAATTTATCCCTAATTTCACTGATTAAAAAAACCCTAATGTAATGTTCTTAACCTTCTTTTTCTTTTGTTTTGATTTATGAAAGATTCTGAACGTTCTCCCTCTTTTTTTGTTTTGAAGTGTTTAATGAATCTAAACTTGATCAGTTACCTGGTAGTTTAGCTATTGGTCTTGTTTCTAGATTTGTTGTGTTAGTTTGGGAAAGTGGGATTTGCTTTAGTTATTTGATAATTAATAATGAGGTTATTAGTTAAGGGTTTTGAATTTCTAATGCTTGTTTTTGTTGGTGCTTGAAAGTTGAAACCGGGAGTGATGACAATGAGAGGAAACAATTTAACTTGGGAGTGTAGTTTGAACTTAGGAACTTTGTATGTGTGTTTTAGAAAGTGGTGGAGTGAGTTTGTGTGTTGAAATTGTGCAACTTTGAATGAGGAATTGCTTTGTGCTGGTCTTCAGAACCGTTGTTGTGTCTGCATTTCGAGAGGAAGCTTGGCTTTTTACAAATACCTTATAGGCCTAGATTGTGGTTCATTGGAGGAGTTAATTGAATGAAGCATTTAATTTGACAATTTGACATTTTACCATCTCCTTATCAATAGTTGGCCTTGACTGCAACTGGTTTTCTACTCAATTATGTAGTTTGGTCTTTGTTTTAGGGGATTGAAGTGTGAGCAGCTGGTTTTCTACTCAATTATGTTGTTTGGTCTTTGTTCTATAACTGGTCATGTCATTGCCTATAACTGGTTTTCTTCTCAGCTATGTAGTTTTGTTTTTTTAAGTGGGGGATTGATATCTTGAGCTGATGAAATGAGACTATTGTTTTGGGAATTTTTCAACTTTGAATGAGTAGTTTATCTGTCTTCTGGAACTGTCATTGTTTCTATATGTGAGGAAGCTCAACTTTGTTAGTAGATAGAGCCTCACAGTGTGGTTCATTGTAGGAGTTAGTTGAAAGATGAATTAAATGTGTCTATTTAACTTTATACATCTCCTCGATCGATCGCTCTTTGCTCTTGCACTGCGGTGGTTTTCTACTCAAATAAGTAATTTTTTGTTTTCCAATGGTTAATTGATATGTGAAGTAACACATTATTATTGTGTCTTCATAGTTTGGTCAAAGCTTTAGGCTTATCATGGTGATTTTCTTAATATCACAAACAAATGTGAAACTAAGGTATATAATTTATCCCTTTTTTCTTGTTTATATTTAGTCACGACAGGTTTTGATTTCTAACATTGTTCTTGATGCTTGAAAGTTGAAAGGAGTGATGAGGGGAAAACTTTTGGATTTTAATTTCAGAATTCAAGAACTAGATGTGTTTGTGTGTGTATGTGATCTGTTGTATGATGACTTGATGGGTGATTATATGGGCTTTTAGAATGGACCAACTTTAAATGAGCATTTTTGAGTTTCGACTGTACCATTGTCTTGTCCTGTTGTGTGAGGAATCCTGACTTTGTCTATAGCCTCATAGAGCCTTGATAGTGATTTTCTGGAAGGGTTTGATGGAAGAAACAAATGGTGTGATTTTCTGTCTTTGTTATAGGTAGCATAATATGTGAAGCAATATAGTAAATATCCTTGTGTTGTCTAAGTTAATGACAGCCCTCAGTAAGATGAGTTTCAAATAATAATGTTTCACATATCTGTTGTAAATTTGAATGCTCATCATATATTGTTGCAAGTTGAGCAACTCATCCTTGTGTACAGTCAACAAACACCTAAGCTTATAGATTATTGATATGTGCTCTAAAATTTCCTAAATTTGTGAAAACCTTGACTTTGTAATTTTGGGTCTGCAGGAACTGTAGAAAGAGTTGCTGTTGTTGGTGCTGGGGTAAGGTAATGCGTCTTATTTCTACCAAGTTCTGCTGATTATTGAATTTATTTGTTTATGGTGAGTTGAGGTGGTTAACCAGATTGGTTACCTATTGTAAAAGAAACTTGATTAGATACCTAGATTTATTTTCTTTACTGAATCTTTGCAACTATAAAAATTATATATTCATCTATTTATTTTTGATTCGGTATGCTATATGATGTTTAGAATGATTTCGATACTAGTTTGTGCTGGACATCCTTTGTCTTCAGGGACATGCAACAATCATTATTACATAGACTATAGAGAGGTAGGGAGGGAGAGTGAGGTCTTGTGGGGTTGGTGTTTGTAGCGAGTGAAAAATATCGGAAAATTTGAAATAGGTCTTTGACAAGAGATAAAGGAGATTGAGAACGTGTCATTTGTGTTTTTTTCATTACCAAACATAACCCTTCAACTTTATTAGTTGTGCAAGTCCTAGATCTGCTTTAAATACTAGTGTGGTTGGTGGTATCAATTTTCTTTTTTAATGGTAGTGATGGTATCAATTTCATTTTGAAAAAAAATGTTTTTTTACATGCTTAAATGCAGTGACTTTCTCATATCATCTCTTGCTCTTTTGTGTACCCTACCAAACTTGTTTTGCATTAAGTGTACCCTATTTTAATATTGATGGCATGTGAGGTGAAATTAGAAAGTCACTGTCACACTAAATTTTGATGCTAGTGGGTGCTTTATTCAATGAATGTTATTGTGATTGGTTTTTGCCTTTTTTATTGACTGGTGCGAAGGAATCTGCATATTAGTAGTATATACTACACTACAAGAAAATCGTTGATTTGTCACGGCAATTTCCGTCGCAAATGCGCAAATTTCCGTGGCAAAATTACATTTGCCACGGATTTGCGACGGCCAAAAAATGGTGGCAACCATTTCCAATTCCATTGCTCATTCTCTAGGACAGTCACATCTCTAGAGACCTCTACCTTGTTGCTTTTAGGATTAAACAACCTGTAGGCTCCTGTAGGATGATAGCCAACCAATATGAGGGGTTTACTCTTATCTTCTAGTTTCTTTCTCCTTTGATCTGGGATATGTGAGTAGCATAGTGAACCAAAGATATTTAGATGATCCACACTTGGCTTGTCTCCACACCAAACTTCTTCTGGAACCTTTCCTTCAAGTCTCTTGGTGGGACACCTATTTAGAATGTAGGCTGCAGTCGAGACAGCTTCACCCCAAAAGGTGTTAGGTAGTTTCTTATGCATGATCATGGATCTAGACATGTCAAGCAATGTTCTGTTCCTCCTTTCCACAACTCCATTGTGTTGAGGTGTGTAGGGAGAGGTAATCTCATGGATGATGCCTCTTGTAGTGCAGTACTCCTTGAACTCATGTGAAGTAAATTCACCACCACCATCTGTCCTTAGGATTTTTAGCTTTCTGCCACTTTGCCTCTCTGCAAGCTTTAGGAACTTCTTGAACACTTCAAAGGCTTCTCCTTTGGTCTTGATCAAGTACACCCATAGCCTCCTAGAAAACTCATCTACAAAGGACAGAAAGTATTTATTGTTACTAAGTGATAAAACATCAAATGGACCACATATATCTGAGTAAACAACATGCAGTAAATCCTTAGACCTGCTAACAATTTATGCCCTAAACTTCTTTCTAGGGTGTTTTCCCAAAATACAGGTGGTACATACCCCATCAGGGGACTCAATCTTTGGTAGTCCCCTAACTAAACCTTTGGAACTTAGTTTAGTTAGGCTGCCAAAGTTTAAGTGACCAAGTCTCCTATGCCAAAGCTCACTTTCACTACTAGTAGTAGCACTAAAGCATTATGCTTTTACAGTGCTTATACTAGTCTTGAAGGTTCTGTTTTTGGCTAAGGAACTTGTAAGAACCAGCTTATCCTTAGTATCAAATATCTTTAGTTTTAGATCTTTCATAATGATTGAGAATCCTCTCTCAATCAATTGTCCTAGACTAATCAGATTATGACTAATACCAGGAACATAATAGACATCATGAATCAATATTACCTGTCCATCATCTTTAGTAAATATCACATTACCCATACCTTCTGCTTCAAGTGTCAGGTTGTTAGCACACTTGATAGTTGTCCTCCTCTTAGGATCAAAATCCACTAACCACTCTTTATTACCTGTGAGATGGTTAGAGCAGGCAGAATCTAGATACCAAATCTCAGTGATGGTACTCCCATCACTGTTAGTTACCACTAAAGCAATAAATTCCTTATCTTGTTTAATGTCAATAGCAGTTACATGTATACTAGGTCTAGATTCTGTTTTAGTAGTATCAACACTAATAGTACTAAAGGCTACTGGTCCTTCAGAGTCAGTATCCTCTTCAGCCACATTGACTTCAGTACTTGACTTCTTAGGCTTATTAGTGTTTCTTGTAGGACACTCAGTGGCATAATGTCCTAACTTATCACACCTATAACACTGGACTTTTGATTTGTCCTTTTTCTTAGTGTTGTTATTACTCTTAGAAGAATTAGATGAGTTAGACTTAGGTTTAGAGTTACCTGCCTTACCCTTAGAACCTGTTGCTTTGTTACTGTTGCTACCTTTGTTGCCCTTCTTAGACTTACCCTTAGCAGCCAGCATAGCCTGATCTTCATCATCTAATTCCTCCTCCAGGATCTCTAATCTGATTTCCTTGGCCTCTAGTTTGCCTTGAAGCTCCTCCAGCTTCAGGCCCACATTCTTAGTGGTTTCCTCTATGGTATTAGTCACTACATACCATTTCTTAGGCATTGACCTCAAAATTTTCCTGCACAGAGAGTTTTCCTCAAGTTTCTCTCCTTGAAGTGCCATATCATTTTTAATCTTCTTCACTCTGTTGAAGAAGTCAGTTACTTTCTCATCTTTTTACATTTTTAGACTTTCATACTGTGCTCTTAGAGCTTGCAGTTTCTCCTCCTTTATTGGAGCTACTCCACAGTAATAGTGATTTAAAGCATCCCATGCTGCCTTAGAAGTCTCACAATCCCTTACCCTTTCAAAATCAGCCTCTCCACATGCCCTGTGGATGAGGGACAGACCCTTGAAGTCCTTCATCTCAGCTTCAAGGAACTCCTTCTTTTCAGCAGGGGTAGCATTAGCTTCAAGATGTGTGAGACTCTCTTTTACCAAGTACAGGCATCCATGTGCTCCAAGTATAGGCTTCATTTGTATGGCCCAACTGTCATAGTCTCTCCCATTGAGTTTGGGAACATAGTTGTCTTGTCCTGAATCTTTTCCCATTCCTGCAGTTTTACACTTTAAAACACACAAAGATTAGAAAATAGAGACCTGCACACTTTTACACTGTGCAGGTGTTAAAGAAAGATTAAAGAACTTAAGAAATCACAAAGTAGAGTTAGAAAAATGCCCTGGATCGTTTACCACTTGCTATGTTTATACTATAATGAATTTTTTGCAAAATGCTAATATTTGTCTACTTGCAGGTACACTTAACACTGAGGGGGTGCAATTAGACAAGCCCGGCTTGTCTTTGACCCAGTCCAATGATGAAGCAGCACTGCCAAACAAATAACGCAGAAACGGGTTTGTGCGGAACCCAAACCCGGATGGAATGGATACTTCGCAGATCCTAATGACCCGAAGTATATATGCTGTTTTCTCACTCTAACTTCAGAAACTCAAGAATCACTTCTTTCGTTTCTTGATTCTCTGCTCTCTCTCTCTTCGACTTCTTCTTCTTTCTTCTCTCTCAGAACCCTAGCAACGATTTGAGCTCTCACACTTAGTGATTGAAGCTTGGATCTTGCTTGAAATGGCTGATGATGATTGTTGGCGATGATTCAACAGAAAACCCTTTGGTTTTGTGTTGAATCAAGTCAACCTGAAGCTACGAACGCCACTTCTCACTCGTTCGATACTTTGTTCTAAGTTTGAAACTATGTTCTTGCTGTATTGTTGTTTTATGATGATTCCTACCTTCAATCACCGTATATTGAAGGTAAAGACTTCCTTTCTTTGATTTGATTCGAAACCCTAATCTCTCGATTTCACAGCCCAAACCCTAAGTTTTGTTTGATTCTTTGCAGGTAAACAGAGATCAGGTATAAATCGTGTACACCAAAGGTAACGAATCACACCTGAATCAATTTTACTTTTCTGCTCTTAATCTTTAGCAAAACCCTAATTTTTGGTTTCATCATATCGCTGCACGCACTCACCGAGATGTGATGAACATCGGAACTCGTGATTTCACCCTTGAAATCACTCACTCGTAAAACAATACAGAGGTAGTTACTTCCTCTTGATTATTACCGTGACTTTTCCTCCTTTACTTTGTTCTTGCAACCTCTAATCCCTTGATTCTCTTGGTTGCAACCAACACCTGTGAGGATGATGTGATTCTTGAGACTCACTTTCCCAGAACCAAATCAATTGACATACAAGGTAACTCTTCTGAACTTAGACCTGCTTCTCCTTCTTTCTTCAATTCACTTTAGTCACAAAAGTGAATTCTAATCCTTCTTTCTTTTCTTTGCAAGGTACAATCCTCCTTGATTATCCTTACAAAAACCAAGATCTCAAGGAAGAAGACAATTGGAGCTTTTGGTTTTCAGTACAGGGAGTTAGCAAAAAATAGAACTAGGTTTAACTGTAAACGTAGAAAACTTTTATTGAATGATTGAAAAATTGTACGTACAACTTGTATGACTTATTTACACTTATATACATAGCTAGGCACAAGTTAGTTGGAGAGTTAGTTAGAGACTAACAACTTCCAACTAACTAACCGTTTTAGATGTACCCTATGCTAACAAACTTTTGTAGTTAAAACATGTGTTTATTTGAAAACCTTGTTTGTTAGCTTAGGTTCCAACGGTCAAAATATTGATACTAGGGTTTTTATATTATAAACCCCAATATTTTTAACAGTTATTGAGGTTTCCGGGTAAGTGGGTATTATTGGTTTATTGCAGCTTCATCTATGTGTTAAGTTCAAAAATTGGAAGAATTGGGATTTTGAAAGACTGGTATATTATGTTAAGGAGTTCTTCTTATGCATAGCAGTACTGACTTGTGATGCACGCAAACACATAGATGAATGTATTGCTTTATCGATCACTACCTAACTCTTGCTTTATGGAATGGTTTTGTCTCTGCAATGGTTTACTCAACAAAGGATGGTAGTAATATATTGCGATAAATGTTTTCTTTTGTTGTGATAATTTCATTTTCATCTTAAATTTTGACTAACATTTTGTTCCAATGGTACTGGTAGCTATTAATTGCTTGATTTGTAATGAATACGACATAATATTAATTAAGGAGGTTTGTTATTTGACAATCTTGTTATGTTTTGTATGACTTCCAGCCAAGGACCACGTGAGCCAGGACCAATAATGTCTTATAAAGACGAATAAAATGACCTCCACATTTTACCTCTATCTTGCCCTTACAGAATGTAAGTAACTATTGTTTTGATAAAAAAAAAGATTTTGTTTTTGCTGTTTTAGAGATGGATGAAAGTGAATTATGGCCTAAGCCAGTGTGGAGTGTAAGAGATACAACTCTGTTCTCTTTAGTCTTCATGGAATAAATCTAAGGCGCTAGCTCTATTTTAGTTTTAATGCTTGCATAACTGAATAGCATTCAGTTATGCTTCTGTTGTATGTATAAAGGACTCTAACTGTACCAATAATTCAGTTACACTCCCTCTCTCTGATTACTCTAACAGGCCACATCTCATTGGTCAAGCTAATAGCTTAAGCGCCCTTATTGTTTGACCGGACAATCGTTACTTTGGTGCATCAAAACCCCAGAAGTTTGAAGGGCTTTGTTGTTTGTCAACCTGTAAAGTGACTTATGTTTATATCATAAATGTAAACTCAAAATATTTGTCAAACCACTTAATTGTAGCCATCCAGCTGATTAGAATAAGTCTAAGGTGACTTGCTTCGGTCAACATATAGGTTGTGTTTGGGAGTTTGGAGGGGTGGGGAGGGGAGGGCATAGGACTAATAGTGTAAATTCTTTAGTGATGGAGAGGAAAATGATCCCCCTAAACTTTCCTAAACCTCTCTCCTAGTTTATTTTTGGAGCTCCTCCAAAACCCTCCAAAATTGGGGGAATTTGTACTATTAGTCTCATGTCTTCTCCTTCCCTCCAAACTCCCAAACACACCAATAGAACTTTCGTTGTTCAATTCACTCATCTTAGCTAGTTTGGTTTCCCAACATAACAAAAATGAAACTCGAAGTCTTTCAACAATATGTTATGTTTATGAACAATAATCAGAGATGTCTTTTTCAGAGATTTGATTGGAAGGATCTATGGCTTGTGAGTTTCCGGATGAAGTTTATATGGGAAATACACTTCTATTTATTTCTTTGTTTATGTATTTATGACATATTGAAAGAATAAGTTTCATAAATATATAAGGGGTGATTTGATGGGAGGCTAAGGTAACGACATGAAAAGCCTTCCTTGGTGTAGCTTCATTTTTCAGGAAGGGACAGTGATAATAAAAGAGTAGAAGTGCTGCAGATGATTTTTCACAAGGAAGCAATGCGTATGTTGGAAAGATAAGGTAAAACTTCGTAATCAAAAAACTGATGAGTTACAGTTTGTGCTCCCCCAACCACAAAAAAAAAAATAACAGAAAAAGAAAAAAGCAAAATAAATTTACTAATTGAAAAGGAAAAAGTTCTATTATCTTCCTCCTTAAGTCACTGTCTTTTATTACCATTCAAGGCACAAACAGAGGTTCAATCAGGTTTCTTGTGGTGTTGCTTTTATGACCAAAACTACACCTATAAAATGCATAGTAAAGATCTTCCTGCTTCTGGCTACAAAATATTGAAGAATAAAGCTCCAAGGTGGCACGAGCATTCCCAGGCCTGGAGCTTGAACTTCCATGGTCGTGCAACCGTGAAGAGCTTTCAGCTGGTTGCTACTGTAGATCAAAGCCAACCAGGAGGGGAAGGAGATGAAGAAACAGTTCTCCTCCAGTTTGGTAAAGTAGGGGATGATACTTTTACCATGTCCTATAGGGAGCCTTTATCTGCCTTCCAGGCATTCGCCATTTGCTTAACTAGCTTTGGCAACAAATGGGTTTGTGAGTAGTCTAATTTTGGTATCATTATGCTTATTTATTCTGTGGATGTTTTAAAGTGAATAATTTTTTTTGACAATTTAAAGTGAATAATAATTTCTATAATAATATGATTGCAGGAAGCTTGTTGTAAATTTATATTATTAATTAATAGGACATGGCATCTCCCATAATCAAATATATTGGTGTTCTCTGCCGCAGTTGATCCTTTAGTTTTTATGCATTTCAGTATATTATTATGGCATATTTTTAAGCCTTGTTTCCTGTAATTAGCTTGAGGTCTCCTATTTAGTTGGTACATAAGTCTTCTATTTAGCTTGTTCATTGTTATAATTAAGGATTTTTTGTTGTTAGATTGACCAAATCCACGAAAAGAATTAACTTTGGATATCAATAATTAGCTTTGGAAGGAAGGTAAATGTGACATAAATTCAATGCATGTTAATAGATCATCAAACATTTGATGCATGTCCTATGTTCTGGTCCCTTCTTTGATGTGGATGGTTCTAGGCCACCTAAAAGTGGTTGAATTGTATTAAGCGTTTAATATGTTTTTGGTCCTTATAAATTAGTCCCACAGCTTCTCTCCATCCTCTAGACAAACACATGACAATGGTTGGATTTATCTTAGCGTCTCCAAATTAAAAGCGATAATTTAAATAAAAAACAGATCCCTTCTCCCAACTTTCGACTTCCAACTGACCAACACAAAAACCATGGAATAAATGCTTCACCAGAATAGATTAATGAATTTTTAAAAGAGTTTCTCAATACACCATTAAAGTGCTTTGTGGAAGCAGCAGAACAGATCCACAGTTGCCGTGAAAGTGATGTTAAGCTTGTGGGCGGTCACTGAGTTACCTTGTGTTTGGAAATCGTAAAAATCATGCGATGAAAGTGGCGACTTTTACGATTTCCAAACATTAAACTAAGTATAATAATAATAATAATAATAATAATAAATAATAGGTATTGTACATTGTTAACGGACGGAAAGCGGTTATCATTGGATTGTAACTTGACAGCGAATCCGACCATTGAAACCCAATGTAATCCGCTTTTACGCTTCGGATTACGACGGTTAGGATAACTCGCATCAAAATTTTATTTATGGCTCGGTTTAACGGGTTTCGAGACGGGTTATTATATTTTGTCCACCCCTAGTGGCCATTCCTTGCTTAAGGGAAAAGGGATATAAAGGTCAGGTCCCACCATTTAAATTTGAAGGTTTTTAAGGGTAAATAGTTATTTTGGTTTTCTCAAAGTGTTAGAAAGACTATCAATTTAGTTCTTCACTCAAACAAAAATGCAAAACGTCCTCAAATTGACAATAAAAAAACAATTTTTTTAAATATATATTTTTAATAAATAACAATATTTATAACTTCATCGTGATTTTAGTCCCTTAAATATTTTTAAATATATATAACTTATCATCATTTTAATCCTTAAAGGTATAACTTATTGTCATTTTAGTCCCTTAAAGGTATAATTTACTGTCACTTTAGTTCTTTAAAGATATAACTTACTTGCATTTCGGTCCCTGCATAATTGGTAAAACAATAAATGTATAATTCTGCATAATTGTTAACAACATAAATACCTTTAAATCACGGGGTCTCTAACCAAACTCAATGATTTACTTATATACAATGTTCTAATCTAATGGAATCATATTACTAGATAATGTAATTAACCAACTAATATCTAATCACTCTAACCAAACTCTAACAGCAACAACAATCGAACTATCAATTAAAAATATTACAAGTGTATCTAGCTTGATATATGCGGCAGTGACTCACTGCTTACATGGCTGCTGATGTATACCAGGGGGTATGTTTGCCATTCCCTATTACTCCCCCCTCAGACTGAGGGTGAGGAAGAGACACAACCTTTAGTTTGGTCTTCAATTTCAGAAATTGTGGTGCTGGAAGTGGTTTAGTAAGGCATCTGCAAGCTGATTTGTTCCAGGAACATGAGTAACATTAAGGGCATTGGTGAAGACCCTTTTTCTTACAAAATGTATGTCCAATTATAGATGTTTGGTTCTGGAATGGAGGACAAGGTTGTGAGCTATAGACACTGCACTTTGATTGTCGCAGAGAAGCACTAGAGAGTGATGTGAAACTTTGAGTTCTTTGAGAAGTGATTGAATCTAGAGCAACTCAGTTGTGGCATTGGCTAAACCTCTGTATTCAGCTTCAGCACTTGATCTAGCAACTAAAGTTTTCCTTTTGGAGGTCCAAGAAATGAGATTGGGACCTAGAAATATTCACGATCCCGAGGTAGATCTCCTATCATCAGGATCACTACCCTAATTAGAATCATTTTATGCTCTTAAGGTAACATGTCCTGCTGTAGATGTGGCTGCAGTAGCAGACCATGGTGAATACAACTGCTGAGGTATATGATAATCCTCTTCACTGCTTTCCAGTATGTCTCAAGGTCACATACTACAGGGCACCAACAATGGATCTATACTGATGTGAGTCTGGTAGCTTGTCATTCCCAAATCGACTTAATTTTGTACCAGAAGCCATGGGAGTGGCTATGCCATTACAGTCTAACAACTTTTGAGCTCGCATGTAGCTTCTCTCTAAGTTAAAGTTTTATAAAATAGAGTTTATGTTTTTTTTTTATTAGGCATCCCTACATATTGCCTTTAATCCTCTCTTCATGACCAGACCAAATGTGAAGAAAGAAAGAAAGAAATTAAAGTTCTCCTTTTTATTAATATATATATATATATATATATATATATATATATATATATATATATATATATATATATATATATATATATATATATATATAACCATGAATCGACACCTAAGCATCCACCTAATCACCACGTCAATAAATATGTCAAGACCAATTAAATCCACCTCAAATGTTATTTGAAATATATCAAAAAAGCGTATCTTTGGGATCGAACCCATTCCCCACATAATGTCACCTCCTAATGTTGACCATTTGAGCTAGCACAATTTCATGTTACTAAAGCATATTACATAATGTTTATCCTATTATTTCTTTTATTGCAAAACTTTTTACCTACTTTTTATATTTATTTATTATTTATTTTGATACATGTATTGCAAAACTTCATTGCAAAACTTTCTTTTATTGCAAAACTTTTTACCTACTTTTTATATTATTTATTGCAAAAGTGTTGTTAGTTTAATCAATCATATTTGAGAAAGTGGGATGTGTACACGGCGAGAGGTGGTGACAAACCTGTGGCAGTCGACTATAAGGGCCAAACCTAACTTGATACTATATGTATGTAATTTCATGCCATAATCTTAACAAAATTTTTGTTACAGGCATTAACATAGCTCAGATATTGTTATGTGCAATACTAAGCATAATGAAATATATTTTATTGAACTTATCTAATTTATGCATCTCACCTTTAAACGGTCAATGTATTTTTATTGTTAATGTTGTTGAATAAATTTTTTTTTCTTGATTTCATTACTTCGTCCAGGGATCGAAGATCCAAGCCCACATTGATAAGTCGTTCATCTACAAACACAGCGGGTATCTCGGTGAGGGTTTTGTCTACAAGATGTCGAAGTTTTCTTTAGCAACTAACTATGGGGAGTATCGCGCTGCCAACCACCTATATAGGATGAACATTAAATACAATACTGAAATCACGTGTATTAAGTTATGAAGTTGAGACACCGCCCTACCGACTTACACCTCCTGAGGAGTGTCTCGATAAGGATTTCAACAAAAACTTTTTAGCTGGTAAGCCATATATTTACACATTCCGTCATATTTAATTTAAACGATCCAGTTAATTCAGTCAAACTTACCACTTTCCAAATCGTTTTTTGTTGAAAGATGTCGCATGAGTGCTTACTGGGATCGGGCAGGAATCCGAGTTCCAGTCAACGAAAGGCACCAGGCTACCAATCAACCTTGAAAATCGAGGGTACGACATACGATAGTTATTACGTATAAAGAGTTGTTGTATGCCGACTATCATGTGTTATATTAAATGCTACGAACACATTCATTTTATAATTGACAAACCATTATATCTCTCTTTTTATACAGTTACCGTTTTAGCGTTAATTTCTTCGGAGAAAATGCAGTTGTTATGAAAGATTTCTTGCAGTCGGGGGGGTGCATCTGGAGATGTTGTTGTTGTCCTGTTTTGCAAAGTCAACACTTGGCCGGGTAATGTGGCAACAATACATTTCATCAGTGTATCTTGGTCATAATATATGCCTTGCTCACAAATAATATTCATTTATGTCTCACACATACAGGCGGTACCACCCTTCAAACAGCAGGAAGGACTACAAATAATATATGCCTTGCTCACAAATAATATTCATTTTATCTCTTTCTTCGGTCCATTATTTTGTTTATTAATACACATACATATGTGTTTTTGGAAATACAGTGATTCACGTATGTGATACATATAGATTAGTAGTTAGAGATTTTAAAGAAAATACGAAGTTGTTTTTTGTGTGTGACTTTCATACTGAGATCACTTATTTTACAATAAATCATTCTTAATATACTGCTTTGCAATGACATTTACTCTAAACAGTCTCTCATTCTTACAAAGGTATCATATCACCATAGTATCCTCATAACAAATCGAGTGGGTGTAGCTTCACCCACAATGTTTAAAAAAGACCTATATCTGCATTTAATTTTCCCTGTTACGCTACCACGTAACTTACATTATACAAGACTAAAATTGTGTCGAATCGGTCTTTCCTCAACTTATCACGAATAAGAGTCTTCTACAGCTTGAATGCATGATTGGTGTTATTGTACTCTATGAACAAAAAAACGAAAACTATCCTCTAAGGCACATCCGCTAATAGGCGAATTAACGGTGGTGTCGAGGTATCTATTACGCGAAGATCATAATATATTTATCACCGAAGTTATTTACCCGTCTTTGGCACACCGTCCCGCAAACTAGTTATATATAACCATGAATCGACACCTAGGCATCCACCTAATCACCACGTCAATAAATATGTCAAGACCAATTAAATCCACCTCAAAGATGTTATTTCAAACATATCAAAAAAAAGCAGAACCTGGGGATCGAACCCATTCCCCCACACTGTCACCTCCTAATGCTGACCATTTGAGCTACCACAATTTCATGTTACTAAAGCATGTTGCATAATGTTTATCATATTATTTCTTTTATTGCAAAACTTTTTACCTACTTTTTATATCTATTTATTATTTATTTTGATACATGTATATTTGTTATTATATATTACATTTATATATTATATTTATTTACCATCTAATATTTTGTATCACATTCCATAGATTTTATTCTATATATTTAGTAACTAGAATATTATTAAATATGAGTATTTTTTTTAACAAACGGACAGATTGCCCGAATTTATTAATAAAAAAAGGAAAAAAAACAGAGAAAAGCGAAGGGGGGGACTAGACCAAAATCCTTGCCAACAGAAAAGATCAATATTAAATATGAGTAATTTTATCCATTTCAACCTTTTTTAATTCTCATCTTATAAATAATGTTATATATTAAAAATGTTTGTCACATATTTTTGTATTCAGCTTGATGCACATACAATTAGAATCAATATACTACTTTGATCGATCAGTATATTTGTAGTTTATAACGTTTGTGCTTAATATTCTTCTATTCACTACGCTGCACTTAGAAAACAAGTAGAGAGAATAAACAAGATGACAGATAACATTGATCCTACGGTTGTCAACGTCAATCAGCTTAGTCAAAAGCAAGCTACATGTCCTTATGCAAAGGTATATTTGCTATATATTTGTAAGTTACTATTTACTAATACTATTTTAGACCGTATAATATTTATAAGTAATTCCTGTTGTAATAACATCTCAATATGAAAATACCCCTGAAATTATATACAATGTGGTTGTCACTACTAAAGTATTATTTGATTAGTACTTATGTAGTTTTTAAAATATTTTTATTTATGGGTTGTCACTACTAAAGTATTATTTGATTTCACGAGATCTCAAAATTATAATATTGTTATGAATAATATGATAATGGATGTCCACTCCTATTAGACTTCCACTTTCCTTTATGTAATGGGTTGTTAGTGGAACTTAAGATTGATCTTTCACTTACCTTTTCTCACCCTATAAATAGGGTTCACTCCTATGTATGGATACACTTATAATGAGAAATACAAAGACTCCCAACTTATATTCTTCTCTCATTATCTTCTTCTATTTGCATATTTCTTCTTCATCTCTAATCTACTATAATGGTTATATCCTACTCAAGTTTTGGTTATTTTTATAACACGTTATCGAAGACGAAGTTCTACCAATCCATGTAAGTATTAGTTCATCTATAAACCCATTATATTTATTGATCAATATGATGAAGTCTACATTTGTATCAGTTCTGATTTGCATCTGCTATCTATCAGGTTACTTATGCCTAGATTATGATTTAAGAAGATCCTATGCTTAATCTGACTTGTGCTTTTTAATCGGAACATTGAATTTTTTCTACACTAATAGATATTGCCTCTTTGACTATTTACACAAACATTTGTGATGGTATTTTAACATGCCTATCTCTAATTGTATATCCAATTCGTGATACTATAACTCACAACTGATCATGCCATTTGTTCCATAATATTGATTTTTACTTGTTTCATAATATTGCCGGTTATATTATATAGTTGCCATTTGTTTTCCTTTTCTTTTTTTAGATAGCACCGATTATAAATAATTTCTAGACACTTAATGTTTATCTTCATGATTATTAGCTACTTTGACCATCCGGCTTCATCCATAGTACAAGTTCACATTCTATGACATAAGATTTGATAGATCACAAAATTCTGAGTTGTTTGACCATCCGGCTTCATCCACAGTACAAGCTTACATTCGATGAATAAGATTTGCTAGATCACAAAGTTCTGAGTTGGTACTTGATCGTTTTTTTTTGTGTGTTGTTAAGTTTATACTTTGTATTGTAAATGTAAAAGAGAATAAACAGAATCTTTGCTAGTTGTTTCTATGTATCATTGTTTATGATGTAGTTCCTAAAGAACTTAGAAATTTAGTATTCAAGCATCCTTGAAGGATTGCTCTTAGTATGATTTTTCATGATTGTCATTGAAGAAGTTTTATGGTATAGTTCTTGAAGAACTAATAAATTGGTAATCCAATATCCTTGTAGGATTGAACAAATAATTGTTTTCTTTATCAATGTCGAGAAAGAATAACTTAATATTCAAGCGTCCCCGCAGGATTGCTCAAGTATGATGTATTCGTCAATGTTTAGATTTGGTGGTATAGTTCTTAAAGAACAATGGATTAAAGAGTATATTTTTCATTGATTATCGTATATGATAGATTTGTGATCGAGTTCCCAAGAACTTGACTTTTCTGAGAATGATTACGTTCTATAAGATCTATTTGATCTAGTATGTGTTGAAGCAAAGGAAATCAAGAGAAATGACATACAATTTGTCTCAAATATTCTCATTAATTAGCAAAATCAGAAAATATTTTCAAATAAAATATAATGAATCAAAGTTATGTGATAGAGTGATTGTAAAGAATACTAAAAGAAAAAACACTCAATGAATTGAAGTTCATTCCCAGAAGTGAATGACTCGCATTATAATTTTGGTGCAAGAAAAGTTGTGGTGATGACCAATGACGTGGTAAATGTTATCATTATCCTATTTAAGCATCATTGATATCATCCGTGATTGTGACATTTTTTATTCCTAATAGTGGTGTAGCATCTTATGGAAAAAATGTAATTTTTCTTCTTTCTTGTGCTTGGAATTCCCAAACAAAAAATGTTTGCATGAAAAAAGGGAATAAGAATAATTGATTGTATGACTAGATCCTAAAGAACTAGACGCTTTTATGTTCAAAAGAATTTGTATATCTACTGAGAGAGACTTCCTATGCTCTCTTTTTTTCCTTATTTTGAGTAGCAAATATAATTTTCTACTAATATTTTGTTCTTCGAAAAATTATATTTTATGTAGTTGCTAAAGTTTGATCTTTGTAGGCATATAATATTGTAGAGACTTAATTTTCTCATACCCATATTTTATCATATTTATTTTATTTTAGGATAGAATGAGTATTGACACTAGCATCTATAATAGAAAAATGTGTTTCGCTGATAGTGGAACTACCCATATTATTTTAAAAGAAAAAAAATTCTCCTATTTAGTGAAGCGAGAAACCGAAGTTAGTACTATATCCGGCTCTTCAAAATAATTGAAGGCTCCTAAGAGCTATCTTTGTTATTCGGGAACAAATTTGAACATTGACAATGCATTATATTTCCCAAGTCTCGTAGAAGTTTATTAAGTTTCAAAGATATTCATATAAATAGAATCCATATTGAAACAAGAGGTGTATACTAAGTGATAAACAAGAGATGAAGGAGATATTAAATATTTTTATATAACGAGACATATTTTGATAAAATAAGTGTAGTGGAAAAATTGTCTATTTGTTTCCTCTAATTTGTACAACACTTATATATGTGCAATTGAAGCACATGTTATTGTAAACTGTAAGTTTACATATCATAATAATTTAGTTGTTGGCAAGATCGGTTGGGCCATCCCGAGTATATTATGATGCGAATAATAAATTTCTATGTGAACTTGTATTGAAGAACCAGTAGTTTCTTCAATCTACTAATTCTTGTGTTCACTAATTCCCAAAGGAAATTGGCAATTTGAGAATAGTAAATCTCTCTTATTTCTAGAACTGATATAAGGTGATATTTGTAAACAAGCATACTAATCATGTGGTCCATTTAGATATTGGTGGTTTTGGTTGATGCATCAACAAGATGGTCGAATATATATTATATATATTTGTCGTCAACTCACAACCGAAGTTTGTGAGATTGTTTTCTCAACTAATTTGAGTAAGAGGTCATTATGTGAATTACCCTAAAAGCAACTCATAAGTGTTGTATGATATTGAACATCACTTAGTATACACTCACTCATAAAATGGTCTTGAAGAACCATTCTTTAGACGTCTAAAGTTCATTACATGACCAATACTTATGAGATAAGAAGTTCTAATTTCTACTTGGGAACATGCAATTTTACATGTTGTAATATTGATTCGCATCAAGCCAACAAGTTATCACAACTCTTCCCCTTTACATTTGGTTTTTGGTCACGAACCTAATATTTCCCATCTTAAATTTTTTGAATGTGCAATGCACTATGATGGGTCCTCAAAGAATTTTGGAAATATATTTGATATAAATCTCCATGTATAATATATTATCTTGAGCCAAAGAATTGGAGACTTGTTTATAGTCCATTTGATGATAATCATTTGAAGAATTAGATTTCTCAACATTAAGGGGAGAGAATAAGCAAATTTGTAAAAAGAGATCAGTTGGAATGAATTATCATTATCTCATATTTGATCCTCAAACTAAATAATGTGAACTAGAACTTCAAAAGATAATTCATTTGCAAAGCTTAGCAAATTATCTACCAAATGCATTCAACGATCCAAAATGTGTGACCAAATCATATATATCAGCTGCTAATGCTCCAATAGAATGGATGTCCCTGTTGGACAATTTAATATTGCAAATGAGTCTCAACCGCATCTGAAGCGTTGTAGACCAATCGGTTCCAAAGATAAAAATCCTCGAACAACAAAAGGAGCTAAAAAAAATGGTCCAAGCGAGGATATAGAAACTCTAAAAGAGTATTTAGACATAATTGACATTACAGCCTGGAAGAACCGATCAAAAACTGAAATGTTATGAAATTAAAGAGATCTCAATGAATTATGTCAAGAATGAAATACAATGGAACCGAAATGAAGTCAACGTTGACGATGTTTTTACTAAATATAGCGCTAAATGTGATAAATAGAAGTGAGGATCATGAACCAAAGTCTACTAAAGATTCTAGACAATGTGAATTGGCCAAAATTGAAAGATTAAATTGAAGCGAATGAGAATGGTTAAATTGTGAGATACAAAGCTCAACATGTTTCTCAAGGGTGGATCGACTACTTTTCAAGATTTAATTAGCCTTGTAGCACATGAAGAGCTCAATTTTCACAAGTTGAATATTGCTACAACTTATTTGTTGATAGTCATAATTATTTAAAGATTCCCGAATGATTTAATATTCCAAAGCACACTTTTTGAATTCTCGAGATGATTACTCAAATTGAATCAAGATCTGAAGAAGAGCTTTCCAAATTATTATTGGAACTCTGAAGAGCTTCGCAAAATTATAGAAAGAACTCTAGATGAATGACCTCAAATTATATCTCGATGGATTTTTGAGGTTGAACTCATAGTTGACCTCTAGATGGAAAATCCTAGAAGGATTCAAGATACAAAGAAATATCTTTCTTTTGAAAAATAAAGACTCATTGATCTGCGAGAAATTATTTATATTGAGTACATGAGTTGTGTTGTAAGAATATATGGAATATCTCTCACCCGAAGACTACGAAAAGCATGCATGCAAATTACCAAATGTTATATCCCTTGATATGATAATATTATGTGATAGTTAGTAGGAATAAAGTTCAACACAAACATACATGCATTAGAAGAGAGCGATGTTTATATTTTATTTTTCCTATTCTAATGAATAAATCATTTTATATATGTTCTCCAAGTTAACCATGCAGAAACAAAGTATTTTTCGATCTAGATCAAGTCGGATCTCAAGCCACCATTATTATCTTTATGTGGTGACATGAAATATATTATGATATACAAAACAATCTATGGTTCTTGCTTCTTCATTTCAAGCTCATGCAAATGCCAATAGTTCAAGGAAGATGACTCAAGATAATACTCCGCAAAGCTTCATTAAAAGAGGATACATCACAAGTGACAAATGAATAGATTACTCCATATGTACTCGGGGAGAAACTCCAAATGTTGAAATTCATGTTGTGATGTGACGCTTCATTCGGGGGAGAAAAGTCGCACTCTTTTTCCTTTGCCATGGTTTTTTCCCACCGGGTTTTCTGGAAAGGTTTTTAACGAGGCGCCTCCATTAACAGATATTGTACTCTTTTCCTTCACTAGATTTTTATCCCACCGGGTTTTTTCTAGTAAGGTTTTTAATGAGGCATATCCTCGATGGACATCCAAGGGGAGTGTTATGAATAATATGATAATGGATGTCCACTCCTATTAGACTTCCACTTTCCTTTATGTAATGGGTTGTTAGTGGAACTTAAGATTGATCTTTCACTTACCTTTTCTCACCCTATAAATAGGGTTCACTCCTATGTATGGATACACTTATAATGAGAAATACAAAGACTCCCAACTTATATTCTTCTCTCATTATCTTCTTCTATTTGCATATTTCTTCTTCATCTCTAATCTACTATAATGGTTATATCCTACTCAAGTTTTGGTTATTTTTATAACAAATATATATATATATATATATATATATATATATATATGAGTTTAATTAGTATACACATTATGTGTAAAGCTTATTACACTATCCACCAATCACAATACATGGTAGGCATGACACATCGTGGTTACTAATTGAGTAACTTCTTTTTAATGACTTGTCAAACTATCATTGGTAGATAGTGTAAAACATGTATACACAGCTTGTGTATATAAATTAAACTCTCTCTCTATATATATATATATATATATATATATATATATATATATAAATCTACATTTAATTTCCTACTATTATACAAATATTTAAAATAGTTGAAGTAATTATCTTCTCAGTATTTTTTGGTATAAACTGGGTATCCTCTCACAAGCAATTGCAGAGACTAATCCTCTCGAGCCGGGTAGGACCACAATTGGCGGCAAAGCTCTCCTCAAGAGATTTAACACCGCATGCATGCCCAAGGTGGATTCGATCCCAGACCTTGGTTGCTCGGAAGAGACTCTTACCATCTCATCCAAGTGCTCTTGGGTATTATCTTACTGTGTCTAAACAAATGAATTTAACCCCGTCTTTGTACGAGTTAATTATACTAGTTATATATAACCATGAATCGACACATAGGCATCCACTTAATCACCACGTCAATAAATATGTCAAGACCAATTAAATCCACCTCAAAGAATTAAACAACTTAAATTCACAATGAATTACCAAAAAAGCCAAATGTGGGGATCGAACCCCTTACCTTTCAAATCACATCCTTGCATTTCAACCAAATGAGCTACCAACTTTTGTCTGTTATATACATTTGTAACGTATATATTAATACCATTCATCTTCCTTTATTTTTTTTTGACAAACTTCTTTCTTTATTTCTAACAATAGCCTTTTTACCTATTAAGTATATCTATTTAATATGTATTTTTATACTTATATATAGGCTTAATTATATATTACATATTACATATATATCTTAATTATTTAATATCTAATATTGTTTAATGGTTGTTAGGTGCTTATGTTTATAGATTTGAATTTGATGAATGAGTAAAGAGTTTAATTATGTTAATATTGTTTGGACATCTTTTAAGGTATGATAGAAAATTTCAAAGCTCTGTGATGAGTGAATTTATACACAAAGATGCCTATTTTTATCACGCTTTATTAGGGTCACGGGTCATGCGGGCCAATCGGTGACCCTTCTGTTCGACCATTAACCCGATGACCCGAAGAACTTTGACCGGGTTGATCACCGGTCGATTTTAATAACATTGATTTGAACCATGTGGCAGCCATACTCATCCTTCACCTAACAACAAAGAATAACGCGCGTTGCATTCAGAATCAGTTAGATGACGAGATCCACGCCAATAAAATCAACGGTCTCAATATCATGCAAAAATCAACGGTTATTATTGAAATAGATTTCATTTGTATACCAAATCGATCTAGGGGACAGAAAGCATCACCTTTAATGTCATTTTTATTTCTATTTTAAATGCTATTGATCATCTTTGATTTTTTTATTTATTAAAAACGTTCACAACTTGAATTTCTTTATATATTATCACTATCATATCATTAGCATCAATCGGTGAGCAATCATATCATATTAAAAACGATCACAAATTTGAATTTCTTTAACTTCTCCCATATTGGAGAACCAATGCAATCAAATAAACCGAGTGAAGATTTGAGGATGTTGGGAGATACTTGCTTAGATTTGAGTGAAGCTTTTGTTGAGATCATCTCCTCTTAAGTCAATTTGTTGGATATATCGACCATATTATAAGTGATTACGTAGTTCGGGTTATTAACTTATTATCACGTTGAACCAATTATGGAAAAACAACCAATGTGTATGGTATTATCAAATTTATCCGTATTTTATTTGATATTATTGATTACCAAGTTGTGTATTTGAGATTGTGCAACAGAGATTTGGTAATATGTACGAGTTTGGGTTGTAACATCTTTTAATTACATGATTATTTGAGATTGTGCTATAGCATTGAATAACTATATTTTAGAACCTACTATTGAGAGAATCTATGCATCGTGACTAGAATGAACTATAACTTTATACTTTTAGTGGTATGGTGATTCGTAGAAACAAATTTACCATGTTCTCTATGCGGCCATTTAGTTCGCTTTGAAACATAATGTTGATTCTCCAGTTTTTTTTTCTGTTTGCACTATTTGTTACATGTCATAAATTTTAGACCCATCGTCATTAGGATTTAATGAAAAAAATTTGTTTAACCATGTTTTTTTGAATTGTGTTTTTTAAATTTTAAAATTATGAATATAACCCTCTCAAATTCAATACCAAATCAATTTCAAAATCTTTAAATAATTAAGTACAATCCCATGTATGTAAAATATATTACAGCGAGATTCAATTAGGATAGAGCAATACAAACTGTGAATTTTAATCATTGAAAAGAATCAATTTAAAACGAGTATTTTTTCACAAATATTTGAATCATTGAAAAGAATCAATTTAGAGCAATACACATTTTATGGGATTCACTTCCTAAATTGAAAACAAACAGAAATCATATTCCATTTTAATCAGATTGCACAATACACATTATCATGATGTATTCCTACTTATGCACAAAATATTCACACTATAATAATTTTGATGACGTTAAATTTAACAATATAATAATTCCAAAGACACCCCTTGCGCTTTCTTTTTATTCTTGATTTCCGGTCGTCTAACAACATGTGTAAGACGTGCTTTATGACGAGGCCCAACCTCAAAATAAATAAATTAGGACCCCAAAAGTTAAAACTAACACATAACCCATAATTATCGGCGACTTAAATAGTCTCAAGTTTAGTATCATTATAATTATTGGTGACCACTCAATACAATATTAGATTTGGTTGATGAATTTGCTTCAAAAACGGCTCGAAAGATGGCTCTTTTTAAGTAACTAGAAGGTTGATATTATTTGAAATTATATCAAAATGTTATTTACAATTTATTTAATAATGTAGTTTACAGTTTTTGGTGATTTATTTGATTTTTTTTTAAAATTTGGGGACCAAATTTTAAGATTTGCCTGTGCCCCCAATTTGTTTGAGGCAGCGCTGTTGATTTCTAATAGGTTGATTTAAGAGGCGTCAAAAGTATTTTATATCTCACATATATAATACACATAAATATACAAATGCATCTATTTTTATATAAGTTTAAAGAACGTGTGTACGGGCATGTGTTAAATATACAAATATTTTTTTTTGGTGAATTAAATATACAAATATTTCTACTATTATACAAATATTTAAAATAATTGAAGTAATTATCTTATGTTGTCTAAACAAATGAATTTCGACCCGTGCTGGCACGGGTTAATTATACTAGTTATATATAACCATGGATTGTCCACCTAGGCATCCACCTAGGCGTCCATGTCACTATTTACGTCAAAGACAATTTAATTCCACCTCAAAGAATTAACCGCGTGAGTCATCACTTACCTCAAAGATGTTATTTCAAATATATCACAAAAAGCGGTGTTCTGGATCGAACCCATTCCCCACACTGCCACCTCCTAACATTGACCATTTGAGCTACCACAATTTCATGTTACTAAAGCATATTACATAATGTTTATCCTATTATTTCTTTTATTGCAAAACTTTTTACCTACTTTTTATATCTATTTATTATTTATTTTGATACATGTATATTTGTTATTATATATTACTTTTATATATTATATTTATTTACCATCTAATATTTTGTATCACATTCCATAGATTTTATTCTATATATTTACTAGCTAGAATATTATTAAATATGAGTTTTTTTAACAAATGATGATTAGCTCGAATTTATTAATAAAAAAGAAAAAAAAAAGCCGAGAAAAGCGAAGGGGACTCACCAAAATCATTGCCAACAGAAAAGATCAATATTAAATATGAGTAATTTTATCCATTTCAACCTTTTTAATTCTCATCTTATAAATAATGTTATATATTAAAAATGTTTGTCACATATTTTGTATTCACTTTATGCACATACAATTAGAATCAACGAACGATGCACATACAATTAGAATCAATATAACTTTGATCGATCAAGATATTTGTAGTTTACAACGTTTGTGCTTAATATCCTTCTATTCACTACGTTGCACTTAGAAAACAAGTAGAGAGAATAAACAAAATGACAGAGAACATTGATCCTACTACGGTTGTCAATGTCAATCACCTAGTCAAAAACAAAGCTTACATATCCTTATGCAAAGTATATTTTGCTATATATTTGTAAGTTACTATTTACTAATACTATTTTAGGCCAGATAATACTTATAAGTAACTCACTCATTGTAATAACATCTCAATATAAAAATACCCCAAATTATATACATGCGGTTGTCACTACTTAAAGTATTATTTGATTAGTACTTATGTAGTTGTTAAAGTATTTTTATTTATGGGTTGTCACTACTTAAAGTATTATTTGATTTTATCTCAAAAATATATAATATATAATTATATATATATATATATATATATATAAATCTAAATTTAATTTCCTACTATTATACAAATATTTAAAATAGTTGAAGTAATTATCTTACGGTGTCTAAACAAATAAATTTCGACCCGTGCTGGCACGGGTTAATTATACTAGTATATATATATTTTGCTTATAAAAAAAAGAAAGAAATTAAATTAAAATACTTATAATAATTGTTTACACAACTGTTTACACAACTGTTTACAAACCACGTCGTGTGCATCGCACATGTGTTCGTCCTAGTACTTATTATAATAATTGTTTGGGCCTTTGTTTTGAGCCCAAATGTGAACCGCGCAGATAGAGACGCAGCCGCACAACCATCTTCTTCCTTTGAACCCAGAAATCAAAAATAACTCTGTAACTGTAAACCTGCACAACAGACAAAGGGCAAAATCGAGAAATATTCTGTGATTTGTATACGAATTCATTTCAGGAAGACGCGAAAGCTACTCAAAGTAGCTTCAAATCTGAATCAATTCCAAACATCTATTCTTAGCGGTGGAATCACGTTTGGCACTTCAAGGTGCACCCTTTGTACCTGTACATTTTTACATCTTTATGATTCAAGATTCGTTTTTCTAATTCTCAATTGATGTGTGGTTGGTGGTTTTCATGTTTAAGATAGGTGAACGAGCGAGAAGTGGTGAAAGACAATGTCCAAGTCTTGTAAGGGTTTAGCGGAGGAGCTAGTCAAGTGTCTCGGTGAATCTAATTGTATTAAGGTTCAGTTTCTATGCTTTGTGTGGAATTTTTCGATTCAAAAAAAGATAAAGTTTTATTTTTCCTTTTATTAATGTGATTTCTGTTATGAAGCACAGACACGGACACTGGTTTTATTTTGAATTTTTTTGAAAAATACAAGTAATTGAAGTGTCGGTGTTGGTGTCTGACACGATATCGGGACATGTCTTCAACTGGAGGTGTCTGTGCTACATAGGATTTCTGTAATGTTTAAATTTGATTTTTGTGATGATAGGTTGAGAAGAAATCATTCAGGGAGTGTGCTGGAGAGAAGAGTCCATCAATACCAAGTGAGTGTGTGGGACTTAGAGAAACCTATTTCAATTGCAAAAGAGGCCAGGCAAGTTTTTACTATTGGATTTGATCATGTGATTCATCGTACATTTTATGTGATTTATGATGGATACAAATATAACTGTCAGAGTGCCAGTATTTGTATTTGGATTCTTCATCTTGTATATAGTTTTTGACTGCTGGCATTTACTATAAGATATAGTTTGAAGATATATGGGTTGAAGTTGACAGATTTTGTTTGAATGAATGTTGAATATTTCATAATTGGCCCCTTATGGACTGCTATTGTCACTTTTTTATGTGGTTTTTTGCCTCCTTTTTCTTCTGAGGGTGATTAAGTGTGCATCAATAAATGTGAACTTCTCAAGTCTCAACCAAATAATCTGGTTAATTGTAAATACAATAGCTATTGATAGCGGTGGGACGAAGCGGAGCTGAGATCGGCCGCTTTCCAATTAGTAACCCTATTGTACACACAAGGGGACGAAATGGGGGTATTTTGGGGGTTTCAGGATTACATTTGTTTGTTTCCTCTACTTTTGTTGCTATTTACTTGTATGTTTTGCTTAAGTACTATGATATTATATAAAAATTATAACTAGTCCATGAGTTAAGCAATTTTTCAATTTTTGAGCTTTTATTTATATATAGTAGTATTAATTATTTAATGGCCATACCGCTATACTTTATCCAACTATAGCGTTTTTGGGTTCGACCGCTCTGCACTGCTATCTGGGGTTGAAAACTTAATATAGTACTGTAAAATAATGTAAGGAGAGATGTTGGTAACTGATATATGGTTGTTAGTAAGGTATTGAAATGTTGGGAATGGAAAGCCAATCTAGGAGGTTCTCGGAAGATTATATCCAAAGTGATAGGGTGAACAATTATTTGGCTCCAAAAGGTACTGTGAAATTAGATGAAATAATACTTAATTACTTACTGAACTCTTGGACAAGAGATAGCGTAAATTTTCAGAGTGATAGGATGAACAATTATTCAGTTTCAGAAGGTTGATAGTTTTTCTCTCTGACGGGCAAGGAAATTTTCTGAAATTATATTCTCTTAACCAATTGTATTCATAATTATGCTTCCTCAAGTAAGAAAGTTTTGAGCAATTAGAGATGTTTAACTAACTAACTAACTAGATTAGTGTTGAAATTGTTTGATGGTTAAGCTCTTAATGTCAGTCTATAATACTATATGGGCTTGGTTCGGATTATCTTTTTCTTATTAGAACTTCTCAGTTAAATTGAGTTTATAATTTATCACTTGTGAAAGAGTACTTAGGTGCTTATAAAGAAGCTAAACGAGAGAGCTTCCAAAAATTGACGTACATAGACTAATTTCAACTTATATTAGAAACTATTGTGGAACTAAGCTCATTATTGCATCTGATAATTGTACTTAGTCAGCAACTTAGCATGAAAAGCCAACAACCAAGGAGGTATTATTCTAATTCAGGATTGAATTCGACAAGATTATTTTTAAAAGTGTTGCATTTGTTACTGGTAATGCTGATATGCAACTGTGGTTCATCTTGTTTTTAAGGCCTTCATGGCTTCTATTAGAGTTAGTTTGCAGTAAGTCATATCAGCTGACATGTATTTGTTTGACAGACCATTTTACCCTTCGCATGTGTAATTTAAGTTGGACTGACAGAACCATTGGTAGAAATGTGTATATTTGCTGAAGAATATAATGAATAGATTTAAACTTTAACAGCTCTTATATTTATTATTTATTTGTATTATTATCAGGTTGACATGAGAGCAAGGATTCGTGGAAACAAGGGGTATTAATGATTAATGATCTTATACAATGGAAAATTGTGACTGTATTGTCCAGTTCTGGTTCTGTCACTTTTTAGCTCAAGATGAAGTCAACACAGTGAAAAATTAGGATGAATTACAGAAATAGGAGGGTGTAATAATTGTTTGATTTTATGGCATTGTAATCTACCATGAATATGACAAGAAGGGTTTTGCCTATGTTAGAGAGAACATTAACATAATCATTACCAAGCATAAGCTTAGTATATGCACATTCATTCACCTTGACTTGACTCTTGAGTGACTGTTTCACTTCCTCTCATGATGGTTCTCCCAAGGGTTATTTTAGTAATATTGTTCAACAAGTATGAACCTTTCACTTCCTTCTCCATGATTCCTGAATACTTCCTAGCTATCTCAAGGTATAGGGGATCAGAGATTTAGTTGAGTTGTGGCTGTTAAAATATTTTCAATGGCATGCTATTACTTATATTTTTTTTCAAAAATAATTATGGGCAGTTTGGGCACTAAGAAATGAAGTAGTAGTTGATTGAATATTCTGAAAATTAGAATTTAAAAATAAATAAATAAAGCGTATCTGCATGTCATTACTTAGTCTGATAGTCTTGCCTTGCTTATATTTTATTTTTTGAATTCTATTTTCACTTTTAACCGTAGAAATTTAAATAAAGCGTATCTGCATGTCACCATCAAGAGTGTCCATTAATGAAACAAATCAATTAAAAGATATTAAATTGGCCAAATAACGATTTTGTATTAGCAATTTATCAATTAAGAGAGCAAAATCATCATTATAGGCTCTGTTTGGTAAAAGTAGCGGTTAGCAGATACGTTAGCGGATAGCGGATGAACGAATAGCAGTTAAGCTAACAATTAGTGAATAGCGGATAAGCTAGCTGATAAAAAATTATGTGTTTGGTAAAACTAGCGGTTAAAATAGCTGATAAATGTAAAATGACATAAAATGATATTTAATTAATGATTACATTGTTTAAGGATGATACAATATTTAATGAGGAAAGAGAAGTAACTTAAGAAAAATAATAAAGGTAAAAATGTCAAAAAAATGAAACGCTATCCGCTATCCGTTAGCATTTCAAAAAACACTACATTTCAAAAAACGGTAAACACTAGTGTTTGCCAAACACCCATACTCGTCATCCGCTAGTCAAATAAGTTAGTCTCATTCGCTATCCGCTAGCAGATGAGACGTGCCAAACAGAGTCATAATCACTCTACTAAAAGAGTAAAGATGTATATTTAAAATTTAAAATTTTAGTATAAAGTAAAATAGATTAAACAACCAATTTATCTGAAATCCATTATATTTTTTGGAAAATTTATTTGTAAACAAAATTCTTGATTCTTGACAATAGTGTCTCATCATTGTCGTTACAATATTTTTTGAAGACCTGAACACGTGATTTGTTAAAGAAACACGGTAGTTACCCAATAAGAATTAATCGTAGCAACTTGCTCCATCTTAGAAACTCCATAGTTATCTAATCAACATTGAATTTTTGTGCAATTTCCATTGTTGGCACCAATTTCACTTTGTCCTAAAAAACAACATAGGTACCTTAGTGGTAGCTGAGTAAACTTTTGTGCATTATGATTTCACAATCTTGTCATGGTAACGACAATTCGATTCAAATTCTAACAAGTATTCCAACTCTTCACATCACATATGATACCTCTATACCAAAGACATCCCAATTATAAAAGGAACACTTTCAAATTGAGAATAACAACTTCCCATTTAAGCATCGTTATTCTGAGTGTTTCAAGTTTGAGATGCAAGTATTTACAAAATAATCCCTTTGTGCAAGGGAAAAGTTCATGAGACAGAGTTATAAACATCTCTCAAGTCATAGTCAACAAGGTCCCCAGCACGGATCTCCCTAAACACCATATTTAATCCTATTCTCTTTGGCTATTTCTTTCATAAAGAAACATTTAAAATCAATATCACCATCAACTGGATTTTCAGGTTCACCCTGTGAAAACAATTTAAACTGCTCAGCATATATTTAAAGCAACTATATTCTGAAACCAAACTACATATGACATGTATCTAACTCATCATACTTACATTTTGACCATCAGTAGTACTATTCGCGGCAAGTTTTTCGGGTTCAACCTGTAAAAATCACCTCAACCTAATAAGCATTAATGAGGTATATATAAACTCAAAGAAGAAAAATATAGATATATAAATGATGATTTGATTACCAAAAGCTTCTCTGAAGCTGCCAAAGAGGAATCCACATCCTTTAACACAATTGCTGGCAACTGATCAATTTCTACACCAACAACTTTACAGATAACTCGTGCATAAGCCCGGTGAGCACGCTTCCTTTGTGTCTTTAGAATAGCAGTGGAGTGATGAAGTAGTGCAGTACAATCCTTGAACCTCTTCCATACCTTCTGACGAATACCACCACAAACCAAACAATAAAAATCTCCATCTTTATGATTGTTCTCATAATACCTCCTCAAGTCATCGCGTTCTTTGAAAATTCTTTCGAAGAACTTGTACTCCTTACATTCTTCAAAACTATAATTTTCTACCAACTCATCTTCATCCTCATCCTCATCCTCATCCTCATCTTCATCTTCATCTTCAACCTTGTACGCATTATCATCTTCATCACAATCAGAACCGGTGTCACCAGCTAAGAACTTTTCGCAAGCTTCTATTGCCTTGTGCTGCATGTTCAAAACTGCAATACTTGCTTGATCTACTTGCATTGAATAAGGGTAAGAATATGATTTAGTGTTGAAGGAAGGCCATTCAGAAGCCGATGAAGAGATACCGCCATTAGGTTTTTCACAAACCCATTCAACATTAGAAACCAGAGATTCATCAGGTACCTACATTTAAATGACATTAGTAACAAAAACTCAACATAGGTGGAGATTAGGAATTGCGTTGCTACCAACACTACTCTGGCTCTGCAATTCCAACATACACAAAATCTAAGTGCAGCCCACAACAGGCACCAATAATAGCCATAAAAGGAATACAATTTCAGTCAACTTAGACTAACATGTTAACCCATTTCTGTGTATCAGGCAGCCAAGGTTTATTATTTTTTCGGTATTATGTTTAGCAAGGTCATAAAAAAAGGGTCTGCAACCACAACTTAGGCCACAACATCATGGTTTTAGATGTCTCAAGGATGTGATTGAGTTTGTATTAGTCGTAATTGACTCTGCAATGCTCTACAACATCAAAGATCACAACCGCGACCGCGATTTACAACCTTAATGACACTCCACAATATCAAAGATCACGATCGCGACCACTATTTAAAACCTAACTGATAAGTTAGTCACCACTTATGATTATTTCTCTACTAGCATAATTCATGGTTTTAAATTAACCAGAAGATGGCCTTACTTTTACCTAGAATAGATTCCGTATGATATAAATAATTTATTCTTCAAATACAGTAATCAATTGACTGCAACAACATCAAAGAAGCAAAATGAAACTCTCCAGCATTATTATAATTATAATAATGACTATACAACCACCAATAAACATGCAAAAAAAAGGAATTCAAAACTAAAAAGAAAAAATAAAACAGTAATTAACGAGTTCATGTTTCAATTCAGCATTTGTAATTGTCTCACCTCAACTATTTCTCCTCCATCTTTTGAACTTAGATCAAGTGCTTTTTCATCTGGATTTTCTTTCTCACCTTCCTTCACAAAGTTCTGCAGAAAAGAAACAATGCAAGAAAATGTGAACCCGTTTACATCACTATATGTGCAAATATTTACTTGTGTGCTTCTTTTCTTTAAGCTAAACTAAATTAAATAAAAAAAACCTAATCAACGGTTTGATGAAGCGCTTTTACATAATCATGAAGCCAAAAAAACTTGAATAATAACGAAAAGAATCAAGAGAGATGCTTTGATTAAACTGAAAAGCAACATGCATTACCTCTGACTCAGCTTGATTCACAGTTTGCGTCATTTCCGCAGAGCGTTTTTTGTTTTTTCTTAGATCAAAATGAAAACACAGAGCGTTTAAATTGGTGAAGAATTTGCTAGGGCATTTTCAGTTGTGAAGGCGATGTAATTTGGGTATTACTTTCCCCACACCCCCTCCTACTCAAAACACACTCCATAAGGGTGTGAAATGACCAAAAGACCAGCCAAAGTGTATTTTTTTTGCAAGAGTTTTCACGTGTTTGAACACGGGGTTTCGAACTCGTTCGAACAATATCGTCCGTGTGAGTTAAATATTGACTTCACACCCTCTTGTGTGTTATTTCACTTGTTCGAATGGAATTAACTCAACCGCTCATTGATAACCTCGTTCAACACCCCATTTTATTTCGTTCGTATAATGTTAACCGAGCAACAAATAATGGACTCTCACACCACATTCACCATTTTAGTTGCGTCGCATGCTGTTGTTCGAACATGTTTGAATAAGGTCGTTCGAACCGTCATTAAATACATCCTCTCAACGTTTCACGCGAAGTTATTTTTGGAATAAAATTTGTTAAGGGATGTGAAAGAGTAGGAGGGGGAGTGGGAAAAGCAAACCTTTGTAGTTTTGGGTATTTGGGCTTTGCGATTTCGGGTGAAAAAAGCAGAAAAAGGCCCCCGATTTACTGAAGGGCAATTTCGTAAGTGAGAAAAAATATTATTTATTGACAGTTGTGTTGTGTGTGGTCCCCACCCACACTGAGTGAGTAATTATCGCTATGGCTATGGTAGAAGAAGGTAGTAGGAGAAGAAGAAACTGAAGAGGATAAAACGAAGAAACTAATCATCTTCTTTCATCACTCCAATTCCATCTATATGGACATCATGCCCACTTCCATCATCAGGTTTTCTTTCTATCTCTTTTCTTTCTCTCTCATTTTCTCTTCTAATTCTGACTCGTGAGTTTCCTCCTTTTGACTTTTGAACAGTGGTTTAGGGTGGAATTCTTCATCCTTGTTTCCACAATCTGGTAGTAACTTCAACACACTTTCTCCTCCTCTCAAACCGAAATCGCCACGCACCAAGTTTTCTCTTACTTGCTCTTCCGCCCCTTCTTCTTCTGGTACTCTCCATTTCTTTCTTGCTATCTGCTATAGCTTTCTCTGCATTTTTGAATTTTGTGTTATTTGTGCCCAATTTGACTTAGGTTATTTTCAATTGGAATTGTACTTTTTCTTTATTGCTCAAATAACTCATTACTATCCAGAAAATCTGATGCGGATAACTGTAACAATAAAAATAGAACAAGCCAATACACGACGAGTGGCTATTAGGTTGCTATATCATAGAACGAAGGCTAGAGAATAGGCATGAAAAGTGTGATACAATTTATGCATTCTCTCTCCCTTGGATTCCCGCTTCTCAGTTCTGTTTCTTTTTTTTTTGACCAATTCCTTGTATTGCTTAGTCTCTAGCATTGAGACCTCTTTTACCCTGTTGATTGCATTTACTTCCAGATTATGTTACTGAAATGGTTGTTCCAGACTTCCATTGATTCAGTGACAGTGCCCCTTACCTTCATTTAATTTTAGACTCATTACATTGGTGCTTTCATTGTCACCATGGAAGAGTATACATTGGTAGCTGCTGTATGAGCTCATTGGAGGAAAATAGAAGTAGAGTATAATGCTCGATGGGCGAAAATAGTGGAATTAGATGGCCCCTGTTACACTCTTTGGGATCGAATTGAAGCTAAAAGGGATTTAGAGTATTTCTCGCGGAGCTCTTCCCATGGTGTTGTGAACTCAACCAAGGAGACGAAGATACAACCACTGCAATTGTACTCTATACCTTCCCTGGCAGAATCATCTAAGAAAATTACTCTGCGTATGGCACAATGTTCACGAGAAATCAGCCAATCATGTGTCACTTAAACAATCCCATTGAAAGTGACTATTGTCACCTAAACAATCCCATTGAAAAGAATGTTAAGAGCATTTCTCACCTTTTGTTATCCTCCCATTCTCTACAGATGCAGACTTGACCCTGCAGACATACAGGAAAGAGAAATTGACTTGGATGCTTTGTTGCATTTTTATTTTGAATTTTATCAGATCCGCTCTTGGTAAAGGCTGCTAGGGGAGATCCTGTTAGTCGTCCTCCGGCATGGATGATGCGCCAGGCAGGAAGGTATATGGCTGTTTACAGAAAGCTTGCTGAGAAATATCCATCCTTCCGAGAGAGGTCAGAAACCACTGATCTCATTGTGGAAATTTCTTTGCAGCCCTGGAAAGCTTTTAGGCCTGATGGAGTGATCATTTTCTCTGACATCCTTACACCTCTACCTGCATTCGGGATTGACTTTGATATAGAAGACGTAAGGGGACCTGTAATACAGTCACCCATACGATCTGAGGAGGGACTAAAGGTTTTGCACTCAATTGACTTAGACAAGCTAAGATTTGTTGGAGAATCACTCAAGATACTGCGGCAGGAGGTTAAATTGCACCATCACCTCATTTATATCGTGATTATCTTTCTTAGGCTTGTTCACCTTATTAATTACTTTTTGTTTAGGTTGGAAGTGATGCTGCTGTTTTAGGTTTTGTGGGAGCACCTTGGACATTGGCAACATATATAGTCGAAGGGGGTACAACACGCACATATACAACCATTAAGAGCATGTGTCATACAGCACCACACATATTGAAGACTCTGCTTTCTCATTTGACACAGGCTATAGCAGATTATGTCATTTTTCAAGTGGAATCCGGGGCTCACTGTATACAGATATTTGATTCGTGGGGTGGACAACTACCACCTGAAATGTGGGAACGCTGGTCAAAGCCTTATATCAAAGAGGTAAATAAGGAAAAACTCCCATTACTTTCTTGCCTGTTAAAATTGTGTTTTGGTTTTTCAAAATTTTCACTATTGAGCCTTATTTAACCCAGGGAAATAATATGTATTGCTGAGCTTTGCAATAATTTATAGGTTTTATCTCAAGTTAATTGTTATATTATTCTATTCCAAGCCTCCATGATTGCTCTTGGTTGGTTGGCTTGGTTAAGAGCTTCTAATTTGTAGTTTTTTGCAGTAAAGAAATGAAAAACTTGTTACTTGTAAGCTTTGATTAATACATTATACATGAGTTCATTGGATGTTGATCATGATTCTGACTTCATGGGAGAAAATTTGAAGATATAGGTTACATCTTCGCCTTTTTATGTTTCATTGAGCTAAATATTGTTAGTATGTTTTCTTATTTTACAATTTATGAAAAAATAGAAAATTCTAGGGTGACTACTCTTGTGCCAATCTCTTTTTCTCTTCCTATTCATCATGTACTACTTTCTGAACTTCCAGATTGTAAATTTGGTCAAGAAAAAATGCCCCGAGACACCAATTGTTCTTTATATAAATGGCAATGGTGGCTTTCTTGAGCGTATGGTAGATACTGGAGTTGATGTTATTGGGCTAGACTGGACAGTGGATATGGCAGATGGAAGAAGAAGATTGGGTAGTGGGATTGGTATACAAGGAAATGTGGACCCTGCCTACTTATTCTCTCCTCTTGCAGCCCTGACTGAAGAAATTCAGAGGTTAGTGACATTGTTTCTATGAACTTCAGCATTCTTAGAATCATTCTATATGGTTGTTGGCATACAGGGTCTTGCGGAGGCTTGACCACTGGAGTGGTTTCTAGGTGACCCTCCCCTGGAGCCCAGGGAGGTTATAAGGGGAGTGAGAAGTAGATTTTTCATCAAGTTGTGTTGGACCCCTTACCTGGATCTTCCAAGCAAATGTCCAGACATTATCTTTTCTGTTTATCTTTCTTAGGCTTGTTCACCTTATTAATTACTTTTCTGTCTAGGCTGTGTAGGTTGAAACCTTCCCTGGTATTTGCTTAATTAACTAAAGAACTGAAAATAATGAAACAAAGGGGGTATCTAGCAAAGAATCATAGCAATATCCTTCAAGGAATTGTTGTTAAGTTATTAATATTTTAGTTTCAAAATTATGAATTGGTTCAATCAAATTTGTGTGCCTTCGAAAGAAAGGCCAAATTTTGTCTGACTCAGTGGCCGAAGCCAATGTCACCGGAGGTTCTGTTACTAGTTTTGTATCCAATTGAATCTTCATAGTCATAAATAAGAATGGAGAAATGAAACGTGTTGATGAATAATCTTGACATCTTAATATGATAATTATTTGTCAGGGTTGTAAGGTGCGCGGGACCTAGACGACACATCCTTAATCTTGGGCATGGTGTTCTTGTTGGTACACCTGAAGAAGCTGTTGCACATTTCTTTGAAGAAGCCAGGAGTTTGAAGTTTGACACAGTCTTTCAAAATAACACTGCAAATGTAGTTTGAGGGCCAATGCTACTAATGCAGGTTTAGTCCTTCCTAGTTCTTATGCTGCTGTGTGATGAGGATTTGGACATTGATGTGTCGGCTAACTAATGAAAATAGAGGAAGTTGTGATTTTGCATTTTGTTGTATTTTGTAATTGAGTATGATAAATTAATTAGAGGTTTCCTTCCAATTGCTTAATTTTGACAACATCTGGGGATCACACATTGTCTTTGTACCAATAAAATGTTTTTAAATAAAAAATTAATTTTAATTTGTTAAGGAGCTATGACTTGTCTGTTTTCCTATGATGAAGTAGGTACTCTTGATTCAGTAGTAGTTTAGTACTCTTGATTCAGTGTATACATATTGAATAAAGGAGATACAACTATTAGCAAAAAAATAATAAAGTAGATAAAATAGTGCTTGTTTATAGACCACTGAAGCAAGGGAAAAATAACATGAAACGAAACCAACTAACAAGCAGAAGGTATTTTATTGATGAGTTAACTTATTCAGTTATACTTCTTACAATATAATTGCATCTAAGTAAACAAAGTCGTTTGTTCTTTTAAGGTGAAAAATACAGCACATTCTTTTATTTATTATTGGTCTTTTAAGGTTAAATATACGAAGGTACATTGAAGGGTATCTAAGCACACAGGTAAATTGTCACAACAGCTCTTTTTAACTTTGTCACATCACAATAGCTGACCATTAGCTTTTCCACTGTAATAGTTGCCATATTGCTGTAGAGCCTCATTCATAGTCTTGAGAGCCTTGTCATAAGACACAAACCCCATAAAGTAGAACTCATAACCATCCACTGTGATAATCTGGGTGTATTTTTCTTTGGTGTTAAATCTATTTGTGGAAGGACTAACCGTCCTCACTTGTTCCAGCTGCACCACCACCTAGATGTTATGTGTTAAACACAAAATCAGCACTTGATACCATAAAGTTCCTTTCAATTTTGACATGCTGCTAATTTAGATAATCCACAAGTCATATGGTAACATAGGATAGCATTTGTCTTACACATGATTATAGAGCTATGAATAAACAACTTTTAGAATGAGTTTAAATAGGGTTTGATGTCTTTACATTGTAAATGCATTGTTGGTGTAAATTTTTTACACGGTCAACCAATTACAAATCAATATATGTGCGAGTTTTAAGGAAGTTATAATAAAGTCAAAAGATGTGACCATTTATGATTGGTTGACAGTGTAAAAACTCTTTACACCGACAGTGCATACTAACATGTTGTAAATTACTGTAGCATATGGTAAAAATAAAATTCTACTTACTGAAGGCGTGAATTGCTTGAAATCATATTACAAAGGCGATGAGGTCAGGAAGTACCTTATAGTATGTGCATTGATGCTGCAACTGCAAGGAGAATGGATGATGACACAGAGGATTGTCACTGCAAAATGCTAATCTTTTAGTTGTTATATAAAGTGTTCCGATTACAGGTCCAGAAGTTGTTGATATGTAACAAGCATATTGCTTCAAGAGTTTCTCTCCTGGAAAAACCCCAAATGTGTGTTGAAATAGTTTCTCAGACCCTCCATTTGTAAGTACCTTTGTTCCTTGAACTATTCTAGCCATTGCAGCATCAGTTGGACTAGCACTCATTCTTACTGTACATAGAAAATGGATTCCATTAAAATTAAGTCACATCACTATGTCAAGTTCTGAATAAGTAAATAACTAATATAAATCATAAGTAAATAACTAAATGTCAAATTGCAATGGATCTTCTCTGCCCGCTTGGAATAAGAATTACTAAAATGTGTACTGTATTATTTTCTTTATGATTGCAACAGAGGTGTTTCTAGAACAGTTACTTCAGCAGTTTAATGACTACTTCATATAGTGGATTGAATTGGTGACTGGGTTAGTTTGAAGAAAATATGAGATATGCCTTTATTTTGCATATGTGTGAGTCTATCTGGGAAAGCTCCTATCAAGTAATCCATCCATTTTAGATTAAGTTACATTTAATCCACACTAACCATGAAGTATTAGTCATGGTCATAAATACATAATATAGAATATAATGCCTTGAGATTGATGCACATAGTATTTATTTGGGGAGGGGGATTCAGAGAGAAAAATAAATGCTACAATAAAACGATAGCTAATCTGAAATTTGTTTAGAGGGCATTCAATAGACTTCACTGTTGGTTGCATTGACAATTTTCAGCAACATGGGGACGTTGGCTCCTGGGTTCGAATTCAGGTGTGTCTGTTGGATAGTGTGTGTGCGTGATATTTATTTGTCGTTTCGTCTAAACTGACAAAAAAAAAGACATTCAATAGAAAGTGAAAGAATATATTTTTAGAGGGGGCAACATAATAGGAGCTTGAACGGGATACTTAGCCTGGAGGATCAGGTGCTCCTCAAGATTTGTGTAGATGATTGGACAAAACATACCTATAGTACCATATGTGTTGTTCTTCTCTATAAACATCATAGGTATCTCCAAGCCTTTCATGTCCACATGTTATATTTTCTAATGGAGAATAGTCCCTACCGTACCTATCGTAGTAACAGTAAGTTTTGTTATTTGTGATTTGATTTTGATTTTTAAAGTGTTTGTTTTCAGCAAGTTGAGTCTTTCTGCTATTGAGTATATGTTTAGCAGGTTTATAATATTCCTGCTTGATTCTCTTTTAGTAAAAATAAAATCTGATTGAGGAGATTGAGTTGCAAATCCTTCAGTCTATCATAGAGATTAAAGCTGTTATGAATCTCAGTCAGCATGTGTTTGATCAAGCAGATCAACTTCAAAGTGAAAATGGGCAAGTCTAGAAATAATTGCAATTGTAAGCTATAGTTATAATCTCAATCAGAAAGATAGATAGATAAATGATGCAATGAAACAGATAGAGGAAAGCTCACTGTGATTCCATATATTGTCAACCATATTTTCAGCTTGTCTAGTTGCTGCTTCAACCTTCTTGCAAATTGTATCCATTGTATTTGGACCTGAAATCATAACAGGGTTAAGAACAGGTAGCAGTGAAAAGAGAAGAACTATAGTTAGAGAAACACAAAATCACTCACGGTTGGAAGCTGCAGGAAAAGGGGAAAGGTAAACATAAGGGTTGTTATTGTTGTTGTTGTGCAAGCCTTTATTAGTTGTTCTAACAGTAACAGAAACTTCTCTGTGGTTGTTCATTCCCATCTTTAGAGGCAGAACCAACACTAGAGGATGCAAGGTACAAGAGAATTAAAAGAGAGAGAGAGGGGGAGAGAGAGAGGATTACAAAAACTAGGTGTAGAGAGTGTAAGAGAGGATAAATATGTAAGGACAAAATGCTGATGTGATTGTGCACGGATTCGGATCCTCTGCTGCGCGCAACACTGTGCTGCAGATTGCAGAGGATCCGCACAAATTGTGCACATCAAACTAGTTTTTGAAGACATTTTGGGGAAAGGCATGTCACTTATTATGCACATCTTCATTCCACCACATTAATAATTATATTTAAATTTGTATAAAAGTTGTGATCACAATCAATATTTTAAATGGCAGCCGCAATTGCGTCGTATTGAAATCCCTAATTTCACGGAGAATTGCAATCAAATACGACTCATGTAGTCTCAATCGCAATCGCCTGCCAGATGTAAAAACATAAAAAGCTGTGGTGATATGGCTATAACTACAGTCACACAAACCGTTTTATAAAACGCGGGCCATAATAATCTGTGTTGAGTATTAGAGATTTAACCAAAATCAAATATTATATGATGAATTTTTATAATGATAGTAAGTTATGGTTAAAATTAAATCTGCTAGTCTAGTTACACTTGAATGAGAGCACAGTAAAGTAGAGGTTGAGTAATAGCTGAATTGGTGTTTGATTTTATTGAAGTGAAAAGTTCAAACTTGTTGTCTATAGTATATGAAAATGGTTTCCTCTGCTGCCGGTTTGCAATGGCTGTGAGAATAATGTGAAAGCTTTCTATTTGACCTTGTGAGTGTCAAACTATGCGAAATCTTAAAAGAATTTTTAAAAAAGCAAAATATTGATGAGTATATATTTGTAGTGGTATGTGAATATGTTCAAGATAAGGAAAGATAATGCCGAAAGAGAGATGCTGCTGCTGTGGAATAGGATGCTACGAAGCACAGTCATGAAACAGATTTGTTATTCATACTTTTTTGAATTTTGTACATTATTTTTGAATTTTTTAAAGTGTTTTATATAAGTTGAAGTTAATGGACAATATAGATGCCATGATAGAAAAACATCAACGACTCATGAATGGAAACTAGGGGTGTGCATGGTACAAAAACCATACCACACCACTTTAAGATCCAATTCTGGTTTACCATTTCTGCAAAAACCGGTTTGCATTTTAAAACCGGTTCAAAACCGGTTCAGTTCAGAAAAGCGGTTTACCGTTTACAAAGCAGTATACCGATTTAAAATCGGTTTCTTGCTTCTGGAAAACGGTTTACCATTTCTGAAAACCAGATTTTGCTACCAGAAACCGGTGTCCCATTTCTAAAAACCAGTTTTTACTTCAAAAAAAATGGTTTACTACTTTTCGGAACAGGTTTGTTCACTCCAAAAATAGTTTCCATGTAAAATGACGCTAACATGTTCACAAAAACTAGCTTAGAGCATGATGTAACCATCTTATGTGAACAACACGCTGTCAAGCTTAGATCCTTGTAGATGACTCTATCCTGTGCACTGTGGAGGTATTCCAAGCTAAACATATATTTTGCAAGTGAATGTGATTGGTTAAAAACTTGAAATTAAAAATGAAAAGTGAATTGAGAGAGTACTTCAGAGAAAGGTTGAAGGTAAGAAAATAACAATAGAAAAGGAAAATAACAACAGTGGAAGAATTATCAATTGCAGAGGGGAGAGAGAGAGAGGGTGAGCAGAGGAAGGAGGAAAAGGGGAGAGAAAGAGAGTCGGTGGGAGAGAGATTGGATCATCAAATCTAATCTAATCTAATATCTATTTATTCAAACAAACCACACTTATATTACCCAAACTAACATCTCTATTTACTTAACAACTCACCTAACAAAGGGCAACTTATCATTGCAGTTATCTCGTATTTTTTATATATCAGTGCAATTATCCCGTGTTTTTCTTACATATCAGCGCAGTTATCTCATAGATAATAGATTACCAATAAGAAATATGTATCATGTGTTTTATTATATATCCGTGACAACTATTCGTCATTTTTTAGGTATTAGTGACAAATATTTGTCATGTGTTTTAAATATCATTTAGTTGTTTAAATAGTGATTAAGTCTTCTTATTTATTTTAGATATTAATGTTTTACTATATTCAATAATCTACTAATCAACCAAAATAATTGTTCCCAACTATTCCCTTTAGTAGAGTTTAGCTAGAACACGATGTATAGAGAGTATGGAGTGAGTATGGTAATCGTGAGAATGTGGATTATGGCCCCCTCTCATTGGTCTCTAAGGCTTATATTTATATTACAAGGAATAATAAATGTTCATAAAGATTATACATAAGTTTAGCGAGATTCTAGGCAAGATTCGTGGGCCTTCCTAATATATATATCTCGTTGGTTTCCCGCCTACGGCCGAGGGTAAAGAAGGCGTCGGCCCTTTGGGCGAGGAGGAGCCCCTCGCTCTGCGCAGTCGATGAGTCCCTCGGCTCTTGAGGCGGGGTGCGGTCTTCAGATGTTAGTCTTCATCCTTGAGACCTAGTCGAGTCGGTCAGGAGGTGGCGCGTATCTGAGCCTTGAGCCCTAATATTCAGTATATTTTTCTACATGATATCAGGGCTCTCGATCTCGAGAGACTTGCTTCGCATAAACCCTAGCCGTCTTCATTACGGTAAACCTTAGTCACCTTAATTGTGACAATTTATTGCCTTCAGAGCAGCCTTTGCACCTCTGTTACTATATCTACCTTTTGTAACAGATCAATATTACAGATCTGTTCTCCATTTTTCTTCCCTTTTTCACCAACACACTGAAGAGCCCCAGAAATCCCTCTACACGACAGATATTCTTACACCACCCACACCATCACCTTCGGAATCAAATTCCAAGTTACCCTTTCAAAATTTGCCACCATCGGACGCCGTACGCGCCGCCACATGCCACCCTAGCTCCAACCGCTCTCCGGCGCGTGGGCCCCACACGCCTCCCTGCAGCCATTTTTTGGCGTTGATCCAATTACGCAGATTGTAGATCAGCATTTTATCTCTCCGTTTTGGGTGTCGTTTTTCAATTTTGAGCACTTTGATTTTTCGGGTAATCTTGGAGCCACTTGGTTGTGTTATTGGTCTGTTTTTTGTTATTGTTTCTTCTGTTTTTGCCTCACATAGCCGTGGTTGATGGTCTTGGATGCTTTCAGTTTATTGATTCAGCCCTTTGTTTGTGAGTTATTTGAAGCTGACAACTTTGGTCACTCTTTGCGAAACTTTGGTCACCATTAGTGTGTGTGTTTTTTTACCGTTATATTTTTCTTGATTATTGCTACATATGGAAGAAAAAATTTCCGTTGATTACTCTTTATCGTTCACCGAGGATGAGGTGAATCGTTTAAAGGCTATACTTGGCTCTCTCAGTAAGCCTTCTGGAAGTTGTTCTCTACCAACGACCGGCTTGAGTGTAAACTCCCGATCTTTTAATGTTTGCGGTAAAATCCCTAAAGATGTTTGGATTTTGGACTCTGGTGCGACCGAGCACATGACTTCCAATTCCGGTTTATTTTCTTCTTATACCTCCTCTGAGAGGATTTGTTATGTGACAACTGCTAATGATACTTATGCCCGTATTAATGGCTCTGAGAGTATTAATTTGCAACCTTCGCTTCAACTACAGGATGTGTTACATGTTCCCACACTTTCTCACAATCTAATATTTGTTCGTAAACTCACCCGCGATCAAAATTGTAAAGTAATATTTTTCACTTCTTATTTTTTTTTTCAGAATCTTACCACGGGAAAGACAATTGGAGTTGCTAAGGAAAAGGGAGGGTTATACTACTTATCTGATGAACCAAATTGTATGCGAAGGTCTTTGGCTTCCTTGCTGGGCAGGAGTCTCTGAGTCTCATTCTCATTTCGTCGCACAAATTTGGCTTCAGCACAAACGTCTTGGTCATCCTCCATTCTCTTTAGTTAAGTCTATGTTTCCTTCTTTGTTTTTACATCATTCAGTTGAGTCTTTTAAATGTGATGTTTGTGAGTTAGCTAAACACCATCGTGTCTCTTTTACTCCTAGTTCCAATAAAAGTACTGAACGTTTTGATCTTATACATTCTGATGTTTGGGGACCTGCACCTATTTCTAATATTTCGGGTGCTAAATGGTTTGTGTCATTTATTGATGATTGTACTCGAGCAACTTGGATTTTTTTGATGAAGGATAAATCAGAAGTAACAGAATTATTTATCTGATTTTATCACATGGTGCAAACACAATTTGGCAAAGGCATTAAAAGAATTCGCTCTGACAATGGCAAGGAATATGCCAATCAGAGTCTTTCAAATTTTACCAGTCAACAAGGAACTCTTCATGAGTTTACATGTGTCGACACCCCACAACAAAATGGTGTCGCAGAAAGAAAGAATCGTCATTTACTTGAAGTTGCTTGAGTCATTCTCTTCCAAATGGCAGTTCCCAACTCATACTGGGGAGAAGCAGTACTGACTGCTGTCTACTTGATTAATCGGGTCCCATCTCGCATGTTAGGTAATGTCAGTCCTGTTCAGTTTCTGACTACACAATTTCCTTTTGTAGCTGTTTTGCAGAGTCTTGAGTCTCGAGTATTTGGTTGTGTTGCTTTTGTCCATGTTCATAAACAACACCGAAGTATGTTGGATCCTCGTGCAGTTAGATGCATCTTTGTGGGTTATCCTCCCAACAAGAAAGGATACAAATGCTATCATCCTCCTAGTCGTAGGTACTTTGTCTCTAAAGATGTCACGTTTCATGAGAATGTATCCTACTTCACTCATCCTCAGCTTCAGGGGGAGAGCATTCATGACTTGGAATCTGAGTCAGAGTTTCTAGTCCTACCTGAGTCGCCTGTAACTCCCGTCTTAAGTCCTACTTCAACATTTGAGTCATAGAGTCTGAGTCACCTACTCCTATTAATACAAAATCTGAGTCACCTACTCCTATTATGGTCCCTCCTTTGTCTTCTGATTTGCAGGAACCATCATCTTCGGCACCAGCAAAAACTAAGGCTGGCGAGCCAACTTTGGTGTATCAAAGAAGAAGTAAGCCCAACCAACTCCAGACACAGCCCCAATTGCCTAAAATAGAGGTAAGTACTGAAATTAATCCTCCTAGTAGTGATTCTCAAAGTTCTGACACTTGTGACACTGATACAGATGATTTGCCCATTGCTTTGAGGAAAGGGAAAAGGTCTTGTACCAAATACCCTATTTCTCAATTTGTCTCCACTAAAAATCTTTCTGTGCAGCATCAGAGTTTTATTTCAGCTGTTGACTCTGTGATAATCCCATCATATGTTCAAGAAGCATTCAAAGATAGAAATTGGGTTCAACCTATGGATGAGGAAATGAAATCACTTGAGAAGATTGGAACGTGGGAAATTGTTCAGAGATTGGAAGGCAAGAAACCCGGTTGTTGCAGGTGGATCTATACAGTCAAGCATAAACCAGATGGCACTATTGATCGGTACAAGGCAAGATTAGTGGCTAAAGGATTCACTCAGACCTATGGAATTGATTATGAGGAGACTTTTGCTCCCATGGCCAAGATGAATACTGTTCGGATCTCACTATCACTTGTTGCCCACTCCGGGTGGGAACTAAACCAACTTGATGTCAAAAATGCATTCTTGCATGGAGATTTAGAGGAGGAGGTGTATATGGAGATTCCTCTAGGATTTGGTCCAATAGAGGGAACAAACAAGGTGTGTGATTAAGGAAAGCTTTATATGGGCTAAAACAGTCTCCTCGAGCATGGTTTGGGAGATTTACAACGGCTATGGTGTACTTAGGCTATAAGCAACGCCAAGGAGATCACACTCTTTTCTTCAAACATTCACAAGATGGAAAACTTAATATACTTCTTGTTTATGTTGATAATATCATTATTACAGGTGACGATTTGGCTGAGAGACAGCTACTCAGGGAGAAATTATCAGCAGTGTTTGAAATGAAGGACCTTGGGCAACTTAAGTATTTCTTGGGAATCGAGGTAGCCTACTCAAAAGAAGGCATTTTTATCTCTCAAAGAAAGTATGTGCTTGACCTATTGCAAGAAACTGGAAAACTTGGATGCAAACCTATAAGTGTTCCCATAGAGCTGAATCACCAAATTAGCTTTGAAGAAGAAAGTGCCAAAGTTGACAAGGTCCAATATCAGAGATTGGTGGGAAAATTGATTTACTTGGTACACACTAGACCTGATTTGGCTTATGCAGTCAGTGTGGCGAGCCAATTAATGCATGACCCGAGGATGAGACATTTGCAGGCTGTTGATCGTATTCTTCAATATCTCAATGCCTCTCCAGGAAGAGGACTATTGTTCAAAAGAGGTGGAAGCCTAACTATGGAAGCTTATATTGATGCTGACTATGCAGGTTCAATAAGTGATAGAAGATCCACTTCAGGTTATTGCACCTTCCTATGTTGGAACCTTGTTACTTGGAGGAGTAAGAAGCAAAATGTAGTGGCTCGATCAAGCGCTGAGGCTAAATTTAGAGCTTTGGCACAAGGAATCTGTGAACTACTGTGGATGAAGGTTGTACTAAATGACTTGAAGATACAATGTGAAGGCCCTATGAAGTTATTTTGTGATAATAAATCAGCTATCAATATTGCTCATAATCCCGTTCAACATGACATGATGAAGCACATAGAGATAGATCGTCACTTCATTAAGGAAAAGATTGATAGTGGGTTAATAACTACAGCTTACATTCCTTCCGGACACCAATTGACAGATGTGTTAACGAAGGGTTTGCCAACAGAACATTTCAAAGAACTTACATCCAAGTTGGGAATGATAGATATCCATTCACCAGCTTGAGGTGGAGTGTTGTAAATAGTGTAATTTGTAATTATATCCGGCCCAATTATCAGGCCCATTAGAATTAGGTTTAGAATAGCTTATTTAAAGAGATTAGCATTTGTACTCAATATACACTTGAAATAATATTCAGTATATTTTTCTACCGAGTATATTGTTCATGTGAAGCTTATTGTTGAAAAGTTAAACGATGGACTGATGTAAAAAAAAACCTCACGCTAGACAAGATTTGGATGCATGGCAAGAATGAAATTAAGTCGCCGTTTAACTGGAAAGTTTTGTGTTATTGAATACGCACATCGATATTCAGGCCACGGTAAGAGTCATTTGCATAGATCTTAAAAGAAGTAACTCCATTCAAACAATTGAGATTGATTTAGCATAAAACTCTGGAATTAATCCCAAGCCAGGTTTTGAATTAGTGGCTAGGAGAGTTGATGGGTGTGAACATTTTGGATTCTTCTCAGATTACTACCAAAATTAATATACGCTCTAAGGGAGCATTTCATATGAAGAAAACAAAGGGACAATCCCATTTTTCCACTTTTCTAAAGGAATATGGAGGATAGGATCTTGGAAGGGATCTCTCAGTTCTTGGCATGCAAAGTGGGTTCGACATTTTTTAAGTTCTTAGGAATCCCGGTTGGTGCAAATCCAAGAAGAGTTAGCACTTGGCAACAGATTATCGACTCAATTAAGGCACCGTTAACTAGTTGGAAGAGCAAGCAATTGTCAATTGGCGGGCGTGTCACACTTATTAATTCGGTATTAGCATCACTCTCTCTCTATTTGTTCTCTTTTTACAAAGCGCCAAAGAAGGTAATAGAGGAAATTATAAAATTACAAAGGAGGTTCTTGTGGGGCGGGGATGAAGAAACGAAGAAAATGGCTTGGGTGAGTTGGGATGTGATTTGTCTTCCCAAGGAAAAAGGGGGGTTGGGCATAAATAATTTGGAGGTATTTAATTTGGCTCTTCTTACTAAATGGAGATGGAGATTTTTGGTGGAGGAAGGAAACTCTTTGAGGCGAGAGGTGGTGAAGGAAAGATACGGTTTGGAAGGGAGGTGGCCAGTAGAAAATGAATATCGACGAGGATGGACTAAAAAGTCAATTTGGTGGAGGGAATTGTGTTTGTTGGGGGAAGGTACAAACTTGGACAAAGGCTGGTTTGAAGATTTGGTGAAACTTAAACTTTGTAGAGGAAACAAAATTAGATTTTGGCAAGATTGTTGGTTCGGCACGGACAAATTTATGGACCTGTTCCCGGCTCTGTACAGCAGATGCAGTGAAAAAGAAGTTGTTATATCTGAGATGGGGTCTTGGCGCGATGATTTATGGTGTTGGAATTGGGATTGAGCTGCTGAATTTCTACCGGATGAGCTACAATCTGTCGTATACCTGCAGGATATGTTACGGCCTGCTGCACCTGCACAGATGGCCGATGACTGCTGGGTCTTTTCACTCGATGTTGCAGCTGGTTTCTCTGTGCGAAAATGCTACTGCTGGTTGCTTATTTATTTTGCAGGTCCGAGGGGTCATATGGAGGACGGGCTGGCCGAAGCTTGCAGGAATTTATGGAAGAATGATGCTCCTTCGAAAGTGTTAATTTTCACTTGGCGTGTTTTATTGGACAAAGTGGCAACAAGGGATGCGTTGTTTAGGCGAGGCGTTTTACAATCCCAAAGAGACCGCAGCTGTGTTCTATGTTTTAAGGAGGATGAGACGGTAACACATTTGTTTATTGAATGTGAAGTCGTCCAAAATATATGGCAACAAATTTTTTCTTGGATGGGGGAGTCATTTGGCGCTTATAGGAGTGTCACTACACATTTCCAGGAGTTCGGTAAATTGACAAGAGGAATGAAAGGGGTTAAACACTTAATTTGGTTGGCGGTCATCTGGATGATTTGGTTGGCAAGGAACAAGATTGTTTTCAAAGGGGAGATAGCTACCATCACTGAGATAGTTACAAGTGTCAAATATTGTGCATGGAGTTGGTTCAAAGCGCGGACGGGGAAAAAGTTTCCGGTGGAATGGTCGGATTGACATGTTTGCCCGTTGGGTTGCTTATCTTTATTGTAATCTCATATATGACTTGATGATGTATCTTGTAATCTCATATATGACTTTATGATGTATCTTGTAGTCGGGGTACTCTTTTTCCCTCCCTGGGTCTTTTTCTCACAGGGTTTTGGCCCTCAGAGGTTTTAACGAGACCCCTAGATGTATGGGGTGGTGCACGCCTTGTGTACCCCATTATTTCGGTATTAATACAACAAATTGCTTATCTAAAAAAAAAACTTACCAAAGCAATCACCGGATCATTTTTCTCTCTTACTATCAAATTAGCTTAAAGTCACTTAAAGTTTGAGAAAATAACTTCAGAATTTTTTTTTGCTTATATGAAAATTCCCAAATAACTTTATGGTTTTAGCCTTTTAGGACCCACTCGAACTTCATTTTTGTTGGGAAGGGTTTTTTTTTGTACCCACACCCAATCCTCATATACCCCCACCAAATTTGAAAACCCTAAAATGCCCCTTTGAAAACTTTTTTTTTTAAAAAATAAATAAATCGTATATACGTCTTGAGTACGTGTATACGATGGCTATTTTGAGTCCAATCGTATATACGTACTCAAAACGTATATACGATGGGTTTTTTTTATTTTTTTTAATGAATTGTTTTAATTTTTTTACTAAAAGGCTAAGGCTACTAAAAATTCTTTAAAGAGTCAAAACTAATCAAAAAAATTATAAAAATACTACTAAAAACCTAAAAAACTAAAATAAGTCTATGCAAAAATTTTTAGATTTTTTGGAGACTATGAAAAATTAAAAAAATTCATAAAAAATAGTAAACGATGGAATTTGGGATTTTGAGGCCGTAGTCCCGTAAAAAGTTTTTTCTAAGGGAGTCATGATTCTTGAATTTTTTCGGATTTAATGGCTGTGGTTTCATTGCGATCGGAGTAGGTTGCCCGAAAACCGATTTTTAAGCCTAAATTATTCGTTCGACGTATAACATCGTCACGTGTTAACGAACTACACACTAAACCTATTTTCAAGCCTTAATTAATTTTTATTTGACTAAAAAATGAAATACAGAAAACAATGGGATCGTATATATGTCCAAATGCACATATATACGACCCTAAACATTAACCCATCGTATATACGATTGATGTGGGTGGGGGTGGGTCAATCGTAGATACGCCTAGGGGGGTGTATATACGATGGGTTAATGTTTAGGGTCGTATATATGTGCATTTGAACATATATACGATTGGACAAAAAAAATTTAAAAAAAATACCTTTGGTCAAAGGTATTTTGGGGTTTCACTATTATGTAGGGGTATGAGGGAAGATGGTGGGGTAAAAAAAAACCCTTTTGGGAATTGCCGCACGAAAATGGCACAATTCTTAATGGGCCTACTTAAGGTCCCATCAATGCATTCAACCACGGATCGGATCGTCCAACTAAACCAATCTTAAGGTCCCATCAACAACTAGTAGTAAACTATTGCCAAAAGGGTTTTTTTTTTACCCCCACCCTCTCCCCTTAAACCCCCACCCACACTGAAATCCCCAAAATGCCCTTTGTTTTCTATTTTTTTTTTTTAAAGGCTCATCGTATATATATCATTTGGGACATATATACGATGTGTATTTAAAGACATCGTATATATGCCAAGAAGTATATACGATTGGTCGTTTTTACTGGTCAATCGTATATACTTCTTCGCAGCATATATACGATGTCTTAAAATTACACATCGTATATATGTCCCAAATGACATATATACGATGAGCCTTAAATTTGTTTTTTTTTTTATTTGTAAAAAAATTTAATTGATCATGATTTCACTTTCAAGTTGATCAACTGGTATAGATTGCACGACAAAATCAACGGTTGATAATCTTTTACCTAATCTATAAATACTCACTCCCACCATCACTATTTTCACACCACAATTTCAACTTCCTCCTTCTCTCACACATCACAAGTGAAGATGATGCAAGCTTCGCTAATGTCATACTACGAGCCTTCTTCCCTCACTCGCGTTCATTCTAATATATGGGTTTTGTTGATCATCGGCATCATCTTGAAAGATGATGGTATAAGTTTCGATGGGAGAGATGTTGTTTCGCGTGTAGGTTAAGACACGATATATCATTTTCTCGCTCTTAGCGCGAAACTCTCGCGGATGGTTCAACCAGAGAACGCGAGCATGAGATAATTCGTATCGTTTATCTAAACCCAAACGATCGATGGAGGTATTTCTTCGGTCTACCATGGATGTCAACAAATGAGGATGACGTCCGAGACATGATGTCCATTCATATTACAATTAAATGGAGGAGTTACATTCATCTCATGCGTCGAAACCGTAGGGACCGCATTTGAGATCCTTCGTCGATTAACTCCACCAAATTTCGATAGTTTCTATTGTATTTTCATTTTATCTGCATCTTTTTATTCAAGTTGTTTATGTTTTATCGCTTGTGTAACTTTGTTTTATCGAATCAATGAAATCAAAAATTCATGGAAACTCGTAAAATAAATAAAACATCCAAAAAAGTTAATAATAAAGTGCCAATATAATATCAAATACATCAAAAACAAATAAAAATCCCTAACGGCGTCCCCTCGCCCTCGTCCCCGTCGTCTAAGTTCCCACCCACGTCATCCGGTCGCCATCCCCACCGACCTATGGAGTGTCCGACACGCCGGATGCCATGCGCGATGTCGCCGTCACGAATCCTCTCTACAAGCCCTCACAACCTCCCTAATCCGGTCATGATCGTCGTAGCGTATCTCGGGAGGTGTCCGTGGTGAGCTCTAGGTGATGGTGGAGCGGTAATAGTCTCGGGGATAGAAGCCCGGACGTACTCACTCTAAGTAGTTCCGTCGATCGATCGGGCGGCGAGCAACCCGAGTAGTGCGCATGATGTCCTCCACAGATGCCATGAAGTGGGCGATCCAAACACGCAATCGATATGACTTCGGACGGCCACCGAGAGGTCACACGGGATGATCTGCGTGTACCCAAACCGCCGCGAGCACTGCTCGTGCATGTAAGGAACTCACGAAGTCACCCCGGTGATGAAGCCTCTGTAGAGGAGATCTGCTCAGCGGTCTACCACCCACTGCCCTCTCAAATGGTCGCCAAAGCAGACATCCTCCGCCTCACCTCATCAAGCATCCTCCTGTAGTGGTGAGCTTGGTGGTCGACTTCTTCTTCCTGTAGCGCCCGACCCGTGGCTCCGCACTTTTGGATATGACCACCAACCTATCCACCATCCGGGAAATACCACATAATCCAAGCACAAATGCAAAAATAAACAACATATTTAATTCACAAAAATTTACCAAAAGTCGGTGTGATTTAACAAAAATACAAGAAGTTCAAATGTGTACACAAAATAGGTCAGCATACCCTCCACACTTTGCTGCGTAGTCCTCAAAGACGCAGATGTTCAAGGACTCATACATGGCGGCTAGTGCACTGCACCCCATGCATAGCCTCCAAGAACATCTCGCTCTCGATCATCCAGTAGACCCGACCACTTAGCCTCGGCCACTGTCTCCGGTCTTCGTAGTGAAGATACGTAGGTCGGAAAGCGAAGCGAATAAGCCCTCACAAAGAATGCGGTGATGTCACCCTCCTCCAAGTTACGCTCATACACCGCTCCAACCATTTGAAGTCAGTCACGGACCCCACGGGTGTTGTTAGCAGCCTCAACCCGTGACACACCCAGATATGTCTCAGCAAGCTGTGTGGCATACTCCGAGCTCACAGTGATGGCGGGAGGTGTGGCATAGTTCCCCTGGATGGGAAGGTGCAGCAAGCAAGAGACGTCATCCAGAGTGATCGTCATTTCACCAAATGGCAAGTGAAATGACGAAGTATCTGAGTGCCATCTCTCGATAAAAGCCGACAGCAACTCATGGTCTACTGTGGTGTGGCCAGTCTGGAGAAGTGGGGCCAATCTGAGTCCTTGACCACGATGGTGCTTGTTGAAGTAGGTCGGGGGTAATGAAGATGGAGTCTAGTATGGACTTTGTTGCCATGAGCCCATACTTTGACAACACGCTGATACTCCTGAAATAAAAATAAATAAATAATGTAAGCAAAAAGTGCAGACTATGTGACTTAAATAAATTATTTAAGCAAAAAATGCAAAACTTACCGGTCAATGAGTATAGAATCTGAGACATGATCCGCCAAGTCAGTGAAAAGAGAGGGCTGAGGCTCCTCCTGAGGCTCCTCCCGATCATCGCTGAGGCTCCTCATGATACTCAGACATAGATCGGTGCGAGTAATAAGCATCGATCTGAGCTGCTGCTGCTGAGATACTCGGGAGGTGGGGGATGGTAATGAAGAGGTTGAGGATCGTCTTGGAGGATACGGTGGATGATACCGAGGAGTAGGCGGGAGTGATTGTGAGAAACGCCCTCCTCTATGCCAATCCTCCTCACTGCGTCTGCTGCGAGTAATCCCCAAGATAGAAAGCTCCAGTGGCCGATCATCGAGCTGCTCAGTGATACTCGGTGGCTCAGCCGATACTCACCGCTCAGCCGTGCTCGTCTCTGTCTCCTCGCTGAAGCATGGAGTTGATTATGCCTCCGAGTCCTCGTACTCGGAGCAGTAGATGACTCCCCTCTCTCTCTGATCGGAGAGACCTCACGCCTCTACATACTCTGGACACCGCAAGCGAAGGAAAAAAAAATTAGTAAAAAAAAAAAAATTTCTCATCGTATTTACATCAAAAAAGTGTATATATACGATGCTTCTTCGCCTTGTTAAATCGTATATAGGGTCTTCTGGGCGTATATGCGAGTGGTGAATTCTGTCTAATCGTATATACGCCTGGAAAGGGGTATATACGATGTGAAGAAAATTGCTCGTCGTATATAGGGCTGTGATGGGGTATATACGATTGGTGGATTTCTGGGCTGATCGTATATACGTCTCTCTGGCGTATATGCGAGTGAAGGTGGTCAAACGTATGTATGACCAATTATGTGAAGAAATGGTGATTTTGTAAACAAACAGGGGTATTTTGGTCTTTTCATATGGTGGGTGGGGGGTTTTAGAGGAATGGGTGGGGTCCAAAAAAAAAAAACCCTTGCCAAAATTGTCTATGAACAAATTCATTCCAAAATTTCTTTAATTTTGTTTTTTTTAGCGAAAAGATATTTATTAAAAAAGAAAAAAGGAAGACAAGAGAAAGCCTAAGGGGAGACTAGATCACTACGTTTACAAAATAATACCAAAACAATAATAGGAAACTCTTGATGGTTACAGCGAAAGACTCTCTAAGACAAACCATCCTAGAGACGAAAGAAAGATCTTACAAAAGTCAAATCAAAAAAAGACAAACGCAATATTTTCCTTGGAACGAGTGCTATATCCGTCAATTTTTTGAGCCAATTTCTTTTTCCGCCTAAATTTATTCTTTTGGGACTTGGGATAATTTGAGGTTATCTTCATGCACAACTGTTCCATGGGAATCAATAGCCATAGGATCAACAACATCATCTAACACATCACACCAAAACTTTCCTATCTCATGTCAGGTGCTACCACAATGTTAGAAGTTGCATCAGACTTTGAGGCTTTTAGCGAATCTAGCCTAGGAGTGGGACATTGGGTGGAAGATGAGCCTGTATCCACACTGCAACCACTAACATTTGTTGTCTGTGTGCCAGAGGTACCGTCATATGGAACAAAAGAGTCTTGGAAAAATTGAACAAAATCTGATTCTACATTAGTTTGCATGATCGCTTCTCTAATCACATGGGGTGAAGATTCCCCTTGCTGCCTATTCAAACTTTTAGACACTTCAGTGAATCCCAAATAAGGATTATGATCTAAACTGTCTTGATGATTAAGAGATTCCTTATTCACATCAATTTGAACACGTATAACCTGAGTCTTTGGCTTATGGTTCACATCATTATTAACCTTTGCTTTAGGAACATGTTTAGAAACCCCTGAGACTTTTTGCTCCTTATTATTTTCCCCACTAGAGTGTATCTTTTTATTACAATTGCTAAAGGGACCAATAATCATGCGATTCATACAAAAGGAGGGCAAATTTTCAAACTCTATGCCAACAAAGAAAGCAAAACCCGACCTCTCAACTAGAATTTGATTCTGAGATGTGATTTCAAATCTATATCAATAAGGATACGAACAAAATGACCAAAAGATCTATCGAAAGAGCTTTTACTTGTTGTATCATGATCTAGACTAATTGGTGTGCCAACACTTCTAGCAATTGCAAAAAGAATTTTGGGACGCCAGTATTCTTAAGAAAGACCTATAATCCTAACTCAACATTGTGCACGTATTATAGATGAATGATTAAAATCAGGTTGCCAAACAAACAAACGAAGCAAAACTAGCTTACAATTTGACAAACTTGTGACTGAATTCTTTAATTTTGTTTTGTCATCCAATATTCTATACCAAAAAAAAACTATAATTAACCGAACAACAACTTTTCTTTGGAGGCTAAATTTTTCGCATTATTCTAGACTAGATTGTCAATAATAGCTTTGGAATTCCCAATAAACTCTAAGGTGGTATGATATGTTTTTATGTGTAAGAATAAGGTGCCTAACTATTACTACAAAAAGATCAATCCTCATTCCTAGGTTACAAATATGGCTATAGCTAGAGATCAGCAACCAAAGAAATGACAAATAATGGAACAATTATAGTCATCTCACAAATGCTAGTTCTCCTATCATTTCAACACAACAATTCAATATGTCACATACTTACTTATTCTAGATATATTTTTAAATTGCGTAAGGTTTGAGCCTTATCATGAATGACATCATCCTTAATTTTGAAAGCATAAAAGTAAAATTCTTGCAATAATCCAAAACTCATTTAGAATATATTAAAATTTAATTCTTCATGGCTATATTTACATAGGATATGTATAGCTTTTTTAAGCATTAGTTTGATTTTACCCCTTTTTATACGTCCAATTAGAGGTGAGCATATTGAGATTTCTGAATGGATACGTTTTGTCATAATATTCAAAGGATGGACAATTTTTCTTTGATCGGTCATTTCCATTATAAGAAAAATTACTAATAAAATAAGCCTATGTGATTGCAACCAAAAAAAACTAGGAGATATGGATGAGACTACGTGTTCGCGGTGCGATTTGGTTCGGCTATTAGATAAAAAGTAAATTGAGCCGCAAAGTAAAACTATATGCGGTTTGGTCTGGTTTGATTGACTTTCTAAAAAAAAAACAAACCAAACGAAACCAATTAGTGCGGTTTGGATTGCTTTGATTGATACGGTTTTTTCCAAGACAAAATATAATTTAAATCAGAGTTATAATTAACTAAAATAAAAAATGCTAACATACATCTTAAGAAAAAATATGCTCAAGTATATATAGTATATATAAACTACTCTCTTTTAAGATAGCTACAACTATATATGTTTTTTTGGAAGCAAGATAGCTACAACCATGTTTAAAATAATTTGAATTAAATGTTTTATTGTAAATTTTAAATATATCATAACAATATGGATTGTTTGTAACTGAGTTAAAGAATTAATTGGACTTGGCTTAGTAAGTGAGAGTTGGGTTTTAGTTGGAGTTTGGCTAATAAGTTAAGAAGGAAGGTTGTAAGTCAATAAGCCTTAGTGTTACTTGCGGTTTGGTTTGGTTAATTGGCAAAACAAAAACCGCGGTTCGAACCAAACTGCACGGTTTATTGAAAAAAAACTAAATAGATTTTGCGGTTTGCGGTTATCAGTTTGGGTTGGTTCGGTTTGCGGTTTTCTATTGGATTGGTTCGATTTTGAACAACCCTAGCAACTATAGGGTTGCAAGGTACTCCTCGTCCCAAAATATAAGACCTCAAATTACATATATCTGAACTAAATTTAGTCCAGATACATATACTTTGGGACCTTATATTTTATATTTTATGGATGTAATATTATGCATGACGTACAAAGTTTAACATCAAATCGATGTTCATAATTGAGAGAAGGGTCTGGATTATCGAGCTAAGTGATGGGGAATCAAGTCAAAGATTAGAAAATAGTATTGAAGAAGACTTCAAAGGTATCCAATGATTTTTAGGGTTGCATTATATGAAGCTGTATGTACATCATCTTAGTCTCAATCACACTACTACGGATTGTGAAAAGTTTAGTCTCTATCACATTGATTCCCTTTTCCTCTCAAATGTATCTTTACTTTTTGGTGACCTCTCTCTCTTTTTTCAAACAACAATGTTATATGGACAAAAAAATTTAGACAAAAATAGACAAAAATTAACTTACAACACCAATTAACCAAGTTTTTTAGACTATTAGCCAAGTGATCAATTAACCAAGTTTTTAATCAACGTCTCGAAAACTGTGAAAAAGCAGGTTGGCTAATTGTCTAAAAAACTTGGTTAATTGGTGTTGTAAGTTAGTTTTTGTCTATTTTTGTCTAAATTTTTTTGTCCAGATAACATTTTTGTTTTTCAAATATGTCTTTTATGTATTTTTTTTGCTTCAAGTCTGTCTACATACAAAGTATAATGTGAAGAGAAGAGTTTGTAATATATTTTATAGTAATAATAAAATATTTTTCTTTTAAAAATAATTAATAGTATTCCTTAGTGTTGTTTATAAAAAAGAAAAAAAATTATAAGTTACAAAGTTTTTTTTTTTGACAAAATAAGTTACAAAGTTGGTACGAGAGTTTTAAAGAGTGTTGTTAGTTCTCCTTAAATATAATATATTATCTATATATTCTATGTAACTCTTTAAGATGAACATAACAACTCATATAAAAGCATAACAACTTATTTAAAAAACATACATATAAACATGGACAAACAAATCATATAAAAGCATAACAACTTATTAAATAAAAAACATAAAAGCATATCATGGAAGCAATTTGCCAAATTTTCCATGAAATCCAAAGGATATCAAGCACATATACTAGTTATTGTGAGAAAATTTAATGTTATTTTCGCTACTATATGCTTTATACTGCTGCATTGAAGCAATATCTTAATAATAAAGGTAAATACATACATATACGTACTTACCCAATAATATTAACTCAAATTCTTGGTCAACTTCATTCTAAATTCTCATTCGAATAACAAAATACACTTCTTGACTCATAAAAAAAAAAACCCATGCTAGGGTTATACTTGATCCAAGGATATGCTACAGAATCGAATTTCAGGACTTCAGCTGAAGTTATATATCCAAAGCCTAGCAAATGATTCAGTACTTTGAAACAATTTATGGGGTCTGAAATCAATAAGAAAGCAGAACGTACCAATTATTAAATTAATGCATTAAGAGAAAAATCATATATATTAAAAAATGAGTTGCATGGAAAATTGAATCATAATAGTTATATAATGATTCAGTACTTCAGTTGCATTATTTATAGTAAAAAATAAAACAAAAACTCTGCACCAATATTTGGATTATAAATCTATTCCCTGCGCACATTGTGGTTGTTACTAAAACAAATGAGTTGCCTAAGAAAACTATATATATCCCTTAATTATTAATGAATATATATATATATATATATATATATATATATATATATATATATATATATATAAATAAATATATGAAATTGCAAAAGCATATATAGCATGATCAGATAGATGGCTTTTCAGTGATTCATATGTACGGAGGTCAGACTTATACATATACATATATACACAAAAGAAAAAGACATTCAAGTAATCAGAAAATCAGAAATGTGATATACAAAAATAAAATTGTTTGATGAATAAGACAAAACTTTAAGAAAACAAGAGATTTGGTTCTGTAATACGACAACAGCAGACTAAACTAAGTTTCATTTAACCATAGATTTTGAATCATTTTTCTTTCCCAGATAATTTTACCAAGAAAATCTATTACAATGAATCAAATACTAAAATATCCTATAATTATATATGCGGCTTGTCAATGCTTGCGCCAAATGCCTCTTCTTTTTTTTTCCTTTCTCTTCTTCCTTTATTGTTTCATTTTTTTGTTTTGTTTTTTGCTTCACTTTTTTTCATCTTTTATATTATTTTATTGTATCTTCTTTATTTTTTTTTTCAGTTTTTTTCTACATATTTTTTTCTTCTTTTATATTTTAAGGTTTTACATTTTTTTCGTTTTATATTTTATTGGGTATTTTACAATCTCGAAAATTAATTTCATAACAAAATATGTTAAGTGAGATGCTAAATAAGCAGTGTCTTTGGTATACTTGACGGTGAAATAATAAGTTTGTGACAAAATACGTAGAGTGTGATGCTGAAAGTGTAATTTGGGGTACTTTAGAGTCCCAAAAAAATTTTAGATGTGCAAAAACGCTAAGTTCTCTCTTCAATAACCTATTTGATGAAAACAATTGTGGTAAAATGCATAAAGTGTGATGCTATACATTGTGTTTTGGGGTATTTTAGGATCCAAATTTTTTTTTAGATGTCCAAATTGGTGTTTTATTCTCTATTTTAATAATTTCGCACAAACGAATATTAGAAACATACTTAAATTAGTGTTTAGTTTCAAATCAAACTTGGCACGATATCTATGTACATATTACACTTTCTAATTATGTTGTCTTCTTTTCTCTTTAATTATGAGTTAAGTTTTTATATTCCAGATGAATATAGATAACATTATTAAAAAAAAATTAAAATTTTTCTTCTTATTATTTATGGATGTTCAATTCCAATGTCTGTGTTAAAGTTTATTTTTAATTTTATAATACTGTTATTTAATTTATTTATTTTTGTGGGAACTTAGGTCTCATTTACGATTTAATTTTTTTTTGTGGGGACTTAGGTCTCATTTACGATAGAGCTCCACATCATTTTCTTTCAACTCAGATTTGTACTTTTATTTTAATAGTGGATTTTATTCAATCCTACATGATGTATTCATGTACTCCCTCCTGACTTAATTATATGTAAAAATAAATACTTTTACACATAATAACAATTAATAATAGTTTTGTAAAAAAAAACAATTAAGAATAGTAGTTTTATATGCATTTAATTTTCTTAGATTCATGGAAAAAATAAATAGATTTATTAAGTTATCCTTAATTAATATTCACTTTATCACAATATTAATGAATTAATTTAATGTATTTACATCCATATGGATACTTGCTCATCCCGTGCATCGCACGGGAAAATGAGGCTAGTTCTTATATAATTTTATATCATTCTAGTAATAATATTATAATATTATTTGTGGAAGGCACAATAAGGTAGTGCGGATACCAAAAGAAGTAAGATTGTGTAGAAAAGCAAAGATGTATATAAGCAAAATAAATTATATCTAATTATAATTAAGCAGAAACCAAAAAAAATTATGAAATGTAGAAAACATGTCATGTGAGAGAAACAAACATAAAATTGGTGAAAGAGGATTAGTTAGTCCCCACTGTATGTTCATTCAATCTTATGTTAAAAGCAAGAAAATAAACTAAAGAAAAGCATTTACTGTTACTAACAAAAATCATAACAAGTATAACTACATGTAATATATATATATATATATATATATATATATATATATATATATTTAATTTATTTAGGGTTACGATTTTGAAGTTCATACTAGGGTTTTATATGAAATAAATATATATATGATGCATACTAGATATAAAAATGTATCATATTTTGCTTTAAAATGAACTGTACTATGTGCTAAAGAAATTGATGAATTTTCTCTTCTAACTGAAGAAAATTCAACCATTAAACACTTATTATAATGTTCACAAACTAGTTTATCAATCATGTCCTTATTATGCACATAATAATAATGTCAATAATGGTATAATTTTTTTTCTCATCTTAACTAAAAAAATTAAGCAGCAAACTCTATAACAGTAAGTAAGGAAAATTTACCATATGATCTTGAAGAAGCCAATAAGAGGGAGAAAACATATAAATTTCACTGCAAAGGTAAATTTGAGGAATCTCCATTATGTTTGATGATTCTCTTCTTCTTTTTCTTCTTATAAGGGATTCCTCTTGCCTTAGATTGAGAGTCTCTCACTTCCCTTAAATAAATTCTAATTGAGCCACTAGCAAAAGGATTAGTCTCAGGTAATCCTCCATTTTCTTCATAAGCAGCTCTTAATCTTCCTATGAGTGCATCAAGTGATCCCCAAGCTTGTTTTAAAGGACAAGTACATGGTCCAGGTGGATCAACTTGTCCAAAAAACAAACAACCTTGTAAGTGCACTTTTGTTTTTCCAAATTGATCTAAGTATCTAAGAAATTCATGGACATGATTTGAATTACACTGAGAAAGTGCAACTGGTGGCCTTTGATTCCTTAAGTATTGTCCAAAAGTGTTCCAATCTCTTCTCTTTTGTGACTCATATCTACTCAATGCAAGAATCGCATTCACACGAGCCTGAGCTTGATTGTTACCATCACCACCAACACCGCCACCAGCACCACCGACGCTAATTGTTGAAGGAGAAGATCTTGATGATGATCCTTCTACTATGTCTTTTCCTTTGGTGGACATATTTGCTACTCATAAATCATATAGTATTTCTTTATTATGAAAGAGAAGGTCTTTTTTTAAGTGGAGTGATAGGTAATGAGGAAGAGAAGACAATAGAATAGAAGTGGAAGAAATTTAATAAAAATTAGTAAGAAATTGGGGTATCACATCAAAGGGCTATAGTGAGGAGACATGATATGGGACCAATGAAAATGCTTTAGCCTTTCGTTTTTTTCCTTGCCTACATTATTTCTTGCTTTAATTGTAGTACTATTAGTATAAATCATACTTTAATTTTTTTCCTCATATTTTTTTATCATTGTGCTTCCATCATCCAAGCAATTATTATTGTGTGATTTAGAGTAATTATTAGCACTATGGCTAATAATGCTCTTGTGACTATTTCATAGCAGTCTAGAATTTAGAGTCTTGTTTGCCACGTATATTAATGGGTTCCTTAACCTATTCTAAAACTTTTTTTTTTGACATGGTAGATAGTATGGTATCACATCTTTTTCACTTGGTCACGGATCACACAACTTTTCAAATCATATTACCTTTACATTATGCAATTTTACTAAAAAGGAAATTAAATTGATGGGGAAGCTGGTTTGCAAAATTTGCAATTCTAAACAAAATGTGCTTTGTGATTGGCTTATGCATTGTTTGTTGGGTTTAATATTGGTATGCATGGAAGGTAAATTTTTTATTCTACCAACTAATTAAAAATTATGGTATAAGTGTCTTTTAAAGTAGTTAGAATAAAGTCAATATTATTTGTATATAACGTATTATTTTGTAATTGACCGATATCGTAAAAATTTCATACCCATTAATGGCGTGGAATCTGTGGATATAAACTAAATTCTTGTTTATCAACAAGGGTTGGTCCAAACAGTAGCTAAGTTCGAATCCCCCACTTAAAGGTCTCGGGTTTGAATCTTGAGTGGAAAAACTTTATAAGGAGGGCAAATATTCTATTTTCTGGGTTTGGAAAAGCGCGAATTTTCAAGAAAGGAAATCTTATGATATGTTAGGAATCTCTTATGATAATCATCCGCGTGTAATGCCCGGAAGTCGGATAGGATGGCCTTTGCGTAAAGATTATATTGCCCCCAATTTTTATGAAATATAAGATGCTCACTAAATGATAAAAAAAAAAAAAGAAGGTAATCCGACCGGCAGAGCCAAGTATACACAGGGCCAGACATGTTTTTTGGCGTAGATTAGTCACCAACAAAGACAGTAGATACCGCACACCAATAACACAGTAAAAAAAATTTAAATCCTTGTTTATTATGTTAGAGATCCATCTTATGTAAAGTGTTTTTTACACTTTATATTATGTGGTATAACCATCGTTACCTATGAATTTCAACTTTTTTCCTTCCTATTTGTGGTCACGTGGGTTTTATGAAGTTAACTTGTGTCTTCTTCAACATATTCATTTTCTTAACATGATTAAAGACAAGTCATGAATTTTTTTTTGACAAAAGACAAGTCATGAAAAAATTCCTTATAGTTTCATAAAGTGCCGAAATTATGATCAACATATGTAAACATTTTTTCTAACAAAAAAATCCGAATATTACATGTAGTCCACACTACAATTTTTTTTTTTTACTTTCACTCATAGACAATAACTGCAGGGACAATAGATGAGTTAGCAGGGGGTAGCTATAAATATTAAAATCGTTCTAACAAATATATATATATATATATATATATATATATATATATATATATATATATATATATATATATATATATATATATATATATATATATATATATATACACACACACACACACAAAATATCATCTCGTGAAACCGACAATTAAAAATATATAATTGGTACTCGTTTCAGATCGAGTTAGGCCCAATTCACATGAGAAACAAATTTTAACACAAAGATCGGGTCTATCCGGCAGCACCGACTCACCGCGGAAGAGACATAGATCAACGGCCCAAATCGGCCCTGCGACTCAAATTCAACCAAGGCTAAGGGTGGCCCCTTCCCGTGTTTATATATACAGGAGCACCCACTGAACTCAGGTATGCCTCATTCATTTGTACCTCCTCTTGACTTCTGATTGCTGACTTTGGCATCAAAGTGTCTGCAGGTGCCACTCCCTTGCTGGTCTCATCCTCGGGAGACGACTTTAGAATTTACCATAAAATACTTTTGTATTTGTTCGTGATACTTTTTTTCATACCCATGAGTATTTTTCTAAGTTTAAAATATATGATATTGTTGAGTAAGTGATGTTTAGATTGATGGTTAATGGATAAGTCAAGTTTATTAAGTTTATCTTTATTGAGCCAATAACCTTGTTAGGAAGTATATCTATCTTCCATTAATTATTATTCATCCCTTTTATTTATCTAGTATCTATTTAATGTTACTATACTAATACTATTTTTTTTTAGCATTCTATAGTCTAATACTATTATTAAACTAGTTCAAATAATAGGGGCTTGAGCAATGGGAGCATTACACCTCCTCCATCCCCGAATAATCACACTAAATATCAAATATCTCAGATTTGGTAAAAGTAAATATGATATGTACCTGCAATCACTCTATATCTCCATCAATGGCAGACCTAGGCTTTAGTGAGGGGGATCACTTGAAGCCCCTAAAAAAATTATTCATTTATCTCTTGTATAATTTTTTTTTATCCATTTATCCCTCATATAAAACTATTTTGAACTCTCTGAAATTAACATTTTGCATTAGGATCCCTAATTTTGCACCCAAATACTTTACACAAACAGATCACTAAGCCAATTATGAGTTGCATAGTTCATTTATTTGAATATATTAAAATTATTTTTAATTATATTTTTAGCGATTCATATTTTTAAAATTTTTGAACCCCCTGACTCCGAGCCCTGAGTCTGCCACTGCTCTCCAGTCTCCATTATGCATAAGGTATAACAACACAATTTGTTTGTTGGTAAATATTTTATCTACCACCCAAGTACTATTACCCACCATTTTTTTTACTGTTTGCCCATGATTTTTCCGACTGTCACTAAAAACGTCTTTAAGAATAAGTCTTTAATTTTTTATCATAGTTCAAGAAATTATCTTTTATAAGAAAAATATTATCGATAAGAAGTACAAGGGGTATGTTAACCCTTACAATAACGAGATTAACTTATAGTTTTAGATAAAATGGATTATACCATTAGTAGGGGTAAACCCTATTTCCTTCCATTTTTTTTCCCGATAATTCAGAGATTTTATTAGAAGAACCTAGCACAAGCATCAAGCAAGGCTTGGAGAAGATAGCCAAAGCCGAGATACACCAACTCAATCAAGTAATATCTCGCGAAATACCCAATGGCCAAAGCCAAAATACGTTAGCACAATTAAGTCAACACCCGCTACAAAACACCCAAAAAGGGCACCAACCAAAGATACCCCTAGCCTTACACCAAGATACAAAACACTAAAGCTAACATCGCATGCACTACAAATGCATCTAGTAGATGGGCAAATGCTTTTTTTTATCCATGGCGCGCTTTTGAGCGCGCTCAAGGGTGGCGCTCAAGATTCACTCCAACAATGGGTAGCGCTTCCTAAAAACGCCACCCATTGCAAAACACGCCCTCCCTAATACTTAGCGCTTTTTAAAAAGCGCTGAATATATCATAAGCGCCCTCCCTAATACTTAGCGCTTTTTAAAAAGCGCTACCAATATATCCAAAGCGCCCTCCCAGATACTTAGCGCTTTTTAAAAAGCGCTAATATTACCCTTTATACCTAGCGCTTTATTAAAAGCGCTGAGTATTGCCTATTTGTGTTATTAAATACCCAAATACTTTATTAAAAGCGCTGAGTATTGCCTATTTGTGTTACTAAATACCCAAATAGCTTCATCAAAAGCTACTAATATTGTCTAAATTTTTTTTTTAATTTTTTCTGCTTTTGTGTGTTTTCCTTTTATATTTACAAATTACCTGCATGTACCAATCCAATCCAATACATAATGTAATCAATTTGCTAAGAGGAACACAAATTACATATAATGTAAACAAATTACATAAGAGGAACCAAAACAAAATAGCTAAGAAGTTTCATTATCTAATTCATATGTATCCAAAACAAGCTATCAAGTTACAATATTATGAACCAAAAACTAGCTAGGCTAACTTATATGTATCCAAATGAAACTTTAAAAAAAACGGGAGAGATGACTGCACCATTCTCCCCTAAGCTCAAAGAATCATTCCAACAGAGTATGTGTTGCTTTGACAATCGCTAAAATACTGAAATTATATAAATAAATAAAATTAGAATTGAAATGGTTAAATATTGGAAAGAACCACTATTAAATCGAAATCATATAAAAATATATTATAAGTAGATACCTTGTTCGATAGTCGCTTTTCTTTAGGGTAATAATATCCTTCATATATTGCATGACGTAATACCCACAATCAATGTTATTCAATTGTTTAGGACACTACAAAACATAATTAGATTAGTTAATTGTTAAATTGAGTTGAATATAGTTTTTTGACAAAATAATGTAATGTATAAGTTAGAAACTTACAACTATTGGTAACCATTTGACCGTTAATTTATCCACTCCCCAATATGTCCTTAAACCGCTGAATAGAATGTCATATAACTATATTAATAACAATATATACATATATAAGTAAAAGTAAGAAATGCAGAATGACACAAAATAAACACACCTGTTAAAAAGCTCCACAAACTCCATGTGGTTTTTGTAATGATTTTGAAGTGAGTCAAGGTAATACACGGTTTTTTTCCTAGGATTAATTGCATACAAAACCCAATGTCTCCTACAAAAAAAAATTAGGAATAAGTAATTGACTACTATTAAAAAAATGCATGTTATATAAGAAATAATGAGTAAAAATTCTTACCTTAGATTAACCGGTGCTAGAAGTAAGACATCATCATCACTTCTATTTTGAGCTTCAATGAAGCGGTCATTGACATAAGTTTGAACAGCAGCCTGGTTTTGTTCAACAAGTGATTCATAATTTGGCAGGCTGGGATTCACTTGATGAAAGGTTGTACTTTCCGACACAAGAACAAATATCTATGTGTCTGCTCTAAAGGACCACAATGTCCTCGCATAAGTACCTACATTTAGATATATATATATATATATATATATATATATATATATAAATTAAATTAACGATATAATAAAATTAAATCGACAATGTCAAATAATAAATTACATAGTACCCGACATATATATTCATAACCATACCATTGCCTCATCCGCATCACATACAAAGACGGATATCCTCACGTCCGACTATATGAGGCAAGCCACCCAAAAATTTCTTCATCAAAATTTATGATAAGCAATTTGTCTTTCATCATGTATTTCTCGACGCTGGCGGCCTCACCAATCTTCATATAAGCTTCAATGGAAGAGGAAGAGGCGGGCCGAGACACAATTGGAGAAGGGGGTGGGATGAGTCACTCATGAGAAGAGGAGGGCTGATCACCACTTTTGGAGGAGAGGCAGTGTGAAACTTCTACATAAGGGGTGGATCGAGACACTTTTGTAGTAGGGCATGCACACCGACCTTTCGCATCGCACCCGTGATAGATTGCCGTATGGCCGGAAAGTCATTAATTGTGCCAAAAATCATAGCCCTCAAGTTGAAACTTTCTTCTCTCAACCCATCATACACCTCTACTCCATTCTCCCACATTAGCTTCAAGTCTTCAATTAAAGGAGCCAAGTATACATCAATATCATTTCCCGCTGTTTTGGGCCTAAAATTAACAAAGACAACATCATATATTTGCGCTTTCATGCAAAGCCATGGAGGTAAGTTATAAATCGCTAATATCACGCCATGTACTCGTGGGAGCTACTCAATACCGTATGCGGGTTAAAACCATCGGCAGACAATGCAAGTCGAGGTTTCTTGGATCCAACCCAAATCGTGATAATCAATATCAAATTTTTTCCATTGCGGAGAATCTGCCGTGTCGAACATGCCATCTTTAATCCTTTCATCCTCATGCCATGTCAAGTGTTTTGCATCTTCCGAACTACGGTACATACGCCTAAATCGAGGAATTATGGGAAAATACCACAACACCTTTTCTCGAGCGTAATCTTTCTTTTATACCGCGATGCATTACATTTAGGACACGACTTTAAAAATGCATGTTCATTCCGAAATAGAATGCAATCATCGGGACAAGCGTGTATCTTCTCATAGTTCAAGCCAATGGACCCTAACATTTGTTTTGCATCATACGTCCGAGAAGGGAGCACATTATCCTTCGCAACATTTCTTTCAATAGTGTGAGTAATTCAAGAAAGCTCTTATCCGTCCATCCGTGGCAAGTTTTCAAGTTATACAACTTTATCACAAATGCAATAATTTTGTGAATTCAAGATAACCTCATACAACGGCGTCTCGCATCCGTTATCAACTTCTCAAACATTTGAGGACGGCCATTAAGATCGCCTTCAAAAGCCTTTGCCATCTCTTCAAATTCATCCCCAACAAACGTAGGTATTTCTGTCAACCGGTGCACATCTCTCAAGACTATTATCCATATTCAAGATTCAACTCTTTCCTCACCATGCATTGTCCAACAAGTGTAAGTTTGATCAATTCCATTACCCTTTAAATGTCCCCCCAACTCGTCTGCATTAACTGATTTTACATAGCAACAACGTAAACAAGGACATATCATATTACTAGATCTCCCTAAACGTTGAACAACACAGTTCACAAAATAATCCACTCCATCTCTATATTCCTTGGACAGATTTATCAAGCGGACATCCACTTTCTATCCATAATGTCCCAATATCTATAATAAATTCGGATAAGAGAATTTACAATTTTATTGAAGCTAAGACATTCAATCAACTAGCTAGCTAGTTTCAACTAAACAAATCAAAGACTTTGATGTCTTCTATATAGTCATTAATTCTTCATAGAAAATAAACAAAAGAACAAAAAAAGTACCTGAACAAGTGGAAGCAACACTGACAAATATCCAACCAGCTGTGAACAACGATCGCGAAGCTCCGACAAAAAAAACTCCCAAAACCTAACAAACAATTTGCATATTCGATTTAGGCATATTTGATTTTACTAATATAGATGACACACACTTTGCTTAAAAAACTCTATCATTTGAGAATCAAAATCTCAACAAAACCAAGCAACAAACACATATCAACTAATTTCTCTCCTATCAAACACATTCAACTAATTTTACACATATCAAACACATACAAATACATTCAACATATTCCTCTCTTATCAAATATTTTTTTTCACACATTCAACATATTCCAATCAAACTACATATTCATCTCCAACCTAACAAAAACCTAAAAACAAAAAAAAAAAAATAGAGAACTAACCTTTGAGAGAAGATGAGGACAAGCAATGAGGACTATGGGTGCTAGAGAGGATCGAGACAAGCAATGTGGGTTTGGGGTTATCAGTGGGTCTGGGGGTTTGTGGGTTTGGGGGTTATTGTGGGTTTATGGGTTCAGGGTTTGGGGGTTTGTGGGTGGTGCTAGAGAGAACGAGAATGAGGGAAAGTTGAGAGAGGAAGAGCTAATGAGAGTGAGGGAGAGAAGAGAACCACCGTGAGAGAGAGACGTGAACGAGAGAGAGAGGGTTTGTGGGTTTTTGGGTGTGGAGAAGAGAGAACCGTGAGAGAGAGAACGACGCAGAGAGAGAGAGAGAGAGAAGCGCGAAAGGAAATGAAAAAGAGAGAAAAACGAACGGGCAAAAAAAAAGCACTCATTGCTTTTTAAAGAAACGCCGAGTATATGGTGAGAACGCTGTGTTATGGGCAACGCTTGTGTAAAAACGCCGAGTATTGCTTGAGAACGCGCGGTGTTATGGGCAGCGCGCTTGTGTAAAAACGCTGAGTATTGCCTCGAGAACGCGCGTGTTATGCGCAGCTGCTTGGAGAGAAACGCTGAGTATTGCCCGAGAACGCTGCAGTTGTATGGGCGCTGGCTTGCGTAAAAACGCCGAGTATTGCCTCGAGAACGCGTGTGTTATGCGCAATGCGCTTGGAGAGAAACGCTGAGTATATGGTAAGAACGCATGTGTTATGCGTAGCGTTTTTAAAGAAACGCTGGGTAAGGCTCACGCGTTCTACGCGATGAGCAGCGTTTTTTTAAAAACGCTGGTTATATGGGCGCCTTTTTTAAGCAAATCTGGCGTAGTGATGACCACAAAAACACCTAAACATATGTACTCCAACACCATAGATAACCCAACACAAACACTGAAAACTAGAAAAAGGAAAACTCCTAGAACAATGCCAAGAAACGACCAAAAAGCCCATGCGCAACTCTACGAGGATCACACCCAAAGCCAGAGATCTAAACCACGTCTCAAAACATGTTCAAACCATAATATAGCAAAGCTCCTCTCTATGTGACACAATGCAATTGAGCAGTGATAACTCCTTCGAAAGATAGGTTATAAACTGCACTCCCTTTGTTAGAAACGATGAACCATCTCACACGGTATCTCTGAAGTCACACATTTACCTCAACTGCTTCTTAACAGCCCTAGCGAAAGCTCCACACCTCAACACGTACCCTTCCAAAAAAGAAGAAGAAAGCATACACACTCAAGCCATCAGAGCACCAAAACACTTTTAATAAGCAATGTGAGCACTAAAGAGAGGCTCCACCATAGCACCAAACAACCAAAACAGCTTGAGAAAACCAGCAAAACAAAAGGCATCACCAAAAACTAAATCTTGACCCATCATCCGTATAATCCATCCCTACAATATCAATTTTAAGGAAGAAACAAAATGATTAAAATTTGCTACCCTTCTCTGATAGATTATTTTATACCCAAGCATCCAAAGAGACCAATTACAATTGTCGATGCAACTAATAGTAGGAGACTTTTTTTTAACCAAACAATAGTGAGAGACTTGTAAAAATAAGTATTTAAGCCAAAATTGGGAGCCAATTTCATTTTGTCTATCTTTTATTTAAGTCCGCAATTCAACTCTTTTTTTTTCAATTAGGTATTTCCTTTCCTATTGGAATGCCCTAGTTCACAAAATCGAAAGAGGAACCGTACAAATTGCAAGATCTCAATTTATAAACCCTACAACAATCTCGAGTTTGGGCTCTATGGATTCATAGAAATAATATCATTTTTAGGGAGGGTCTTCCACAAGTAGATAAAGTTGTTCAAATGACTAAACTAATGTCTTGGGGTTGGTTCTCTTGTAAAGTAGACACCAATCCACACTTTACTTCCGAGACTTGGTGTAGTGGCCCGTTGAGCAGCTTAGGCTTTGATGTAACTGTTTGAGACCTATTATGGTGTAGTGGCCCGTACGTTGAGCAGCTTAGGCTTTAATATAATTTTGACTTATAAAAAAAAACAACAATTTCGAGTAGGTAACCCAGTAGTTGAGTTAAGAGAAACTAAAGGAGTGCAATTAGAGGTTCCAAGTTCAAACTCGAGAAACTAACATTTTCCCTCCCTTTAACTATACTAACCATTAACATTTGCCTATAAAAAAAATCCTACAATAAAATATTATTATTAATTACTAGTTAGATAGACTCCACGACTTCAAATTATTTGGTTTTGACTCTAGCAAGAGAGAAGATGCGGACAGACACAACATTTTTAACTTACTTAGCAGCCCCAAAAGAAACTATTCTTCAAAATATAGATAGATTATAGTAATAAGCTATATAGCTAGCCATCATTAATTAATTAAAAATCTTAGTGAAAGTGAAGAATTTTCAATACCCACTAACATTGCTGGAGACTAATCCAATATCCTAATAAAAAACACTATTTATAATTGCATGCAGCATCACCAAATTGTCTGTTCATGTGTCTTGAGAATGGAACTTTATTGGTACATGAATTGTCACACATCACAGGGCACTATCACATAAAATTGCCAATTCACCAATCTAACAAAATCTCCTAAATACTAAATAGTATCCGTAACATTGGATATTGATGTGGATGGAGCTTTTGTTGTTTTTCTTTCTTTCCCTCAGGTTTCTGGCATCTTTTCCTATACTTGGACTTTTCATGGAAACGTGTAAACCAAACCATAGCACTTTGGAAATACACTTTTATGACTTGTTTCCATTATTCTAGCAACAAGTCAAATGGTCCAACGTCTAATATACTAGTGTACTACACATACAACGTCCTTGCTTGTAATGAGGAACCTTCATATATTCTGTTGATAATCAAATAACTAAATAGTAATTAGTGAAGAAATGTAGGGAGCTTATAGATTAATTTGTTTTAATTGCACAATTAAGAGAACCTCTTGGGAGAGGTTTCACAATTTGGGATTGTTTAGATGATTTATTTAAGCTTAATTATCTACTAAGTATTAATATAAGTATTTATGAGATTGTTTGGAAGAGTTTATGGAAATTGCATGATGATATGCTCATGTTCTCTTAGATAACTTATTATTACAATAGAGTGAACTAGCCTGAGTTTTGAAAGACCAGAGTTTGACCTACTTTAAAAATATTATGTCCGACCTATTCCCTGCCATAAGCACATTTTTAAGTCTTAGCCCCACCTTTTTGGAAGTTTAGTAAGGTTTGTAAGTTTGTTTAAAAGTCTATTTCACTACTTTCTTTTATGAAAGTTTACATTACTCAAATGATGTAGACTTTTTGTAGATAGAGTGCAAGCTAATATGTTAATGCGATTAAGTTCTATTTTGAGATATAACATTACATTTAAGAGAATTATATTTATATGTAATCTAAAAAAAAGAATTATATTTATATGACATTCTATTTAAATTCTCCTTTATAATATATGTCAAAATTTGATGTTGGTCAATATATTTAAATTACAAAAGAGTTAGCAAATTTATGATAAACATATTATTTATATTTACTTAACTAGGATGATCTCACGCCTAAAAGGCTTCCACAACTCAGAACTTGGTCTTTTTAGTTAAAGAAACTTCTAAAAAGCTTTGGCCTTATCTATTTTAAATAAAAATGTCCGGTCTACCCGCGTTGTCGTAAGCTAAGTCATATGCTCATATCGATCGGGCGTGTCTAGTCTATTCCCTCACCACTATGTCACATCATTTTTAAGCAACACACTTTATTTTTACTCTAATATGTAAACTTTTAAGAACCCAAACTAGTAGGATACCCGCATACACACGAAAGGTCAGCCATGTTCTTTTTATGAATGAAATTAGATTTAAGCATTTAAATAGTCCGAGCTATTTTTAATGCTCAGACTATTTAAATACTAAAAAGGAGTTTCAAATAAAAAAATAGATAAATATTAAAATTTTAAAACTGTAAAAGTATAATTTAAAAACAATTGTGCATTTATCCCGTGTTTATATATATATATATATATATATATATATATAGAGAGAGAGAGAGAGAGAGAGAGAGAGAGAGAGAGAGAGAGAGAGAGAGAGAGAGAGAGAGAGAGAGAGAGAGAGAGAGAGAGAGAGAGAGAGAGAGAGAGAGAGAGAGAGAGAGAGAGAGAGAGAGAGAGAGAGAGAGAGAGAGAGAGAGAGAGAGAGTGGGGATCAACTTACTCCAAGAGTAACTCTTGTAAAGTTACTGCATTTAATATCTCTTTGTAGACATCAAATCTTACCGATCCAACCGTTGAATAGTTTCATATTATCATGATGATCATGCATACCAAAAACTATTGAAATTGAATATCTGTAGCTATAGAATCTTATAGTTTTACTTGTATTTTTAAAATCATAATATACGTTGAATTGAACTTATTTGATCAAGGTATCAAACTTTTTAAATAATTTTATAAGAATTTGCATATTTGATCTACTCAATTAAAACTATGAACTCAACGGTTGGATCGGCAAAGTATAAAATGTGTGAAGAGATATTAAGTGGAGTAACTTTTACAAGAGTTACCCTTGGAGTAAGTTGATCCCCACTTTTATATATATATATATATATATATATATATATATATATATATATATATATATATATATATCATTGCAGTTATCCCCTTATTTTATATGTATCAGTGCAGTTATCTCATAGTTTCAATTGATTATTTGAGTTGATTAGTGTAACACCCTGGGCGCTTTTCTTTCTTAGTAGGAACCCACAAGTGTAACACCCTAATATTTTTAAACAATAGAAATACCAAAATGCACCTAATGGCATACATCAGAGTACACAAATTCCTGTTTCAGATATTGAACTGACCAAAAACTCCTGAATCCTAATCAAAGAGTCATAAACATAATATAGTCCAGAGTTCAATATCCCAAAACAAGACAATAGCGGTAACGGTTTATACAACTTAGCATATTTGCAAGTTACATAATCCAATTACAGGGAAAAGTAAAATATAGATAGAGACATAATGTCTTCATCCACTCCATAGTCACGCCACCTACTCGTGCCGCATCACATTGCGTTTTCCCTGCTTATCTGTAAAACAACAACATATGATAGGTGAGATAACATATCTCAGTGAGTCTTACCGTGACCCCTTACCTATCACTCGGTCCATTTATAAATCATATTTCCTTTCAAAAAGTTCATTTTTGACGCACCCAATTCTTCACCGAATTGGTCAATAGCATTGAGAGTTTCCTCTCAACCTAAGTACGCCCATTTATAAAACCACAATTAGTAATTCAGAAAGAATCACCATATTAATCAATCACTTGTGACATGTCACCAACAACCTAAAGAAGCTCGAGTGACAAAATCACAATATACACATTTTAAAGTTTTAGCACATCACCAACTCTGCAAGCTAGAGTGAACCCCACATAGCTAATAGGAGCGCAAATCCTAAGAGCAACATAAATATATGGAACGGGGCCTAGGTCAAGGGCTCATGACTTCCCTCACCTAGCATGCTAACAAAAACAGGGTCGTCACCCCGACTCAATATATTTTATATACATCATACCCGCATTGGGCCGTCTCCTATACTCGATATAATTCATATACCAAAACATAATCGAATCCATGACAACTAATAATATCATATGGTCACCACTATGAACCTACATAATTAGTTCAAACACAATTTTGTTCATAAAACGTTGGTTCCCACACGTGATCTAAGTTTAGGGTTTTTCGAAAGATTTATAACTTCACACATTTTATTAAAATTGGTTCAATCACACTCAAAATCATGGCATAACAGTCATAAATACTTGGAAGAGGGTTGAGGAAGGAATTAGGAGAGGTTTGGAATCGAACGGAACCACGAAAACGAGATTTGGCTTAAAATGAGACTTTGTCAACCCGAGAGAAACACTGGCACCCGTGTTTTCCCCTTGCACACAGAAATACCAATTTTGCTCGTTTTCTCATTTCCGTTAATCCGTCCGCGTCCAATCCATTATCCAATTCAGTCCCCAACCTATAAACAGTCATCACACATAATATTTCAGTCCAAACAATTCACATATCAATATATACATCAATATATAGTTTAACCAATAAGTCATAGAACGTATAGTTTTCGAAAACGGTTTTCGACTAGTAAAATTTTCGAAACTCAACGGAACGAAATGAAACGAACGACATAATCAATCATTCATAACACAAAACCCCTAAACGTGAGTAAAACTCACCTTCTCGTGATGAAAATCACGAACCACCGAGACGTTCCGAAGCTCACGATCCCAAACTTCACAAACTCGCTCCTAACTCGTCCAACCGCTTCAAAACCGAAAACCAAGCTACTCAAATACTCCAAAACAGAATTCCAGCAGCTCCTAATTCCTCCCATTTTCACTTGTAATCAAAATGTATCCTAAAATAATTCCTAAGCTAAGTTACCAAGCTGACATGCAAGCTTCTAGTCTTGTTCTCCAAACCCCAAAACGTGACATACGCCTTAAATGAGAGAGGATGAGAGTGGAATGAAATTGTTTCTGGTTTGTGTAACGCCCCAAAATAATTTAATAAATTATTTAATTAAGTTATTAAAGGCTTGCAACATTTATTTAAGTCAAATAATTAATTTAGAGTTTTATTTTATTTAGGAGATGTTATAGTGATTAGTTATATTAAAAATAGAGTATTTAATATAACTAAGAGGTGTTGGGTAGTAAATAAGGGAGTGGGGAATTAGTTAAAATAAGGAGTGGTTGAAGTAGCTAGGGGGTGTAAATAAGGGGCCCAAGCCCACTAAATAGGCCCAAATTCAAGAGTTAAACTAGGGGTAGGGTTTTGGTTCCTGTTCCGGAGTGGGCTCAAGGCCCAGTACAGTTTAATAGGCCCAACACGGCCCAACTTGGCGTGCTCCACAAGATATGGCCAGAGCGCCTGTGCCACTATAAAAGCAGCACAAATCCCGAGAATCAGGTACGATCAATTGGCGACCACAGTGGGAGGCCCGAGCGCTATCCTACTTCAACTATGGCTACACGCGGAAGACCGTCCCAGACATCATTACAACCATGCTTGTTGAGCGACCTAAGATGTTGGACGACCTAAAGTGGGCGACCTAAAGAGCATGGACAATCCCAAGACGCCTAAACAAAGCGCAAACGGCTTTTTAGGAATCTCGCCTTTAGTCTGCAGTGCCATAACGCTGGCCATGTTGACCCGATTGAAACATACGAATATGCGTTGGAAAGCTGAGAAGCAGAGCTACAGCTTTCATGTTGAAGTCAAAATCAGATTCGGGAGTCTTCCACCCGTTTCTGCTCGCCCAAAGTGGGGCGCCCAAAAGCTGGTCGCCCGTGAGCGACCCAAAAGGTCTGTCCAGTACGGAGACCATAACTTCGCTCACGCTCATCCGATGTGAGCGCAGTGAGAATGCGCTGGAAAGCCGAGAAGTAGATCTACAGCTTTCATGTTGAAGTCAAAATCAGATTCGGGCGTCTTCCACCCGTTTCTGCTCGCCCAAAGTGGGGCGCCCAAAAGCTGGTCGCCCGTGAGCGACCCAAAAGGTCTGTCCAGTACGGAAACCATAACTTCGTTCACGTTCATCCGATGGGAGCGCGTGTGAGAATGCGCGCTGGAAAGCCGAGAAGTAGATCTACAGCTTTCATGTTGAAGTTAAAATCCACCCGGGCGTCTTCCACCCGTTTCTGCTCGCCCAAAGTGGGGCGTCCAAAAGTCGGTCGCCCGTGAGCGACCCAAAAGGTCCGTCCAAGACGGAGACCATAGCTTCGCCCACGCTCATCCGATGGGGCGTGTGAGCATGCGTTGGAAAGCTGAGAAGCAGCGCTACAGCTTTCATGTTAAACTCCAAGTTATATTCAGATGTTCTACACCCCTTTCGGTCATCCAAGTAGGGCGCCCGCCCTACAAACGAAGAACGTAGGCCCCGAGCGCCTACAACGAGCGCCACCGAAGTCGGCCCAATCGAGCGCCATCGAAATGGCCCAAGGGTCAGAAGAACCCACCAACAAGTGTAGGCCCCGAGCGGTTCACAATCGAGCGCCATCGAAATGGCCCAAGGGTCGGCGACCCACAAATGCAGTAGGCCCCCAGCGGTCTACAATCGAGCGCCATCGAAATGGCCCAAGGGGTCGGCGACCCACCAACAAGTGTAGGCCCCGAGCGGTCTACAATCGAGCGCCATCGAATGGCCCAAGGGCCGGAAGGACCCACAAATGCAGTAGGCCCCGAGCGGCTCTACAATCGAGTGCCCTCGAATGGCCCAAAGGTCGGCGACCCACAAACAGAGTAGGCCCCGAGCGGTTACATCGAGTGCCACCGAAGTTGGCACAACCATCGCTGTCATCGAATGACCGAGGTCGAGCAATGACCCAATAACGAGCATTGATCGCCAACACGGCGGAAGAGACCGACTACAACGACCACATGCACTCGCGGCGCGCGACCACACCTCTGGCAGCGGGCAACGCCCACACCTCGACAAAGCTGGCAAACGACCACCCGCCGACTTAGCGTGGTAGCAACCACACACTTCAAGAGATGGAGACCGATTGCGCAATGCAACCCGCCGCTTACAACACGACACGGGCAGCGATTCAAGCCTCAACTCGACACGCCGCGACGACCAGGCTCGGGGGCAATCGCTCCGAGTGGGCTCAAGGCCCAAGATGCAGCTTTAATAGGCCCAACACGCCCAACTTGGCGTGCTCCACAAGATATGGCCAGAGCGCTGTGCCACTATAAAAGCAAAGACAAATCCCGAAATCCCGATCGGAAGAAAGAAAACAAAAAAAAAAGAGGAGAGGAGAGGTCGAAAGTCGCACAGCAGCCATAGGGGGAGGGAGGAAGAGGAGCATTTCTTCATTTCTTGATTGGGTAAAGCTACTGTGTTACGTTTATAGGGGGGGTTCTGGTGCTCTCAAGGTGTTTGATAAAAATCCCCTGTGGTTAATTAAATGTTCAGTTTGGTCTATTCTCTTTTGGCTCCGTGGTGTGCCCGTGGCTGTTTTTGACTTGGATATGGAACCTGGTTTCTCTAGTCTCGCCAAGATCTGCGTGTGCTCTATGGTGGCCATCAATAAGCCCATCTGGTTTTTTGTCCATCGAATAGCTCCTCGGTTTGTGGTATGTTTGGAGCTTCGCGAGACCACACATAGTCGAATTGTGCGTATCTTAGTCAAACAAATGATCCGTAACTGGATAGATTTTAAGACTGTGGATTCTCCTCCTATTATGACCATCTACCAGGCGCGGATGCTGTTTGTGTGGATGATTGGATTAGTTAGTGGGTTTGATGTCATACCAATATGGTCTCCTCTATACTTGTATTTTATTTCCAATGTCTTCTTTGTCCTAGCTAATAGGTGCAATGCAAAAACGTGTCTGGGGTATGTCCTAACACTGATTGATCTTACTGAATGTAATGTTTTCTCTCAATTAATGAAATGAGATATGTTTTCCTGTCAAAAAAAAAAGTTGGTTTTGGTACCCATCTTCCCCATTTTTCTTTATCTATCTTTTAGTATAAGTTTTTGATCGTACCTTGACCAATGAAGTGTTGAAGTGTTGATTGATTCGTCTACGGGCCTGGCCGTTGAATGGGTGAAAGCACCGGCCCGCTTCACGCTGGCTGAGCACCTCGGTGGTACCGCAAAGACACTCCGACGATCTAGTGAGAGGTCGCCGCGCGAGATAGCACAAGGTTAGAGAACGTACCTGATGCCACATGCGAATGGCGTATATATACTGCGAGGTCCGACCGTTAGCGAGATTTTCGGCCGGCGAGAATTGCGCTCCAAGCAGCGTGTTTGGGCCGATCGAGTTGGGCTGGGCCGCAGTCCAATTGCCGCTGGCGCTCGATTTGCCGATACACCCGTGAACAGCTGCCCCCAAGCCTCAGGTCGCTAAGAGCGGGCCGAGGCTTGAATCGATGCCCTCGTGAGTGAAGTTATTTTGACGTAACTGACGCGCCGCTCGCTTCTCTCTCGTAGGGCGGTGTCGACCGCTTGTCAACCATCGGCCGTAAGGTTGTGACGGCTTGGTATTTACCGACATTTAAGACATGACGCTTGGTGTTTCCGAGGTCAGTCTCGAAACAACCATCGGTGAGAAGACGGTTGCCAGACTCTTCGCACTCCCGGTCCCTTCGCGCTGTAGATCCGCACTATAAATAGTCCTTCATCGAAGTTCATTTCTCACACTTCCAAGAATTGCTCGCCAACGACCGACTCATCCGTCGACTTGCATCCGGTCGATTCGCTCTACTAGCGACCGATCCACTACATCCGCTAAGGTATGAATCGATCTCTCCTTTACCTTTTAAGCTTGAGTTTTTTCTGAAAGCACTTCGCGGCTTTTCCACGCCTCGTGATAGGGGTGTCGTCGAGGATGGCCACCGCCTCTCTCATGAGTGCTTTGCTCGATCGACCGACTCGATCCCTTTATCACAGTGTTTGTGTATGCCACGACGGTTAATCGCTCAGATTCCTAAAACCGCCCCGCCTTTCGCCACATACATGTCGAAGGCCGGGCGAGTCCAAGTCGCCTTCGCGACAAAGATTCTAGCTCTTCTAGCAGCTCTCGAGCAAAGACGGCTCGAAGTTCTCGCTCTTCCGGCCGGATCGGCCACCTCCAAGAGTACCGATTCCCGGCCCATCCATTCTCGCCGAAGCGGCCGAGCAACTCTCCACCGCCCGAGGACGTTGTATCCCGAGTGGAGGAGAGGAGAAGACGCCGATGTGATTATCATTGATGATGACGAGGCGCAGAGTGTTGTCCCAATCGTGGACGAGGAGATGGCAATGGCCGAGGGCGGCCGAGATGAAGCGGCCCAAGAGGAAGAAGTGGTTCAGCCCGAAATCAATATTTCTGGTCTGGAAGCCAACATCGGAGGGTCGAACGGGCGGTCGGCCAAGTCCAAGCCGATGTAGCTCGAGAGATATCCGACATGTCTTGGGTGTCTCAAACTCTTCGCTTCTAACAGAGCATTCTTACGGCCGCCACGGCTTTGCCCGATCTACTGAGCGCCTTTGAAGACTCACCGGGCCGGAGGTGAGAGGCATGAAGGAGGCGAAGATATCGCGACTTATTCTCCCAACTTCAAGTTCACGATGTATCGGCTCGTGTTCGAGAAGATGAAGATTACCCTCCTTTTACCGAATTCCAACGCGACGCCCCGCGCCATATCGGGGTCGCCTTTCACAGCTTTCATCCAAACGCATGGGCGCTTTTAAAGACTTTTGAGGTGTCACGACTGCCGGGTCGGCCGGCCTCGATGATGCTTTTCTTTGCCATCTTTGACGAGCCGCCTGCAGAGAAGGCCAACAAGGAGAAGAGGAGCAAGTCTCCTTCAAGATGCGTAAGACCCACCACCGATTTTTCAAGGCATTCCAGAGTCGCTGGGAGCGCCCCGAAAAAGCCGCGATTTTTGGATCGCTCCAATCAAGAGGCGGCAAGGCCGCTTCGAGGTTCAACCGACGGATGCTAGTCCCCTTATTTCCCAATCATGTGGAATGAGGCTCATTTCTTCAGCGGCGCGCGACTACATCTATACAAAGGAAAGACTTCGCGAGGCCGACCGAGACTCGGAGATGATAAAGTCGCTGGCGAGTATGATGCGCCCAGATCCTAAGGGCGACATACCTTGCCGACCCTTTGTCTTGTACGGGCCAAGACCGAGGCCGAGATTGGTTCGCTTTTGAACTTTTTCTTTATATTTTTGCCGCGACCATTAATCTTTTATTCTAACTCATAGCTCGTTATTTTGCGTAAAGAATGGCCGGCAAAAATCGGGACCGCCGCCTCGCTCAAGCCCAAGGAGGGGCCAAGAGATTTGATGGTTCCCGGCTGGGGATAACCCCGAATCTTCCTCAAAGGTCCCCAAACTCCTAAGAGCTGGGGAAGAAGCCGGGCCGGCAGCCCTGGCCGCCTCCCCCAGCGTTGCGATCGCCACCCAAGCGGGCCAAGCGTGATTGTCGTCCCTACCGCGACGAGGAGATTCCCGCCATCTCGCCGAAAGCTTGGGTACGCGATCCGAACAAGATGTATGAAACCCATGGCGCTCGCGCGCTTCTCCGCATGGGGTCGAAAAGTCATGGCGAGCCGGTGGCCGAATCTGATGGTAATTTTATTTTTAGCCTTGTACTCTTCGCTCATCTTTGTTCGACCGACTAACAACCCGCCGACCAATTTGCAGAAAAGACAAGGCTTTAGCCGAGGCGCAGCTAAAATATGACAAGCTCGCCCATTCGAAGAAGGAGGCCCTCAAACGAGGGGAGGATGACCGCCAAGCCGGCAAAGAGGAACAAGGAGCTTGGCCGCTCGTGTCGCTACTTTGAAGGTCGATCTTGATGCTACGACTAAGAGAGAGGCTGCCTCGGGCGGCCGATAAGGTCGAGCCGGAGGAACGATCCGAAAGGTGGCCCAGTGCCGGCGTGAGGCTGCAATTGAGCGCTTTTACAATGCTCTCGGCAAAGCGGGTATTGAATACCGATCCGCAGATCAATTTTGATGACAAGATGATCAAGCCCACGCACTATGTCGATAACAACAAGATCATGTTGCTCGCAGGTCGACGAGCAAGGCAACGCCATTCGCCTTACCACCATTCTTTTTTTAAAGCCCGCTCGCGAGCTGTAAATCTTGTAACCGCTTAACTTGCCTTCGCCCAACAATTTCTCTCGCCGTGCGCTGATTCGATTCGGGCGCTCGGCCGCCGCGGCCCCGTGTTTGTAATGACAATTTATTTCGCGCTAATTACGCTGCTCACATTTATATTGCTATGTCCGCGTGCTTCTTGCATTTGTTCGCTTTATTCATTTTGAATCGTGGGCGCTCGCGCCGCTTTCGCGTTACTTCGATAGCGCTTCGCTTATGGTCGCTTTTCTTTATGCGCTCAGATGTTTATTTTTCTCCAAGTCTTCGAGTGTTAAGACCGCTCGGCCGCCGTCAGCGCTTATTTCGAAAGCATCCATTCTTTGATAAGTTTTAATATCCCAACGGGCCTTGATCGCCTCGCGACCTTCAATCGTGCCCCTTCGATGGCATTTGAGGTAGGTCGCCGACGGCTTACCGCGATGGGTTATCACTTAACCTCGGGCCATTTTCGATGGCACTCGATGTAGATCGCTTCGACGACCTAGCGTTGTTGGGCCATTTTCGATGGCGCCGTTTGGGACCATTTCGATGGTCGCCGATTTGATCGCTTCGACGATCTAAGGTTTGCGGTTTAAACCCTCGGGCCATTTCGATGGCACTCGATCGGGACCATTTCGATGGTCGCTTGGCTTAGATCGCTTCGACGATCTAATCAACTTTGATAAATCTTCGATCGCCTCCTTTGCCACGGGCAATCTTGAGCGACCGGCCATACATTCTTGCGAAAGTAAATAACGCCTCATATTTCTAAAGGTCGCCTCGTAAAAAACCCAATGGGAAAAGAGCGCTCGCCGTCGTTTCATTAATAGATCGGCCGGTATTACATTCAAATCTTTGTTACATTCAAACGTAATATTTCGAGTTTTTCGCATTCCACGCTCGGGATAGTCGCCCCATCCATGGTCTCTAGCTCGTAAGCACCTTTTCCAGCTTTGTTGATGACCGTATGGACCTTCCCAATTTGGTGCGAGCTTCCTCGGCGTGCATTCTTATTTCCCACGCCGCCCGCCTTAAAACGAAATGGCCGACCGAGAATTCTCTTTTGAACTCGAGCATTGTACCGGGCCGCGACCTTCCGCTTTGATCAATTGCTCTCTTAGCGAAGCTTGGGCACGCAATTCTTCGACAGGGTCAATTCCTCCTGATAGCTCGGCCAAGCTTTCAACCACCGTAGGGGTTTGAAGTCCTCCAATTCACCGCCCATTTCGATGGGTATCACAAATACGCCTGCATACACCAATCGGGCGGCGACTCCTGGCCGATGAATGAGGGTCGCCCCGTAGGCCCACGTAACGGATCGCAGCTTCTTCGACCGCCTCCCTTTCGCTTCATCCGCTTCGCTTTAAGCCACGTAGGATAACTCGCTGGCCGCCTTCGGCTTGACCGTTTGTCCGAGGGTGCTCGACCGAGGTGAAACATTGCTTTACCCCTAAGTCGCCAACATTTCTCTCGAATCTCTTGTCTCGTGAACCGGGTGCCGCGGTTCGTTATCACCGTCAGGGGATCCCAAAACAGGCTAGCACACACCGTCCAAGAACTTGCCGACTTTGGCCGATGTGATTGTTGCAAGCGGCTCGCCTCGATCCACTTAGTAAAGTAATCCATCGCCACGATCAAGAACTTGAACCGGCCGGAGCGGGGTGGAAACGGCCTAGAAGATCCATGCCCCACCAAAGCGACGCCAAGGTGAGGCAAGACTTTGTAATTCAAGAAGGTGCAATGTGGACATCGGCATGTACTTGCATTTCTTACACTTCGACGAGCTTCTTGGCATCCTCGCCCATGGTCGGCCAATAGTAGCCGCCCCGAGAGCCTTCTTAGCTATGGAACGCGCCCGGGTGGCTCCTACAAACACCTTCATGAATGTCCTCAAAGACATGGCTCGGCTTCGACCGACGTAAGACACCTTAACAATGGAGAGGAGAATCCTCTTCTGCATAACTTTCCTTCTATAATCGAGTACTTGGTTGCTCGAGTCCGACCAACTTCGCTTGCTTTGGATCGCTCGGCTCCTCCCTTCAACAATGTACCTTAGGATGGGGCGATCCAATCAACTGCGTCTTGACACATAGAACGCCAACGATCGACTTGGCTTGGTTGAAACGCGCTCGGCGGTTTAATGTTTCTTGAATCACACTTCTATGATTCCCCGGAGTTTTGGTACTTGCTAGCTTTGATAATATATCCGCTCGAACATTTTCTGGTCCGAGGCACATGTACCACTTCACTTTGGCCGAATCGCTGAGCGCTTTCTCACCCTTGCTAGATAACTTTTCAAAGACGTCGCCTTTAGCATCATATAATTCTTTGATCTGCGAGACTACGAGTAGGAATCGATCTAAGTTCAACCCGGCGACATTGAAATCTCTGGCGAGCCGAGGCCACCTATGCATGCTTCAGTACTCGGCCCGTTGTTTGAAGTGTGGAATGCAAAGGTTAAAGACACCTCCACAAACTGTGCCTTCGAATTTTCTAGTATTAGGCCGGCTCCACTTCCTTTACTATTAGACGACCCATCTACGCAAGATCCGTGTCGCTCCAGCCTTGATCTTCCGGAGCAGAGTCATTTCCGCTATAAAGTCGGCCAACACCGCGCTTTGCGCCGATCCGATTCAAATTTAATCCCAAACTCACCGAGCTCCACACCCACTTTATCATCCGCCCCCGCCCAGTCCGCCGATGTAGGACTTGCTCGATAGGTCGGGTTGGTCCTTACCACGACTGATGGGCCACAAAGTAGGGTCTCAATCTTCTAGCAACTATTAGGAGCGCAAGGGCAAATTTCTCTATCTTCCGTATCTCACCGCCCTCGAGTACTTTTTTACTTATGAAATAGACCGATTCTCGCTTTAGATCGTTTCTCTAACTAGCACAAAGATCGAGAACTTCTTCGTTATGGCCAAGTACAGATATAACGCCTCGCCCGCAAGAACGGCTTGGTCATGATCGGCGGCTAACCAAAGCTTGCTTTAATTCATCCAATGCTCACCGGGCATTGTTCGGTCCACTCAAAGTCCACCTCTTTCTTCTTGAGCCTAAATGATTGGAAGCGACTTGCGCAGCCGCTTTGGGGATGAACTCGGATAGAGCGGCCACCATGCCATTTAGTCGTTGTATTTCTTTTTTTCGCGTGGCGGCCTCATATCGGCGCGACCGCTCTACACTTTTCGTGGTTTGCTTCTATCCTCTTTCAATCGTGGAAACCCAAAATCGCGACTCACCCCAAAGGTACACTTCTCAGATTCACTCTAAGGGAGTTCCTCCTAGCTTCCTCAAATATTTCTCCGAGGTCGCTCACGTGATCCGGCTCGCTTACGCTTTTAATGATCATGTCGCCCAAATACACCTCTCGAGATGCGACCGATCCGCTTCTTGAAAATTTTGTTCATCATTCGGTAGTCGCTCCGTTTGCTTCGAGGCCAAAAGGCATCACCTTGTATCAAAATTTCCGATCGGTCATGAAGGCCGCTTTGTGCCGATCGGGCGATACATCGTGATCTCGATTGTATCCGCAGTAAGCGTCCGAAAAACACGAGTTTGTAGCGAGAGCCCCATCGACCACCTTATCGATGTTGGTACGGGAAGGCATCCTTCGCATGCCTTATTTAGATCAAGATAGTCCACACACATCCTCCACTTTCCATTCTTCTTTCTTAACCAAAGACGACATTGACAACAGTCGTGTCGTGTATTTGATCTCTTCTATAAAATTGGCCTTTATGAGGTCCTCAACGGCTTTTTGCAGCGCTTGAGATTTTTCCTCGCTCGAGTGCGCCTTCTTTGGGCGACGGCCAACTTCTTCATCGATCGAAAGTTGATGGCGTGCTACTTCGATAGGGATGCGGGCATGTCCGATGCCCGCCATGCGAACAAGTCGGCATAGTCTCTCAAACATTGCACAAGATCTTGCTTCACTTGCTCGGTAGGTCGCTACCGAGCTTTACCGCTTTGGATGGGTCGCCACCCAATTGAACATCTACCAACTCTCCATGAGGCTCGTCTCTTTTCACTGCTTTTTCACTCTCGAGCCAAATCATCATCATTGTCCTCCGGTCGCCGTCCGGATCATACCGAAGCGCCCAAATCGACATTGACTTGATGGCCTTCACTAGTGCTCAACGCGTCGCCACGATCTACCTCGCCACATATTTCTTGGTAAAGAGTGTGGCTTCTTCTTGCCGATTCTAGGTCGGCCGCCGGGGTGACCACTTGGTCGCCTTTGTGTAGAATTTCATTTTTAGATGCACCGTCGATGTAACGGCTCCCACTTTACCCAAAGTCGGCCTACCAATAATACATTGATAGCGAGGATTTGAGGGGGAGTACAAGGAACGCCGTCTCCGACCGGCCCCGCATGCAGTACTATCCCCGTGTCGCCACCAAACGTGACTAGCGACTCGATCGCTCCCAACGGGTAGGTGGTCGCCCCATTGAAACTCGTTAGAGGGGCAGGCTCGGCACCGGGAATTATCTCGCCCGATCAACCTTGATTTTGTCGATCAAGTCTTCAAACATGATATCGGGCCGAGCTACCTTGATCGACTGCAATTCTCTGCACTCTGTGTTTGCCATGACAACTCGATTACCAATGGAACATAACTATTAGGCTTGCCGTCGTATAAAGTCGCCACCGAACGAGATGGGGTCCGCCGAGAGACCGGTGGTGGTGCTTTGAAGTGGATGCGACCATTAACAACTCGCCCCACTTTCTCTTGGTGGCTTTGTTAGATTCCTGCGATCCGTGGGGTTTCCACCATGAATAACCATCGCAACATTACGGCCTTTGGATCGCCGAGTGTCACGATCCTCGACGGTCCTTGTTTTGGGTGTTCTCTATGGCCGAGGCCCCTTCTCCTCCGTCTCGATCGCCTTCTTTCTCGCTTCTCTCGAGGTCGGTCGCCTTCCTCCGACCTCACATACTTCCCAACTTGCCTTTCTCAATAAGCTCTTCAATATCATCTTTGAGGCCATACGATGCGTTAGTATCGTGCCCTTACTCTTGTGGTAACTAGCAGATCTTTTGGCCTGGCCGTGCCCCTTCTTGAGCACGAGTGGTTCAGCCGCTTAACTCCCACAAACTCATTATTCGACACTCGAGATCTGCGCGCAATGGAGGTGTTGAGTCGAGCGCGATGATCAAACTTTTTATCTCGAAAGTCGTGCCGATTGTCGCGGCGACCTTCATGCCCTTTTTGGCCGCTTTCATCGCTTTCTTTCTTTGGGTCGTGCGCGGACGGCCTTTCTTCTTGCCGTGGTTTCTTCATACCGCATGTGGACGTTAGCCCTTGTTAGGAAGTGGCCGAGATCCTCGTAATGATTAAATATAAATTCTTCGACGAACCTGGTCCTGGCCGAATACCACGCTCGATATTTCAACTTGTCCTTGTCGACAAGTCACGGACGCACTCGGCTTCCGTGTTAAACCGGGTCGATATCTCGCCTCTCGCGCCTCATTATCTCCTTGAACAACAGAGTCCAAGTATTCTTCATACCGATATTGGCGGTTTTGCAGTGTAGTGAGACAGAATATTCGATCGTCGCCCCAGAGGAGATGGAATTGGGTCGCAGAGACTCCCACCATTCCAATGCTCGTACCCGCCCGAGATCGGGAAAAGCTCGCATTTCATAGTCGGTCCCAATTCCTATATAGCAAAGCAGAATTATTGAAGTAACGGAGATGCTTGTCCGATCTCCTCGGCCGTCAAACTTGTTGAGATTGGGCGGCTTATGGAGGTCTCTCGAATCTTGTAACGCCCGATCTCCCGGAGAACGGGCCGTGTTCATTCTAAATGCCGCTCGACCCAAAGGTTGCATTGCGAGGCACGCCTCGTTGCCCGGCATTCCATAGAATCCTCGGACGCCGGTTGGTGGATGCCGAGAGGCCTTCGGTCGCCGCTTTGGCCTCTCCTTGGCCGATGCGAAACGCCCCTAATTCTCCCATTTCGTAATCTTCCAGCTCTTCACGAATCCCAAGATCTGCTTCGACCGACGTGACGTGACCGACGACTCATTGAGGAGTACTGTAGGTGAGGCGACGGTCGACTCGGTGAGCCGAATCTTCATAATCATAGGACATCGAACGGCGCTCTACGCTGTTCTCGCCAGGGCGATCCAGGCGCCGCTTCTTCTTCTTGCCGGAGAGCGATGAGTAGTGCTCTCTCGAGAGATGCTCCTTCGAGGAGGGGAGCGTGTCTTCGCTGCTGGCGTCCGGTCGACGGCGTAGGTTCTCCGCCTTCCGCCCGTGGCGCCCGGAATCAACCTCTCTCGATCGAGAGATGAGCGCATCTCGGCCTCAAGATCACTTGATTTTTGTTTTGCGGGAGCCGCAAACGGCTTGAGTGACATGATCCGGTAGAGGTTCTCAATGCCCGCCTCAACCACTCGGGCGTAGGTCTCCGTGAACGGCCGGATGGATCTGGCTGAGGACCGGTCCACGCATCGCTGTGCACCGGGTTCTTGTCGTGGAAGTCCTTGAGATTCGTGGATCGTGACGCCACGCCCCGGTTCAAGTTGCGATTCTCGCCTCTGCGGAGGATTGAGTCGGCGGCGCCCGCGGGGCCGGCCGCGTGGAGCCATGAATGTGGTAGATAGCGCACGGGTCTCCCATCGTGGTCGCCAATTGATCGTACCTTGACCAATGAAGTGTTGAAGTGTTGATTGATTCGCCTATGGGCCTGGCCGTTGAATGGGTGAAAGGACCGGTCCTCGCTTCACGCTGTTGAGCACCTCGGGTGGTACTCGCAAAGACACTCCGACGATCTAGTGAGAGGTCGCCGCGCGAGATAGCACAAGGTTAGAGAACGCACTGCACGATGCCACATGCGAATGGCGATATATACCGCGAGGTCCGACCGCTTAGCGAGATTTTCGCCACGAGAATTGCGCTCCAAGCGCCGCGTGTTCGGGCCGATCGAGTCAATGGGCCGTAGGTCCAATTGCCGCTGGCGCTTCGATTTGCCGATACACCCAGAACAGCTTTAACCATTATTTCCTCCATTTCCTCTTTTCCATGGATGGGTTTGAAGCTCAAGTGTTGGAGAAAGCTATTAAGTTGGTGGTTCTTGGGTTGTTGGAGGAGAGGTTTCTTGGGTTTCCAAATTTGAGGTAAGGGGGCTCTCTTTCATACATAATAGTTTGTAAGATGAGTAATTATGTGTGGGTTAGGTGTTTAGGGTAATTAATTGTTGTTTGTGTGTTGTTTGAATTAATTGATTGTTTATGTGTTGTTTGAATTAATTGGTGTTATGCTTGAATTAGAAATTGATGAACCCATGCTAATTGTTGTTAAGATGAACATGATATGAACTATGCATGCAAGGTGTTTGATGTATTGCCTCAATGAAATTGAGTATGAAAATATGATGATTGTAAGGTGTTTGATATCTTGCCTAAATGAATTGATGTTGAAATTGATGTGTGAGGCATTGTGTCGTGATTGTAGTTGGTTTGGGTGATTGATCATGATGAGTTTTACTTGCTTATGGGTTTGTGCATTTTCTGGACACTGTTTCGGTCTTTTTAAAACTGGTACTGTTTGGTCGATTCAAAAATTATGTGGCTGAGTGTTTTCGAAAATAGACTTAAAGCCGGTCGTTTTGGCACTGGTTTCGTTAAATTCGGAGTTGTGTAGCTCCAGCTTATGAGTCTCCAAAGTCGGGTCAAAATTCTAGAGTCAAACTGTGGGTATGTTCGGTTTTTGCAAGTTTTAGGTCTCCAAATGAACTCCGTTTTGAACGATTCTTTTTCCATTATAAACTATACTCAAATTGCTTTTGTTCGGGCTAAGGTTTTGTCCCATTTGGTCAAGTTTAAGTCATTTTAGAGTAAAATGGAGTGGGAGGACAGAATCTGTCTAGTCTGGGAACAGTTCGGGTTGTTTATAAAAACTGTACTAATTGGCTCACTGTTTTGAAAATATAAAGACATATCCAGAAACTACACATCCGTGGCTTTCCGACGAGTGGTCTTTTGTAATTTTTCGATGTCGCTTGCTATTTTAAATACTCCGCCAAGTAGGTGTACTCGCTGTAGGAACCCATCATTTTGTGCGGGTGTTGCCAATGTTGCCCAAGTGTCAAAAATGCCATTTTGATCCTTTGAACCTTTTAGTCCTTAAAAATGTTATTTTGGTCCCTATGCACTGTTGACTTTTCAAAATGTTGTTTTGGTCCCTATGTGACTGTTTAGTCCCTTAGGTGACCGTTTAGTCCTGGGGAGTGTTGGTCTAGTCCCTAGATGTGAGTTGGTCCTTGACCTTGGTGGTAGCCCTATAGTTAGTGGGTGATGATGGCCTTAGACAACTTAAGTGGTTGTTTGATGAATTTAAGGTGATGTGTAATAATTTGAGGTGGTTGTCTAAGATGGTTGTTCAAGATGATTGTTTAAAATGAGGTGTGTTGTATTGCGGTGATGATTAAGCGATGTGTAGGCTTCGGCCAAAGCGATGTGTGCCCTCAAGGCTTATATTGTGATTGAAGTTGAGTTGCGAAGTGAAAAGTGATGAGTTAATGATTGTTGTGGTAGATGTATTGTGTTGTGGTGCATTGTCATGGTGTCACATAAATCATGCATATTCAAAGATGTAGGCTTTCCAAAGCGACGATGGGCTTCGCCAAAGTGACGATGGGCTTCGCCAACGCGATGTGTGCCCTCAAGGCTTATTGCGATGATGATGGATCCACATGCATACTTGCACTCATGCATACATTCATATGCTTGGTGTTGCCTTGATGATGATTGTGAGTTGATGTGCCATACTTAATGCTAGATGCTAAATGTGATTTACGTTAGTTTTCTTCCTAATATAATGCTTATCCTATTTGCTATTATTTATGTAAAGAGACTCACCCTATCAAGGCGTCGTGTTGCTTCGTATGTCGGCAACCCCGCAGTGATAGCAAATGAAGTAGTCTAGTGATGGTCATGCTCTGATATGTAGCACCGGGGGCGGGAAGTCTTAGATATTTAATAATTTATTTTGATGTATTCAGTCTGATATAGGATGTTGTATTAAATACTTTGAGACTGGTCGATGTTCTGCTGTGCTGGTGATTTATAATCAGGATGTTGTAAATAACTAAATAAGTGTTTTTGAGGGTTCACCCCATTTTGACGTGCTATGTATCACGCATAGGTTGTTTTATGAAAATTCAATTCGTTGTTTTATGTCATTGAAGAAATGTAGCATTCTCTTGGAGGTGCGTGGAATATTTTTGAACACTCTGATTTTTAAAATTGACTAAATAGTAATTTAAGAAAGGGGGTGTTACAGTTTGTGTTTTATTTTGAGAATTACAGATGGAGGAATTTGGATAGAAGATAAAGGAATTAGGTAGTGTAGGTGAAGAAGAAAAGTGAGTTGTTTTGGAAGGAAAACCCACTACTTTTGCAGTAGAAATTTTTCTGCAACTTGCTCTCTTCCACGCTCACTCAATCTTGAATTTACACTCCTAAAACCTTAGCTCCAACTTCAAACTTGTTATCCACACTTAGTCCACCCTAAACCCAAAGCTTTGCCTCTGATTTGGCTTCAAGGATCGACATGCAAAACCATGGATGTGTCTTCAAGAACATAACCTAGAATGGGTATTTTGTAGGGTTTGTGTAGAAGATGGATTCTATTTTTGGGGAAGAACTTAATGAATAGAAGAAAGAAATGTGGTGAGGATGAATAAATGATCATGGTGGGATGGAGAATCAAGCTTGGAGATTTTTGTTCCTTGGCTCACCTTCTCCTCTCTCTCTCGGCTTTTCCTCTCTTTTCCCCACTCTTTCTTCCTTTTCTTTCTTGTTTCAGATTTGTGAGGAAAATGAGGGTAAAAATGAGTTTAGTGAGGATTTGTGATTGTTTTTGAAGACCTAAATGCCCCTAGTTCACTAATCCTCACTAAACTCATTTTTACCCCAAAAGAATCACATTCAATTCACACAATTCAAACAATATTGCAAATAAATCCTATAATTTAGCAATTACTCATTGTTTTCGAGACAAACTCGTATCCGAGACGTGACTTATTATTTAATTGAATAATAATTCCCTCGTTAATTTCTTAATTCGAAATTAACGAAACTAGGGATGTTACAATTAGTAGATTATAGTAGATAGTAAAAGATAGAAAGTAGATTATCAATAAGAAATATTTATCTTGTGTTTTTTATATATCAGTGACAATTATTTGTCCTTTTTTAGGTATTAGTGACAAATATTTGTCACGTGTGTTTTAAATATTAATCAGTTTAAATATTCATTAAGCCTTCATTTTTTTATAAATAGTAGGTTTATAGTAGTATTAAAAAATTATAATTATCAATGACGAAAATCCATTCCGTGTTTTTTTATCTATCATCATAGCTTATCCTGGGTTTATATATATATATATATATATATATATATATATATATATATATATATATATATATATATATATATATATATCGTGTGTAGTTATCTCTGTAATTTCAATTGATTATTTTAGTTGATTAGTAGATTAATGTAGATTGTAAAAGTTAGATAGTAATTAATTATCAATAAGAAATATTTGTTTTGTATTAATTAGAAGTTTAAATAGCTATTAAGTATTCTTTTTTTTAGATAGTAGGTTTATACTTTATATTAGTCTTCAAAAATTATAATTATCAATGGTAAATATTAATCCTGTGTTTTTTTTTATATATCACTGCAGTTATCCCGTGTTTTTTATATATATCAATGTAGTTATCTCAGTAATGTCAATTGATTATTTTAGTTGATTACTATATTATAGTAGATAGTAAAAGATAGATAGTAGATTAAATGTGTATTAAATTTTAATCAGTTATTTAAATAGTCATTAAATCTTCTTGTTTTTTAGATAGTAGGTTTATAGTAATCTTCAAAAAAATTAATTATCAATGACAAATATTAATGTTGTGTTTTTTATATATCGCATGCGCTTATCCCGTGTTTTTTTATATATCGTTGACAATTTGTCCTTTTTAGGTATTAGTGATGATATTTGTCACGTGTGTTTTAAATATTAATAAGTTTAAATAGTCATTAAGCCTTCTTGTTTTTTTTAGATTGTAGGTTTATAGTAGTCTTCAAAATTTATAATTATGTTCCGTAAAAACAACTATAATTATCAATGGCAAATACTCATCCCGTGTTTATTTATATATCTCTCATTGTTATCTCTTATTTTTATGTATCGGTCTGCTTATCTCGTTGTTTTAATTGATTATTTTAGTTGATTAGTATTTGTATAATTTTAGTAGAGTAGTGTTTGTATAAATTTAGAAATTTAGGTAAAAAAAAATAAAGTACAGTGATAGAAATAGAAGAATCGTTTAAGCGAAAAATAAAAGTAAAGTAAAAAGAAAAAAAATGAAGAAATAGAGTGTTAGAGAAAAGTGAAAAGGAGGAAAGAGAGTGTAAGAAGAAAGAGAAAAAAGTATGAAAGAGAGTGTAAGAGAAAAGTGAAAAGGAGGAAATTAGAGTTTAAGAAGAAAGAGAAAAAAGAAAGAAAGGGGGTAGAAGAAAGTGTAGGAAAAGTAAATAAATTTATATTTTTGCTCTCAAAGATTTGAGGTGTCTTTTAGATAGAATGAAGGCATTGGTAAAATCATAGGTGATTTAGATGTATAAATATAGTGTAGATGCATATGTATATTGGTTCCACAACGTATCTTACTTTTATACTTTTTTTATTAATATTTTATTTTGTTTCAATTCTAACACAAGGCATAGCAATGGGGTAAGTTTTTCTTCCCTCATCTCTGCCTCTAGTTTTAGTATGGTTGGCTTTTACCTCTTTCATCCCCCACATACAAGATCGGGTTTCCACGATGGTTGGCTTTTATTTTATATATATATATATAAAATAAAAATTAACAATCAATGTTAATTATCAAAACCCAAGAGCACTTGGATGAGATGGTAAGGGTCTCTTCCAGTTTAACTAAGGTCCCGAGATCGAATCCACTTTTTGGGCATGCAAAGCAGTTGTTAAATCTCTTGAGGGAGAGCTTTGCAGCCTATTGTGGTCCTACCCGCCTCCTCGAGGATTAGTCTCTACAGCTTGCCAGAGAGATACCCGCTTATACCAAAAAAATGTTAATTATCAAAAAAACAATCAATGTTTTATTCGAGTGGGTTTTATTGAGTTGTAATTCAAGTCAATGTCTTAGATAATAAATTGTAATTAGTCAACTATTAGTGGTTGTATTAGTTTCTATGTTTAGGTGTGAGTTAGTTAAGTCTAACCAAGTATAACTAACTATGGTTAGTGAAATGCACTTTGTAATAAAAGGCTCATAGAGAGCTCGCTTAATACGTGAGTGTGAATAAGAAATTTTCGCTTTTTTCCCTCTCTTTGGTTTCTTGCATTTCGCCACAAGGCTCACACTCTCTCACAAGAGAATACACAGATCATCACCTACATTGTGTCAAGAACTCCAACAATTGGCCTCAGAGCGTAAGATTCGGGGACCTCACGACGTCGCACATGGCGGCGAATCGTGGAAACGCCCAACAATGGTCAATTTCCGCGGTTACCGGTGTTTGACGGCACCAATTACGAAGCGGTGGATAGCACGATGAAAGTCATCTTCCCAGATCAAGGCGTGCTTGAAGTAATAAGAGAAGGCGTGACACCACCGGGTGTGGCTCCCACGGAGGCACAACGAGCAACCTTCCGTGAACAATCCAAGAAAGATGACAAGGCGATATTCTTGATTCATCGGTCGCGTTGACTCGAATGTGTTAGAAGATCATTGAGTACGAGAGTTCTAAAGAAGCATGGGACGATTGGCTACGACGCACTCGGTGACAAACAAAGTAAGAAGATGAAGCTCATGTCACCGAGATGTCAATTTGGGCTATCAAGATGGAACCAACCAAAACAAAGGGCACAATTTGTGAACAAAGTTAGTTACTCTATCGAATCAAATGCGTAGTTGTGGGGAAATAGTAAGTGATGCTATGAAGGTAGAGAAAATCCTCACAAGAGTGACACCTAGCTTTGATACGGTAGTCTCTGCAATAGAACAGTCCAAAGATCTAGATAAGTTGAAGTTAGAGCAACTACTAGGATCATTAGAAGCCCATGAGATCAAATTGAAAAATAGAGAGAAAACCAATAAAGAAGAGAAAGAGGGTGAGAAGGCTTTGTATGCTGGTTCACAGAAGAAAGGTGGTGGTAGTGAATCTTGGAAAAACAAGAAGGGGAAAGGGAAGTGGAAGAGTAATAAAAGTGATAGTGAGAAAGGCAAGAACCAGAGGCAAGAAAATCAGAATAGGGATAGTGAAAGTAGTGACAAATCCAAGAAGAAATCAAAAGAGCACATACAAGGTTACAATTGTTGTCAAAATATGGTCACTTTGTTTGATGAGTGCAAAATGACAAGGTACTCAGAAATAGGAATCATGAAGCACAGTTTGCTTATGATTCAGATAATGAAGTTGTGATGTTAATGGCAATTACTGAAGCTGGAATTACAGTGATAGATTGGTGGTATCTAGACACTGGATGCTCGAATCATATGACTGGACACCTTGAATGGTTCTCTAAAATTGATAGGAGCATAAGGAAGTGGATCAAGTTTGGTGATGGCAGGTCGGTTATGGCGTAAGGAATAGGTACTGTGGTAATTAGAAGAGATGATGGCAAGAAGGTGATTGTCAATGATGTGCTATATGTACCTAAGATGGAGAGCAATTTGCTAAGCCTTGGGCAACTGCTTGAAAAGGGCTACTCCATGAGCATGAAGGACAATTGTATGATCAGACGATATAAAGAAAGACAAAGCTATATCAAGGTTATGGTATCAAAGAACAGGACATTTAAAGTTGGTGTGAATGCAATTGAACAAAGCTGCCTTACTGCTCAAGTTGAAACAGAAGGGTGGAAATGGCATAAACGAATGGGTCATTTGAATTTTCCAAGTCTGAACATGCTGCACAAGAAGAAAATGGTGATAGGTCTACCACTAATTGAAGAAACAGGGCAAGTGTGTGGTAAATGTTGTGAAGGAAAACAGCCCAGAAAGTCCTATAAAACTGCAATACCAACAAGAGCAACTATGAAGCTTGAGGTGGTCCATTCTGATGTGTGCGGGCCATTTGAAGTGAAGTCTCATGGAGGTAACCTCTACTTTGTATCTTTTATTGATGACTATACTAAGAAAATGTGGATCTACTTGTTGCAAAGAAAGAGTGAAGTATTTGAAACATTTAGACAATTCAAACTGCTAGTTGAAAAACAAAGTGGAAACAGTATAAAGACATTAAGAACAGATGGTGGAGGAGAATATGTGTCACATGAGTTTGCAGATTTTTGTAAGAGTGAAGGGATAAGTCATGAAGTAATGGCACCATACACTCCTCAGCACAATGGGACAACTGAGAGGAGAAATAGGACAATCCTAAACATGGTGAGATGCATGTTAAAGGAAAAGAAACTACCTAATGAATTTTGGGTCAAGCAAAGCAAATCGCTACTACTATATAATGAACAGTGTCCAACTAAGAGACTTGCAGACAAAGACACCGTAAGAGGAGTGGAGTGGTACTAAACCTAGTGTTAAACACTTTAAAGTGTTTGGTTCCTTGTGTTATAGGCACGTACCAGAACAGAACAGAAGAAAGTTAGATGCAAGAGCTCAACCAATGGTCTTAGTTGGTTACCATAGTACTGGTGCATACAAGTTATTTGATCCAATTCACAAGAAGATTGTAGTGAGCAATGATGTGCTAGTGGATGAGTCTAAAGAGTGGAATTGGACAGAGGCTGCAGTAAAGAATTCTGATTAGACAATTGAAGTGCAACTTGACAGTGACCAAGTTGAAGACAGTAATGAATTGACTGTGCAGGAACCAAATGAACATCAAATTGAAGATATTGAACCACAAGTGAGAAGATCTCACAGAGAAAGACAAGCACCAGCAAAATTTAGAGATTATCAAATGTTTCCTACAGGGGTAACAAATCATGATGATGAACTGCTACACTTGGTTATGCTGGCAGAAGCAGAACCAGTCACAGTTGAACAAGCTTTGATAATTCCTCAGTGGAAGAATGCTATGGAGGAGGAATTAAGATCAATAGAGAAAAACAAGACTTGGGAAATGATGGAGTTGCCAAGCAATAAGAAAGCTATAGAGGTGAAGTGGGTGTTCAAGACAAAAATGAAACCCAATGGTGAGGTGGCAAAGCATAAGGCTAGACTGGTTGCAAAAGGTTTCTTGCAGAAACCAGGCCTAGACTTTACAGAAATATATGCACCTGTTGCAAGGATTGAAACTGTGAGACTCATTGTTGTTGTAGCATGCGTAAGAAACTGGACCTTGCACTACTGATGTCAAAATCACCTTCCTCAATGGTCCACTTGAGGAAGAGGTATTTGTTAAACAACCACCGTGATTTGAAAGAAAAGGTATGGAAGAGAAGGTAATGAAACTGCATAAGGCCTTGTATGGCTTAAGACAAGCTCCAAGAGCATGGAATAAGAGAATAGATGGATTTCTCTTGAAGCTGGGATTCCTGAAATGCTCCACAGAGCATGGTGTGTACACTAAACACTGCAACTCTGATAGTGTTCTCTGGCTGTGTTTATATGTAGATGATCTGATTATCACTGGTAAAAGTGAGAAAGAAATTGCAGAGTTCAAAAAGAGGATGATGGAGGAATTTGAGATGAGTGAGTTGGGCAAACTTTCATACTTCCTTGGTATGGAATTTGCAGAAACAGAAAAGGGAATGTTGCTACATCAGAAGAAGTATGCAACCGATGTCTTGAAGAGGTTCAATATGTTGAATTGCAATCAAGCCACTACACCTGCAGAAACCAGCAACAAGTCTGTAACTGATGCAGACAACCAACTAGTTGATGCTACGCTCTATAGACAACTAGTTGGATCTCTAAGATATCCGTGCAATTCAAGGCCGGATATCACCTCATCGTGTTGGGTGGTTGAGCAGGTATATGGAGGAACCTAGGAAGACTCATCTCATGGCTGCCAAACGAGTGCTTCGGTATGTGAAAGGCACCATTGATTGTGGTATATTGTTTCCTACTGGTGTTGACAGTTCAAGTGATGTCATAGTTGGATATACAGATGCTGATTGGAGTGGTGATTTGGATGACATGAAAAGCACTTCAGGGTATCTCTTTATGTATGGAAGTGCTCCTATTTCGTGGTGCTCCAAGAAGCAGAATGTGGTTGCACTCTCTAGCTGCGAGGCAGAATACATATCTGCTGCATTTGGCGCCATCAAGCTCGATGGTGAGAATGTTGTTGGTTGAACTTGGAATGAAGAACGGTGATGTGATGAAGCTAAAGATTGATAATAAATCTGCAATAGACCTAGCTAAACATCCAATAGCTCACGGTCGAAGCAAGCACATTGAGGTTAAATATCATTTCCTTCGTGACTTGGTGAATAAAGGGGATCTGCAAGTTGAACATTGCAAGACTGAAGAGCAACTTGCAGACATACTTACCAAGGCCTTGAAGCCTGGTAAACTTGAAGAACTGAAGAACAAGATTGGAATGTATAGATTAGTTGATTTGAATTAAGGGGGTGTATTGAGTTGTAATTCAAGTCAATGTCTTAGATAATAAATTGTAATTAGTCAACTATTAGTGGTTGTATTAGTTTCTATGTTTAGGTGTGAGTTAGTTAAGTCTAACCAAGTATAACTAACTATGGTTAGTGAAATGCACTTTGTAATAAAAGGCTCATAGAGAGCTCAGTTAATACGTGAGTGTGAATAAGAAATTTTCAGTTTTTTTCCCTCTCTTTGGTTTCTTGCATTTCAGTTACAAGGCTCACACTCTCTCACAAGAGAATACACAGATCATCACCTACATTGTGTCAAGAACTCCAACAGGTTTGGGGTGGGGACGAGATGGGTATCGATACCTATAAATCGCCCCACTACCATGCACCATGCAATCAAAGCAGATTTTATCAATCAAAATCGGGTCGAGTGGATACCCACGAGTTTGAGTTTCGTTTTCATGCATGTCTTTCTAACACTATATGAGGGGAAATAATAAGTTTAACTTGTTTGACTATGAGTGTTAAAACCTTATATTGATTCAAAATAAAATAATATAGCGTTCACAAAGATAAAATAATATAAATTGTCCAAAAGTAAATAATATAAGAGAATACATTAGATATATGAAATTGTTGTTTTTTTCCCAATGCTACACTAAAGGTCCATCACCGACTCTTGTCCTTCTTTCATCGCATACTATTTATACCTGGCACCCACGTTCTTGCTTATGTGAAACCGACTAAAGAAATTAAGAGTAGACGGATATGCAACCTCAATGGCATTCATCAATGCAAGATCTCTGCTCTATCAAGAACAACTGCCTCAACGCGTCACGATGCCCATGTAAAGTATTCAAGACACTCACCATAGACAAGTAAGCAAATGAAATTGAGAATGTCAACTTGGTGGAAGTGACACCAACAATCTCCAGCAGAGGTAGTTTGTACTGGTTCATTTTGTATGTATTGTCCATAATCAAAACTGTAGGAAACATGTTCAGTAACTTTATAGCATCAAGATGTGCCCAAAGCATGTCACTAACAACATTCATCTTTTCAAATTTTCTGCTCCAACATAAGTAGTTTTTAGATTCTATCAATCTCATCACTCATGTAACTCTCGGTTCTAGGACCTCTCAATCAGGACCGATATTTTGTGCGCTATGAGATAGTAGTCAAGTTCGCCTCTTAAAACGAGCCTTAAATGCAGCTTAGGTGTGTCTTAGTGCAACAATGCATTTGGGATTTTCATGCACTATAGACCTGTCTTCCTTGATTTTTTTTATAAGCAAAAAAATCATAATAAAAGGGAGTGCAAACGGGCACCCCAACCGGTACACATACAATGGGCCTCATTAAAACTTCCCTGGGATAAAACCCCATGGGAAAAAGACCCAAGGAGGAAAGAGTGCCCCAAGAAGAATGAGACAAAAAGACAATTACACTGAGTTCATACAATCGAAAGGATTACCCCACAAGTTAGAGATCTTATACTTGGAATTACGCCATTCTATACTTATGAACCAAGCCCAAGTTATAGACTTAACATGATGATTAACAACCACTTGCACACTAAAAACTTGCACTACAAGAAAAGCTTGTTTTAGCCACAAACATTTGCCACGGAGCTTATTCCGTCAGTAATTTGCCACGGATTTGCGACGGAATGTGTAAAAAGCAAGGGCGCGAAATTTCCCGCTGGTGTTTGCCACGGGTTTGCCACGGACATGTAAAAGACCAAAATTTGCGACGGACATGCCGTGGCAACCGAATGACCAAAATGAAAGACCCACGATCCCTAAAAATCAATTTTCACATCCTCACTCTCACGTCTCCTCCTCACTTCTCAGTCACCACTCTCACGTCTCCTCCTCACTCTCTGCCAGAACCACCACTCTCACGTCTCCTCCTCACTCTCTGCCACAACTACCACTCTCACCTCTGCGTCGCCGGCCAGAACCACTACTTCTCCTCATCACTTCCACTTCATTCGCGTGACCAACCCAAATCCAGAACCCATCGCTCCCAAAAAACCCAGATCCCATCGCTTCTTTTCCTTCAAATTTCCCTTCTTCTTTCCTCATCCTTCAAAGGTAAATACGATTTCGTATAGGATTTAAGATTTGTTTATGATTTGTTTGATGTTAGGGTTTTGGATTTCGTTTTCACGAGCTTAAATTTAGGGATTCCGTTTCCGCTTCATCTAATACAATTTTTCTTTTGATTACAGGTTCATTTTGATGGAGGAAGAACGGGAAAACTATAAGGGTGGTGTTAGGGGTGCTTTATTGGTGCTTTGAGTGGCATTTCAGATTTGATTGAGGTGGAGGTTGTTGAAGGAATGAAGCTTGACCGTGGCTACATTTCTCCGTATTTCATTACAAACCAGAAGAACCAGAAATGTGTATGTTCTCTATCTCATACTTCTACTTAGTCGCATAGTAGTATTTTTGAGCAACATTTTCTGAATTCCTTGTTAAGCACTTATATTATATATGTTGTATAAATTATATTATACTAAAGGAATTTCTAGTTTTTCAATAATACTACAGCCATCTTGCTACAACATTTTTAGGGTTGGAAGCTACGTGTGGTCATCTGGGATTGATAACAATGCTTTCTTATACACCATGTGTATTTTGTGTAACCATGTCATCTATTTGTGCCAACAGGAACTTGAGGATCCTCTTATTATAATCCACGAGAAGAAAATCTCACGTATAAATTTTATTGTTAAAGTATTGGAGTTGGCTTTGAAGGTGAGTACTAAGTAAATGCTATTTGCATCATTTTGCATTGACTTGTAAAATACTGATATTGACTGAAACTTCATCACCAGAGACAAAGACCTTTGTTGATTGTTGCTGAGGATGTGGAAAGTGATGCCCTTGCAACTCTTATTCTAAACAAGCTTCGGGCTGGAATCAAGGTTTGTTTTGCGGCCTATCTGTACCTTTACTTTTTTTTCCTTATGTTCCTTAAGTTTTGGTTTCTTAGTTTTTCTTATTTGATTTTTTTGATCAAGTTTTTCTTATTGATTTTGTATTTGTTGCATTGTTTTAGGTATGTGCCATCAAAGCCCCTGGTTTTGGTGAAAATCGAAAATCTGGTCTCCGTGATCTTGCGGTTCTTACGGAGGTCAAGTAAGTCCTCTTTTAAGTAATAAGGTTATTGTTATATTCAGACTCATTTACAAACTCATAAATGATACGTTTTCTCTGTACATTTAGCTTATCACTGAAGAGCTTGGCCAAAAAAACTAGCTTCCTATTCACAACAGAGAAGGTTTATGCTATGTTTTGTTGCTGCACGTCCTTGAATGTGGAAATTTAAAAAGAAAAAAGAGAAGAAAAGAAAAGAAAATGATTCTTATAATTTCAATCAATTATCACTTGCTTGTCCCCTTTATTCACCGCTCGGACTGGACATCAATCAATTGAAAATGTTCCCAAAATGACATAACATTAACAGTTCAAATATGTTTGTTTATGATTCCAGCTTCCCGCAAGGATCGGTAGAAGCTATTGCTATCAAACAACGGCTTTTATCTCAATATGACGTGCTTGATCTCGGATCAATGGCCTAAAAGAAGTCTGCTGAAAAAGAGGTGAGTGCTTTTGCATGGTTTGTAATTAGAAGTTTATCTACCCTAATTTTCCACCTTTTATAACATAAACAAGAGTGTATTCTTTTGGAGAAACTCACAAGCTCATTAAGGAAAAAGTGCCTTGTCGCAGATGTGCATTCTTGCTAACCAAATCTCACCCTGGTTGAGTTTCTTGTAAATATAATGTTACATTGTTGAGGAAAAAATTTGAAAAGCTTTCAATACAATCCTCTAAATGAAAATTCGACAATTGATAGTATTCACACACATTCCAGTGACCCACTCAATCGCCTTGCATTTTCACATAAATCTCACTCGAACACAAAGGAGAGACAAAGTGTCATATAAAATTTAACCGGATTGAAATGAATGCGAATGAGTTCGCACTTGAAATGATGTCTTTGAATTTTATAAATTAACCTTGTTAGTTCTTGATAGAAAATACTTTAAAATGTCACTGTATCCTTTGGAAATTATTTGAGCAAAATTTATTGGTTTTATATCTCGTTTCCCAGGATGACACAATAAGATCATATGAAAGATAAGTTTTTAAGATAATTGTTACTTCCTTTCCTTCACTAAAATATACCAGAGCTCGAGTCATAAAATTTGATTTACTCTTTTTGTAGGTTTGGATGCTAGCTCGAATGTGTCAACTTGAGAATAAAATTTCAAATTGTTGGAGAACCTTCTTATCGGTGACTCGAATACGTCTCTGCTTTCTTGTATAATTGATGAAATAATCATTTTTTCTCCAACAACCAAATGTTGATATCCTCGAGTTGTTATTTGTCTTCACTCCTCTTACTTTGGTCTAGTCTCGATGATGCCATTTATCATTTTATTTATATCTAGGACCCGGATAAGTAAAGTCAAAAGGGTCCGAGAGAGCTTGCAAAACTCCCTTCGCACACGAATTGAATTGATTGCAGCTATGCTAGGGTATGTTTTCCTTAAAAACGTGTGAACCGAGAATCCTTTCTCTTCCTACTTCTTCTCGGCTGCTTTTCACAACAAATGCATGTTGATAGTGCTCTTTGGTCGTTTTCTCAATGATTGAAATTGAAGTGGAGATGGAAATCGATGTACTTGTCTTTGAAATAAACTAGTAATGTGGTAAACCACTTGATCGGAATTTTCTTTTGGTTGAATGATTTCAGTATATAGAAGTTTAATAACTTAGCTAAGGCCCGAGGTGTCCTTGTTTTGCGAGATAGTATCACGTAACAAATAGAGCAAATCATGGAGCTTGAAAATTTGGAGGAGGTATGTTCTCCTAAAATGCAAGCTTATTATCTAGTTATGAACATGACCAATTACTTTCTTTCACCTAATCTTTTAAAATAATTCCTCCCAAAATTGTAATAAGTTTCTTAGACTAACAAGCGGAAAGCCAACTATGATACCATTTCTATTTCTAGATTTTTCTTTTGATCCGATATTTATCTAAGAAATTAAGATATCCTCCTCAAGAAATTAAGAAAGCCAACTATGATACCATTTCTATTTGTAATTTCTCTTTCTGCTTCTAGTTTTTGTAACATGAAGTCTTAAAGGAGACTTGAGATTTGAAATTAAGAAAACTTGTTTTCTAACATTTTCTCATGCTTTGCAGATAAAGGGTTGCTTCTCGCTCCCACTTGAGAGTTTTGATCACGCACCTTAACTTCCGTGTTTTAAGGTTGTTTTTCTTTCTTGCATACTTTACATTCTGGTCCTTTGAGCTGTTAGCAATAATAGTCAAAAGAGTTTTTTTTCCCCATTTGTTGAAAGCACCGTGCATTTAAATAGATTCAAGATTCAATTTTTGATATAGATTTTGGATTTGAAATTGAGTTCTTGATTTTCACAGTGGTTCCCAATAGGGTCATTTAAATAGATGATGAAATGGTGTGCAACTGAATGAATGCTGAATTAGATGGTTCAGTTTAAATTACTCTATCCATTTTATGTTGAAGCATTATAGTTTTATGCATTCAAGTTTCTTATCTCTTTTGCTTGTCACTAGTCATTGTTTGGTGATCATGCATGTCATTTGTGTTGCATTCTTTTTGTGGTTTTGTAACTTTTGTTACATTACATTCCTAGTGGTATAAAATATTTGTCAGAGAAATTTTATGATTATTAATTGTGGCTATAAAATATACCATACAAAAGTATCAGAGAAATTGAAGCTAATAAATTTACTATTTTCAGGAGTTTGAGAAGCACATTCAGAAATTGCAATCCACAAGTTTATTAACAACCACTATGCAACCTTCTGAGACTAGAAGTATTTGTCAACCTCACCGGCGTCCTTTACGGGTTTACACAGATATACCTCACGTGGAGGAAAACTTGACATATCCAGAGTTTGCAATCAGTAAGTTTAGTCATGCATGTATAGATACCAGTTTAAATATAAAGATTAACAGAATGAAAATAGTGAAATTGTAAAGTTTGTAGGTATAGTCGTTGGTTCTTTCTTTGTTTGAGAGAATCCGAATTCTTGATTTGTTGTTGTTTTGTACCTCTGTTTGAGAGAATGTGAATGCTTATGTGCTGTTTGAGAGAATGTTAATGCTTGATTTGTTGTTGTTTTGTACCTCTGTATGAGGTTAATATGTTAAAAAGCTAATTTCTAATTGGCAAAATTTGTTTATGTGGTAATGCAGATTTGTCTACCCTATTAAGAGTGTTATATTGTAATAATAATAATAATAATAATAATAATAATAATAATAATAATAATAATAATTAAAGATACAATTGTGAAGAAGTTGGAGTAGTAGGAAACTACTGCTCCATTTTTTTAAATTTTTTTAAAAAATTTGCGACGGTTTGCACACGCATTTTGACGGCGAAAATTTGCCACAGATTTGCGACGGAAATTTGCCACGCAGATTTGCGACGGAAAAATTTGCCACGGATTTGCGACGGAAAAAATTTGCCACGGAAATTCCGTGGCAAACGATTTATGACGACGGCGTTTTTGCCACCAATTTTTGTCCAGTAGGCAAATCCGTGGCAAATGTTGTTTTGCCACGGAAATTTGTGCATTTGCCACGGAAATGTCCGTGGCAAATCAGCGATTTTCTTGTAGTGTTGGCCTCTAAAAGGAATATGATTTCGATGTAACCAGATGCACCAAGTGACTCCCAACCAAATCAAGTACTTAATCTACACGCCTTCTTCGATACCAAATGCAAACCATGAGCCCGGAAGTGCTCCATGCCGACTAGAGAATCTGAGGTCACCATGCCCAACAAACATTTCTGAATAGCAAGCCAAACTAGTTCGGAACATCTGCACAAGAAAAATAGATGGGTAAGCGACTCGTCATGCTCGAAACAAAAAGGGCAACATGCCCCATGAGGGTCATTGATAATTCCCTTAGAAATAAGAGAGTCGCGAGTTGGGAGCTTCCTCAAAAACAATCTCCAACCAAAAACTCCCACCTTAGTGGGAATAGATAGTTGCCACATATCCTCCAAGAACACTCTGGATATCGCTATCCAGCCTATCTTGTTGCATCAAATTTATCAACAGAACATAACAGGATTTAACAGACAAAGAATGAAGTTAATGTTTTCCAACAATAGGCCTAAGCGCACTAACGAAAGAACTCCTATGAAGATATTCCTCAAGTCTCCATACCGGTAAGAGAGAAGATGCCACCAACTTGCATTAGTGTCATTGATGCATCTCCACTTCCATTTGCTCAGAAGAGCCAAATTGAAGGTCTCCAGATTCTTCACCCCAGACCACCGTCCTTCTTGGGTCTGCAGACCTTGTCCCAGGAGACCCAATACACGAGACGACCCTCTCTAGTACCCCCCCAGAAAATCCTTCTGAATCTTAACTAACTCTTGACTAACAATTTTCGGAGCCTTGAAAAAAGAGAACATATAAAGCGGAATACTATTGAGGACCGAGTTAATGAGAGTCACCCTGCCCCCAATAGACAAAAACGACTACACCACGATGAGAGTCTCTTTCTCACCTTTTCTATAATCGAGACCCAAGTAAATCTTCTTCTTGGATTGACTCCCACCGGAACACCCAAAAACTTAAACGGAATATCGGCGTTACTACAAGACAAGAAAGTTGCAGCCTGAGGAATGGAATGCAGTTAACTTTGTGTGCATCGAATGATTGTGGAGTCCACATATACCCTTCACTCTCCAATATCCAATATCAGTAAAAGCTATAGCTCTTAGCTTAAACGAACAATTACGCTTTTGAAGAAGTTACAATACAACACCCGATCTCTACTTCATCATATTTCCAACCTTTTTCGCAACACAAATTACTTAATTTTTCCTCCATCTTTCCCAACGCTTCTAGCCTAGTGTAATAGATCCCCGCGTGTAGAAAATATCTAAAATATGGACAAATATTTTTTATTATATAAAGTACTATTTTCAAAAATCATAATTGCTTAATTAATTAAATAAATAAATCAAAAAATACAAAGTTCATAATATGATAACAAATCTTTTTTAAATTTAAAATTACCTCTGTTGTGGTGAACACATCCAATGTATGAAACTGTAGGATCACTGGTATTTATATCTATTACATTGAAATAAAAATAATATTTAGAAATCAAATTATAAAATTAATAAAAAAATTAACAAAAAAAATATGTTAAAAAAATTAAACTATATACCAGAAAAAAAATATAATGTAATTTTTGGTATATAATTTAAAATACCAGAAACTGTATTATACCGAAAAAAACATTATTTACTATTCTAAAACTATATTATGCCAGAAAAGTTAATATTTTTATGGAACAATTATATAGGGAAATATATATATATATATATATATATATATATATATATATATATATATATATATATATATATATATATATTCCAAAATTCTCCTAAAGAATTTTATTCCGAGGGGAATGTAAAGAACCTCCGTTTCTGCTACCAGGAATTGTCGCACAAAAGGGTGCATTTTTTAGGGTCATTTTTTTGGACCCACACCTTTATCCCTTATACCCCCACTTATTTTTGTATTCCAAATTTACCCCTTCCATAAATCCAAAACGGATTTATCTTAAAAGAAACATAAATCTGTTTTTGGAAAAAAATGGCCAACAAAAGTAAGTTTATTCCGAGGCTAATTAAAATTTGTACATAGGATTTATTTCTTAAAAAGATAAATTCGTAGTTAAAATTTAATAAAATGGATTTATGTCTCAAAAAGAGAAATTCGTTAAATTTTAACTACATAATTATCCTTTTCTTGAGATAAATTCATTATAGAAAAATCTCAAATATAAAAGTTAGGATCCCACCGAAAGTTTTTATCAACAGAGCAGAATCGAAGATCATTGCTATAATCCACCACACCACTCCTAGTTTCTTTCACACAAACACACACTACATTAGTTCTTTCCCATCTACACAGTCGAAAATGAATATCTTTTCAACTCAGTACTCAAGAGACAACACACTTACCACTGTTCATCATCACGGTAAAATCACCAAAAGAGACAATGGTGTATTTTTCTCCTGTACAGATCTTGTTATATGCAGGCTGAAGGACGACATCACATTCGTTTCGTTGAAAGAGACACTAGGGTAAGGTCCAAGTGGAGGGTGATGAACGAGAGGTTACTAGTATCATTTTTTGGTAAAAAAATAAATAGGTTTAAATGTATGTTACCCTCTGCAAATGTTGACATTATCCATTTACCCATTGGAAAAAAAAACACTTTGCAAAATATAAAATTATCCAGTTACCCCCCTCTTGCAGGAGGGTAAATGGATAATGGTAACATTTTTGCAGGGGGGTAACTGGATAATTTTATATTTTGCAAGGTGTTTTTTAAACGTTGTTTTGCTAGGGGTAAATGGATAATGACAACATTTGCAGGGGGTAACATATATTTAAGCCATAAATCTAACCATTATGTAAAATAAATAAATTTACCCGGCCTCTTAGAATATTAGAAGTTATTTGCTCCTCAAATCGAGTAAGAACCTGACCATCTCTCGGTCCAAAAAGAGGCTCCTCCGCATGACCAGGCTGTTGATCCTCCATATCGTCATCATAATCATCAGTCTGCTGGTCCTGATGGTGGAACTTTTGACCATGCTTGTGTTGGTCAAACTGCTGCTGGTACATCTGGTCAGGCTCTGGCTGGTGCTACTGCTCGTCCTGAGCAGGCTGCTGGGGACCCTCTCGTCCCTGAACAAGTCTGTCCCGGGAAGAAGCATGGTCGGCGATTCACACCTGCGTGTGTCTCCTCACTGGAATAATATCATCCTGTGCACCGCCACACCCCTGTGACGACCCCCCTCGGGACGACTCCCCCTGTACTAACCCATGTGAATCAGCTGGTATCATCCCATGAACTCTAGTATAAGCCACTGCAACCATTTAAAAATAAAAATTATTAGTAAAAAAAATATACTGTGAAACGAATTTACATGTAAATTTGTCTGAAGCCATTAGATTTACTGTAAATCCGTTTCACAAAAACTAAACAACAGATTTACCAAGATACCACATAAATCTGTTACACAAATTTTTAAACCAAACGGATTTACGTTAAATCCTTAGTGAAATAATTTGGACATCGGATTTACTTACTTCTGTCGCATCAGTAGTATGTAATTCCGAGAGTGAAAAAACGAGAGAATGTGTGTGTGAAAGAGAAAGAGAAAGAGAAGTGAAAACTGAAGAATGAAATGGAAAGTTAAAGTTTTGGTGGTTTTAGCATTGGTTTGAGGATATTATGGTCTTATCCTATAGGGTGTGGGGGATATAAGCGTTAGTGGTGGGGGTAAAAAAAACCAACCCAATTTTTTTCTTAACAAGCTTTGGATAATTCTATCATGACTTAGCATTATAGTACTAAGACACATACTTCTTCCAACCCCCTCTGCTCACTAGACATCCTATACCACTATTTATTCCTAAAATACCATTGAATTTAAAACAGTTTTTAACTATTATTCACTGTTTATGGGTGGTTCGACCATGCGTGCGCCGAACCTGTTAAGTTTGGATCGGCCATGCGTGCACCCATGGACGGATCCACATATATATAATTGGGGGCATTTGCCCCCACTTAGACAAATTATTTTGGTTAGAAATATATATATAACAAATGTATTTTGCCCCCATAAGACAATTTTTTAAATGAAATGTAGAAATTCGCAAGAGGTAAATAAAAAAAGAATAAGTTGGTACTAACTTTACCTTTTTAGCTATGTAATTTATAGAAATTTAGGTACTTATCTTACCTTTTAACCAAACTTTTTTGAGAAAATACTATAGGGTGTTTTTTTGCCCCCACCGCTAAAGTTTCTGGTTCCGTCACTGCGCGCGCCGAATCGATTCGCACTTGACAGGGCCGAACCTCCCTAATTGTTGCTAGATGCTGAGTTGTTTATTTAACTGATTTTTAACGATTCGATTTTTTCTTTTCAGTATGGCTAACACTAGATACTTAAGTATGATAATTAAGTATTCAATTTATCGTTACATTCGTTAAAAGTTAGTAAGTTATCGTTGCCAAATTGCTAATTTATCGTTCGAAGTAGTTTCGTTAAACGCAAATTAAAAAAACCAAGAACAGTGTGGTTCGGCCTTCAAATGTTCGAACTGGTTCGGCCCACGCTTGGCCGAACCTGTTAAAAACCTAATTGGGGGTGTCTGGGTAAAATTTAACACACTCGATGCAATCATATTCGAACCGGTTCGGCCAAGCATGCGCCAAGCCGTACTAATTTTTTTTAAAAAAAATAGAAACTCCAAGCTTCATTAAGAGCATCTTGATCTTTTCACCCCTCTATTTGGGGTGTCCTAAGTAGCTCCAGGATTGGAAGAAGTATGGGCCACTACTAAAGTACAACTAACGGTTTTTGATTCGCTTGGGCCATAACCCATTGGACTATAACTTGGCTCCATATATGCTTTGGAATTTGCTCCAATTCTCGTATAATTACTACTTACATTTTTTCTTTGTTCTGCTGGTTGTTATTTAAAAAAACTCCCTCTCCATATCCAGCAATTATTGCACAAAATGTTAAGTTTTTGATCTTGAGAAGCATTGGACAAGAGTATGCAATAAGTGTTTTTACACATATTCTTTGCTTGAGATGTCCATTTCTTGGTCTCTTTTAAACAGACTTTTTAGACCTTATCGAACTTTCAAAAAGGTTAGGTCGACTAAAAATTGAGTCCTTGGTAAGCCACGGGCCAAACACACGTCTAACATTTTTAGGGTTGTTTTTTCATACCCCACCACTTCCCCATATATCCCCACGAATATGATATCCCCAAAATACCCCTTTGAAATGTATTTTTTTTTAAAAAGTCAATCGTATATATGTATTTGGGGCATATATACGATGATGGCACCATTTAACTCATCGTATATATGTCCTAAAAACGTATATACGATTGGTCACAGTATGATGCAATCGTATATACGTTTTTAGGACATATATACGATGGGTTAAATAGTGTCATCGTATATATATATGTCCCAAATACATATATACGATGGTTTGTTAATGATTTGTTTTAATTTTTATTTTGAAAATGTTATAAAAAGACTACTAAAATTTCAAGTAAAGAGTCAAAACTAATCTAAAATTATAACAACACCACTAAAAATCTAATAAAACCAAAATAAGACTGCAATTTTTTTTTAGATTTTTTGGAGACTATAAAAAATTAAAAAAATTAATAAAAAATAGTAAACGATGGAATTTGGGATTTTGAGCTTGTAATCCCGTAAGAAGTCCCTTCTTACCATTGGAGTAGGTTGCCTGAAAACCGATTTTTTAGCCTAAATTCTTCTTTCGACGTATAACATCGTTACGTGTTAACGAACTACATACTAAACCTATTTTCAGGCCTAAATTATTCATGTCTAGTTCATCTTTATTAAAAATATATAATTTTAATTTTTTAATTGATATAATCTTATATATACCCCCAAAGCGTATATACGATTGGTGTTACGGTATGCCACTCGTATATACGTCTGTGGGGGTGTTTATACGATGTGTAAATTAGGGGGTCGTATATACACCCCCACACGCGTATATCTGAGTGGCATACCATAACACCAATCGTATATACGTCCAACAATGGTATATTCGATGGCAAAAATTTACCCATCATATATATGTCCATAAAACATATATACGATTGGTGCAATTTTAAAAAAATCATTTTTGAAGGTCATTTTGGGGTTTACATATATTGTGGGGGTATGAAGGAAAGAGGTGGAGGTAAAAAAAAAAAAAAAAAAAACCCACATTTTTAACCACATTTTTAATACAACTCAAACTTAGACCTTGTAAAGTCCAACTTGACCCAACCTATTCTCATCCCCTCAATATTAACAAAATACTAACACAAACATCATAAATCATATATCATATATCAATCAATCATACATAGTAGATATTTGATTTGTGAGTCCCCTAATGCCACATTAAATTCACAATAACTATTATTGTCTCACATGCTATCATTTTTCTTTATATGAGCAAATAAATTATATTGAAATTATATCGAATACGAGGACTAGAAGTGTAAGATGTACCAAATCTAATAAAAAAGTACACAAAATCATCAAAGCTTTTTGCACCAGAGCACAACACTCACATCAGTAAAAGAAGTTAAAAGAAATGGGTAAATAATCATTTTGGTCCCTAAAAGTGTAACTCGCTGTCAATTTAGTCCCTGAATTAAGCGAAAATGAGTGTAATCCGTCTGTCACGTTAGTCCCTCCCGTTAATGTGCGTCATTAACACTTTGTTAATTCATCCGTTCTTTATCGGTTTAGTCCTCGAAAGATGTCACTTCTTCACAATTTGGTCCTTGAAACATATACGTGAATTCGCTTTTAGTCCTCGAATCTTAAGTTACTTCAAAGAAAATTTTAAAATGACTGATTAAGGGCGCCAATAGACTCATGGACCACACAGATCTATTGTAATTGGAGGGTGACCTTATTTGCTCCAAGAAAATCAATCAAAGATAACTTTGTATAATCATTGATCTATATTGAAACTAGATAGCAATTGTAATTTTTGATGTTAATTCGAAAGCTTCCATCATTCTTGAACTTAATAAATTACTGCTTATTAATTATAATTCCTCTTTGTTTACAATGAATTTTATTTTATTTATTTCATAGATTAAAATAAAAATTTTAAAATATAAAAGCTACGTGGCATTCCAATGTGGCTTGCCACATAAGTTAATAGAACTCCACATCAGATTTAATTTTGACAAATTAGGGAGGGACTTTGATTTTAGAAATTGATTTTAGGATATTCAACACATGAAGTGATTTGATTCGGATTGAATCAATAAACACTCCTAATTATTAATGAAGGTAGCAAACCAAAGTAAAAGAGAAAATGATGCAACTGTAAGGTCTTGTTAACTAACCTAGCAAAGCCAAGGCACAAATTGAGCCAAGGCAAGTAAATTTGGTTTAAAATTTTGCTGAAGTAACTTAAGATTCGAGGGACTAAAATGAAATTTATGTATATGTTTTAGGGACCAAACTGACAGTAAGTGACATCTTTCAGGACTAAACTGACAGTAACAGATGAATTAACGAAGTTAACGACACGCATTAACGGGAGAGACTAACGTGACAGACATATTACACTTTCAGGGACCATTTTGCATTTTCGCTCGATTCAGAAACCAAATTGACAGCGAATTACACTTTCAGGGACTAAAAGGACTATTTACCCTAAGAGAAATACATGGAAGAAGCATTAAATTTTAGCCGGTGATTTTTGTACCCCTTATTAAGCACCATACCCCTCAATCGATTTAATACAAATATACCCCTATTTTTTTATTATTTTTTTTTTATTATTATTATTTTTTAGATAAGCAATTTTTGTATTAAATGCAGCACGTATGCGTGCCCGACCTTTTACAAAGGAAAGGGGGAGGGCCTCCTCAAAACCTCCCTGAGCCAAAACCCATTGGGAAAAAGAGTACCTCGCACGAAATAGAACGTACAACAGTGGGACATATAGCCTAACCCACTGCTTCTCCCCCAACTATGAACTTTTCTATAACAAGTATTACAGGATTGGATACAACATAGAAAAACAACCCATCGGACAATTATACCAATCTGCCCACGTCGCCTTGCAATTCCTCCCTCGCCTTGAACCAACTCCATGTCGTATCCTTGATTCCGTCTAATATGCTCGGAATGGAGACCACCTCCCCATTGAAAATTACCTTGTTTCGAGCCATCCATATTTTCCAAATAACCGTCATCCATATAAGATGTTTTACTCCTCTTTGTCTCTTTCCCTTCACTAAATTTCCAAATTCCACAAAATGAGTGGCAATGTTACCCGTATCACCTACCGAGCTTCCAACCCAAGCAAAAACACTCCTCCATATCGCTTTAGCAATTCCACAATCCAAAAATAAATGGTCCACCGTTTCTTCATCCCGAAAACATAAAACACAAGTGACTGAATAATTCCTCTTCTATGCAACGCACTCCGTTTAGCAATACGCTTCAGGATGACTCTCCACGCAAAAATTTGAACTTTGACTACACATCATTTTTCCAAATCTTCTTGCAAGCATCAGAATTTTGGGTTGCACATTACTGCTTGTACTGCAGAAAAAACAGCGCTAAACATAGCATTTTTTCACCGTAAACCCAGCCATCGTGTCCAAAGAACCATACCTGATTATCGTCCACGCGTGGCGATATCTGACTTGTAATAAATGCTTTATGACAAAGAAATAACCGGTCAATGCAAATTTTGTCTTTGCAGCAACAAATAAGCACCAGATCCCATGTCCAACGCCACCCTTCTTCCGTCCATTGCCCAAACTCCTCAACCGTAGCCTCTTTTGACCTTCCTAGAGGTTCTCAAAATTTTGACCAAAAAAGTACTCCACACCCCCAAAGTTTTACGTTTCTGAAATTACGCTTTAAGAGGTAATTTCGTAGCTATTTTTTTTAAGTTCCCTGAATTACAGATAAAATGATAATTCCGTAAGGAAAGTAAATTAATTTTCTCGGAATTATCAAAATACCATAAATCCGGGGTGTTAAATTGTGAACCGAATTTATGTGTTTATGATAAATCTGGAGTGTTAAATTGTGAACCAAATTTATATGTTTATGATAAATTCGGAGGTTTTAAATTTTAAAAGTCTCGGACTTCTCACAATTCAATAATTCTGAAAAAAATATTTTTTTTAACTCCAGAAATACCTTGATAACATAAATCTAGAGTATTAATTGATTTATTTATTTAATTTTTAAATTAAACAGTTATGAGTATGGGATGCTTCTCTTTACCATGGATTTATCGGATGCATTTACAACTAATGAGGTACGTATCTACGATTATTATTTTGTTCCAGTATAATTTATAAGTAATTTTAATCGATAACAACGAGAAATTAAATTATTTGTAGATTTTTTCTACCCGTGAACGATCTCAGATGCGTTGGGCTAGAGAGATTGGGAAAACCAACTGAATAATTGTTATCATCCTCAGATCAGATAAGGCCATTGGTAAAAGTGGGAGAAAAAAAAAGATTATTTTGGGTTGCGAGAGACATGGTAGACACATTCTAGGAGACTATCCTCTCCACAAATGCTGAAATAAGCTCATGGTTGACTATCCTCAACGGTGTATACTGAAGCTCCCGTAGACCAGACTTATCAATCCAAGTCTGTACAAAATAATTATGAGATTCTAGTACCAACTCCTGTAACTTCTTACCATTTGTAGGAATCTTAATCTTCCCGCGATCCTGTGTATATGTATAAATAAATATAAAAGACATAAATAATATTAAACAACAATGCATAGTTTAAATAATTTATTAAAGCTATTACCTGTGCTATACAGAGTCTTGATGGTACGTGCCCATCAATCTTACTCAATAGGGAGCGGTTCCTCGGACCTAGATCCCCTATCTCTGTTTGCTCAGCCTCAGCAGTGTCAGCCTCCATAGGGTCAGCCTCAGCAGTGTTAGCCTCCATAGGGTCACCTTCACCAGGGTCAGCCTTAGCCTCAACCTCATCCCCCATAAACTGCTCATAAAACGGTCAATCATACTTCTCGGCCTCCTGCTCAATGGGAAGTCGTCCATGGACACGTCTTTGTCGTTCTGAAGCGTGACCGGCTATCGTATGTTGCGTGCGAGCACTGACTGGCGCATCTTCAGCTTCACCATTGCCACCTGACCGTGATGCCGACCCTCTCGATACCAAACTACATGACCATGGCAGGATTTTGCCCCTGACTCAAGTGTAAACCACTACAAAAAAACAAATTAATAAAGCAAATAAAGCCAAAAAACACTCCGGATTTATGAACAATTGACAAATCCGTAGTTTATGGGTTGAGAACTACCCATTTATCAATGCAACATAAGTCCATAGCCTTTCTAGGTCGAGATATTTTCGAATTTATCAATGCGAGATAAATCCTAGTCAAGTTTCTCAACTATGGATTCATCACGATGATGCTTTCGGAGATAAAAAGACTACAGATTAATCTCCCATTGATAAATCCGGAAATTTCTCGAACTTATGCATCCCCATACACTAGTAGTAAACTACAGAATTATCTTTTGATGATAATTCCAAATAAATGTTAACTACGGATTTATCCTAACTAGATAATTTCGAGAGAAAAATTGCTTACTAAAAGACTACAGAAATATGAGAGTGAGACGATTGAGAGGGGGTTAATTTGTAATATGGTGAGGGGTAAAAACAAAAGTTTGGGTAAAAATGGGAGTATAGTGTCTAATGGGAGTACAAAAATCACCAGCCTTAAATTTTTGATTCGCTTGGGCCTTAATCCATTAGACTAAAGGTCTCACATGCTATCATGCTACCGTAGTGCAAGTAATGTCGACCCATACATCGTATAACCCCCCTACTCAATGGACACCTCAAATTTTAAATATTCCCAAATTGCCCTCACGTTGGAAACACATGGATGTTGTTCCAATATCAAGTTTGGGAGCTTCGGCACTTTGTTACTGAGTATAGAAAAAAACGTGGTTTGATGCATAACTACTGAACCGGTTCGATACTTTTTTACCGAGTATAGAAAAATGCGGTGTCTGGTGATGCTTTTGGGTTCGACACATTATTACCGAATTGGTTCGGACCTGTTTGGACCATAAGGTCCGAACCTATCTATTACTGGACAAAAACTCCTGTAACCTAAAGTAGTCCAAAAATAGTGTAATTCCACAATTTAAATGTAGGTACTAACAACGAATTAACTAACTTAACTGAGCTTAACATCAAATAAATGGATAAATGGTCTTGTCTTAATACATAAACAAGCTAGAAATTGACAAACTTATTCAAATAAAAATCAATCTTTTGCTAAGTAAATACAAGGCGGATCTACATCTAAGGTCAAAGCTTTCCACTGTTGCAAGCGTCCCGTGAATGGCCCTGACATTCTTTTTTATATGAAATTGGCACAACAAGTTTGCGGTACCTGGAAAAATTCACGCTAGAGCATTCATAATATCCGTGTCACAGTCAGTAAGTATTATTTTTGGCAAATCAGTTTTTATGTTCCACCGTTAATCTGTTATTGAATGGATGACCTTCACCGTAAGACATTAATGCATGGTTGTGTATTCCATACATCACAGTCAATATCCATCCATGTTTTTTTTGATAGACTTTCCTTTTAGCCTAAACTTGCAACAACATTTTCTACTCCCGGTTGGAACCAAATGAGCATACTTGTATTTTTCTGCCTTTTTACAAACCAATACACAATATTCTTTTCCCGACCTCCGTTCGTTGTCAGATCAGGATATGACAATAACCATCCCAAGAGTCTGCGCAATAGAACGCGTACATATACGAGCAAGTCTACACGAGAAGCAAAGACTTGATTGGTTTGGAATGAACTCGTATGATCCACAACCATTAAATCTGAATCACTTTTAGCCATTTTAGGACCTAAAAAAGTGAAAAACAGAATGTTAAAATAGAATTTTTGCATAATCTATCAAACAACATGGTTCGGCCCCAAAAGATCAAACCAGTTCGGAACTACACACCGAACCACCCTTCAACAGACACCCTCTTAACATGTTTAGACCTTAAAGATTCGAACCAGTTTGGACTTTTGGGCTCGAACTGAGCGCGATTTCTGGAAAAAAAAAAAACAACAAACGAACCAAAATGCATGAAAATAAAAGGAAAGAATGAAGAGATATGCTATATACTGTAATATACTTCACAATGGGAGGCCGATTTGAACAAAATCGGTGAGAAGAGTGAGAGGGTGTGGAGTGAGAATGATGAGAGGTTTAGGAGTTTAGGAGAAGGGGGTTTTGGAGGAAAGTGAAGAAGAAAGAAGAGTGACAGAATTGGGTTTCAAAATATTGGTAGGGTTATTTTTGTCTTTTCATAAGGGGAGGGGGGGTGTCTCTTGAGTAGGGAAAGAGTTGTAAGAAGTTGGGGCCGTAATGTCTTCTGATTTTCTAGGGCCTTAACTCATCATTGGACTGACTTGGCCCATTTTCTGCGGAATTTGCTCCAATTCTCATATAGTTACTATTTTTTTCTTTGCTTTGTTGGTTGTTATTGAACAAAAAACTATAAAGTGAGAAAAATATCAATCTTTTAAATTTGTTTGTCAGCCAATATTACGTTGTATGCTGCTCAGTGAGAGGCTATGATCAATGAACTAGACTTATCAGCAAAGATAGAATAAGGCCATAAGACCACAGGGTCCTAAATACGTCATTAGTTCTGTCAACATATGTCCAAATGTTTTTTCACAATGAGTTGGCAACACAAAGATTTGATTGTTTTTCTTACAAGCTCCAATTTGATTGTTGACTGAGCCAAGGGTCATATTCTTAAATATTATTTGATTGTTTTTCTTACAAGAATCAATTTACTAGAATGAAATGTAGTACTTTTTTTTGAGATATGCTTGAATGTCGTTATTCTCTTTGTTAATTAATGTTTTGCTTTTTGACAAAGTCTCTTTGTTAATGTTAAATATTATGATATGATTCCTTCTTCTTAATATATATATATATATATATATATATATATATATATAAATTATGTATCCTACTTTTATTTTATATATCTCTATGGATCTTCCATGTCAACAAATTTATTCCACATCACTTCACTTACTAATTACACTTGAATCTCCACCTAAGTTGGGCATTGGTCACCGCGTTGACTGACTTGGTCAAACCAAAGTGTTGACTTCGGTTTTAGGCTTAAGTTAATTCAATTGAAATATATACCAAAAATGTCAAAGCGAGGAATCGAACCCATCCCCTCTTGAATTCAGTGCAATTCTTAACCAAGTCAGCTACCTAACTCTTGTTTCATAAGCGTAACACATCATTGTTAAACCATTTTTCATTGTTATTTTAAATAAAAACCTTGGTACATTATTTTAGATTTTTGAGAATGTTATGACTTGAAAATTGTTCAGATCTTACCTACTTTTTCACGTGTTTAATGGTTGTTAGGTACCTATTTTATATTTAAGGATTTGATTTAAATTTGATGACTAATTAGTTAAGTTATCATCAATACACAGATAATGTATTACTATTTAGTTTTTTAGATATTAATCTTTATATAATCTTAAAGATTTTTATATAAAGATTGCATCTACGAATAAGACTAGATTTTTCATATTCTAATAATCTCCTGAAGTGTTAGTTTGATTTTTCCCGTTTATAGTTTCTTTATAGGAATATACAAAATACCATAAGTGTTCTTTCGCAATATGGAATATACATATATTAAATCGAAATTAATATTTAAATAGTCAAATAATATAAAAAAATACTCACTATATTGGCAAAAGTAGGATGATAATTTATAGATAAAAATACTCACTATAAAAAAATTCATTAGGACGAGATTATAAAAAAAATACTCACAATAAAAAAATAAATAAATGTATAAACATATATATTATATATCATAATGAATGGATAAAAGACGGTGTATAAAGAAATCGACGTGTCATATAATACATGAAAACATACAACTGCATTTTTAAAGGTTCCAAAAAATAATTTAAAATTTTATGATAAAAATGAGATTTATACCCGTGTTGCTTATAACAATAAAATCGAATTCCCACAGATTCACATACTTAGCGAAAACAAATTATGAAGGATATATTACAAAATAGATGAGACATTCTATTATCGTATATCTTCTTCCTTCCGGCATTAGTAATAATAATAATGTGTTTTTCTATATACTCATTCAGAATACATCAAATGATAATCATATTTTTATCGGTTTCAATTTTCGTTTTAGTACTTTGTTTGAATACTTTTATATTAATTTTCCTTCATTTAATTATTACAAAACATTATAATACAGGAAACAAAATCATTTCCTAGACAAAACCCCACATCCCATTTGAAATTATAATATATAATTATATATATATATAAATCTAAATTTAATTTCCTACTATTATATAAATATTTAAAATAGTTGAAGTAATTACCTTACGGTGTCTAAACAAATGAATTTTGACTCGTGCTAGCATGGGTAAATTATACTAGTGATAGCTGTCACAACAGTTAAAAAATAAAAAGAAACCATCTATAGGGAGAGAGAAATACTAAGATGAATGCGGATAATATTTTCTACTAGAGAAAATTCTGTTCAAAACACAATCAAACAATAAATGTAGAACCTCTCCCAGCAAGATTTGAGCGGTGTTTGGTGCAACATTGGAGGCGACTAGCCTCTTGCCCTCGTCCGAGCTTTTATTTAATTAAAAAATATATTAAAATTAATTTCAAAAATGAACTTTATGTAATTAATATTTAGTTTAACTACTCGAGATATCCCTAAAGGAATTGAGAATTTCTAAATACATTTCTTGACATTTTGAATTTGGATCTATGAATGTTAAAATTGTAAATAATTTCTATTTGGTCCCATGCATAACTTTTAAATAATTAACAATTAGCCGGTCAAAAAAAATAATTAACAATTAGGTCCTTGTGTTCTGAGGCTTGATTAAAAATTATTTAAAAGTTTAGCAGCCTAATTATAAACTATAGAAAAAATTTGTGACCCAATTAAAACACAAGAATTTAATTACAATTTTTTTAAAAATTTAGAAACTCAATTATAAATTTTTCTTGTTCACGAATTTATATAACAATTTTCAAATGATTAAAGTTTTTTGTCCGTAGGAGAAGTAACAAACACTACCCATGAACTAACATTTGTAAAATGGAGATCTCGAGTGTAAACCCCGGTAATCATGAAAAATGTCCGATTTAATAACTTCGACTTTTTCTTGTGACAAAAAAAACAACTTCGACTTTTCCACTTGTTACGGAGAGTACGTAGCTACATAATAGTTAAACCTTAGATTTTAAATGAAAAATCCTTTTTGTTTGATAGGAAAAAAAAACAAATTATTCGGTGGCCATGTTTAGAAAGCAATGGTCGTTTTCAACAAAAATCTTATTCAAAAACCCTCATAAATGCTAACATGTTCTAAATTCTAATTCTAATTTATCAAGCAACTTCTAAAGTCTTTTAAATATCATCATTCATGATTGTCGTCTACGACTTAGAACGCGGAAACTTGTCACAAATGGCATCCTTCTCATCAATACACACTCATCTTCATCCAAATCCAAATCCAAATCCAGATATATAAAATTTATATTTCTTTCTATAAAATATTTCAGTTGACAACATTGACTAAAGATAGCTAAAGCAAGCACCTTCTAGCTTCTAACATTGCATATGCGCACTACTATAAATAGACGTCACCCACCAACATAAGATAACACATTCATCAACTCACAGAAATGGCTTCTTTGTCTCACCCCAAAATTTCCCTTCTAACTTTAATGTTCTTCACACTCTCTACCTTCATTGCCAATGCCATTGTTCCTCAAAATGAAACCTTCAAATTCGAAAATTCAGGTGATTTGGGAGACTTCATTGTAGAATATGGAGGTGATTATAGAATGATAAGTATCTTTAACTCACCATTTCAAGTTGGTTTCTATAACACCACTCCAAATCAATTCACTTTAGCTCTGCGCGTGGGACTCACGCGCTCCGAGCAACTTTTTCGTTGGGTTTGGGAAGCAAATAGAGGCAACCCAGTTGGAGAAAATGCAACATTTTCATTAGGTACTGATGGAAATCTTGTTTTGGCTGATGCTGATGGTAGAATTGCTTGGCAAACTAACACTGTCAATAAAGGTGTTGTTGCCTTTAGATTGCTTTCAAATGGTAACATGGTGCTTACTGATGCTAAGGGTAGGTTTATTTGGCAAAGTTTTGATTCTCCTACAGATACCCTTTTGGTGGGCCAATCTTTAAAAGCTAACGGGCCTTCTAAACTTGTTAGTAGGCTTTCAGAGAAAGAAAATGTTAATGGGCCTTATAGTTTAGTTTTGGAGCCCAAAGGGTTAGCTTTGTATTATAAAAGCAAGAATTCTCCTAGGCCAATTCTCTATTGGTTTTCATCTGATTGGTTCTCCTTTCAACAAGGCTCATTGGAGAATGTCACCTTCACATCAGATTCTGAAAGTTTTGAACTTGGATTTGATTTCTTTGTGGCCAATTCTTCCAACTCTGGCAATAGAATTCTTGGTAGGCCAAAGTGAACAATAGCACTTTATCATATCTTAGGCTTGGAATTGATGGTAACATTAAGATGCACACTTATTTTCTAGATGTGAGGAGTGGTGTTTGGCAAGTGACTTACACTCTCTTCGAAAGAGATTCTGATGAGAGTGAGTGTCAATTGCCAGAGAGGTGTGGGAACTTTGGGCTTTGTGAGGACAACCAATGTGTTGCCTGTCCATTGGAGAATGGAATATTTGGATGGAGCAATAAGTGTAGTGCTAAACCTTTAACATCATGTAAGGCAAATGATTTCCACTACTACAAAATTGAAGGAGTTGAACATTATATGAGCAAATATACTAATGGAGATAGAGTAAGTGAAGCTACTTGTGGAGACAAATGCACCAAGGATTGCAAGTGTGTGGGGTATTTCTATCACAAGGATAACTCAAGGTGTTGGATTGCTTATGATCTTCAAACCCTTACTAGAGTGGCAAATACCACACATGTTGGTTTTGTTAAGGTTCCTAATAAGTAATTAGATGAGCCTTCTACCTTTAGGAAGGTCTTGAATCTTGATATTGCATTTTGATTGTATGACTTTACTTTAATAATTTGCTATATAGCTGAATCAGATTGGAATAAAGTTGTGGTTTGTTTATGTTCTCCACTGGGAGAACATCAAATTAAGATGTAAAATAAATTAAGAGTGGAATGAATTTATAATTGGTTTGTATCATATCCTTCTCTTCTTCAGTTCCCTACTAAGATTGATTGACTTGTAACTTGTAAGTCATGGATTAAAAGCATTTTTTTTATAATCTGTTCTTAGTAGGACAAAGTGAATTCTATTTGATATTGTTTCACGGTCTGAAATTTGCTATTTGTGCTTGTTGGGTTATGGTGCTGCAGCATCCTATGCGTTTTGTATGGACCTTCTGCCAATGCTATAACATTGCGTGTTCTGCTATTGTTTCTGTTTGACAGTTATTAATTACTGTTATTACAGTTGTAACTTTTTCTGTTTGGTTCAGTTTTAATTAGTTAGTTATAACTGATGTAACAGATTTGTATGTGTTTGGGGTAGTCATGAGCTAGTAAATAAAGCTCCACCTTATGGGGTTTACTTATCACTTTTAGATCTTTGGATATTTCTCACATTTCAGAAACATTGGGAAAAACTTGGAGTGAAAAAATGAGGGATCGGTGAGTGGAGAAACACTTGAGAGATTGGGTTCATGAAGAGTATTGTCTAGTGCTTTGGATATATCTTGTGCTGTAACTCGTGATCAAAATAATGAAACCTTCAAGTTGGATTCTGTCCCCCAGAGTAGGAGAATTTACTCCGAACTGAGTTACCAATATTGAGTGTTCATAGTCTCTATCCCTTATCTCTTTCTATAGTCATTTTCTTAGATTTCTATTATCCTATTTTACAGTGATGTTGCAACCATTGCTATAGCACTATGCAATTGTTCCGTAGTTTGTGTGTTCTTGATTTTCAGGTTCTTGGCACATTAGTATACTTTAATGGGCACAAGTTTACAACAATTGGTATCAGAGCAAGGAAGAACCGGTATTGGAATCATGGTGTCAACGAAACACAAAGTGGAGAAACTCAACGACAAGAATACTGTGCATCAAGAAGAAGACTATGCTTGCAAAACAAGGATTGGTTGGTGCGTTAAAGGGTGAGAAGGGGTTACCATCAAAGCTCACTCAAGAGGAGAAGGCAGAGGCAATGGAGAAGGCTCATGGAGTGCTAATTCTCAGTTTGGGTGACAAATCACTCAGAGAGGTCATTAAAGAATCAACACCAGCAGCAATTTGGCTCAAGTTGGAGGGTCTTTATATGACAAAATCTATTGAAAATCTTCTATACTTGAAATAAAGAGCATATGATTTCAAGATGCAACCTGGAAAATCAATGGAGGATCACATTGATGAGTTCCACAAGATCATTCTTGATCTTGAGAACATTGACATCAAGATTGAAGATGAGGATCAAGCAATTTCTTTTGGTAAATTCTTTGCCTAAGTCATATGAAAGTTTGTGTGACACTCTATATGGAAAAGAATATCTATAACTTGAATATGTTCAATCCCCTTTAATGTCAAAGGATATGAAAAGAAAAACTAAGATTAAAGAAGAGCATGGTAGTGAATGGCCATTTGTTAAGGGTAACTTTAGAAAAAGGGTACAAAACAAAAGCAATTCAAACAGAAAAATAAGGGTGAAAACAAGTCTAAGGATAAGGATAAATCCAAGAAGAAGTGTTTTCAATGTGATAAGGTGGGGCATTTCAGAAGAGATTGCCCAAAACTAAAGTTCAAAAAGAAAAGTGAAGAAGATGTGGCAAGTGCTTCAATTGTTACAGATGGTTACCTATGTGTTGAGGTTTTAATGGCAACATCAAATCTCACTAAGGAAGATTGGGTTCAAGAAACAGGGTGTTCATATCATACAATCCCTAATAAAGAATGGTTTCTCGGTCTTAAGGAGGTTGATGCAGGAAGTGTCATTATGGGTATCAACAGAGAGGGTCATGATGGTATCCTCAAGGTCTTGAAAGGGTTGACTATTGTGATGCAGGGTTACAAGAAACATGGAATCTACATTTTGAAAGGTAGTGTTGTCACAAGATCTGCTGCTACAACATCAGAATGCTGCAACACTATAGTGCTATGGCATCAGAATGCTGCAAATTGTTGGCACAAAGGGAGTCATTGGTGAAGACAAGGTTGGATATCTACCTTTCTGTGAACATTGTGTCCTGGGGAAGTGCATAGGGCAAAGTTCTCAAAGTCCAATTGATTTGATTTGTAATTTTTAATTCTTTTGAATGGAGGGGTTAATTTTTGGTTACGTGACATTGGTGCGCAGTTTCTACCAGTTTTGTCGATGACTAATCTATGTCGGGGAACCTGACTGGCCACATATATACCCCGACTTTGCCGGTATGTGTGATCCTCCACTCCCAACAATATTTTTGCCACACACCCAAAATTTGAACCGCGACATTGGCCACATAAATCATACTATACTATATATTCATGTAAAAAGAACCCAGGGGCACTCTAGTCAAATGAGAAAAAGAAATATAGTTTCCAAAAGGTGTGATTATTTTCACTTGTATTCCAAGTGGTAAACTAAAACAAATGGGCGTGAGTTTGGTGATTCTTCTGAAGGAGAATCATATCTTTTGAGCTTGGCGACAATTAGATTATAGGTTGCTGAATAATTTAAGGAGAGCCACAAAACGTCTTAAAGAGAACGATTTGGTCTACTACTCAATGTATTTTTGGTCGTGTTCGGCATTTGCAAAATCAAGTACAACATTTAGTATTTGATTGTGTCCTAAAGATAATTGTCTCTATTACCGGAAAATATACCTCTAGGTAAAGAAATTTTTAGTTAGTAAGTCTTAGAATGTTGTTTTAGGCCTAACTCAAACACACAAAATCAGCTTGTAATTGAGGGTTGCCTCTTCATTATAAACTCTTTAGAGACCTTATTACTAGTCAATGTGGGACTTGGGATTTTCCCTAATACACCCCTCACGCGCATCACTTTTTTATTTTTATTTTCTGATACCATCATAGAATGTGGTTTTAGGCCTAACTCAAACCCTACAAAATCGGCTTGTAAGGTGAGAGTTGTCTCTTCATTATAAACCCTCTAGAGACCTTATCACTAGTCAATGTGGGACTTAGGATTTCCCTAATAGTAAGAATGAATATGAACAAGTTTAATGGAGTTCTGGTTGTAATTTTTATCGCCACCGACTTATTGGATCCTTGTTCTGTGTTTGAGTCTGAGCTTTGGGCTATCTACCATGGTCTCTTGCTCAGAAGTGGGAAGGGTTTTACTTAGATAGCTTTGGAAGCATATTTGCATATTCTAACATTTAATTTTAAGCTTAAACTCCAATATTTATTTTATCAAGTCGTGTAATTGACTGTTTAAGTAAGTTCAGATCTCAATCTTACAATAAAACCCAGAATTGCGTATATATAAGAGTAAAAAGTAATAATTCTTACGTTTACATTCATATAAAATATTGTAGAATGCATAATTTATATATTTGCAGAAGAAGGAATCATAATATTTAACATTAACAAAGAGACCTTGTCATAAAGCAAAACATTAAGAAAGAGAACAATGACCCTTGGCTCAGTCCACAAGAGTCGACATGATCAAATCTTTGGGTTGCCAACTCTTTGCGAAAAATCTTGGACATTTGGTGACAGAATCATATTTAGTCTTGCGTATGGCCTTATTTTAATTATTTTTGCTGGTCAGTCCAGCTCATTGATCAAGTGGCGGTTCACATGCACAAACAGCAAATTTGTGAAGTATGGTAAAAGTCCTAACAAAAGTCCCTAAAACAGTTTTCCAGTTTTTATAATACTAGTCCTCTAACTCGTGCGATGTATAGGATTGACTAAATTCATTTGTATAGAGCTTGTCTATTGCGGAAATCAAACTCGGGAACACTGAGTCGACTCTATGTTCCAGGGTAGCTTATGCCAATGGACCAAACCAATGGTGTTGGTTTGCAAAATGTTTAGTTAAATAACTGTGAATAAAAATTAAATTATAACTATAAATTAAATAAGAAGATTATAATTTTTTTTAAGAAATAATAACAAAGATGTTGAAATTAAACATCCATAGATAATAGAAAAAAAAATTCTAAAAATTCAATAACAATCCATATTTATAAAATGTAAATATAAAAACTTAACCCATAATTAGAAAGTAAAGAATACAACACTATTAGAAAGTTAAACATGTGGGTATCATTTAGAGTTGGATGAAAACTTCAAATAAAATAGAAGCAACTATATACAAAGTTGAAAGAAGATTATGGGAAGTTTTATTGTAAATGTGGCAGAACTTGTCGCGAGTGTAAATGAAGCAACACGGTACTCAAAGATAGAAAGTTGAAAGAATATGATGTGAAGTTCTTTCGTAAATGTGGCCGAAAGTTCTCGTGAATAAAAAATAAATTATAACCATAAAGCAATTTATGTGTTTTGTCACGATTCTTTTTAACCAAACCGGTTATCAAAGAACAAACTTTGTGTATTTAAACAATTAAAATTTATTCTGAATTGTAGAGTACAATAAATCACACTGTTTAACATCTCACTTTACATATTTTGTCATAAAATGAAAAAAATTCACCAAATCGATTATTAAAGAATAAACATTATATATTTAAACATCTTAAATTTTTCGAGATTGTAAAATACTCCTTAAATTATTAAAAAGAAAAAATGCAAAACGTTAAAATATAAAAGAAGGAAAAAAGAGAAAAGAAAAAACTAGAAAAAGGGAAAAAGGAAGGAAAGATAAAAAAACAAAAAAAAACATAAGAATTTAGCGCCAAATTGGAGCGGCAATGACAAGCCGCTTATATTATAAAGATTCACACTTAGATCTCCAAAATTTTAACGTTTTCATTTAAGTCACATAATCCTTTTGAGTGCGAACGAAGTTCAACTACCTAATCAAGTATAAACATTTATTCCATATATTTATTAGCTTTCAAGGAATTACTTTGCAATTTTTGAAAGCATAAATCACTAACTGAAATTCACAAACATATTTTCTGAGCGATGTTTGGTGCAACATTGTAGACTAGCCTCTTCCAATTTTTTATTTAATTTAAAAATATATTAAAATTAGCTTTAAGTAAATAAAATAAACTTTAAGTATTTAAAATTTGGTTAATATAAATTAGTCACTAATAAAATCGGTAAATAAGATGCTCTAATAACACAATATAAAAATATATTTTTTGATAGACAAGAAACAAATTCTTCGGTGTTCATGTTAAGAAAGTAATGACCTTTCTCAAGAAAATATTATTCAAACACCCGCATAAAAGCTGCCATGTTTTAATTAATCAAGCAATTACTGTAAGTCTTTTTTTATGACAAAATTACTATAATATTATTTATGACAAAATTACTATAAAATTTACTATAAGTCTTTAAATATCATTATTCATGTTTGTCGTCTACAGCATAGAACACGGCAACTTGTCATAAATGGCATCTTAATTTCTCATCAATATTATATAATTTATTTTTCTTTTTATACAACTTTTCACTTGACAACTTTGACTAAAGATGGCTGAATTGAAACACCTTCTAGCTTCTAACATGGCATATGCACACTACTATTAATAGATGTCACCCACCAACATAAGATAACACATTCATCAACTCACAGAAATGGCTTCTTTGTCTCACCCCAAAATTTCCCTTCTAACTTTAATGTTCTTTACACTCTCTACCTTCATTGCCAATGCCATTGTTCCTCAAAATGAAACCTTCAAATTCGAAAATTCAGGTGATTTGGGAGACTTCATTGTAGAATATGGAGGTGATTATAGAATGATAAGTATCTTTAACTCACCATTTCAAGTTGGTTTCTATAACACCACTCCAAATCAATTCACTTTAGCTCTGCGCGTGGGACTCACGCGCTCCGAGCAACTTTTCCGTTGGGTTTGGGAAGCAAATAGAGGCAACCCAGTTGGAGAAAATGCAACATTTTCATTAGGTACTGATGGAAATATTGTTTTGGCTGATTCTGATGGTAGAATTGCTTGGCAAACTAACACTTCCAATAAGGGAGTTGTTGCTTTTAGATTGCTTTCAAATGGTAACATGGTGCTTATTGATGCTAAGGGTAAGTTTCTTTGGCAAAGTTTTGATTCTCCTACAGATACCCTTTTGGTGGGCCAGTCTTTAAAAGCTAATGGGCCTTCTAAACTTGTTAGTAGGCTTTCAGAGAAAAAAAATGTTAATGGGCCTTATAGTTTAGTTTTGGAGCCCAAAGGGTTAGCTTTGTATTATAAAAGCAAGAATTCTCCTAGGCCAATTCTCTATTGGTTTTCATCTGATTGGTTCTCCTTTCAACAAGGCTCATTGGAGAATGTCACCTTCACATCAGATTCTGAAAGTTTTGAACTTGGATTTGATTTCTTTGTGGCCAATTCTTCCAACTCTGGCAATAGAATTCTTGGTAGGCCAGTGAACAATAGCACTTTATCATATCTTAGGCTTGGAATTGATGGTAACATTAAGATGCACACATATTTTGTAGATGTGAGGAGTGGTGTTTGGCAAGTGACTTACACTCTCTTTGAAAGAGATTCGATGAGAGTGAGTGTCAATTGCCGCAGAGGTGTGTGGGAATTTTGGGCTTTGTGAGGATAACCAATGTGTTGCTTGTCCATTGGAGAATGGAATATTTGGATGGAGCAACAAGTGTAGTGCTAAGCCTTTGACATCGTGTAAGGCAAGTGAGTTCCATTACTATAAACTTGAAGGTGTTGAGCATTATATGAGCAAATATACTACTAATGGGAAAAAAGTAAGTGAAGCTACTTGTGGAAACAAATGTACCAAGGATTGCAAGTGTGTGGGGTATTTCTACCACAAGGATAACTCATGGTGTTGGATTGCTTATGATCTTCAAACCCTTACTAAAGTGCCAAATACCACACATGTTGGTTTTGTTAAGGTTCCTAGGAAGGTCTTGAATCTCGATATTGCATTTTAATTGTATGAGTTTACTTTAATGATTTGCTATTGTTGAATCAGTCAGCAATAAAGTTGTATGCTCTCGAGTAGTTTCAAATTGGTCCCTTATTATTTTAGTAAGTTTAAATTTGTCTCTTATCATTTTAAATGACTACATATTAATTCTGGCCGCACTTAACTCAATTCAAAGAAATATAACAACTTTATTATAAAGTTAACATGGTTTACTTTGTTACAAATACGAGACATAAATGATTAAAGTGAGGGAAAAAAACATAAATGATTAAATTGAAATTTTGGATATACATAAAGGTCAAAAGTGGGTTTTTGCCGATGAATTAAGAAGATTGGAATGAATTTATAATTGGCTTGTGTTAAAATGTATTTCATATTCTTCTTTTCTTCAGCCCGCGTATTTTCTTATCCAAACTAACTCAATCCGCATTTTAACTCAATCCAATTAAATTTGGGTCCAACTCGAACCAACTCATTCAAATTTAAATGTGCTCAGTTCAGGTAACATATTTGACATTTAATTAGAACCCCAAATTCATGAGCCCAACTATTTGACATGGCAAACATATATATATATATATATTATAGTCCACTTTTTGCCCCAGTGGTAAAAATTTCTGGATCTGTCACTGTCTGTACTTAGCTAATACTCATTCCGGTCCTAATTATAAGAGATATTTATTGTTTAGATTACTTTTTTACCCTCATTAAAAATGTTTGTCTTTTTAATATTAGTAGGTGTATTTAAGGCCTCAAAATTTTCCATCGAGGTATATATGGAAAAACATTGAGAGCTAGATTAAGAGTAAAACTGATCTTGAGTGTTTCTTTTGGCAAACTCACTGATCTTGAGTGTGAAAAAGAATTAATATTATATGATAGGTGTTGAAAGTAAATATTTTTGTTAATGTTGAATTTGTTTTCGATTAAGATGATATGTAGAGATTGTTTAAGAATCCTTGTTTGTATTACAATGTTACAAACAAGAGAAACCTAGAAAACGAAATGAAGCAAAAGCGATTTTGGGGAAAACATCGCAGAAAAACCCAGAAATGAATCCAAGCAAAACCCATTTTGGGGAAAACCCAAAAGGCAACAAAGAGGGAAAACTTTAAAGGAAACGGAAAGGTTTGTTCTGAAAGGTTTCTCGGTTGCATTCGCTTATGTCAACTGGGAGAAGAAGGGTAATTTTATTTGAGTACTTAAAAAACTGAAGGGATTGTTTAGAAGACTGGAAGATATGCCAAAGGTGATACTTACCGACTGTGACATGACTATTATGAATGCTTTGGCAATTGTTTTCCCGACTTCCACAAACTTGTTGTGCCAATTTCACATAAAGAAGAATGTCAGGGCAAAGACAAGGTTGTTGATCCATCCAAAGGTTTGTTCTTTGAGGAAGAAAGAGCGTCTGATAGACCGGATTGATGAAGTCATGGAATATTTTCAGAATGTTGTCCACGCGAAGACAGAGGAAGCTTATCAGTTGGCTTGGGGCGAATTTGAGGCGGTGTGTCAACCTTTTGACAACTTTGTTTCGTATGTGAAGAAGACTTGGACCGACCCCCATAAAGAGAGATTTGTAGAAGCGTGGATAAACCGTCATATGCACCTAGGCAACACCACCACCAACCGTGTGGAGTCGGCACACTCGGCTTTAAAGAATGTTCTACATGACAGTAGGGGCGATATGTGTAAGTGTTGGGATTCGGTGAATGAGATGCTTAAGACACAACATGGTGAGTTGAAGCGACATTTTGAGTTGAGTCTAAGCAGAGTCAAATATCATCATTGGAGCAATATTTATGACAACCTTAAGGGCCTAGTTTCTTAATGTGTAACGGACCATCTCAACAAAGAGTCTAAGCGTAGCTTCTTGGGGATGACCTCTTCCGATTGCGAATGCGAGTTAAGAACGACGCACGGTCTACCGTGTGCATGTGAGCTTTCTAGGTAATTTATTGAACTTACTCTTTTAGTTTTATATAACATATAATGATTATGTTTGTAAACTGAAATTAATATATTTTGTAGATACATGGGGAACCTATCTCGCGTTCCGTTGGATATAATACATAATCATTGGAAGAGACTTAGTTTTGTTGTGTCCCATGATGAAGACGAGACGGGACCCCAAATGATGAGCTTAATTTGGAGATTGAATTTGAGGCTATACAACGGAGGTTTGATGCCGCTGATCGTGCTGGTAAAGTAATTATAAAGCAAAAAGCACGTGAGCATGTGTCCACCTCCGGAACGAGTAACTACAAAGGGTGCACCTAAGAAGGATAAGGGAAAGAAAAAGGGTGCACCTAACAAGAGCGATGAATTTTCAACAAAGCGAGACCCATTATTTTGGGAACATGTTGATAATCATTTTGATTCACAACAAGACAAAGACTCATTGCTTTGCTCGACCACGCAAACGGCCTACTCCACTGGTGTCAAATTCATCAACTCCACGACAGAGTACAAGTTCCACCCCAAGTACCTTTCCGGTACCTAAAGGTGGAGCTCCTAAACCTACAAAAATGGCTAAAAGTGGATTTCCTACACCGCCATTACCAAAGAAGTTTGATCCTACTCCCTCACAAATCGAGCAACCAAGCCAAACAGCAAGTTCCAACCTCGCACTCACTCAAATTCAGGGACTAACACTAAACCCAACCCCTCCCATCATTCGGTCAAAAGCATACGATTCATTCATAGATTATATGCCGAAGGAGATGCATATCTTTGTGGAGAATATAGTGAATGTGCAAGGTGACAGTAACTGCGGGTTTCGGTGCTTTGCTAAACTACTTGGAAGGGGTGAGGACGATTTCTGGAGCGTGATGAATGAATTGTTTGAAGAGTTACAGAAAAACATCGATTTGTACACCACTATGTTTGAAGGAGGGATATCCAGAGTCCACCATATTATGAAGGCTTTGAAGAAACAACATAGGGAAGTAGAAGGACATGAGAATTGGATGACTTTTCCAGAATGTGCTTATCTGGCTGCAAATAAATACAAGGCTACGATGGTTTCCTGGTATCGTGCTCTTCCCTTTTCTGTTTATCCATTTCTGATTGCACCAATCAAGACTGACCCGGTCTTCCACATATTGTTCACGGGTAACCACTTTGTTATGCCGGTTATGAGGAAAGGCTCCCCAATGCCAGGAACAATTACGCCATGGACAAATAATCGAAAACAGATAGCAAAGGACTGACCCAGGCAATATACAGGACCTTTGCAACAATACAAAGCTTTAAACCCATATTCACATGCTCCTCAAACTGTTGATTTGAGCAAAGATTGATTTTGATGTATTTTTTGAATTTCTTTGTCAATTGAATGATTTCATTATGTATAAGACAATTGCATTAAGCAATATCATGTTTTGTTGATCCAATTGACTGATTTAGTATTGATTTTAGTAGTTATTTTAGACGTGAAATTACAAGTTTTTTCAAAAAAATGCTTTGCACAAAGTCGCGTCCGAAAACTCATCAGATTCATCCAACTATCGACGGTTCGGCCCTCACAGAGTCGATCATGTTCGCATTTCATACAACCGAACAGTACAAAACGTAGGATTCGATGGAGGTCCAATCGAACCGTCTATTTTGCATTGTTCGATCCAGGTCCAGTCGAACCTGTTCGATTATCCGTGCGCTGATTCGTCAGTCACATGCTTTTAACGTGAGGGCATTTTGGGATTAAACCGGTTTTAGGGGTGTCTAGTGAGTAGGAGAAGGTTTGTACGAAGCATGGGTCTAAAGTTGGAAGATGGTCTCCCTTGCGGTGTGCCGAGCCCAAAAGTCCATGACGGTCCACATTGCATATGCGTATGCATACTACTATTAATAGAGGTCACCCCTAACATAAGATAACACATTCATCAAATCCCAAAAATGGCTTTTCTGCTTCACCTCAAAATTTCCTTTCTAGCTTTATTGTTCTTAACATTCTCTACCTTCATTGCCAAAATGAAACCTTCAAATTTATAAGTTCAGGTGAACTGGCAGACATCAATGGAGAATATAAAGGTAATTATAGAATGATAAGTATCTCCAACTCAAGATTCCAAGTTGGTTTCTATAACACCACTCCAAATGCCTTCACTTTAGCTCTGCGCATGGGATTCACAACCTCAGAGCATTCTTTTCGATGGGTTTGGGAAGCAAATAGAGGCAACCCAGTTGGAGACAATGCAACATTTTCATTAGGTGCTGATGGAAACCTTGTTTTGGCTGATTTTGATAGTAGAATTGTTTCACAAACTAACACCACCAATAAAGGTGTTGTTGCCTTTTTTTTTTTGGTCAACTTGAAATTGGTTTCATTACTAAATTGGGCAAAGCCTAAAAACCAATACAAGAGGGGAACTAGGTTGGTCCACAGAATTCCAGCCCAATCCATAGTAAAAAGACTAAAAGGCTAGTTGGGCCTCAGAAGACCGGCCCAACCAACTACCAATGCTAGAAAGAAGAAATAACATTACAACAAGGAAGAAGTAACACAAGATAAAACAAGGGGTGCGCGAAGCAAGAACAAAGCAAGGAAGAACGGTCCAAAGCGGAACGACCCAACAAACTAGCCCACTTCTCCATAACGACCCTCACTCAGCAACTAGGCGAGAAACCATTTAGATCAAAGAGGAAAAACTTGAACGAAACGGTGAGAGAGAGCGAACCAGAGAACCCTAATTCGGCAACCTTCAATCTCTCACTACTCCACCAAACTTCACTGGAAAAGCACTCAACTTCTACCAATCGTCCCGATTTCTCCGATTCCAGCAAAAACCCCAAAGAATTTAGGGAGATCAGCCATCAATACCTCGTCGGTAGAGAGAGAAAACGCATGCAGTCAGGTTCAAAGCCTCACCTACCTCCGATCTAAGCCTCCAGCTTCTCCGAGTTGATCATCGATGCTAGAACTGGCGGAGGATTCGCGATCCAATTTCTAGGGAGCTGACGGTGCCGAACTAGGTGTTGTTGCCTTTAGATTGCTTTCAAATGGTAACATGGTGCTTATTGATGCTAATGGTAAGTTTATTTGGCAAAGTTTTGATTCCCCTACTGATACCCTTTTGATGGGCCAGTCTTTAAAATCTAATGGGCAACCTTCTAAACTTGTTAGTAGGCTTTCAGAGAAGGAAAATGTTAGGCCCATGCTTCAGCCAACCCCCCAGCTACTCACCAGACACCCCAAATTTGGTTTAATCCCAAATTATCCTCACGTGAAAATCAGGTGACAGGCAAAAATGCACCATTCGGCACACGGTTAATCGAACCAGTTCGACTGGACCTCCATCGAACATTAAAAAATAAACGGTTCGGCGCTACCAGATTCGATCAGGTTCGATCAACCGTGCGCCGAACCGTATGTAATTTTTTTAAAAAAATATAAAATCTAATTTTCAGTAAGGGTTTTTGGTCTTTCACCTCATAAAGGGGTGTCTAGTGAGTAGAAGGGGGGTTGGCTAAAGCATGGGCCAAATGTTAATGGGCGTTATAGTTTAGTTTTAGAGCCCAAAGGGTTGGCTTTGTATTATAAGAGCAAGAATTCTACTAGGCGAATTCTCTATTGGTTTTCAATTATTTGTGTTCCTGGGTGTATCAGCAAGTACAAGAACTGCCAACAGCAATTGGGCCTGCGGCCCAGCCCATCACGATCGGCCCAAACACGCTGCTTGGAGCGCAATTCTCGCCGGCCGAAAACTCCGCAAAACGGTCGGACCTCGCAGTATATATACGCCATTCGCATATGGCATCAGGTACGTTCTCTAACCTTGTGCTATCTGCCCGAGCGACCTCTCACTAGATCGTCGGAGCGTCTTTGCAGGTACCACCCGAGGTGCTCAGCGTGAAGCCAGGACCGGTCCTTTCACTCATTCAACGACCGACCCATTTGACGAAACAACAACAACACTTCATTGGTCAAGGTACGATCAATTGGCGACCACAGTGGGAGGCCCGAGCGCTATCCTACCTCATTCATGGCTCCACGCGACCGGCCCCAGACGCGGGCCTCATCTCGGCTCAACCCCTCCGGCAAAGCATCCTCGGCGAGCAAACCCCGGGGGCGTGCGCGATGACGATTCATGAATCTCAAGGGAATCCGCGACAAGAACCCTCGGTGCAGGGTCGCGGACCGATCTTGGAGCAGGTACGACCGTACGCTCCACCCCAGCTACCGCCCGAGTTGGTTGAGGCAGGCATTGAAGAGCCGTTGCCCGAGCATGTCACTCAGGCCGTTCTGCAGATCCTCCAAAGCAAGAATCAGGTGATCGCAGACAGAGACGCGCTCATCTCTCAGTACGAAAGAGGGTCAATTCCGGGCCGCCCGCGTGCGGAAGACGGAGAACCTTCTGCTCGCCGCCGACCGGCGCGAAGACACCGCTCCCCTCCTCGAAGGAGCATTTCTCGCCGAGAGAGCACTACTCATCGTTCTCCGGCTAGGAGAGGCAGGGCGCACGCAGTCGCCCCTGGCGAGGACGCGTCGCAGACGCCGCGTTCGCCCTCCCACGATGCTTATGAGGACTCCAGCTACCGTCCTGACACCGGCCGCTCGCCCACGAGGTACTCCTCCAATGAGTCGTCCGGTTCACTTCGGGTCGCGGCGTGTCTTAGGATTCTCGAGAAGAGCTTGAAGATTACAGGACGGAAGAATTAGGGGCGTTTCGATCGATCGGCCAAGAAGAGGCCAAGGCGGCGACCGGGAGGCCTCCTCCACTTCCACCACCGGCCGTCCGAGAGTTTTTATGGAATGCCGCAACGAGGCATGCCTCGCAATGCAACCCTTTGGGTCGAACGGCATCCGAACGATCGGGGTCCATTTTCTAGAGAGATCGGGCGTTCTGTAATCCCTAGAGATCTACTGGCCGCCCAATCTCAAAGAAATTCGATGGCCGTGGAGATCCGCACAAACATCTCCGTTATTTTAATAATTCTCATTTATTACAGAGAATTGGGATCGACCATGAAATGCGAGCTATTTCCCGATCATCGGACGGTAGAGCATTGGAATGGTGGGAATCTCTTCGACCCAATACTATCTCCTCATGGGACGACCTGATCAGAATATTCTTGTCCCACTACACTGCCAACCGCTGCCAATTTCGATATGAAGAATACTTGGACTCTGTTGTTCAAGGAGATAATGAGACGCTGAGACAGTATATCGACCGGTTCAACACTGAGGCCGAGTCTGTTCGTGACTTGTCAGACAAGGACAAGTTGAAGTATCTAAAGCGAGGCATTCGAGCGGACCACAGGTTCGTCGAAGAGTTCACATTGAATCATTACCAAGATCTCAGCTACTTCCTAGCGAGGGCGAACGTCCATATGGCGTATGAAGAAACTTTAGCAGCAAGAAAGGCCGTCCGTGCACGACCTAAAGAAGAAAACAGTAAGCCGGCCAAAGGGCATGAAGGTCGCCGCGACAATCGGTCTGACTTTCGAGATAAGAAGTTCGATCATCGCACTCGGCTAAACACCTCTATTGCACAGATCTATAGCGAGTGCCAAAACAATGAATTTGTGGGAGTAAGGCGGCCCGATCCACTCGTGCTCAAGAAGGGGGCACGACCGACTAAAAGGTACTGCCGTTACCACAAGAGCAAGACTGTATGGCCCTCAAAGATGATATTGAAGAGCTCATTCAGAAAGGCAAGTTGGGAAAGTATTAGAGGTCGGAGGAAGGCGACCGACCTCGAGAGGCGGCGAAGAAACCGATCCGACAGAGGAAAGGGCGCTCTAGTTGTTTCAAGCGCCCAAGACAAAGACCGGGTCGAAGATCGAGATGCTCCACGGTCCAGAGGTCGCAACGTTGCAATGGTCATTCACGGTGGAAACCCGTTGGACCGTAGAGAATCAAATAAAGCCACAAAAAGAAAGTGGGGCGAGCTCCGATGGTCGGTTCAACATCAACGATCCCACCTGTCTCGAATAGACCCCATCTCGTTCGGAGATAGCGACTACACGATGGCGAGCCAAACGATTTATGTTCCGCTGGTAATCGTGAGCGATTATGGCCAATACGAAGTTCAAAGAATTCTAGTCGACCGACTGGTAGCTCGGACATCATGTTTGAAGGCTTGATTGACAAGATCAAGGTTGATCGGAGCGAGATAATTCCCCAGGCCGAGCCTACCCCCTAACGGGCTTCAATGGAGCGATCACCTACCCGTTGGGAACAATCGAACTCATGGTCACCTTTGGTGACGACACCGAGAGAGCACTTTATGCAGACGCGGTCCGTCACGACGTTCCTCGTACTCCCCTCAAATCATGCTATCGATGTATCATTGGTAGGCCGACCGGGCAAGCTAGAGGCCGTGGCGTCAACAAAGACATCTGAAGATGAAATTCTACAAGAAAGACGACCGGTAGTTACCCCCGGCGGCCGACCTAGAAAGCGGCGAAGACGGTGCCACGATGCAGATCGAAGAAATTTGCGATGAGGTACACCTCGCCCAAATGCTCGGCACCGGTGAAGGCCATCAAGTCAACGCCACCGATTTGGATGCTCGGTATGATCCGCATAAAGGACCCGCAGGGATAACGATGATGACTTAGCCCGAGAGCTGAAAAAGCAGTTGAAAAGGCCGAACCTCATGGAGAATCGATAGATGTGCGGTTGGGAGACGACCCAACAAAGACGATTAAGCTCGGTAGCGACCTACCGAGCAAGTAAAGCAAGACCTTGTGCGATGTTTGAAAGACTATGTTGACTGCTCGCATGGCGGGCATCGACACATGCCCGCATTCCTATCGGTAGCTCGCCATCAACTTTCATCGATGAAGGAGTTAAGCGATCGCTCAAAGAAGACGAACTCGTAACGAGGAAAAATCTCAAGTCGCCGCAAAGGCCGCTGAGGACCTCATAAAGGCCAATTTCATAGAAGAGATCAAGTACACGCACTGGCTATCCAATGTCGTGTTGGTTAAAAAAAAATGGCAAATGGAGAATGTGTGTAGACTACACCGACCTAAATGCCCGAAGGATGCCTTCCCGCGCCCAACATTGACAAATTGGTCGATGGTGCCTCGCTACAAATTATTGTCTTTTTGGACGCTTACTCGAGATACAATCGAGATCACGATGTATCCCCGATCGACACAAGACAAATTTCATGACAGATCGGGAAATTTTCAAGATAGGTGATGCCTTTCGGCTGAAGAACGCTGGAGCGACCTACCAAATGAATGATGAACAAAATTTTTAAGAGGCGGATCGGTCGAATCTCGTGAGTGTACTTGGACGACATGATCATCAAAAGTGGGACCGATCCGGATCATGTGAACGACCGAGGGAAATCTTTGAAGAAGCTAGGAAGAATTCACTCGGATCAATCTCGAAAGTGTACCTTTGGGGTGAGGTCGGCAGATTTTTGGCTTCCACCGACCGAAAGAGGATAGAAGCAAACCACGAGAAATGTAGGGCGATCGCCGGACATGAGGCCGCCAAGATAAAAAAAAGAAATCCAACAACCGAACGGGATGGTAGCACTCTGTCCGCATTCATACCAAAAGCGGCACGCAAGTCGCCTCCACTCGCTCGGACTCCTTAAGAAAGACGTAGACTTTGAGTGGACCGACCAGTGCCAGCGAGCATTGGACGAGTTAAAGGAAGCTTTGGTTAGCCCACCAATTATGACCAAGCCGTTGCCGGGCGAGACGTCAGATTCAGTACTTGGCTATAACGGAAGAAGTTCTGAGTCTTTGTGCTAGTCGTCGAGAGAACGATCTAAAATGCAGAATCCGGCCTACTTCATTAGTAAAGTCTTTGCAAGGGCCCGAAATGAGGTACCGAGAAAATAGAGAAGTTTGCTCTTGCACTCGATTCTTTGCTCGAAAGATTGAGACCCTACTTTGTGGCCCACCGTGTCGTGGTAAGGACCGATCACCCAATCGTGCAAGTCCTCCATCGGCGGATCTGGCGGGGCGAATGATAAAGTGGGCGATGAGAGCTCGGTGAATTTGGGATCAAATTTGAATCAAGATCGCCGCAAAGCGCGGTGTTGGCCGACTTTATAGCGTAAATGACTCGGCTCTAGAAGATCAAGCCGCAACGACACAGGTTCTCCATGTAGATGGGTCGTCCAACAAAGAAAGGAAGTGGAGCGGGCCTAATACTAGAAAATTACGAAGCGCCCAGCCGTGGAGGTGTCTTTGACTTTCGCATTCCATACATCAAACAATCGGGCCGAGTATGAGGCGTGCATAAGCCGACCTCTGACTACCGAGAGACTTCAACGTCGACCGTTGAACTTCGATCGGACTCCTTGCTTGTTGTCTCGCGGATCAAAGAATTATATGATGCTAAGGACGACGTCTTTGAAAGAATTACCTAGCGAGTAAGAGAGCTTCTCAAGCGGTTCGACCGCGCGTAAGTGACTCATGTGCCTCGGACCGAAAATGTTCGAGCGGACATCCTATCAAAACTTGCAAGTACAAAGACCCCGGGAATCACGAAGTTTGATTCGGAGACTCTAAATCGGCGAGCGTGTCGACTCGAAGCCAAGTCGATCGTTGGCGTTACGTGTGTCAATACGGATTCGATTGGATCGCCTCTATCCCGAGATACATTGTTGAAGGGGAAGAACCGAAGCGATCCGGCAAGCTAAGTTGGTCGAGCTCGGAGCGACCAAGCATTCTGATAATAGAAGGAAAGTTGTGCAGAGAGGATTCTCCTCTCCATTGTTGAGATGTCTTCGCCTCGGTCGGCTTCAACCATGTGTTGAGGATATTCATGAAGGTGTTTGCGGAAGTCACCAAGGTGCACGCCCCATAGCTAAGAAAGCTCTCGTGGCCGCTATTACCGGGCCGACCATGGACGAGGATGCTAAGAAGCTTGTTCAGAAGTGCAAGAAATGTCAAGTACATGCTGATGTCCACATTGCACCCTCCTCAGAGCTGCAAAGTCTTGTCTCACCTTGGCCGTTCGCCTGGTGGGGCATGGATCTGCTAGGCCCGTTTCCACCTGCTCCAGGCCAGTTCAAGTTCTTGATCGTGGCGGTAGATTATTTCACAAAGTGGATCGAGGCCGAGCCTCTTGCAACCATCACATCGGCAAAAGTAAGCAAATTCTTCACGGTGTGTGTTGGCCCGCTTTGGGATCCTCAAAGAACTAATAATCGACAACGACACCCCGGTTCGCGACACAAAATGTTCGAGAGAAATGTTGGCGACTTAGGGTAAAACAGCGTTTCACCTCGGTCGAGCACCCTCGCACGAACGCCAAGGCGGCGGCGCCGGCAGAGTCATCCTGCGTGGGTTGAGCGAAGACTCTCGATGAAGCGGAATCGGTCAAGAAGCTGCGATCCGTTCTATGGGCTTACCGGACAACCCCTCACTCAACGACCGGAGTCCCCTTCGGGATCGGTATATGGGGCGGATCTTTGTGATACCCATAGAAATGGGCGAACCGAATTGGAGAACTTTGAATCCCCACGGTGGTTAACAACGGCATCGAGCCATACGAGAAGAGTTGGACTGATGGAAGAGTCTGCGTACCCAAGCATCATTAAGAGAGCAATTGATCAAAATGTAAGGTCGCAACGATATACAACGCTTCGAGTTCGAAAAGAGATTTCTCGGTCGCCACCGGCTCCGAGACGCAGATGTGGGAAACAATAATGCTCGACAGGGGAAAGCTGCACCAAATTGGGAAGGTCCATACAGGGTCATCAAAAAAAGCGGAAAGGGGGCATACGAGCCGAAACCATGGATGGGGCGACTATCCCCGAACATGGAATGCAGAGAAACTTAGAAAATATTACGTTTGAATGTAATGAACGATTTGAATGTAATGAACGATCGATCTATAAATGAAAAGCGTGCAGCGCTCTTTTTCCCATCGGGTTTTTACAGAGGCGACGACTTTAGTAATATGATGTGTTTTTAAATTCTCGCAAGGATGTATGCCCTGGCCGCTCAAGATTGCCCGTGGCAAAGGAGCGATCGAAGATTTATCAAAGCGGATCGATCGTCGAACGATCTACCTCGAGAGCCATCGAAATGGCCCGAGGTTAGACAACCCGCAAAACTTCGTGTCGCCGAACGATGCAGTAGCATGTGCCACCGAGCCAAGACAAACGACGGTCACCGAGTTGACTTCGAGCAGCGCCATCGAAAATGGCCCAAGGGTTAAGTAATAACCCATCGTAACAGCCGTCGAAACGACCTACCTCGAGAGATCATCGAAATGATCCCAACGGTGCCATCGAAATGCCCCAATCGAGTGCCATTGAGATGGCCCAACCATAAACGAGCGCTTTCGAAATAGCACGAAACGGTCGCCGAGCGGCCTATAAGTTCGAAAAAACTTAGACAAATAAATGTACAAAATACACAGACATAACAACGCGAATTCAAGTAGATGAAATGAAAGACAAGTTAAAATATCGTTACAAAATAGAGCGCCTTGGCCGGCCGAAGCGCCCAAATATCCGATCGCTCGAGGCAAAGATTTAAATTGTCGTGCCCGAAGGCAAGCTAAACTATTACAAAGGTAACTCCGCTCGCAGGCGGGCTTCAGAAGAGAACTGTGGCCGGGCGAACAACATTACCCTGTTCATCAACTTGCTCAGGCAGCATGATCTTGTTGTCCGCAACATAATGGGCGGGATTTATCATCTTCTCATCAAAGTTGATCTTCGATCTGCGTTCGGTGCCGCTACCGAGCAAGAGCATTGTAGAATCGCTCGATTGCCGCCTCCTACCGGCACAGGCTACCATTTGGATTTTTGCCTCCACTGGGCCTTCTTCGGCCTCGGCTGCTTTATCCTTCTCTGTGGGATTCAACGTCCGGCCTTGATTGGCCACCGCCAAGAAGTTCCTTGTTCCGCTTGGAGAGTTTGGCCCGGTCCTCTCACCCTTCGAAGAGCGTCTTTCTTGGCTTTGGCAAGCTTGTCATACCTCTCATTGCGCCTCGGCCAAAGCCTTCTTCTTATCAGCACGAGCCCCTGCAAACAGAGATCGTCCAACTATTAGTCGGTCGATTTAAGACAAAAGAACTAACGGACTGGGAAAGTAAAGTACCTTCAGCTTCGGCCGCAAGCTCGGTCATGATTTTATCTATTCCCAAGCAGAGGGAAGCGCAGACCTCCATTGGCTTCTTCTGAACCGCTCAAGTTCGACTGCCCTAAACCCTCGAGCGAGAGAATAGGGATGTCGCTCATAGCGAGTCCATGTTTGGCCGTCAAGCCTTACCCGCTTGCAGAGCGATCGCCGATGACGGCGGGGCGACCAACAACCGGCTTCTTCCCTCGGCTCTTGGGAGTGGGGGCACCTTGGAGGACGATTCAGAACATCCTCGGCCGAGGTCCTTCATATTTTTGGCCCCGGAATGGTAGCGAGTTTCAAACCGACTCGAGCACGCCCCGGTTCTTACACCGCCATTCTTTCGCGCAAAATACCGAGTCATGAGTTAGAAGAAAAGATTGACAAAGAAAAATATAAAGGCAAAGTTCAAAAGCAAACCGATCTCGGCCTCGAGATCCCGCCGAGCAAGACAAAGGGGACGGCAAGGTATGTCGCCGCTTAGGGTCCGGACGCATCATGCTCGCTAACGCCTTGATCATCTCCGAGATTCCAAGTCGGCCTCACCCAAGTCCTCGACAGAGTAAATGTAATCGTCCGCCTCCTGCGCAGTGAGCCTCGCTCCACATGATTGGGAAGTAAGGGGACCAAGCATTCCGTCCGGTTGGACCTCAGATATGGCTTTACCGGCCTCCTCAGTGGGAACGATCCAAAAATACTGACCTCTCCAGGCCGCTCCCAATGATTCTTGGTATGCTTTGAAGAACCGATGATGAGTTTTCTACATCTTAAAGGAGACCTGCTCCCTCCTCTCTTTATTAGCCTTCTCCCCCAGCATTTCACTCAAAGAGAGTAAAGAACGACATGATCGACACCGGCCGACCCAACTTAGTCAAAAGGACTTCAAAAGTTTTAGAAAACGCCCATGCGTTAGGGTGGAGTTGAGAAGGGGCGACCCCGATGTGACGCAGGACTTAAGGTTGGCAGAATAAGTTGCAATATCTTCTCCGTCTTTCATGCCTCTCACCCTCCAGCCCGGCAATTCGTCGAAGCGGCTCCGCAGATCAGGCAAGGCAACATGGCCGACAGTAATGATACTCCTGTGTGAGCGAAGAGTTTCTGATACCCAAGACATGTCAGATGGGTCTCGGGCTACGTCTGCTTGAACTTCGGCCGACCCTTCGTTCGGTCCTCCTTCGTTGTTTGCCTCTCGACCAGAGGAGCTTGCTGCGGGCTGAACCTCTTCCTCGTTGGCCTCTTCAGCTCGGCCACCCTCGGCCTCCACCATCTCTTCGTCCGCGACTGGGACGGCACTCTGCACTTCGTCGTCATCAATGATCACCACATCAACATCTTCCTCTCCTTCCGCTCGAGATACGATATTCTCCGGTGGTGGAGTGTTGCACGGCCGCTCATCGGAATGGACGGACCTAGAACCAGAGCTCTTCGAGCTAGCCGATCCTCGACCAGAAGAGTGGGAACTCGAGCTCGTACTGCTCGAAGAACTGCTTGAAGAACCAGAATCTTTGTCGCCCGAAGACGACTTAGACACCTCCTCATGGGGATGGGGCTCACCCGACCTCGACATATATGTAGCAAAAGATTGGGATGGTTTACCGGGGATACGGGCGGTCAACTTCGTTCGTGGCATGCAAAACACACTGTGGATAAAGGGATCGAGTCGTCGATCGAAAGCGTAACACTCATGAGAGGGGGCGATTTGGCCATCCCCCGACCTGACACCCCCTATCACGAGGCGTGGAAAAGTACAAAGTACATTCAAGTAAAAACTCAAGTTTAGAAAGTAAAAGTAGAGATCGATCCATACCTTGAGCAGATGTTGTGGATCGGTCGCGAGTAGACAGAAGCAGCTACGGATGCAAGTCGGCGGCAGACGAGTCGGTCGCTGGCAGAGCAATTCGTGAAAGTGTGAGAAATGATCTCAGCTGAAGGGCTATTTATAGTACGGACCCATGGCGCGAAGGGGATCGGGAGACGAAGCGTCGCAACGTTTCATCTTCCCACCAATGGTTGTCTCCAGACAACCTCGGAAACACCAAACGTCACGTCTTAAATGTCAGTAAAGACCAACCGTCACGACAGCACGGCCGATGGTTGGCAAGCGGTCGACACCGTCCTATCGAGGAAGCGAACGGCCGCGTCCGTTTCGTCAAAATAACTTCACTCCCGGGGCATTGATTCAAGCCTCGGCCGCTCTCTTAAGCGACCTAGGCTTGGGGGCAATCGTTCTCGGGTGTATCGCCAGTACAAGAATCGCCATCAAAGAATTGGGCTCGCGGCCCACCATCACGATCGCCCAAACACGCCGCTGGGAGCGCACTTCTCGCCGGTGAAAACTCCGCAAAACGGTCGGACCTCGCAGATATATATCGCCATTCGCATATCGCATCGTGCACGTTCTCTAACCTTGTGCTTATCGCCTCGAGCGACCTCTCACTAGATCGTCGGAGCGTCTTTGCGGTACCCACCCGAGGTGCTCGTGTGAAGCCGGGGACCGGTCCTTTCACTCATTCAACGACCGACCCATTTGACGAAACAACAACAACACTTCATTGGTCAAGGTACGATCAATTTGGTTCCCCTTTCTACAAAGGTCACTCAATAATATCACAATCATATCTGATCCAGATACTTTCAACTATTTGATTTCTTTGAGGGTAGTAACGATCGACGTAGCATTATTCGTAGGCAAGTGAACAATGCACTAGTTTGTCATATCTTAGGCTTGGAATTGATGGTAACCTTAAGATGCACACTTATTTTGAAGATGTGAGGGATGGTGTTTGGCAAGAGACTTTCACACTCTCTTTGAAAGAGATTTTAATCAAGAGACTTTCACTCTCTTTGAAAGAGATTCTAATGAGATTGAGTGTCAATTGCCAGAGAGGTGTGGGAATTTTGGGCTTTGTGAGGATAACCAATGTGTTGCTTGTCCATTGGAAAATGGAATATTTGGATGGAGCAATAAGTGTAGTGCTAAGCCTTTAACATCATGTAAGCCAAGTGAGTTCCACTACTACAAACTTGAAGGTGTTGATCATTATATGAGCAAATATACTAATGGATCTAGATTAAGTGAAGCTACTTGTGGAAACAAATGCACCAAGGATTGCAAGTGTTTGGGGTATTTCTACCATAAGGATAAGTCAAGGTGTTGGATAGTTGTTATGTTAAGGTTATGTTAAGGTTCCTAATAAGTAGCCTTCTACCTTTAGGTGGGTCTTGAATCTTGAATTATTGATATTGCATTTTAATTGTATGAGTTACATTAATAATTTGCTAATAGTTGTATCAAAATGCTAAGAAGTATCTTAGGGAACCAATTATCTGTCTGTAATAGGTAGCATTAACCTCTGACCCTTCACTTTCTTCTATTTTACTTAGGTTTCCCTCAGCTGGATTAGTTCCAGCATTGCAATTAGACAGCTCAAACCTAGTTATTAAAACCTCCTTAACATATTTTTGTTGGTGTAATATGATTCCCTCACTGACCCTTAGGAATTCTTACTTGTAAGCAGTGGCGGAACTTGAATGAAATATTAGGGGGAGCCAAAATAATCAAACAATATATTAAAAATAATACATTTACAAACAAAATTAATTTTTTTTTAAAATTGATTTGATAATAATTGACTCATTTTCTTTTTACAAAATAGATAGATCAATTAAGAAATTAAAATATTCTAATTTTTAAAAGACAATTTTGATTTTTGCCAAAAATAAGATTGATATTGTTTCATATAACAATAATAAGAAACATTTATTCCTAAATTTTATATAAGTGGACACACAAAAAAAAGTAATATCAACCATTTAAAAAGGAAGGGGAACAGTTTGGCCAAAAAAGAGAGGAAGGGAATGGTCTCATTGCTTCCACAATACTACAATACTATTAATTTCAAAACAGGGTTTAAAAAAAAAGGAAATCAGGGGATCGAACACGGGGTCCATTAGTACAAAATCTTCATTGATAAATTTCACGAATAATTTATATATTATGTATACTTAACAAAAATAATTAATATTAGTAGTATATTAAAAAAAATTCTAATTTTTGACGGTCTGTGCAAGTATTCATCCCGCTCTTTTCAAGATCCGCCACTGCTTGTAAGGCATCGATTAAAATCATTTCTTTATAATATGTTCCTAGTAGGACGTGGGTTCTATTTTCAATTTATGGTTGGTGCGTGACCTGTTTTTCACACAAAAGAAAAATAGTTAAACTTGCAATTTACAAACCTCTGTACTATAGTTGAGCGCGCACATGCTGACACTAGCGCCAATTTTCTACTTCATATGACTAGTTATAGGTGTCTACGTTGGGCTCAAGAAGAAGAACAAACACATGAAAAAGATGATGGTGTTAAAGGTCCTTACTATGACACATGACAAAACAAATAAGAAAGCAATAGCAGATAGATATCTATGCATGGGTGTTGAGTTATATTTCCTTTTCACAAGTAATAAATGTTTTTCTCTTCAAAAAAAAAAACAAGCATCCATGAGTTTAAACGTTGTTACTTTGATCATCATGAGAGTAAATTTCACTTAGCGGTAAGGAATATCAAAAGAAAGAATCACTGAGTGCCTGTGATTCAAATTGAGTGCAAACTAACAATTTACAAATAACATTGACTATAAAAAAGGGGGTCGATTCTATTGCTACAGATGTGATGGAACAGAAGCTAATAGTGTTTGGTGAAATGGATACGGTGGCGGTAGTGAAGAAGCTGAAGAAAGCAAAGTAGGGAAAGCATGGCCGTGTAGAGAATTTTTGAGGCCTAAGGCAAAAAATGTTGGAGTAGTTTAATCAAATCAATTTCTTATGGATATAATTTATCTACACCATTGTTGAATAAGATTTTTTGTGACGTCGGAAAATCACAAAACGACAAGTTACATAATGGTTTGAATTTATTTCAAGTACCTTAAAAGTCATTCCTGCTATGAACTTTTATTGGTTGATAATGTAAAAAAAATTACAATGATTGTGGACACCGATTAAACTCATTTATTAGTATATAACAGCTTTGAACATTTAATTTTTTAACTGATAAATTATTTAAATATCATTTTACTTTGTTTTGACATAAAAATGAATCTTTAAAATATTATGAAATAACAAGATAATATAAAAATAAATAAAATAGTTTAAAACATATTGATAAGTTTTTTCTGGATGACTAATAGGGCCACAACTAAGTGAAAAGTGAAAACACACAAAATTATTAATGTAGGTTTTTTGGCACTCCCCTCAACCTACCTCCCACCCCATAACCTCTTTAAACCCCAAAATACCCCTTATTTTTATTAAAAAAATATTTTTTTAGAGATTCCCAGAAATACCTCAATAATAGGTATTTCCGTTTTGCAATTTTTTTAAATAAAAAAATAGTTTTTTCGGATTCACGGTTTGCAATTTTCAAACTGGAAATGATGAAGGAAGAAACCCAGTTTTTTAGGATAAAAGATAAATTCGGTGAGATTCTCGGATTTACCAAATTTTAAGGTGAATCCGGTTTGCATTTTTCAAACCGAAAATACCTAAAATATTGGTAAATCCGGGAATCCCCTAAAAAGTCCTCCAAATTTATCTCCTCATGCTGTATTTCCGGGAAATTTTCTAATGTCAAAGGTATTTTTGTCCGTTATAGGATTTATGGGGGAGGGAGGGAGGTAGGTTGGGGGGGTGCCAAAAAAACCATATTCATGTTAGCGCTATCCTTTTGGTTTCTTATGTAAATAATAAGGTTTTTTTTTGTACCCCCACATACCACTCATCTACCCTCACATAATATGGAAAACCCAAAATACCCCTTAAAAATACGTAGTTTTTAAATAAATAAAAAATAATCGTGCATTGTTACGTAGCATATATACAACTCACATTTTGTAGGGTCGTATATACGATACATAACATACATACGATGACAATTTGGTATATACGATGTTATCCATTCATTCATGGTTAATTAGCCATCTTATATATGTGACCAATGTTTATCCAATGTTTATCCATGGGATGTTTTTTTCATAACCCCACCCTTTCCCTCCATACCCCCACACAATTTGATATACCAAAAATGCCCTTACACAACGTTTTTTTTTAATTCATAATTCCAATCGTATATACGTTATGAGTACGTATATACGATGGCTTTTTTGTCCAAACGTATATACGTACTCAAAGCGTATATACGATGGCTTTTTTATTTTTTTAATGATTTGTTTTAATTTTTTTAAAAAATGTTATAAAAATGCTACTAAAAATTCGTTGAAGAGTCAAAACTAATCTAAAAATTATAAAAACACCACTAGAAATCTAACAAAACCAAAATAAGGCTATGCAAATTTTTTTAGATTTTTTGGAGACTATGAAAAATTAATAAAAAATAGAAAACGATGGAATTTGGGATTTTGAGGCCGTAGTCCCATTAGAAGTTTATTCTAAGGGTGTCGTGGCCGTTGATTTTTTTCGGATTTAATGGACGTGGTTTCATTGCGATTAGAGTAGGTTGCCTGAATACCGATTTTTAGCCTAAACCGATTGAAATTACATCGTCACGTGTTAACGAACTACACACCAAACCTATTTGTAGGCCTAAATTATTCATCTCAAATTTATCTTTTTGTAACTTTTTTTTAAATAAATTTAAATAAAATACAATGGTTTCAAAAATACAAAACGTATTTTTTTTAAAAAATCTTTGTACCAATCGTATATACGTGTTATGGACGTATATACGACCCTAACATTTTGGTCATCGTATATACGTGTTATGGCCATATATACGATACCCTCACGATCGTATATACGTCCATAACACGTATATACGATTGGTACAATTTTTTTTTAAAAAAAAATACGTTTTGTTAAGGGTATTTTGGAGTTTCACTATTATGTGGGGGTATAAGTGAAAGGAGTGGGGGTACAAAAAAAACATCCTTTATCCATTCATTCATGTTTATCTAATGTTTAGCCATCGTATATATGTGACCAATGTTTATCCATTCATTCATGGCTATTTGGTATATACGATTACTCTTAAATTAGTACCAATGTTTATCCAATCGTATATACGTGACACTTGGTATATACGATGGCTAATTAATGAGAATTGTATATACCCCCACATTTGGTATATACGACGACGTATATACGATTTTGAGGGGTATATATGATTCCTTTTTTTAGCTAAGGATATTTTGGGGTTTTTAAATTTTATTAAGGGTATTGTGGTCTCTTCGCAGGGTATGTGGGGGTAGAGCTGTCAATTTGGGCCCGGCCCAATGGGCCGGCACAATGGGCCGGCACAATGGCTCGATATTTTGGGCGGGCTTGGGCTCTAAAAATAGTAGCCCAAAATCAACGGTATGTTTTTTGGCCCGGCCCGATTGGCCCGATGATGTTATTGGGCCGGCCCGGCCCGACCCATGGGCCCATGGGCGGCCCGTTTTTTTTTTGTTTTTGTTTTTTAATTTTAAAATATGACAAGTGCTATACATGCTGTTTTTAATGTTATCCAATCAAAATATGACAACTCAATTATTTATTCCACGTCTTCGATTTTGGAGCTTAACGGATCGTCCTTCGTCTTCTCTTCAAACCGTTTTGCAACTCCATTCATAAATTCTTGAAGCGATTCGACTCAAAAGAAAAACACCACCACCAAATACCGATCCATAACTGTTCGAGATGTCTTTGTCTTCTTCTCTATTGAAATTGTCCTATTTCAAAAAAAATACCAATTCGGTATAAAGGCAACCAACATCCTAATCTAATCCTAATCCTAATGAATCACACTCAAGAAACAAATAAATTAGAGGCAAAGCGAATAAGATTGGTAACTCAAATTTTGAGTCGGTAATATCATGAGAATTTAATCACAGTATATCAACTTTCCACCTTTTTTTCATATATATAAATTAACTTGATATGCAAGTTCAAGCATTTGTGTTTGAAGTTCTAGACATAGTGGTTGGAAATAGGATAATTTCAATAGAGAAGAATTTATTTATTTGAGCTATTTTGGATTATGGACAATGTGTTTTGCAAAACCAAGACGAATTTATTTATGTATGCTATTTTGGATTATGGACAAAGATATATTGTGTTGCTGAATTTTGTTTATGTATGTTGTTCATTGATAGAAACAATATATACTTAAAATTTAAAAAATTCAATGGCTTGTGGCCCGTTGGGCCGGCCCATTGGCCCATGGGCTGATGTTGGGCGGGCTTGGGCCTACATTTTGCAGCCCATTAGAATATTGGGCTGGCCCGACCCCTGCCCATATACAATGAAGTTTGGCCCGATGGGCACAGGCGGATGGCTTACCGAGCCCGACCCATTGACACCTCTATGTGGGGGTACAAAAGAGAGTGGTGGGGGTACCAAAAAACCCTAAATAATAATGTCGTTGGATTGGGGGCCTGCAACTTTAATGTTGTTGCCTATTGGTAACTAAAAATTAGTAAACAATTTTTTTTTAGATAAGCAACTTCATTGAAAGGAGTACAAAGCGTACCCAACTTTACAATGGGAAGGGGGAGGGCCTCCTCAAAACCTCCCTAAGCCAAAACCCTTTGGGAAAAAGACTTAGAGAGGAAAAAGAGTACCTCGCACGAACAAACCGTACAATAGTGGGAATAAACATCCTAACCCACTGCTTCTCCCCCGACTAAAAATACATAGTAATTGAAGCATTACATGATTGGATTACAACATTGAAAAGCAGCCCATTGGGCAATTATACCAATCCGACCAAGATGCCATGCATCTCCTCCCTCTTCTTGCCTTAAACCAGCTCCATGCCGTGTTCTTAATTCCCGCTAGAATAGTCGGAACGGAGTCCACCTCGCCTTTGAAGATTACCTTGTTTCGCGCCATCCATATTTTCCAAACAACTGCTATCCATATGAGGTGTTTAACACCTCTTTGTTTCTTTCCCTTCACAAGTTTCCCAAAATCACAAAGTGATTGGCTATGCTATCTGTATCGCCCATCGAGGTCCCCAACCAAGCAAAAACGCTCATCCATATAGCTTTAGCAACTCCACAAGTCATAAACAAATGCTCCACCGTTTCTTCCTCTTGAAAGCCTGACGAAACACGCTCGATCATTTGGAGATTGAATTATGCCTCTTCTATGCAACGCAACCCTTGTAGCAATTCGCTTCAAAATGACCCTCCACGCGAAGATTTGTATTTTGGATGGAACATCATTTTTCCAAATCTTCTTACATGCTGCAGAATTTTCGGTTTGAGTAAAGGCAGTTGTACCTGCAGAAAAAATCAGCAACATATCATAGCATTTCTTCATGGAGAACCCACTTAGCGAGTCCGGAATCCACAACCAGCTGTCCTCGCGCTAGCTTAAAGCTACGAGCAGCAGCTGCTGCATGGCAGCAATAGGCGCTGCTAAATCTACGTTTTGTTGCAGCAGTTCAGCAGCCCACCCCCACGACCAACACCAGCCCCTGTCCGTCCAAAGGCCAAACCCCGCCACCGTAGCTTCCGTGTTCCTGCAACAATTATAAATATCCGGATATAATGTTGCCAAACGGTCTCGTCCTATCCAAACATCCTCCAAGAAACGCACCGTGTTTCCTTTTCCAATTTTAATTTTTACCAAATCATTAAACCATTCTTCTTGCACACTTAAATCCTCCCCAAGTAGGCATAAATCCCTCCACCACAACGACTTCTTCTCCCACCCTCTTCTGTTCTCAGTAATGTCCGGCCATCTCCCTTTTAATCCATATTTTTCCACCAAAACCTCCTTCCAAATTGGATTATTATCCTCCACCAAAATTCTCCATCGCCATTTAGTTAATAAAGCCACGTTAAACATTTCTAGATTTTTTATACCCAAACCCCCTTTTTCTTTTGGCAAACAAATAGTCTCCCACTTCACCCATGCCACTTTCTTATTCTCCTCATCGCCTCCCCACAGGAATCTTCTTTGTAGCTTAGTGATCTCCGTAATGACCTTCTTTGGTGCTTTGTAAAAGGAAAAGATATACAACGGTAAAGATGCAAGAACCGAATTTATTAGTGCAACACGACCCCCAATCGATAATTGCCTACTCTTCCAACAATTTAACCTCGTCTTAATTGAGTCTATTATTGGTTGCCACATACTCGTTCTCCTTGGGTTTGCACCAACCGGGATTCCCAAGAATTTAAAGGGGACCGACCCAACCTTGCATGCTAGAAACTGTGATATACCTTCCATAGCTCTCTCATCAATATTCAACCCAAATATACTACTTTTTGCAAAGTTTACCTTTAAACCTGAGACCATCTCGAAGCTTTTTAATAATGCTTTCCAACACCAAATACTCTTATCACCCCCATCGCAGAAAAAAATTGTGTCGTCCGCAAATTGCAAAAGCTCCACCGATAGAGAATTGCTAACGTTGAATCTTTTGAGGTTATTTGATTCAACGCCCTTCCGAACTAAACCCGCCAGACCTTCCGCCACTATCAAAAACAAGAAAGGAGCGAGCGGGTCCCCTTGCTTCAAGCCTTTCTGGGCCACAAATTCCTCCGTCGGGCTACCATTGACTAATACGGAGATTGAGTTAGACGACATACATGCCCACATCCATCTTCTCCACCTTACCCCAAACCCCATCCTGCTCAACAATGTTTATAGTTGTTTAGTGTTGAAGTGGTGGTCCAACGTGGTAATTTAAGTTGCTTAAAAATAGTTGTCGGTAACAAAATAGTTGTTGATAACTAAAGATTGAAAAATTATTTTTTCCTCTCTCATTTTAGTGGTTTTCAAGAGATTGGTTCTTTTGGCAAAAAGATAGTTATTTTTTACTTCTCAATTATAAAAAATCTTGTTTTTTGTCAAGGGTGCTTCTAGATTGATGGAGCAACTCAAATCCCTCACCGGGAACCACTAAAATTGACCGTAGGATATTGTGTAAAATGTTATGAGTGTTTAAAATTGAATCAACTTGTATTAAATCTAACCGTTGATGAATTTTTATACTACATCCTACGGTCATGTTTAATGGTTCACCGGTGAGGGATTTGATTTGCTTCCTCAGTACCCTAGAAGCACCCTTTTGTCAAAAAGAAATTATATTTGATTAAAAAGTATAAATAAGTAGGGTCATGTATGATTCCTTATAAACAATCACTATTGGAGTAAAAACTAATTGAGACAACTATAAATTCTTTAAATCCTATGTGGCAGTTTGGCCCCACAAAAATAAACCTAGTTCACTCAAATAAGTTCTCTCCATTAAAGATCTATCTGATTTGCGTAGTACAAGGCACCGAGGGAATGTGGATATAATATCATTTGGACGTTGTCATACCCCAATTTTGTCCGACTAATTCAAAATAAAATTTGCCTTTTCGCGAACACGAGGTTCTAACAGTATGTTTCTCGTAGTTGAAAGAAGGTTCAAAAATATGTTTTGTTGTGCTCGCACGTTATTCCTAATCGTGTGCGCGTTATGACACATGTTGCGCGCACGCTCGCGTCTCGTCGTATACGCATTTGCTTTGATACTTATCATTATCCATGTATGCTTATTAATTTATTATATCAATATTTTTATACCAAAATCAGATTCTAAAAAAAATGCTTTTATAAATAGTTTTCTCTATAATAGATACAATTAGTAGTCAACTCTTGTTACATATATATACAGAAAAATTACAAGCAACATAGTACTCTTTTAAAAAAAAAAACAAAAATACAAAATAGGAGGGCAACTCAAAGATGCACTGGTTCTTTGTTGTTGTTGTTCTTTGGCCTCTCACTTTCAAAGAACATAGACAAACAGAAAAATACAAACTGTGGCAGCAGCTCCAAAGCTCTAAGTGGGAGGTCCTTCTATCCTTGCATTTTTCTCTCTGAACAGCACACACAAATAGAAATTAGGTCTCAGTTGAGAGTCAAACAAAGAAGTAAAAGAGTCTAAATATGTGAATGCAGCAGAGACTTGGGGGAAGAAAAAAACTGTTCAGGAAAATTAGAGCACCAAAACGTGAAACACCTTAAAAATACATAACAGAGGAGCTGAACCAAAAATGGACAACACACAGCAACATTCAAGAAAAAGCCTTCTATAAATTAAGCTTCAACACAGACACAAAAAAAAACGGTAAAGCAAACACAAAAGACACAGCAAAGAAACAACACAACACAGAGCACATACACGCTGCAAACAAAATACACACACAGACAGTGAAGAAAACGAAAATCAAAAGAGAGGGGAAAACACAGAGAAAACAGAACTGAGAAGAAGAAGGAGAAGGAAAAACATACAAGCACAACTTATCTTTTTCAGTCACTGCAACAACAATCACTGTCGTTTTCTCTCCTTCTCTCTCACTGGACCGTCGTCACCACCACGCCGGAACCACCATCACGCCAGAACCACCACCGCGCCGAAACCACCACGCCGAAACCACCACCAAACCGAACCACCATTCGCGATCTTCCATCTTCATCGTCGCCCCCCCGTCGCGCGCCGCTCAGACCGCCGTAAGCTTCTCTCTCTCTCTCCCTCTCTGTCTCGCCGTTTTCTCTCTCTCTCTTGAAGACTCTCTCTCTGTTTATGGAAATGAAACGATGCTGAGGGAGAAAGTAGGTTAAGTTCTTTGCTTATCTCAGCATGGGCTGGGTTATGGGTCTCCTTGTTTTTTTTAAGTTTTTGTTTTAAATCTGTTAGCTACTTACACCCCCTCCATTTATGTTGCGCACACCCCTCCCCTTGTTTTGTTCATACAACACCTTTCTTTTATTTTTAAACTTAGAACACTATCCACACCCTCTGGTTTTAACAATGCAACCTTTTTTTTTATATAATACAACTCCTTATGGCTAATAACACCCCCCGCGTTTTTAGTTGCATCCCTCCAGCTTGTTATGTAAAAAATTATTGTTAGCACTCCCAAATTTTGCTATCACACCCCCTTTTCCTAAAAATCATTCAAACTCTTTTCCAATTAATACAAGTTATTAGTGACTATCACCCAAAGCTTTGGCTTGTTTGATTGTCATGAACGCTATCAATAGTTATTCGTAGTGATCACTCAAAGCCATTGCTTGCTTGGTCATTGTGAAAGCTCTTCCCCTTTCAAAAACATTCTTTAAAAATAGAACTACGTCGCTTTGATTCCCATTTGGGATACGTAGGAGCGAGGCACGTTCTCGTTGAGCGCAACAAATAAAAATCATTTTCGCAACCGTAAACATTAATATTTTCCATAACAAAAAATCATTTTCAAACTCATTGTTGCTAGTGGCTAATCAGAACCTTTGTTCGTCTAGCCATTGGCGGCAATGTATTTTTTCCAAAGAACAATAAGCAATGATCACCCATAACTTTGTTTAGTTTGATCATTCGTGCTAATTAATCTCTTTCGAAAACCATTTTCAAAAGATCAAATAAAAACGAGTTGCTACTAACGGTCAATCAGAACCTTCGTTCGTCTGACCAACGGTAGTGACTCTCATTTTTCAAGAGTACTTGGCGGTGATTACCCATAACCTTTGTTAGTTTAATCATTCGCTGAATACTCGTCTTATTTCGAAAACTCACTAAAAAGATAAAAAACAAAAACCTTTTCACGACAACCGAGAACTACGTAGCTTTGAATTCTCCATCGCACCCGGAGATACGTAGGAGCGAGAGGTCAACTCTCGTCAAGCGCCCAAAATAAAAATTTTCATTAAGTTTTCCCATTTATCTTTAAATAAGAAATAAATAGGCAAATCTAGGTATTTTTCAAATCAAACGTAAAACCACACACTTAATTAAAGGTTCCCTCTCAGTAGAGAGGGCGCATGTGAAGTGCTAACACCTTCCCCGCACGTAATCGACCCCCGAACCCATATCTCTAGTTTTCGAAAGACCATCCGCCTTGTTCAAAAGACCTTTTTTCAATGTTTTGGTCTTAAAATTAAAATATTGATGGCTGCTTCAAAAAATTTCCACGTTGTACATTGAGAAACCCAAACCGGATTTTTCGGGGTGCAACAGACGTTCATTTCAAGAACTAGACTAGAAGAAAAACATGAAAAATATAGGGATATTTTTTTTGGACCCCCACATGTAGCCAAAATACCCCCACCATAATGCGTATTCCAATTTTACCCCTATCAAAAAACAACTACGGATTTACCCCACAATGAAGATAAATCCGTTTTGGCAAAAAATGGCCAACAGATTTATCATAAATTCGAGCGAAAGTTTTAAATAGCCGTCGGATCTTATATCTTATGCGGCTTGGCATAGGTATGTAAATTGGATTAGCTTTTGCCAGGAATGATTTTTTGTTTTTTACCCCAATTTTTTTGGTCAATTGAATTCTTATTGGTTGTTAGTTTTTTAAATTTTTTGGGTCTATTCCTTTCCTTATTTGAAGCCACGTACAACCACACAACCTTCCATAAGAATTTTATATCTTCCAAGGTGTCTCAATCTACTTTTTCCCTATATATTTTATATTTTATATATCGACATGCATCCCCATTTTTCCTCTCCTTCTCTTCCAAGCCAATCCACCCACATCAATACTCCCACTGAAACTATTCTTATATATATCCACCTTATTCTTCTACATGTTACCACCCAGGTGGATTTCTGTTTTCTGTTTTGAAATTTTCAAAAACCAAAACCTGTTACTGTTTTGAGTTTTAAAAATTTCAAAAACCAAAACCAAAACCAGTTTTCAGTTAAAAAAATTTCAAGAATCAAAATCACTTTCAAACATGAACAAAAAATAAAAATTCATCATAAACTTATTTTAATCAAAACAATATATAACATTAAGTTTGAAAAAATTAAAATATTACAACTATATAAATCTATTTATTATTTAATAATACTAATACCAAAGGTTGAAAGTACTAATTATCGACATAAGCAGGTTAGAGTGGTAATCGGTAGTGGTCAGATTGGTGGTGTTGGTCATAGTGATCGTAAAAGTGGTGTTTGACAGTGGTCGACAATGGTTACAGAAGTAGTTGGTGGTCGTCAAAATGGTGGTTGACGGTGGTCAGAGTGGTGGTTGATGGTGGTCAAAGTGGTGGTTAACGGTGGTCGGTGGTGGTTGGCGGTGGTCGGAGTGGTAGTTTATAGTGGTTAGTGTGGTGGTTGACGGTGGTCAGAGTGGTGGTCGGAGTGGTGTTGGTGTTGGTCAAAGTGGTGGTTGACGGTGGTCAGAGTGGTTGTTGGCAGTGGTCGATGGTGGTTGGCGGTGGTCGGAGTGGTAGTTGGTGGTGGTTGACAGTGGTCAGTGGTGGTTGGCGGTGGTCGGTGGTGGTTGGCGAGGTTCGGAGTGGTAGTTGATGGTGGTTAGTGTGGTGGTTGACTGTGACCATAGTGGTGGTCGGTAGTGTTGGTTGGTGGTGGTCGGAGTGGTGTTGGTGGTGGTCAAAGAGGTGGTTGACGGTGGTTAGAGTGGTAGTTGACGGTGGTCAGAGTGGTGGTTGCCGGTGGTCGATGGTGGTCGGCGGTGGTCGGAGTGGTAGTTGGTGGTGGTCAGTGTGGTGGTTGACAATTGTCGGGTTGGTGTTGGTGGTGTTCAAAGTGGTGGTTGGCGGTGGTCGGAGTGGTGGTTGGCGGTGGTCGGTGGTGGTTGGCGTGGTCGGAGTGGTAGTTGGTGGTGGTCAGGTATATTGATGATCAAAGGTGGATGAAACAAAACCAGAAACAAAAATTATAAAACATATTTTTGTGGTTTTGAGTTTTTATGGAAAACTGTTTCGAAATTAAGGAAAAAACCAACTCAGCTCCATTTTACACGAACATGTTTCTGTTTTGAAATTGACTTTCAAAACCAAAAACCAAAAACCAAAAACTCAGAACCACCCCGAGCGGGCCCTTAGGTTTACTTTTCGGTTACTAAGTTGTAAGGTCTGTTGAATTTTGTTGTACCGTTTGTTTGTCTTCCTCAACTGCGTTGCTTTTGTGCTAACTGTATATTCCAATTTGGTCATTGTAAATACACCGATGAGTCCAACTCAACGCGTCGGTCAGTCTTATCATTTCAGCCTAGGAATCAAGTTTGAGCACTATGAAGTTGAGTGTGTTCAGTGGCGGACCCATAACCCGGGGTCAGGGGTGTCAAATTTTTTAAATACACAATTTGCTAAAAAAATAATTAAAAACAACTAAGGAAATAGAGAGAGAAACTTTTTTAAATCCAAAATAACGGATCCAAGGACATAGAGAGAGAAACTTTTTAAAATACCTTATAAAAGTGTGAGTGATCGTGTGAGTGTGGTGCATTAAAGTTGTGCAAAATTAGGAATTTTGGTGTAAAACTAAGAACTTAGGTGCAAAATATATTTTTTAGAGGATGCAAAAACATTTTTCCCAAGAGTATTGGTTCAGGGGGTTCACTTGAACCCCTTCAAACATATATAGGTCCACCAGTGAGTTGTTCCAAATGCCGTAAAAGCAAAACCTCACCTTCCATTGTTTTTTACTTTTAGTTGGAAGTTAGGCCGCCTTCTCTTTTTTCTATGCAACATAGGTATCAGGTTTCTGAATCCGTTGTGCTTTTTTATCATTGGGGTAATGAATTTCAGGTTGCTGTTGTTAAACGTGGGTGCGACGTCTATCTGGCGCAAGGTTGGCGACATGTTGGTCGATGTTTGGGACTCCATGATAGAGGATGGCTGAAGATGGTCTATGTAACTTATAAGCGTTTCTACATTGAAGGTCGTGATAGGCTGCTGAATGCACCATTTTGCACAGCTCCTCCAACTTTAAGTTATTTGTGTTATGACTTGATTCAATATGTGTGACTTTTGTCTTTAAATGTGATGTCTTTCTAATACTTAGAATTTGTTTGATGTTGTTATTTACTCCTGTTTTTTTAAAAGTAATTCATTTAATCAATAGTGAGACAAACCGTCCATCGGACAAATGTCTTTCACTTAACCAATAGTTAGCCAACCCGTCCATCGGACGGGTAGTGGGGCTAGTTTATCTTTTAAAGAGATAAATCCGTTGTTAAAAAATTAGACTACGGATTTATCTATTTAAAAGATAAATCTGACGGCCAAAATTAGACTACAGATTTATCTTTTTTTTTTTGGTCAACACTACAGATTTATCTCAAAATAGGATAAATCCGTTGTGTTATTTTTTGACTACGGATTTTTTTTATTTTTTGAGATAAATTCGTTAAAGAAAATTCTCAAATCTAACGATCAGGATCCCATTGACAGTTTCAATTAACGAATAGAATTGAAGACCGTTGCTATAAATACGCACCACTTCTCCTAGTTTACTTCACACCAACACACTCTGATTTACTTCTTTCCCACCTACACAACCGAAAATGGATACTCTTTCAACTCAGTACTCAAAAGACAGTTCACTTACCGTTGTTCATCGATCATCGCGATAAAATCACCGAAAAAAAATATGGTGTATTTTTCTGTTGCCCATATCTTGTTATCGGCAGGTTGAAGGACGACATCAGTTTAGTTTCGTTGAAGATGGTGTATTTTTGTTAGAGGACACCAACCAGATCAGACAAATATCAGATGTATCACTGAGGCCAGTCCATTGAGCTTTAATATTCCACAAGTCCACAAGTTCAGTGGATAAGAGAAACCTGTCTATCATGCTTGTCGTTGTGTCGTTTTTCCTGAACCATGTTCATTTCTTACCTAGGCATGGTGGATCCACAACTTCCATTTCCTCAATAAACAATTTGAAATCTAGTGCCCCAGTCTCACTGTAATTAGTTCCACTACCCCTTCTTTCTACCCTAGACAAAACAGAGTTGAAGTCTCCCGTATTACCCAGCCACTGATTAGATTACTCCACATTTACCTTTTCTTTCTCAAGAACACCCAGAGTAAATATTTACCAAGAAGATAATTCTTGAATCCCATTGTCCTACAATTTCAACATAACCAGGTCTAGAGAATGAAGATGGGAAAGAGAACATATAGTTTCTCCTAATGGTTAAGGTTCATTTGAAGAGACCAGATAAAGTTTGTATCTTGGGGGTGGTTTACTAACAGGGCTACTACAACATTTTGACCCTACGGCAACGCTTCAAAACTGTTGCATAAAGCCAAAAAACCGTTGCCTTTGCCTTTGGCAACGGTTTTGAAACCGTTGTTGTTGCAGGCGTTGCCTATACTTATGGCAACGGTTATTTGTGAGAAAAGGCAACACTTACAATAAACCGTTCCTGTTGTGATGGCAACGACAACGGTTTTTGCTAGAAACTATGCCAACAACATAAAACCGTTGCATTAGATGGCAACAGTTTTTAATTGTTCCCTATAATAAAACCGTTGTCTACAATCATCATCTGCAACACTTTAAAACCGTTGCCCTTGAGAAAAAAAATAAAAAAAATTACATAATTGAAAGTGTGAAATCACTAATTTAGTGAGTCAAAATGTCACTATTACAAGCCAAAAAATACATGTTTATACATAACTACTTACACTAAAGTCGTTTTTTCTTTTTGGTGAAAAAAACACTTGGATCAATTACAACTAGCTAAGAACAGAATTAGCAACAAAACTCTAGAAAGCTCTGAAGTAGCTTTTAAGCTTCCATCATAGCTCATAGTAACTCTTAAGCCTCAATCAAAACTCTACAAAAAAATTACATATAGAATTCTTTCAATCTCTTCCAGGAGGTACTCTTTTTCATCCACCAAGTCTTCATTCTACTTCTGTAGTGAGACATACAAGGTAACTGAATATTATGAAATAAATATGACCAAAAACTATACCAGTATACCCAAATTAATTCAAATTATAGCAATACATTAATTCATCATGAGAGAATATGGAATATTAAAAAAACCTTTATACTACCATTATGGTAAATATAAGTGTGTCACATGTAATTGACAAATAATAGTAATATATCACATGGATACTACTTAATATCAGATACGAACCTTTTGAACACAATTCTTTATTGTCAAATCCCCTGAATGCGTAAAAATCCTGTAGAAAGCATACCATGGAAATAATCAATTAATTACTATCATCTAATAGTGTGCAATATAATTAAAATATCATATCACCAAACTAATCTATTTACTGCAGACCATCTGAACCAATGAATTTAGTATATAACAAACCAGTAGTTAGTAAATATGAAACAGAAGCAACTAGCTGTTTATTTTGTTTTTAGAACACATTAGCTTCACTCCCCTGCCAAAGCTACACAACTGCATACATCTTCACTAGAACAGTTTTTACCCTTACTATATTGCATACATAAGTAGACAATTACCAGTAACATACACAAGTCATATCTTCACAAGTCATGTATCAATCACAACGTTAAATTGGTCATGCAAGAAGCCAATGCTTACTTAAGATGTACTACATAGACAGTGGTTGTGCACTACTTGTAGTAGGAAAATAAACTAAGACGTCTGCCATCACAACTTCACAAGATTACAAGAATAGATATATATGTCCATTTTAAAGAGGAAAGTTTTTTTAACTTACACAATTGCAGATGTAGAAGCATCCAACTTCAACAGAATTACAGAAATTTACACAACAACATAACACAGCAGAAGTGGCTCCAGATACATATTTCCCTTTGATCCTTGTAGATCTAGCAAAAAAACTTAAAGCACATTAAACAAGAAAAGAGAATATCTACTCTCTCTCTCTACATAGATGACAGTTTTTAATAGTTTTTATTTCATGACCACATGACTTGATTGCTCTAATTGTCACAAGTTGATATCATATGATTCATATCCATGCAAAAACAAAATAAACAGCGATAAAATAACTAGTATATTTTAGAAATTAGCTAGAAACAGAACGAAAAATGGGTGGACTATTGCTAGGTTTTTGGTAAGATTGGGGGTTTTGGGGTTTTAGGGATTGCTCTTGAAATCCACATGAAATAGAAGAATGTTAAGGTAAAGGTAAAAGAGGAGAACCTGAAACCTAAACCTAAACCTAAACATAGCGATGGAGAGAGAGAGAGAGAGAGAGAGAGAGAGACCCGAAATCATAATCGCCGAGGGAGATCAGTTGAATCACTGAGAGAGAAACCCGAAACTGAAGCTTGAACCACTGAGATGAATTTCTGGGTTTCTGAGAAGTTGAATCGCTGAGAGAGAGAGAGAGAAACCCGAAACTGAAGCTTGAAACCACTAAGTTGAATCGCTGTGAGGGAGATAAGTTTCAGAGAAACAGAATTTCTGAGCAGTTGAATCGCTATGAGGGAGATGAATTGAGAGAATCGCTGTGAGATGAGTTGTGTGAGTGTTTCTGAGAATGGGATGAAGCGTTGAACAACGCGTGAGTGTTTCTGAGAAAAGGCTTCGCTGAGAAAGGGTTTCGCTGATATGAAAATGCGTGAGTGATTTGTTTGTTTATTTTTGGTGGAGTTTTTGGTTTGCCAAAAAAATTGAGATTTCAGAAAACGCACTAGTTTTTAGCACTTAATTTTTTTAAAATAATTGTCCATATGACAATGTTTATAACCCGTTGGTTAAAGTAGCTGTAGACTTTATGGCAACGTTTATAAACCGTTGGCTAAAGTAGCTGTAGACCTTATGGCAACGCTTATAACCCGTTGGCTAAAGTTTAAACAAAAAATCGTTGTTGTAGACCTTTTGGGAACGGTTTTGAACCGTTGTCTAAAAAAAATTTAAAAATAATATGAATCAGCAACGGGGTCAAAAAACCGTTGTCATTGATGTCTAAGGCAACGGTTTTTTTGGCGTTGAAATTTTAAGCGTTGCCATAGGTCAAAATGTTGTAGCTGGTTATTTCAAGCGTCATCATTTCGGATTGGTTGCTAAATCCATTGGTGTGTTGGTCTCGTATCTGATTGGTCATGTTTTATTCTGTTTGTATAGGGTTGGATATCCCCAGTACTCTTTGATTAATATATTTTTGTTTATAAAAAATAATTACCCTTATTGAATATGTTTTTTCACTAGATGAAGATATTTTTTCGCAGTGAAACTCTAAAAAAAATGCAAGAATTGAATATTTGGTAGATTTTTCACAAAAATCGGCAATCCAAATTCTAGGTATTAATAGGTGAACTTTGTGCTTACAAACAAAAGTGACGAAGCCATATACCCCGTAAGGGTGTGGGTTTAACTCCTACGGCCACTGCGAGGACCTCTTTGATGGGTGATTGATAAGTACCTTTGTAAGCATTCAGAGAGCATTGAGGCCTGCCCTAACCTTAATCCTCCTGAGCTCTGGAACCCAACTCACCTAATCTTTATTTGTAACAAAAAAAAATGTGAACTTTGTCTCCAAATTAGAGAAAGACAATGTCTCTAGTCTTTACGATTTCTTCCCTTCAAATATTTTCCAAGGTTTGTTTTAGAGAAAACTAGTAGGATACACGTGCATACGCACGAGTTCTGCCATATTCTTTTTATGAACGAACTTAGACATAATTTAAATAGTTTGGACAACACCTTGTGAATAAAAAACAAATTTAAAGTTGTTAAAAAAGGAGTCTCAAATAAAAAATTAGATAAATATTAAAATCTAAAAATGTAAAAGTATCATTTAAAAACAATCTGTGCATTTATCCCGTGTTCTTTTATATATTAGTGTGTGTGTGTTGTTATCCCGTATTTTTTTTATATATCAGTGCAGCTATCTCGTGATTTTACATACATCATTGCAATTATCCCGTGTTTTTTTATATTTCAATAAAGTTATCACGTGTTTTTTAATATATCAGTGAAGTTATCTCATAGTTTCAATTGATTATTTTAGTTGATTAATAGATTATAGTAGACAGTAACGGATAGATGGTAGATTATCAAATATTTCAGTGAAGTGTTTTTTATATATCAGTGCAGTTATTCTGTGTTTTTATACATACCATTGCAGTTATCTCATTTTTTTTACATATTAGTATAGTTATCTCATGTTTTTTTATATATCAGTGAAGTTATCTAATAGTTTCAATTAATTATTTTAGTTGATTAATACATTATAGTAGAGAGTAAAAGATGGATAGTAGATTATCAAATATATCAGTGCAGTTATCCCGTGTTATTTATATATCAGTATAGTTATCCCGTGTTTTTTATATATCAGTACAGTTATCCCGTGTTTTAAATATTAATCGGTAGTTGAAATAGTCATTAAGTTTTCCTTTTTCTTTTGATATATTAATATCGTGTTTTTTATATATCAGGGAAGTTATCCCGTGTTTTTATATAGAGTTTTTTTTACCCCCCACATCCTCCCTCCCACCCCCATAACCCATTTTATTCCAAAATTAACCTTCAGTTTTTTTTTAAAAAAATTATTTTAGAAAAATTTCCGGAAATACCTCACAAAAAGTATTTCCGGTTCGTATTTTTTGAAAAAATTACGTTAGATTCTCGGATTTACCTCATAGGTAGGTAAATCCGGTTCATAATAGAACCGGATTTACCTACCAATGAGGTAAATCCGAAACCCCTTTTTTTTTAAAAATTATTTTTAAAAAGATACGCGTCTGGTATGCGTTTAGAATACGATACGAACTTCGTTACGATATACGAATAAAGATACGTCTAAATACGAACTAATATACGTCAAAATAGACGGGCAATACGCCAAAGAGTGCTCCTCATAGAGCGATTGCTACACAGGATCATAGAGTGGTTCTTTGCCTATCCGTTCTTTGCGCGGATTTTTCGGAGCAGTAAACGGGAAATCACGGGGAGTAGTAGGATCATAGGCGTGATTGCTCGTCTATTTTGATGTATTTTAGATCGTATTTAGACGTATTTTTACTCGTATATCATAATGCGTTAGTATCGTATTTTAAATCGTAACAGGCACGTATCTTTTTAAAAATAAAATTAAAAAAAAGGGGGGTTCTCGGATTTACCTCATAGGTAGGTAAATCCGGTTCACAAATTGTGAACCAGATTTACCTACCTATGAGGTAAATCCGGGAAACCCCACGAAACAGATTTTTTTTCCAGATTTATGAACCGGATTTACCAATATTTGAGGTAAATCCGGGAAAGTTAAATTCTTTTTTTTAAAAACAGAGGGCATTTTTGTCCGTTTTGGTATTTTGGGGGGTGTGAGAGAGAAGGAGGGGGTGAAAAAAAAACCCTTTTATATATTAGTGCAATTATCTCGTAGTTTAAATTGATTATTTTAGTTTATTAGTAGATTTGATTTGATTTGAATTTCCAAATTTGAAAAGAAAAAAAAAAGAGGGGAAAGTTAAAAAAATTGAGTGAGAAGAAAGTGCATTGGGAGAAGAAATTTGAAAAAAAATGTGATAGTAAATTACAATATTGCCCTTAGTTAGATGAGTTGTCAAATAAATAGGGAAACTTGTTTGAGTAAGTATGGTTTGTTTGTATAAATAGATATTAGATTAGATTAGTAGATAGTGGGTAAAGAAAGTTGATGAGTATGATTTGAATTTTGAAAAAAAAAAGTAAGAGAAAGTAGGGAAAAAGTGGGAGTGAGAAGAAAATGCATTGAGAGAAGAAATTTGATAAAAGTATGATAGTAAATTACAATGTTGTCCTTAGTTAGATGAATTGTCAAGTAAATGGGAGACTTGTTTGAGTAATTTAAATGTGGTTTGTTTGTATAGATAGATTAAGTGTGATTTGTTTGTATAAATAGATAAATAGATATTAGGTTAGATAGTAAATAGGAGTAAATTGTGGATTATTTAATATTAATGTAATTATATTAGATTATATAGTGGATTAAGAAAATTGGGAAAATAAATATTTTTAAATAAAGGGTGTGGGGGCCCCTAATAATAGATGTGTAAGAAGTAAAAAATATTGGGAAATGTGAGATTGAAAGAGAGTGAGTGAGAAAGTAAAAGTAAAATTAAAAAATGATAAATAAAACAAAAGTGGTGAAGTGTCAAAAAAAAGTAAGATGTCTAAAATTGTAATTTTGTAAGTTGTTTGTTTGTATAAATAGATAGATATTAGATTAGATTAGATTAGATTAGATTAGATTAGATTAGTATAGTTATCCCATGTTTTTTTATATATCAATGCAGTTATCTCATAGTTTCAATTGATTATTTTAGTTTATTAGTAGATTATAGTAGATATATAGTAAAAGATAGATAGAAAATTATCAAATATATCAATGCAGTTATCCCGTGTTTTTTTATATATCAGTATAGTTATCCTGTGTTTTTTATATATCAGTACAGTTATCCCGTGTTTTAAATATTAATCAGTAGTTGAAATAGTCATTAAGTTTTCGTTTTTTGATATATTAATATCGTGTTTTTTATATATCAGTGAAGTTTTCCCGTGTTTTTATATATTCGTGCAGTTATCTCGTAGTTTAGATTAATTACTTTAGTTTATTAATAGATTTGATATAATTTGAATTTTGAAATTTGAAAAAAAATTAGGGGAAAACTTAAAAAAAACTGGAGTGAGAAGAAAGTGCATTGGGAGAAGAAATTTGAAAAAGAATGTGATAGTAAATTACAATGTTGCCTTTAGTTAGATGAATTGTCAAATAAATAAGGAAACTTGTTTGAGTAATTTAAGTATGGTTTGTTTGTATAAATAGATATTAGATTAGATTAATAGATAGTGGGTAAAGAAAGTTGGTGAGTTTGATTTGAATTTTGAAAAAAAAAAGTAAGAGAGAAAGTAGGAAAAAAGTGGGAGTGAGAATAAAATGCATTGAGAGAAGAAATTTGATAAAAGTATGATACTAAATTACAATGTTGTCCTTAGTTAGATGAATTGTCGAGTGAATAGGATGGTTGTTTGAGTAATTTAAATGTGGTTTGTTTGTATAAACAAATTAATTGTGGTTTGTCTGTATAAATAGATAAATAGATATTATGATAGATAATATATAAGAGTAAATTATAGATTATTTAATATTAATTTAAATATTTTAGATTATATAGTGGATTAAAAAAATTGGGAAAATAAATATTTTTAAATAAAGGGTGTGAGGGCCACTAATAATAGATGTGTAAGAAATAAGAAATTTTAGGAAATGTGAGTTTGAAAGAGAGTGAGTGAGAAAGGAAGAGAAAGTAGAATTAATTAAAAAATTAAAAATAAAGCAAAAGTAGTGATGTGTCAAAAAAGTAAGATGTCTAAAATTGTAATTTTGTAAGTTGTTTGTTTGAATAAATAAATAAATAAATAGATATTAAATAGATTACATTAGATTAGATATTAGATAGGAAATTTCCAAACTCAGACATGAAAGTCACGTGACAGCATGAATAATGGCCACATGAAAAAAAAAATGTTGTTTCATGACAATAAACAGAAAGATGCCTTTTAAGGAACTAACTAATAGGATACCCGTGCATACGTACGGGTTCTGTCATGTTCTTTTTATGAATGAACTTAGATAGTATTTAAGTAATTTGAACAATATCCCGTGAAAATATAAACAAATTTAAAGTAGATAAAAAATGAGTTTCAAATAAAAAATAGATAAATATTAAAATTTAAAATTGTAAAAGTATTATTTAAAAATAATTGTGCATTTATCCGGTGTTTTTTTATATATCAGTGCCGTATTTTTTATATATCTGTATTGTTATCCCGTGTTTTTATATATCAATGCAGCTATCCCATGTTTTTATATATATCATTGTAGGTATTCTTGTATTTTTTTATATATCAGTGCAACTATCTCGTGTTTTTTATGTATCAGTGTAGTTATCTCATAGATTAAATTGGTTATTTGAGTTGATTAGTAGATTATAGTAGATAGTAAAAGATAGATAGTAGATGATCAATAAGAAATAATTATCCCGTGTTTTTTATATATCAGTGACAATTATTTGTCTTTTTTAGGTATTAATCAGTTTAAATAGTCATTAAGCTTTCTTGTTTGTTTAGATAGTAGATTTATAATAAACTTCAAAAATTATAGTTATCAATGACAAATATTAATCTCATGCTTTTATATATCACTGCAGTTATCCCGTGTGTTTTTATATATTAGTGTAGTTATCTCGTAGTTTCAATTGATTATTTTAGTTGATTAGTATATTATAGTAGATAGTAAAAGAGAGATAGTAGATTGTCAATAAAAAATATTTATTTTAAATATTAATCAGTAGTTTAAATAGTCCGTAAATCTTCTTGTTTTTACATAGTAGGTTTATTGTAGTCTTCAAAATTTTAATTATCAATGACAAATATTATCCTTTGTTTTTGTATATATCAGTGCAGTTATCCTATGTTTTTTATTTATCATTGCAGTTATCTCGTAATTTCACTTAATTATTTTAGTTGATTAGTAGATTATAGTAGATAGTAAAATATAGATAGTAGATTAGTAGATTATAGTAGATAGTAAAATATAGACAGTAGATGATCAATAAGAAATATTTATCCCGTGTTTTTTATATAACACTGACAATTGTTTGTCTTTTTTAGGTATTAATCAGTTTAAATAGTCATTAAGCCATCTTATTTTTTTAGATAGTAGATTTATAGTAGTCTTCAAAAATTATAATTATCAATGGCAAATATTATTCCCGTATTTTTTTATATATCACTGCAGTTATCCCGTATTTTTTATATATCAGTGCAGTTATCCCGTAGCTTCAATTGATTATTTTAGTTGATTAGTAGATTATAGTAGTTGGTAAAAGTTAGATAGTAAATTATTAATAAGAAATATTTGTTTAATATTAATTAGTCGTTCAAATAGCCACTAAGCCTTCTCGTGTTTTTAAATAGCAGTTTATATATATATATATATATATATATATATATATATATATATATATATATATATATATATATATATATATATCATTATGCTTATCCCGTGTTTTTTATATATCGATCTGATTAACTTGTAGTTTCGATTGATTATTTTAGTTGAATAGTATATTATAGTAGATAGTAAAAGAGAGATAGTAAATTATCAATATAAATATTAATCAATAGTTCAAAAAATTTAATTATCAATGACAAATATTAATCTTTTATTCTCGTGTTTTTTATTTATCATTGTAGTTATCCCGTAGTTTTAATTAATTATTTTAATATATTAGTAGATAGTAAAATATAGATAGTAGATTATTAATAAGAGGTGATAGTAGATTATCAATAAGAGTGTAAACAAATTTTAGAGAGAAAAGAGAAGATAATTTTAGTAGAGTAATTTAAGTAGAGTGGTGTTCGTATAAATTTAGAAATTTAGTTAAAAAAAACTAAAGTGAAGTGAAGAGAATGAGAAGAATTGATTATGGAAAAATAAAAGTAAAGTAAAAAGAAGAAAAAAGGAAGAAAGAGAGTGTAGGAGAAAAGTGAAAAGGAAGAAAGAGAGTGTAAGAAGAAAGAGAAAAAAGTAAGAAAGAGAGTGTAAGATAAAAGTAAAAATGAGGAAAGAGAGTGTAAGAAGAAAAAGAAATAGAATGTAATGACATTTTTATCCCTAAAATGAATATGTGTCTTGTAGGTAGTTTGTTTGTATAAATAGATATAGATATTTCTAACATTGATAAAAAAAATTAAATGTCAACATTAACATTGACATTGTATCAAAAGAATATAAGCACTGTAACACTAAATAATTGTAATAGTTAATTCGTACGAATTTAAAATATATTATCTCGAAAGAATTATTGTTACAAATTATATATGAGTTTATGACTAAATAAATAATAATTCATGTGACTTTAAAATATATTTTCTTGGAAGAATTATTGCTACAAACTACTATTATATATGACAATAATTTATAATTTATTTATAAGAAAGTCAACGATCCACGTTAGAAGTACTATTGTGACAACTTTGAAACCGACCTTGGGGGGGGGGGGGGGTTTAGAGGAATAAGTAAACAAAAAATATTAATTGTAATTTTTTATTTTTGACGGGTAATTATAATGTTATTGTCAAAAAAGAAAGTAAACAAAATAACTATTGGTCCATAATTGTGGACTTATATTTGCATCACACTCACATGCATATGTGGGGCTTCCCTAATTATGATTGATAATTGCAATATAATATATAGTGTCCATTTTTGATATGAAAATGAACTGATTACTGTGATAAGCTATTGATGATTTTAAAAGCACATATAATTGAGGACATTTTTTAGTTAATTTAACTTATCATTATGTAATCAAGAAAATAACTTATCATCAACCGACAACCGTGCACCGTGCTTATGAAAAAAACATCGTAGGTCATGCTTCTTAGAAAAATTCTACAGTACACTATACTTAATAATGGAAGTCAACTCAACTCAATTCATAGAAAGGCGTGTAATGTGTACAAAACAATGCAACGAACTAACCATTTCAAAGACTCATGCCATCATTCTCACATTTAATCTGCAGAATATACGCTTTATTCGAGTCAATATACGAGTTAGTACGCCTATGAGTTTGGATCCTCAAGAATATTTGTAAAACCATTCGGAGAGAGAGTGACAAAAAAAAATGTTATTTATTAATTGTATGTGTTACTCTCTCTAAAATTGCCCCACAAGTACTTGTGAGGATTCAGACTCGCACGCCTACGGCTTATAATACTAAGAATATCCTTATGATACTAAGAATATCCTTAAAAATAAATTGTGGTTAGTATGTATTAATCATTGGATTGTGGTTAGTAATACAACAATCCAATGGTTAATACATACTAACCACAATTTAGTTTTTGTGCGGTGAATGAGCGGGTAAATGAAAATACTGGTTAGTATATAGTACTAACCACAATATAACCTTGGTGTGGTCACCGTTTTTTTTCATTGATGGGAAGTTACTATTATGCACATTTAGTAACGATTACTAAGGATGTTCTTAGTATCATAAGTCGTACACCATGTATTGAACCAGGGTGGTCTTTAAAATTTTCAAAAACCAATATACCAGATTCAGTTTTGAGTTAAGAAATTTTCAAAAATCAAAATTAGTTTCAAACATAAAAATAGATATTCATCATAAACGTATCTTAATCAAAACAATATATAACATTAGGTTTGAAAAGAAATTACAATTCTACAAATGTTAACACGCATGTTGGAGTGGTAATCGGTGGTGGTGGTGGTCAAAGTGGTAATCAATGGTGGTGACCAGTGGTGGTCATATTGGTGGTCAATGGTGGTCAGATTAGTTGGCAGTGGTCGGAGTGGTGGTTGAAGTTGTGTGGATATCGTGTGTTGCAGATAAAGTTTTGATGATGAAGTAATCTAAGACAAAGTGACAAATGGAACTCCAAGGCACAACCAACCCAAGAAGTAAGTCCGTTTTAAGGGTAGTTGCTAGGAAGTCGGATCGTGTCTTAGGAATGAATGTAAACCGCTTGTGAGGATTGGCTCAAATCACTCAACACACTAACACTCACACAAGCAAATCTATCATTAGCCTAACATTGATAAAAACATGCTAAATAAGTTAGGAAAAAATATTGACAAGCACAAAATTGATTCATGACTTGTGGTTTTAAAGCTAACAATCGATTTATGTCTTGATGATTTTAAAATAAACAATCGATTCATGCCTTCTTACTTTCAAGCACTAAATCGATTCATAACTTCCCATTTTAAAGCACAAAATCGATTTATGCCTTGTTGCTTTTAAAAGAAAAATCAATTCATGACTTTTACTTTAAAGGAAACAATCGATTCATGGCTCCTTGTTTTTAAAGATAACAATCGATTCTTGTCTTGGTTGTGTAAAGCTCAAAATCGATTTCAAGCTTCACTTTGGAAGCAAACAATCGATTCTTGGCCTATTTGTTTAAAACACACAATCGATTTGGAACCATGTTCTTATAAGCAAGCAATCGACTATCCACTTATAAAAACAATGTTAGAAATTTTCCAACGGTCATATTTTTTACAACCTCTATAAATAGAGACTTAGGGCTTCTCAAAACTCACAACCTACAATTCTCAAAAAGAGGCACGCACACATCGTACACCATCACACCGTTCTTCACTCGTTTCCATCTTTTTGGTGATCTCTCAAGGGTTAGGTTGGGAATCTTCAAGTTGTTGTATTCACCTTCTTAGAGGTATTGCTATTTTTCTTGTAATTTGATTTTATCAGAATTGATTTTACTAGAGAGTGGGAATCTCTCTAGAATTTTGACCGTAATAAGGGTGGGGTATCTCTTGTATGTCAATTGGTTGTACTAGAGAGTGGGGTATCTCTCTAGGGTTTTGATTGTAACAAGGGTGGGGTATCTCTTGTTGTAATTGTTGTTAAGGGCTCTTGCACAAGGTGGGGTATCCTAGGTGAAGAGCGTGCATGTCTGTAAGGGTTTTAAAGCACCCGGCTTAAGCTTTGTTTTGATAGTGAAAATCTCACAAAGGGTTTGTGAGGACTGGAGTAGGTCACTAGGAGGTGCACTACAACATTTAGACCCTATGGCAACGCCTAAAATTGTAACGCCTAAAAACCGTGCCTTAGCCAACAATGGCAACGGTTTTTTGAACCCGCTGTTTATTCATTTTTTTAAATTTTTTTATTGGCAACGGCGTAAAACCGTTCCCATAGGATCTAAGGCAACGGTTTTTTTGTTTAATTTTTATCCAACGCTTTATAAACGTTGCCATAAGGTCTACGGCAACGTTTTTTTTGTTTAATCTTTATCCAACGCTTTATAAACGTTGCCATAAGGTCTACGGCAACGTTTTTTTGTTTAAGCTTTATCCAACGGTTCATAAACGTTGCCATAGGGTCAATTATTAAAAAGTAAAAATTTGGGCACTAGATAGTAGCGCGTTTTATGATTCTCAGAAAATTTTTTGGTGGCAAAGGAAAATACCCCAAAATCAAAAACCAAAAAAATCAAAAACAAAAATCCCCAAAACCAAATTGCTATCACAAATATTTCAATGAGCTCGATGATTTCACGTGTTACTGTTCATCGATTCTCTCCAACTACACTCTAAACAATTACTAATCTTCTTTTATTCCTCATTCTAATTTCCATCACATCTTCATCGCATTTGAACTCTAAAATTAGGATTAGGGTTTTTCATTTTCCCGTTTTTCAAGAAACCTCAAGTTTCTCTCAGAAATGGTGGATCAATCGGTGCTATCAATAACAAAGGTAAGGAAGCTTCAGATTCTTCTACCAAAGTATTATCAAACGGATTCTTCGATTGGGCGTTCGAGTGTCACGGTTTCTGGCACAATGCTGTGTTGATCATCTCTTCCTTTCTCTTCGTCTTGTACTTAGCACTTCAAGCGAGGAAAAGCTTTCTCAAACTCTCCCATGGCCGTTCTTACATCATAATCTCCTATTACGCTTCTCTCTGGCTCGTTAGCATCCTTAATCTCATTTGGTGCTTTTCCCAGGTCTTTCATTTTTCATCTTTTTGATTTGCATGTTAATATTATTTTTTTATGATTTTGTTGATTAATATTGATTGATTAATATGAGAATATTTGTCCTTCCTAATGCTAGATTGAAAATGAGTATGGAAACATTGACTCAGCCTATGGTTCTGCTGGTAAATCATACATCAAATGGGCAGCAGAAATGGCTACATCTCTTGATACAGTGTGTTCCTTGGGTCATGTGTCGCCAGCGGATGCTCCCGATCCAATTGTAAGTTTATCTCCTTTAACATGTCAACATTAAGTGTTTGCGCTTTATGGTTTACTTAGATTGCCCTGATTCTTGAAAAGAGCAATCTTAGTGTGTTATCTGCATTACTTGATTTTTTACCTTAACCACTCACAGATTAATACATGCAATGGATTTTACTGCGATCAATTCACACCAAACTCTAATACAAAGCCTAAGATGTGGACTGAGAATTGGAGTGGCTGGTTAGCATCATTTTTTATATAAATCATTTCGTTATTTCAATGATATATAGTTCTTGAAATGTGATATGATCTATTGCGTATTTGGATTGAGAAGGTTGTAAATGCAAAAGGTTGATAAACAGCAGCAATGTGGCATGACTCATGTCATTACTTACCAAATCATGGACCAATTGACAAGTTTGGGTTTTAAATGCAAGTCCTGGATAATTGTTTGTTGAAGTCCTCTTTTGTTGTCTCTATTTTATTTGGAGTATACTTTGCTTAGAGTTCTTATTTCTTGTGCAGAAATTTGAAAAGGAATGAAGGATGATAGACAAGCAACAACTTGAATAGAGACTAGGATTATTATTTTTGTTAAGTATAGATTTTAACCGTGATGAGCATGTTACTTAATATCTTCCCTATATTGACAGGATATGTTTAAGTAGTTTTTTCTTATTATGTTGTGAATTATGATGGTGGTTGTTTGCATTTGTTTGAATCTCACATATTCATGTTAATAAAGCTAATTGCTTGTGGATGTCCTCTTTTATGTCTTTGTTTCTTTTGCAGAGTACTTTTATTAGTGTTATAACTATTATTTTCTTGCTGGAAGTTCAAAAGGAATGAAGTTGCTAAGCACACTAGTCTGAAGGTGTTTAGTTGCAATTGGTTACTTCAAAAGCATAATGGTTGTTCAAATGGTTTTGTTCCAATTGTAAACTTTGAGATTTACCGAGCCTCTTACTAAACATTGATATGATAAATTTTAGATAAACTTTAGAGTTTGTTTAAAGTAGGAATCTAGTGTGGGTAGGTTTTTATAATACATGTATTTATTGGGTTGTGTAATTAATTTTTGTGTATTAGTTTGTGTAATTAATCAAATTTTTTGTCTTAAATTTGTAAGATTATACTTAGTTTTTTTGTTCTCCAACATATGGATGAAATGGACTTCTAAAGATACATTAATTTTTTTTTTTTTTTTTTAATATCTATGGCAACGGTTGTAAAATGTTGTATATGATAAGATAGGCAACGGTTATACATAAGGCATCGATTAAAAACCGTTGCCGATATTGCAACGGTTTTATACTGTTGTTATAGAGTAATGCAAAAAACCGTTGTCTTTGTCGTTCAAATGGCAACAGTTTTTTGAGGGTGTTGCCATTTCTATCAAAAACCGTTGCCAAAAGAAAAGGCAACGCTCGCACATACAACGGTTTCAAAACCGTTGCCAAAAGATAAGAGAACGGTTTTTTGAGGTTAGGCAACAGTTTTCAGCTGTTGCCATAGACTCAAAATGTTGTAGTGGTGGTTGAACCAGTATAAATCTCCTGTGTTATTTACTGTTTTTGTTTTTCTAATTCGTTCATTCCATAAACCTGCGCGAAAATTAATCTAAGTCATTTAAAAAGGGGAAAAGTTTTTAAAGTCTCAATTCGCCCCCCCTCTTGAGACTGAAGCCACTTGGTAACAAGTTGTTGTTGGCGGTGGTCGGAGTGGTGGTTGAAGTTGTTGTTGGCAGTGGTCGAAGTGGTAGTCGGTGGTGGCCAAATTGATGATCATAGGTGAATGGAGTGGTGATCGCCAGTTTCCAAAACAGGGATTTACGACGGTCAGAGTGGTGCTCATAATGGTAATCGGTGGTGGTCAGGTTGAGATCATAGATGGATAAAGTGGTGATTTGAGGTGGTCGGCGGTGATTGTCAGAGTGGTGGTTGGTGGTGGTCGAAGTGGTGATTAACAATGGTTGAAGTGTTGGTCGACGGTGGCCAATAGTGATTGAAGTGGTGGTTGGCAGTGGTCGGAGTGGTAGTTGGTGGTGGTCATAGTGGTGGCCGGAGTGATGGTCGGACAGTAGGTTTGTGATGGTCGAAATGGTGGTTGACGGTGGTCGGCATTGATGGTCAAGTGGTGGTTGGTGGTGATCGAAGTGGTGGTTGACGGTGGCCAGATGGGTGGTTGGCGGTAGCCAGAGTGGTAGTCGTCGAAGGGTTGGTGGTGGTTGACGGTGGTCGGAGTGGTAGTTGATGGTGATCGGATTAATGAAGTGATTGTCAAAATGGTAGCTGATGGTGGCCAAAGTAGTGGTCGGCGCTGGCCAGAGTGGTAGTTGACGAAAGTTGAAGTGGTCGTTTGGTCAAAGTGGTACGTGGTGGTCAAATTGATGATCATAGGTGGTCATGTTGGTGGTCGAAGTGATGGTTAGAGTGGTGATTGGTGGTTATTGACGGTGATCGGAGTGGTGGTTGACGGTGGTCGAAGTGGTGGTTGAAGTTGTGGTTGGAGTGGTAGTCAGCGACTATTGATGGTGACGTTTTAGCGTTAAAACATAAATAGAAATTATAAAACCCTTTTTTTGTTATGAGTTTTGATGGAAAACTATTTTGAAATTAAGAAAAAAACTAACTCAACGCCATCTTACCTGAACATGTTTTGGTTTTGAAATTGACTTTCAAAACCTAAACCAGCAACCACCCCGAACGGGCCCTCGGTGAGCTCAAGTGGTGCTGTAATGTGGTGGTCTGGCACAATGGTGAGAGAGATGATATAAGTACTAGCGGGGGAGGTCGGTGGTGGTATTACGGTGGGAGGTAGTGAGGGACGTCGATGTTGGTGCTACAATGGGAGGCAACAAAGGAGCAACTTCGGTGGTGGTGCAGTGGTGCTGCAACATGGTGGTATGGCGCAATGGTGGGAGAAGGGGGAAGATAAAAAAGAGAGAAAGAAGGAGAGAATAAATTAGAGAGAAATAAATTTTTGTCTTTGCAAGAGTGGGTTAATTAAAATTTACCGACAGAATTGTTTGTCGGTAATAAAATAACTGTCTCACTTTGTTACCAATGGACAAGACCGTTAGAAATTTTAAACGGTGATATTTTCTTTTATATCGACAGACAAGGCCGTCGGTAACCCAAAACCTTTTTGTATTCTTAAATTATCGACATGCATGTTAGGTTTTAATTCAAAAACCTACAAACAATCTCAGGCTTTGGTAAAGACTATATCATACAAACAGATAGTCATTACCCCCAGCAGTCCACACAAGCTAAAATGAAGTTGCTACAAATGTAACTAACTTCCTAACAAACATAGTTGAAGCAGTTAAGTTTGTTTCAAACAAATCTAACTTCCCTAAGCTACTTTGTATATAAATACATACTTATAATAGTCCTTTTACACACAGAGTTCAATAAATAAAATTTGCATTTTACAGTTTAACAATTCTACGCTATTCCTATTGCTTCCCTACCCTAATACTCCCTTTACGCATGCTCCTTCTATCTCATAGATTCTTTGTAAGATAGTGCTTCTTCAATAGGTGGTTGTAAGGCCTCTCACAAATAAAAGAATTGAGTTAGAATACAAGTTTCAGTGACTAAAACTAAATCAAAGAAATAAAGAGATAAATGGTTAGGATTTACCTTCAGTACAAGAGTGTACTTGGAGGCGCTGGCTCTTAAGAACTTATAGTGCTCTCAAGATTGTGATTTCAGTACATGCAAAGAACGATAACACACGAATTAGGGTTTGTGTGCAAAGAACTAAACGAACAGAAGGAAACACAGAGACTTAGGTATTTACCTAAGCGTGTTGTCCTGGATTCGCTGTTGTTGGTGTCTTCAACCTGCAATCGATTCAGAAACAAGTTAGGGTTTCTGAATCTTGAAAGAAAAACAGAGAACGAAGGTTAAGAAGAAGATTTATACCTTTGCTTGGCTATCTTGTATCTTGCGTTGCTTCGTTTCAACACCTGCAACACAAAGAAACCATAGTTAGAGTTCGTTGAAACTAGGGTTTCAAACACAGAGGAAGAAGAAAGTGAAATTAACAGAATATAAGTAGCTATACCTGTTGAGAATTGAATATCGAATTAAGAAATTACCTTTAATCATCAAACCCTAGCAAGCGAAGTTGTTGGGTTTCCATTTTCTTCAGAGAAAGAGAGAGAAGACGAAGTAAAGAGAGAAAAGAGAAGACAAAGTGATCAAGAATCGGTCAATTAGGTCAAGATTCAACTAATTATATAATTCGGGTCATGCAGGATCTGCGTGTGATCCAATTGAGGCGGGCCAGTATTGGACTTATATAACCCAATTTTAGTATTGGACTTATATAACCTAATTCGGGTCATGCAGGATCTGCGTGTGATCTAGGAATCGGTCAATTAGGTCAAGATTCAACTTATATAACCCAATTTCAGTTATTTTTGTTTGATAGCTGAAGCTGTGCAGAGTATTGGAGCCAGTAGCAATTGGGCTTGCACTCTTGCTATTTGCACCTTTCAGTGTACTTGTAGCACCTCAACAGTAATCAAAATTAAAGGGTTATGAAATTCAACAATGCAAGCCCGTCGGTAACTCTCTTAGTAACTCGAGATACCTCTCGCTAATTACCGACTACCATGTTTACCAGTAACCCCAATTTTACCAACGGGGTCATTGTTTGTAGTGCTACTAGCATATAATTAATGTGAAGTAAGCAGTATAAAATACAAATTTGGTGGAATACACAGTAAAAGGAATTTATATATATCGATAATACAACTTTTTAACCAAAATCACATGCATGGGATGGGTTGTCCTCATGCACACGAATATTTTCATGCCATTAATTAATAGTTTTTCTCCCTTGCCTAGCATGCTTAATGACTCATAGTTAGTTGTAACCAAAAAAATGACTCATAGTTAGTTCTTGGGTAGTTCCGACGTAATCACAGTAATTAAAATACAAATTAAAAGAACACAATGGTTAATACATGTTGAGTCATGATGCACCAGCATTACCCATCATTGGTGTCTAATAGCTTAAATAATTTATTTTGTTCAGTTGAAAAACTGTGTGCTTACTTCCTCTGATTAGCTTTTTTCTTTTATCAATATGTTATATGTAGAGAGAAACAGATAAAAGGGCCACCACAACAATGACAACAATATATAATAATAAATAATAAATTAGGTACAAGTATGGCTTTATTTATACATATTTTTTCAGTAATAATAAAAAATTATTAATGTTTCCATCTCTTATTTTTTCAGTGATAATAACAAGTTTTTACTCTTGCATAGAGTCATTCAAATTTGAAATATAACCATCAAAATAGAAATAAAAATTTTAATCAACGAGAATTTGGTCTAGTGGAAATGACAATTCTCCCACAACATAACAAACTAAGGTGGAAAAATAAGGAAGAAGAAATGCATTTTTTTTCTCACCCCCTCCTTCTCTCTCACACCCTCCAAAATACCAAAACGGACAAAAATGCCCTCTGTTTTTTTTTTTTTAAAAAAAAAAAATTAACTTTCCCGGATTTACCTCAAATATTGGTAAATCTGATTCATAAATCTGGAAAAAAACTGTTTAGTAGGTTTTCCGGATTTACCTCATAGGTAGGTAAATCTGGTTCACAATTTGTGAACCGGATTTACCTACCTATGAGGTAAATCTGGGAACCCTTTTTTTTTTAAAAAGATACACACCTGTTACGATTTAAAATACGATACGAACGCGTTACGATATACAAGTAAATATACGTCTAAATACGATCTAAAATACATCAAAATAGACCGGCAATCACGCCTATGATCCTACTACTCCCGTGACTTCCCGCTTCATCGCTCCGAAAAATCCGCTACGGCGACGATATAGTGCAAAGAACCACTCTATGTTCCTGTGTAGCAACCGCACTATGAGGAGCACTTGCCTGGTGTGACTGCCCGTCTATTTTGACGTATATTAGTTCGTAGACGTATCTTTATTCGTATATCGTAACGAGTTCGTATCGTATTCTAAATTGTACCAGACGCGTATCTTTTTAATTTTTTTTATTTTTATAAAAAAGGGGGTTTCCCGGATTTACCTCATTGGTAGGTAAATCCGATTCACAATTTATGAACCGGATTTACCTACCTATGAGGTAAATCCGGGAATCCCAGCGTAATTTTTTTTCAAAAAAATACGAACCGGAAATACCATTTTGTGAGGTATTTTCGGAATTTTCTAAAATGTTTTTTTTTAAAAAAACTGAAGGGTAATTTTGGAATAAAATGGGTTTATGGGGGTGGGAGGGAGGATGTGGGGGGTAAAAAAAAACCTTGTTATTTTCTTATATATCTATATGTATGTATATATGTACATGTGAATGTCAGCATTAAACAATGTTAATGCCTAAAAAAAAGCCCCACATCAAATTGTTGAATGGATATTTATTTTCAACTAAAAAAACAGAATTATATTTTTGGTTGGTGGGAATGGAATGTGATGCCATGGATTTAATTTTACTTATTTGATCGATTTTCTATTGTTTCGGCTATCTTTTTCTTCCATTTTATAACTCAATTTTGTAATCATATGTTTGAAAAGTATAATCAAATTAGGAGGAGCTACTATGGTATTTTTTTTGGGTGGAAAAAAACTATGTTATATAAAAACATTATAATTTGTGTGTCAAAAAAAACATTATAATTTGGTCAAAAAAACATTATAATATATAGCATTAAGCAACTTTGGTGTATATTTTTTTCCACAATCCTTGAATGGTAGTTAAATCAGTTAAAATTCCAAATATTTTTTAAAGTAACCACAGACAATTCATTAATTATACAAAAAACAAGAAAAACATCACTATATAGTTAAACCAAATAAGTAAAAAAAATCCTGTTCAAATAAAAGTACTAAGAAATTTATAATTTGATCAGTTTCACTTTTGGAATTTAAAAGAGAAACCAACCGTAACATATTTTAATGTCGACATTAAATTGGTACATTAATATCATTTTCCAATCTTGTGATATACAGAAAAAAAGAAGAAAAAAAAAGTTGAACCTTCTTCTAAACCAATAGCATATTCCATTTTATTCTAAAAAGACAAATTAAAAAAGAAAAAAAAAAGAACTTATTTATTCTTATATATAAGTAATAAGAATGTCTCTAGTTTTCTATAAAAAGCCACCTCAGTTGCACTACTTGATATCACAACTTTGTCCTTCTGATCCATTCTTCCATTCCTTGTCTTCTTCTTCTTTTGCTTCCTCGTATCTAACTCAGGTACTTACATTTGATTCAATTCAATTCAATCACATTTTTTCATCATGGCTCATTCAAAAATCCTATGTTGTTATTGTTATGTAACATTAGTACTAGTAGTATATAATCACAACACGTGTCATCCCCCCATCAAATTCTTAAGAATTTATGGGTGGTGGTTTGATTTGTCCCTTGGTTTTGGGTTCATGTTTTTTTCTTTCTTTTTTGATGTTTTTCATGTAGGGTAATTGGTTGTTTTGTTTTTTGTACAGAGATTGAGGGAGTGAGTGGCTACAATGGCAAATAAGATGGAGAAGATGGCATCAATTGATGCACAGTTAAGACAATTGGCACCTGCAAAAGTGAGTGAAGATGACAAACTTATTGAGTATGATGCTCTCTTGCTGGATCGCTTCCTTGATATTCTTCAGGATTTACATGGAGAGGATCTCAAGGAAACTGTGAGTTTTCTTACGTTTTTTGTTTCTCATATTTGAGATTCTTCTTAGTTTTGTTTTTATGTTCTCAATTCATTTTGGTTACTCACTGTTGTTTGTACTTATATATGTCTCAATTATGTCGTGAGAGTCTGAGATATGATCTTTCTAAAGACCGACATTTTTTTGGTTGAAGACATGTTTGATGTCCGACGCGTATCGTGTCTGACACCGACACAGACACTTCAATTACTTATATTTTTCAAATTGCAACTAGTGTCTCCATATCTGTGTTCGATTTCTGTGCCTGTCTCGGTGTATATGATTGGTTTGGTGAGAAAAAGATTGCAACTTTGCTTCTATTGAAAGATTTTGGATACTGGGTCAAGTGTATTTTAATTTTGAATGTTTTAAGGAAACAAAACTTTCCACTTGTTTGACTTGTAGTCGAAAAGACACCTTTGCACAATGCTAAGGATGTTGTCTTGTGATTTGGAGGTCATGGGTTCAAATTCGTGAAACACTCTTTCTGCACTCCTAGGAAGCCTGGTGCACTGAACCACCCAATAGATTAAATTGAAACACATTTGCAAAAGTCACGACTAAGTTGATATATCGTAAATGTTAGGGATTAAATTGGACTTTTGTGAAACTTCAGGGACCAAACTGGCTAATAACTCGATTTTGTTGCGTTCTTGCATGCTTTTTGACATATGAGCTAGGAAACTATTTTCAAAGGGATTATTAAGATGTTTAAAATGTGGTTATTATGCAGGTTCAAGAAGTGTATGAACTATCAGCTGAGTATGAAAGAAAGCATGACCCAATAAAACTAGAAAAACTAGGAAATGTGATAACAAGTTTAGATGCAGGAGACTCAATTGTTGTTGCTAAGTCCTTTTCCCACATGCTTAACTTAGCCAACTTAGCTGAAGAAGTTCAAATTTCTCACCGCCGAAGGAACAAATTGAAGAAAGGAGATTTTGTTGATGAAAACAGTGCAACTACTGAATCTGACATTGAAGAAACTCTTAAGAAACTTGTGTTCAAACTGAAGAAATCTCCTCAGGAAGTTTTTGATGCACTTAAGAATCAGACTGTTGATCTTGTTCTTACTGCTCATCCTACTCAATCCGTCACGATCTTTGCTTCAAAAGCATGCTAGGTTTGTTTCAAGATATCATTGTATACTCTTTTTGCTTCTTGACGTTTTTGCATCGAAGGTTTTAACGTTATATTAAAAAAATTTGCTGCATAGTTAAGAAAGTTGAGGTTTTGATTTCTTTTCAGAGTGCGAGATTGTTTATCGCAATTGTATGCTAAGGATATCACTCCTGATGATAAACAAGAGCTTGATGAGGGTCTTCAGAGAGAGGTGAGTTTTAAAGCCTTTTAGATGTGTGATCTTTTGCCAAAATGAAATGATTTACAATATTATTTGTTAGTATAAGTATCTGCACATGTGGTATTTGTAATAATTTTCATGTGTGACTTCTGTTTATGTAGATTCAAGCTGCTTTCCGGACTGATGAAATCAGGAGGACTCCTCCGACACCGCAAGATGAGATGAGAGCAGGGATGAGCTACTTCCATGAAACAATTTGGAAGGGTGTTCCAAGATTTCTTCGTCGTGTTGATACAGCTTTGAAGAATATAGGAATCAATGAGCGTGTTCCATACAATGCTCCTCTTATTCAGTTTTCTTCTTGGATGGGAGGCGATCGTGATGGTACGATTTTTATATGTTATGTATATATGTATGATTATCAAACTAAACACTGAAAAAGGAATTGAGTTCAATCATGTAAACTGGTTTATGTTAACTATGTGCAAAATTTGATGCAGGTAATCCAAGAGTGACTCCTGAAGTGACAAGGGATGTTTGCTTACTAGCAAGAATGATGGCTGCTAATCTGTATTATTCCCAGATTGAGGATCTTATGTTTGAAGTAATTTACAGATCCTCCTTCTTTAGCCTCTTGAAATGATCCTTGTGGATAGTTTATTATTCTAGCACAATTTTGCTGATACCCTTTCTTGTATCTTTAGCTATCTATGTGGCGCTGCAATGATGAGCTTCGTGTTCGCGCGGAAGAACTTCACCTAAATTCCAATAAAGATGAAGTTGCAAAGCACTACATAGGTGTTTACCATTCTCTTTCTTTAGACTTAGTGGACAAATGTTATACTATATTTGTGTAAATATGTTGGTTAGTTCACTTTTGTGATAATCTTTACTCTCTTCTTGATGCAGAATTCTGGAAGAAAGTTCCTCTAAATGAGCCATACCGCGTGGTTCTCGGTGAAGTAAGGGATAGGCTCTATCATACTCGTGAGCGTTCTCGCCATTTGCTAGCTCAAGGGTACTCTGACATTCCAGAAGAAGCCACTTTCACTAATGTTGAGGAGGTATCCATTATCGCTTTTGCTTGAATGAACTTATTTTTTCCTTGAATATCTTTTGTCTGAGAGATACTAACTAACGTTAATTTGTCTAGTTCCTGGAACCTCTTGAACTCTGCTACAGATCACTATGTGCTTGTGGTGATCGCGCAATTGCTGATGGAAGCCTTCTTGATTTCTTGAGGCAAGTCTCGACTTTCGGACTGTCCCTGGTAAGGCTTGATATCAGGCAAGAGTCCGATCGTCACACTGATGTGATGGATGCCATTACCAAGCATTTGGGAATAGGCTCTTACCAAGAATGGTCTGAAGAAAAAAGACAGGAATGGCTATTGTCTGAGTTGAGTGGCAAAAGGCCACTATTTGGACCTGACCTGCCACAAACTGAAGAAATCAAAGATGTTTTGGAAACATTTCATGTCTTAGCAGAACTACCATCAGATAACTTTGGTGCCTATATCATATCAATGGCAACTGCACCATCTGATGTGTTGGCAGTTGAACTTCTTCAACGTGAATGCCACGTCAGGTATCCATTAAGAGTTGTTCCATTGTTTGAGAAGCTTGATGATCTTGAATCTGCTCCTGCTGCTTTGGCTCGTTTGTTCTCGATAGACTGGTATAGAAATCGGATCGATGGGAAGCAAGAAGTCATGATTGGATACTCAGATTCAGGAAAAGATGCTGGAAGGTTTTCTGCAGCATGGCAGCTATATAAGGCTCAAGAGGATCTCATAAAAGTTGCTAAGCAGTTTGGTATTAAGCTAACCATGTTTCACGGTCGCGGTGGAACTGTCGGAAGAGGAGGTGGACCTACTCATCTTGCTATCTTGTCTCAACCTCCAGACACAGTCCATGGATCGCTTCGTGTGACGGTCCAAGGTGAAGTTATTGAACAATCATTTGGAGAGCCCAACTTGTGCTTTAGAACACTCCAACGTTTCACCGCTGCTACTCTAGAACATGGAATGCAACCACCGATTTCTCCAAAACCCGAATGGCGTGATTTGATGGATCAGATGGCTGTCATTGCTACTGTAGAATACCGCTCAATCGTGTTCAAGGAACCTCGCTTTGTTGAGTATTTCCGCCTGGTAAGATATCACAAAATCAATAACTTATCTGTCAAGTAAACCAACATGCATTTTGATTTTAACAATAACTGTCTGTTTTCTTTGTGTCCTGTAGGCTACACCAGAGTTGGAGTATGGAAGGATGAACATCGGAAGTCGACCAGCAAAAGAGAAGGCCTACTGGAGGCATCGAAACATTGCGTGCAATCCCTTGGATTTTTGCATGGACACAAACAAGGTTTCACCTTCCAGTATGGCTAGGCTTTGGAGCAGCATTTAAAGAAGTTATTGAGAAGGATGCTAAGAATCTCAAAATGCTGCAAGAGATGTACAATCAATGGCCTTTCTTTAGAGTCACCATTGATTTAGTGGAAATGGTGTTCGCCAAGGGAGACCCCGGAATCGCTGCTCTAAATGACAACCTCCTTGTTTCAAAGGATCTCTGGCCATTTGGGGAACAATTGAGGAACAAATATGAAGAAACCAAGCAACTCTTACTTCAGGTAATAATTAGTTTCAAAAATAAATTAGTTTGAGTTTTTGGTGATTTATATGACAAAAAGAATAATTAGGGACACAATTTTTAATATTTGACCAGATCCTCCAAATTGTTTAAGATAGCACTGTCTATCATGTAACTATTAAACATTTTAGTTATTTCATATGCTGATTTTTGTGTTCTGATGTACTTTTAGGTGGCTGCACACAAGGAAGTTCTTGAAGGAGACCCTTACTTGAAGCAAAGACTCAGGCTGCGCGATTCCTACATTACCACCCTGAATGTTTTCCAAGCTTACACATTGAAACGTATCCGCGATCCAAACTATAAGGTGACGGTGCGCCCCCGCATATCGAAAGAGTCTTCGGAAACAAGCAAACCAGCTGATGAACTTGTGACACTGAACCCAACAAGTGAATATGCACCTGGTTTGGAAGACACACTCATTCTCACCATGAAGGGTATTGCTGCTGGTATGCAGAACACTGGTTAAGTATTGGTCATTGCCTTTTTTGGTTTACATCACTTGTATTTTCTTTTTTTTGCCTTTCAAGTTTGCAAAGGTGTCATAAATCCTACTCCAAGTGAGTGCCCTTTTTTTTTGTTTCATAAGAAGATCATAACTACTTTTGTTGTTATGATTTTGTACTTTGTTACCACACAGATGAGTCATTGCAAATGACGTTTAATTTCAATACAAAAGTTTTGTTGTGTACTACTTACTCTACTACTACCACTTCTCTTGTACTAATGTATTTTCTTTGGTTCTAGAAAGTCTTTACTATATGCTTGTTTGGTTTAGATTTTATACATCCCATAATAAATCCTAGAAGTAAAAACAAGTTCAATAGAATTGAAAGTTATAAAACTTATTATCATATTCCTTAATTTCACACATAAATGACGAGTCTTCTTGTAATAACAAGACAAATAATTACAAGAAGACTCGTCATTTATCAGTTAATAAGAAAAAACATACTTTGGTCCCTGAGAAAAAACCAACAACCCATTTTGGCCATTGAGAAAAAAAAAGTCTAGAATTAGTCTTCCAAGAATTTTAAATGTTGTTGTGGCCCCTTAAGTATTTCCACCGTGTAATTGGTGATCACGTGATTTTAGAACATTTTAATCCCTATTTCAAACCTGTTGAATAACTACCCTTTGTGCTCACACACAAATCAACTGGTTGGCCAAATGAGCTTTGGAAGGAACTCATATATGCCATTCTCTATGTCAAATATTATAGACATCAATAACAATTTGGACAAAAGTTTTCAGCCAAATACAGCCAAATAACCAATCTACAATATTAATTAACTAAGTTTTTTAGGTTATTAACCAAGTAATCAATTAACCAAGTTTTTAATCAATAGTCTAGAAAACTGTGAAAATACAGGTTGGTTAATGAACTAAAAAATTTGGTTAATTGGTATTGTAGGTTAATTTTTGGCTATTTTTGATTGGAGGTATTTAGCTGAATAACATTACTATATAGACATTCATTACGGTCTTAAAGTTGACAATTTAATCTAGACAAACATAGTTATACATATATACCACAGTGATTTCCTTTTCAACCCGCTCATCAATACTCTTTTAGAACTGCGCCCCCGTCTGCTCATTGATTCAATACCTTGGAAGCAAAGAACACATCCCGTTTCATATTGCGAAGTTAGAATACCACGTTTGTGTAGATTTTCCCTCGTCGACAATTTATCCAAGAGCAGCCTCCAACAAAACACCAGCACCTTCGATGGGATGTCGCTCTTCCATAACGAATTGCACGCCTCGGTCAAAGGATCCTCCATCAGCAGCTCCGTATAACGCAGCTGACTGCACAACCAGCTGTAACATGATTTAACCGTAAAACCGCGAGCTATGTCCGGCATCCACACCCACCGATCCTCGACATCCCTGCAATATTTCAAACAGCATAGCAGTATTTTCCGGTTCAAAAACGTGAGCTGGTTCGAACCAACTCGATTCCCACACCTAGGCCGATCCATTCCAGTGGCCAAGTTCACTAACCGAAACGCCCATTCCTCCACAAACAGCCATAACCGAGGGGAATAACTCTGCTAAAGACTCCGTCCCAATCCTTTTATAATTCATGGTGCAACGGAGATGACGTGCATGAGGATGGTAAGTTAGGTTTCTTAACCACTTCTTTTGGAAATTGATCTTAAAAGTTTGAGAATATTGAATTTTCAACTTAATTGCAAAACTGTCATTCCATTTACACATTTAAAACAGGCAAAATTACACCAGAAAACTTTAAGTTATTTATTTGTAATAAGTTGACCCTTTAAGTTTTTTTTGTAACAAATAGGCCCTTTAAGTTACCTAAATTAACACTGTTGGCCATTTTAGTAAACTTTCATATCGTTGATTACATCAAAATACACCAAAATTTGCTTGGTTGCATCAAAATACATAAGCTAGAGTAATCACAATATATAAAGTAGCATTACATCAAAATATATAAGCTAGAGTAATCACTAAAAGGGCCTATTTGTTACAAATAAATAACTTAAAAGTCCTCTAATGTAATTTTGCCTTTAAAATAAAATAGTTAGAAAGACAATCAATTTAGAATGATGGATTTTTTTTATTTCCCAGTAGGAATAACACAACTTATGACAATATCTTAATTAAATGATTAGGTTTAGTTAACTACTATGAAAAAAATATAAGTGTCTAGGAATCACTAAGATTTACTGTAGGATATCGTACAAAATGCTACTCCCTCCGTCTCATGTTAAATGTCATGTTTGTCATTTTTCTCTGTGTCAAATTATCTGTTACTTTAGAATCCTAATACAACATTTATTATTACCTTCCAACAGTATCTTTACTTTAGAATATCAATAACAATGCATTTTCTCCAATCGAGAAAAGTCTAAGGGTATTTTAATCTTACCACATTTTCTTATCATAAAAATGAGCATAACTAATCATTTTCTTAATACTCACGCTATAACCTTAGCATATAAAATGAGATGGAAGAAAAGAAAAACAAAAAAAGAAAGCCAGCAAACAAAAGCTTAGGGGGCGTTTGTTTCCTGGGATAGAAATTACAATCCAGAAAATTGCATGCTGGGAATCCATGACTGGGAATGTGATTCCTAAGTATTTCCTAAAACGCGTGTTTGGTTAGTTGCAAGTTCGAATCCAATTCTTTTGAACAATTTATTAATTTGTTTGGTTCAGATTATATATTCCCTGGAATAAACAATGTAATTATCGAAATACCCCTGATTATATATGACATGTTATTTTAGTTTTCTCAATAATTAAATGTGAAATAAAAATATAAACTAAAGTGATTATTTACTTATAATTTTTTTACAATAATATTTTGTAAAATGAATATATATATATATATATATATATATATATATAATAATAAAACTAATATGAATGCATAGGTGCGGTTCGAACATGTCACAACCATATTCTTACAAAGAAATCTCAATACAAACAAATAATAAAACCAATAAAGACAGTTTCTACATGGAGTGGGTGAGTGGGGGATAAGTGAGGTTAGGAAGGTAATTTTGTTCCAAAAATAAAACTCCCATCCCTAAATCAAAGAATACCACTACTTTTGGATGGCGTCACATTCCTATTAAAGTGGGAAACAACTTTCCTGAGTGAAAGAACATTCTCTGAATGCATTTTTAATTTTTTCAAAACAAACATGTAGAATCTTTCTTTCCCATCCTGTATTCCTTGAACTATCTTTATATCTCCAAAACAAACACCCCTTAGAGGAAAAAGTGAAGAAATTGCTTTGGGGAGAAGGAAACGGTCAACTTTTCAAAAGACAGTGTTTTAGTGTTGTTGAATTGAGAAGAGAAGGGAATACACGGAGAAGAACGACGATATTCAATTTTCCGTTTCCGCATTTCGATCTTGATGTCGCAGGTCATAAGGCAAAGACGGTCTCAGACGTCGGATCCACCGGCATCATCGTCGTCATACTCGAAGCTGGACAAACCCAATAAATCAGACGACGGAGATGAAGGGTTAGGGTGGGCATTACCCTTTCTAGCTCTTGGATTGTTGAGGTACATGAGTGCTACCTCCAATATTATCCATGATTGTGATGAGGTTTTCAATTACTGGGAACCCCTTCATTTCCTTCTCTACAAAACTGGCTTCCAAACATGGGAATATAGGTCTCTTTCTCTCTCTCTCTCTAACCTTTGTTTGATGTTGATTTTGTTTTTTTTCCTTCTTATGCTGCTTTAAGATTGAAGTTGATAATAGGTTGTGTTTTATTTTGCTATTTTTGTTGGGAAGGTTTTGGGGTTCGTTTTTGGGAAAATGGGTGAAGGGAGAAGGTAAAAGGTTTTGATTTTGATGATATATGTACTTGTAGCTTGTGGTTGAGAGGGTAAAAGAAATTCAAGCAAAAATGGTTCATTTTGACTATGCTCTTGTTGGGATTTGCCTATAACCGGAGAGAAATGAATTATTAACCTATGAAACACGGACACACGACACTGATATTGACACATAGATACTAGTAGTAATTTTTAGGAATAGAAGTAATTGAGTGTAATTACATGTGTTGGTGTACTGACACCGACACTTGTTGCACACCTGACGACATACCTTCAATCTGAAGTGCTTGGTGCTACATGGGTATTAACAAAAGGAAAAAAACGCCTGATGGTATATCATTGAGAATAAAAGATCCATTAGGTTTAGTTGCAGGCTATTTTTTTCGATGGTGTTGACAAATGAGTTATGGTGTGTGCATGTTGCAGTTCAGAGTTTGCTCTTCGGTCGTATTTGTACCTATTGTTTCATGAAGTAGTGGCTCGACTAGCTTCGTGGTTCTTTGAGGACAAAGTAAGATTCCACCTGTGCTTCAATATTGATTTGATATAGATTGCAGTTTTTCCATGTTTATGCTTTTCATGGCACCCTTGTCTTTGATTGTTTTAGGTGAGAGTGTTCTATGCTGTGAGATTCTTTCTTGGTCTTCTCTCTGTTGTCACAGAGACTGTTCTCGTGGTCGCTGTTTCAAGAAAGTATGGTAAACGACTTGCTTCTTATGCACTTGCTATGTTGTGCTTAACCAGTGGTTGTTTTTTCGCCAGCACGAGTAAGTGACTCTCTGGTTCCTTTTTTCAAAATGGTTTCTTACAATGGTCATTTTCTTTGTTATGCATGCTTGCCTTTGATGATAATTCCCAACCCCATTCAAAGTAAATTTAACAGATGATTTAAGGTTTACCAAGTATTCTGGTCTGAGATGTAGGAGTGGGACTCATTTTTGTTAATGTTTTCTTTGTCAACTGTTTGTTGTCTCTAGGTTTCTTGCCAAGTTCGTTTTCCATGTACGCAATCTCCCTTGCATCAGGTCTATTTCTTCTTGATAAACCTGCTGCAGCAGTTTCCGTTTCGGCTATTGGTGTAATACTTGGCTGGCCATTCTCAATCTTGGCTTTCCTTCCCGTGACACTTTACTCTTTATCTAGAAAATTCAAACAGGCATTTATTGCTGGGGCTGTCACATCAGTAATTCTTCTTGTAAGTTGGACTTTTCCGCCTCACATTGTGCTTCTCTGGCCTTTAAATTATATCGATATACCATCTAATACTATATATAATTATATAATATATAGTTGTGCTTGGGTTTTATTATGTTGTTAAATTTCATATCCTTTACATTGGTAGCATTTTTAATGTTTACAGGCATTGTCGATAGTTACTGACCATTACTATTATGGAAAATGGACTTCATCTGTCTTAAATCTTCTAATATACAACGTAGCCGGAGGCGGTGAAAGCCATTTGTATGGGACTGAAGGACCCCTTTTTTATCTGAGGAATGGATTTAACAATTTCAACTTTTGTTTCGTTCTTGCTCTACTGTTCTTGGTAATTTTGCCTATTGCTAAGAGGAAATATGCACCAGACCTACTGATTGTGATATCTCCTCTATATATTTGGCTGGCTTTTATGTCTTTGCAGCCACATAAAGAAGAAAGGTTCGGCAATTTTTTTACACGGTCTTCTGTTACAAATTTAATCACACTGTTATTTGAGAGGAATATTTTCAACACACTTGTACAATTTCCATATTTGATTTTGTCATTATAAAAGCTAATGTTACCAATACAGATAAGATAACTGATTTTTTCTTTCTGGCCATCCTTCTTGTATGCCTCTCAGGTTCCTTTATCCAGTATATCCACTTATTTGTCTTGCTGCTTCAGCTGTCATTGAGAGTTTCCCTGATCTTTTCCGCAACAAATATGATACATATGACTATTCCACAATAGTGAAGGTGAGCTATCACGTTACTTAAGATTCACTTAGAACTTCATATATCTTACATTCTGGTTTTGACTCTTGGTAAATGCAGCTAGCCACATTTCTGAGGCCAGTGGTTCTTAGCATTATACTATATGCCTCTCATGCTCGTACGTTTTCTCTGATTCATGGTTACTCGGCTCCCTTGGAGGCTTACAAAATTTTAGAGCACCATGACGATGTAGAAAATGGTGAGTGAAACATTTGGGGCCTTTTCATTGTTTATTGACATCCTGTGTCAAATATTCATAAACATCATAGTAATGCATATTTTTGCTCCTTTTCGTTGCAGGTTCTGTACTTTGTGTTGGAAGTGAATGGCATCGATATCCATCATCATTTTTCGTCCCACATTTTGTAGGACAAGTTAAATGGATTGATGATGGTTTCCGCGGTCTTCTTCCCTTCCAATTTAATTCTACCCTAGGTGGGACTGCTGCAGCACCAGAATACTTCAACAATAAAAACATGGCGTCAGCAGAGCAATACGTAAGTCCGCTTTACCTGCATATGTTATTGCTATTGCTACTTCTTTCACTCTTCATATTTTTGTTAAAAGGAAACAGACTTGTGACTTACATTGATTTTGCAGCTCCAAGATATCGATGCCTGTACTTTCCTTGTCGAGCTTCAACTAAAGCGGCCTTACCTGACTCGTGGAAGTGACTTGACAACATGGGAGGTAAACGGCATTCCCGAAGTTTCTCATATTGAATGTTATTAATAATTTAATATCATCGTTTAATTGTATTTGGATATTGTGTGTATTTCAGGCTATTGCTGCATTGCCTTATCTTGACAGGGAACTTTCACCAGCTTTGTATAGATCTTTTTTCATCCCTTACCTCTGGCAAGAAAAGAATGTCTTTGGCATGTACAAACTACTTAGAAGAATAACCAAATGATTTTCTTTGGGCCAAGGAAAGGGTGTTTTGATATGGTGGTTGGTTTACAAGAAAACCATTTTTGTTAGACAGTGAGAGCTTGTAGGATTTTTCCCCATATGTTGTTAAATGTTTTGAATTAGTTCTAATCTTCTCTTAATTTCTACAATGTTGGCTGCTGACCTGTTTTTTTCCCACGGAAGCATTCAAATTATTAACCTTGTACAGTTAAGAAGTCTGATGTTTCTGCAATTTGCGACGACTTTAGTCCAGTAATGTAGAAGACATTCTATATTTCATGTGCTGCAGTTTCAATCTTGGTGCAATTTGATTTTGTTTGGGGTCTTTTAAATCCTGGTTTTGGAAGAAAAAAAAGTGTCCCTAATGCAAAATTAAACAGGCTATTAATAGTTATCTATGATTCTACAGATTCAGTTCATGTTTAGCTTGATAATGGGTAATCAAGCTTTTGTCTTTGACCACTGAATTATCTTCCAAATCACTTGCTAAACATGAGATCAATGGTATACTTAGCAATAAAAATAGATTAGGCCATCCATAGAGGATCTAATGCCAAGTCTATATTAGACCTAGACCCATTAGAAATTGGCCACGCGATGTATCATAATTTTACTTAAATAAAAATACACTAGTTTAGATGAATAATACAAAAAACATTGGGGACTAGAGGAAAAATCAATATGGAGATTGAGATATTATCCAAATCTTATTTTTAGAGGGGGTGGAAGAAGGGATTTCTATAAAGATTAAGCATGATTGATAGCAGGATTTAAAATAACATGGCTTTTTATTCAAACAATGTAACTTTTTTTTTATCAACCTAAAAAACTCATCATTATTTATTGATACAAAGTATTGATGAAGTACAAAAAATGGTCAATACCCAAACACCAAAATTCAGTGTAAAAAGGGTAAGAAAACTAACTAGCAAGAAAACAAAAATAAAAAACAGCATCAACCACTACTATACCAAGAAATATAATCAAACCTACCAAGAACTCAAGAAGATTAATATATTACATATATAACCAGAAAGAAAAGCAAGAAGACTGAAGACCATGCACAAAATTAAGTAGCTTCTTGGATTCTTCTACGATGCCCATCGTGGGTCGCGTTGACGTAGTGCGAGTTCGACAATCAAGCGATTACGCATAGTGATGAAATATTGCAACTTGTGTTCCATGGAAGAAAGTTCCCTCTGTGCTGCTAAGAGTCTTTCTGACGAAGAGTTCCTAACTGAGAGTTTGAGGTTCCACTCCTCACTATGTACATTCACGCGATGAAAAATAGTTGCCAGACGGTGATATCTTATTGTGATTTCCATAGCTCTTAGAATTTCTTCCATTGCTTTAATTGCAATTTGCATGCAACAATGAGCAGTCTCATGTCACGTGTGGATTTGTAAGATTGAATAATGTAATTTTATAAACTAAAAGTTTAATAATCACGTATGATCAATATAAAAAAAAATTAATTAATTACTATTAGTAATTGAATGAATTAAAACAAAGTTTAGAGTAGATTAAAGTAAATTGAAAGGAAGTATGAACGAGAACAACGTGAACACGACTCACGCTGGCGCTCCCCCGCCACCGGTGAAGCCTCCGGACGGGGGCGGTGGTCAGCGACCACAACGTGTAAGCTTTCGGGACAAACTCTTAGGGGCACAGGAACCTCTGCCAAGGAGGGAGAAGGTTGACTTATTGCCAAAAAATCTGTTCAAGATCGAGTTTGAAGATGGGGATCGACTGAAACCGAGATGTTATATTGCTGAGAGTATGCTGGAGGAGAAGGACGCTGTAATTATTACTCTGCTGGGGAAGACATTGGGATACCTGACTATGAAGGAACGACTTCATACTACTTGGAGACTGGCAGGTGGAATGGATATGATAGACATTGGAAGTGGCTACTTTCTCAGCAAGTTTGACATGGCAGCGGATAGGGAGAAGGTCATTAGTGACGGCCCTTGGATGATTTTTGATCACTATGTCGCGGTGAGGCCTTGGACACCAGACTTTATTGCTTTAGAGATCAAGATAAAGACAACAATGGTGTGGATTCACTTTCCTTTTCTTGGGTTGGAATACTATGATGAGAGTGTGCTTCTGGCTCTGGGTGTAGCGATTGGCAAACCGGTGAAGGTGGATATTCGTACTATTGATGCATCACGTGGGAAGTTTGCTCGTGTATGTGTTGAAATAAATCTTGATGAGCCTGTGGTGGGGAAAGTTTGGTTTCGGAATCGGTGGTTCAACGTTCAGTATGAAGGGCTCCATTTTGTGCAAGGAATGTGGCTTGTATGGCCATGTTGGCCGAATCACGCTGAAAAAATGACGAACCTTCCCATTTATTTGCCGCCCGTGAAAAATCAGTGGCCGTCGTGGAGGTAACCCAGGGCGCGCAAATTCCGCCGAGAAAAGGTGGTGAAGCCGTTACAAATCAAGATAATAATGGACAGTTATCAGAGTGGGGCCCTATACATCATGACGCGCTGATTGTGGAGAAAAAACGGCTCCCAAGGAATGCGGGGAAATTTAATGTCACACGTGGGTCTAGTCATGGAATGAAAAAAACGGTGTTGACCAACTCTTTTGCTGCATTGGAATCGCATGAGACAGAATCAAATAATCAGGCCATTATTCTTCACCCTGATGTGGGGTACACGGCGGGGCCCATTACTAATGAGGGAGAAACATCAAGTCAAGGAGGTAAATTATGGACAAAACAAAGAAAAGCGCAACGCCATGACACGCTTTCTTCCATCGCGCTTGCTAATCCCAAGACCAAGGTAACAGGTATTATTATTAAAGATGGACCCACAAAGAAAATTCCATTGACCATTGATGCTCCTAACCAATTAGTGGTCCGTGGCCTCGTGACTCAAACGGATGTACTTAATTTGGTGGTGCCTTCGCCTTCTCAACGTCAACTCACCGTAGACATGGACACTTCTAGTTCTCCCAACTCCACCTTACAACACCGTAAACCACCTGACCCACCAAGGATGGATGGTGATGTTGGGGAGGGTGGGATGCAGTTGGTAATGTTATCAAACCAATATGATATGGAAGATATGGTGGATGAAACCCCGGAAATGTTGCAGGATTAATCTTGTTCGCTAATGTTTGTAATTCTATTCGGTTATCAATGAATCACAACGACTTAAAAATTCTTTCTTGGAACGTGTTTGGCTTTGCCAATAGGGGTAGCAAGACTCACATGAATGAGTTTCTCCGTAGCTATAACCCTGATCTTGTGTTTGTTTTGGAGCCTCGAACGGCATTTTCTACATCAACTTCCTTCTGGTACAGGCTTGGGTATGAGAAGGCAGGAGTAGAGGAAGCTCGGGGGTTTGCTGGTGGTATTTGGGCGCTTGCTAAAATTAGCCAGTCATTTACGGCTACGGTCAGGGAGCAGATGCACCAATGCCTTACTATTGATATAGTAGATGGTGGCCAGACTTGGTGTTGTTCAGGTATTTACGCGAGCCCGCAATTCCCAGCTCGGTACATTCTATGGTCATATCTCCTTGATCTCTGCAATACAATGAGAGTACCTTGGTTGTTGATTGGGGACTTTAATGAGATCACCACTCCTTCAGAACAGAGAGGATGCAACTTCAATCCCACAAAGGCTGCACACTTCCTTAATGTTTTGCAGGCAAATAGTTTAATTGACTTGGAATATTACGGTACAAAGTTCACTTGGCAGAGTATGTGTAGGAATAATAGATTGGTGTCTAAGCGTGCCCGATAGAGCGGTGGGAGATGTTGATTGGAGGTCGCGATTCCCGCAGAGGCCACAGATTGAGCATTTGGCCGCGGATTCTCGACCACAACCCTCATTACTTAGATGTTATCCTCAGGATGAGATTAGACCCATCAGACCATTCGTTTTATTGCAGCTTGGTCCACCCACGAGGCTTATGCTGATGTAGTTACTCATGCATGGGGACGGGGTAAGCCAGACGCTGTCCACTCCCTGAATTTTGTGGCGCAGGACTCCATCCAATTTAACAAGGATGTCTTTGGGAATATCTTTGCACGAAAGAAGCAACTTGAGGCGAGACTGAGAGGGATTCAAAGGGCCCTTGAGAATATAGACTCTGCTCAGTTGCTGAAGCTTCAGCATGATCTCTTCAAGGAATATGAGGCCATTTTGTTTTTGGAGGAGTCGTTGTGGTACCAAAAATCTCGGAGAACTGGGTTAGGCTGGGTAGTAGGAATACTCAGTATTTTCATACTCAGGCGCTCGTTCGACGGAAACGTAACAAGATTCACAAGTTGCACGTTCCTTGTGGTACTAGGTGCACTGATCAGCAGGTGTTGAAGGCTGAGGCCATTGACTTCTTCAAGAATCTATTCTGCTCTACGGAGAATGCCTCCCCCAGCCATCTGGGTGCCATCCGGAGCACGCTTGGGGAGAGTGTTCGTCAGTCACTTACGCTTCCTGTCACGAAGGATGAGGTGCACCTCGCTCTTATGTCCATGAAATCTTATAAAGCTCCAGGGCCGGATGGCTTTCAACCCATTTTCTTTAAAATGTATTGGGAAATGGTTGGTGATGATGTGTGGATGTTTGTTCGGAATGCTTTTGAAACAAGCCACTTTGATCCTAAAGCGGCGGAAACTCTTCTAGTCCTTATTCCCAAAGGTGATAGACCGACTTCTTTCAAGGGGTTTTGGCCTATTACGTTGTGTAATGTGCTTCATAAGCTTATTTCCAAGCTTTTTATTTTTTTTTTTAGGTTTTTTTGTTAGGTTAGAGATGAATGTAGTTTGATAGGAGAGAAATATGTTGAATGTGTTTGAAATGTGTAAAATTAGTTGAATGTGTTTGGTAGTGATGTGTAAAGTTATTTCAATGTGTTTTGTTCATACTAGTTAGTTAGTTGTTTATTCTCTTTTTAAGCATTCTAATTAGTTATTTGAAATCTTTGTGCATACAAGGTGTTTGAGAAAAAACCAAAGTGAAGTTGATATGATTTTTGGAACTCTTTTGGGAACTCTTTTGTGTATCAGGAATGTTTGGAAAATTTTAAAAGGTGAAATGTACTCACTAAAACACACATAAATGATAAAAGGGTCTAACAACATCTGAAAATATTAACATGTCTGTGGAGTTCTTTACCTTGATCTATTGCTTCTAAAAGGGCCTACAGAAAATTCTATTCGTTAAGGTTTTCATAGAATTCATTGCAAACTTTATGTGACTTACTATGAATATATGATCATTGCAATGTGTAGAATTTACGCCAATCATAACATTAACTCTAGTGTAGATTTAAACAACTTTTCTTTTGGATTGAGACAAATTACTCCTATGATATTCTAGTTCCTACTACTACAAAAATGCTTCGAACTTCATAACTTTATTTTCTTTTTCCACCAGTTGGATCATAGTCATGCTGATCTGATGGGATTTCTAACAGGTTACAAATCATCTGGAAGGTGCTCGGAATCCATTTCCCATTTTTATGTTTTGATTGAGACAACCTAAGTGGATTTAATCTTCCGACAAGTTAAGTCCTTGCCATTTTTTCTTGATTGATTTGATAATTTTAGTAGAGTAAATTGTGAGTCCCCTGTTCTGAATTTTCCTAATCAAATATCGCCATCTAAATAGTAATTGGGAATCCTCAACAGAGATTAGTGTAATTTACCCCGTTAATGGATTTGTTTAATGCTAAGTTATATTCCTTCTCATGAACCTTAAAGTTGCTAATTCGGAGCATGTAATTAAGGTCTTTTATATTTGACATCACGTTTTATTCTGATATCCCCCAGACAAAAGCTTGAAGCATTTCTACTTGGCTCCATGGAAAATGAATTGGTATTTGATGGTGTTCTTGCCCAGGACATAAACCAAGCATCATCTTTTGGAAAATTTTAAGTCTTTCTTGCTTGGTTTTGTTGAGATTTTGATTTTGAAAGGATCATTTTGATTTTTGTAAGCAAGTGTGTGTGATATATTAGTAAAATAGGATATGCCTAAATCGAATATGCGAATTGTTTGTTAGGTTTTGCGAGTTTGTTTTGCCGGAGCTTCGCGTTCGTTGTTCGAGTTTGTATTGGTTCGAGAGTTTGTTCTAGTTCGAGTTCACCAAGTGACTCATCCCTCCCATTCTCCAATTGTGTCTCAACCCTCCGCCTCTTCCATTAATGAAGCTTATAGGAATATTGGTCAGGCCGAAATGTACGAGAAATTCGTGATGACTGGGGCAGGGATTGAGATAACATTGGATGAACAAATTTTTGGATTTAGCGGTCTAACATCAATCTCCTGTGAGGATGTCTATTCTGTATGTATTTCGAAGGAGGCAACCGGTGCTGTTATTAATGCATATGTTAGGTATGTATGTAATTTATTATTTGACATTGTTGAATTTATTTTATTATATCGTTAATTTAATTTGTATATATATCTCAAATTGTAGGTACTTGTACGATGACATATTGGGGAGTGGAAAAATTAATGGTCAAATGGTTACCTATAGTTGTGAGTTTGTAACTTTTACATTTAATTACATTATTTTGTCAAAAAATGTATTCAATTAAATTTAACAATTAACTAATCTTTTATTTTGTAGTGTCCTAAACAATTCAATAACATTGATTGTGGGTATTATTACGTCATGAAATTTATGAAGGATATTATTACCCACAAGAAAACGACTATCCCTCGTCAGGTATCTACTTACAATATATTTTAATATGATTTTGATTTAATAGTAGTTATTTCCATTTAACCATTTCAATTCTATTTCAGTATTTTCCCGATTGTCAGTACCAGACATACTCTGTTGAGCAGCTTGCTGAGCTTAAGGGAGAGTGGTGCGATTATGTCTCCCATTTTTTTAGAGTTTGGTTTGGATACATATAAGTTAGCTAGCTAGTTTTGGTTCATATTGTAAGTTGATAGCTAGTTTTGGACACATATGAATTAGATAATGTAACTTGTTAGCTATTTTGTTTTGGATCATCTTATGTTGACATATTTGTGCATTTGGATATAGAGAGTTTGTTTCGGTTATGTATTGTAATTTGTTGTTAGCTATATATATATATATATATATATATATGTGTGTGTGTGTGTGTGTGTGTTTAAGTATACATATATGAATTTGATTGTATTGGATTGTATTGGCTGTATATGACCAGGTAAATTGTAAATATAAAAAGGAAAAGACACAAAACAAAAAAAAATTAAAAGAAAAAAAATTTAGACAATGGTCAGCGCTTTTAATGAAGTGCTGCCTATAGGAGGACAAGTTTGGGCAATAGGCAGCGCTTTTTAGGGAGCACTGCCTATCTGAGAACGCGTTTGGGCAATAGGCAGCGCTTTTTAGGGAGCGCTGTCTATCTGAGGACGCCTTTGGCAATGGGTAGCGCTTTTTAGTGAGCGCTGCCTATCTGAGGACGTGTTTGAAATGGGTAGCGCTTTTTAGGGAGCGCTGCCCATTGTTGGAGTGGAATCAGCAGCGCCACGTTCAGCAGCGCTCAAAAGCGCTGCCCATTCCCTAAATCTGTTGTAGTGATAATCACAGGGTGTATTTTAGATTCAATAAGGAGAGGTAATTTGTATTTGAACATTTTAATACATAAATCAATTTTCATTTGAATTTTAATTCAGGGTCGTATTTTCCCCATCTATACTATTAACATTTAGAAATATTCTCATTTAATTTTCTAAGATTCTGTTTTTCTGATGTTGAGGACTTACCTTACTTGTATGTAAAGTTTCTTGAGACTTCTACTATTATCTTCCATATTCCTCAATATATTTAAAGTCATTTGTGTCTATGGAGCAAACTTCAAAAATTTCTAGTAGTAATTAAAACAAAGGTGGGGTGGGTTGAAATATGAGAAATTGAATTCACCTGAAAGGTATGTGAAGAGGGTTTGTAGTAATTAAAACAAAGGTGGGGTGGGTTGAAAAATCCTTAGTTTTTGTAGCTTATTTTCAGGTCCTGTGACCTTGCAAAGCAAGCCTTTGTTGATGTTGTCTCAGAGTTAGATACCCTGAATGAAGATTCTTACAAAGACAGTACCTTGATCATGCAGTTGTTGAGAGACTACCTTACTTTGACTTTATGGACTTCTGATATCCCAGACAGTACCTTCTATCATAACTATCAAATTGAATATTTTTCACCATTGTAGTCAATAACCTTTTGAGTTATTGTTAATTTAGAGTTGCAGCATATTTAACTCATGTGATTCATTTTTATTCTATTGTTGGTTGATGTTGTTTGTGTTTTTCTGTATCAACAAAACCAATTGTTTGCGATCCATGATTCCTATATTTCTAGTATGTGTTATAATTGAGATGAGTTTGTGGGTTAATGTAAAATGTAGAAACTAGAGAGAATTCCTCCGTGAGAATATACGATTCTATTTTCAATCTGTAACACCCTAACATTTCAACAATGGATGAAACAATAGGAATATTAACAAATCATACAATCAGAGATATAAACCAACTAATGCAATTGGACATAACATAATCAAATATAACAGTCTAGAGTGATCCTCAAAATACATCTAGGAAAAGGGCTAAGCAAACATAAACTTTATCCAAAAAGGATCCCTCAATCTCAAGTAATTGCCACTACAACTACTTCTCGGTCTGCTTTGCCTTATCGTGTACATCTAAAAACACCACATAAGTGAGATTACCAATCTCAATGAGTTCCTTCGTGACCCCCCACTAATTACTTCTCAGTGCTTTCCTTGATTTATCTGTTCCTCTTATCCTCTTAGCATTCCTTGACTCGATTTCCTCGGAGAACCCAACTCAATTATAGCTATACTGAGTAATGCTAGGCCTAGGCTTCGGGCTCATGACTTCCCTCCACCTAGTATGCTATAAACCTCTTGAGATCGTCATCCCCTCGTATAGACTCATTGGTTTTCTCACTCTACAAACATCAAGTATAAGATAGTCTAAAGTTGGGTAAACATTTAAACTATCTTAAAGCTCTTTCAGCATTTAAAGTATAAGATAGTTTTTCATTTTTTTAAGAATCTTAAAGTATAAGTTGGGTAAACATTTAAACTATCTTAAAGTATAAGATAGCTTTTCATTTTTTTAAGAATCTGTTTACCCAACTTTTTATGAGAAGCTACCAAAACAGCTTATAATAATACATTAAAATGCTTAATTTTTAAAAAAAAAACTCTTTCAGCAGCACTTTAATCTATTATCATAATCTATTATGATAAAATAGTGGACTATTTAGAAAACAGTTCCAGAAGCCGTTTAACCGATTATCATAATCTATTATGATAATCTATGAAAAAAGGTGAACTGTTTAGAAAACAACTCGAAGCCCTTTAGAGCTCGTTTATTACGATTTTTTTAAAAAAATCACTTTCGTTTAAAAAAAATCACTTAAGACGACATGTTGTCCGTTTGTTATAGATTCTTAAAAAAATGAAAAGCTGAAAATAATCTAAAATAGTGGACTATTTAGAAAACAGTTCCAGAAGCCCTTTAACCGATTATCATAATCTATTATGATAATCTATGAAAAAGGTGAACTGTTTAGAAAACAACTCCAGAAGCCCTTTAGAGCTCGTTTGTTACGATTTTTTTTTTAAAAAAATCACTTTCGTTTAAAAAAAATCACTTAAGACGACATGTTGTCCGTTTGTTATAGATTCTTAAAAAAATGAAAAGCTGAAAATAATCTAAAATAGTGGACTATTATGATAAAATAGTGGACTATTTAGAAAACAGTTCCAGAAGCCCTTTAACCGATTATCATAATCTATTATGATAATCTATGAAAAAGGTGAACTGTTTAGAAAACAACTCCAGAAGCCCTTTAGAGCTCGTTTGTTACGAATTTTTTTTTTAAAAAATCACTTTCGTTTAAAAAAAATCACTTAAGACGACATGTTGTCCGTTTGTTATAGATTCTTAAAAAAATGAAAAATTGAAAATAATCTAAAATAGTGGACTATTATGATAAAATAGTGGACTATTTAGAAAAATAGCCTCGAAGCCCTTTAACCGATTATCATAATCTATTATGATAATCTATGAAAAAGGTGAACTGTTTAGAAAACAACTCCAGAAGCCCTTTAGAGCTCGTTTGTTACGATTTTTTTTTTTAAAAAATCACTTTCGTTTAAAAAAAATCACTTAAGACGACATGTTGTCCGTTTGTTATAGATTCTTAAAAAAATGAAAAGCTGAAAATAATCTAAAATAGTGGACTATTATGATAAAATAGTGGACTATTTAGAAAATAGTTCCAGAAGCCCTTTAACCGATTATCATAATCTATGAAAAAGGTGAACTGTTTAGAAAACAACTCCAGAAGCACTTTAGAGCTCGTTTGTTACGACTTTTTTTTAAAAAAAAATCACTTTCTTTTTAAAAAAATCACTTAAGACGACATGTTGTTCGTTTGTTATAGATTCTTAAAAAAATGAAAAGCTGAAAATAATCTAAAAACTACATCATACGGGAAGCTGTTTTGGTAGCTTCTCATAAAAATCAATTTTTTAAGGATGATTTTTTAAAAAAAAAAATAAGTGATTTTCAGTATTTTATAAAAACACAAAACAACTTTTCATTTTCTTAAAAATCTCTAAAAACTAATCCCTAAATTATTTAACAACAAAATCACTTATTTTTTAATCCGTAGCAAACGGGCCCTATCATAATCAATTAAAAAACAAGTGATTTTAGAGAGGGGAAGAAGAGGTTTCAAGAGTGGTGTTTCAGTTGTGGCTTTGAAGTGAGTTGAGGGTTTTGAAATTTCTTCTCTTCCTCTTCTCTCATCTCGAACTATCTCTCTCTTTTCTGACTTTGAGAGCTTTTTGTTCTTTTTTGAAAAATGAGTGGATAAATGTGGGAATGTGTGTGGTGGGGTTCAGCTGAGAGTGTTTAAGGGAGTGTGTTTTGTGTGTGTGAAATCTCTATGTTACCCAACAAGAACTCAATGCATACAAGTATCATATTTAGGCAATCAAATCATGAAATTATCAATCAATAATCACTCCAAAAATAATCAATTCATTTAATAATCAAAGTAAGTAAAACAATTACTTTGGGATGTTATACAATCTTTCATTCTGTTTTCATTAATTCTTCAGCACAAGGTTACAAGTTATTTATATGGTGACTAGATCCCTAACAGCTAGCTGAGTTGGCATAACAACTCAAAAACGCTTCCAATTGGCTAGCCGTGTGTGATCATATCATCATATTCTCTTATAGTTAACAAATGAGCGTATGTACAATGGATGGAAGCTATTTACAAGTAACAAAGCCCCCTTAATTACTTTTAGTTATGGATGGAGAGAGGAACAAAATTTTCCCCAATACAATATAGGATGAGGATCGTATCTTGTAAAACTTTAAGATATGAGGAGTTAGAGAATACTCCCCTTCATGTTGACATCCCTAGTTGTAGTGAAAAACATTACAAATCATAGCTCAACTATGACCCACATCAATGACTTGTATTAAGTATCCAATTTAAAATATTAGCATAATTATTAAAACTGACTTGGTGATCGACTCGGTTAGGACATTAGATCACTAGGTCAATGGTCGGACTGCATGACATGTGACACTACTAAAAACTAATAAAATTACGCTTGACATGCATAATATCATACATTTTTCACTGGAAAATCTTTAGAAAAACTCGAACACAATATTAACATAACTCAGTAACTCATTGTTCAAATTCAAATTCATATCCATAACATAAGTACCTATTAAACAAACAACCATTAAATAACAATAGTCTCACATATCCACATTTATAACATAAAAAAGCACCCCAAATAAGTTTGAAACACAGTTAAACAACAACGGTCTCACAAATAACAAAAGTACAACAAGTAAACAACTACAATATTTCATAATTCAATTCCAAGGAGGCAAAGTTGAATTTCTCAAACTTGGGCATTCATTCATCTTTATCAAATAAATAAATTAGAAGCTTCTCCAACATTGCCTTCATTTTCATTCCATCGTTCATGGCCTCAACTTGTGCATTTAACAAACCAATATGATTTGAAGATGGTGGGTACATGTATTTGCATTTTACAAAGTCACTACGTAATGCCTCTAACTCTTCACTAGTTAAGAATGGTGGTGAACCTCCAATACCCAATTAGATAGATCATGATTTGTTTCAATGTTGATTGTGTCATAATTTTGATGCTTCAATCGATTCTTCCAACAGGAATTGTACTGCACCGTGGACGGCTCGAGTCGCCTTGTTGAGAAAACTCTGTATTTGAGGAAATAGTACAAAAAAGAAATAAGAAAACAAGAACTTTGCTAATGACTCCAACTCAAGTATCAAGGGCTTATTAATTATATTTTTTAGAAACAATTTTCTGTTCTTAACACTTAACAATGAATAAAAAAATTCTTTATTTTTTAAAAACAAAAAAAATTGTTCTTGAAAAACTAGTCAAACATAGAAACAGTGACACTTTTTATGAAATGTAACATATTTAACAATTTTCTCTTACGATAACTATTCACTACCTTGTTCACTGTCGATCTCTCCCTTGAGCATTTTCTTGTCGTTGAGGAATTTGACAATGTCTTGTAGGCATTCTCCTGTATCAATCTTTGTTTCTCCCGCATCAGCAATCTTTGTTAGTTCTTCTGCAATTTCTGCCGGAGTCACTTGGACTTGTGTTAGAAGCCCTTCAATTTCTTCAAAGTGTTTGTGCTCGGAAATGTCAAGGTAGTTGACAGCCAATTGCTCAAAAGCAGAGATGCAGCAGTATGACAAGTGAATTTGCACGTCCATTCTACCAGGTCTTAATAGAGCAGGATCTAACCTTTCTTTGTGATTGGTTGTGAAAACAATGATGCGCTCCTCTCCACAACATGACCAAAGACCATCTATAACATTCAGCAGTCCCGACAGTGTCATCTGTTGAAAAAAAAAATCAACAAACATGAGATAAATTAAAATCATATGTTGTCCTTATTTATATCAATCTCTTCTCTTAGTGAAAAATATTTATATTGATATTTGAAAGGAAACAAACACATACCTTATTGTATCCATTATTAACTGGTTCTAAATCTTCTTCTCTGTTTTGCAGTTTTACAGAGCAGTCAATGTCTTCTATCACAAGTATGGAACGATTGGAGGTGTTAAGAAGCATCTGCCTCAAGTACATATTGTCATTTGCAGTTGTGAGATCCATGTCATAAATGTCATAATTGAGATAGTTGGCCATGGCTGCAATAAGACTAGACTTTCCAGTTCCAGGAGGACCATACAACAAGTAACCACGTTTCCAAGCTCTCCCAGTTTTGTTGTAGAACATCTTCCTCTTAACAAACCTATCCAAATCATTCATTATATCCCTTTTAAGCTCTGCATCAATTGCAAGAGTCTTGAAAGTCATCGGGTGATTAAATATGATAGATTGAGTACAATATTGATGAATTTTGAGTGTCATGTTTTCTTGTCTGATAGCCTTGGCTCTTTCCATTACATATGGGAGATATGAATTGAATATATTGTCTTTGTGTTTCTTATGAAAGGTTAGCTCATAAGATCTCAGTTCAGAGACTAAAGAGGAGGATTTCTCATAATTGTGTAGATCACGAGATGAGTCAACTTGTATGCAAATTAGCTTCCATTTTAGTTTAGCCCCTTCAAAATCATCACTCACTTCTTCACCCTTCTGTATACCAAAGGATAGATTTTTGTCATCTTCACATTTCCTTACTTTAACTTTTTGATTTGAGCAAGTGGCTTTGGTACCTAGATAGGCTTCTACAGCCTCAAAAACTTGGTTTTTGGACTTCCCATGAAACTCTTCGACAACAACAGTGAATGGGGCTGAGAAGAAGTGACGAGTAAGGTATTCAAGTCCAAAGTGAAAGTAGTTTTTGAGTTCATGAGGAATGAATTCGTTGGCAACTGTTCGAGTTAGCACAACTGAGGCTGCAAGAGAGGCTACGGTAGAAAAAAGTTGTGTGTTGTTATCTGACATCATTTTGTTTATTTAGTTGTGTAATGAAGTTTTCACCTAAAATATAATAAAAAGCATAATTAATTTAGCCCAATATATTACTACTTTTGAATTGCAGTAAAACATTTTAAGTAGTTCAGGTTAAAAAGCATAATACTAGAATGAACCGAGTTTAGAAAATTCTAAGAAAAAAAAACAATGAGTTTGAAGAAGAACTAACCTCAAATTGAAGATTCCTAAGAAAAACGAATTGGAAGGGAAATCACGTTTCTGTTATTCTGTGAAAACAAAAGGGCCAAGTTTATAGAGTTAGCACCACGAGAGAGACTCGCTAAAAAATAAGAAACTATTTGTCATAAAATAATGCAAATAAATAAAAATATTTGTCTTAAAATGTAGATTAATCTAATTGTACAATGAACTTAGTCCCCCTTTTTAAAAATTTATTATTTATGACCTAAGAAACTTTGACTTTGAAATCTATACTATTAACATTTAGGAAGAAACTCATTTAATTTTCTAACATGTGTCATCTCTAATCTCTAGAGGCATTTTGTATTTATTTCAATATTCTCTTGACTCAACTTCCATAACACACCACTCCTTCAACTTCTATGACACAACACTCTTTCCTCCTATTAAAAATTGTGTAACCTATGCCGGACATTAAACGGAAAATTAATGGTGAAAAAATAAACGGAAAATTAATTTGCATATATACTCATCTATACTATTAACATTTAGAAATAAACTTATTTAATTTTCTAATATGTGTCATCTTTAGAGACATTTTGTATTTATTTCAATATTCTCTTGACTCAACTTACATGACACGCCACTCCTTCAACTTCTATGACACACCACTCCTTCCTCCTATTAAAAATTGTGTAACCTATGCCGGACATTAAACGGAAAATTAATGGTGAAAAAATAGACGGAAAATTAATTTGCATATATACACATCTATACTATTAACATTTAGAAATAAACTCATTTAATTTTCTAACATGTGTCATCTTTAGAGGCATTTTGTATTTATTTCAATATTTCAATATTCTCTTGACTCAACTTCCATGACACAACACTCCTTCAACTTCTATGACACACCATTTCTTCCTCCTATTAAAAATTGTGTAACCTATATCAGACAATAAACGGAAAATTAATGGTGAAAAAATAAACGGAAAATTAATTTGCATATCCCATACTCTTCAAATACAATAAAAACTCAATTGTGCAATTGAAACATTAAGTCATTTTCATTAAATTTTGTTGTTCACTCATTCACAAAATACCAATACCAGAAAATACATCTTGGATTGATCTCCAAGTTTTGGTTTGGTTCAACAAGGAGAGATAACTTCTATATGAACATTTAATACATAAATCAATTTTCATTTGAATTTTGATTCAGGGTATTTGCCCCATAATTGTTAGGGTATCTGCTCACTATAACCTTCATTTTGTTAATTTGTTTTGATTTTTGGTGTTATTTAGCTTTGGTTATCTTAGTTGCTTTTCTCTCCGTTGAGGTGTTTCTTAGCTACTTGGTGATTGGTTCATGGATGTGTATTTCGTTCTATGCATTAAAAATTCATTCATAGTGAGAAAATTCCATTTCGTTATTTTTGTCAGTTTTATTTAACATGTCAGTGATTTCTATAATGCCACATATTCCTAGAATTATTAACATCTTTTTCTATCTATTGTCTTTATCCAACTTAGTGTGTCTTCAAGCATATCATTACATAGTCTATTATAATTATGTATCCTGATCTTTTCTATAATTTCTCTGATGATTGATGTCTCAGATGGTTCACTAGAAGTGGGTACAGCCTACAAGAACCAAAAATGACATAATTCTGGAGGTGACGATGTGAATCCCCTATTTTAGAACAAACTATTTCTATGTAATAGTTTCTTTTGAGCCAATTTTTTCTTTGTCATTCCCTTTTCCTTTTACCCCTAATTTTGGAGAGCTGCAGCATATTGTTTCTTCAGGGGGGTTTTCTCTCGTCTACAAAAGTTCGTTTTACCACATGATGATGAAGTTGAGCTGATATCAGCGACACATCTCCTCTTCATGGGGTGTTTCCTCAGTATCGATTGCAATAACGTATCCCTTCACACAACACCTGCGGAAAACAATAGATCTAAAATATATGGTACTCAGTATATGGGGTTTTCTACCTATTAGTGGGGATCCTTGCGGGGAAATCCCCGTTAGAGGCCCTGCAGGTGGAGAATTTTTCCGTGTGGGGACAGAGGCGGGGTAGAAAATTTTCCCATGGTCAATTTGGGATGGGGACACGGACCAGATCCTTCTCCCTAAATATATTACATTAATATTCTTATTATAGGTATAGATATATATTATATTATATTATGAGTAATTGATTTTTTAGTCTTTTTTATATGTGTTTTAATTAAAAATATTAATATAATATTAAATTATGCTAATTTTTTTATTTTTATTTTTAGTTTAATACTTTTAAAAATTCAAATATCAAAGTATACGACTAATTTTTATACTTTTTTTTGACCAAAACAAACTTATAGCATCATTCATAATCAAAGAGTCAATACAAGTGGGAATATAATCAAAAACGTGGGAGCTAGCATAATAACTTGATGTTCTCGCAAGAGTGTGAGCAACAAGATTCGCTTGCCTCCTAATAAAACTAACAAGGTAGTTTCCTAGAGAAGATAAAAGTAGCCGACAAGAACGTAATATAGCTCCATATTCTGGACGTTTGACTCTTGTAACCAAGTAAGTGCTTCTAATAGACCCAAGGCATCGGCTTCCTGTGGTTGGGGTTGACCATGATACCAAACAGTTTTAGCTTTCACAAAGTTGCCCCCTTCATTACTCATACACACACTGATTCCATACCGCCCATCACCAAACAAAGCAGCGTCAACATTGCACTTTACCATACCAGCTGTCGGGAATCCAAGTAGAAGTGAGAGGAGGGCGCAACAAGGAAGAAGGTATCTGGTAATTAATTTTACTATTTTCCTAAGCTTTAAATAAAATCCCCCCAAAAAATAGTTCTATCATTTTATCGTTTTTTCTTTCATTTCACGGGTCTTGGTTGTGAGCAACTCTTTTTCATTTCACCGAGTTTGTTCAATTTTCTTTATTTGTTTATTACTATCGTCATCGTCGTCGTCGTCGTCATCATCATCATCATCACCATCATTTTCTATTAAATAACTATCCATATTATTAAAATAACTTAATAAAAAAAAAATTGACGGTCAGAATACTTGTAATGAATATAAATTAGATGTAAAAGGTTAGAATAGGTTGCAAACGTAAAAAGAGGAGGGTGTGATTAGCATGAGGCTAATTATCAAATGTTTTTTTTTTAGATAGACAATTGTAATTATCAAATGGTTATTTAACATAATAATTATATTATAATGATGATAAATAAATAAATGAAAAGAAAAACAAGAAAAGAATTTGCTGTTCAAAAGACGTTAAGGAAGGCACGACCAGAGGGAAATGGAACGTGGGCAACAACTAACCCACACACTAACAATAATATATCCTAAACGTGGGAAAGAAAACAGGAACAATAAAATAATGCAAATAAATGAAAATAAACAAAAACATAACAATCTAATCTAAAATCTCTCACCATATTTATAGTTGTTGTATTTTTTCTCTTCTACTACGCCATTTTGTTGTGGCGTATATGAAACATAAATAGAGAATAACCAATCCTTTCTCTAATTATATTAGTAGATAGGTCCAAACAATCCTCCTTATTTGGGATGATAGAATAAACTTGTTTCTTTGGGCCACTAAGTTCGCAATCTATCATAATAACTATGTGATTGATATGTTAATTTTTTCTCAAGATCAATATTTTCTCCTTTTTAGTTGTAGTGACCGAAAAAATCCCTATTCATAAAAGGTTGTTCATAGCAACAACATATTCTTAGGGAAAATAGTTTGCGGATTTGTGGTTTTTAATTGAAAACTTTTTTATTGCTTTTATAGGAATTTACCATCTGGGTGCAACTCATTACCTCTTCGTGACATAGTCCGGACTTATCATCCGGACACTACAAGAAAAGCTTGTTTTAGCCACCAACAATTGCTACTTGAGAACTTATTCCGCAAGAATTTGCTGCAGTTTGCGGCGGCATGCGTAAAAATAAGGCGCGCGAATTTCCACGTGTGTGTTTGCCACGGGTTTGCCACGAACATGTGAAAGGACAGAAATTTGCCACGGAGATGCCGTGGCAAGTCCGTGGCAACCCAGTACAAACACGCTTTTCTTTCTCTCCCACTCTCGAGACGTTTCATTCCCCTTCTCTCTCTCATTTCATTCTCCCTCTCTTACTCTCTCCGTCTCGAGACCTTTCCCACCACCCACGACGGCACGACCCACCACCCCACCACCCAACACCACCGTTCCTCCTTCAATTCGCTTCTCCTTCTCTTCCACTGCAACATCCTCTTTCAGTCTCCCTCTCTCACTCTCAAAAGAAACTGTTATACCCCAATTTTGTCCGTATTCTTTTTCTTGTTCTAGTTGTTTATTTCTAGTAAGGGCCTTATTCTTTTTCTTGTTCTAGTCGCTTATTTCTAGTCGTTTATTTTTAACGCGCCCATTTCTTTTATTTTTTTGTCTAGTCTCATTGTGATGCGTCAAGTCCTATTCGCTTTTTCGTCTTTATATTTAGTCTTTTTTCCTGTTATTATTTTTTTTTTTTTTCGTACTTTGTTCACTTAATTTATTTAAGCACTTAATAAATCTAAAAATGTCAAAAATTCAATTTAGTTTAATTTACAATGTTTAAGAGTCCAACATGTCTAAAAATGTCAAAAAATCCAATTTAATTTAGTTTACAATTTAGAAATACCGTAACAGTCCAAAAAAAATGTCAAAAAATAGTAGCTAGTTTAATTTAGAAATTAAAAGCATTTAATAGTCCAAAGAGTCCAAAAATACAAAAAATCATAATACTAAAAATACAAAAAAAGGGGAATCCGAAAATAATAGGAAAAATACAAAAAATACAGAGGTGCAAATAGAATTTTCTCAGCTACTCTCCAACTGCTAGTCGGGCTGCAGATCTGGAAAAAACCAAAGAAGGTCAAAATTAGTCAAAGCCCAAGGGAAACAAAATTAAATGCTAAACCTAAAATTTTAGTATAAAAATAGGATTAGACCTCAGTCAAAAGCACAGATTTCGAGTACAGAAAATCAGTAAAAAAGGATTAGGGTTTTACACTGAAACCCTAATCACCTAAACAGAGTTCTTCTAGATCTGAGCAGTAAGAAAGGAAAACAGTAACAGTCAAGAGAGGATCACAGCAACAACAACAGAGCCACAACAACGTCAACCACTCAAACAAACAACAGCACAGGTCGCGTTTTTTTCAGAACAAATCGAAAATCAGGTTGGTCCTTAGCTGACTATTTGGATACAAAAATGTAAAATATGTTGTTCAGCGTTTTTCTTTAGATCTGTTTGAATACTTGTTTGAATGTTCTGTTATGTATGAGTTAAATATGATGAATGAATATATGAACAACCAACCAGACTCAAAAAACAATCAAACCAGAACAGAAATAGGGTAGGAGAGAATCAAGCGAAAACAGTAAAATCAGTAAAAGCAAAAAAAACAGAATCAAACACTGACCTTAAAGCTCGCCGGAGCTCCGGTCGTCTTCTCCGGCGAGAGCTCCGGCGAGGCCCCCAAAACCAAGCCCAAAACCGAACCAGCAGCTACACGAATCATCCAAAACCGAGCCAGCAGCTGCAATAAAAACCACCACAGATCCGAAGCCAGCGCCATCTCCGAAACCATCACCCTCACACAAGGAAAATACCAACCCAGAAAAAGCAACGTTCTTTCAGTGACAAAAAAAACTAAAGAGAGAAAGAAGAGCAGAGCAACGAAGAATAAAAACGAACTCATTTAAATGCACTCCTCGCGTGAAGCGCGCGGCCATCACCCTCATCATCCACCGCCACCGAAACCGCAGCCCATCCTTTTCCCTTCACCGTCGCGCTCCTCACTCTACGCAGTAACCGCGCGCATTTCGCGCCTCACGCCGTGAAATAGGCGAGATTTTCGCCGTCTTTGCGCGTTCCCTCTCTCGGCGCGCGCGGCTTGGTTTTAGGGAAGGGATGATTCATTTTAGGGTTTTTTATTTTAGGTTTCAGATTTATATCTTTGAACCCATTTTTATTTTTTATTTGTTTTATTCGAGAATACTAAGCGCACACCCCCAATTCACGCATGCACCCTCTCCACTTAAGCCCGATTCTGCATCTTTGGGCTCCCATATCTGGCCCGGGCTTGCATTTTTGCACCCCAATTAATTATACAACACCTGCTATTAATAAAAACCCAAATTTACTATTTTCACCCTCCGATTTACTTTTTAATTCTTTTCCAATTTAAATATAGTTACTTTTTCGCTCGAAATTAAATAAGCGGTTAAGTCGGTTGTACAACAACCGGTTAGTCATTATTTTAGGGCCAATGAACTGCATGATTCGGTAACCTGCAAACTTAACAAATATGAACAAATTACTTTTCTAAAAATAACGGGCTAAGTCGGTTGTACAACCTGTTAGTCATTATTTTAGGAGACAATGAGTATGCATATTCGGTAACCTGCGAACCTAACAAATACAAATAAATTACCTTTTTAAAAATAAGCGGCTAAGTCGGTTGTACAACCGGTTAGTCATTATTTTAGGACCAATGAGTCATGCATAGCAAGAAACCCTACAAACTTAACAAATATGAATAAACCATTTTCCAAAAATAGGGGATTAAGTCTACCAGATATCGGGGTTAGTCAACGTTCTAGAACTAATGAGTCATGCGATTCGGGAGTTCTATAATACCTATTCTAAAATCAACCCATCTCACAACTCCTTTCAAAAATTCAAAAGTCATTTTCAAAAGTAGGGGGCTAAGTCGGTGGTACAATCGGGTTAGCCAACGTCCTAGGAATCAGTGAGCTGTATAGTTCAAGGAATCCTAGGATCCCTGCATTAAAAAACACCAACCCACAAACATTTTCAGGAAGAACTACGTAGCTTTGATTCCTCTATTGCATCTGGAGGTACGTAGGAGCGAGACTCAACCCTCGTCAAGCATAAAACACAAAAATCTAATTTTCTTTACGAATAAAAGGGTAACAATTAAATAAGTCTTAAATTAATTAGACAATAGGATGTTGTGGGGTGCTAATACCTTCCCCACACATAACGACTCCCGAACCCTAAAACAACGCCTTATCTTAAACTTAAAAGGGATTTTCCAAATTTGCCCTTAAACTAAAATTTGGTGGCGGCTTCATTTTCGAACTTTCGAAGAATCCTTTCCCGGATTTTTCGGTCGCTACAGCTGGCGACTCCACTGGGGATTTGTTTATTTTTAGAGAGTCAAAACCTAGTTTAATTAATTTAGGATTAAATTCAATTTTACCCTTTTATTTATTTATTTATTTATTTTTGTATATTTATGTTATGTATTTGTGTAAACCCTAGGGTAGACGACGATATTTTGTATATATGTTTGTTTTGTTTTGCAGCTTTGGGTTTATTTTTGCTCCTACACACACTGCACTTCTACACTTCACACACGTGAGAAAAGTCCTCTACCCGGACTCGAGCATAAACCTAAGTTAGAACGAGATTGCGTAGTGATGGCTGCGGGGCGTGCGTCTCTCGCTGGGTGGTCACGAAAATCTCACCTAGAGTTTGATTCCTTTTGAGGATGCTATCCTTCTAATAGCTTGCCTATTCTTTGGGTCGATGTTCTTGGTCGGGTCATTGGCTCTAGGAACCATGTGTAGGATCCTTTAGAACCATCCCGTGAGGAGGTCCACTATAAAGAAAACTTTAGACCCACTCCATAAGATACCTTCATAGGTTCACAAAGGAGCTTAACACCCTTGCATTCAAAACAAACATTAGTGCATATTGTCATTTACAAACACAAAAATCAAAAAATCAAATCAAAGAAAACAAGAAAAATCAAAATTCCATAAAGCTTTTTACATGCATTTTTCCTTTTTCTTGCATCACAAAAATATTGAAATAAACGTTTTATATGGCGTCGGGGAGTTAAAAGTTTTATTTTGGAGAGAAAGCCATGCATGCTAAAGTCAAAATCAAATTTTGTTCTTTACTCTCCAAATGAAAGTTTATAACCCCCAACGTGATAAAATCAAATCATATGTTATCATCTCATACATCTCATACACATACATTTCATGCGCATACATTACCATTTCATTTACATTTCATACTAATTTCATACTAACATCATGCATTGAAAAAAAAAAGCGAGAAAAAGGCAAGTGGTTCATCAACATCGTTATTGGACTCGTTCTCGAAGCAAAGAACATGGCCGAATACCAAGACAATCAAGTGTTGAAGGATGAGATTGAAAAAGCGGAAGGAACAAATGCGAGACATGCTTTGGGTTTGAAAGATCGGATGACCGAGATTTTGAAGCTTCTCACGAAAGAATGCAGACGACAACATTTCAAATTTGGGGCACCAATGACCGAGCCACAAACGTACCCCGTCCACATAACTCTGGTCCCGACACTCAGGGCGTGCAATGGCCTCAATGGGGTCTACCACTAGGTTACACGCCTCCGACCACGGGTGTTGTCAATGAAGAAGATATTTCGGGGTTGCGCTGCACGGAATCAAGATGGAATAGCGAGAAAACAATGTTGGTGATGGGACGAGAATGTATTCAACGCAAAACTTCGGCACCACCAAAGGTCTTTCTCAAGTTCTCGAATCGACTTCAAGAATCATACTCGCCTGCTCCTCACAATGTGGGCGGTCTTTCTCATGGCTACCAAGCTGAAGATCCTCAAGCAAGAGATAAGCTGCAAATGCTAGAAGAGCGTCTAAGAGCGGTGGAAGGATCCAATGTGGAAATAAGTGACGCATATGACCTATGTCTCGTACCCAATGTGGTCATTCCTCACAAGTTCAAAGTGCCAGACTTTGATAAGTATCGAGGGGCAACATGTCCTCTTGGTCACCCGACTATGTCTCGCAGAAAATGGCTCGGTTTATGCACAATGATCACCGCTTATTCATTACTTCCAAGACAGTCTAGCTGGGGCAGCTTTGAGCTGGTACACGCAGTTGGAACGTGCTCATATCCAATGTTGGAAAGATCTGGCCGATGCTTTTCTTAAGCAGTACAAATATAACATCGATATGGCTCCTGATAGGACACAGCTGCAAAATATGACCAAAAAAGACAACGAGTCCTTCAAGGAATATGCCCAGCGCTGGAGAGGGTTGGCCGCACAGGTAGCACCACCTCTATTAGAAAAAGAAATGGTTGCCATGTTCATGGAAACTCTTCCATCCCCCTACTATGACAAATTGATAGGGGGAGTATCTTCAAACTTCTCAGACATGGTTACCATAGGAGGAAGAGTAGAAAATGCAATGAGGACTGGGAAGATCACTCATAATTCCGACGGGACTCCTACAATGTTCAATAAGAAGAAGGGGGAAGTCAACGCCATAGTAAAAAATCAAGGAGATTCACACTATAATTCTCCAGCAGCATCAAGCCATCAAGGGTCCTCCCAATATGACCCCATTCCCACATCATACACTGACCTGTGCAGCCAACTTATCAGCCACAATGTGATTTCTCCTCGTCAGATGAGACCAGTTCAGCCTCCATTCCCAAGAGGACACGACCCAAAAGCCAGCTGTGAGTTCCACGCCGGGGCAGTCGGTCACTCAGCTGAAAATTGTTATCCCTTAAAGCACATCATTCAAGACCTCATTGACACAAAGCAACTGAACTTTGAGGAAGGTGATGATTAAATAGCAGTTGGCGAGAGTTATCAAAGTATCATGAGACGGTGTCGTCAATCATGTGCGATTTTCTCCTACAAATAAAGAGTTCAAGAACCGAGGGACTGTTGATTTTTTCTCGTGATTTTCAATTCAAAGTAATTTTCTGTAATGCAAATCCTACGGCTCTGCCTTGAAGGCCTTAGGAAATTTCAATAAGAACACGCATGTTTCATTTCAGTATCATTATTAATAAAATAGCATTTTGAATTCTCTAATAAATTCTCATTCTATCTCCCTCATTTGTTTGCTTTGCCTTCTTCTCTATCCGCTTTCACTTTCAACTAATGCAGATCAAAAAATCTCAAAAATAGCAATATCGGTGACTCATAGCATAACCTTGATCACCTCATTAATCAAACTGAGGAAAATGTCGAAGATGACTGGAGGCCCCATGAGAATCTAGCCGAAGCAACTAAGTCTACTAAGTCGGGCACGAAAGAAGGAAAAGATAATACAAACAATTAAGGACAATGAAACCAAGAAAACTCACACGAATCTTATGCGATTGGGTGGCGTCATGGCATGGATACATCAAGTCACAAGAGGCTATTAAAAGCCCACCGGTGTAACAAGATCTGTGATTGTTAACGATTTAGTCAGCCATTACGGTCTTCCAAAAAAAAAAAAAAAAAAAAAAAAAAAAAAAAAAAAAATCATGGGTGGCGAGTTGTTTGGAGACCTCAGGTCGTGCTCATAGCCCCTCCCCATACCACCCAAAGGTAAATGGGGCAACTGCGGCAGCAAGCAAAGAATATCAAAGAGATCCCGCAGAATGCGATCCACAAACACTCCCTTTGGCCTCACATGGAGGGTGGACCTCATTTCCCACCTCAACAGGGGCAACCCAACGCAACAAACGAAGTCATCAAACAAAATGGTTGCCCCATGTCATGACCAGCTGCATCAGATGAGAACAAGGAAAGGTTAAGAATGTTTGTCTTGACAATTTGAGAAAGAGACACGGTGCCCAAGGAAATCTTACCTATCCAAAAGGATTCTCAACCTCAAATTACGAAGAACCTTACGTGGTGAGGAAATCGTTCTCTAGGAGAGCCTTAATTCTCACAACGGTGAAGACCTCCCAGTCAACTCAGATGCAGTCAAGAAAAAGGAATGATATAGAAAAAAGAGAAAATGAGCCAAGCAAGAATAAGCTCGCTAGGTCGAAAACCCAAAAGGGCGACCTAGGCAAAAGTTAGAAGCGACCCGATGGATCGAAAACCCAAAAGGGCGATCAAGCAAAATTAGGGTCAAGAGATTGGACCAAAGTACCGAGACAAACAACACTTCTGAAAGTCGGACAATGAGGGGATCAAGGTTGTGAACATGAGTAGCCGATGGCGCTATCTCAAGGAGATTAGCTACCAACAAATCTGCTTAGTATTTTTGGCTTTTCTATTTCCTTCAACTCGGTTACTGATGTAATCTTGATCGAGTGTGCCTTACGCATACTCGGCTTCAATATCAAACATCAAACACTTTCCTTCTCTTTCATTCTCTCTTTTGAAATGAGGTTTTATGATAAACGATCTTGAATTGTGAAACATGTGGCATAATCATAAGCATTACTATCATTACGAAATTTTTGCTAATCACGAAATGACACAATCTCCTACAAAAAGCAACATTGCGAGAAAATGAATAGCTCTTATGACAATTCACGATCACCAACATGTCGACCCGAGAATACAAATACACAAGGTGGCTTCATATCTCACATTGGAAGTCCTGCGAGTTGATGAAACGATAGATTGCAAAAAAAAAAAAAAAAAAAAAAAAAAAAAAAAAAAAAAAAAAAAATTCATCCCACATTTCATTCATCATCCCACCACATGTCAATCATTACACGTGTATACATCACATACAAGTATATCAATTTTATTGCATTATTAAATACGCCAAATGAAGATTTCCTTCTCATTTTCTAATGCGCTTACTAAGTTTTCGATTGACACGACAAGTGTCAATCCCATGTTTTGTTCCTTTAAAATCGGTAGCTTTAGCGTTGATCTCATATCACATCACGGATCACCAAGTTGATCCTCGGACCCGAGTGGTCCTTCAGAGCACTACGCTCCTTCGATGCCCTAAGTGGCCCAGTCGCAAACGTCCGAGTCGAGCCCGCGGACCTTCCGGACCCGCGGTCCTCGCCCGGACTAGTTGTGTCGGCCTAAGACACACGATGTACGTCCTTCATGGTCAACATATCGATTCTAGACACGATCTTGACCCACCATGGCCGCTTTCGAGTATAAAGGCCCCCTCGCATCGCGTTTAATTAGTACCGTAGCTAGTTGCGCTCCTTCGACCCACGATGGTCCTTCAAATAAGGCCTAGGCAGCCTTCCGGACCTTAAGTGGTCCTTCTTCAGAGCCTTATCGCTCCTTCGGACCTTAAGTGGTCCTTCGAGTCTTAAGCGCTCCTTCAGTCCTTGATGACCCTTCATTTAAATTCGGTTAATGCACCGAGTGTTAACCCTTCCTTGCTCCTCTCAAACCTTCACTTCCCCTTAAACGGACAAAATTAGCGTCTATCTTATCTTTATTTCTATTTCTACTACGAAAGTTCTAAAGCTAAGCACTTTCTAGTAAAATATTAATAAAGAGAGGCATTATTATACCCCAATTTTGTCCGTATTCTTTTCTTGTTCTAGTTGTTTATTTCTAGTAAGGGCCTTATTCTTTTCTCTTGTTCTAGTCGCTTATTTCTAGTCGTTTATTTTTAACGCGCCCATTTCTTTTATTTTTTTGTCTAGTCTCATTGTGATCGTCAAGTCCTGTTTCTTTTTCGTCTTTATATTTAGTCTTTTTTCCTGTTATTATTTTTTTTTTTTTAGTACTTTGTTCACTTAATTTATTTAAGCACTTAATAAATCTAAAAATGTCAAAAATTCAATTTAGTTTAATTTACAATGTTTAAGAGTCCAACATGTCTAAAAATGTCAAAAAATCCAATTTAATTTAGTTTACAATTTAGAAATACCGTAACAGTCCAAAAAAAATGTCAAAAAATAGTAGCTAGTTTAATTTAGAAATTAAAAGCATTTAATAGTCCAAAGAGTCCAAAAATACAAAAAATCATAATACTAAAAATACAAAAAAAGGGGAATCCGAAAATAATAGGAAAAATACAAAAAATACAGAGGTGCAAATAGAATTTTCTCAAATTTACTCTCCAACCGCTAGTCGAAATCACAGATCTGGAAAAAACCAAAGAAGGTCAAAATTAGTCAAAGCCCAAGGGAAACAAAATTAAATGCTAAACCTAAAATTTTAGTATAAAAATAGGATTAGACCTCAGTCAAAAGCACAGATTTCGAGTACAGAAAATCAGTAAAAAAGGATTAGGGTTTTACACTGAAACCCTAATCACCTAAACAGAGTTCTTCTAGATCTCGAGCGATGTAAGAAGAAAGGAAAACAAATGATCAAAGAGAGGATCACAAAGAACAACAACAGAGCCACAACAACGTCAACCACTCAAACAAACAACAGCACAGGTCGCGTTTTTTTCAGAACAAATCGAAAATCAGGTTGGTCCTTAGCTGACTATTTGGATACAAAAATGTAAAATATGTTGTTCAGCGTTTTTCTTTAGATCTGTTTGAATACTTGTTTGAATGTTCTGTTATGTATGAGTTAAATATGATGAATGAATATATGAACAACCAACCAGACTCAAAAAACAATCAAACCAGAACAGAAATAGGGTAGGAGAGAATCAAGCGAAAACAGTAAAATCAGTAAAAGCAAAAAAAACAGAATCAAACACTGACCTTAAAGCTCGCCGGAGCTCCGGTCGTCTTCTCCGGCGAGAGCTCCGGCGAGGCCCCCAAAACCAAGCCCAAAACCGAACCAGCAGCTACACGAATCATCCAAAACCGAGCCAGCAGCTGCAATAAAAACCACCACAGATCCGAAGCCAGCGCCATCTCCGAAACCATCACCCTCACACAAGGAAAATACCAACCCAGAAAAAGCAACGTTCTTTCAGTGACAAAAAAAAACTAAAGAGAGAAAGAAGAGCAGAGCAACGAAGAATAAAAACGAACTCATTAAATGCACCTCGCCGTGGCGCGCGGGTCATCACCCTCATCATCCACCGCCCCAGATGAAGTCGCCAAATAGAGCGACCAAAAAAATCCGGAAAGGATTCTTCAAGTTCGAAAGGAAGCCGCCACCAAATTTTAGTTTAAGGGCAAATTCGGAAAATCCCTTTATGTTTAGGACAAGGCATTGTTAGGGTTCGGAGTCGTTATGTGTGGGAAGGTATTAGCACCCCACGACATCCATTGTCTAATTAATTTAAGATTTATCTAATTATTACCCTTTTATTTGTAGAGAAAATGACTTATTTAGGTTTTTATTTTTAGTGCTTGACAAGAGTTGAGTCTTGCTCCTACGTACCTCGGATGCAATGGAGGAATCAAAGCTACGTAGTTCTTCCTGAAAAAGGTTTATGGGTTGGTGTTTTTTAGTGTAGGGGTCCTAGGATTCCTTGAACTGTACAGCTCACTGATTCCTAGGACGCTGACTAACCCGATTGTACAACCGACTTAGTCCCCTACTTTTTGAAAATGATTTTTGAATTTTTGAAAGGAGTTGTGAGATGGGTTGATTTTAGAATAGGTATTCTAGAACTCCCGAATCTGCATGACTCATTAGTTCTAGAACGACTAACCCGTTGTACAACCAACTTAGTCCCCTATTTTTAGGAAAAATGGTTTATTTATATTTTATTAAGTTTTTTGTAGGATTACTGAACTGTACAGCTCATTGGTCCTGAAATGATGACTAACCCGGTTGTACAACCGACTTAGCCGTTTATTTTTAGAGAAAAATAGTTTATTCGTATTTATTAAGTTTGCAGGGTTACTGAACTGTACAGCTCATTGGCCCTAAAATAATGACTAACCCGGTTGTACAACCGACTTAGCCGTTTATTTGATTTTCGAGAAAAATTATTTACGTTTGAATTGGAAAAATTAATTAAAATAAAAAAAAGGGGTGACAATTGTAAAATGAGGTTTTATTAGTCGTAGGGGTGTATAGTTAATAGAAGTGCGAAAAGAAAGCCCATTCGCATAGGAGAGAGCCCAGTATGCGAAACTGGGCTTTAAGTGGAGGGGGTGTGTGTGTGTTAATTCGTGGGTTTCGATTAGTAGCCTGATAATTAAAAAAAACAAAACTCAAGATAAAAGAAAAAAAGAAAAGGAGACTCTATAACTGGGCCGACCCGAAAATTGAAACCTTGAAATCATTTCCCCTTCTCCCATTTATCAGTAGCCGCTGCACTTCTCAAGTGGGAGAGAGATTGACGGCGAGAATCAAGCGGTTTCCTGGGAGAGAGAAATTGGAGACCGAAGCTTAGAGAAAGAGAGGGGGTGTCGGCCATGGTGTTTACGCTGGTGAGATCTGACGCGAACGGAGCATGGTGTTTCTCCGGCGACGAACGCGTGAGGGTGGTCGTTTATGACTAAATCATTCGGTTTTGGGTCATTTTTTGGGGCTGCTGGGGGTGATTCGGAAGGGCTTAGCTTCGGTTTGGTGGGGTCTTGCCGGAGCTTCGCCGGAGAAGATGACCGGAGGTCGTCGGCGAATTAAGCAAGTGAGTTCTCTTTTTGTTTCGTTTTTTTTCGTTCGGTTCCTCCTTTTCTTCTTCCTGTATCTATTTTCTTATGATACCATATGCTGATTGTCTCAAAAAGACTTGTCAAGACTCTCTTTTTGCTTCAAATTGATTTCAATAGGAAAACAAACTTGAATAGATATTATTTCAGAAGTCAGTAACATGAATAGATCTATTATTTAAAGATGAAGACTAATACTATTTGGGAAGCCATTCAATCAGAAAGTAAAAAAAAAATGGAACATAAACAGGATGTTTTTATGCATCAGACTAATTATTTTAGTCCACCATGTGTACCAACCTAAACTCCAGCCTCTGTTTGTCTCCTTTTGATTGCTCTGCGACTTCTTGTTACTGCTGACACCGGTTGCTACTGTTTCTCTTTGAAACCCAGAACTTCAGAACCGTGTTTAGTGGGTTAGGGTTTCGATGTGAAACTCTAATCCTTTTTGGGTGATTTTTGCGATGAGTCTCACGCCTTTGATTCTGTGTGTCCTTTTGCTTTGCTATTAGACTGCTTATTTATAGTATAATACTAGGTTAAGGCATTTATTATTTTTAACCAGGCTTTGACCCTATTTCAGGTTGGAACCCAGGCCCGATAGCAGCTTGTAGCAACTTGGAATGCGGCTTGAAACCCTAATTTGCTATTTATTTTTGTATTTTCGGATTTGTTATTTTTTGCATTTTTAGTATTATTTATTTTTGTATTTTTGGACTTATTTGACTCTTAAGTGCTTCTAATTTGTAAATTAAACTAAGTAGAATTATTTTTGATATTTTTGGAGTCTTACACTTTTAAACTGTAAATTAAACTAAATAGAATTTTTGGATTGCATATATGCTTAAATAAATTAAATAAACAAAATAAGAATAAAAAATAATAAGAAAAAGGAGTCAGGCCAAATACAAAGACGAGAACGGGCGGGACTCGACAAACGCTAAAACTAGACCAAAAATAAAAGAAATGGGCGCGTTAACTAAAAAACCCCAAAATTAACTCGGAATCGCATTATTAGGTCTGAATTTAAACCAAATTTTGAGAAAAAGAATGCCTTTAGGTAGATCTGCTTACGTACGGCTAAACCCAAATACGCATACTAAATTGAAGAACGCGCGAAAAGATCGATCATTCGCGTGCGTGCTTAATTTAAACAAAGGTATCTTGATTTAATTGAACGGGGAGATCGAGATTGGTTCGGGTTGGTAACCGAGACTCTACACTAATATTTCCCATAATCACGCGACTCCGAAACACGCCGCTAGCAAGAAAAAAGAAGACAGACAAAATTGGGGTATAACAGCTGCCCCTCTTTATTAATATTTTACTAGAAAGTGCTGAGCTCTAGAACTTTCGTAGTAGAAATAGGAATAAAGATAAGATAGACGCTAATTTTGTCCGTTTAAGGGGGAAGTGGGAGGTTCGAGAGATAAGAGGGAGTGGTTAATACTTGGCGCATTAACCGAGAGTTGAATGAAGGGTCAACAAGGACCTGAAGGAGCACTAAGGCTCTGAAGGACCACTCAGGGTCTGAAGGAGCGATAAGGCTCTGGAGGACCACTTAAGGTCCGAAAGGCGCCTAGGCCTTAATTGAAGGACCATCGTGGTCTGAAGGAGCGCAACTAGCTACGGTACTAGTTAAACGGTCTGAGGGGGCCTTTATACTCGAGCGGCCATGATGGGTCAAGATCAGATCTAGAACTGATATGTTGACCATGAAGGACGTACACTGTGTCTTAGGCTGACACAACTAGTCTGAAGGACCATGCGGGTCGGAAGGTCCGCCGGCTCGACTCGACGTTTGCGACACAGGCCACTTAGGGCACTCAAGGAGCGTGGTGCTGCTCGAAGGACCACTCGAGTCCGGGATCACTTTCGGTGATCTGTGATGCGATACGGGATCAACGCTTAGAGCTTTGATCTTAGAGGAACAAAATATGGGTATCGACAATTGAAGTCGATTCAGAGGCAATACATCATGTAATGGACATACAACGCCAACAATACATGCACATGCAACAGGTGATTTTTGGTGGGGTGATGGATGAAATAGGTGATTCCTTTCTCTTTTTGTTTTTTTTTTTATTTTTTTATTTTATTTTGCTTTTTGCTTTTTTTTGCTTTTTTTTATTTATTTATCCGATGGATGCATGAAGTATGAATGTTAATATGATGCAAATGAAATGTTTGAATGCAAATGCTATGGTGCATGGCGTGATGATATGAAATGACTGATTGAGTGCAGAAACATTTTTTTGTGATGATGAGATGTGAGACTTTGGATGCGAGAGGCGGAGATGAATATTGATAATTCTTTGGAAAGATTAGATTTGATTCAAACTTCGCAATCTCAAGGTTGTTATTCTGAGACAACGATGTGAAAAAGTACTTGCAAGCTCGCTTCTTTTCTCTTCCATTATGATGCCCCCTGATGACCGAAATTTAGGCCCACACAACTAAATAAGTGGATTTCCAACATCATATGATCAACTTGTGTTTTCTCTCTCTAAAGCATTGTTTTGTGAAGATGTATAGTAGTGCGAATATAGATGAATGAGTCAGTTAACTTGGGGTTCTAAATACCTAGGGTGCGGACATTTGTGGCACGTGAAGGGGTGAATGACAAGTTTTGGGTAAAGTCATGAAAGGTGGGCTTCCCAAGCCAAGAAATGCGGGATTGCCCTAATTTAGACTTGATGATGGTGAGTGAATAACTTGCCCCTGTCTAGTGATGACAATAACTAGGGGACAGAGGAAATGATGAGCTAGGAATGCCCTGACTTTGGAGTGAAAGGTGGAAAGCAATGGGCTTCCTCTCAACACATGGAGTTTGGTGTTGCCCCATTTATGGTAAGGACAGAATTGCCCCGACTAGAGTAGCAACATATAGGGTAATGAGTTGAGAAATTGCCCTGGTATGGCTTTGTTGATGTGGATATAACAAGGGGATGAGATGGGTGTATGGTGAATGTCCCCATTTGTAGGTGGAGTGAAGGGTGATAGGGTTGCCCCACTTGATAACGGGAATTCAGACGGTTGTTTTGGTGAGGTTGTGGAAAGTGCGGAGTTAGGGTAATGGGTTTTGGAGTTTGTCCGGTATGGCAATGGGTCGTGTGGTATGACACTTTGTACAAATTTCCCAAGTTCAAATGGAATAGGTGGTGAAAGGGATGCCCCGCTATAGGATATAGGTGACGATCCTAGTATAAACTTTTGGTTCTCTATAAAATGATTCTCAGACTACAATAGTCTCGAGTTTGCTATGATGAAACTACACTTGGTGATCACTAAACCTTGTCTTAGTATAACTGTAACTTGAATGAATCTTGTGGTGCAAGCCTTTTGATTTTTCTTTTCCTTTGAGTTTTTTTTTTTTTTTTTTTTTGAGATATATTTTTTTTGAGCAAACATATTGTAAATAAATAAACTTATTTGTCCTAAGATTAAAACTTTGAGAAACAAAAGCAATCGGTCATTGATCGGAATGTGGTCGATGGTTTAGTGATTTATGAGGGAAATGGTAATTGGGCTCAAGGTAGTGTTTGGGGATTGATGGGACGGATGATTTTTTTTTTTTTTTTTTTTTTTTTGGGCGGTATGATTTGGCTAATGGTTTGTGAAAGAAGGGGTTATTAGGCTCAATGAAGTGTTTGATGATTGATGGGACAAATGATTTGGTGATGTAACTTGGCTAATGGGTGATGATTTATGAAAGAAATGGTTGTCAGGCTCAAGGGAGTGTTTGAGGGTCTATTGAGACAGTAATTGATGTGTCTCACGGTAGGATGGACTTGTTTAGGGATGTGACTTGACCAAGGGTTTATGAAGGATAGGATATTGAGGACAAGGGAAGTGTTTGGGGTTTGTTTCAGACAATGATCTCTTATGCATTTAATGGCAAGAAGTATCAGCTCATAATTGTACCACTTTTGCTTTTTCGTGGTTTTTCGATCCTCTTTTTTTATTTCACTTACTTTTTTTTGATTTTGATTTTTTATTTTTTCTTTCTTTCGAGCTTTTGATGTGGAATTGATCCTTGTCTAGGGTGATTGAAAGGTTTTTAGATTTTGGCTTAAGGTGGGTAGCACGGGGTTTTTTTCCGAGGGTATGGGAAGATGGTCAAACTTCATTTCAAATCATGATTGCTCGTTTTCTCAAAAATTAACTTAAGGACAATAATTTATTTACTTTTATAGATTTGCTCTTCTTCTTTATTTCTTCTTTTTATGCCCTAATTTTTGCTTAGGCCGCTCTTACGAGTTTTCAACCTAACGGGCCCTTTTTGAATTTTTTTTTTTTTTTTTTTTTTTTTTTTTTTTTTTTTTTTTTTTTTTTGTAAAGGACTTGCACCAAGGGAATATAACGTTGACAATGTATTTTAGAGATCACACATTTGCCCCAGTATGGAGGGCCTAAAGTGTTATTTCACTAGGGGAACCAACCAGAAACGTCAACAATGTACTAATGTGGGGAGTATGTACTTTATGGGTGGTCGGGGTGGGATTAGACTTTGACAGGGGATGATGGCAAGGTAGGGACGCTAACTGACTCAAACAAAAATAAACACACATGTTACCCAAGTCACTACACAAATGCTTCGTAAATAACATTTAAAACATGATAGAAATTTTTGATGGGCATTTCGGTCATTTATCATGGGATGGAAGAGATGCAACGTTTGGTTAAAAAATGTGAGCAAGCTAAAAAATTTGAAAAACTGGGTGACTTGAAACACTTTGAGCTTGCAATGAAGTATGACTAAACTCTTTCAAAAGAATTATTTATCTCACAAGAATGCCTCACCTCTCATCACAATTTTTCTCTCAAAATTATATTTTTTCGTTTTTTATAATGCATGATGTAAGTATGCAAATGAATGAATGCGCATGAAATGAGAATGCGAATGAATGTATGTGAAATGCGAATGTGATGTATGTGTATGAAAAAAAAAAAATATATGCTTGACGAGGGTTGAGTCTCGCTCCTACGTACCTCCAGATGCAATGGAGGAATCAAAGCTACGTAGTTCTTCCTGAAAATGTTTGTGGGTTGGTGTTTTTTAATGCAGGGATCCTAGGATTCCTTGAACTATCTGACTCATCGATTCCTAGGGACGTTGGCTAACCCGATTGTACCACCGACTTAGCCCCCTACTTTTGAAAATGACTTTTGAATTTTTGAAAGGAGTTGTGAGATGGGTTGATTTTAGAATAGGTATTATAGAACTCCTGAACTGTACAGCTCATTAGTTCTAGAACGTTGACTAACCCGATCATCATGTACCACTTAATCCCTATTTTTTGGAAATGGTTTATTCATATTTGTTAAGTTTGTAGGGTTACTGAACTGTACAGCTCATTGGCCCTAAAATAATGACTAACCCGGTTGTACAACCGACTTAGCCGTTTATTTTTTAAAAAGGTAATTTATTTGTATTTGTTAGGTTCGCAGGTTCTTGAATCAGACTCATTGGCCCTAAAATAATAATGACTAACTTGGGTTGTACAACCGACTTAGCCGCTTATTTTTAGAAAAGTAATTTGTTCATATTTGTTAAGTTTGCAGGGTTACTGAACTGTACAGTTCATTGGCCCTAAAATAATGACTAACCCGGTTGTACAACCGACTTAACCGTTTATTTAATTTCGAGCGAAAAAGTAACTATATTTAAATTGGAAAAGAATTAAAAAGTAAATCAGAGGGTGAAAATAGTAAATTTGGGTTTTTATTAATAGCAGGGTGTTGTATAATTAATTGGGGGTGCAAAAAATGCAAGCCCAGTTCGCATATGGGAGCCCAGTATGCAGAACTGGGCTTAAGTGGGAGGGGTGCATGCGTGAATTGGGGGTGTGCGCTTAGTATTCTGAATAAAACAAATAAAAAATAAAAATGGGTTCAAATATAAATCAAACCTAAAAATAAAAACCCTAAAAAGCTGAATCATCCCTTCCCTAAAAACCAAGCTGCCATGGCCGCCACAGAGAGGAACAGCGCACGGCGGCGAAAATCTCGCCCTATTTCCGCGGCGTGAGCGCGAAAAATGCGCGCTGTTACTGCGAGAGTGAGGGCCCAGCGACGGTGAAGGAAAAGGATGGGCTGCGGTTTCGGTGGCGGTGGATGATGAGGGTGATGGCCGGCGCCACCGGCGAGGTGCATTTAATGTGTTCGTTTTTATTCTTCGTTGCTCTGCTCTTCTTTCTCTCTTTAGTTTTTTTTGTCACCGAAAGAACGTTGCTTTTTCCGGGTTGGGTATTTTCCTTGTGTGAGGTGATGGTTTTTGGAGATGGCGCCGGATCTGTGGTGGTGGTTTTATTGCATTTCTTGGCTCGGTTTTGGATGATTCGTGTAGCTGCTGGTTCGGTTTTGGGCTTGGTTTTGGGGGCCTCACCGAGCTCTCGCGGAGAAGACGGCCGAGCTCCGTGAGCTTTAAGGTCGATGTTTGATTCTGCTTTTTTTGCTTTTCTTGATTTTCTTCAAGCTTTAGCTTGATTCTCTCTACCCTATTTACATTACGGTTTGATTGTTTTTTGAGTCTGGTTGGTTGTTCATATATTCATTCATCATATTTAACTCATACATAACAGAACATTCAAACAAGTATTCAAACAGATCTAAAGAAAAACGCTGAACAACATATTTTACATTTTTGTATCCAAATAGTCAGCTAAGGACCAACCTGATTTTCGATTTGTTCTGAAAAAAACGCGACTTTGTCTTTGTTGTTTGTTTGAGTGGTTGACGTTGTTGTGGCTCTGTTGTTGTTGCTGTGATCCTCTCTTGACTGTTACTGTTTTCCTTTCTTACTGCTCAGATCTAGAAGAACTCTGTTTAGGTGATTAGGGTTTCAGTGTAAAACCCTAATCCTTTTTACCGATTTTACATACTCGAAATCATGCTTTTGATCGAGGTCTAATCCTATTTTTATACTAAAATTTTAGGTTTAGCATTTAATTTTGTTTCCCTTGGGCTTTGACTAATTTTGACCTTCTTTGGTTTTTTCGGATCTCATGCGGCCCGACTAGCGGTTGGAGAGTAGGCGAGAAAATTCTATTTGCACCTCTGTATTTTTTTGTATTTTTCCTATTATTTTGGATTCCCCTTTTTTGTATTTTTAGTATTATGATTTTTGTATTTTTGGACTCTTTGGACTATTAAATGCTTTTAATTTCTAAATTAAACTAGCTACTATTTTTGACATTTTTTTGGATCACATACGGTATTTCTAAATTGTAAACTAAATTAAATTGGATTTTTGACATTTTTAGACATGTTGGACTCTTAAACATTGTAAATTAAACTAAATTGAATTTTTGACATTTTTAGATTTATTAAGTGCTTAAATAAATTAAGTGAACAAAGTACTGAAAAAAAAAAAAAAATAATAACAGAAAAAGACTAAATATAAAGACGAAAAACGAATCCTGACTTGACGATCACAGCGAGACTAGACAAAAAAAAAAAGAAATGGCGCGTTAAAATAAACGACTAGAAATAAGCGACTAGAACAAGAAAAAGAATAAGGCCCTTACTAGAAATAAACAACTAGAACAAGAAAAAGAATACGGACAAAATTGGGGTATAACAGCCTCTTTATTAATATTTTACTAGAAAGTGCTTAGCTTTAGAACTTTCGTAGTAGAAATAGAAATAAAGATAAGATAGACGCTAATTTTGTCCGTTTAAGGGGGAAGTGAAGGTTTGAGAGGAGCAAGGAAGGGTTAACACTCGGTGCATTAACCAGAATTTAAATGAAGGGTCATCAAGGACCTGAAGGAGCGCTAAGACTCTGAAGGACCACTTAAGGTCTGAAGGAGCGATAAGGCTCTGAAGGACCACTTAAGGTCTGAAAGGCTGCCTAGGCCTTATTTGAAGGACCATCGTGGTCTGAAGGAGCGCAACTAGCTACGGTACTAATTAAACGGTCTGAGGGGGCCTTTATACTCGGCGGCCATGGTGGGTCAAGATCAGGTCTAGAATCGATATGTTGACCATGAAGGACGCACTGCTGTGTCTTAGGTGACACAACTAGTCCGAAGGACCACGCGGGTCGGAAGGTCCGCCGGGCTCGACTCCGACGTTTGCGACCTGGGCCACTTAGGGCACTGAAGGAGCGTAGTGCTCTGAAGGACCACTCGGGGTCTGAGGGATCAACTTGGTGATCTGTGATGTGATATGAGATCAACGCTTAAAGCGCTGATTTTAAAGGAACAAAACATAGGGATTGACACTTGTCGTGTCAATCTGAAAACTTAGTAAGCGCATTAGAAAATGAGAAGGAAATCTTCATTTGGCGTATTTAATAATGCAATAAAATTGATATACTTGTATGTGATGTATACACGTGTAATGATTGACATGTGGTGGGATGATGAATGAAATGTGGGATGAATTTTTTTTTTTTTTTTTTTTTTTTTTTTTTTTTTTTTTTTTTTGCAATCTCTTTTTTACTGTTTCATCAACTCGCGGGACTTCCAATGTGAGATATGAAGCCACCTTGTGTATTTGTATTGCTGGGTCGACATGCTGGTGATCGTGAATTGTCATAAGAGCTATTCATTTTCTGCAATGACTGCTTTTTGTAGGAGATTGTGTCATTTCTGTGATTAGCAAAAATTTCGTAATGATAGTAATGCTTATGATTATGCCACATGTTTCACAATTCAGTATCGTTTATCATAAAACCTCATTTCAAAGAGAGAGAATGAAAGAGAAGGGAAAGTGTTTGATGTTTGATATTGGAAGCCGAGTATGCAGAAGGCACACTGACTGAAGATTACATCAGTAACCGAGTTGAAGGAAATAGAAAAGCCAAAAATACTAAGCAGATTTGTTGGTAGCTAATCTCCTTGAGATAGCGCCATCGGCTACTCATGTTCACAACCTTGATCCCCTCATTGTCCGACTTTCAGAAGTGTTGTTTGTCTCGGTACTTTGGTCCAATCTCTTGACCCTAATTTTGCCTGGATCGCCCTTTTGGGTTTTCGATCCATCGGTCGCTTTCTAACTTTTGCCTAGGTCGCCTTTTGGGTTTTCGACCTAGCGAGCTTATTCTTGCTTGGCTCATTTTTCTCTTTTTCTATATCATTCCTTTTTCTTGATCGCATCCGAGTTGGTAGGAGGTCTTCACCGTTGAGAATTAAGGCTCTCTAGAGAACGATTTCCTCACCACGTAAGGTTCTTCGTAATTTGAGGTTGAGAATCCTTTTGGATAGGTAAGATTTCCTTGGGCACCGTGTCTCTTTCTCGAAATTGCTTTGAGAGACAAACATTCTTAACCTTTCCTTGTTCTCATCTGATACAGCTGGTCATGACATGGGGCAACCATTTTGTTTGATGACTTCGTTTGTTGCGTTGGGTTGCCCCCTGTTGAGGTGGGAAATGAGGTCCACCCTCCATGTGAGGCCAAAGGGAGTGTTTGTGGATCGCATTCTGCGGGATCTCTTTGATATTCTTTGCTTGCTGCCGCAGTTGCCCCATTTACCTTTGGGTGGTATGGGGAGGGGCTATGAGCACGACCTGAGGTCTCCAAACAACTCTGCCACCATGATGTTTTTTTTTTTTTTTTTTTTTTTTTTTTTTTTTTTTTTTTTTTTTTGGAAGACCGTAATGGCCGACTAAATCGTTAACAATCACGAGATCTTGTTACACCGTGGGCTTTTAATAGCCTCTTGTGACTTGATGTATCCATGCCATGACGCCGACCCAATCAGACAAGATTCGTGTGAGTTTTCTTGGTTTGCTGTCCTTAATTGTTTGTATTATCTTTTCCTTCTTTCGTGCCCCAGCTTAGTAGACTTAGTTGCTTCCAGGCTAGATTCTCATGGGGCCTCCCGTCATCTTCGACATTTTCCTCGGTTTGATTAATGAGGTGATCAAGGTTATGCTATGAGTCACCGATATTGCTATTTTTTGAGATTTTTGATCTGCATTAGTTGAAAGTGAAAGCGGATAGAGAAGAAGGCAAAGCAAACAAATGAGGGAGATAGAATGAGAATTTATTAGAGAATTCAAAATGCTATTTTATTAATAATGATACTGAAATGAAACATGCGTGCCCTTATTGAAATTTCCTAAGGCCTTGGGCAGAGCCGTAGGATTTGCATTACGTAAAAATTACTTTGAATTGAAAATCACAGAAAAAATCAACAGTCCCTCGGTTCTTGAACTCTTTATTTGTAGGAGAAAATCGCACATGATTGACGACACCGTCTGCGGTACTTTGATAACTCTCGCCAACTGCTATTTAATCATCACCTTCCTCAAAGTTCAGTTGCTTTGTGTCAATGAGGTCTTGAATGATGTGCTTTAAGGGATAACAATTTTCACCGAGAGTGACCGATCGCCTGCGTGGAACTCACAATGGCTTTTGGGTCGTGTCCTCTCTTGGGAATGGAGGTCGAATCGGTCTCATCGACGAGGAGAAATCACATTGTGGTGATAAGTTGGCTGCAGTGTCGAGTGTATGATGTGGGAATGGGGTCATATTGGGAGGACCCTTGATGGCTTGATCTTCTTTGGAGAATTATAGTGTGAATCTCCTTGATTTTTACTATGGCGTTGACTTCCCCTTCTTCTTATTGAACATTGTAGGAGTCCCGTCGAATTATGAGTGATCTTCCAGTCCTCATTGCATTTTCTACTCTTCCTCCTATGGTAACCATGTCCGAGAAGTTTGAAGATACTCCCCTATCAATTTGTCATAGTAGGGGATGGAAGAGTTTCCATGAACATGGCAACCATTTCTTTTTCTAATAGAGGTGGTGCTACTGTGGCCAACCTCTCCAATATTTGGGCATATTCCTTGAAGGACTCGTTGTCTTTTTGGTCATATTTTGCACCGTGTCCTATCGGAGCCATATCGATGTTATATTTGTAATGCTTAAGAAAAGCATCGGCGGATCTTTCCAACATTGGATATGAGCACGTTCAATCAATGTACCCGGCTCAAAGCGCCCGGCTAGACTGTCTTGGAAGTAATGAATAAGCAGCTGATCATTGTGCGCAAACTGAGCCATTTTCCTGCAGTACATAGTCAGGTGACCAAGAGGACATGTTGCCCCTCGATACTTATCAAAGTCTGGCACTTTGAACTTGTGAGGAATGACCACATTGGGTACGAGACATAGGTCATATCGTCACTTATTTCCACATTGGATCCTTCCACCGCTCTTAGACGCTCTTCTAGCATTTGCAGCTTATCTCTTGCTTGAGGATCTTCAGCTTGGTAGCCATGAGAAAGACCGCCCACATTGTGAGGAACAGGGCGAGTATGATTCTTGAAGTCAGATTCGAGAACTTGAGAAAGACCTTTGGTGGTGCCGTAAGTTTTATGCGTTGAATCTGTTTCATCCCCATCACCAACATTGTTTCCTGCTATTCCATCTTGATTCCGTGCGCAACCCCCAAAATATCTTCTTCATTGACAACACCCGTGGTCGGAGGCGTGTAACCTAGTGGTAGACCCCATTGAGGCCATTGCACGCCCCTGAGTGTCGGGACCAGAGTTATGTGGATTCGGGAACGCGTTTGTGGCACAGTCATTGGTGCCCCAGTGAAATGTTGTCGTCGCGCATTCTTCTCGGTGAGAAGCTTCAAAATCTCGGTCATCTGATCTTTCAAACCCAGCATGTCCTGCATTTGTTCCTTCAGTTTTTCAATCTCATCCTTCAACACTTGATTGTCTTGGTATTCGGCCATGTTCTTTGCTTGAGAACGAGTCCAATAACGATGTTGATGAACCAGCTTGCCTTTTTTCTGTTTTTTTTCAATGCATGATGTTAGTATGAAATTAGTATGAAATGTAAATGAAATGGTAATGTATGCGCATGAAATGTATGTGTATGAGATGTATGAGATGATAACATATGATTTGATTTTATCACGTTGGGGGGTTATAAACTTTCATTTGGAGAGTAAAGAACAAAATTTGATTTTGACTTTAGCATGCATGGCTTCTCTCCAAAATAAAACTTTTAACTCCCTGACGCTCATATAAAACGTTTATTTCAATATTTTTGTGATGCAAGAAAAAGGAAAAATGCATGTAAAAAAGCTTTGCGGAATTTTGATTTTTCTTGTTTTCTTTGATTTGATTTTTTGATTTTTGTGTTTGTAAATGACAATATGCACTAATGTTTGTTTTGAATGCAAGGGTGTTAAGCTCCTTTGTGAACCTATGAAGGTATCTTATGGAGTGGGTCTAAAGTTTTCTTTATAGTGGACCTCACCAGGATGGTTCTAAAGGATCCTACACATGGTTCCTAGAGCCAATGACCCGATCCAAGAACATCGACCCAATGATAATAGGCAAGCTATTAGAAGGGATAGCATCCTCAAAAGGAATCAAACTCTAGGTGAGATTTTCGTGACCACCCAACGAGACGTGTCGTCCCGCAGCCATCACTACGCAATCTCGTTCTAACTTAGGTTTATGCTCGAGTCCGGGTAGAGGACTTTTCTCACGTGTGTGAAGTGTAGAAGTGCAGTGTGTGTAGGAGCAAAAATAAACCCAAAGCTGCAAAACAAAACAAACATATATACAAAATATCGTCGTCTACCCTAGGGTTTACACAAATACATAACATAAAACACAAAAATCTAATTTTCTTTACGAATAAAAGGGTAACAATTAAATAAGTCTTAAATTAATTAGACAATAGGATGTTGTGGGGTGCTAATACCTTCCCCACACATAACGACTCCCGAACCCTAAAACAACGCCTTATCTTAAACTTAAAAGGGATTTTCCAAATTTGCCCTTAAACTAAAATTTGGTGGCGGCTTCATTTTCGAACTTTCGAAGAATCCTTTCCCGGATTTTTCGGTCGCTACAGAAACTAAAACCCTAACCTCTTTCAGTCTCCCTCCCATAGATCGTGAAGCTTCTACTCCCGAACTAATGTCACTGGGTTTCTGAAATGGGTTAACCGTTGCCTTTGATTCAACCTCTGCTTTCTCCAGCTAGGTTTCGATTCACTGCAACGAATCCATTCTTTGTTTCCTCCTCCATCTTCTACACTATTCTTGAAAGTAGGTTTTAAGGATCTCGTATTACTGATTTTAAGTTAGGGATTTTAGGGGTTTGGTGATTTGTGGTGGCTTTAGAGTTAGGTTTTTTTATTTAGTTTTTTTAGGGATTTTAGGGATATGTTTTTCTCTCGTTTTTTTAGGGATTGTTTGATATAGAATTTATTGTTATTGTATGCAAATAAACTAGTTAGTGGAAGTGGAACTTCAAATCTAATCTAACACTAAGAAAGCAAGAATGGTTATTTCTGATGCCCTGCTTTGCTTTCACTTTCTCAATCTTCCTTTCTTGAATTGATTCCTGCTCTAGTAAATGCAAAGGATGGATATGTTTCTTGATGATTATTTATGTTTTTATATGTTCTATCAATCTGAATTTTCACATTATGATTCTTGGCGGTTGTCCTCCAAGTAAAAATGTCATGTAAAGGCTTTCCGGGCCGAGACTAGGAGGTTTTGGAAAAAATGGAAGGTATTTTTATCCCTTAAACAACTATTTCTTCTATTAGATCCAATTATTACTTGTGACAATGAAATATCTTAATCTTGATATTTTATTTTCATGTCTATTTTATTAATGAAGATGAAGATATGCTGTGTTTTTCACATTCTATTTAATTACCCAAAGTTTTTGGTTATGGAAGTGTTTCATTTCATCTGTTTGCTAAATTCTAAAATATTCTCATAAAAAAAAGTTCTAAAACATTTCTTTCTCAAGTCTTCGTGGGTGACATGTCATATTCCCTTGCATGACTAAATTGAATAGAATATGTTTATGCCTTTTGGAATCGAGAATGTAACGAGTTAGAAGTTTTCCATCATGTTTTTTTCCTCTTCTCTTGTTCATAATTAACTTTGGGACATTATCATTATCTTACTATAATCAGTAGAATGTAGTTTGAATTGATGTTTTTCTATGAAGAGAAATTGAAAGAATTCATAGGTGAATGATTCCATTTTATTTAATTCTATTTTCCCTTCATTTGTAAGTTCTTTGGCTTCATATTCTAACCATAGTTTCAATTGTGTTTTAGTGTAACATTCCAATTTGTATCCATGACCCTGTTGGGTATTATGAATAATAAGCTCTATATTATCCTCTTTCAATGTCCCGCAAGGTTTTGAGACTGTTTCCAAAACTGGAAAGAAGACCCCCTTCTAGGTGGAGCACGAAAACAAACCTCTCGTAACACTCGCCTCGGTCGGGCTGAAAACAAGCCTTCGAAATTGCAACAATGGGCCTCTGTTGAGCCCGATAACAAGGCTTGAAATCGCAATTGTTGTCTCAACCGAGCTTGAGAAGAAAGGTCTCAAATTGTTTTTTTGACTTACTATTTGATGTTCATCTTATATATAATAGTGTCTTGTGTTGCTTTACTGTTATCTAAGCTGCAAATACTTATATTTCACTTTTGATAATGTTCACGTGTGCTATAATTTAGAATATAATAACTAGCCCATCTGATATATAATTGTGTCTTGTGTTCTGATATGTTTTGTATATCAGAACACCAATTTGTACTTCTGAGGAGCAAGGATTTGTGATCTTTGTAATTGAAGACTTACTAGCAAAAGGAATGTAACATGCTTTGAAAATGTACAAAACATTGATGATTTGCCACTTCAATTTTTCTTCCTCAATAGTTTTTCCATTCACTAACAGAAACTTGTAACTGTAGGCTATTCTTTCTAGATGTTCAGCTGGAGGATTCACTAGTATATTACACTATAAGAGGTAATGCTTTGTACGCTGAATTGCAGGATCCTTTTAATACCATATTCATCTCCTTTGCCTGAAGCTGTTTAATTTTATAGTTCAGGACACACATAATCAAGCTGGCACTGCACACACTGGTGGCTTAGTGGCCATTACTCAAGCTTCTTGACTCAAAAAATGGGTCTTTGCAACTTAATGCTGCTTTTGCTCTTTATGGCCTTGCTGATAATGATTATGCTATGATTTGGTTATCTGATAGATTATTTGAGTTGACATTGGGGTTGTTTGGGGTATTGGGGTTGTCACTTTGTTAACTTTGAATGGTTTCTAAAGTGTTTCCAAGACTTTAGAAACCATTCAAAATCTTTCCTGTTTGCACAAGACAGGTTCACAAGTGTTTCCTATTTGCACTCTCATTAATTAAATATAAAACATGTTTGAAGAAGTTAAGATACATGTATTTTAACTTTTGCACTCTCATTAATTTATACATGTATCTTAACTTTTGCATCAATTTAATGTTTTCTTGCATTTTTATTTGTTTTGTTTTATTTTTACACTTCTTGCATTTATTTGTTACTTTCTTTTATAAATGAAGTTCATCAAATCAAGATGACTTGCTAAATCTCTTATGATTAAAAATGTCTTTGGCTTCTTATTTCATGTTCCCCTTTTTTTTAATATCAAGCCTACAACCTACATCAGATTCTTTTAGGATAGATAAAAGGTTTGAAACTCTTCATATTAACCATATAAGTCATGGTGAGATCCTCTTTTCTATTTGATCCTAATTATGCAGACAGGGAAACAACTGTTTCATTGTGATGATTGTGGGATCTGCAGGTGCGATGGTTGTGTTTGAGTAAATAGTTCTGTTTTACACGAACACACATTTTATTTTGTTTTATTTCTGATTTATTTGCAGAATTTCCGAGTTCGAAGTTGTAGGCAACTTGAGTAGCACTTATAACGAAAGACTACTACTTAATGTTAATGCCATGGTTACTTTTTTGGAGGTATGTTTTCTAGAGATTTATTATTGAAGTCTTTAAGTGTACATTCTTTGCATGTACACTCACACGATTCACCACTTACTGGATATAGATGGTCCATTGTGGTTGTTTTCTTTAATGTTGGCAGCCTATGTGTGTTTCTCCTATGTCGAGCAAACCATTCTATTTTTATGGCTATTTGGTCATTAAGTAGAAGCATGTTTTGGCTTTCCCAACCATCTCATACAAATGTATGCAGGGAAAGTGGTAGTTTGTTCTTGCTTTCCACTTGCTTTTCCTGCAAAATCTAGAATTTTTGATTTTGCATTAGTTTTCCTGTTTTCCTATCTTTGTTTTATTTAGTTTTTCGATATTGTTCTTTTCATTTACACATCTTTTATGGATAGAATTGTGTTTTTTTGGATATCTACTTTTGTTGATGTTCACCGAGTTGATCTTAAGGATTAGCAATTGATTTTTGTCTTCCTTCCATGTATCTTTTTGTTTGATACATTGTGGGTTCAACCTTGCACAAAAGGCTCTTGTCATGTTTTTCTGTTCTTGTTTTACATTTTTGTAGCACATAAGTTTGTTTGTCTGTTTGCTATTCTAATTCTACTTTGATGAGATATTTATCGCTAACGCTTCTTTGATGTCTCATATATTTTTGTTCACTTGGTATTTATTGTTCCTATGTTTTTAGTGGTTCAACAAATTACCTACGGGAAGAATGCTTACTGTCGAGAGATCTCATTTCTTGGGTTGCTTTTTCAAAGTAACGGGAGAAAGCTTAGGACCTGAATATGCACTTCTTCATGGAGTGTGTCTTGTTTTTGCTTGATGGGTTAAGTCTAGGTATGCTTAGTTTGTTAATGACTACACATTTCTTCGATTTCTCTTATTTCTTGTATCATTAATATTACTATATCGAATGATTGATTTTGATTAATTGATTTACGATATCGTAATCATATTGACCCCGATCTTCTAGTATCCATTCATTTTGAATACCAGAATAATTTCAGAATCTCATGTGTTTGGTTGCACACGAGCTTGATTTTTACTCTTAATTTTGGGTTTATGGTCCAATCAACTCTCTGCAAACAATAGTTGCCAATCTTACACGATAAATTATGATTTTAACTACCATTGGTACAAAAAAATGAAAATTGAATTCTTTGTTTTCAAGCTAGTTTAGGAGAAAACACACTAATCGTAAGAGATAATGCTTGGATGTTGATAGTATCTCACAATAACAAATACCGGGCTTTTCCCTGTGGGGACAAAGTTTGTGTACTCTTTCATGTAGCTTCATTTATGTACTAGCGACATATCAAAGTTAGAAGCGACATCTAACCACACAGATGTTCCACAAATTGTGTTGACACAATAAATTTTATTATATGCGTTGAAGTTCTTGAGTCATTATACTTTATTTTCTTTTTCTTTTTGATCTATTGTGATTACCCAACTTAACAGGACATGAATTTCAAAAAGGATCTTTGGAGAACTAAGGGAGAAATGTTTATCTTTTCTTCTACTAAAGTGAGAGTGTAAGTTTCCTCCTTGTTATCATAAGAAGTTATCACTCTTCCATTTTAAAGTCTTCTAAAGTGAAGACTTCCTAATGGGCCAGAACACTAATAGGACCGATTTTGATTAGGTGGTCTAAAGCCATCTTGTTGCTTTTTTGTTGTGTATGAGCTAGGTCGGAAGGTTTTATCTATTTTTTCACTTGTTTGAATCAAATGATTTACAAACACATGTATAATGTGTTTGAAGAACATGTTCGATCGAAAGCATTCATATAACGAGCAATTATTACTCATTATAATACATGTGCTGATCTGTTTTTCTTTTAATTGATATTCATTCACTGCTTAAGTCTTGAATTGCAGATCTTGCCACCACATTTTTCCTGGCTACCTTCTCAAACTTTCCCGACCACGGCACCGAGCTTTAATTAGTCGTGTTCTTTCTGAACTCCCAGCTTAGCCAACTTCCAGCTTTATTTAGTCGTGTTCCTGGCTACCTTCTTTAGTTATTTTGTCTATTATTTTGTTAGTTTGTAGTGGAGCATTGCATCTTTAGTTAGTTTCTACTAATGTTTGTTTCTAGAAGACAATTAGTAATTAAATGTTTTGCACATGGATTGTACTCATTTATTATTGTGGTTATTATGTTTTGCTTTATATAAGTTTTTTAATTTTGATGTTGGAGCATTTATGTGTTCTGTATTGTATAGATATCACTATTAAATAGAATTTGGAGGCATAATTTAATTTTTTTTTAATTTTTTTTTAAAAATTTGCGACGGATTTGCCACGGAAGGTGTAAGAATTTGCCACGACTTTGCGACGGAAATTTGCGACGGATTTGCCACAGAAAAATTTGCCACGGATTTGCGACGGAAAAATTTGTCACGGAAAATCCGTGGCAAAGCGTTTGCGACGAGCACTTTTGCCACCAAAATTTGTCCGTGGCAAATATGAATTTGCCACGGATATTTGTACATTTGCCACGGGAATGTCCGTGGCAAACCACCGATTTTCTTGTAGTGGGATATCATTTTTTTATGTGAAATACTTATTCAGTCAAACAAAATTGATGAAATTAGAGTTCGTTTAGGCTTTGATGGAGCTTTTGCTATAGACAATGTCATATTTTAAATTATAATTTTGCTAAAATAGAAGTAGTGCAACAAGCTAGACGCGTGTAGAGGTTCATATGGGATCTTATGGATATCCATATAGCGGTCATTGTCACGACTCTTGGATCGTAACTTGGCCAATAACACAACACCTCCTTGGTGTATAATGGGAGACTTTAACGATATTTTATCAAATGACGAAACAAAAGGAACAAATGTTTATCCACAATGGAGAATAAGGGGATTTAGAGAAACACTAGTGGACTACAACTTGCAAGATATTCATAGGGAGGGCTATCAGTTTACTTGGGTGAAGAGTAGAGGCAAACCTCAAATGAAGGGAAGCTGGACAGAGCATTAGCTACTATAACGTGGTTAGAAGCTTTTCCAAGACACCACCTTAGAAATCTCATTTCAGAAAAATCTGACCATTCACCATTATTGTTGCGACTTTTTGAAAGGGAGAGGAGGTATGGAAGAAGATAATTCAGGTTTGGAAATGATTGGCTCTAAGAACAAGAACTAGAAAACATTGTGCAATTAGGTTGGGAGAAAATGCCGATGGGGGATGTATTGTCAAAGTAACATGTTTGCACTAATGAAATGGATGAGTGGGGTAGAAGAATTCATAGCAAATATAAAAATGAGATTCAGCGATGTAGATGCATAATGGAGGACCTTAGACTCTACTCTATCTCCCTGCAAAAGAATGAAACCATTGCTAATATGGGCTTTTGGGACGGTCTCCATTGGCAATGGAACCTTGTCTGGAGGAGAAGTCTATTCAAATGGGAAGTGGAGCAGCTCGAAGCCCTATGGCTCGCCTTCAACAAGTGCACCTCTCTAAAGCAGCCAATGACAGAACTTGGTGGCTCTTTAACACGATGGGAGAGTTCTTTGTTAACTCTCTTGTTAGATCTTGGTGGAGCAAGTGCGGCGAAGGCACCAAGGAAAAGGTCATTTGGAAAGGTCTTTCTCCACTTAGAGCTGAATTACTAGTTTGGTTCATAATGCATGGTAAGCTGAACACCAATGATAGGCTCTAGAAACTTAACCGGATAAAAACAAACGAAGCCTTTTGTCCCCTCTGCAAGTGGCACTATCATGGGTAAAACGATCTCGCCTTGGAAGTTACGGTTCTATGGAAATTGTTGGGGAGTCCGGGGGAGCACGGGGAGAATTACCGAGCTATCTCATGAACAGACCACCAAGAGACTTGGACATCACATCTCTACCCAAAACCTTAAAGTATTAGGTATATGGGTCCCCTCTCTTATATGCCATTCATATAGCTCATTCCTAGCCGATGTGGGACTTAGCTACTCACACTTGAATTTTTTCAACAATCTCCCCCTCAAGTGTGAGTCACCCACATCGCTAGCCGCTCCCCCGCAGAGCCGAACCTTGGCTCTGATACCAATTGTTGAGGAGTCTGGGGGAGCACGGGGAGAATTACCGAACTATCCAATGAACAGGCCACCAAGAGACTTGGAGACCACATCTCTACCAAAAACCTTAAGGTATTAGGTATATGGGTCCCCCTCTCTTATATGTCCTTCATATAGCTCATTCCTAGCCGATGTGGAACTTAACTACTCACACTTGAATTTTTTCAATAGAAATAAGCTGCGGAACCTCCTTTTGGTCTTGAAAAATTTGTCCTTAGTTCATAAGCACAGAGAATCGAATGCAATTGCAGACAGCCTTGCTAATTAAGGAATGCTCCTCTCAGGATAGCTCGTGGGTAAAGTGGCTAGATCACGTTTAAGTGTGGTTGCAGTTTGGTATCTATCGTGGCTGGCCCGGTTGCGGTACGATCTCGTGGGTTTACGATAATCCTTGGTGTGAATCTGTCTGCCAATTGCGGTATCCAACTCACGGAAGTCAATAACAATATCCTTCTTTCTACCGTATATATCCCTTTCCCTTCTTGATCTTGTTTTTATTCTTGTTGGTTTCTTGTTATTCTTTGCAGGTTCCCATTTCTCCCTCAATAGTAGTTTCAGTGTTTGTAGAGGTTTTATGTGTTGGTAAAGACCTTGCGACAGAACAAACAGCTGGCCGAATGGTTAATTTAGCTCCAGGAAACTCTGCCTCCCTCTACTCTTGCCTCGACTTGGTCGGCAAAGACTTATGATAATAAGAAATTCCTTAGTAACAATTACTAAATTTTTCGGTAACCATTATACAACTATCCAATGGTTAGTACATACTAACCATAATTTAGTGTTTGTGTTGTGAGTAACCACAATTTAGTGTTTGTGTGGCTAGTACATACTAACCACAGTTTAGTGTTTGTGTGGTTACCGAATTTTTCATTAATGGGGAAATGACTATTATGCTCATTTAGTAACAATTGTGAACAACAGGTTGCATGGATTATTCGTTGGAAAAATCAGCTGTAGGTACACTCAAATGCAACGTCGATGCAACTTTTAATTTTGATAATAAATATGGCATTGGTGTTTGTGTTCGTTCTTCATTGGGTGGATTCTATTGAGGTAAAACTATGTGGTTCACCGGCGTTCCAACACCACAAAAGGCAAAGGTAATGGGACTTTAGCAAACCTTACTTTGTTTGGAGGAACCGGGGCTGACATCTGTTTCTATAGAGCTGAATTGTTTACCATGAAGATATACCCTTTACCAAATACCGAGTTTGGTTCTTTAGTATCCAAGTATAGGAATTCTCTTGTGTAAAAAAAAAGTGTAGGAATTCTTTTGATAAATTTCCAAGTTTTCAGATTGGCTATGTTAGGAGACAAACAAATATTGCTGCTCATAGTCTAGCACATGCATCAAGATTATATGCTAGTTCCCACGTTTTTGATTTCGTTCCAACATGTATTGAGACTATTTTGTGTAATGAAATTATATGAGTTTATTCTTGTAAAAAAATAAGTAATTTAATAATAATATTTCAATAAATTATTAAAATGATGAAATTCTTTTATGAGAGTAAATGAAACTTGATTTTTAATTGAATGCATGATTTTGTCTTGTGTAAAGTAGAATTAAATATTTGAATTGTTGTATTAATTGCATTCTTTTTGACCAAAGTATTAATCGCAACATCTATTTGACTATTTAAATTAGAATTGAATATAATCACCCACCTTTTTTTTTGTTAAAGCAAGGTATCATCTGCATGTGTAACTACAGAGACCAATTCCCGAGGTACTGAGATCGATTTAAGGGGTTGATCTCTCCCACTAGGTATCTTTCCATACACACCGGTCAGGGATCGAACCATTGAACAATAGTTTAGGAGCTCAAGTATCTACCACTTGTATTATACCATGTTGGTTAATCACTCACCCTTGATTGTTTGTACTAAGGACACAAATTATAGTAGTATTGAATATTTAATGTTTTGTATTAAATAAATTATAAATATATGAAAATTGATTAATCATTATCATTTTTTTTAAAATATTAATGACTATCATTAAATGATTATAATTATATATACGATTGATGTGAAAACACTTGTTTATTATAGGAAATGAAAATGTTTAATTATAATCATTATATTAAAATTACAGACCACGAGAGATCTTGTAATTAATGACGTAATATAAATTGTTACTTTTAATCTTATAATTACAACTAAATATTTGAATTTCCCATACAAATATATATATATATATATATATATATACTAGTATGTATCACCCGTGCCAGCACGGGTATACATTTCTTTTGAACGTAACATTTTAATTCGTTTTAGTTCTTTTGCCGCTATAGTTCATTTTGTGTGATGCATATGTGTTTCTTCGTACAACGACGTTTTTAAAATTATTATGTTATATAAAATGACTTTATGTACATTTTAGATATATTTAAATTCAGTAATTTTTTAGTATCATATACAATAATTTTTGATTAAAATAAGTATATTACACAATTTCAAAAAACCTACCTGCTTGTTTACTAAATATAAAATAATGGAGGATTAGAATTTAAAATACTAAGGGTCTGTTTGATTGTGTTTTCTTTTTTAGTTTTTGAAAAGTGTTTTACAAATCAAATTTTGAAAACTATTTCTGAGAAAAAAAAGAACTTGTTTGACAATTTGTTTTTAAAAACTGTTTTAAAGATGAAAAAACTCAAAACTCGTTTGATTTAATTGTTTTCAAAATATGATTTAAGAACTAAAAAACTTAAAACTTGTTTGGTAAAATTGTTTTCATTTTTCTAATATGCTTTTTTTAATTTGAATATACTTTGAATTTTTTCAAGATTATAATTAAAAGCAAAGAAAACCTGAAAAAAGCAAAGAAAAAGTGAAAAAGCATCCATCAAGATTATAATTAAAAGATACGCACAATAAACTCTGTAGCTATAAGTATCCATGACATAAACATCAAGTCAACTTAAACAACAAGTAAATAACCTCCAAGGTTCTTAGGTTGCACATTAGAAAAATAACATTGAAACAAAGGATAACAACAAATAAGCCACGATTCGGTCTGTAGTGATGAATGAGTACTTAGAATACATATGGTTTTGCACTATAAGAGGAAGAATAAAACATTAACTAAAAATAGTGCTAAAGGAAATTCAATTTAGTATGGGACAAAGCAAAATACATAGCTTGATACTAATTTCATATGTATATGATACAATGATGTGTCAAGCAAATGTGAGTAGATTCCTATTTGTTTGACTTCCCGTCGTCGCTCCCCGTCGCCGCCGCCGACCCCTTTCTCGTCACCACTGCCCCTTGCAAAAGTATACCAGCAAAAATCATAGTAGAAATTAGTTGAAAACACACTTTAAATCACAGTAAACATATGAGTACCCATAAGCATTTCATTTTAAATAACTATAAATAAATAAATAAATAAATAAATATAATGGTGTTTAGAGTAAGAGGGAAATTTCCACTAAAAAATAAACATAGGGAAGAGAGATTTTACTTTGGATTCCTTCAATGTTATTTTTGCTATTATTGATCAACCGTATTTGATCAATAATAGGAAAAATAATATTGAAACAAAGGAGAACAACAAATAAGTCATGATTCAGTCTCTAGTGATGAATGATTACTTAGAATACATATGGTTTTGCACTATAAAAGCAAGAATAAAACATTAAATAAAAATAGTGCTAAAGGAAATTCAATTTAGGATGGGACAAAGCAAAAGACATAGCTTGATACTTATTTCATATGTATATGATACAGTGATGTGTCAAGTAAATGTGAGTAGAGATACTTATTTTTTGACTTCCCGTCGTCGCTACCTGTCTCAGGTCTTCGTCGCCGCCGCCGACCACTTTCTCGTCACCACTGCCCCTTGCAAAAGTATACCAGTAAAAATCATAGTAGAAATTAGTTGAAAACACATTTTTAAATCACAGTAAACATATGAGTACCCATTCGTTTCATTTTAAATAACTATAACTATAAATAAATAAATATAATGGTCTTTAGAGTAAGAGGGAAATTTCCACTAAAAAGTAAACATAGGGAAGGGAGATTTTACTTTGGATTCCTTCAGTTCAAGGAGATCACCATCAGAAACAAACCAAAAGTGTTCACTTTTCGGTGTCTAACCTATGTTTAGTCCATCAGCAATAATATTTGGTCCAGAGATAAACATTGTATCTGTTGCTTCTGGGTCTGCATATATCTGTAATTTGAAGAATTATCATCAAGATTAGAACCAATATGATTTGAAATTGAGATCAGAATCATATCATTGAGATCAACCTTAAATTAATCTCATTATGCTGTAATTTATTATTTGATTCCAAAATGTAATTGCGACAGAGAAAATAGCAACACAATTTAAAAGGTATCTAGGTATGACCGACTGAAGAAACTACAACTCACATCATGCTTGGTGAAGTTTTGACCAACTCAAACTCTCTCTGACAAAATTATTGTTTTATACTCGTCAAGTATAACTAAAAGAATATGGGGCTGAAATACCAGAATAAAATGTGATAGAATAAAATGATTTAAAATAAATGTAGTCTAAATAAGAGTCAAGCAGAAACTAAGTAAAACACAAAAAACTTCTCTTAAAGACAATACTTAATTTGCATTTGATCCTGAGTCAAGAAGGATTAATGCAGACTAACAATTAAAATAAAGAGTCTTATTCTCCAAATTTGTTTTGACTTTAATATCTTTTAAAGTAATTTAACTACTACCTGTAACAAAGTTCCTTAGGAAGAAAACAGTCACAACATAACCCATAAGTACTCACAACCTTTCTCTGTTGCCCACAAACAAAAATATTAGGAAGAAAAATAACATTAGAGAAAAGAGAATTCAAATAGGCCTGATAAAAAGAAAATGTTAATAGGAGTGGAAAAACAAAGATTAAGAAGGAACTAAAAATCAAAATGAAAGAGAAAATCTGAGAAGTGATAAGACATTACTAATATGATAATTTCAGATCAATCCAATCAACTGAAATAACAACAACTCAAATTAAATAACAAATCAATTTCCATGTAATCAGTCACCAAATTTTAAATTGGCATTAATACCCAACCCAATAATACATTTTAGCAAACTATATGAATAATTTTGTAAGCAAAACACCATTAATTAAAAAGTAAATGCTCACCTGAAATCAAACTGGTATTGAAAAAGACAACTGAAATAGGAAGAGACCAAATGATTAGGGAAGCAGACCCATAGTAAGGGAACAATCAAATAGTGTGCATATAAGGCTAAAAATAAACATAAAAGTTTAATTTAGAAATCAAATTTATTGACATTGAATCAAATCAAACATGATTCTATATATAATTACAAATAGAAGCTTATACTTTCAACTGCTTAGTTGGTTTCAAGAAGTTCTTGAACCATTGGACAGATAAATTTGGGTATCTCATCAGGTTGTCTTTGTAGTGTATATAATACAAACAAAATCTAGAAGAGTATCCAGTTATGAACTCCCGCTTATCCAAAGAGTGGACATTCAAAATATCTTTTCACATTGCAATTAGCAAAACCAGTAGTTCATTAGTAATTTGACTTATAAAAACGATCATGGCTCAAATGGGTGTTACAGGTAATAACAACTATTACATACTTGATAGGAGCCGAAAGAAAGATAAATAGCCACTGAAGTATTTAATCCCCTTTTCATCCTTCAGAGCATCCTAAAAGAGAGATCGTTTAAATTCAAATAGGTCTGATAAAAAGAAAAGTTTAATTGGAATGAAAAAACAAAGATTAAGAAGGATCTAAAAATCAAAATGAAAGAGAAAACCTGAGAAGTGATAAGACATTACTAATATGATAATTTCAGATCAATTTAATCAAATGAAATAACAACAACTCAAATTAAATAACAAATCATTTTCCATGTAATCAGTCAACAAATTTTAAATTGGCAATAATACCCAACCCAATAATACATTTTAGCAAACTATATGAATAATTTAGTAAGCAAAACACCACTAATTAAAAAGTAAATGCTCATCTAAAATCAAACTCATAATGAAAAAGACAATTGAAATAGGAAGAAACCAAATAGTTTACTCGTTCTTCCTCCATCAAAATGAACCTGTAAGCAATCAAAAGGAAACTTTTATTAGATGAAGCAAAAACTAAATCGCTAAATATAAGTTCATGAAAACGAAATCCTAAACCCTAACATCAAACAACCGTAAAACAAATCATAAAGAAATCTTAAATCCTAAACGAAATCGCACCCAAACATCATACTTGGTGGGTTTTTCGTTTTTTCGATTCCGATGAGATGATGAGATGAGAAAGATGATGAAATGAGGGATTCGGATCCTCAGCAGCAACTTACCTAAAGCAATTCCCTGTAGCAAAATTCCAGCCGTTAGATTAAATAATGGTTGTGATGTTGAATGATGAATAACAAAAAATATTAAAATTAAAAACTAAAAACAATGCAATCTCAAATTTTGTCTTCATTTCCCCAATCGTTGTTGCTGCCATCTTGGTCCTTTCGTTTATTCCCTTCTTGCAATCTTCCATGATCCATCTTTGTTCAATGTTTAACGCATCCAGACCCAACAAACCACAAATAATAAGTTAAGATAACAGTAATAGGAATACTCAATACTAATCTGTTGCATCAAAATCATGTCCTTTAATTACTAATCTGTTGAAACCAAATAAGGGTGAATGTAAGTCGATCAAAGACGAAAAAATATTAAGTCATTTCTGAGCTGGCTATATAGATCATATTGGCATCTACTATATTACAGGAAATGAATCCAGTACAGACATGCTATAAAGTATAAACCAATATTAGAAAGAGAGTAATAGCCAAATAATTGTCAAATCAAAATTACATAGAAAAAGAATCATTACCCGTGAATGAGTTAAATAAAAAGGATTACATATTTGGATCTAGTTGTTGTCTCATGAAATAGTATAATGAAACAATGACCACCTCTGTTAGATTGGTTATTGAATTACAAATATGGTGTTAACTCTAATACCACAATTGAATCTAATACAGGCATGATAAGAATTGATTTATAAGGAGTGTTTTAGCCAAAAAATTGACAAAGTGTGCAGATATAGGAAAAGATTAAATGGCAGTGAGTGAAATTATAAAAAGTAAAAAAGTAAAAAATCCAAGAAGAAATATACCGCCATGGTGATTTGATAATTCTCGTTTGGTGATACTATGTAGATTTGAGAATATTATATATTTGGTGTAAACCTCTATTTGAGAAGGTTAGGATGCTTGCTGTAACGTATATCAGTTTCCAATATCTGTGTAATTACACATTAATAGGGATCCACAAAATTAGGCATACAAATATTGGATTTTTTGGCGGATTTAATTTGGATCCACAATTTTGGGGATGAGTTAATTAGAATTGTATAAAATTGTTGCCTTATTATTCCAATTAATTCTTTTTTTTAACGGTCAGATTAATTGAACAAAGCAGAACCTACAGCTTATTCAGAAAATAATAGACAACTACAGCCGTTGATTTTTTAATTTTTCCATTGACTCATCTGGACGCCGTTAGATCATCGCTGTTAATTAGCTGGTGGAAAGTGTGCAGAAGAAGTTTATTCTTAACAGATCCACAAATTAGGTGATGAAAGACTCTTGCCATGAAAGATTTACTGATCAACGGTTAAGAATCACTTGTAACTGTTTCATTGTTTATGGACAGTTTTAATGACTTTAATACGTGAGTTAAGTGTAGTTAATGCAAATTTTCAAATAACTAATACACATACAAAGAAATTTAACAGACCGGATTAAGTGGCTTTTTAACGATGACGTGGATTTTTAAATGTGATGTGGCTTTTTAAGTGATGATATGGCTTTTTGAAAAACTCTTATTTAAATATAATAAAGATAAAGATAAAGATAAAGATAAAGATATATATATATATATATATATATATATATATATATATATATATATATATATAGGGGCTACTAATTTACCCACGAACGCCGTCCTCTTCTCTCTGATCGATTGTGCGAAGCATCTCTCTATGCGACTCTCTCTTGCGAACTCCATCAGTAGTGAAGTTGTGAACTGCATCAGTAGTGAAGCTGCGAACTGAAGCACTGTATGAGCAAACCCGTGGCTCTGTTGATCTCCTTCTCCTTTTCTATCCGTTTCTTAGAATCCTGGTAAGCCCTAATTTCTTTGAAACTGAAATCCCTAATTGCCGTGAAATCCCTAATTTTTGTGAAATCCCCAAATTCTGATTGAGATTGAAATTTTTGTTTTGGTCGAAATCACTATTATTGTTTGATTGAAATTTATGATTAATCCCTAATTTCTGTTTGATTGAAGTCTGACATTGTTTAATTTGTATAGAAATTGTAATTGAAGTATGCTATTGTTTTATTGAACAATATTGTTAGTGAAGTCTGTTTTTAATTCTTGGAATTAATTTAGGATTTTAACTTAAACCTGTAAATTGTATAGAACTTGATTTGGTATATTGTTTTGTTAGTGAGGTCTGTGGTTGTTTGAACAAGGTCATCAAATGGATAAATTTATATTTTTAATAATGTGTACGTGTTTAAAAATTTTGAATCCCCTAACTCTGAGTCTTGGGCCGCCACTGTCTACATTACACTTTACAGATTGAAGAATAAGAGATTTCTAGGGGCCTATTTTGGAACCCTCTACCAGTTTAACACCACAAGGTATGTATTATGATAAGCACTTGTTTTATAATTTTCTTTGTGATGGTCATATTTTTTTATTAGAATTTTTTAACCATTACCTTTATTCTTAAAAAATAAAATAACTAAAAGGGAATAGATATTTTATGTTTGCCTTTTTTTTGGAAAAAGAAGGAGAGAAGCCTCACTAAAAACTTTTGATATAAAAACACCAGGAAGGAAAAAAAAGACTTCACTATGAGTTATTAAAAAATAAGAAAAAAATAAAATAGAAGAGAGACTTAGACACAATCGTTTTGAAATACTCATGCCGCGCAATTGTTCATTCACTACGCCAGATTTGTCAAAAAAGAGCGCTCCTATAAGCAGCGCTTTAAGTAAAAACGTCACGGATGGCCAAAACAGCTAACCCATACCTAGCGTTTTTTTAAAAAAATGCTGCTCATCGCCTTTAAAAGCACTAGTCATACCCAGCGTTTTTTAAAAAACGCTGGGTATGGCTTCACACGTTCTCCCAATACTCAGCGCTTTTTAAAAAACGCTGGGTATGACTTCACGCGTTCTCCTAATACCCAGCGCTTTTTAAAAAACGCTGGGTATTGGGTCACGCGTTCTCCCAATACCCAGCGTTTTTTAAAAAACACTGAGTTTCTTTTCTCTCTTTTTCTCTTTCACGCACGAGCCTTCATCTTCCCCCCTCTTACTCCGTCTTCCCCCTCTCCCTCTCTTCCCCACTCTTCGTCTTCCCCCTCTTCGTCTTCCCCCTCCGTCGCCGCCGTCAACTCCTCCACTTCCTCCTCTCCCTCTTTTCGTCTTCTTTTAACACTCAAACAACCCATATCTCTTAGATCTACTTTTTTCTCCACCCCCAATTTGAGAAACCCTCCACCGACGCATCTTAGAGGCTTGACCGTGAAGAAGGACGGTTTGGATCGCGGAGGAATGGTAGTAGAGGTGGTTCTACGTTGGGGAAGCAAAGGGGTGGTGATGATTTGAGAAAGGGGGACTTTGCACGTCTTGTTTGGTCCAGGAGATTTATCTTGATATTCCATGAGCTTTCCATGACTGGTGCTTCGCTTTCAATGATGGAGTTGGCAATGAGCTTTTGAGTGTGGGGCAACTGTTTTTACTATTGTTCTTAGCGGGAAGGGTGGTTTGATGTCGGAGCTTAATAGAAGACGGATCAAGGTGGTTGACGACAAAGCGGATCTCGGCTTCAAAATTGCAATGAAGGTGATCTTGTCATTCTTTGGTTCAGCTGTCTGTGCATCATGGATTGGTAAGAACAGATTGGTTTATATTTCCTTATATCCGATTGTAGTTTTGTTTGTCGAGAAAGTCAAAGTTTATATACTACAAATAAATGCTCTTTTCATACATTGTATCTTTTAACTATGCGATGATCGAAATTGATTCAAGCACTAAATCGAAGGATGTGTTTATTAGTTGTTGCTCATTGAAGTTATAGTTATCACAATGGAAAGATTAAAATTATTTAATATGCCTAGTCCTCTGAACACACATTGCAAGAATGTAAAAGGCTTGTTTCCACATTCTCATGCCAATTCTATAGTTACTGGTCTAGGACTTTTACTTCAAAACACGTCATACATCATAAAGTGTCTCATTAAATGGCAGTGACAGTGGATCCTCATCATGCCTAGCTTCTCTTGCACATAGGCATAAACTTGTAGTCTTTTAGTCATTCAAACCATTGAAAATTGATATAACAAATGAATTTGATCATACATGGAGGTATGCGTATTACTTAATTTTTGAATTGGAGCCTTGAGCCTTCTACGGTCTACCACTATCTAGTTGAAAAACTTGGTATATATCGTGGTAGTCTATCTTGTTGATTACTTGTTGAAAAACCGGTCTAGCGAGCTCACATTCATTGTCTGCTTTGGTGTTCTTTGCTCCATCTGCGACATCGGGTCTCGATAGCACCACCGGTCTGTGATCGAGACAGATTAACCACGGCTACTCAAGTAAGCCACAGGATTTGAAGGGGCTCTCGACCAATAGATGACATGCGAGAATCTAACTTGGCCGCACATTTTAGGTGCGCAATTTCTGTACAAAATGGTGATGTATTTGAAGTTCTAAAAAACTGATTCTATTTACAATCTGCATTTAATATACGCATTGTAATTGCACCCAGTGGGTCCTTCAGATGTTGTGAAAGTGAGAATTTTATATACGCATTGTAATTGCATATGTTTTACGTGTGTGACAATTGGTGTCTAAGTTTGCTTCTGTACAATTGCAAGGAATCTGGAGCTTCTTCACAACCACTGGTTTCATCGGGTGTTGTGGAGCGCATTGGAAGTAGCTTTTTGGAGCCTTCTCTCACTACAAGGGATGCTTTGGATAAATACCAAATTGTGGCACAAAAGGTTGTCACTAATCTTTATAGCGGCTTCTGATATGCCTCTTTGCATATCCTATTTCTGGAGCTTGATAACTTATATATTTTATCTCCCATGTAATTGTACACAACGAGTGTGAACAATTGCTTAGGATTGTACTCCATTTTGGTTTTGTTGAGATTCGGCTAATGTCCGTGTATATTTCATCACAGTACAAATTCCAGAATATTAATTTGAAAAGCTTCTTAGCAGCTGTTTATTAGATGCTTTGTTATGATTGTGCACGAGTATCTGATGGAATTAGCTGTCTGAATAGTGATGCTTCTTAAAATAGACATGACTGGTTTTATGTTAATACCATTTGCATTGTTGTTGCTTAGTTTTTGTGTTTTATTTTCTCTTTCTTTTTTAATAATGTTGACAATGGAAAAAAAATTGCTGCCATGGATCTTTGGGGAGACTTTGCAGGAGTCTATTTTTTGGTTTAGCACTTGCTATTTGTAGGATGAGCACTTGCTCAATGGACAACTTCTAGTAGGGCCTTGAAACACAAACCTAAAGTATTTCATGCCAAGTTTTGCTAAATAACAATTGAAACCAAGCCATCAGTTAGCCATGCATTGTTGATTATTTCTTTTGCTTAATGTTATGCTTTCCCACCTGCAGATATTAACAATGGCCAATAAATAATTTTACAATGGCTAAATAACAAATCAATCACTCATCAACTCTTAATCTTTAACCTCTCTCCTCAAATCCAAATTAAGTATTAAAAATAAGTATAAAACCTATTATAAAGAGGCACATTCATTGTTACTAGCCCCGCCAATAAATCATTAAGATGTTTAGCCAAAGTTGAGAAAGATTGCTTAATGTTAGATGGATAGGATAATCCGGGCATGAATTTGGAAATTGGTGTGGGATCGTTAAGCTGATTGAATCTAAATAGCTTCCTTTGACTGTGTTATTTGAATGTTCAGTTGTTATGAAAATAAAATAGTTTTAAACTTTGAACTGCTTTCATATATGTTCAGAAGGACCTTTTGCAAATTAAGGGTATTCGTGTATAAGCAATTGATTCCATTGTTTATACTCCCGTGAAGGACCTTTTGCAAAATTAAGGGTATCAGTATATGTCCATTATACTCTCAAGTTAAGGGTGTGTTGTTTGTTTTGGTGACAACTTCTAAGTGGTGCCTAATCGCCTAATGAGTTATTACTTTACTTTTCGGGGTCCTTACTCTTCAGAGTGTCAGGCGGATAAGTCATTTGGACGTGATATTTCTGATGCTCATTACAAGGCTAGGTTTAAATTTGGCAAATTCATGTTTTGTTATTTTGGATGTATGATTTAATTTTGGATGTATGATTTAATTTTTGGATGTATGATTTAATTTTTGGATGTATTTTGGATGTATGATTTAATTTTTTATGATGTATGATTTAATTCAGGTTTAAATACAACAAATTCATAGATATCACTATTAAAAAATATTTTGGATGTATGATTTAATTTTTTTTTGTTGCAAATATAAAAAGGAAAATACACAAAAAGCGAAAAAATTAAAAAAATTAAACAATGGGCGCGCTTTTAAGGAAGTGCGCCTATAGGGGACAAGTTTGGGTAATGGGCAGCGCTTTTTAGGAAGCGCTGCCTATTTGAGGACGTGTTTGGGCAATGGGCGCTTTTTAGGAAGCGCGCCTATTTGAGGACGTGTTTTGGGCAATGGGCGCTTTTTTTTAGGAAGCGCCGCCTATTTGAGGACGTGTTTGGGCAATGGGTGGCGCTTTTTAAAAAACGCTGCCCATTGTTGGAGTGGAATACCCAGCGCCACGTTCAGCAGCGCTCAAAAGCGCTGCCCATGGATGAAAAAAACCGTTGCCTATATACTAATTCTGTTGTAGTGATTGGGTATCGATAGTCACATGATCACCAACATCATCTGTTATCTCACCCTAAAGCTTTTCTAAAATGCTCACGTCAGATACTACTACTGAATTAGAAGTAGAAACGAGCTCTAAGACAATAAGCAAATTTTTGGACACAACCAGTTGGATGTTAACATCATGCGCCGCTAATCCTTGAGTATCAGTATTGACATCATCATCTGAGACATCTACCCAAAGTTTTCCTAACATTCTCATGTCAAATGCTATCATTGGGTTGGAAGTAGAATCATACCTTGAGGCATTTAGCGAATCAAGCCTTCTCGTGGGAGATTTTGTGAAGGATAAAGACCTACTTTTGTCTCTATCTCTCTTATTTCTTATTTTCTCTCTCATATTTTTCCTCCATATTTTTCTATATTCTATCTCTTATTTATGTCTATTTTTACGTAAAGGTATGTATCTTTTTCCGCTCTCAAGAAGGTAGAGAGACAACACTAATTTCTAAAAAGAAACACTAATTTCTTTTTTTTGACCAAATTACAAACACTAATTTTTTAAAAGGTCCAAATTCCATGAGGAATCCTAAACAACCAAAACACCAAAAACTATAACATAACTAGCTAATAGCTAAACAAGCTGGTACAAAACACTTCCAGAAAACAACATAATATAGGACAGCCACAGTTTGAATGGAGAGCCATCGAAAGACACCAAAGAAAAAAACAAAGCAATTCTGGAAATAGTTCAATTACTATGAGTTGGAATTGAACCATTTTGAGAAATTGAACCAAAGAAAGATAAACAAAAGTCACAGTGCTACAGCTGAAGTTACTAATTTGTTAATTCAAAGGACTTAAATAAAAATAAAAATTAATCAATTTGGTATGGTGAGTTGGTGCTTAATTAATTAATGGAACCATTTTGAGAAATTAAACAAAAAAAAGATAAACAAAAGTATTTACCAAAAATAAAAGATAAACAAAAGTCACATGATACAGCTGGAGAAGTTATTTTGTTAAATCTTAAGGGTTAAGATTTATTTTTTTGACAAAGGAATCTTAAGGATTAAGATAAAAATAAATCAATTTATATAAAGAGGTATGGTGAGTTGGTGCTTATATAAAGAGGGATTTCATGCCGTCTTTCATAAGTTCTTTTAGTCATTTTCTTCTCAAAAATTACACCTACCATTGTGCGGATTCAGATCTGGTGCAGTCGGAAATTTTGTGCATACGACAGATCTGGACCGAATCTCTATTGTGTGCCTCTATCTCCCCCATCTCAGATCTTCACATCTTCCCCAAGGTGCATTATACATATATAATATTACTTTATCTTCATTTCTTCTATTTATTTAAATTCATATTTCAATTAATTCGTTAACTATATGGTAGGTTGTTTATATTTTATTTTTATTTTATTTGTTGATTCATTCTAGTATATTTCAATTAATTCGTTAACTATATGGTATGTTTTTTATAATATATATATGTTATTTTGAATCATTCTAGTTTATTTTTTGTTTTATTTGTTGATTCATTCTAGTTTATTTGTTTTTACGTTTATTGTTAATTAATTCTTTAGGTTTATCATTATTTTGTTTTATGTTTCTCTCTCTTTTATAATATATATGTTCTAGCAGCTTATTTTAATGTTATTTATTATTATATTTAGGTAAGAACTTTAATTTTCTACGTATAAATTAATTCTGCTTTTTATTATATTTTAGGTGAACACTTCATTACACAACTAAATAAACAAAATGATGTCAGATAGCAACACACAACTTTTTTCTACCGTAGCCTCTCTTGCAGCCTCAGTTGTGCTAACTCGAACAGTTGCCAACGAATTCATTCCTCATGAACTTCGAAACTACTTTCACTTGGGACTTGAATACCTTTCTCGTCACTTCTTCTCACCCCCATTCACTGTTGTTGTTGAAGAGTTTCAAGGGAAGTTTAGAAACCAAGTTTTTGAAGCTGTAGAGGCTTATCTTGGCACCAAAGCCACTAGCTCAAATCAAAGAGTTCAAGTAAGAAAATGTGAAGATGATAAAAACCTATCATTTGGTGTAGATAGAGATGAAGAAGTGAGTGAGGATTTTGAAGGGGCTAAAGTAAAGTGGAAGCTAATTTGCGTACAAGTTGACTCATCTCGTATTCTACACCATGATGAGAATTCCTCTTCACGGTCAGAACTAAGATCTTATGAGCTAACCTTTTACAAGAAATACAAAGACAAGATCTTCAATTCATATCTTCCTTATGTAATGGAGGTAGCCAAGGCTATCAAACAAGAAAACATGACACTAAAGATTCACCAAGTTGATTATGGTTATACATCTGCCAAATTTAATCACCCAATGACTTTCAAGACTCTTGCAATTGATGCAGAGCTAAAAAAGGATATATTGAATGATTTGGATAGGTTTGTCAAGAGGAGGGACTTCTACCACAAAACTGGGAGAGCTTGGAAACGTGGCTACTTGTTGTATGGTCCTCCTGGAACTGGAAAGTCTAGTCTTATTGCAGCCATGGCCAACTATCTCAACTATGACATTTATGACATGGATCTCACTGGTGTAAATGACAATACATACTTGAGGGATAGGATGCTTAACATGTCCAACAGATCCATAGTTGTGATAGAGGATATTGATTGCTCTATAAAACTGCAAAATCGGGAAGAAGATGACGAACCAGTGGATAATGGACACAATAAGGTATGTCTTTCTCTTTAAATATATCATTCATCTTTAAGTTTGATTCATACCTAACACTCAAAGGGATACTTGAAAAGCATGACACACATAAATCTATTTTATATATATGTTAAAAAAAAAAACTAGATAGCTAAAGTTTTATATAAGTATCGATGATTTGATTTTAATGTATGTTGATACTTTTTCAACAGATAACATTGTCGGGACTGTTGAATGTTATAGATGGTCTCTGGTCATGTTGTGGAGAGGAGCGCATTATTGTTTTCACAACCAATCACAAAGAAAGGTTGGATCCTGCTCTGTTAAGACCTGGTAGAATGGATATGCAAATTCACTTGTCATATTGCACCTTCTCTGCTTTTAAGCAGTTGGCCAACAATTATCTCGACATTTCCGAACACAAACTCTTTGAAGAGATTGAAGGGCTTTTAACACAAGTCCAAGTGACTCCAGCACAAATTGCAGGAGAACTAACAAAGATTGCTGATACAGGAGACACAAAGATTGTTGATGTAGGAGAATGCCTACAAGACATTGTTAAATTCCTGAAGGACAAGAAAAAGCTCAAGGAAGAGACCGGTGAACTAGGTAAGAAACAATTATCATAATATAAAAATAGTGAACTTCGCAAAAGTGTTGTTGCTAGATTTGCTTACCTTTTTAAGAACAGTTATCTGTTTTTTAAAAATTAGGAATTTTTTTTGTTCTTTGTTTACTTTTAAAACCAAATATATACTTTTGAAAAATACAACTAAGTAAACTCTTGAGTTGTAGTAATAAGAGTAGTTATTGTCTTTCTGATTCTATTTCCTCAATTACGTACAGAGCGTTCTCAACAAAGTGGTTCTACGGCAAGAAGGGGAAGCAAAGGAAGAGGGGGAAGAAGGAGGAAGCGATTTTGAAACTTTTTAAATGTCTTGCACAAGTGTTAACATTATTAGTCCTACTTGGCAATAGTGATTTGTATTTCTGTACTTAAATATCCTCATAAATGATTATATGATTTCAAGTTTGATCGATGGATATTTGGCTACTCTCCCGGTCTCATTGTAATATTTATTTGGGTTGCGAGTTTTGTACCCCCATATTTGGCACCATACCCCCCTTTTTACCCAAAGTTCCATTTTTGCCCCTCACTAAACTATTAAACTTTTCTTTTTCCTGGAAACATCCTATGATAATAATTTCGTAGTGGTTGCGTATTCAGATTTATCCAATGTTGATACATTCATAGTCTACTGCTTTTGCTGCTGTTGAAGAAATTCTCGGATTTATCATTTAAAGATAATTCTGGAGTTGACAATGTGACTCCGGATTTAATTAATATATTTTGAGGAAAATTAATATATTTTGACTAAAATACGCTTAAAATACTAAAAGCCATGTTGAAAAACTAATTAATATAAAAGGAGAACAAGGGTAATATTTAGGGATGACAATGGGGCGGGGCGGGGGCGGGGAGTAGTCCCCCGCTCCCTGTCCCCACCTCCCAAATTGTCCCCCGTCCCCATCCCCTTCGCTCCCCGCCTGGGACATTTTCTCCTCATCCCATCCCCACCTGTCATGAGGACCTCAAAAGTTTATTGAAAGTTAGCAAAAATATAATAAAATTAGAAAATATATAAAAAAGTAAGACAAAAATTCAAAAGTTTAACATTTTAATATAAAAAATATAAATGTTAGTCTTACTTTTATATTTAATATTTAGAAAGTATAAAGGTTAGAACAATTTAATATTTTGTTAATATTTTAAATTAAAAACACGTATAAAAAGACTAAAAATTTAATTACTTATAACATAATATATATCTATATAATAAAAATATTTATGTAATATATATTGAGTTTGTAATCAAAACTCTAGCTTAAGTTAAAACAGCCTTATAGCCGTTGTAACAAACTATTGGGTAGTTAGAGTCTCTAACTAACTAGACTAGTTTGTTAATAACAAACTTGGTTGTTAGCCTAACTAACAACCATCTAACAGCTATAATCCAGATCAGTATATATACATACATTTTGTACATAAAAACTTACAATGAATAATAGAATTTACAGTTTTCAATTTACTCTAAGCATTCCATTCTATTCTACTGCTACACTACTACTTCCTGATTACGTAAGCTCCAATAACTTCATCTTCTTTCGACTGATGCAGGTTGGTGGAATAATCAAAGGTGATTATACCTCGCAAAGAACAAGGAAAATCTATCTTGTTAGAATTAGGGTTTCATGGATCAAACTAGAAGGAAAAGAAAGTAAAAGGAAGAAAAAGTACCAAAGTGAGGTGTTCTTGAAGGTGTAAGTGTGAGAAATAATGCAGGTTGAGTTTCAAAGGTGAAACTCAAAGAGTTCATGCAAGTAAAGAACAATAAATTAGGGTTTTCATCTATGTTGTGCCAAGGGCAAACATTCCCTGTTTTGAATGATAACAAATTACAAGTTACTAATAATTTACTTGAGGTAAAGCGCATGAAAAATATAAGAGCGCAGGCGATGAACAAGAGAGCTTGGAAGCTAACTCAAAAGTCAGAGAAGCTCGGACGGAAAAAGTCGCTCAAGCATTGAAGACTTATATCGCTTTGTGTAGGACTCATGTAAGATCGTATTACCCAAGTCTTATAACATTCGTAGTTGAGAGATGATGATTAAAAATAAAATTGTTTTAGAAAAATGTTTTCTATAAAATCATGATTTATTAGATTAGACACAAGTTGTTGTTAAAGAAAAGTTTTGAATCATGATTTGTTGTTTTTATAAAGAAACTTGATTCATAGCTTAATGTTTTAAAAGAATTTGTTTTTGAAGTAAAGAATGATTCTTGATTTGGTAAATTAAGCTAGAAATCGATTTCCACTTATTTCTAAAGCCAAAAATCGATTTCCTCTTGCTTTTTAAAGTCAAGAATCGATTTCCCTCTTCCTTGGAAGCAAGAAATCGATTTGCCACTTCTTAATTGGTTTTGAAAGAGTTTGTTTTGGAAAGAAAGTAATCGATTGATGACTTTGTGTATTTGAAGAGCCAAATCGATTTCCTCTTGCTTTTCAAGCTAGAAATCGATTTCCCCCTTGTTTAAAGGCTAGAAATCGATTTCCCCTTGTAAGTCTAAATCCAACAATCGATTCATAGCTTGCTTGTTTTTAAAAGAACTTGTTTTGGAAAGAAAACAATCGATTGATGACCTTGTGTTATTAAAGAAGCAAATCGATTATTGACTCCTTTTCTAGAGCTAGAAATCGATTTGGGGCTTCCTCCCCTAAAGAGAGAAAATCGATTTCTTGCTCGCTTCTTTTAAGAAAACAATCGATTTGTTACTTATGTTTTATACGCAATCAATCGATTTCTCACTTATAACAACAGTGTTAAGATTTGTTTCAACGGTCATATTTTTTCAATCCCTATAAATAGGACATAGGGTTTTCACGATAAAGAGACACAACCCACATATCAAAAAGAAAAGAAAAGAACGAGAACTCTCACAAAAATTCATCTTTTTTACGTTCTTCATCTAGGGTTTCAAATCTCTCATCTCTCTCAACTACATAGTGTTATATTGCTTGAGTGATTGGATCCTAGTTTATACTTGTAATCTTTTATACTTATTGGTTGTTGTGAAATCTGGGGAAGCTTTCTTGGGTAGTTCAATCGGGAGAGATTGAATTGTAGCGAAAATCCTTAGCGGGGAGCTTGGGTTCTCAATTTGGGAAAATTGAGATTGGTGTGGTAGCTATAGGGAAGTTGCTTGCTTGTAAGACATTGAAGAAGTATCTTCTCATATAGTGGTGATTACCAAAGTCCAAAGGTTGCAAAGCGAGGCCGAGGAGTAGGGCTTTTATCCCAAACCTCGCTAAAATCACGGTGTACTTCTTTCCTTATCTTTACTTTGCATTTTCTTTATAATTGTTAAGCTGTCATTGTAGTTGATATTATCACGCTTAAACTTCAATATCACCGAATTGTTTCTACCATTGTTATAGCTTGCTTAGGTGTTGCATATAGTTTAAATCTTATTTTCCGCATGTGATTTTAACTTGCATCGTTAATATTTCGAAAATAAAAAGATTTCATTTTTAAAATATAACCTTATTCACCCCCTCTAAGGTTATCATATAGTCCAACAATTGGTATCAAAGCAGAAATCGCATATAGAGCTTAACATCTCGCATTTTTCCGATCATGGGGTCTTTTATTAAAGAGGAATGTCTTTTAATAGGCCACCTTTATTTGATGGAACTAACTACGACTCTTTGGAGTAGTCGAATGAAATGTCATGTGCAAAGCTATAGATTTTACAATCGTGGAGGATTATTGTTGATGGACCGCTCACTCCAATGAGGATCAAAATTACAAAACCGGTAATCTTGATGTTGGTGATTCCACAAAAACTCAAGCAACCGGTAAAGCAGAAGAAGTACCTGTTGAAGACATCTATACCATTGACTTGAGTGAATTGAGAAAGTCCGAACTTGACAAAATCTCCTTGAATGCCAAAGCAATGAACATTCTACATCTTGCACTATGTGAAGAAGAATATGGTAGGGTAAAAGGTTGTCAGACCGCTAAGGAAATCAGGATTGTCTAGAAGCTACTCATGTAGGTACAAGCCAAGTAAAAGATACAAAAATCCGAGTTCTTACTTCTGAGTATGAAGCTTTCAAGATGAAGGAAGGTGAAACTGTTGCTGCCATGCACCAGAGGCTGAATTTAATTGTTAACAACTTGAGAGCACTTGGTAAAAAGTATTCTACAAAGGACTTGAATGGAAAGATACTTGCGTCGTTGATCGTGAATTTCTTCCTAAGACATGTGCTATCACTGAAGCTAAGGATATTGGTACTCTTCCTATCAAGATTTAATTGGGTCTCTTCTAGCATTTGAAGTGGTGTTGGGTGCTAAGAAAACCCGGGGAAAAGAAGTGGTAAAAGAAAAGAGGTCTCTTGCTCTTGCGGTGGAAAGTCTTCTAAATCGGAAAGAAAGTGGTGGTGAATCGATGATGAATCGATGAAGAAGACATGGTTATGCTTGCTAAAAAATTCAAAAAATTCATGAAGTTCAACAAGTTTAGGAAAGGTGATTTTTCAAAGAAATCCGGGTATAACAAAGGTGATAGTCATGAGAAAGGAGACGACCAACCAAGATGTTTTGAATGCAACAAACCGGGTCATCTCAAGGTTAATTGTCCAAAACTTAAGAACAAATACCCAAAGAAGAAAGCAATGAAGGCTACATGGGATGACACAGAAACTGAGGGTGAAACAGAAGAAGAAGAGGAAGTTGCTAACGTTGTTGGTCTTGCAGATGATACATGGGACAATCTCAGCAGTGACAGTGAAACTGATGATGAAGTGATTGCTTCAAAGCTTGCGTGTCTCATGGCGAGTGACTCAACTAAGGTAACAAATTCTAATCCTTCTTTTCTCGATTCGATGATTCTTGTGATGATGATAGTAGTTGTCAAAATGTGAGTGAGGCTTTTGAGGCTCTTTATATTGAACATGAAAATCTTTTGATAAAAACTATGAATTTGACAAAGAACAACAAAAGCATGTCTACTCAAATAGAGACGCTTGAGAATGAGATAGCTAGATTGAAAAAGGAGCTACAAAATGTCAAACCTTTCAACCTTGAATTTCTAGAGCTTAAACAAATTTTTGAAAAAATCAAGATCGAAAATGAAAATTTAAAAGATTCTTTAAGAAGGTTTGAGGTTGGTGAAAATACCTTGACCAAGTTACTTAACTCTCAACATGAATATGTTGATAGGAGAGGTATTGGTTATAAAGGTGAGTCCAGCTCCCCAAATTTAAAAGGGATATGGTATTTGTAGTCGCTTCTTCAAGTAAGACACGTAGTTCATTCTCTTGCACTTATTGTCAAAAAGGAAATCATAATTCTCTTAGATGTCCTATTCGCAAACTATGTGAGCTTGGCAATCTTATACCTGCTTGCAAGAAACCAAGGTGGATTGTGAAAACAAATCCCTTGAGAACTAACCTCCATGGACCCAACAAAATTTGGGTACCTCGCACTAGTGTTTGATTTTTCCTTTGTAGGTGCGTAGACTATCCAAAAAGGGAAATGTATGGATGGTTGACAGTGGGTGCTCAAGGCATATGACTGGTGATGCTTCACTATTCTTGAAGTTAAGCAACAAGGCTAGTGGATCTGTGAAGTTCGCCAATAATGAAACCTTTCGTGTAATAGGTAAAGGTTGTGTGGGTAAGGAAAACACAATCAAAATTAGAAATGCTTTATTAGTTGATGGTGTTAAATTTAATTTACTAAGTGTAAGTCAACTATGTGATAATGACTTTGATGTTTATTTCTCAAAAGATAAATGTCTTATTGTGCATGAAGCTTCTAACTTTCACATTGTCGGTTTTCGTGAAAACAATGTTTATTATGTTGATTTTGACACTCATTGGTGATGATATTGTATGCATGCCTTCTTTACTTGATGATGTGGATGTGTGGCATAGACGCTTAGGACATGCTAGTATGGAACTTCTATCTAAATTATGTGCAAATGAACATGTTAGAGGTTTACCCAAACTTAAGTATGAAAAAGGTCAATTATGTGATGCATGTCAATTGGGTAAAATGCATAAAACTTCTTTCAAATCAAAACCCGTTATTTCTACCAAAAATGTGCTTGAATTGTTGCATCTTGATTTATTTGGTGAAATTGATGTTGTAAGTCTAGGAGGAGCCAAGTATGTGTTTGTAATTGTTGATGATTATTCTAGATACACTTGGACTATTTTACTTGCTAATAAAAGTGATGCTTTCAACAAGTTTGCTAAGTTGTGCGAGAAAGTTACTGAAATGAGAAAAACTTAGCTATCAAGGAAATTAGAAGCGATCATGGAGGAGAATTCAAAAACTCATCATTCAAAACTTGGTATGAGAGATTAAGCAAACATTTAATTGCAAATGGTTTCAAGAAGGGTAAGATTAATTCCACCTTATTCCTTAAAACCAAAGGCAAACATCTCATTGTAGTTCAAATTTATGTTGATGATATTATATTTAGATCTACTAATGATGAATTGTGCAAGGAGTTTTCTGACATGATGACTAGTGAGTTTGAAATGAGCATGATGGGGGAGTTAAACTTCTTTTTGGAACTTCAAGTGAAACAAATGAAAGATGGAATATTCATCACCAAAATAAGTTCTCAAAGGAGTTACTAAAGAAATTTGGCATGAGTGATGCAAAGGCAATTGGCACTCCAATGGCGATCACGACCAAATTGGACAAGGATGAACAAGGTAAACTGTAAATGAAACAATGTATCGAGGTATGATCGGTAGTCTTTTATACTTAACTGCTTCCCGACCTGATATTATGTTTGTTGTGTGCCTGTGTGCTCGATTTCAAGCATGTCCAAAAGAATCACATTTAAAAGTCAGAAAGCGGATTCTTAGATATGTGAAGGGAACCACGGAGTTTGGATTGTGGTACCCAAATCGAGTCACTTTGATTTGGTCGGATTTTCTCGATGCCGATTTTCTTGGTTGTACCTTAGATAGAAAAAGTACTAGTGGAACTGTCATTTCTTAGGACCTTGTTTGACTTCCCGTCTAGTAAAAAGCGAAACAGTGTTGCTTTGTCCACCGCTGAAGCAGAATATGTGGCGGTTGGAAATTGCGTTGCACAAGTTTTGTGGATGAAACAGACTTTGGAGGATTTTGGTTTGTTATATGAAAATGTACCTGTTCTTTGTGATAATACTAGTGCCATTAATATTGCTAAGAACCCCATCCAACACTCTAGAACTAAGCATATAGAAATTAGACATCATTTTATTAGAGATCATGTTTCTAGGGGGAGCATAGAATTAAAATTTGTAGGCACTGATGACCAACTAGCGGACATCTTCACAAAACCTTTAGCTGAAGCTCAATTTTTCTAGTTTGTGATTATGTGCTATGTGGTCCCCTCCTTTTTGATGACAACAAAGGGGGAGAAATAATTGCTACATATGTTTATAATTGGTATCTGCTATGTAGGCCTATTTTTTTTGTATGATTCTTCTTTATGCTTATGCTTAGGGGGAGCGTATGCTAATGTTTCTTGTTTATCGCCTCCCTATGCATAAGGTAATTTGTTATCATCAAAAAGGGGGAGTTTGTTGTGCCAAGGGCAAACATTCCCTGTTTTGAATGATAACAAATTACAAGTTACTAATAATTTACTTGAGGTAAAGCGCAGGAAAAATATAAGAGCGCAGGGCGATGAACAAGAGAGCTTCGGAAGCTAACTCAAAGTCAGAGAAGCTCGGACGAAAAAGTCTCAAGCATTGAAGACTTATATCGCTTTGCGTAGGACTCATGTAAGATCGTATTACCCAAGTCTTATAACATTCGTAGTTGAGAGATGATGATTAAAAATAAAATTGTTTTAGAAAAATGTTTTCTATAAAATCATGATTTATTAGATTAGACACAAGTTGTTGTTAAAGAAAAGTTTTGAATCATGATTTGTTGTTTTTTATAAAGAAACTTGATTCATAGCTTAATGTTTTAAAAGAATTTGTTTTTGAAGTAAAGAATGATTCTTGATTTGGTAAATTAAGCTAGAAATCGATTTCCACTTATTTCTAAAGCCAAAAATCGATTTCCTCTTGCTTTTTAAAGTCAAGAATCGATTTCCCTCTTCCTTGGAAGCAAGAAATCGATTTGCCACTTCTTAATTGGTTTTGAAAGAGTTTGTTTTGGAAAGAAAGTAATCGATTGATGACTTTGTGTATTTGAAGAGCCAAATCGATTTCCTCTTGCTTTTCAAGCTAGAAATCGATTTCCCCCTTGTTTAAAGGCTAGAAATCGATTTCCCCTTGTAAGTCTAAATCCAACAATCGATTCATAGCTTGCTTGTTTTTAAAAGAACTTGTTTTGGAAAGAAAACAATCGATTGATGACCTTGTGTTATTAAAGAAGCAAATCGATTATTGACTCCTTTTCTAGAGCTAGAAATCGATTTGGGGCTTCCTCCCTTAAAGAGGAAAATCGATTTCTTGCCTGCTTCTTTTAAGAAAACAATCGATTTGTTACTTATGTTTTATACGCAATCAATCGATTTCTCACTTATAACAACAGTGTTAAGATTTGTTTCAACGGTCATATTTTTTCAATCCCTATAAATAGGACATAGGGTTTTCACGATAAAGAGACACAACCCACATATCAAAAAGAAAAGAAAAGAACGAGAACTCTCACAGTAACATTCATCTTTTTACGTTCTTCATCTAGGGTTTCAAATCTCTCATCTCTCTCAACTACATAGTGTTATATTGCTTGAGTGATTGGATCCTAGTTTATACTTGTAATCTTTTATACTTATTGGTTGTTGTGAAATCACGGGAAGCTTTCTTGGGTAGTTCAATCGGGAGATTGAATTGTAGCGAAATCCTTAGCGGGGAGCTTGGGTTCTCAATTTGGGGAAAATTGAGATTGGTGTGGTAGCTATATAGGAAGTTGCTTGCTTGTAAGACATTGAAGAAGTATCTTCTCATATAGTGGTGATTACCAAAGTCCAAAGGTTGCAAAGCCGGAGGCCGAGGAGTAGGGCTTTTATCCCAAACCTCGCTAAAATCACGGTGTACTTCTTTCCCTTATCTTTACTTTGCATTTTCTTTATAATTGTTAACTGTCATTGTAGTTGATATTATCACGCTTAAACTTCAATATCACTGGAATTGTTTCTGCCATTGTTATAGCTTGCTTAGGTGTTGCATATAGTTTAAATCTTATTTTCCGCATGTGATTTTAACTTGCATCGTTAATATTTCGAAAATAAAAAAGATTTCATTTTTAAAATATAACCTTATTCACCCCCCCCCCTCTAAGGTTATCATATAGTCCAACAATCTATTCAGTTCAGAGAAAGGAAATCAAGAGCACAAGGTGTGTGAGATTACCTTTCTTGACCACTGAGGAGACCGAGTGTGTTGTTCTTCACCTGCAAACAAAAATACCAAAAGTTAGGGTTTCTGAAATTCAGTGACAAATCAAAGGTAAATCAAAGAAAAACTGTAAAGGAGAAGTGATTCTACCTCAAGTGAAGAAGAATCACAGATCTGCTTGAAGGAATCAAGCAGATCGGAGCAAATAGGCTTTGGTGTTCATCGCACGGTGAGAACTGAAGATTGTGATCTCAGGAAAGCAGAACTCAGATCAAAACCTTGGGGTTTTGATTCATCATCGTTCAAAGTCATCATCGATCGTGAAACCGGCGATTCAAGCTTCAATCGGCTGGAATCACAAAGAAGAGCTCAAACGGCTAGGGTTTCGTAGTGAGAGAGAAGAGAGAAGAGAGAAGGGTTTCAAGAAGAGAGAGAAGCGTTCTTGAGTTTCTGGCGGAGAGAAACGAAGAGAACAAGCTTAAGTATACCGGGTCAGGTAAAGATCCGCGCGTTTCATTTGCATACGGGTTCGGGTGCGCAGTGGCCACCAAACAAATTTTTTGGAACATCATTGGGTGGACTTAATAGAAGCTGGGCTTCTCAATTATTGCACCCTCCTCAGTTGTTCATACCCCTCCTGCAAAGTAAACAATAGAAAGGGTTAAAAATTCAACAATATATTCGGTGCGGGGTCTCCGCGGGGCGGGGGGTATGATCCCCATCCCCATCCCCACTTTGACTGCGGGGGATTTCCTCCCCCGTCCCCATCTCCACGGGGAAAAATCCCCCGCCCACGGGGCCCCATTCGGGGCAGTCCCCACGGGGATCCCCACTTGCGGGTAGAAATTGCCACCCCTAGTAATATTGTTGAAAAATAGTAGTTAATGCCCTCTTGATATATTAATATGCAACAATTTGATATACACCACTTACAGCTACCTCTACTGATGAGGACAAAGTGAAACATGAAGATGAAGTCCAGAGGGACTGGAAGGCACTGCATCTAATCCATATTGGGTTAGATGACAGTAACTTTGACAGAATTAGAGGAATTAAGAGTTCCAAGAAGGCTTGGGATACCCTTGATTCCTATTATAATGGGGCAACTGAAGCTAGAAAAGAAAAGTTGGAAGCTCTTAAGGCTCAATATGAGACCCTTAAGATGAAAAGTGATGAGGATGTTGTGACCTACTGTGGTCGTGTAAAGAAAATTACTAATGCTATGAATCTTAATGGCCTAACACTAACTGATGAAGATGTGTGTAGGAAAATCTTAAGATCACTGACCAAGAAGTACTATGTGTGTGTCAATGGGTTGGAAGACACACTCAAGGAAGAGGACTTAAAGGTGGAACAGCTCCAGAGCCTAGGTTAGAGGCTAAAGAGATGAGACTCAATCACAGTGATGGAGAACAAATGATGATGATGATAATCGCTTTCTTCACAAAAGGCAAGGGTAAGAAGGGTTCTAAGCCGTGTAACAAAGTCATCCTCTAAACCTAACTCTAGTAAAAGTAAGCCTAAATCTAAACCTAATTCTAAGAATAAGACTGATTCTAAGAAAAAGGATAAATCTAAAGTTCAATGCTATAGGTGTGACAAATACGGGCATTATGCTACATAATGCCCAACTAGAAAACCTAAATCAGAAGTAGAAGCAAATGTTGCAAAGGAGGATTACGATTACGATAGCCCAAAGAGTGTTTAGTGCTATAAGTGATAACTCTAAACCTAATACTAGGGCAGAAGTTAAGGTAACTAATATTGAACTTAAGAAAAATAAGGACTATATTGCACTAATAGTAACTAAGAGTGATGGAACTAGTATTACAGAGATTTGGTACTTGGACTCTGCCTGTTCTAACCACTTGACAGGAAATAAAGAGTGGCTGGTGGATTTCAACCCTCACAAGAGAACTACTATTAGGTGTGCAAATGATAGGTCCCTTCAAGCAACAGGTATGGGAAATATTCTACTGAAGAAAGAGGATGGCTAGGTAGTCACCATACATAATGTCTACTATGTTCCAGGTATGAGTTGTAACCTACTTAGCCTAGGCCAACTTGTAGAGGGAGGATTTTCTGTCATTATGAAGGATTTGAAACTCAAAGTTTTTGATAAAAAGGATAAACTGGTGTTAACTTCTCAACTAGCTAAGAACAGGACTTTCAAGACCAGTATTAGTACTATAGAGGCAGAATGCCTAAGTGCTACCACTGATCTTGAAAGTGTTCTATGGCATAGAAGATGTGGGCACCTAAACTATAAGAGTCTTCTAAATCTTAGTTCTAAAGGCCTAGTGGAAGGTCTACCTAAGATTGAGAAACCTAATAGTGTGTGTACCACTTGTCTGTTGGGTAAACAGCCAAGGAAGATGTTTAAGACAGATTTAAAATTAAGGTCTAAACATCTTCTTCAAGTTGTTTACACAGACATATGTGGCCCATTTGATGTGATTTCAAAAGGAGGGAACAAATATTTTTATCTTTCATTGATGAGTTTTCAAGAAAAATTTGGGTCTATCTGATCAAAACAAAGTGTGAGGCTTTAACTAAGTTCAAAGAGTTTAAGGCCATGGTAGAAAAACAGAGTGGAAACATGCTTAAGATCCTAAGGTCTGATGGAGGAGGTGAATATACTTCAAAAGAATTTGAAAGCTTCTGTACAAGTCAAGGAATTGTTCATGAGGTTACTTCTCCCTACACTCCACAGCATAATGGAGTTGCAGAGAGAAGGAACAGAACAATTCTGGACATGGCCAGAAGTATGATGAAATTAAAAAACCTTCCAAAAGACCTATGGGGTGAAGCAGTATCTACTGCTGTTTATCTACTTAACAGATGTCCTACTAGAGGCCTAGATGATAAGGTACATGAGGAAATGTGGACTGGGGATAAGCCTAGTGTCACACATCTAAGGGTATTTGGATCACTAACCTATGGACATATACCTGATGCTAAAAGGAAGAAGTTAGAGGACAAAAGTAAACCTATGGTGCTAGTGGGCTATTGTTTGCGTTCGTGTGGTATTCGCAAATATAGTGCAAGTATACACGTCGTACAAGTAATAGAGTGGTTTTAAGTAAGAGACCGTTCCCACGAGGATTGATATACTTTTCAAAGTTCAAGTTTCAAAACACAAGAGAATCAAGTAACAAATCGGCAATAAGAGTTGGTTTTAAAGCTAAAGATGTAATCAAAACAAGTAAACAAAAGTTGGTTGTGAATATGGATGAGAGATGAGTTGAGTTGTTGCATGCAAGTAAATCCTTTCTAGCCGGACGTTATAACGCTTTACACGCTTTTGACGTTCAAATGTTATTTTGTATAGACGTGGCCACGTTTGAGCACGCTGCTGCAAAAGAGCTATGCTTTTCAAAGACAAAACGCCGTAGTTTCAAGTATAAGAGGTCCTATGTCTAGGTTCTAAATAGGCCCACTCCTGTATTTTAAGCACCCACAAAGAATGTTCTATGAACTATTATCCATTCTATGTCTAGACTTAGATAAAGATGCCTAAATGTCTTTAGTACATTGTTCATTCATATAAATCTTTGATTTCTTTTCATAGACCATGTCATGCACTATGAATCTACCTATTTTAAGAGGCCAACCTCAAAACAAGTTTGGAAATATTTTCACACAAGGATTTAAAACATGCACGTCAATACTTCATAACATTAACTAGAAGTTCATTACAAGCAAAACAACAACTCAACTACAAAGTGTTTAGCTCATGCTGAGCATCTTTCTGAGAATGATGAGGATTTAGAATCCAAATACCATACATATGAGAAAAAGAAACTAAGTGCAAAAGATACACCTAAGTAGCTCTTCAGCATGTACGCTGTATAGACGTTACTGATAACTCTATTTTATATAGAGTATTTCATATGTTTAAACTTAGTATTTGCTCTCTTTCAAGTAATAATAAAGAGTTTATATAGTATTTAGTGTGATATATGATATCTTGAGTGATTTGAATGGATATAGTTAGTTATAGGCCATTTTGGATATATTGTGGTATGTTTGATGTTTTGTTCGGTGCGATCTCAATCGTCGTGCGCATCAATGCTACCTGCACTGATCCTGCATCAATTCTGGAAACTTGGTGAATAAGCAGCCTGTTTCATATGCATCCACATGCAATGTGATGACCTCCTACTTGCTTCCCTGATGCCATCCAACAATGTATAGTAGGCGCCTACCATTCACACATAGCTATAGGCATAGCTTTGAAGAGTCATCAACATAGGGACACTTGTTCTAACACCATGGAACCACCCTATATGATTAAGTCAAAGATTGCAACATGGATAAACCTCTGGAAAGCAACTACAGCTATCATCCACTCAAGATGACTTCAACATGAAGGAAGGAAGCACCTCACTTGAAGGCTATAAAAGGACCTCACATCTTCATTTGGAAATATATCACAATCCATAAGTTAGATCAAAATTTCAATATACATAGTTAGTTTTTATATTTTTAGAGGAAGAGGAAGGAATTGACAAATCCTCCTTTACTCATTTTCATAGTGTTTGTATAGTGCTAAGGAGTAATGCTAGTGCATTGCTAGAAGACTTCATATAAAGATTTTCAACATTTGTAACCTTACTCTTGTTGTTTCTCTTTAGTGAGTTCTATATATATAAACATGGTCTATTCGGTTTATATATATCTTGCAATGTCTCTTGTTAGCTAAACCTTTCTTAGTTGGAATGTTCTAATCATTTAATGAGCTTTTAAGTAAGTATGTTGCATGTATGTATGTTTGTACTTTAGTTCTTGCTTGATAATATTTTTATTACTTATTTTAAACTTGATCACTTAGAATAAGTATGAATTGTAAATGACCGGACATGGCTTACAATTAAGAACTCAAGAACTAATATGGGTGAGTGTTTTACATAAAGAAAACTTTGTGAAAACCATGCTAAGTCCTAGACATAGGATAGTATAGTCCATAGGATAATTGTGGGTACTTAAAATACAAGAGTGAATTCACTTAAGCAAAGTGATACTTGTTAGGAGGCAAGATTGGCACCGACACCCCTTTCTTTCTTGCATAGAACAAGGATCATAAGAGTGGTAATGAAACTCAAGAAAGTGACCGAAAGGCACATAGCTAATGCAACAAACATTCATCAAACAGCATCACATAACGCATCATACACTTTTTAGTAAATTACTTGATGAAGACATTCCAACTAGCTTTTCTCTTTTACACTATCAACATTCTTTACTTGCTTTCTTTCTAACTTAGTTGTGATCATCAAACAAAATCCAAAATTATTTTATTACTTTGTGACTTTGCACTATATTACTTTATATCATTTAAAAGTGAGTTTTTCAATCTGTGGGTTCGATCTTTTTACTACTTGTTTTTGGACAGTGTATACTTGCACTCAAGTGTATGTGGCATATTCCCTACACCAAGTTTTTGGCGCCGTTGCCGGGGATTGAAGTAAATTCTTTTTAAAATTCTGATATTAAGTAATTTAGTGTTGTATATAAATTCTGGTTTTTAGTTTCATCAACCACAATTACATGGTACTTAGTATATGTACAGAACTGAAAAAGAACTCCGAATATAGTTTAGATTTAGAAATAGAAAGAAAATTCGGGAGATTGCTAAGGCTCCAAAAATGTAATCAACAAGCCAAAGAACATGTCTTTCGGTGAAGAACAAAGCTCAAGGCCACACTCGGTGAGAGGAGGCCCGGATCACACATGCTCTTCAAGAAGAAGTTCATAGAGAAAATCTCATCCACATGGATCACATAGGTATGATTAATGATAGAGATAGACCTATGAGGGATTATGCTCAGTTTGATCATCAAAACATGCAAACTAGCATAAACAGACCTCATATTGATGCCATGCATTTTGAATTTAAACCTATGATGTTTCAAATGCTTCAAACTATTGGTCAATTTGGAGGATCTCCTCATGAAGATCCTCATTTGCATTTAAGGCAATTTCTAGAAGTCTGTAGTAATTTTATTTTACAGTGTTAGTGAAAATGCATTTAGATTAAGGTTATTTCCATATTCTTTGAGAGATAGAGCCAAGGCTTGGCTAAATTCTTTAGAGCCTAACTCTATTCATTCATGGAATGAAATGGTGAAAAGTTTTTAGGAAAATATTTCCCACCTATCAAAAATGCCAGGTTAAGAAATGATATTACATCTTTTAGACAAAAAGAGTTTGAATCTTTATTTGAAGCATGGGAAAGATGGAAGGAACTTTTAAGAAAATGTCCTCATCATGGTTTACCTGTTATTATTCAAATGGAAACATTTTATAATGGTTTAGAACCTCAAACTAGAATAATGCTTGATGCATCATCCGTGGAGTGTTATTAAATCTGTCATACAATGAAGCATGTGAATTAATTGATAGAATAGCAGCTAATAGCTCTAGTTGGCCTACTGAGAGGGTAAGTGCCCAAAAGAAACCATCAGGGGTGCATGAAATCAATGATATATCTGCCCTATCTGCTCAAGTAGCCACTCTAGCTAATTTGATGAAAAACTTCACTTCTGGCAATGCTATCTTTGCATCTAATGCAACACAAGCATCACCAGACAAAGATCATTCTGTGAAGAGATGAGAACAAGTACCTCCAGGCACACCTAGTTGTGTGTACTTGTGGAGAGGTCACTTGTATGAGGAGTGTTCTAGCAACCCTATCTCTGTAAATTATGTAGGTTATAATAGGAATAACAACCCTTATTCCAACACTTATAATCCTGGTTGGAAAGATCACCCAAATTTTAGATGGAGCAACAACGAAGGCACTGCATCTAGAATCGCTCCAACTACACAAACCAACCCACCAGGATTCCCAGCTCAAAATAACCAAAGAAACTCTCAACCTACCACTGATAATTCTCTAGAAACCATGCTTAAAGCATTCATAGGTGAATCTAGAACTGCTAGACAAACCCAAGATGCTTCCATCAAGAACTTAGAGAATCAAGTTGGTCAATTAGCCACAAACTCTGTATCAAAGGCCACAAGGTGCCTTACCTTCAAATCTGAAGCTACACCTTCTCAAACCAACGGAAAAGAGCAAGTTAAGGCTATTTCATTGAGAAGTGGTAAGGATTTGGTAGAGTTAACTGAGAAGGAAAGTGTAGAAAAGGGAGAAAAAGCCAAAAATCAAAAAGAAACCAATGCAGAAGCATCTAGTGCTCTGCATCACAAGAAAGTTCAAAGTCCACTACCTAAGTTAGTACTGAATACCCTCCTCCTCCTTACCCTCAAAGACCTGAAAAAAGCACATGAGGAGAAGCGGTTTGGTAAATTCCTAGAGGTACTAAAACAATTACACATCAATGTTCCTTTAGTAGAAGCCTCTCCAACAAATGCCAAATTATGCAAAATTTATGAAGGATGTGCTTACTAAGAGAAGAAGATTAGGTGAGTTTGAAACAGTTGCCATGATCAAGATTGTAGTTTGCTTATGCAAAATAAGATCCCTAGGAAATTGAAGGATCCAGTAGTTTTACAATTCCATTTTTGACCGCTTAGAAATAGGAAATGCAAAACCAACCAACGTGACACTTCAATTAGGTGATGAATCAATAGCCTATCCCGAAGAAGGTATCATAGAAGACATCCTAGTTAAGGTAGACAAATTTGTATTCCTGTAGATTTTGTTATCCTTGACTTTGATGCAGATAAGGAAGTGCCTATTATCCTAGGAAGACCATTTTTAGCAACTGGTAAAACCATAATTGATGTGCGAAAGGTGAACTCACTATGAGAGTGAATGATCAAGAGATCAAATTCAATGTAATGAATGCTATGAAGTATCCTTCAAGAAATGCAGAAGAGTGTTCATCCTTATTCTCTCTAGATCAATTGGTAGAAAAACAATTTTACAAGCGAGATGATCATTTTAGCCAATGCAGATGCATTAGATGCACCGCATTGCTAGATGCCAAATACTAGAAAAGAGAATCGCCAATAGAAAACTCTTGTAAGGAAGTATGGGCTAGGACTTATGAACCACTCAATCTTGAGGATCCAAGTCTCAAGAAGAACTTACCCTCAATAGAACAACCTCCTAAGTTAGAATTGAAGATATCGCTGAACACCTTAAATATGCATTCTTAGGAACAAATAAGACTTTACTCGTTATCATTGCTTCGATTTAACATCAAAACAGGAGAGTGATCTCATTAGTACTCTCAAGAAGCATACCAAAGCTATAGGTTGGCAAATGGCGGATATCAAAGGAATTAGTCCTTCTATATGCATGCACAGAGTCATTTTGGAAGAAAATTCCAAAAACAAAGATAGAGAGTCAAAGAAGACTAAATCCTATCATGAAAGAGGTTGTGAAAAGGAAATAATTAAGTGGCTAGATGCTTTGAATCATATACCCCATATCGCATGCGATTGCTTGGGTAAGCCTGTCCAATGTGTACCAAAGAAAGGGGTGTGACGGTGATAGCCAATGAAAAGAATGAGTTGATACCAACAAGAATCATCACAGGTGGAGAATCAGTATGGATTACGAGAAAACTCAACAAAGCTACCAAAAAGGATCACTTTCCTTTACCATTCATAGACCAAATGCTAGATAGATTAGCAGGGAAAGAATTTTATTGTTTCCTAGATGGCTACTCGAGCTATAATCAAATAGCCATTGAGCCTGAAGGATCAACACAAAACCACCTTTACATGCCCTTATGGTACTTTTGCTTTTAGGAGAATGCCATTTGGCTTATGTAATGCACCGCTACATTCCAAAGATGCATGATGTCTATATTCTCGCATTTCATTGAGCAATCAATGGAAGTATTCATGGATGATTTCTCTATCTTTGGAGAAACATTTCAAGTTTGCTTAACAAACTTGGAACAAATTCTCAAGAGATGTGAAGAAACAAATTTAGTTTTAAATCGGGAAAAGTGCCATTTCATGGTACAAGAAGGCATAGTGCTAGGACATAGGATTTCAAAGAAAGGTCTAGAGGTAGACAAAGCTAAAGTTGATGTCATTGAGAATCTACCACCACCCAATACAATTAAAGGTATCGTGAGCTTCTTAGGCCATCTTTGGTTTCTATAGAAGGTTTATCAAAGACTTTTCAAAAATCTCAAAACCATTATGTATGTACTGCAACATGATGTAGAATTTATCTTTGATAACTTTTGTATAGAAGCTTTTGACAAGCTTAAAAGGCATTGGTGACAACACCAATTATAGTAACTCAGTTGGGCGAGGCCATTTGAATTAATGTGTGATGCTAGTGACTTTGCAGGTAGGAGCAGCGATCCTAGGGCAAAGGTATGATAAGGTCTTTCATTCCATATATTATGCTAGCAAGACATTAATTGAAGCTCAAGTGAACTACACATCCACAGAAAAGGAATTATTAGTGTGGTCTTTGCATTTGAAAAATTCGGATCATACTTAGTTGGCACTAAAATTATTGTCTACACCGATCACTCTGCCATTAAGTATCTAATTTCAAAGAAGGATGCAAAGCCAAGGTCGCTAAGGTGGATTTTACTCCTACAAGAATTTGATCTAGAAATTAGAGACAAGAAAGGAGTAGAAAATCAAGTAGCGAGACCATTTATCAAGGATTGAAGGAGAATCACTTGGTACACAAGGAGAAGAAATCAAGGAGAGTTTTCCGATGATGAAACTATTAGCAATCACGATCAATGCAAAACATGAAACGCATTTGCTATAAGCAATGCAGAGCATCAAATGCATCTGCACCATGGTTTCTTGATATTGTCAATTTCCTTGCAAGCAAAGTAGTACCAATGAGTATGACATATCAACAAAGGAGAAAGTTCTTCCACATGGTTAAACAATACTATTGGGATGATCCATTCCTTTACAAGATGTGTCCTGATCAATTAATAAGGAAATGCATACCTGAAGAGGAGCAACAAGCAGTGCTTCTGCATTGCCATTCTGCACCTTATGGAGGACACTTTGGAAGCACTAGGACAAAGAACTAAGGTATTACAACACGTTATTTTTGGCCTACTTTATTTAAAGATTCATATTTATTGGTCAAATCTTGTGATAAATGTCAAAGAAGAGCAGAAATATTTCTGATAAGCATGAAATGCCTAGAACAAATATTTTAGAAATTGAATTATTTGATGTTTGGGGCATGGATTTCATGGGACCTTTTCCACCCTCTTTTGGCAATTTATATATCTTAGTAGCTGTTGATTATGTATCCAAATGGGTAGAGGCGATAGCATTACCTAATAATGATGCTAAATCGGTGAGTAAGTTTCGCAAAGAAATATATTCACTAGATTTGGAACTCCTAGAAGCTATCATTAATGATGAAGGTTCACACTTTTGCAATAAGATCATAGAAAACCTTCTAGCTAAGTATGGAGTTAAGCATAAGATAGCTACAGACCTACCATCCTCAAACTAGTGGACAAGCGGCAATTATCCAATAGGAAATTAAGAGAATGCTAGAAAATGGTAAGTCCAAATAGGAAAGATTGGTCTTTACATTTGGATGATGCTTTATGGGCATATAGAACAGCATTCAAAACACCCTTAGGAATGTCCCCTTACAAATTAGTCTATGGAAAAGCATGCCATTTACCAGTAGAATTGGAAAACAAATCTTATTGGGCTATCAAAAGCTCAATTTCAATTTGAACAAGGCGGTAAAAGAGAATGTTAGAGCTTGATGAGTTAGAAGAAATTAGGCAAACCTCTTATGAGAATGCTGAAATCTACAAAGCTAAGACTAAGAGATGGCATGACAAGAAAATTCTCTCGAAGAGAATTGAAAGAAGGAGGACTAGTTCTCGCTATACAACTCTAGGTTGAAGCTATTTCTGGAAAACTAAGGTCAAGGTGGTCGGGACCATTTAAGTTGATAAAAGTTTATCCACATGGAGCAAAGAGACTTATTTGATAAATCCTCAAATCTGTCTTCAAGGTGAATGGTCGAGAGAGTTAAAATGTACTATGGTGAACATGTGGTGAAAGACAAAACCACCACCCATTTGCAAAATCTCTAAGTGAAAAGAGGTAGTCAGTGACAAGACTCTTAAAACAAGCGCTTAATGGGAGGCAACCCATTGTTTTTAATTATTTTTGTGCAATTTTATGTTTTTAGTTGTTTTGCAGAAATGCAGAAACTAATGCAAATGCATCAAGTGCACTGCATTGAGGAAAACGTGCCTCGCATCGAAGATTATAAACTTGAAGAAAATTGGTTAAGTGTGAATCATAAGGCTTCGGGAAGATCAAAGGAGGATAAGTAAGATTAATGACACATTGGTAGCCAAAGCAAGACACTTGGCAAGATGCATGCGCAGCGACGCAATGCTAATTAACGGCTACCTAATAACTCCACTAACTTCCTCTTCCCGAAACATAAAGCCTTCATTGTTACCAAGTACCCCTTCATTCGCAAACTCTCACAAATTCTCTCATCTCAAAACACAAATCAATCTTCTCATTCTCAATCCAATCTTTTCCAAAACACACAAGCAATCAAAAACCTAGAAATTCATTACAATGGTGAAGAAGCAATCAACCACAGAAAATCATCAGCGAGCGGCCAAAACTCCCCAAAAAGAGAAGAAAGCCATGCATGCAGGATCATCATCATCAAGGAAAGGGAAAGCCAAAGAATCATCAATCGAATCGATGACAATGTTCATCCGTGGAACATGCATCTATTGCCCGAGAGAGGTATGATTTGAAGAAGGCAAGCCCATCATTCATGTCAACAATGGCCAATCTCAATTGGGACCACTTTGTGCTACCACGAGGAGGCTACATTGAAGACATAGTGAGAGAATTCTATCTTTGGCATCACACCACAAGAAGGAGCGAGAACATTCCTACACTTCCATGGTGAGAGAGTAAACTTGTACACTTCCATGCCAAGAAATTGAATGAACATTATATCTTTGAAATATAATGGGAATGAATTTGAAAATAGAGTGGCAAATGCCTTTAAGAAAGAAATGGAAGAAATAAGGAGTAGGATTGCTATACCGTGTCTGTTTGGGAAAAATTCACACCTAATGAGATTAAGCTTAGAAGTAACTATTTGGTAAATGCATTAGGTAATTGGCATCTGTTCATAGCTAATTCAATTTTGCCTACATCACATACATATGCTATGACCAAAGAGAGATTGATCTTGTTAGATACAATTCTCTCTGAGGACATGTAGACATAGGTAGATTGATTGCTAGGAAATTCTTGCATGTTCAAATAAGTCAAAGGGATTTCTGTTTTCCCCTTGTCTTATTAATGAGCTATGCATGAAAGAAGGAGTCCCTATTGCTTTGCTAATGAACAAAGAAAGTTTCCCCAGTAATTTAAGTCTTTGAAGTGAAGGAAAAGTTGAGAAATGTAAGAGGCCCCGCACTGCAATGCAAGAGCATTACATGCGATAGAGGGGCGCTTTGGAAATTTCTGAATGATCAACATGACTGGCTTCAATTGGTCTTTGACAAGATCTTTGATCTTGTGGGCCAAGTGAATGCCCCCGAATTTCAAGTTGGGTATTGAGATCTGAAGGTGAAGAAGAAGAAGAGAAAGAAGTTGAAGAAGAAGGAAAGGAAAGGAGAAGGTAGGAGAACCTAGCACTAAGAAGAAAGTGGCTAGGAAACAATACAAAGTATGTAAGAAGGTTGTGGTAGAACTCAGTAGTTGAAGAATTGTATGATTACAATCTGAAGTGAGAGTGAGGAATTGAAAGAAATGGATAAGGATTTAGAAGAAGAAGAGGAGGAAGAAAGAAAGTGATGAGGAAATTGATGAAGAAGAAGAGGAACAAGCTAGAGGTGTGATCTTAGAGGAGATTGCTAGGCGAAAATATGCCAAACAAACTCTCGCATCAACCCAACCAGAACACCTATCACTTCACCAAGAACTAAATCACCCATCATCTCACCAAACCAAGAATCCTCCTCCATTCCAAAATCACCATTACCCTCCTCAATGATCCACCAGTCCCTATCACAATCACCACCACAAACAACCCCTCCACCACCCTCTCCAAGAAAAGAAACACAAGAAACAACTCACACAGTAAAACCAATCTCGAAACAAACCCCTGTTATGCCAATGGACTGCAAGCACCTTCCGACCCAAGCAATATTATTTCAAATGTTGTTTCTGCTCTTGAAAAAGAGTTTGTGCAGAAAGAGAAGAAGAAGGACTCGACAAACAAGACAAAGAAGAAGAATCATCTGCAAAGGAGCTCATTGCTCAATCTGTTGCAATGCGAGTGATGCTCTGCATCACTCACTTGTCGCATCACAACAGATAACAACAAGCGTGCATGATGAGGCAACAATCAAAATGGTTCTGGAAGAAATGGCAAAAGCAGAAGAGGATGCTCGCACAATACTCAAAAGTTCTTGAAGCAACTGCGCAGGAAGGCGTGCAAAATTAACACCAAAAAGGAAGAAAAGTGATGCGGTCAAGACCGATGCACTGCATCGATTCTGAGAACCAATTCCTGCAACTACACTGTAGTAGTGAGGTGCATCTCGCACCTGCTGAAGCAACACCTAGCAAGCCCAAGGAGAAGAAGCGGAAGGTGAAGCACACTCCTCCATCCGGGCAAAGCACCGCAATTAGGAGTGGAGCCAAGAAATGAGTATCATTTACATGTTTTCACCTACAACCGCTATATGCTTGTTTTGTTTCTCGAACTATTTCCTGGTTGTACTAATCCCTTTCCCTATTTTTGAACAAATGATTTGTCTGTTTTGAACAAATTGCGGTGAGGACACTCGCAACCCCTTAAGTTTGGGGGGATTTGCATGTTATGTTATGTTTTTATCTAATATGTTGTGTGTTTAAATTAAATGTTTTAGATAGTAAATATATATGTTTTAAATAGTTTTTGTTGTTTAAATATTAGATGTACTTAACAAAGTAGTATCTAAATATTTTTAGAAAAGATCGATTTTTTCAAAAATATGGTGAAAGCCCTATGGATGGAATTTTCAATGATGAAAAGAGAAAAAGCCTTATTTCTCGGAAAAACCAAAATTATTTTCACTTCAACACTTCAAAACGAAGTTTGTGAAAAGAACCTTGCTATTTAAAAGATCAATCGATGCAAGGGAATTTTTGGTAAGCTTAGGTCAAAACAAAGCTTTACTAAAAAGAAAGAAGAGCTTAAAGAATTAAGTTTGGGGGTGTTTTATGAAAACAAAGGCTGAATTTCAAAAGTGTAAAGAGTAAACAATGTAGAAAAAGAAAACAAAAATGTGGACAAGCCATATCCTGAATCTTTTGAAACTATACCTGTGCCTAAGTACATGAATGCATCTGGAGGTCAAAGACTGTGCCATGCGAGAATAAATGTATCCGGAGGATAGTTCAATAAACTAAACTGTGCAAAGTGCAAAGAAAAAAAAATATATGCATCTGGAGGTCAAAGACCTGTGCCAAAGTGCATTTGCATCTGGAGGTCAGTGAGGAAGGTATGAGCTAGAAAAAGAAAAAAATCATCATCGGTCTGTTTGCATCAATGTAAATCAGATCAAGAAAAGCAAAATGCGAGAAAAAATCAATGCACAAAAACACTTCAAAGAAGTATTGCATTTACACAAAAGATCCACACAAAAAATAGAAAAATTGCATTGGCTCAAAAAGCTTTGAAAGATTCAATCAAGTCCTTTGAAATTAGAACTCCCAACACTTGAGAAAATTTTGTGAGTCTAAACTCTCTTTTGAAAAATATTTTGGTGTGACCAAAGATGAACCAATCCTTTCAAAGGCTAGGAAGAAATTTTTTCACTTAGTCTTGGAACCAATCTCAACTCAGTGGGTTCACACACACACAAAAGAGTTTGAATAACTTTGGTGGTTTTGAAGAAATAAAGGCACAAGAAAAAGTTGTTGATGAAGTTCATAGGGAACTCCTCATGAAAATCCAAATCAAACTGATCTATCTTCTAGAAATTTTAGTTTTTATAGTTTGTCTTTGTCATTACTTGCGGACAAGCAATGGTTTAAGTTTGGGGGTGTGATAACTCTATTTTATATAGAGTATTTCATATGTTTAAACTTAGTATTTGCTCTCTTTCAAGTAATAATAAAGAGTTTATATAGTATTTAGTGTGATATATGATATCTTGAGTGATTTGAATGGATATAGTTAGTTATAGGCCATTTTGGATATATTGTGGTATGTTTGATGTTTTTGTTCAGTGCAGTCTCAATGCTGTCTGCATCAATGCTCCTGCACTGATCCTGCATCAATTCTGCGCAACTTGGTGAATAAGCAGCCTGTTTCATATGCATCCACATGCAATGTGATGACCTCCTACTTGCTTCCCTGATGCCATCCAACAATGTATAGTAGGCGCCTACCATTCACACATAGCTATAGGCATAGCTTTGAAGAGTCATCAACATAGGGACACTTGTTCTAACACCATGGAACCACCCTATATGATTAAGTCAAAGATTGCAACATGGATAAACCTCTGGAAAGCAACTACAGCTATCATCCACTCAAGATGACTTCAACATGAAGGAAGGAAGCACCTCACTTGAAGGCTATAAAAGGACCTCACATCTTCATTTGGAAATATATCACAATCCATAAGTTAGATCAAAATTTCAATATACATAGTTAGTTTTTATATTTTTAGAGGAAGAGGAAGGAATTGACAAATCCTCCTTTACTCATTTTCATAGTGTTTGTATAGTGCTAAGGAGTAATGCTAGTGCATTGCTAGAAGACTTCATATAAAGATTTTCAACATTTGTAACCTTACTCTTGTTGTTTCTCTTTAGTGAGTTCTATATATATAAACATGGTCTATTCAGTTTATATATATCTTGCAATGTCTCTTGTTAGCTAAACCTTTCTTAGTTGGAATGTTCTAATCATTTAATGAGCTTTTAAGTAAGTATGTTGCATGTATGTATGTTTGTACTTTAGTTCTTGCTTGATAATATTTTTATTACTTATTTTAAACTTGATCACTTAGAATAAGTATGAATTGTAAATGACCAGACATGGCTTACAATTAAGAACTCAAGAACTAATATGGGTGAGTGTTTTACATAAAGAAAACTTTGTGAAAACCATGTTAAGTCCTAGACATAGGATAGTATAGTCCATAGGATAATTGTGGGTACTTAAAATACAAGAGTGAATTCACTTAAGCAAAGTGATACTTGTTAGGAGGCAAGATTGGCACTGACACCCCTTTCTTTACTGCATAGAACAAGGATCATAAGAGCTGGTAATGAAACTCTGAAGAAAGTGACCGAAAGGCACATAGCTAATGCAACAACAGATTCAAAGCAAATGCATCACATAACTTGCATCATACACTTTTTAGTAAATTACTTGATGAAGACATTCCAACTAGCTTTTCTCTTTTACACTATCAACATTCTTTACTTGCTTTCTTTCTAACTTAGTTGTGATCATCAAACAAAATCCAAAATTATTTTATTACTTTGTGACTTTGCACTATATTACTTTATATCATTTAAAAGTGAGTTTTTCAATCTCTGTGGGTTCGATCTTTTTACTACTTGTTTTTGGACAGTGTATACTTGCACTCAAGTGTATGTGGCATATTCCCTACACCAGTTACAACGTCTGAGCCTCACAGCAATGCAGAAAATAAAACACAGTTCAGAAAGCAAAATACAGAAGTCTGTTTCCAGATCTTCTTTACAGGACTACTTCTGAATTCTGTAATGGAAATATGGTGAAAGGATGAAGATGAAGTGTATGAAGTGTTTTTGAATGGATGTATGTATCGGTGCCTTGAGAGAAGCCGAGCCTTCATTAAATAGCCTCCTTGCTCACGTGTGGTGATGTCACTTGCCCACCTACCAGTCTGTTCCTCTCTTACGCCTCGACATTTGTTCGCTGCTACGCTTTATCTGCGTGTCGGTTCATGGGGAATAGAAGATCTTCTGACTTTTATATCTTTGACCATCATTACTAGCGCGCCAAAATGAAGATCTTTCACCCTTTCTCTGACTGCACTTCTATAGACGTGGTGAGGAACGTGGTAACGTTCAGCACTATTTCCTGCACACGCACATAAAGCATCAAAACGCTCTCAAGGGCACCATTTGGTGCCAAAATGCACAGATTCATTCATTTAACCTTTCACTCACTCAGAAATACAAAATGAACGTAAAACTACTTAAATTAACCTTGTATTGCTAGAGAACTTGCATGATTTATTCTTTGAATGAGTATAAATAACTCATATAAATATGAGTTATCACACCCCCAAACTTAAATCATTGCTTGTCCTCAAGCAATCAAGACAAAACACACAATTAACAGATATACATGAAACCAACTACACTAGCAAGTTATGTTCTACTCAGCTAGCAGATCAAAAGTTCATTCTCAAGGGGCTAATTCTTCACACACTCACACACCAATGCATAATTAAATTCCAGATTCATTAAAGCTCAAGTGAGTGTGTGATCTCTGCATTTACTTCTTGACTCTAGCTAGTTCAGAAACTACTTTAGCTTATGAAAGAGTGGTTTCCGATGGTGACAGCAAAAAAACATCTTTCAAAACAAAGGTTAGGCTAACATTTTCACATAAGAAATGGGGTTCAATTGAAGCATGACAAAGGGTCTTAATTGGGTGCTAGGATCAAGTTAGTGCACTAATTTCTTGCGACTCACACACGCAAAAGACTGTAACCCCCTCATTTACTGAGCAACTCTCTTTTATTTGCTCCATTTTGGAGTTCTCTTCTCTCTTCTCTTTTTTTTTTTTTTTTTTTAACTGGAGTGCTCAGCATTTGTTTCAGGGTATTACAGGGAACACAGCATACATGTGGATTTTCCACTTATTTGTAACAACACACTCTTTTTGATCTTTTTGGGAATAGACGTTACCACGTTTATGGGTGAGACGTTATAACGTCTGAACACAGAACACAACGCACACGGCATACATTATAACGTTACGGGTAGACGTTACAACGTTGCACTCACACTACACCTGCACTACCCATCCTACAGTCTCTGCACCCAGCCTTAGTACAACTTGATTTACCCCCAAACTTAGCTTCTCTCATCACTACTCTCGCTTTTAATCAAGTTTTATTCTCACCATAGTTCACCAAAACTAGCTTCAGCACAAAATATTCCCTAGCTAACTAGATTCTTTCTTAAAACAGAGTTTGTGTAGGAGCAGCAATCAATTCTTTTCATCTAATTATGCACAGGCTACTCACACACACACATATTTTTACTAACTTCAACCCAAAGAGAATTATTTTCATGCTTGACAGAGTAAGAACAAAAATTTGCTTTTGCATTTAATTTCATGCACAACACAAAACAGAAACTTAAAACATTGAGATTCTGTCCCCCCACACTTAAAGCTGAGCAGTGTCCTCACTTGCTCAAAGGTAACATCGGGTTTTTTTTTTTATATAAGGGGGGGAATTAATCAAACAGACCTAAAACAGTACTACTAAAACTAAAACTAAAACTAAAATTAAAAACTACAACTACTGATGAAATTAATGGGGGACTTACTTGTTTGCAGCACCAGACCTGAGCCTTCCGCTCTGTCTGGTGGGAACTCCTGACTGACCTTCTCCTTTCTTCTTATCCTTCTTCTCCTTTTTCACCTTTACTCCTCCTTGCTCAGTTGTGGTAGTTGTTGTTGTTTCAACAGATTCTTTTTCACCCTCACTAGCACCAGCAGCACTTGAAGCTGCAACAACCCTCTTTTTAGCTTCCTCCCACATCTTCATTGCTAATTCCGCAGGGTTAAAATGCATTGGCTCATTGGGGTTCATCTGGGCTTTTTCCACCTCTGGCTCTTTAGACGTTGCCACGTCTGTGGATGATCCTCCAACTCCAGCAACTGTACCCTGGGCTTGCTTCAAAAGGTGCTCTGCTAGTTTCTGAGTGGCCTCTTCCATTGCTTGCTGATTTAGCTTTTCCAACGCAGCTTCACGTTCATTGGTATCTTGCATTTCTCGCAAGTTTGGCTGCGCGACCTCTTTTCAATGAGACGTTGTAACGCCTCATGCGATTCTTCTTCAAAGAATAGCGGGGAAGGGTTTGTTCGAAACACTAGTAGCAACAAATGCTTTGCACTAGTAGCGATGAGAGTTTCCTCTCGCAAGACTTTGACCTTTCCTTTTACTTTGGGGCTTTTGTCTTAGTATTGTGGGGCTACAACTTCCTCTTTTCTCCACTCACTTGGGCCTGTTTTGACTCAAAGAGCTAGCTCTTTCTTTTCTTCCTTCCAAAAGGGTTGTATGTGAGTGCACTTTTCACTCTGGTTTTTTTCTTGGGTGGGGAGATGGGTTGGGAATCTGGTTGTTTCTCGTGTGTTTGTTGCCTCGCACGTCGCCATGTCCAGGTCCCGCACTTTTGGGGTGATGGTTGCTTTTGAGGTTCGTGTTGGGGTGGGGTGGTTGTGGTGTTGGTTGATCTTGAGCTTTGGATTGTGGAGTCTTAGGGGTGTTTTGGTCCCGGGTGGAGGTTCTTGTGGTGAAGGTGGTGGTTGTGCGGCTTGTGGGGATGGTGGTTTGGGACTAGCCGCTTTGATTTTGTTGAAGGGCCGGCTCTTTGTTTGTTTGGTCGATGGGGATTCACTTACAGCTTCTTCTCACTTGAACTTCCTTTTTCCTCGTGGCTATCCTCTTTCTCTTCCTCACTTATTGCTTCCATGCTCACCTTTCTTGATTCATCCGCATCAAAATCGTAAATATCATCTAAATCATCAGAATTAAAATCCTCTTCACTACTTACCTTATTTTGCCTCTTTGCTGGGCTCTTTCTCTTTGGTGGGCTTTTTGCTCGCTTGGCCCTTTCTTTCTTCACGACTCTTCTTTGGATTGTAGATAGAGGCACATCATCATCATTTTCTTCCCGCATCCAAATCGAGCAACACAGTTTCTTCAATCACTTTCTTTCCTTTAGACATTTGGGCAAATACCTTCTTTTGCCACTCGAATTGCTCCTTGACAAATTTGGCCATGGTGCTCTGCGCTTTTCCTCGAGACGTTGCAACGTCCTGCGGCATCAACAGAACTTGAAGCTCCAGCAGATTTTCACCCTAGGTTTGAATTTTGTTGAAAAGGGGCCTTGAGGTTGCTCCTCACTTCGGATGCTTCAATCTCTACTCCACCTCCATGCATAAATCGGTAATCATGCATGGGAAGTACAAGTACCCATCTTTTCTCGTTTCTTCCATTTGTTGAGTTCACGGTTGATCAATTTTCCAACCTCCACCTTGTCTCTTGACATGATTGCATCAATCACAATCGCCTCTTTTTATACCCACGAGGTGGTGTGAGAGGTAGGAATTAAGCGAAGCCTTATGAAATGGAACCAAGTGTTGGCTTCATCACATAGGTACCTCTTCATGATTTTGAACTCACTTCCGTGTTCACCACTTCTCTCCCGATAAAGACCTTCAACACAGATCCTTTCCTTGATTGCGTCCATTTCAAACTGATCCATACGTCTTTTGTTTGGTCTCCACAGCCTTTCCGTAGTAACCTAGCCCAAAATAATCGTTGATCACTCTTACCCCAAACTTTACCTCCTCGCCTCGCACCTTTGAAACAATGGACGGCTCTCCTTCAGGTCTCTCAACGATTCCCTTGTAAAAATCGTGAACCAAAGTAGCAATGTATTCCTTTCTGTGCATACCGAACTTCTGCCAGCCCAACGCTGCGACGGTTGCGAGAAAGTCAGGATTGGGGCTTTCTTGACTAAAACCCCTTTCTGGTAGTAGGGCTTTCTTTCTAGATGGATTTGGTGTTTCAGGGATAGGGGCTGAAGATGAACTTAGGTCAATATTCTTGCCTTTCCTGCAGGATTTGGCGTGATTGCTTCACTTTTGTCATGGTGATTGCGCAGAAATTTCTTAGAAAGGAATGGGGGATTTTTGGAGTTTTTAGGTTTTCTGAGAAAGAGAGGAAAGATTGTGGTTTCAGAGAGGGAGATTAGAGAGAGGTTGCAGGTGGTGGGATGATGGTGAATGGTGGGATTTTTATGGGGAAGTGGTTATGGGGAGTTGAGAAATGGTAGAGTGGAGTAATGGAGAAAAGTAACCGTTGATTAGACAAGTAGGGGAAGGGAGATGACGTCATGGTCAGTTACCACGTTCGTTCTGCAGAAAGGAAATGATTTCTCACACGTCATCACTTACGCCTTTGACTTAGTTTAAATATGCCCTGCCTGCCCAGACGTGCCCACGTCTAGTGCATACTGAGACGTTACGACGTCTACCACCTTTTACTTTCCATTTCTTCAACATTTATTCCTACAAAACAAAAATTAAAAAGTCACAAAAATTTGTTGGTTAATTAAAAATCATTGGGTTGCCTCCCAAGAGCGCTTGCTTTAAGAGTCTTCAGCTAGACTTTTGTCATTTTCATTCAAGAATTGTGGAAGGACATTTGGATCTTGTCCCTCTCCACATGCTCTCCATGATACTGCTTCACACGTTGGCCATTAACTTTGAACATGGTGTTTGTCTTTTCATCAAATAGGTCCACAGCACCATGAGGATAGATTTTTATTAATTTGAAAGGTCCTGACCACCTTGACTTGAGCTTTCCTGGGAACAACTTTAGCCTTGAATTGAATAGCAATACCTGTTGTCCTTCTGTTAGTTCTCTCTTTTGAATTCTCTGATCATGCCACTTCTTGGTCCTTTCCTTGTACATTGCTGAGTTTTCATAAGCATGATGTCTGAACTCTTCTAGTTCATTTAATTGCAGCAACCTTGCTTCACCAGCTTTTGAATGATCCAAATTTAATTGCTTCAATGCCCAGTAAGCCTTATGTTGGAGCTCAATTGGCAGGTGACAAGCCTTGCCATAGACTAGCTTGTAGGGAGATATGCCCAATGGTGTTTTGTATCTTTGTCAGCAGCAGGCCCAAAGTGCATCATCCAAGTGTAGTGACCATTCCTTTCTCAGTAGGGACCAACCATTTTCTCCAAAAGATTCTTTTGATTTCTCTGTTGGATACCTCTGCTTGGCCACTGGTTTGGGGATGATAGGCTGTAGCAATTCTGTGTTTCACTCCATACTTAGCCAAGAGGTTCTCAATTAACTTATTGCAGAAATGAGAGCCTTCATCACTGATTATGGCTCTTGGAGTACCAAATCTTGTGAATATATTCTTTTTAAGGAACTTGCTAACTGATTTGGCTTCATTGTTGGGTAATGCCACTGCTTCAACCCACTTTGACACGTAATCCACAGCTACCAGAATATATAGATTTCCATGGGACATAGGAAATGGTCCCATGAAATCCATTCCCCATACATCAAACAACTCAACCTCCAGAATGTTTGTGAGAGGCATTTCTTGCTTACTTGATATATTTCCTGTCCTCTGACACTTATCACATCTCCTGACTAGCTCATGAGCATCTTTGAATAGTGTAGGCCAATAGTAGCCAGATTGTAGGACCTTTGCAGCTGTTCTGGTACCTCCAAAATGTCCACCATAAGGTGCTGAATGACATTGTTGCAGCACATGGAGTTGTTCTTCCTCAGCTAGACACCTTCTCTAGTAATCGATCCGACACAATTTGTACAAGTATGGCTCATCCCAAAAATATTGCTTTATAATATGGAAGAACCTCTTCTTCCTTTTGGTAGTTGAATCCCACAGGCACAATCTTGCTAACAAGAAAGTTAACTATGTCAGCATACCATGGTGTATTAGTATCGACGTTATGACGTTTGACGAAAGTGTCATAGACGTGGCAACGTCTTCAACTATTGAAGCACTGATAATAGTCTCTCATCGTGAATTTTTCTTTTATCTCTTCTTCACCAGACTGCATCAACATTCTCAAGCCTAGAAAGATGATCAAGAACTGGTTCTCCACCCCTTTTTGTCACGTATTTCCAAGTCAAATTCTTGGAGGAGGAGAACCCATCTAATAAGCCTAGGCTTTGCATCTTTTTAGAAATTAAGTACTTAATGGCTGAATGATCAGTATATACAACAACTTTTGCACCAACTAAGTAAGATCTAAACTTGTCAAAAGCAAATACAACAGCCAAAAGCTCTTTTTCAGTCCTAGTATAATTTAATTGGGCCTCATCTAAGGTTTTACTGGCATAATAAATAGAATGAAAATTTTTTCCATACCTTTGCCCCAATACACTCCTACAAAGATAATCACTTGCATCACACATCAACTCAAATGGCTTAGACCAATCTGGAGTGACTATTACGGGAGCAGTCACTAAGGCAGTCTTCAGTTTGTTGAAAGCTCCATGACATTGTTCATCAAAGTTGAAGACGTTGTCACGTTGCAACAACAGACATAGGGGTTTTGAAATTTTTGAGAAATCTTTGATAAATCTTCTGTAAAACCCTGCATGTCCTAAGAAACTTCTGACTCCTTTGATAGTTGTTGGTGGAGGTAGCTGAAGTGATTAATTTGCACAAGAAAGGGGGGGATTGAATTGTGCACTCTTTTTGATTTTTAATACCTGCAACCTTCTGTATTATTTCTCAAGGTAACTTGGATATCAGAAGGTTGAATGTTAGTTACACAAACAATAATCAAGTATGCTAGTAGTGAATGATATTTAACTTTGATGATTTTAGATGTCTTTGATTTAGAAAAGAGAGTTGTTTTCAAAAGATAATCGAGTTGAGTTTATTTAAAATCAAGATTTTGACTTCGTAAGGTTGATGTATTTAACCTTCTAAAGTATTTGAAAACTTAGGTGATTGTTAAACAGTTAAAGCAAATGATAAGTAAAGCGTAAAATAACACAATAGAGTTATAGAGGTTCACCAAACCGTGGCTACTCCTCTCCCCACGTCCACGTGAGAGTTTCCACTATTTTCCAAATAGATTTTACACTTGCTTTAGCTTCACTTGCTAAAGACTTTCACCTTCACTCTCTTTTGATCACACACAAAAGACAAGTGCCAATTTCCACAGTAGAATCACCAACAACCCTCACTTTTCACGGGTAGCTTGTTGAGAAACTTTTGAATCAATCACCAACAACCTCACCTCTCACTAGGTAGTTTGTTGTGAAACCTTCAAACCGAATCTCCAACAACACTCACCTCTTACTAGGTAGTTTGTTGAGATACCTACAATCTTAGACTCACCAACAACACTCACCTTTCACTAGGTAGCTTGTTGAGAGACTTACAACTTAGAATCACCAACACCACTCACCTTTAATCTAGGTAGTCCATTGAGAAACAAGCACACGATTTCCTTACAATAAGGGGTTTGGGTTATGGGATGATTTAGGAGCTTGTTTATAGATAAATACAATGTATTTCTAAGAATGTAACAAGCTTGCACACACTCAAGATAGTATTCCCAATTCTCGAATTTGTAGTAGCTTGAAGTGTGGATGAGAAGGTTGGATTTCGTTTAGAAGCTTGACTTGAAGGTTCCAATATCAACTCATAATTTGTATTTGAATTGAGCAAAGATTTATATAGACTCCCAATCTGAAAATATAGTCATTGGAATGGAGAAAGAGTCATTGGAATTGTTTGTAGACTTGTAGGTAGGCAATGATGTTATGTATGCTTTAGTTGTAGCCTTTTAACCTTCTAAAGCAACCTTGGTGCTTTATCTTTCCATAAGGTCACTTCATGTCAAGATTCTACTTGCTTTTCTTCCTTTCTATCACTGCATTCTGCTTCATGTACTTTATACTGCTTTACATATTTTAATTTTGAAGCTTCAAGCTCCTTTAACATGAACAAACATGCTTTTAATTTACAAACAAAAATCAAGGAGTTCTTTATCATTTAAGATAATATTTCAAACTTAAATTCCTTGAACTTCATTTGATCCATTTCAGATTAGGATTTGAGAATGAATCATTTTCGAGAAATGTGCTTGAAATCTTCAATCCACTTTTAACCTTCTTGAACTTTAACCTTCCGAACTTCTTTAAGAAGTAAATCAACCTTCGTTGACTTCAATCAAACTTTCGCTGACTATTGGTCAACCTTGTGTTGACTTTTAGTCAACCTTCTCGCTTGACTTTCACCAACCTTCCAAGGAAGTTACTTTAACTTTTAAGCTTCTGCGATCAACCTTCCGATGGTTTTAACCTTCAGTATTCAACCTTCATAAGGTACCCTTTTGTAGGTAACCTTCTTTTGGCATGTTTGGACTTGAAATATCACTTAGTTTATTTTGTAATGCCAAGATCTTTGCTATGATTCTATTTCCTGTTCTTTCATACACTTGACGTGAAACTTGTTATAATATAATAAGTGTTTTGGAAAACTCAATTTATTCCTTTAAGTTTGTATCATCAAAACATGGAAAGAGATTTTCATTTCTACAATCTCCCCTTTTTGGTGATGACAAACTTGAGAATATATTTTAAGTTTTCTGCTTCTCGAGAATAGACATTTCAATCCAAAATAAATGTATTTAACACATTCATAGCAAAGGGATAATTATCATGTATAAGTGCAAAGAATAACAGATGCAAAGAAACAAAGACACATACCACACATACATAGTTTTGATAATTATCAATTACAAACCATAACATAGCACAAACTAAACATGTCCAAAAGATAATTAAAATGTCAACAGAACCCCAAAATATATCACTTAAAACTAAGTAGCTAATAATCTCCATTCTCCCCTTTGTCAACAAAGAAAAGGAGGGAAGAAAAGGAAATTAGCTTGCTACTTGGTTGGAGAGGAATCATCTCAAGAATTTGATGATGAAGCGGTGAGGAATGTCCCGAAGGGGTGAGGAGGAGGGAAGTCGGAATCTGCAACATTAGGAACCATAGTTGGCACTATGTTTTCCATTACCCATTGTTGATAGGCATAGTTTCGTGAGCTTCCAATCTGCTTTCCTCGCCAAGTATTCCAATGCTCATCGAAGCTTGTTGTTCTGCACCTCATCTTCTTCATTTGTTTCTCATGGTGTGCTCTCATCTTCTTCATTGCCTCCAGTATTTCCTTCTTGTCCGCATAGGTGAATGAATCTTCCTTGTTCTCTCAAGGTTTCACTGCTACTGTGTGCCTTGTCTGATGATGATAGAGGTGCATTCATAGTTTGTGTAAGGATCCTAGAGATCCAAATTGTCTTGGCAGCATCGTAAGGTAGTTTAGAAGGTCCTTAACCTTCAGGTACCTTTGGTGCAGAGAGTCATACATAGGAGAGAACATGAATCAGTGAATATTTTCGAAGCAAGAGTATTGCGGTGAAGTTCTAGGATTTTCACGCCATTGGGAAAATAAATTTGCTACTTGTTCAGTAGATCCCTGAATGTCATGATGAAGAGGAGCAGGAGTTGATTGTGTATTTGGACCAATTGAGGATCAGGAGTGTGGAGTAATTCAAAGAGAGCAATAGAAGCCATTATTTCAGGGCTAGTGGCTTGATTCTCGAGGGTTTTCAGTGTAACTTGGTCCTCAATATCCCTAATTACCTCATGAACGGCTTGAGTGATAGGAGATAGTGGTTGTGTTTGTTCATTTTTCTGCTCCTCATTCTCATGGGATTGATTTTCTTGTAGCTCCCCCAGCTAGACCCTCATGAGAAGTGGTATATGGCAAATAAATGATTCCTTGAGAGAATGGGTAATAGATGGCTCTATCGTAAGGTAGAGATTCTACAATGTAGGAATGGTTTGAAGCTTGATTTTCGTGTTTTTCAAGGTCCTTTCTAAGGTTCTCATCGAAGCTTCTTTTCCATTTGTTCGAGTTGTTCTTTTTGGTTGGAGTGTCATTCAAGTCTAAAGGATTTTCAAAAATTTCTCTCCATTCTTGAGAGGGTTCTGTCTCAACTAAATTCTCAATTGTGGGATTTGGTGGGGCTAAATTTATGGGCTCAATTCCAATAACAGTTTAGTTCTAGTGACTCTCCCGAGGAGTTGACATAGGTGCATTTTCGGTAGGACTTGGTTCTAGGATTGGTTTATCTTGAACAGGTTTTGTTTTTCGGAAAAACTTCTAGTTTCTTGCTAAAAGGTTTCAATCCCATCTGCTTAGCACTCTTGGACCGTAAGGTTGTTTTTTCATGTATTGATTCTTCCCAGCCACGTAGAGATTTTCTTAAATCTGAATAATTTGGTCAAGAACATACCATAGGGTAGGGATGAAATCTGCCTAATGGTTTTGCACATGTCTATCATATAATGAAAGATAATGTATGGAAGGTTAATCTTATTTCTAGTGATCATGTGATAGACTAAGAGTAGATCAATAGGTTTTACCCGCTCAAAACTTCCCTCTAGGAATCGAGAGAGTGGACTACCATATTGTGCATGATACGTGCTTCATCCTTTAGTCTTGATGATTTGAGCTTTTCACTAGGTTTCTTCATCGAAGCTTCGAACTTCCTCTGTGTAACTTCGTTTGATCATACCAATCTTTTCCATACAAACACACTTCATTCTCAGGAATTTTCAGGGCATTGGCTATTATGGTTGGTGTTACCACAATAGTGGTTCCTTTTACTTGAGTAGTAAAAGAGGATTTGGTTTCACTCACATTCATGTATCCATAGAATTCTTTTATGAGGTTGGGATAAATAGTTTCTCCTTGGGATGTAATGTTTTGCCAACCTTGATACTCAATGTGTTCTGTAGATTCCAACGAAGCTTTAAGTTCCTCCAATGATAAATTCTACCAATAAGAACATTCCTCTTTCCCCATTTTTCCTTATCAAACACTTGTGCAGAAAGGGCTTGTTTTTCAACTTCGTGCTTGATCAAGTTTCTGCTTCTTCATCAACTTTTTCCTTTCCTTTACTTCCTCCAAACTTTATCTTAAATTTTGGTCTTTTGGAAGAAGATTGGGGTTGAAGAGAGGCTTTCCTTTTCGGTTCAGCTTTGATTCTCGCCATCATTTCGCATGACCAGTAGAATCATCATCATCAAGGGTGATTGGTTGACTCCTTCTTGTTCCAGACCTCGTATTTCCTTGAGAGAACTTGTTTTGATTCTTGTAGACCTTCGTGAGGAGTGGGTGATGATTTGGAAGGTTTTTGTTCCGATGGAGGATCATTCGGGTTGGTGTAGGTTTAGAAGCATTCAATAATGCAGGTGGAAGGACATGGGTTGTGGGAGTCTTGGCTTTCTTCACACATGGGATTTTTGTTCTCACCATTTTTGGAAAAAAAATTTCTTCACGAGAGGGAGGAGGAAGAGAGAAGAAAATCGGTTTGAGAGAGAATGAGTTCGATTTGTTTTGGGCGTGCGTGGAAGAAAGTGAAAGAGAGAGAGAGACTAGCCGTTGTGACTTGATGGTTGCGAAGCATGACAGACATAACCGTCATAGAAGTCGATTTTAGTTGCTTTAATAACCGCCTCCAATTGACTTTAATTTATCCTTCTCAAATTCAACCTTCGAATTTGATTCTCTCTAGCGAACCTTCAAGACTTGAGTAAGGTTGGGGTTTTTGACATATTTTTCTCCTAAGGACATTTTAAAATGTGCAAAGCCTTTTAATAAAATTAAAACTTTCTTCTAACAAAGGCTTGGTAAATATATCGACTAATTGATGCTTGGTGTCAATAAAAATAAGTTCCACATCCTTCTTTTGAACATGATCTCTCGATAAAATGATGTTTAATATCAATGTGTTTAGACCTAGAGTGTTGGATGGGATTTTTGATAAATTGATAGCACTAGTATTGTCACAATAAATGGGAGTGCATGTGTACCTTATAGAGTAGTCCTCCAATTGATTCTTGATCCATAGAATTTGAGAACAACAACCAGCAGCAGATACATATTCTGCTTGAGTAGTTGATAATGCAATTGAATTCTGTTTTCTACAAGACCAAGAGATTAAGGATTCCCCAAAATTTGACATGATCCACTAGTACTTTTTCTCACAATTCTATCACCAAAGATAGTCAAGATCACAAAGAGCTAATTAGGTCAAAATGAGTATTCTTTTATACCATAGACCAAGATTAGTTGTTCCCACTAAGTATCTGAATATTCTTTTGATCGCAGTGAGATGAGATTCTTTTGGAGAAACTTGAAATCTAGCACATAGGCCAACCGAAAACACAATGTCGAGTCTACTAGCGCTTAAATATAACAATGAACCTATCATACCCCGTATTCTTTTTGAAAATTGGTTTTCCTTCTTCATCCTTCTCAATTTGTACAGAAGGATGCATAGGAGTTGCCATGGCTTTAGCTTCATTCATCTTATATTTCTTGAGAAGATCTTTGATGTATTTTTCTTGACTAATAAAGATACCTTCATCAAGTTGTTTAATTTGAAGCCCTAGAAAGAAACTTAATTCTCCCATCATACTCATTTCAAATTCACTTTTCATAAGTTTCCCAAAATCTTTGCATAATTTTTCATTTGTTGATCCAAAAATGATATCATCAACATAAATTTGAACAATCAACAAATCTTTATCAAGAGTTTTCTTAAATAATGTAGTATCAATTTTTCCTCTTGTAAATTTGTTTTTGATCAAAAAGTTACTTAACCTTTCATACCAAGCTCTAGGAGCTTGCTTAAGCCCATATATAGAGCTTTGGTGAGTTTAAAAACATGGTTTGGTTTCTTTTGATCAACAAAACCAGGAGGTTGATTGACATAAACTTCCTCATTTAAAAACCATTTAGAAAAGCACTTTTAACATCCATTTGAAATAATTTGAAATTTTTGTGTGCAAAGAAATGCAAGTAAGATTCTAATAGCTTCTAACCTTGCTACAGGAGCAAAAGTTTCATCATAGTCAATACCTTCCTGTTGGTTATACCCTTGAGCAACAAGTCTTGCCTTGTTTCTCACCACCTTACCATTTTCATCTAGCTTGTTTCAACACCCATTTGGTTCCTATAATAGATGATTTTTGGAGGTATCACTAAGTTCCATACCTCATTCTTTTCAAATTGAGAGAGTTCTTCATCATTGCTTCTATCCATGATTGATCTTGTATGGCCTCATTGATTGACTTAGGTTCTATTTCGAGAGATTAAGACCATTCCAAAGAAAGATTGTCTCTCGAATGAAGTTCTAGTTCTAACAGATCTCAAGTGCTACCAATAATTTGATCTTGTGGATGATGTACCACCATTCTCCAACTTCTTGGTAATTGAGAAGGTTCATCGAAGCTTGAGTAGCTTCATTTGATTGTTTAGAAGGTTGAATGAAGCTTCGGTTCATCCTTCTCAATCTGCTTTTCATGTTCTGTACCTTCTTGATTGGTCTCATCAACATCAATTACTTCACTTGAACTGTTAGTTTCATTAAATACAATATGCATGCTTTCTTCTACAGTTTGAGTCCTAAGGTTATATACCCTATAAGCCTTTGAAGATGTTGAATATCCTAAAAATTCCTTTATCGATTTAGAATCAAATTTTCCTAGATTGTCTTTGTTATTCAAAATGAAACAAGTGCAACCAAATACACGAAAGTATGCAATGGTTGGTTTTCTATTTTTCCAAATTTCATAGGGGTTTTCTCAACAATTTTTCTAATAGACACTCTATTCAAAATATAGCAGTGTGTGTTTTACAATTTTCGCCCAAAAGTATTTTTCAATTTTGAATCTTCTAAGAGTGTTCTTGCCATTTCTTGCAAAGTTCTATTTTTCTTTCTACAACTCCATTTTGTTGTGGAGTTCTAGGACATGAGAAATTGTGAGTAATTCCATTTTCATCAAAAAGTTTTGAAAAGAAAAGTTTTCAAATTCTCCCCATGATCACTTCTTACAGAAATAACATTTGTTCCTTTTTCATTTTGAACTTTCTTTAGAAACACTTTGAAGGCTTCAAAAGCCTCATCTTTGTTTTTCAAAAATAGCACCCAGTGTGAATCTAGAGAAATCATCAACAATTACAAAACCATATCTTTTCCATTAAGACTAGCGCTTTGGTAGGACCAAATAAGTCTATGTGAAGTAGTTCTAGTGACCTTTGGGATGTGATCATGTTCTTAGGTTTGAAACTAGATTTCACATGTTTACCATGAACACATGCTTCACACACTCTATCTTTTTCAAAATTGATTTTTGGTAACCCTCCGACTAGTTCCTTTTTGGAAAGTTTTGAAATAGTTTGCATGCTTATGTGGCTAGCTTCTTCTATGCCAAATCCATTTGTCATTTTCATAAGACATAAGACAAGTTTCTTGAGATAGTTCATCAAGACATAGGCTATATAGATTTTTATTTCTAGATGCAAGAAACAAGACCTTACCAGAGGAGATTTCTTTAATAAAACACTTATCGATTTAAAAGAGACTTTATGACCACTATCACACAAATGACTGATACTTAACAAATTATGCTTTAAACCTTCTACATATTGAACATTCTTAATTTTAGGGAGTTAGAATTACCTATAGTACCTATACCTTTGATGCAAGCTTTATCATCATTGCCAAAGATGACATAGCCTCCATCTATTCTCTCCATTGAGAGAAATTTATCTCTTTCCTCTGTCATGTGCCTCGAACATCCACCGCCTAAGAACCACGACTTTTTCTTGGATGCTAAGAGGCATTCTGCTTCAGATGTTAGTAATGATTTAGGTACCCAATATCTTTTGGGTCCTTCATGGTTAGTCCTCTTCCTATAGAAGCTTCTTTTTTCAGTTTATAGCATACGAAATATCATGACCAAAATGTTTGCAATATGTGCACTTTGTCTTAGACTTTCTAGTCCTAGATTTCTTCTCATTTTGTTTTTCTACAGGTAGTTCAAAAGTTTTCTGTATGGACATAGCTAGTTCTTTAGTTAAAACAGAAACTTTATCTTTGAGAAGGTTGTTTTGATTTTCAAGGTCAGAGAGTATAAGATTTGGTTGTTCTGAGACCTTATCTTTCAAAAGTTTGTGTTGTTCGTAAAGTTTAAAGTGAGAATGTTGAAGAGTTTGAACTGCTTTTATCAAATATTCATTTTGTTTTTGAAGCTCTTCATTCTCCTTTTTGCATTCAAAAGTTGATTTTTGAACAGCACACATTTTTGAGCCAAAGTGTTTGAATCATGTAATAGGTTTTCAAAAGCATGTTCAGTATCTTTGCATGAAGCACAAGTTTGTGATTTAGAAGTGCTTACCTCTTCTAGATCAGTGTCTCCTACGAAGCATGAGTTGATTGATTCCGTACTTGAAGTAGGAAATATTTGAGAAGGTTCCTCAGAGTCAGCCATGAAACAAAAGTTTGCAGTTTCTTCATCATGGTCTGAGTTGGTATCTTCTGAGTCATCCCATGTTGCAAGTAGAGCCTTTTTCTTAGGTGTGAACTTTCTGTTGCTTCCTTTCAACTTTGGACATTCACTTCTGAAATGTCCAGTTTGTTACATTCATATAGCACACAGGATCAATTTTGCTGGTTCCTTCACCTTTAGGTTGATCTTTCTTGAAGAAGGGTTTTCTCATTATTTTTCTTTCTAAATGCCCATCTTCTCAACCTTCTGGTGATTAGAGCCATTTCATCCTCATCATCAATGTCATTTTCATCATCTTCACTTTCTTCTTGAGTATCCTCTTGAGCTTTATGTGCCATAGCTTTAGAAGGTTGTGAAGTTTTTTTGAGAAGCTTTGAGTGCAATGGTTTTAACCTTCTTGGGTTGAAGTTCATCCATGATTTCTTGTTCATGCACTTTTAGGGATCCAAGTAGATCCTCTATTTTGAGAATAGAGAGATCTTTAGCTTCATTATAGCAATCACTTTAGGTCTCCATACCTTTGGAAGGCATCTTAGGAGTTTTCTTACTTTAGCTTGATTTGAGTAGGTATTTCCCGGGAGTTCAAATCATTTGTTATTGTTGTGAATCTGCTAAACATTTGAGAAATTGTTTCTTGCTCCTCCATTTTGAATGTTTCAAATTTATGAATAAGAAGGTTGATTTTTGCTTCTTTGACTTGGTCTGCTCCTTCATGGGCGATCTTGAATGTATCCTGATTTCTTTGGCGCTTTCTTTCCCAAAGAACTTTATCATATTCACTTCTTCCTAAAGCACATGTTAGATAAAATTTAGCTTTAGAGTTTAGAAGTACCATGCGTTTATCTTCAGGTGTCCAGGTGTTTCTGGGTTTGCTCATAGTGGTCCCATCATCAAGAGTTGTAGTAGGTTCAAAAGGACCATCTTCAACAATTCCCAAATGTCGGTGTCTTGAGATTCTAGGAACAATCTCATTTGATCTTTCCAATAATAGTAATGTTCACCAGGTGAATCCTGGTGGTCTATTTCTTGAAGCTCCTTGAGAAGGAACATTACTGAGTTGGAATGATGACTCATCACTTCTTCCAGGATCTTTCCTCTCACACTGCAAAGTGTGCTCAGCCCCTAGAGGTGAGCTCTGATGCCAATTGAAGTGATTAATTTGCACAAGAAAGGGGGGGATTGAATTGTGCACTCTTTTTGATTTTTAATACCTGCAACCTTCTGTATTATTTCTCAAGGTAACTTGGATATCAGAAGGTTGAATGTTAGTTACACAAACAATAATCAAGTATGCTAGTAGTGAATGATATTTAACTTTGATGATTTTAGATGTCTTTGATTTAGAAAAGAGAGTTGTTTTCAAAAGATAATCAGAGTTGAGTTTATTTAAAATCAAGATTTTGACTTGTAAGGTTGATGTATTTAACCTTCTAAAGTATTTGAAAACTTAGGTGATTGTTAAACAGTTAAAGCAAATGATAAGTAAAGCAGAAAATAACACAATAGAGTTATAGAGGTTCACCAAACTGTGGCTACTCCTCTCCCCACGTCCACGTGAGAGTTTCCACTATTTTCCAAATAGATTTTACACTTGCTTTAGCTTCACTTGCTAAAGACTTTCACCTTCACTCTCTTTTGATCACACACAAAAGACAAGTGCCAATTTCCACAGTAGAATCACCAACAACCCTCACTTTTCACCAGGTAGCTTGTTGAGAAACTTTTGAATCAATCACCAACAACCTCACCTCTCACTAGGTAGTTTGTTGTGAAACCTTCAAACCGAATCTCCAACAACACTCACCTCTTACTAGGTAGTTTGTTGAGATACCTACAATCTTAGACTCACCAACAACACTCACCTTTCACTAGGTAGCTTGTTGAGAGACTTACAACTTAGAATCACCAACACCACTCACCTTTAATCTAGGTAGTCTGTGAGAAACAAGCACGATATTCCTTACAATAAGGGGTTTGGGTTATGGGATGATTTAGGAGCTTGTTTATAGATAAATACAATGTATTTCTAAGAATGTAACAAGCTTGCACACACTCAAGATAGTATTCCCAATTCAATTTGTAGTAGCTTGAAGTGTGGATGAGAAGGTTGGATTTCGTTTAGAAGCTTGACTTGAAGGTTCCAATATCAACTCATAATTTGTATTTGAATTGAGCAAAGATTTATATAGACTCCCAATCTGAAAATATAGTCATTGGAATGGAGAAAGAGTCATTGGAATTGTTTGTAGACTTGTAGGTAGGCAATGATGTTATGTATGCTTTAGTTGTAGCCTTTTAACCTTCTAAAGCAACCTTGGTGCTTTATCTTTCCATAAGGTCACTTCATGTCAAGATTCTACTTGCTTTTCTTCCTTTCTATCACTGCTTTCTGTTCATGTACTTTATACGATTTTACATATTTTAATTTTGAAGCTTCAAGCTCCTTTAACATGAACAAACATGCTTTTAATTTACAAACAAAAATCAAGGAGTTCTTTATCATTTAAGATAATATTTCAAACTTAAATTCCTTGAACTTCATTTGATCCATTTCAGATTAGGATTTCGAGAATGAATCTGTTTTTCCGTAAATGAAGCTTGAAATCTTCAATCCACTTTTAACCTTCTTGAACTTTAACCTTCCGAACTTCTTTAAGAAGTAAATCAACCTTCGTTGACTTCAATCAAACTTTATGTTGACTATTGGTCAACCTTGTGTTGACTTTTAGTCAACCTTCTCGCTTGACTTTCACCAACCTTCCGAGGAAGTTACTTTAACTTTTAAGCTTGCAATCAACCTTCCGATGGTTTTAACCTTCGTATTCAACCTTCAGAAGGTACCCTTTTGTAGGTAACCTTCTTTTGGCATGTTTGGACTTGAAATATCACTTAGTTTATTTTGTAATGCCAAGATCTTTGCTATGATTCTATTTCCTGTTCTTTCATACACTTGACAGAAACTTGTTATAATATAATAAGTGTTTTGGAAAACTCAATTTATTCCTTTAAGTTTGTATCATCAAAACATGGAAAGAGATTTTCATTTCTACAGTAGCTTGTCAATAACATCAATCTTTGCTCTGTCCACCTCTAACCCTTTCTTTGATATTCTGTGCCCTAACACTATTCCTTCTTGTACCATGAAATGGCATTTTTCCCAATTGAGAACTAGGTTGGTTTCTTCACACCTTATTAGGACTCCTTCAATTATCCAGGCATGCCTTGTATGAATCTCCATAGACTGAGAAATCGTCCATAAAGACCTCCATGGAATTCTCAATGAAATCGAAAAAATAAGGCCATCATGCACCTTTGAAATGTTGCAGAGCATTGCACACCCCAAATGGCATCCTTCCAAAGCAAAGGTACCATAGGGACAAGTGAATGTTGTCTTTTCTTGATCTTCAGTGCTATGGCTATCCGGTTGTAGCTCAATAACCATCAAGGAAACAAGAGAAATCCTTGCTGCGAGCCCGCCTAGCAGCATCCGATCAATGAATGGGAGAGGAAATGATTCTTCTTGGTTGCTTTGTTTAGCTTTCTATAATCCATGCATATCCTCCACTTTCTCTCGCGTCCTTGTTGGAATTAACTCATTCTTCTCATTTGTAACCACAAGAACTCCTCCTTTCTTTGGCACACACTAATCGCATCGACTTACCCAGGAGCTATCACTAATAGGATAAATGATTCCTGCATCCAACCACTTAATGATTTCTTTCTTTACCACCTCCTTCATTATTGGGTTCAATCTCCTCCGCCTTCAATGCTATTCTTGGCATTTTCCTCCAAGACAATTCTGTGCATACAGATTGTGGGATGATACCTTTTATGTCCGCCATTTGCCAACCAATTGCTTTTTATGTCTCTTCAGGTAGTAATGAGATCATTTTCCCGCTCTTGGGTGAGCTTGGAAGAGATAATCACAGTGTAGGAATCATTTTCCCTAAAAAGACATACTTTAAATGCTCGGTAACATCTTTAGTTCCAAGGTAGGTGGCTCTTTGATGGAAGGCACATTCTTCTTAAGATTAGATTCCTCTTGCCCTGAGATTCGTACCTCTTTGTCCAAGACTTTGGTGCGGGGGCTCGGGCGTACCACGCGTCACGCAAAGCACGCTACAACGCCTGTAGGAACAACTTCTTCTCGCTAAAAACTCTTGCACTTCGTCATTGCCTAGCATCTTCTCCAAATGATCATTATCTTTGTTGAATTGCTTTTGAACCATATGATCAATGGCAACTACATACGAGCATTCCTCTGTGTGCGGATCTGGGTATTTGAGTGCATTGAGGACATTGAACTTGACTTCTTGGTCATTGACTCTCATGATTAATTCTCCTTTCTGCACATCAATGATTGTCCTTCCAAAGAGCTAAGAATGGTCTTCCTGAATGATGGGAACTTCTTTATCTGCATCAAAATCTAAAATAACAAAATCCACTGGAAACACAAACTTGTCAACCTTAATCAAAACATCTTCTAATATGCCCTCAGGATAAACTCTACTTTTATCAGCTAAAGTTAAACTTAAAGAAGTAGGTCTGGCAGTTCCTATACCAAGTTTGTCATAAATGGACTTGGGCATCAAGTTGATACTTGCTCCCAAGTCACACAAAGCTTTTCCAATGTAAAAATCTCCAATAGAGCATGGTATAGTAAAACTGCCAGGATCCTTGAGTTTTCTAGGAAGTTTATTCTGCATAATTAAACTACATTCCTCGATCAAAGCAACGCTTTCAAACTCCCTAGCCTTCTTCTTTTGGTGATGATGTCCTTCAGAACTTGGCATAGTTTGGCATCTCGTAAAAGCTTCAACCAAAGGAAGGTTGATGTGTAATCGCTTTAACATCTCCATGAACTTGCTTTGACCGCTTATCTTCATGAGCCTTTTTCAATCTTTGAGGGTATGGTGGAGGAGGATACTCGTGTACAAGCCTAAGTACACGATCTTGATTCCTGGTTCAAAACTAGACGCGTCAGAACGTCTGGGTTAGACATCACAATGTATGGAGTATCTTTCACACCACTTGAGCTTGCTTCTTTCCCTTTCTTTTTCTCTTTCTTTGGTACTTCTTTTGCTTCTCCTGCACTTCTTCCTCCACAGGCATAGTTGGTTCGGGATATTCAAGCACCACTTCTTAAAGAAATTGCATTTACTGTCCATTTACCCCATTATTACCATTAGGGTTGGATGATGATGGTGTTTCACATTGTAGAAGGAGAGATCCATTCTGTCTTTGAGTGAGAGCTGAAGCTATCTGTCTCAACTGATTTTCCAGTTTTGATTGAAGACTCATGAGTTTGCAAAGTTTTCTTACAATCACTTATGAAGCTTTTCATCATGGCCTCCAAATTGCTATTGTTGTTATTCGCATATACCGCTCTCTGTTGTTGTTGTTGAGGGGAAATCCTGGAGGTATTGCAGAGCAATATTCTTTGGTATTCAAAGGCATTGTTGTTTCTCCAACTGAAATTTGGGTGATTCTTCCAATTTGAATTGTAAGAGTTGGAATAGGGGACCGCTTCCTTTGTTCGAGATACAAAGTTTACTGATCGAGGGTTGTAAGGACACTCTTCATATACATGCCCTTCTTCACAATAAACACATACTACTCCCCGCAATGTGTGGGTTCTATCTGCTAGCTGCAGCAGTCTGCTCTCGACGTGGCCACGTTTGAAGTACTCAAAGTTTTGATCATGTTGGTCAAGGTAGCCACTTGAGCGAGAAAGAGCGATCACTTCACTTATTTCATGGACACCGCCTTCTTTCCGTGAGTAAATCTATCGATGGCCAATGAGAGTTATGGGTGGCTATGTCATCAATAAGCTTGCATGCCTCGAGAAAAGGACATGTTCGTAATGACACCACCGATGAAGCATCAAGTATCAACCTAGTGGGTTGATCTAGACCATTGTAGAAAGTCTCCATTTGGATCACCACAGAATGCCATGGTGTGGGCACATTCTTAGTAATTCCTTCCACCTCTCCCAAGCTTCAAATAATGATTCCCTTCCTTTTGTTTGAAGGAAGTGATATCATTCCTCGAACTTAGCATTTTGTTGGGAGGAAGTATTTTGCAAGAAACTTCTCACCTAGCTCATCCCAAGTGTGGATTGAATTTGGCTCCAAGGAGTTCAACCAATTTTTGCCTTATCCTTAAGAGAGTAGGGAAAGAGCTTCAGTCTAAAAGCATCCTCTGAGACTCCAGGGATGATAAAGTTGCTGCACACATCCAGAAATTGCCTTAGGTGAGAATATGGATCTTCTTGAGGGAAACCTCCAAATTGCCCTGCAGTTTGCAGCATTTGGAACATCATTGGCTTGAATTGAAATGACCAAAGATGGAGGTTGGTCTTGCAATGCCTGCTTGTAAATGAGCGGGGTTGAGCAGAGCGTAGTCACGCATAGGCCTGTCCCTGTCATTGACCATATCCTGTGGTCCTGCATTGATGAGTTGCTGCCTTTGGTAGTGTTCATCATCAACAACTATTGTCTCTGTATGAGTTTGTGGTCCACGACCTTGTCCTCTACCTCCTCTTGGTGTATGTCCACCTCTGTAGAACCAGTGTTATGCTCGTCTGACATATGGTCAGGGTGTTATTGTCTTTGTTGTTGTTGCCTCCTTCTTAACCTTTGTTGTCTCCTTAGTTATCCGAAAGTTCTTTCAGTGTTCCGGATCAAACTCGGTGTAGACTCACTCCTTGGCTCAGTTGAACTAGAGCTTGCGTTGGAACTAAGCATACGCTGTAACGTCTACCTGTTCAAACACAAAAACAACAAACAACACAGTAAAGTTCTTTCAACTTGTGTTCTAATACTTTTTGAACAATAAAAGTTACTACAATCCCCGGCAACGGCGCCAAAAACTTGTTTGCGTTCGTGTGGTATTCGCAAATATAGTGCAAGTATACACGCTGCATAAGTAATAGAGTGGTTTTAAGTAAGAGATCGTTCCCACGAGGATTGGTATACTTTTCAAAGTTCAAGTTTCAAAACACAAGAGAATCAAGTAACAAATCGGCAATAAGAGTTGGTTTTAAAGCTAAAGACGTAATCAAAACAAGTAAACAAAAGTTGGTTGTGAATATGGATGAGAGATGAGTTGAGTTGTTGCATGCAAGTAAATCCTTTCTAGCCGTGACGTTATAACGCTTACACGCTTTGACGCTCAAATGTTATTTTGTATAGACGCGTGGCCACGCGTTTGAACGTTGTTGCAAAAGAGCTATGCTTTTCAGCACAAAACGTCAGAGTTTCAAGTATAAGAGGTCCTATGTCTAGGTTCTAAATAGGCTCACTCCTGTATTTTAAGCACCCACAGCAATGTTCTATGAACTATTATCCATTCTATGTCTAGACTTAGATAAAGATGCCTAAATGTCTTTAGTACATTGTTCATTCATATAAATCCTTGATTTCTTTTCATAGACCATGTATGTACCTATGAATCTACCTATTTTAAGAGGCCAACCTCAAAACAAGTTTGGAAATATTTTCACACAAGGATTTAAAACATGCACGTCAATACTTCATAACATTAACTAGAAGTTCATTACAAGCAAAACAACAACTCAACTACAAAGTGTTTAGCTCATGCTGAGCATCTTTACAGAATGATGAGGATTTAGAATCCAAATACCATACATAACAGAAAAGAAACTAAGTGCAAAAGATACACCTAAGTAGCTCTTCAGCATGTACGCTGTATAGACGTTACAACGTCTGAGCCTCACAGCAATGCAGAAAATAAAACACAGTTCAGAAAGCAAAATACAGAAGTCTGTTTCCAGATCTTCTTTACAGGACTACTTCTGAATTCTGTAATGGAAATATGGTGAAAGGATGAAGATGAAGTGTATGAAGTGTTTTTGAATGGATGTATGTATCGGTGCCTTGAGAGAGAGCTGAGCCTTCATTAAATAGCCTCCTTGCTCACGTGTGGCTGATGTCACTTGCCCACCTACCGTATGTTCCTCTCTTACGCGACGACACATCGCTCTGCTACAGTGTATCTGCGTGTCAGTTCATGGGGAATAGAAGATCTTCTGACTTTTATATCTTTGACCATCATTACTAGCGCGCCAAAATGAAGATCTTTCACCCTTTCTCTGCTGCACATCTATAGACGTGGTGAGGAACGTGGTAACGTTCAGCACTATTTCCTGCACACGCACATAAAGCATCAAAACGCTCTCAAGGGCACCATTTGGTGCCAAAATGCACAGATTCATTCATTTAACCTTTCACTCACTCAGAAATACAAAATGAACGTAAAACTACTTAAATTAACCTTGTATTGCTAGAGAACTTGCATGATTTATTCTTTGAATGAGTATAAATAACTCATATAAATATGAGTTATCAGCTATCACCCTACTGGTGCCTATAGGCTAGTTGATCCTATGACTGGCAAGCTTGAGATATCCAGGGATGTGACTATACTTGAGGATGAGGCTTGGGATTGGGAGAAGAAGGAACAAGCAAGTTCCACTGATCCTAATGTGAATGAGGAGGGTAACACAGTGTTACCAGAACACCATCAAGGTGTTGATGATGAAGACATAAAGATGAGGAACCTATTGGAGGTGATGTGAAAGTTGAGAGAATGTTTGGTTGAGCCAAATTCACCAAGTGGCTCAACAAGAGGTCAGGTTGCTAATAACCCTATTAGAGCCGCTAGGGTCGAGAATCTACCTAGTAGGTTGGTCGACTATGATCTAATGAGGGATGATGAGGTGAATGATGATGGAGATATCATCCATTTTGCTATGATAGCGCATTCGAGCCTCTAGACTACACCAAGCTCTTAAGAAGAAAGAGTGGAAGGTAGCTATGCTAGAGGAACTTAAATCCATTGAGAAAAACCAGACTTGGACCTTAACTAAATTACCTAAAGGAAAGAGAGCTATTAGTGTAAAGTGGGTGTTTAAACTAAAGCTTGATCCTAGTGGTAATATAGTTAAGTACAAGGCAAGGTTAGTGGCACGAGGTTTTCAACAAAAAGCAGGCATAGACTTCATGAAGTCTTTGCACCAGATTGCTAGACATGAGACTATAAGATCGTGATCAGCATTTAGCTTGTAGTAGAGGTTGGGAAATGTACCACTTAGATGTGAAATCTGCATTCTTAAATGGGCCCTTGGAGAGCAGTTTATATAAACCAACCTCCTGGATTTGTGGAAAAGTAAGCAAGAAGACTATGTATATCATTTACATAAGGCTCTCTATGGACTTAAGCGAGCACCTAGGGCTTGGAACAAGAGAACAGATGGATTCTTTGTTCAGAAAGGCTTTACTAGGTGTACTGCTGAGTATGGAGTCTATGTCAAAGGTGACATTAACTCCTACTTACTGATTGTGTGCCTATATGTGGATGATCTACTTGTAACTGGAAGTTGTGCTAAGGAAATAGCTAATTTCAAACAAGCTATGAAAGAGGAGTTTGAAATGACAGATTTGGGAAAACTAACCTATTTCCTCAAGGTTAGAATTCCTAAGGGTCAAGGAAGGAATTGTGTTACATCAGCAGAAATATGCCACCGAAGTCTTAAAGGTTTGAGCTGGAAAATTGCAATGCTGCAATTAACCTAGCTGAGGGAAACTTAACTAAGAAAGAAGAGGAAGAGGGCACTAAAGTTGATGAAACTTACTTTAGACAAATTGTGGGGTCTCTAAGATATCTATGTCATAGCAACACGACTGATATTTTATATGCTACTGTTTAACTAGTAGATTTATGAACTCATCCTATGTAAATACACTTAAATGCAGCTAAACGTATTTTAAGGTATATAAAGGGCACTACTAATTATGGTCTTTTCTTTCCAAATGACAGGTCTAAAGGAAAAAGTATCCTAATTGGATACTCAGACTCAGATTGGTGCAGGAGATAAAGTGGATAGAAGGAGCACTAGTGGATATGTCTTTCTATTCCAAGGAGCAAACTATATCATGGAGTTCTAAGAAGCGAGGCCATAGTGGCTCTGTCATCCCGTGAAGCGTAATACATTTCTGCATGCCATGCTCGCTACCCAAGCAAACTTGGCTTGAAACTCTCCTAAAGGAAATCAGATAGACCTATCTGAACCTATAAAGCTCTATATGGATAATAAGTCAGCTATAAGCTTGGCTAAAAATCCTATCTCTCATGGTAGGACAAAACACATTGAAACTAAGTTTCACTATATTAGAGACCAAGTCTCTAGAGGTAAACTAGTCCTAGATTTTGTTCCTACTAGTGAACAGATTGCTGATATTTTCACCAAGGCTCTAAAAGGTGAATTATTTTCTAAGCTAAGGAGGCAATTAAATGTCATATCTTTCTAAATCTCAAGGAAGGAAATGACTTAAAAGCTATGTCTAAGGGCTTGTCTTAGACTCTAATTTTCTGGCCTTACAGGGGGTTGTCCTGTTTTATTTCTATTGCCTTAATTTTTCTTAGCTTAGTTCTAGCTGAACTTAAGGTAGGGGTTGTCTGCCTTAGGTTGCTTAAGGTGTTTTGATTAAGGTAGGGTATTGAGTTTGTAATCAAAACTCTAGCTTAAGTTAAAACAGCCTTATAGCCGTTGTAACAAACTATTGGGTAGTTAGAGTCTCTAACTAACTAGACTAGTTTGTTAATAACAAACTTGGTTGTTAGCCTAACTAACAACCATATAACAGCTATAATCCAGATCAGTATATATATACATACATTTTGTACATAAAAACTTACAATGAATAATAGAATTTACTGCTTTCAATTTACTCTAAGCATTCCATTCTATTCTCTTCACTACACTACTACTTCTTCCCGATTACGTAAGCTCCAATAACTTCATCTTCTTTCGCACTGCAGGTTCGGTGGAATAATCAAAGGTGATTATACCTCGCAAAGAACAAGGGAAAGGTATCATAGAATTAGGGTTTCATGGATCAAACTAGAAGGAAAAGGAATGTAGTAAAGGAAGAAAAAGTACCGTGTGAGGTGTTCTTGAAGGTGTAAGTGTGAGAAATAATTCGGTTGAGTTTCAAAGGTGAAACTCAAAGAGCTTCATGCAAGTAAAGAACAATAAATTAGGGTTTTCATCTATTCGGTTCGAGAGAAAGGAAATCAAGAGCACAAGGTGTGTGAGATTACCTTTCTTGACCACCGAGAGAGACCGAGTGTGTTGTTCTTCACCGCAAAACGTAAATACCAAAAGTTAGGGTTTCAAATTCAAAGACAAATCAAAGGTAAATCAAAGAAAAAGCAGAAGGAGAAGTGATTCTACCTCAGTGAAGAAGAATCACGAGATCCGCTTGAAGGAATCAAGCGGATCGAGCAAATAGGCTTTGGTGTTCATCGCACGGAGAATCGAAGATCGTGATCTCGGAAAGCAGAACTCGGATCAAAACCTTGGGGTTTTGATTCATCATCGCTCAAAGTCATCATCGATCGTGAAACCGGCGATTCAAGCTTCAATCGGCTGGGAATCACAAAGAAGAGCTCAAACGGCTAGGGTTTCGTGTAGTGAGAGAGAAGAGAGAAGAGAGAGGGTTTCAAGAAGAGAGAGAAGCGTTCTTGAGTTTCGCGGAGAGAAACGAAGAGAACAAGCTTAAGTATACCGGTCGTAAAGATCCGCGCGTTTCATTTGCATACGGGTTCAAAAGCGCAGTGGCCACCAAACAAATTTTTGGAACATCATTGGGTGGACTTAATAGAAGTTGGGCTTCTCAATTATTGCACCTCCTCGCTTGTTCATACCCTCTCCGCAAAGTAAACAATAGAAAGGGTTAAAAATTCAACAATATATTCGGTGCGGGGTCTCATGCATGAGGTATGATCCCTATCCCCATCCCCACTTTGATCATGGGGATTTCTCCCGTCCCCATCTCCACGGGAAAATCCTCACTTCACACGCCCCATTCGAGGCGATCACACACGAGGATCCCCACTGCGGGTAGAAATTGCCACCCCTAGTAATATTGTTGAAAAATAGTAGTTAATGCCCTCTTGATATATTAATATGCAACAATTTGATATACAAACTAATATTCTAAATCAAATGCTTAATGTGAGACAAATTCCTAGTTATTAACCAAATACTACCATGCATTATCAATTCCTAGTTATTATTTCGTCACGCTAAACAAAACCAAATAATAGATAATTATCTCAGCATGATTTTCTTTTAATACCATTTAATATTATATTGAGGTATTAACGTAGTTTCTACATATAAATTAATCATACTCTTTGTTATATTTTATGTGGACACTTCAATAGACAAACAAATAAACAAAATGATGTCAGATAGCAACACACAACTTTTATCTACTGTGGCCTCTCTTGCAGCCTCCATTGTGCTAACTCGAACTGTTGCCAACGAGTTGATTCCTCATGAACTTCGAAACTACTTTCACTTGGGACTTGAATACATTTCTCGTCATTTCTTCCCAGCCCCATTTACTGTTGTTATTGAAGAGTTTCAAGGAAGGTTGAGAAACCAAGTTTTTGAGGCTGTAGAAGCTTATCTTGGCACCAAAGCCACTCAGTCTAATCAAAAAATTCAAGTTAGAAAATGTGAAGATGATAAAAAGTTATCATTTGGTGTAGATAGAGATGAAGAAGTGCATGATGATTTTGAAGGGGTTAAAGTAAAGTGGAAACAAGTTTTCATACAAGTTGAGTCACATCTTATTCCACACGATGATAAGTCCTCTTCACGATCAGAACTAAGATCCTATGAGTTAACCTTTCACAAGAAACACAAAGAAAAAATCTTAAATTCATATCTTCCATATGTAATGGAGAGAGCCAAGGCTATCAAACAAGAAAACATGACACTAAAGATTCACCAACTTGAATATCGTCCTACACCTGTCAAATTTAATCACCCAATGAATTTCAAGACTCTTGCAATTGATGCAGAGTTGAAAAGGGTTATAATGAATGATTTGGATAGATTTATTAAGAGGAAGGATTTCTACAACAAAACTGGGAGAGCTTGGAAACGTGGATACTTGTTATATGGTCCTCCTGGAACTGGCAAGTCTAGCCTTATTGCAGCCATGGCCAACTATCTCAACTATGACATTTATGACTTGGATCTCACAGTTGTAAATGACAATAGATACTTAAAGCAGAGGATGCTTGACATTTCCAATAGTTCCATACTTGTGATTGAGGATATTGACTGCTCTATAAAACTGCAGAATCGGGAAGAAGATAAGGAACCGGTTGATAACGGATACAATAAGGTATGTCTTTCTCTTTAAATATATAGATAATTCATCTATAAGTTTGATTCATGCTTAATTAACAGTCATAGATATACTCTAGAAGACCATGACATACATAAAATAGATTTTAGATATATTTTGCATATCTGGTTCAGGTTGGGCGCGTGCTTGTCAGCTTGTTATCATTACTTATAAATTACTATATGAATGAAACTCTAGTCACTATTCCTATTAGACTCTCACACATGCTCTGCCCTGGTCTTAGCTATTTTCATAAAATATCATTACATAGTTTTGTCTTTTTCACGAAATGATTGGCCTCATTATTTTATAAAAGCTACAGAAATGTCATTACATATTATTCTCTCATTTTTTTTATCAAAACTACAAAAATATTACTTTACTTTTGTCTTTTTCCCCAAATGATTGCCCTCATTTTTTTTCAAAACTACAAAAATGCCATTAATTTTTTTGTCTTTTACAAAATATATTTGCCTTCATTTTGTTGTCAAAACTACAAAAATATCATTACTTTTTTGTCTTTTCATAACTACATATTTGTATACGTATAGCATAAAGTAGCTTTTGTGAAGCTTTTGGCCCACTAGCTTTATATAAGGTAGGATTACTATATGAATGAAACTCCACCTTAGTTTCTTATCATATATATATATTGGAAAATTAGCTGGATAGAGTTTGATATAAGTAATGATGACATGCTTTTAATTTTATTTAATGTGTGTTGATTCTTTTTCAACAGGTAACACTGTCAGGACTGTTGAACGTTATAGATGGTATCTGGTCATGTTGTGGAGAGGAGCGTATTATTGTTTTCACAACCAATCACAGAGAAAGGTTAGATTCTGCTCTATTAAGACCTGGTAGAATGGATGTGCAAATTCACTTGTCATACTGCAATTTCTCTGCTTTTAAGCAATTGGCCAGCAACTATCTTGACATTTCAGAACACATGCTCTTTGAAGAGATAGAAGGGCTTCTAACACAAGTCCAAGTGACTCCGGCAGAAATTGCAGAAGAGCTAACCAAAATTGTTGAAGCAGGAGAATGCCTACAAGACCTTATCAAATTCCTAAACGACAAGAAAATGCTCAAGGGAGAGAATGGGAGTGAACAAGGTAATGAATAATTAATTATCATAATATAAAAATATTAAACAAGTTGAACTTCACAACAGCTTTCTAAGAACAGTTTTCTGTTTTTAAAAATTTAAGAAAAAATAATTTTGTTTGTAAGCTTTTAAAACCAAAAAAACATTTCTACAAAATACAATAAGTTAACCCTTAATATACTTGAGTTACAGCCATTAGTAAAGTTCTTGCTTTTTTGATTCTATTTCCTCAATTACAGAACGTTCTCAACAAAGTGATTCTATAGCAAGAAGGGGAAGCCAAGGAAGAGGGAGAAGAAGGAGGAAGCGATTTTGAATCTTTTTACATGTCATAGCACAAGTGTCAACATTAGTCCTACTTTTTTTTTACAATAACATTATAAGTTCTACTTGGCAATAGTGATTTGTACTTCTACACTTACATGTCCTTATAAACAAGGCCTTGTTATCATAATGATTATATGATTTCAAGTTTGATGGACATTTTGGTTATTCTCTCAATTTTATTGTAAGTGTTGGTGTGCTTTTTAAAAAAAAAATGATTACGTATATTTCTTTTTGAGGTAAATTAATATACTTTGACTAAAATACATTTAAAATAAAAGCCAGGTTGAAAAAAATAATTAATATAAATAAATGAAATAAACAATTAAAAAACAAAATAAATTTCAACAGTTAAGGGGAAATAATGTAAATATCACAAAGTGATCAAAGGAACTTATATTAAATAAGTTATGGAATTTGTGCAAGGGTGCGCAAAATTGCCCATGTTTGCCTAATGACGGTTGTGGGTCTTAAATAGTCACTTTGAAATAGGCTCATGGTTTTCCCTTGAAACTTGGCATACAACTTTAAAAAGATGGTTTTTTGTGCATTTAGGAAATCAATGCAGTAGTCCAGTCAATAACTCGGGGTAGTTAGATCTTAATCAGACAGTATAGATTTTAAAAACAGTTTTTTATTTTTTGTTTAATATAAAATTCGACTCTGAAATTTGTGTCATTTGATTAAAATTGGATGGTCCTGAGTTGTTGGTTGCGCGACTGTATTAATTTCCTGATTAAACACACCCAATCCCTTCAAAACACCTTTATGTTGTAGGGAGGCTAAATAACTAGTCCCAACTTGATTTTGCAATATTGGTATTGAATGGCCATATTTCGGTTTTTTTTTTATGACCCTTTATTTTTCTTTCAATTTCTACAAATTCTCTAAATTCGTTGACACATGTTTTTACCTGTAAAATCTATAATTATGAAGTAAATTCAGAGGCACTTAAAATCCTCAGATAAGCCTAATGATGACCTTCATTTGATTCTTTAATCCAACAATCAAGGTTTCCAAATAAACTCTTATGTTATTGTTATTTTTGGTCAACCTCTTCTGTTATTGTATTTGTAGCGCCTTTTGATCCATAAAAAAACCAACATCATGATATATATAATTTTATTTTATTTTGCTTTTTGCTTTTTGCTTTTTGCTTTTTTAAATTATAAGCAGTTTATTTTTTTCTGTTTGAGATACAAAAATTATTTCCAAAATAAATTTTGTTCACGAAAGTTATGATATATTGATTTTTGTTTTTCAAAATAACAAAACAAACTTGAACATGGTAATTAAATTATTACTTGATTTAGAAAAAAAGGGTACCAGAAATAGTATCTAAAATAGTTGTACAAGTCAAAGAAATGGGTGGAGGAAAACCAAAACGAGAACAAGTCTTTCTGTCTTCAAATATAGCAAATTTCATATTTACCACAAACAAAAGGAGCAGGGCATTTGCATGTTCCTATATAAGATTCATTAACACCACATTGTTTCAGATCACAAGGGGACTAAGAAGGAAGAAGAAGATCAACCAATCACCATCAACCTATATACCAAAATGGCTAGGTCATTTGCATTCGTTGCCTTCTTGGTCTTTGCTCTTTGCCTCTCATCTGCCTTGGCTCGCAAAGAAGCACCCGTTAACACATCTGTCAAGGCTCGCAAGGCACCACAAGTTGCCTCACCTGTCAAGGCACCACACGTTGTCTCACCTGTCAAGGGTCGCAAGGCACCACAAGTTGCCTCACTTCTCAAGGCTCACAAGGCACCTAAAGTTGCCTCACTTATCAAAAACGTTACCTCACCTGTCAAGGCTCGCAAGGCAGCTGAGCCATTCACCGTTGTTGGCAAGATTTACTGTGATCCTTGCCGCTTCCAATTTGTGTCAAGGCTTAGCAAGCCCCTAGAAGGTATAGTTTCTAATATCTTTAAATGATCATATATATGTATATATTATTTGCTAAGGAAAAATAATGATTATGTGTGTGTAAATATAAATATGTGCAGGTGTTAAGGTGAGTTTGACATGCAGAAAGGCAGAGGGTAACAATGTGACATATGTGAAGGAGGGTAAAACCGACGGTCATGGTGTGTACAAGATATTGGTTGATGGTGATCATGAGGATGAGATTTGTGAAGTGACTACTGAGGCAACCAAAAAGGGTTCATGCACAGATTTTATGGTAAACAAATCTGATAGGATTGTCCTCACAAACAACATGGGTAGCTCTTCCTTGATTCGCCTTGTTAATCCCCTTGGATTCATGACTAAGACAATTGATAGCCAATGTAAACGAGTTGTCAAGGAGTTGGGTTTGGACAAGCTTGATGATTAAATTACTTTGAGACTTGATCCATTTCTAACTTAACAATAATAAAAATATATATATCACCATTTGATTATGTGGTGAGTTATTTTGGCATAATTGATCTTCATCTATTTAATTAAACCATTTATTCTTTGAATATATTTGTTGTTTTGTTTTGTTGGTTTTGTTTAACTATACTAAACACATGTTAATCAAAGGTTGAATGACAATTTGGTATATTTTATCGTTACCACGAGAACTAGTTCTCATCTTATTAACAAGTTAATAACTCGATCTCCCCTCAACAGTAGCCTTATTTATCGTTTCAAATTCAATGCACTAAATTCAAAATTTGGCGAGTAGCTCCTTCAATCAAACTTGATTACACAATAAATGATACAAATGGGCCGTTAAATGATAAAAGGAATTCATTTTGTTTCGTGGTGTCTTACTTTAAATGCAAAATAATGTCGCCTTATTTAAAATTCTAGATGAAGGACTTGGTATGTTACTTGAGAACTTTCGTGACAAAGTCAGTTTTACTCGAGAACAACCAAATATGTTAAAAACAATCTTATTAAGTGAATCTAGACATGCAAGTCTCAACTGTGTACTACATGTGAATTATTTCTACTAACTTGGGAGAGTCTGTTATAAGCTATGCCTTCTTGTTTGGGAAGGTCTTATCTCTAGGAAGGTCTTTGCTGAAAATTTTAACATTCTTAACAATCTAAAATAATCCAATTTCAAGCATAATAACTCTTGATGAAAAACTCATTACTCAATTATGATTATCTAAGACCCACAAATTATCTCTACATTTACATCTTGTGGTCTTCTCCACGTAGCATGTCCACCTCAATTTGGCACCAAATTTTCCCCCAAACCACGCCAATTTCCCACCAGTGGAACGCCGACATGTGGGCTTCGTTGCCTGCCATTGATTTTCTGTTGCAACCTAGGAAGTGGTCAACCAGGGAACTTGTCGGATCTTTTATGCCAATCCCATGGGAAGTTGTCAGCTAAAAAGACAAGTACAGAGAGAAAGAACAGAACCTTTTTGCTATCTCATCATTTCCTTTCTTTCTTCCTCTCTTCATCTCTCGCCATCTCTCTTTCCTTTTCCCTTTTCACATTATCTCCTCTCTAATATCTCACACTCTCTCGCTCTTCACGCTCGCCATTCCTCCTTCTTCCTTCTCTTTTCAGTCTATCTTTCCTTTTTTTCCTCTCACACAATCCCTCAATCCTCCTCTCCAACAACTCCTCATCCTCTCTTTATTATGTCTTCTTTCTTTACCTACAACAACTGCTAGCGCGAGAGAAGAAAGGAAGTAACTGCCTCAAGGTCAGTGAAGACAACGAGAAAAGGAAATGGTGATTTACAAGCAAAATATTTCCGGCGGAAAATATCCGCCGGTAAGGCTGACTGACTTGGATGAAGGTTGACGCAACAGGGAGCTCACTTTTTTTTGATAGGCAATGTTAGTGGGAGTGGGGGAATGTTAGTTTCCGGGGTTTGATCTAGGGACCTCCTTTTTGCACTCATTTGGTGCACTCCTTCAATATCCCTTAGCTCGCTAACTGAGCTACCTTCTTGGGATACAGGGAGCTCACTTGAAATTGCTTCTCCATAGATGTGCTAGGTTCTACTACTATTACTACTAACGGATAATTAAGTTGCAAGAGAAGATAATTAATAAAACTACATCAGATCTTTCATATCCTTTGAGGAAGACAAACATTACACTTAGGTAAGGCTTCCTCTAACCTAGACACTTGGGCCCAAAGCCCTTTTGGACAAATAACAACACTGCAAACAAACACTAGTAAAAAGAAATTGGAATGAAATAAAAAATAAAAAGGGTCCAATAATATATTGGTCAAATAAAGTCCTTAAGCCAATAAGGCTTTTCACCACTCTTTTGGAAGACCCGGGCGGCCCACTAACAAGATGAAAAAGGTATAATACTTTGTTCTCAATACCTTGCATGTCTCCTTTCTTTTATTTTGACTAGACCCTCACCCATGCTCGCACTTGCAGATCATTAAATCGAATCAAATAGTATATCGTGGCAACCAAAAATTAACTTAATGGAAATCAAAGAGTGTAGTTGATAACTCTATTTTTATATAGAGTATTTCATATGTTTAAACTTAGTATTTGCTCTCTTTCAAGTAATAATAAAGAGTTTATATAGTATTTAGTGTGATATATGATATCTTGAGTGATTTGAATGGTTATAGTTATTATTAAGGTAGAACGCGGGTCTCCAAAACCCGATGTCGTAGTAGCCTTTTCATTAGCGCAATCCATTTTGTGACAGTAGGTAGAACGCGGGTCTCCAAAACCCGATGTCGACTCCATTTTGGATATATTGTGGTATGTTTGATGTTTTGTTCGGTGCGCCTCAATGCTATCTCGCATCAAATGCTCTCAGACCGATCCTCGCATCAAATCGCACTACTTGGTGAATGAAAGCACCGTTTCATATGCATCCACTTGCAATTGATGACCTCATGCCTGGTTCTCTGATGCCATCCCACCTTGTATAGTAGGCGCCTACCATTCACACATAGCTATAGGCATAGCTTTGAAGAGTCACCAACATAGGGACACATGTTCTATCACCATGGAACCGCCCTATGTGATTAGTCAAAGATTTCAACTTGGGATTAACCTCTGAAAAGCAACTACAGCTATGATCCACTCAAGATTACTTCAACATGAAGGAAGGAAGCACCTCTCTTGAAGGCTATAAAAGGACCTCACATCTTCATTTGGAAATATATCACAATCCATAAGTTAGATCAAAATTTCAATAGACATAGTTAGTTTCTATATTTTTAGAGGAAGAGGAAGGAATTGACAATCCTCCTTAACTCGTTTTCATAGTGTTTGTATAGTGCTAAGGAGTAATGCTAGTGCATTGCTAGAAGATTTCATACAAAGGTTTACAACATTTGTAACTTTTCTCTTGTTGTTTCTCTTTTGTGATTTATATTATATAAACATGGTCTATTCAGTTTATATATATCTTGCAATGTCTATAGTTAGCTAAACCTCTCTTAGTTGGAATGTTCTAATCATTTAATAAGCTTTTAAGTAAGTATGATGCATCTATGTATGTTTGTACTTTAGTTCTTGCTTGACAATCTTTTCAAATACTTATTTTGAACTTGATCACTTAGAATAAGTAAGATTTGTAAATGACCAGAAATGGCTTACAATTAAGAACTCAAGAACTAATATGGGTGAGTGTTTTACATAAAGAAAACTTTGTGAAAACAATGCTAAGTCCTAGAGATAGGATAGTATAGTCCATAGGATAATTGTGGGTACTTAAAATACAAGAGTGAATTTATTTAAGCAAATTGTATAATTGTTAGGAGGCAAGATAGGCATTGACAACCCTTTCTTTACTACATAGAACAAGGATCATAAGAGCTGGTAATGATACTCTGAAGAAAGTGACCGAAAGGCACATAGCTAATGCAACAGCATTCAGTGCAGCTGCATCACATACTGCATCAAACACTTATAAGTAAATTACTTGATGAAGACATTCCAACTAGCTTTTCTCTTTTACACTATCAACATTTTTACTTTGCTTTCTAACTTAGTTGTGATCATCAAACAAAATCCAAAATTATTTTGTTACTTAGTTACTTTACATTTTATTACTTTATATTGATTTTAAAAGTGAGTTTTTCAATCTCTGTGGGTTCGATCTTTTTACTACTTGTTTTTGGACAGTATATACTTGCACACAAGTGTATGTGATTTCCATACACCAAGTTTTTGGCGCCATGTTAGGGGATTGAAGTAAATTCTTTTTAAAATTACGATATATAGTAATTTAGTGTTTTATATAAATTACAGTCTTTAAAAGTTTCTCAGTCAACAAAAGTACATGGTACTTAGTATATGTACTGTAACTGAAATGAACACCGAATATAGTTTAGATCCGAAATAGAAAGAAGATTCGGAGATTGCTAAGACTCCAAAAGCAAAATCAACAAGCTTGCAACATGTCATTCAAAGAAGAACAAAGCTCAAGGTCACACTCGGTGAGAGGAGGCCCCGGTTCACACATACTGCTGAAGAAGAAGAAGTTCATAGAGAAAATCTCATCCACATGGATCACATAGGTATGATTAATGATAGAGATAGACCTATGAGGATTATGCTCGGCTTGATCATCAAAACATGCAAACTAGCATAAATAGACCTCATATTGATGCCATGCATTTTGAATTTAAGCCTATGATGTTTCAAATGCTTCAAACTATTGGTCAATTTGGAGGATCTCCTAATGAAGATCCTCATTTGCATTTAAGGCAATTTTTAGAAGTATGTAGTAATTTTATTATACCCGTGTTAGTGAAAATGCATTTAGATTAAGGTTATTTCCTTATTCTTTGAAAGATAGAGCTAAGGCTTGACTAAATTCTTTAGAGCCTAACTCTATCCATTCATGAAATGAAATGGTGAAAAATTTTAGGAAAATATTTCCCACCTATCAAAAATGCCAAAGTTAAGAAATGATATTACATCTTTTAGACAAAAAGAGTTTGAATCTTTATTTGAAGCATGGGAAAGATGGAAGGAACTTTTAAGAAAATTTCCTCATCATGGTTTACTCATTATTATTCAAATGGAAACATTTTATAATGGTTTAGAACCTCAAACCGAATAATGCTTTATGCATCATCCGGTGGAGTGTTATTAAATCACATACAATGAAGCATGTGAATTAATTGATAGAATAGCGACTAATAGCTCTAGTTGGCCTCATCGAGAGGGTAAGTGCCCAAAAGAAACCATCGTGGTACATGAAATTAATGATATATCCGCCTCTATCTGCTCAAGTAGCCACTCTAGCTAATTTGATGAAAAACTTCACTTCTAGCAATGCTATCTTGCATCTAATGCACGGTGCATCACCAGACAAAGACTGCATTGCAAAGAAGAGAACAAGTACCTCCGTGCACACCTAGTTGTGTGTACCGTGGAAGAGGTCACTTGTATGAGGAGTGTTCTAGCAACCCTATCTCTCTAAAAATTATGTAGGTTATAATAGGAATAACAACCCTTATTCCAACACTTATAATCCTGGTTGGAAAGATCACCCAAATTTTAGATGGAGCAACAATAGTGCACTGCACTCTAGAATCGCACTAACTACACCACCGAGATTCCCACTTTCGAATAACCAAAGAAACTCTCAACCTACTACGATAATTCTCTAGAATCCATGCTTAAAGCATTCATAGGTGAATCTAGAATCTGCTAGACAAACTCAAGATTCTTCCATTAAGAACTTAGAGAATCAAGTTGGTCAATTAGTCACACTCAGATCAAAGGCCACAAGTGTGCCGTACCATCAAATCTGAAGCTACTCCTTCCCAAAACAAAGGAAAGGAGCAGGTTAAGGCTATTTCATTGAGAAGTGGTAAGGATCTGGTAGAGTTAACTGAGAAGGAAAGTGTAGAAAAGGGAGAAAAAGACAAAAATCAAAAAGAAACCAATGCAGAAGCATCTAGTGCTCCTGCATCACAAGAAGTTCAAAGTCCACTACCTAAGTTAGTACCTGAATACCCTCCTCCTCCTTATCCTCAAAGACTGAAAAAAGCACATGAGGAGAAGCAGTTTGGTAAATTCTTAGAGGTACTAAAACAATTACACATCAATGTTCCCTTAGTAGAAGCACTCCAACAAATGCCAAACTATGCAAAGTTTATGAAGGATGTGCTTTTTCTCTCTTCCTCTCTTCCTCTCTCGCCATCTCTCTGTCTTTTTCCCTTTTCACATTATCTGCTCTCTACTCTCTCACTCTTCATGCTCGCCATTCCTCTCTCACCATCTCCCTTTCTCCTTCCTCTCTATCAGCTCCTTCTTCCTTCTCTTTTCAGTCTATCTTACCTTTTTTTTTCTCGTACACAATCCCTCAATCCTTCTCTGCAACACTCCTCATCCTCACTTTTTTTGGTCTTCTTTCTTTACCTACAACAATCGCTAGCGCAAGAGAAGAAAGGAAGTGTAACCGCTTCGAGGTCGATGAAGACAAATGAGATGACCGTGGATATGATATAGGACGAGAAGGAATCGAGGAGAGCGGATGACGAGCGGCCAATAAGGCTTTTTACCACTCTTTTTGAAGACCCAAGGAAGCCCACTAACAAGATGAGAAAGGTATAATACTTTGTTCTCAATACCTTGCATGCCTTCTTCTTTCTTTTATTTTGACTAGACCTCACATGTGCTCTCTGACTAGATCGTTGAAACCGAATCAAATATTGTGGCAACCAAAAATTAACTTAATGGAAATCGAAGAGTGTAGCTTTAAAAACAAAGCATCGCATAATTCCTATTATATGAGGGAATATTTCTAAATCTTCGAGTTGAATGTCAATAAATAAAAAAAGTCCCATGAAAATTTATTTTTTGTTGAATTTGATCATTCATCAGTTGCTTTGGTAATATTTGTATTTTCACTCTCGGTTCCATGATTTCGATGGTGTTGTTCAAGAAATTCACAATACAATCAATTTCATGAGAGTAAAAACTGAATGCATCTGCATCACTTGCCACATGATTTGAATATTTGAATCTCTCACCCAAAACGTATGTGAACGAAAAAACCACCTTTGGAAATTTTTTTGCAATGCAAATCACTTGTATCTGTTCAATCCACTTGCTACAATGGGTAATATGTGGTTCAATGTTAATTTCTATTGCATTGTTAACTGCACAAGCCCTCACATCGTGGAGGATTTTCGCTTTTTCACTTGCATTGTTAACCTCTGTAACCTCACTCTCTCAAATTAACAGCTTCTCTATCTGCTATTATTAGCTCTCCTTTATTTTGCATTGATAATTATAATATGAAAAGTGTATAATGCCAGTGGATTTAATTTGCCCTCATCTTTTAATAGAAGACATGTCCATGAAGATAATATATATATATATATATATGAAATTTGTATTTGAGGCTAATGATGATCCTAAATAGATTGGCAATGTTCTCAAAGGTAACACTCAAATCCCCATTGTGTGAAGAGAACTTCCCAAACAGTTGCTTATTTGACAGTGTTTGTTTAGAATTTTTTGATCCATATGTTTGTTTAGACTTTAGAATGCTATGTCATTGATTCATCTCATGTAGTTATGGACATATCACATATAGTTGCTATTTGTGATTTGCTGAGTGTTCGTTTTTTTGTCTTGTATATTGGATTGATAAGGTTTTCTCAGCCTCATGATTTTAACATTGAAGCAGGGATGCAAGATATGAGGAACATAAATTTTCTTTCTTTATTTTGAATTGGCATTTTACAGTTATCATTCAATATGGAATGCAAATGGTTGACTAAGATATTTGTTTCTTAGTATTTGTCCTCAGGAAATTGTCTATCATAGATGAAAGCAGTCGTACGTGAGTGATTGTGTTCTTTCATATGGGATGGAAGGGTACCTCTCTATCGTGTAATCTCACTGGAGCATCACTTTAGTTGTGATAAGCTAATTCACACTTATTTTGTAAACTATATTAAACATTTTTATGTTGTTGCATCCTCGAAACGCTATACATTTATTGATGATGTAATCTTTTGGAGTATTGGCAGAGACTGCTACAAATAAACTGGAGGAAATTAGGTCAATTATCTTGAAGTTATTTAGGATCATCTAGAACATTATTTTCCTTTTCCATTTTAGACTTTGACCAATTTCACTCAGTTTTGGATCATTGATAAACAAAAGTAAAACCCACCAATGTGTATTGAGTTAGCATGGTTATACCAACTAGATGCTTCACTCTTCAATAGGGAGTATATAATTGTTGTTTTTTTCTTTCTGAATTTCTTTTTCGTGATTCATATTGCATTTATAGAGAAAATAATTTACATTTTGTGCTCATAGCCAATTATCAAGTTTTGATTATGTTTGTTTGTAGTTTTAAGCCTTACTGTATTATTGCTATTAGGTTCATTTTGTTGGCATATAAAAGACTAAATATTGATGATATTTTTAGAGTGCATTTGTTATCAATGATGTTTCTGAGTTGCTTAATTGTTAATACATATATCGACATTGTAACAGATATGCACTAGCACCTGCTAATTTTTGATTAGCATTGTCTATGGATGATTGTATTTCTTAGATTACAAGTCTTTTTGTCTACAAATATAGAAAATTTCATATTTTCCACATAAGAAGGAAGTAAAAGAAGAGCAACCAATCACCATCAATCTATATACCAAAATGACTAGGTCTTTTACATTTGTTGCCTTCTTGGTCTTTGCTCTTTGTTTCTCATCTGCCTTGGCTCGCAAGGAAGCACCCGTTGACACACCTGTCAAGGCTCGCAAAGCACCACAAGTTTCCGCACCTATCAAGGCACCACAAGTTGTCGCACCTGTCAAGGCTCGCAAGGCACCACATGTTGCCTCACCTGTCCAGGTACCACAAGTTGTCGCACCTGTCAAGGCTCGCAAGGAACCACAAGTTGCCTCACCTGTCAAGGTACCACAAGTCACCGCACCTGTCAAGGCTCGCAAGGCACCAAAATTTGCCACACCTGTCAAGGCACCACACGCTACCTTGCCTGTTAAGGCTCACAAGGCACCACAAGTTGTCGCACCTGTCAAGGCTCGCAAGGCACCACATGTTGTCTCACCTGTCAAGGTACCACAAGTTGTTGCACCTGTCAAGGCTCGCAAGGAACCACAAGTTGCCTCACCTATCAAGGTACCACAAGTCACTGCAATTGTCAAGGGACCACACGTTGCCTCACCTGTTAAGGCTCACAAGGCACCAAAAGTTGCCTCACATGTCAAAAACTTTACCTCACCTATCAAGGATCGCAAGACACCAAAAGATACCTCACTTGTCAAAAACGTTACTTCACCTGTCAAGGCTCATGAGGCACCCTAAGTCGCCTCTCACTGTCAAAAACGTTACCTCACCTGTCAAGGCTCCCAAGACACCACAAGCTGCCTCACCTGTCAAAAATGTTACCTCACCTATCAAGGCTCCCAAGGAACCAAAAGTTACCTCGCCTGTCAAAAATGTTACCTCACCTGCCAAGGCTCCCAAGGCACCACAAGTTGCCTCACTTGTGAAAAATGTTACCTCATCTGTCAAGGCTCGCAAGGCACCACAAGCTGCCTCACCTGTCAAGGCTCCAAAGGCACCACAAGCTGCCTCACTTATCAAAAATGTTACCTCACCTGCCAAGGCTCGCAAGGCACCACAAGTTACCTCACCTGTCAAAAACGTTACCTCACCAGTCAAGGATCCCAAGACACCACAAGCTGCCTCACCTGTCAAAAACATTACCTCACCTGCCAAGGCTCCCAAGGCACCACAAGTTGCCTCACCTGTCAAAAATGTTACCTCACCAGTCAAGGCTCGCAAGGCACCACAAGTTGCCTCACCTGTCAAAAACGTTACTTCCCCTGTCAAGGCTCCCAAGGCACCACAAGTTGCCTCACCTGTCAAAAACGTTACCTCACCTGCCAAGGCACCACAAGTTGCCTCACCTGTCAAGTCTCACAAGGCACCCCAAGTTTCCTCACCTGTCAAAAATGTTACCTCACCTGTCAAGGATCGCAAGGCAGCACTCGTTTAGCCTTTCGCTGCAATTTTGGCATAATTGATCTTCATCTATTTGATTAAACATTTGTTATTTGCATATATGTGTCGTTTTGTTTTGTTTTGTTGGTTTTGCTTAACTATACTAATTAACACATGTTAATCAAAGGTTGAATGACAATTCGGTAGTACATTTTATCATTACCACGATAACTAATTAACCACATGTTCTCATCTTATTAACAAGTTAACTAATTAACTAATTAACTCGCTCTCACCACAAGTCCACAACAATAGCCTTATTTACCGTTCCAATGCACTAAATGCAAAATTTTGCGAGTAGCTCCTTCAATCATACAGGAGTTTACAAATGGGCCGTTAAATGATAAAAAGAATTCATTTTGTCTTCGTGTGTCTTACTTTCGTGCAAAACAATGGTGCCCTATTTAAAATTCTAGATGAATGTTTTGGTATGTTACTTGAGAACTTTTGAGGCAAAGTTGGCTTTACTCGATAACAACCAAATATGCTAAAAACAAGTTTATTAAGTGAATCTAGACATGAAAGACTCAACTATATATGTACTACATGTGAATTATTTCTACTAACTTGGGAGAGACCGTTATAACCTATGCCTTCTTGCTTTGGAAGGTCTTCTCTTGCTTTATCTCTAGGAAGGTCTTTGCTGAAAATTTTAACATTCTTAACAATCTAAAATAATCCAAGTGGGGGGAGGGGTATAAGTGCTGATGGTGAAGGTACAAAAAAAGTATCCACTTTTTTTTGACACACCATAATTTTCTATTTTACAAATTTATCTATTTATTAAGTAAACTTGTTTTGACAGATTTTAATGAGTGAAATGGTTAGAAATTTTTTAAGTGGGGATATAAGTGTTGATGATGGGGTTAAAAAAATCCACTTTTTTTTACACAACATAGTTTTCTATTTTAAACCTACGAGCTCAACTTTTTTTTTTGACAAAAACTTGCAAGCTCAACTTGGTGACATGCTAATAATAACAAGACATTTTTTTGTTTTGATAAGCAAATGTTAGTGCGGGTAGGGGAATGTTAGTTTACGAGATTTGAACTGAGGAACTCCATTCTTGCAATTTTTCAACTCCTTCAGGTCTCTTAGCTCGCCAACTGAACTACCTTCCTGGGACAATAACAAGACATTTAATTAGAGTGTGTTTAATTAGGCTTTTAAAAAAAGTCTTATGTTTTTCTTGTTTAAAAAAGTTTTTGTTTTTAAAAAAATATGGATAGAAAAAATTTATTCATAATTAATTTTTAAAAACAGAAAATTATTTTTAAAAGTGTAATCAAACAGAGTCTTTAATTTCTTAATATGCGATAGATTTTTCTATTTCAAATTTGGAAATTCTTTATATTGTAATATTTTTTATATTGGCAACTACTTGTATTTTTAAACGCTGCATTTCATAGAATTTTAATTGGGAAATGCTGGATATAAAAACGCGTCGTTTCGTAATAAAAATTAGCAACTTTTCTCATCACATATAATAGCAGTGCTCATTTTAACTACTTGCGTTTTTGTCTATGACCTACAAGCCTAACTCAAACCAATTTGTGACTTGTTGGGCGTGTTTGTAAAATATTTGACAATAAAAACACCACATTTATATAATTTTTGAAAATAATATATCATTTCGAAATAAAAATAATAAGAAGACTGTATTTTTTTTACAATATAAGAAAACTATTATTGATATTAATATTAATGTTAATATTAATTTATGTGAAATTTGGAATTGAATTGCCATTGATGAAGCAAGACTAAAGAACCAGAGAGATTCTGAGAACTTTGGAGAAGAAGATGAAAAGTAAAATGTGATTTCTCATTCAATAAATCATCTATTCTGAGAGATAGCAATATATATACATCGTTGAGTTCAAATGGGATCAACAAACTCTATAACAGAATTTAAACAGATCCTAACTAATTTCTAAAACAGATTCTAAAACTGAATTTACAAGAAGAAGGAAATTAATTTACATACAACAAGAGAAGTGAACCTAGAGTATACACAGAGAGAACCGAATACAAAAGGGAAAAGTGAGAAGGAGTGTTCTCGGCTTGTTCTCTTTCTCTTAGTGTGATCTGATTCATCTTTAGTGCATCTTGACCGGGTGATTGATTGCTTTACTCATTAATGTCAAGTTGGTAAGTTGACTTTATTGAGTCATATTTTGTAACATCCTCCCTTAAGCTTTGGAAAAGATATCAATCATTCCAAGCTTACCTCAGAAATCGAAAAATGGTCCAGACTCAAAGATTTAGTCGAAATATCGGTATTTGTTCCTTTGAACCGATAGGTATGGATGTAGAGTTTTCTCTCGTATTTTGTCACGCACAATATGGCGATCTATCTCAATGTGTTTCGATGCGTTCGTGAAAAACGGGTTGGCGGCTATGTGAAGAAGGCGGATCTGTTGTCACGATGAAATTACTACGGTCGGTATGAGTGATCTTAAGATCTTTCAAAGGTATAACGACCACATCGTGCCTCACAGTGGCTTGAGCTAATGCTCTATATTCGCTTACGAGGATGAGCGGGAAACTATACTTTGCTTTTTACTTTTCCATGACACAATAGATGTTCCAAGAAAAAACATAGACTGTGGTTGATCTTCTTGTGTGCGGACAAGCTCCCAATCTGATTCACTATAGCCGCTTCAAACCACGGTCACGAGAATCGACTGAAGAAACGATCCATTTCGGGTTTATTCTTGACATATCTTAACACTCTCATGGTTGCGGCGTGCACATTAGTGGGTTTCTCCATAAATTGGCTCAATTTCCCAACAAAGATAGGATAGTTCAGTGCGGAATGAGTCAAATCTACCTACCTACTAATCTCCTGTAAACAGTGGGGTCACTCACATCTTCACCCATATCTTTGTGCAATTGCAATCCTGGTTCCATGGGAGTGGAACATGGTTTGGTTCCCAGTACCCCTGTCTCCTCTAACAAGTCTAGAGCATATTTTCTTTGACATAAAGAGATGCCATCATTATTTCTTGCCAATTCAAACCCCAGAAAATATTTCAAGGCTCCAAGATCCTTAATACTAAATTTTTCATTCAAAATGTGTTTAACTCTGTTGATTTCTTCTATATCAGTGCCAACTAATACCAACTCATCTACATATACTAGTATGGCAGTAAAACCAGCAGTACATTTCCTAGTATACAAGGAGTAGTCAGATTTAGATTGAGTATAGCCAAGTCCTAGGAGTGTTTCAGTCAGTTTTGCATTCCATTGTCTACTAGCTTGTTTTAAACCGTATAAAGATCGTTGTAATTTGCATACAAGGTTAGGAGAGTCAAGGGCCAGACCTGGGGGAGGTTTCATATAGACTTCTTCATCAAGGTCCCCGTGAAGAAAGGCAGTATTGACATCCAATTGGTGAAGGTGCCAATCTTGACTTCTTTGTGCCAATGAAGAAGTCTAATTGTACTCATTTTTATCACTGGGCTAAAGGTTTCTAGGTAGTCAATACCCTCTGTTTGTGTAAATCCTTTGGCGACCAGTCGTGCTTTGTATCTCTCAATACTACCATCAGCATGTAGTTTGAGTTTGAATACCCATTTACAACCTATGGCACGTTTCTTGGGTGGTAGAGGAACTAATGTCCAAGTCTCAATTTTCTACAAAGCATTCAGTTCAGCCATAATGGCACTCTTCCAATTCTTATCACACATTGCATACTCAAAAGAGGGTGGCTCAGTGATGGAGGAAAGGTTAAGGGTGAACTGTTTGTGGGAAGGGGATAACCGATCATAGCATAAAACACTAGAAATGGGATAAGGGTTACCTGCAGAGAGAGGCACAGAGATTGATGATTCAGACTTGTGGATTGTATCTTCAAGTAATGAACAATGGTAGTCTTGAAGGTAGGAGGGCTGAGTTCTGGTTCGTGTGGACCTCCTAAGAGCTGTTGAATCACTAGGTGGATCAAATGTATGAGGGAGGGAAGGTGGTGTAATATCTTGCTGTGGTGTTATGGTAGTTTGAGGTATGGCATCTAATTCTGGAAGAGAGGTAATATCTGGATTTTCTATCTGTGTGGTGGTAGTATTTGGATTTTCTAGCTGTGTGGTAGGATGAGGTGAGTTCATGTCATTTGGATTTATTATTTGTGTGGTAGGATGAGGTGAGTTTATGGTTTATGTTTGTGTATGAGGATTAGGTGTTTCTAGCTGAGAAGTGGTGTTGGTGGTGGATGGAACATGATGTTCACTTTGGTGAAAGTTGTCAAAAAAAGGTATGGAGTTTTCAAAAGTATTGCTAGATATCTCCTTTTGTGAATTACAGTTTGTTTGTGCAGCAAGTTTATAAGGGAAAATTGACTCAAAAAATTTTACATCCCTAGATAAAAATATTTCTCTAGAATTAATATCAAATAAGAGGTGACCTTTAACCCCATGTTTGAAACCTAAGTAAATACATTTCCTAGACCTAGGATCTAATTTCTTTCTATTAGCCTGCAGAGTACTAGCAAAACATAAGCAGCCAAACACCTTTAGATTGGTTAAATTTGGAATGTGACCATACAAGATTTGAAAAGGAGTTTCATGTGATAAGAACTTAGATGGCAATCGGTTGATTATGTGCCTTGGCTTGACTTACGACATGTGCCCAAATTTTTTTGGAAGGTGAGCTTGGAAAATCAAAGCTCTAGCAGTACTTAGAATGTGTTGGTGCTTCCTCTCAACAATTCCATTTTGTTGGGAGTACCAACACATGAAAATCTGATGGATGATTCCTTTTCTTGATAGAAAGTTTTGAGTAAAAATTCATTGCCATTGTCGGTTCTTATACATTTGATTTTTGTGTTGAATTGAGTATCAATTAATGAGACAAAGCTCTTAACTAATACACACGGTTTGATTTGAGTCCCATAGGAAAAATCCATGTAAATCTACTTTTATCATCTACAATAGTAAGAAAATATCTATAACCTAATATGGATGCAACGGAAAAGGGTCCCCCAAATATCCATATGCACCATGTCAAAACATTTTTACGAAATAGTTGTACTATTGGGGAAGGGAGTCTTTTACTGCTTTAGCATAAAAACAAATGTCACGGGGAATATCGGTAGCAACATACTTAATATTTGGAAAATTTTTATTAATGCCAATCATTTTCTCACAGAGGGTGGCCAAATCTCATATGCCACACATTACATTGTATTTTGCTATCTAAGCTACTAAGAGTATTGATAGTTTGAGACTTATCTATTTCACGGAATTGAAGTTGTTTATAGGTTGTGTGATGGTTGATGGCTTGGGACTAGGAAACACTAGATGATACAATCCACTCCTCCGTTCAAATATCCCAATCACCTTCTCCATTTGGTTGTCTGTATCACACATTTAGGTCGGTTAATATGCAAATCACGATCAACATCATCGATCGGTTTAGAGATAGAAATCAAATTGAAAGAAAAGTTTGGTATGTAGAGAACATCACTTGAGCACAGAGGTGTCATCAAGGTGTATTGTGCTGCAAGATTGCAATGCACAATGGTTCCATTTGGTAGGAGTAACGATCCACGGGTTCAATGAATCTAAGGCAATCAAATAGTTGTCTAGAATAACAGACATGAATTGTAGCACCCGTGTCTACATAATCCAAAGCTTTTCTTTCTTAGAATTATGGAAACCTGAGATAATACACGATTTTATGGTGGTGTAGTGATTGACCTTGTGAGATTGCAATGTGTTTGAACTTTGAATGAGTGCTAATATGGCCTTGTGTTGTTCTGCAGTGAAGCCTGAAAACCCAGTATTAGAACTTTGTTTCCCAGCATCATCCCCTTCTTCAGTAGCATCAGTTTCGTCATCATTACCCTCTGTACCTTCAACAACACCATTGTTGACAGAATTGGTACCTCCTTGTCCAAAATGAGGAGGGTATCCATGTTTCTTGTAACACACATCCACGGTGTGTCCAATCTTTCCACAGTGAGAGCACATTTTAGTGCCTCTTCCTCTTCCAAAACTATTTCTACCACCTCTTTCTCCTCTACCTCTGTTTCCCCCCCGTCCTGCAAAATTGCCAACTGCAAGCACTTTCAATTCACCAGTAGGAAGAGCAGTGGCTCTTTCTTGTTGTATTAAGAGAGAGTATACCTTTGGAAGGTTAGGTAGAGGATCCATCAACATGATTTGAGATCTTACAGGTGCATATTGTTCACTCAGTCCCTTGAGGAATCTAAGAACCTTACCTCTCTCCCTATACTCTTTGAATTTAACTTCAGCATTACAACTAACAACAGATGCATCATTACACTTAGGTGCAGGCAAGAAATTTTCAAGTTCTTGCCACAATTTCTTCAACTTAGTGTAATAGGTAGAGATAGAATCATTACCTTGATTTGTAGTATATATTTCTTCTTGAAGATCTGATATACGGAACATGTCACCTTGATAGAAGCGATCTTTGAGATCCTTCCAAATTTCTGCGGCGGTATCCATCCACAATATGCTCTGAGATACCTCCGGCACGATGGAACTGTTAATCCACGACATTACCATGGTATTACACCGATCCCAAGCCTGAGAATCAGTATTCTCACTCGACGGTCTTGGAAGGCTTCCATCGATGAAATGAACTTTGTTCTTCGATCTCAACGCTACCATCATCGATCTTGACCAAGTGTGGTAGTTCTGCCAGTTGAGCGGAGGAGAAAGCGATCGCGATTCGGATTATCACTCGAGTGCATGAAGTAGGGATTCATCGTATCAACTACGATATGGCTTGCTCGAATTATTTCCATTTCCATTGTTGTTCTCTGTTACAACCATACGTCATCGTGAAGATGAAACGCGAAGTGCTTGAAGAAGAATGGAGAAGAAAGATAAGCGGAAAAAGCGAGCGATTGAATGAGATTGAATGAGTGCGAAAGTGGTGGCGAGCCCACAAAAAGGGCTCACGATACCATGTGAAATTGGAATTGAATTGTCATTGATGAAGCAAGACTAAAGAACCAGAGAGATTACGAGAACTTTGGAGAAGAAGATGAAAAGTAAAATGTGATTTCTCATTCAATAAATCATCTATTCTGAGAGATAGCAATATATATACATCGTTGAGTTCAAATGGGATCAACAAACTCTATATGAAATTTAAGCAGATCCTAACTAATTTCTAAAACAGATTCTAAAAAGCTGAATTTACAAGAAGAAGGAAATTAATTTACATACAACAAGAGAAGTGAACCTACTAGAGTATACACGGAGAAGGCAGAATACAAAGGGGAAGTGAGAAGGAGTGTTCTCGAACATTCTCTTTCTCTTAGTGTGATCTGATTCATCTTTAATGCATCTTGTTGGGTGATTGTTGCTTACTCATTAATGTCAAGTTGGTAAGTTGACTTTGACTGAGTCATATTTTGTAACAATTTACAAATAAGTGACCAATTTGATATTTTTAACACATAAAAACCAATACCAATTGTCAACAAAAAACATATAAAATACCAAATGAAAACCTAAAATAAAAAAGGCTACAATTTAGCTTTTTGTAATAATAATAATAATAATAATAATAATAATAATAATAAGGGTAATTCAGGGTGAAAGAAGCAAAGTAAATCTTTCAGCGTGAAATATTAAAATTGGCCAGTTGGATATTGTTTAAAAAGTATGAATGGTTAAGATTGAATCAACCAATATTAAATCTCAACCATTGATGAATTTTTAAAAGCTACATCCAATGAGTCGATTTTAATGGTTAGCCGATGAAAGATTTAATTCTTTCTTTCACCCTAAAAATCAATAATAATAATAATAATAATAATAATAATAATTTGTTTTTTTTGATAAAAGCTTTGTATAAATACAAGCAGCGAAAGAAACGGTTAAGCTTTGTTCTTGTTCGTGCTGCTAGGTAGAAAAAGTTCTCAAAACCCCATTTTCGCGTGCTTTGCAATCGACCCTGATAATGGCCAACAGTAACCTCCCTCGAAGAATCATCAAGGTTTGTATCTCTTTTCTTGTTAAGATCCCTATTTCAATTTCCCTAATCGATTCGTTTCTGTTCATGGTAGCATGCTTCGTTGATTTTCAGATTGGCTTCCTTTCACTTTACCTAGCTTAATTAATTTACTTAATTTCAGTAATCATTACCAAAAAATGAAAATTGAAGGTTTTAGGTGCTAAATAGGGATTCAACTTTCCCTTTTCTGCTTTGATCTTTGTTGGTGTTGAATTTTAGTTCTTGATTGTTTTTCTTTGTTCTTTTGAATTTGATCTCTGTGATTGTGTTGTAGTTGTGCTCACTCCTCTTTCTTTGATCTTAACAGGAAACACAGCGTTTGCTCAGTGAGCCGGGTAACTTCTCCTCGCACACGTTATTTCATGTTTCCCCTTGTTTTTGTGCTTTGGAAGCATGTCCCGAGTTTAATGGATAGTTCTTGTTGTGTAGCTCTTATCCTTTTTTACGATATCTTGAATGTTATCTTGGTGGTTTATGCCAAGTGTCACATCCTTCTTGTTTTTTGTTTTGCTGAGTTTGATTTCATAGATTTGATCTGATGATGCAGCGCCTGGAATTAGTGCATCTCCTTCTGAAGAGAATATGCGATATTTCAATGTGATGATCCTTGGCCCTACCCAGTCTCCATATGAAGGTATTAATGATACCAACAGCTTGGTTTTGCACCTTGAAATGCATAATAATTTGTTGTCTCGGCTAGAAATGTGGAATTGATTTCCTGTTTGATTGGGGGGTTTGAATAAGGGAAATGATTAATATCTCGAAAGGTTTTATCCCGACATCTTCCCGAAATGATGTGTTAACGGTTAAGTATATTTTTTTTTCCGTGAATGCTATCATATAATCCAAGTAATATGAGGTGTTAGGTATATAGACTCCCTTTGCATTTTTAAAAACGACAACCGTGTATAGCCACCAAGTCTATGATTGGCTAAAATCATCTTCGGGAGTAGTTCGGGAGGAAAATATCGAGATATATAGCATGTGTCTTTGAGTAATGCATTGATGTTTTCTATAAACAATTATTCTCTGAGTTGTACACATGCACTTTAATTGATGTTTCCTTTTTGGCCATGAATTTCAATTTCACTGCCTTTAATATCTTATGGTTAAGCACTAGCTTTTTTATTCTACAAGTGACCTTATTATCTAAAATGGTATCCCGTTACCTATGGCCTGTTTGTTTTAGATTTTTCCTATCACAAATTGCAAAAACTAAGCCCCAATGCAAAAAAAATTCAAGTAACTTATTCCAATGGAATCAATTCTGGAGGTCTTGGAATCTAATCAAACAGACCGTTAGTATTTACGTTGGGAAACTTATTTGAGTGATGAGGTGGAAATTGGAATTATAGGGCATTCATTATAGTCACTAATAGCTATAAAATATCTGCTTCTTAATGTATCTTGTCTTCTTATCATGATTTTAAGTCCCTGTCTACTCCTGAATCTCTTTAACTATTTTATATGAAGTGTGTTTTCTTGGTGCTCTTTCTATCCTTTATTCTAATCACTTACCTGAAAAAAATTCTTGAACATTATTGGCATTATATTTTCCATTTTTTACCACATATATAATCAATTACTATAGGCTGCATTTCTTGTCCATTAAAAAACTGATCTATAGTTCATCACTAGATAAAATGGTGCATTTCTTGTGCTCCTAGTTGAAAGCCATCATGGTCTCTACGTACTAGTAGGATGGTTTTGGTCATGCATGACAGTTAATACAAGAATATACTCTTTTCCATACTTTTCCTTTTTAAGAATTTAATATATTATAGGGGGTGTATTCAAGCTAGAACTATTTTTGCCAGAAGAATATCCAATGGCTGCTCCAAAGGTACACCGTTTAATCATTGTTTTTTTTTTTCCATGTACATTGTGGTGATTTATTGGTTTAAATGTTAAGTTTATGCTGTATTCTTGTCTACCAAAAAGAGACGACGAGATAAATAATATAGCTTTTTTTACCGATAAATTGTTTTTAACACTTTTAGTTGCTGCATATTTTGCATTTTGGTACCCGATGATCTAATAGGACATTAGGACTCCTCAACTTCTAAATGTCATGAAATAGGATATCCTTTGAAATTGCAATTAATCGCAAAGTCTTGTGGTTGCTACACTCTAGCTTCTACTTCATGTCCCCTTTTGTTGAAACTGAAATCATGAGAAATGGTAAACGGTCTTAATATAGGCTCTGTTTGCTACCACTCTGAGCTACCTTATAGTTTGTTTGACTACTTTTTAAACTTGTTTGGCCAAATTCAAGGTGTTTAGTAAATAAGTGTATCTCTCACATGCTTGAAGTGTTTTCTAAATGTTACTTCGGCTAGCATTTGACCTTAATAGATTGGTATTTTAGGGTTTTGCTGCTTCTCTCCCTCTCTATATATACGCCGACTTCACACACGGAACTTCATCTCCTCCTTCATGTTTATCTCTTCTTCCTCGCTTTAACTTTTTTGCAATTTCCTTAGTTTCTTTTTGTTCGTTTCTGTTTGTGATCTTCATGTAAGATCTTAATTGGTTTTATAAATTTAATTAATTTTCATATGTTGTGAAAAAACATAGATGTTGCGATGTGATAAAGCAGGGATTGTGTGTATCGGTGTTGTGTAGTTATCAATGCACACTTCCGAAAGAGTTCCCTGCTACATTATTTGATAAAGTGGGCAGTTGTGTTTCATCTTCTACGGTTGAAAATCACAACAATCATTTTCCCTACATTTTTCATTTTTCAATTTCCCCCTTTTGTTAATATGTAGTTTTTCTTAAAATCTTTACTCAAAACATTGTTTATGTTTATTTAAAAAAAATTAATTGTTTTTTTAACAAATACTATTTTTCACTGATTTCTAAAGTTTGTCTTATTTATTATATGTACTATAGTTTGTTTTTTCTCCTGCCAAAATCCAGAAAACAGTTTTGTTTTTTAAGAATAATTTTGCGACATGCATAGTTGTCGGTGAAATAAAATTACTAAAATTTTTTAACTTTTAAGATGATATTGAAGCCAAATAGAGTCATAATGTTCCTTTGTTTTTACTATTTAGTAATATATTGAAGCGTTTTCTTTATAAAATGGGGTTGCATACAACGCTCAACTTTCCTATATGGTCTGAGATAAAGATGATAAGAGAACTTTTAAGTCATAGCATTTTTCAAGAACACAGAACTAGGGCACTGATTAGTATATCTTTAGGCCATTACTAATGAATGCCATGGGACAGAATGGACCCCAGCTCTTGTATCTATTTATTTGATAGGGAGTTTATCTTGGCCAGAGGGGTCTGGTGGACAGTTTTTAACATTTGAAGCATAATTATATATATCCGTTCAGAATTGTGATTGGGCAAGTTTTGCTTATTTTGCCGACTATTAATTTAAAATTTGCAATTTATTTAACTTCTCCAGTCGTTCCTATTCCTAATTCGATCATGCATTACTTCTTCCAGGTTAGGTTCCTGACGAAAATATATCATCCAAACATTGATAAGGTGCGCTTTGGACTTTGCTTCCCTTACTTCTCAATTCTTCTTACGTATTAACTTGTCTGACTTGTTGAAGTTCGATGCAGCTTGGCAGGATATGTCTTGATATTCTGAAAGATAAGTGGAGTCCCGCCCTTCAAATTCGCACTGTACTTTTGAGGTAGTTGATGTACTTTTTGATGAAGTTTACTCTATTCGTTTTCTAAGGAGGTGTAGTAAACATTAGTAGGCTTTACAGTCTTCAGTCTTGGCCCAAATGTGATAGATTTATGAAAATTGAACTTTCTTGAACTAAGAATTTATGCATCTTAAATCATTTTTATGGAAATTTTGTGTTAAATTTTATTGGAAAAAAGATGGTTGCGTTACCTAAATAGACTCATTTTTTTTACTCATCAATTTACTAATTCAATAGATAAAAGATAAAGGAGGGGGGAACTCAGTTTTGATTACTGAGTTCCTACCTACTCGTTCCATGGCCATAACATTGTGCCAAGTCAGTGAACATATTAAATTAACCTGTCTCGGAATTGGATAGAGTATTATATACTGATAACGTAAATTTTTGTGGACCCTGTTATAGTATTCAAGCTCTTTTAAGTGCACCAAACCCAGATGATCCACTTTCTGAGAACATTGCTAAACACTGGAAATCTAATGAGGCCGAGGCTGTTGAAACAGGTATGTCTTTTCTGCTTGCTTGATTACATCAAATATTTAGTTAGTTATTTTTTAATCATAGCTCAAGCATGCTATATAATGCATATTCTTTTATGAAACTGATGGAATCTAAATCTGCAGCCAAGGAATGGACCCGGTTATATGCTAGTGGCGCCTGATGATTGGGTTGAAGCCTTTGACCTCAAATAACAATATTTGAACTGTATGCTATTAACTGCAAATTGAAATGGAAATTTTGGGAGAATCGTCTGAACCATTTTGGAGTCAATATTCCTCCTCCCAGTTACATGTTGATTCCTTTCATTCTCCTGCAAGACGTATATTGAAACTTGTATGAATATATTGGATCTTTTATGTGTCTACTCACTTTATAAAATTCTCCTTATGCTAGATGTAATTCCTGATTCTCAACTTATCATTGTGTGACTAAGTTTCTGTTGGTTTGTCTCTTCATGGAATTATAAAGGCTATTCAAATTAGGTTAAATTCCGGTTTTAGTCCTCCAACAAAATTGTTTGCTACTGGTTAAATTCGGTTTTGGTCTCTCATATTTGAAAATGTACTTAGGATAGTTTCTCCCGTTATTTCATTAGAAAGAAAATTCCGTTGCAAATGGAAGTCATATAATGTAAATCGTGGAAATTCACTCACCATTAAGATACTGTGATTCTAGTCTCCTATATAGTATGTTAATGTTTGGGTTAAACCCCCAAAAAAATTCTATTTTGAATCTCATGTTTGGAAATGTATGTATGAATGAGGTAGCATGGCTACCTAAAAAAAAAAAATTAAACATTTTAGGCTGGGTATATAAATAAGTTTTTAGTCTTCTAAAAAAATTTGTAGGGTTTAGTAGACTCGAAAGGTTGAGTCGCTAGCAGAGAGTCGCATTCCAATCACAACTTGTGTCAACACTTTGCATAAGAAATTTCAATCGCAAATCGCAGTCATAGCTCTTAGAAGCTCAGCATTAAGAGCATAACAGTTCAAGCGGTGGTATGTGGAGTAGCCTAAGTCACATCATTGTAGTCTTTGAATATGCCACCAAACCAACTAATCTGACTATATTGAGTCCAATTTATATTTAATTTGTGGTTAGGTTTCCTAAGATATACTACTACTACTAAATCACAAGTTTGTTATGAGCATCGATCACATCATTTCTCTAAAACATGTACTTGCTTTCAGCTTTCCATTGAGCTAGCAAACTTTGCTAATGTTCCAATAAACTCTGTTTTATCATACATCACTGAGCATTCAATATTGGAGCAATCCATGTCAAAATTGCTGCATGAAAATGTTTTGCAGAACCCATTTGCATAATGTTCATGCAGATTAGCATTTTCGTGATCTTCGCCTACTTAGATATTCTTGTCCTCAACAATTCTTTCACCCGATTCAACACCATCTTTATTTGCTCCAATAGAGGTGCCACATGCCACTAGTAATACAGACACTGATAAACCTTTGCCTTCCAAGATAAAGTTTTAACACACTGGCAAACAACAATGCAATCTGGGTTTTCCCTGCAAAAATACACCCATTGCGCATCTCCCAAATAGACCAAAGAACAGCGTGTTGTATCAGATTCAAACCCCTCATAGCACTGTGGCAAAAAGAGCAGAAGACATCAAAGATACAGACATCATTAACTAACAAACTTTCCTTAATTTTTACTTCAATTCATGCAAAGAAAATAATAGATGTTGACTCCATCTTTTGCGTAATAGAAAAGGAAACATACAAGGTCAGATTCATTTGTTCAGGATCCACAATCACTCATTGCTGACAAATGACAATGTAAATAGAGAGTTTCCAACAAACTGAATTTGATGTCACAACAAAAACATGTTACCTAAATTTTTTTATAACGGTATTTTCTAAAAAATAAAGACCCTGTTAGGAGTAACAAAAACATTAAGGAAAATATAAAGATGAAAGTGCAGAGTCTCCAATCCTAATACCCAAGAGCACTTGGATGAGATGGTAAGGGTCTCTTCCAGCTTAATCAGTCGCCCGGATCGAATCAGCGCCAAAAGCGTGCAGCGGTGTTAAATCTCTTGAGGAAGAGTTTTTGCTGCCGGCCATTTAATGGTCTCTACCGGCTTCGAATGATTAGTCTATCTGATTCTTGTATGAGAGGATATCCGCTATCTCAAAAAGAGTCTCAATCCTAACACTCCATATTTCAATTTCCTTCCATCCACAGAATTTCCCTTTGATGTCTAATCACAAAATGTACTACCATTAAATTAAAAAACATGATATGAATATTAACCTTAGGTAGATTTAAATCCATTCTTTCTATATGTACCAAGTAAAATCAAAATCAATCGAAATCTAGCATTGGATTGAAATATAGATAGCAACAAAAGATCAGTAAGTCACAAATGAAGAGCATCGAGAGAAATTACTATCATACTACTAGTTAAACTTTGAGCAATTTCAGAAGATAGAAGATTACATCAACCATTAATTAAAATCCAACTATATAGTCACGAGAAACTAGAACTAATGTTAAATAAATGAAATTAATGAAAACACAAGGTTGCAATGTATCGTTAGTAGATTCTTAAATAACCAACCTAGCAAATGTCCTAATAATGTCAAGGTGATCTCAAACTCTCGATGTAGACATGATTGTCGAACCAAAAACCACCAGAGATGAACTGAACCTTGAGAATCTTTAAAGTATGATTCTTAAAATTGTAAACAGCTAGCTCCCCTGAGAAGTCCAAAAGCAGTTGCTCATCCTCTAAAATATAAAGTGGACAAATACAGAAAGGATCTTGATTAAAAAAATGCCTTCGTAAGGAACAACGAATAGTTTAGTCCAAGAGTCTTTGTTTCCATAATCCTCCATAAGCCAAACATAAATATCTGAAGTAAAAGTGCGAGAAAGAATGCATAAGCAATCCCTCAACATCCCCAAGTTCATGGAACACACATCCACCCCTCCCTCATCAGGAGGTAAAAGCTCTTGATAAGACTCATTTCCTAAATCAAAAGATAAAATGACACGCGACTTATTAGGTGAAAAAGTAACTCCCAACCAGTTAACGGTGCCATTCAAAGATATCGAGCGTTTAGTCGTCATGAAACCATAAACAAAAGGGAAAGAAAAAGGTAAGACTCGGATTCCAAGTTAAAGGTTTTGTAAAAAAAATAAAAAATTAAAGCTTTAATTATTTTGTAGGTATTAAACTATTCAATTTTAATTTTTTTGGCAATGAATGTTGGTACGGAGTTGGGTCATTCCTCATAAAGACGTTGGTTTAACTCCTCTTGTCGATGTGATGACCTCTTTATTGAGTCGATAATTGGTTGAACTCCCCTTGACTGTTGCCTAGGAATTTTGTTTTTTAGAAAAGGAATTCTTTTTTTGCCAATGAATTCAGGTTGGCAAGGAGTTGGAAGGGTGTTGCTTCAACTCCTCCTCTCTTGCTTATGTGACCTCTTTTGACGGGTCAACGAATAGTGGTTCGGCATAATAACTTCCAAGGCAACAGTCCATAATGTGTAATATATATATATCCACTAGAAGTTGTAAGATAGCATCATTGCACCTTTTGTTGTGGACCATAAACCCAACATTTCTTTTGAAAACAAACTTAAATAAGTGGGCATTGGTGTCATTTACACTATTTAATTTTATTTTTAATTAATTTTTTATCCCCTTGCAATTAATGTTTGTTTCTCTCTTTCCTCACAATTAATGTTCCCCTAGTAATTTTTTTTATTGAGATTAGTTCCCCTAGTAATTTGTTTAAACTTTCCAACTAAAAATTAAAATGTTTTGGAAAAAAGTCAGAATATTTTTTATTGAACTCAATTTTTTTTTTACAAACTACTGAATTTAATTTTAAAACGTTCCAGCTTCATTTTTTTGACAAGTAAATTCCAGCTTCTATATATATATATATATATATGTTATCTATATTATAAGTTGTTATCTACCAAAAAAAAAAGTTGTTAACTTATGTTCACGTCGCTTATCAGAAAAAGAAAAAACACGTAAGTGCAGTGGCGGATCTTGAAAAATAAAATTGGAGGGGCCCAAAACAGTAACAAATATATAAGGGTTTTTTTTTTGTACCCCCACCCCATCCCCATAAACCCCCACCCACACTGAAAACCCCAAAATCCTTTCCAACAGCGTATTTTTTTACAAATTTTTGACCAATCGTATATACACTTGGGGGTATATATACGACCCTATGCATTTAGGCATCGTATATACACCCCAAAGGCGTATATCTGATTGGAAACTTCACCATAATCGTATATACGCCTTGGGAGGTGTATATCGATGCCTAAAAATAGGGTCGTATATATACCCCCTCGGTGTATATCGACCCCATTGTATTTTTTAAAAATTTTTTAAGTCAAATAAAAATTATATAAGTCACGAAAATAGTTTTGTGTGTAGTTCGTTAAAACGTGGCGATGTTATCGTCGAGCGAATAATTTAGGCTAAAAAATCGGTTTTAAGCAACATACTCCGATCGTAATGAAACCACACTATTAAATCCGAAAAAAATCAAGAATCAAGACTCCCTAGAAGGGACTTCTTACGGGACTACGGCCTCAAAATCCCAAATTCCATCGTTTACTATTTTTTACGATTTTTAATTTTCATAGTCTCCAAAAATCTAAAAAAATTTGTATAGCCTTATTTTGGTTTTGTTAGATTTTTAGTGGTGTTTTTATAATTTTTTGGAGTAGTTTTGACTATTTAACGAACTTTTAGTAATAAAAATTAAAACAAATTATTAAAAAAAATAAAAAGTGCATCGTATATACCCCTTTGAGTACGTATATACGATTGGACAAAAAATAGCCATTGTATATACGTACCCAAAGGGGTATATACGATTTATTTATTTTTTTAAAAAATTAAGTTTCAAAGGGCATTTTGGGGTTTTGTTATTGGGTGGGGGTGGGAGGGGATGGGGTGGGGTCCAAAAAAAAAACCCAATATATAAACCAAAATTAATTGTGTTTCATAATAGTTTGCTTGGTTTAGTGGTCAAAGTTATCTTTGTCAATTTTAATGTTCTGAGTTCAAATATTGTTTAATGCAATTTTTTATACTAATTTTTGAGAAAAATATACAAATAATTCTTAAAAAGAGGTGTAGTCATCATGAGAATTGAACTGGGGACTCTTAATACACCAATAATGCTCTTATCCGCTTTTCTTAATACTTTTGTTCTTGAGTGTTCATTTGGTTACATATATTCTAACTTTGAGTATAAAATATATCAGTGTATATATTAACTTAATGGGAGTCGAGAATGCAGTAGCTCAAATTCTATAAAGATCATGCACTGCGTAAGTGGCCATTGGTGTCATTTACACTCTTTAATCACATTTTAAAAAAAAAATTATTTTTGCAATTAATGTTTGTTTCCCTGTTAACTCCCTGTTAATTGTATTGATTTGTTCCTATGACGACATCTAAGGAGTTAACAGGGAATAAACTAGCAGAATTAAGCTCCTTGGATTTCCTATTATGCACAAATGTCTGAATAATTATGTATATGGGCTAATAGGGTTACTAAGCTAAAACATGAATGATTAGTCAAAAGAAAACAACATGCATCTTGTAGATCCTAACTCTTCCATCCTGTGGGCATATTTTTGAATTCCTATTTTTTAGCATTGGGAATGGAGGTAATTGTTTTTTGGCTTTTTGTTTTGGTACTTCATGTTGTTAGGGATTAAGATGAAGAAGAAAAGGATCGAATTGTCTTGTATTATTCATTGAGGGAATGAGCATATATACAATAATCAGTCAGTTACAAAAGAAACAGACAAGCAACTAAACTGAGCAATAGGTAACAGCTTCTAAAATGAAAGCAAATTCATCAAGATGAAATCTAAGCTACTCTCTTCCTTTCATTTTAAGTGTTTTGTTTGTCACTTTAGAATCTCAATACATTATTTATTATTATTTTCCAACAATACTCTTACTTTAGAATATCAATGATTGCGTCTTTACTCCAATCGAGAAAAGTGAAAGGGTATTTTAGTCTCACTACATTTTTTTACCATAAAAGTTATCAGAAATATGCAGAAAGGTATCCAGTTTGACAGGTTTTGTCATGATATCTGCAGCTTGCTCACTAGTAGCACACTACTACAAATCTAGTTTGCCTTCTTTGGTGAGGTCCCTTGGGGATTTGGAGGGAGGGTAGGAGAGTGCTTAAAAAAATATGAAGGATGAACGAAGAATAGGATGAAAGATATAGCATCGACTTCATTAAAGAGTTTATTTTTCTTCGTATAATCAAATTCTCCCAATTTGGAGGAACTCAAAAAATGTACTAGAAGAGAGTTTTAGAGGGTTTGGAGGGTTTAGACAAATTCTTCAAATCATTTACATCCTTTTATAATAATCTTAAAATTAAAAATATATTAAGCATAAACATTCTCTTATCATTGTTTACAAAATTACTTTTTCAATATTTCTATATATTTCGCCGTACTCCACTCCTCTCTAATTCCTCCCCTCCATTCCTCTCCAAACTCCCAAACAGACCTTAAGGTGTGTTCGGGAGGGGAGGACTTATATTTCAATTCTAATTTGAGTAAACAATAGAATGTCAATAAGCATAAATGAAGTGTGACTAAAATTGTTATATTGATATCTATCACGTTATTCTTTTACATTTTTAAAATCTCAAATACATATTAACATATAGACTAATATTTTCTAAGTCTTCCCCTCCCCTCCCCTCCCCTCCCAAAACCCCCTCCCAAACATAGCCTTAAAGGAATTTGGGCAATATAGTCACATTATTATGGATTAAAAATTTAGCTTAAGGGTATGTTTGGGAGGGGGTTTTGGGAGGGGAGGGGAGATGAAGACTTGAAAAATATTAGCCTATATTTTAATGTGTATATGAGATTTTAAAAAAGTAAAAGAATAACATGATAAATAATAGTATAACAATTTTAGGAACACTACATTTATGCTTATTTACATTATTTTGGAATACTTCCTAAACTTAAAAATCGCCTTTGTAGAAGCTGTGATTATTATTGTAGCATTTACAATCTTTTTGAAATGACTGTACTCTTTGATTTTGCCATGCAAATTTGGGCAATATATATACTTTACTTCCTCCTATTATGAAGTTTTTATCTCAAACACCATCTTGAACTTGATGAAATCCATTCTATCTTTTACTCCGTGATCCTCAAAAGCTCCTTTGAGTCGTTCTAATGGTGGTATGCAGAGTAGCATAAAGTGACAATCTTAGGGCATGTTGGGAGGAGAGGGGAGGGATTGAAAAACAAATTATCTATATTTTGGTATGTATTTGAGATTTATAACAAATAAAATAATAATTTGATGAATAACAATATAACAATTTTAATAACCCTTCATTTATATTTAGGCTCTGTTTGGCGCGTCCCATCCGCTAGCGGATAGCGGATGAAAGTAGCGGATGGAACTAGCGGGTGAAGAGTACACGTGTTTGGTAAACACTAGCGTTTAGCGTTTTTCGGGTAGCGTTTAGCGTTTTTTCAAACACTACGTTAGCGGATAGTGGATAGCGTCTCACTTTTTTTGACATTTTTACCCTCTCTACACGTAACTGCGTAGATTAATTCCTCTCTACGCGTAACTGCGTAGATTAATTCCTCGAGCTGTTAAGTTCTCCCTCAAGAGAATTAAACACTGTTGCATTCCCAAGGCAAGATTTAAACTTATGACCTTGATTAAGCTAAAGAGACCCTCGCACCTTCTTGACCAAAAAAAAACTAAAGAGACTCAAACCATCTAATTCAAGTGCTCTTGGTTCGTTTGATGTTTGGTTGTGAAATAAAGAAAAAAATCTCAACACAAGACGTTTGTATCCATTAAGGAAAGTATGAATAAGTTTAATGAAGAGATTTAGACAAAACTATTCGAATCAAACTTAAGTCCACTTTTCTCCTAAGATCATGTAAAAGAAACTTCCGTGTCAAATCTATCAATCCACCATAATAAGTTAAATTATGTCATTCCATGCATGCTCAAATTAGCGTTCAAGAAGTGCGGTTTGGATTTTACTGCTTATTAAGTGCTGTCGTGGACGGTGAACATCGGAAATAACATGACTTTCATGACACCTATAAAGTCTTTATTAGCCTCCAAATTTTGTGGTCCTTAAGATTAGTACTGTATCGAATTTTGCTGGCATAGGTCAGTCAACTTAAAGAGTACATTTATAGTCTTAGCCGTTGAGCAAAATATTTCCTTCTAAGTTTTTCTGTCAAAGTATGATTGAAGCATCTATATAATTAATTGCTTCTTGGAGTTATTATTGATAGACTAGATTATTAGGTGTGTGAGGTAGTACCATAGTACCCCCATTTTTTTAATATAACAGCTTGCAATATTTGAGGCGAGAAAACAGTTAAATACAATTGTATTGGAGTAATTATTCACACCCCTGTTTTTACTACTCTGCACCCCCTCATCAATAAGTTAATTTGTTTTTTGATTTCCCATGTTTTTTCTATCATAGGTAATCTTCTTCGAGGCATTACCAGACACTAAATATGGACACCTCTCTCAACAGGGATTCAAACATTAGTTCACAACACTGTAATTTTTTTAATAAAGTAAATCAAAGGCTGTGATTTCTCTTGAAGAATATCTAATGGCTAGTATGAAAGGTGACAATAGTAACCGCAGCTAATCTTTACTACAGTGAATTGTGGCCATTTTATGACGGCCAAAAATAAGTTCCTGAAAAAAGTTAATTTAGATGATGAATGTTAGCAAAAACGTGGTGTGGATAGTTACTGAATCGTGATTATTTTATGAAAAAATTAATTAGATGATGAATGTTAGCAAAAACGTGGTGTCAAAAATTACGTCATTTTATCGATAAACTAATATATAGGGGATGGGGTAAAGAGACAAGGGTGAGTAGGGGTCATTCACTTCAAGTAACATATATAAACTACCCTATGCAAACAACCAAGGTTTTGTCACTACAAAAATTTGGAGGCAAAAGGTCCAACCATCTACGACAAACTAACATCATGAGTGACATACATACATACAATACAATACACACAATTGTTGTAAATCTATATATTCACCTTCCATGCAATAATAAAATTGCATAGGAAGCCATCATCATTAGTATAAGAAATATAGTTAGTTTGTTAAGTAATCCGGTTAGAGTTAGTTTTCTAGTTACTAGTTTGTTAGGTAATTCGGTTAGAGTTAGTTTTCTAGTTACTAGTTTGTTACATATTAGTTAGGTGAGATTGGATCTATATATAAAGATCAAACTCTCATTGTAATCAATAACTTTTTGTATCAATTTCACTTTGATGAATATTAGAGTCTCTTAATCTTTTCTCTCCTATCTTCTATGGATACCATATTCTTCAATATGGTATCAGAGCAAACATGGTATCCTCCATGAAGATTGCTTATGTTGCACTTCGCTATAGGTTCTTTATTTTTCTTTAATCAATTTCATTTTTGTTTAAATTTTCATTTTACTTTCATTCTTTCTTCTTCTCGGTCTCTTTCTAATTTTTCTCTATGTTCTTGTCTAATAAGTGATTCTTGTTATTTTTGTTGAGACAGTTTATTGGATTGAAATCCCTTAAGCTTTCATTGAATCAAAAGAGCATTTATATTAGCTCAAGGTTACAAGATTCAGTTAACAAAACTATTACAGAAAACTCTAACTGATACAACTGAAAGAAAAGAAAAGGGATAAACTTGGTAACCTGTGTTACCCAGTAACCATACACTAAGTAAAAATTACAAATTTCCTAACAAACACTCCCCTAAACTAGACATTTACATGAACAAATATCTAGTTTAATCATAAATTTTACAGACTCCAAGCATTCTTCTAAGTCTGCAGAAGGAGTCTTTGCTGAGTGCCTTTGTGAATGCATCAGCAACTTGGTCCTTTGTACCACAGAAATTCAATTTGATGCTTCTAGACTTCACCAATTCTCTAAAACAATGGAATCTAACTTGGATATGTTTTCTCCTACCATGAAGAATAGGATTATGAGCTAACTTGATTGCTGAGCTGTTGTCACAAAATAGCTCTGTGCTTTCTACAATGTACAATTTTAGTTCATCCACCAGTTTTTTTAACCACGCTGTTTGACATGCTGCTAAACAAGCTGCAACAAACTCTGCCTCAATTGTAGAGAGGGCCACAATTGGTTGTTTTCTAGAGCTCTAGGCTATTGCACCTTCACTAAGCAAGAAAACATAACCTAATGTACTCTTCCTTTCCTCTAAATCCCCTGCATAATCACTGTCAGTAAAACCAGTGATTTTGCAGTCATTTCCCTTCTTATACATGATCCCAAAATCAGTTGTTCCTTGTATATATCTCAGCACTCTCTTTGCTGCCAACATATGGGCTTGGGAAGGCTTGCTCATGAATCTACTCAAGGGACTAACAACATACATAATATCGGGTCTAGTTGTTGTGATATAAATCAAACTTCCAATCAGCTGTTTGAAAACAGTTTCATCAACCAGTTCATCAGTTTCTTCTCTGCATAATTTTGTTCCTGGCACCATAGGAACTTGCACAGGGTTGCAAGAGGCCATGTCAAACCGAGCCAACAGCTCCAATGCATACTTCTTTTGACATATATGAATGAAATCACTTTGTTGGGCAACTTCAATTCCCAAAATGTATTTCATTTTTCCTAAATCAGTCATAGAGAATTCACTCTTCATGGAACTCTTGGATTCATTCATCATATCAAGGCTATTTCCAGTGTAGATAAGATCATCTACATATATACTCACTATGAGTATTCCACCCTTACCATTTTCCTTGAAAAACAGAGTCTGCTCATTTCTTCTAGCAGTGAAGCCTTGTTGTATAAAGTAGGACTCTATGCGGCTAAACCAAGCTCTAGGTCCTTGTTTTAGTCCATAGAGGGCCTTGTGAAGTCTATACACCTTTCCATCACTTCCCTTCACCACATAGCCCTTTGGTTGTTCCACAAATACCTCCTCATCAAGCTTCCCATAGAGAAAAGCCGATTTGACATCAAGTTGATACAGGGACCATCCTTTCTGTGCTGCAGTTGCAATAATGAGTCTGATGGTATCAAGTATACTAACTGGTGCAAAAACCTCATTGTAGTCAATTCCTTGCTTTTGGGTGTACCCCTTGGCAACCAATCTAGCTTTAAATTTGTCTACTTCACCAAGTTCATTGAGTTTGTTTTGTAAATCCATTTGACTCCAATTACTTTTGATCTAGGGGGCAAATCTACCAATTCCCAAGTTTCATTCTTCACAATTGATGCTATTTCGGATCCATGGCATGTCTCCACTTAGATTCCTTTCTGCAACCTCATAACAATCTAGATCATTGCTTTCGCTTCTTGTCAAGTTTAGTTTTTCACCATCAAGGTAAGCACTTTGAAGTTTGTCTCATAGTCCCCAGCCACCTTTGGAGGTCTTCTCACTCTAGTCTCATTCTCTATCTCGGTTTACTGTATCATCATGTGAGCTTGTCTCATCTGTGAGGTTATCATCATCATTGTTGTACTGGTTGGTATCATTTTCACTGTCTACATTTTGTACATCACCACTAGTACATTCTGCATTTTCACTTGACTCACTGTATACACTTTTTGTCTCATCTTCATTACTATTGACTTCATTCTCTCCCCAATTCAAATCATCAATCAGATCTGGTTGAGAGTTGCTAGATGCTTCAGACCAATCCCATTTTTCATTTTCTTCAAAAACAACATCTCTACTAATTATTATTTTCTCTCCTATAGGATCATACATTCTATACCCCTTGGATTCTTCACTCACTCCTAGAAGTATGCATTTCTTGCTCTCATCTTCTAATTTACTTCTTTTCTCATCAGGGACATGAACATGTCCTATACACCCAAATGGCATCACTCTTGGAATGTAATCGCTAATCGTTTCACTTGATTTCATCTCAACCCCTTCAAATTCCTTTCTTGCAGCCTGCAACGTCGATCTCCTTGCTCGTGTGTTTCCTTGAAATTTCTTTTTCAAAGATTCCCAAATTTCTTTCGAGGTATCTTTGTTCAAGATAGTTTCAAGAGTAGCCCTATCTATAGCTTGAAATAGGTAGTTCTTGCATTTCAAATCTTTGAGTTTTGCTTCATCGATCTTTTTCTGTTCAGTTTCGGTCACCATCGTCCTTTCCGTTGGAACAGGAATCCCCTTCTCAATCAGCACCCAATACTCCTTTGATCTAAGGAAGTTCTCCATGAGCATGCTCCAATGTTCATAGTTTATGTCGAGGCGAGGTATTGATGGTTGCATATAGTTTCCTTCGTTCCCATTGTTATTGTTCGCCATTGATGAGAAATTGAGATTTCTCGAGCTATGAATCAGGCCCCAAATCGGAGCTCTGATGCCAATTTGTTATTTCTGTTGAGACAGTTTATTGGATTGAAATCCCTTAAGCTTTCATTGAATCAAAAGAGCATTTATATTAGCTCAAGGTTACAAGATTCAGTTAACAAAACTGTTACAGAAAACTCTAACTAATACAACTGAAAGAAAAGAAAGAAAAGGGATAAACTTGGTAACCTGTGTTACCCGGTAACCATACACTAAGTGACCTGTACTAGCAGGTAAAATCAAAAACAATGAAAATTACAAATTTCGTATCTTGATATCGCAATTTTCCTTGATTGCTCTTTTGCGTTATGCAATTTCTGAGTTTGCAATTCCCATTGCGTTTGCATTTTCGATTTCGCATGCATTTTGCTTTCCGCTCTGTGAATCGTTCTTGATTTCGTTTTCATCTCAGTTTCGTTCTTCAATTCTTGTTCGAAACTCTTCCTATTTCTGTTGCGGTCTTTGGTTTTGCTCTTCAATTCATGTTCAAAATCTCTTCAATTCTTGACCGTTTTCTCCTTCCTCTCGCTTCTTTGAGAGTTTGTGTTTGTGCAACTTGTTTTCGTTTTTTCCGTTTCTAATTTGTTTGATACAAATTGTTTGTCATTCTTGTATCGGTAATCATCATTTCCGTTTGCGATTCGTGCACATCAGTTTTGCGATTTCGCTTCATTGTCCTCCTTTCATTCTTATTCCCGATGATTGTGATCTGAAGCGGAGTTCTAATTTCTTTCTTTGATCGAGTTTCAATTTCGATAAATTCCTCCAAGAGATAGAATTTTTTTCTTTGATGATTGTCTCTGAAAGTTTATCAACAAGGTTCAAGAAGTGGTATTACTACCTAGTGGATGATGCTTCATTATATTTATTTTCTTGTATCCAAAATCACCAGCTAATTGAGAAAGAAGAAATCTCAATATTGGTTTGGAATTTCTTGATGGAAAATGTCTGCATTGGTGTCTTTTCCAACTTAGAGACATGGTTTCCCAGGATGATTGATCCTCACACTGAAATTGGCTTTGTTGGTTGTTTTGTTGTAAATTTTTTTTTGATTTGATCATGTAAATTTGTATTGTTCATTCCAAGCTAGAAGCCTTGTGAATGTCTTCTAGTTTGCGGGTGACTATTAGAAATATAGTTAGTTTGTTAAGTAATTCGGTTAGAGTTAGTTTTCTAGTTACTAGTTTTGTTAAGTAATTCGGTTAGTGTTAGTTTTCTAGTTACTAGTTTGTTACATATTAGTTAGGTGAGATTGGATCTATATATAAAGACCAAACTCTTCTCATTGTAATCAATAACATTTCAATTTCACTTTGATGAAATTTAGAGTCTCTTAATCTTTTCTCTCTTATCTTCTATAGATACAATATTCTTCGATAATTAGTAAAAAGAAATAAGAAACCAACCAAGAAAACGACCTTCAAAACATCATGTCCATACTTCAAAACTAAACTAAACGACACTCTCTCCCCTCTTTCTCTTCCTTCTCTTTCTTCTTAAAGTCTACAAATTTGAGCCACAACAGCTACATTTCCTCTTCTAGCTTCACAAAGCCCCTTTCATTAAGTTTCGTACACCGTACGTTTGGTACAGTAAGTGAGTAGCCTACTATTCCACTTCATTTATTTATTATAATTAATAATAATTTTAATTTTAATTTTTTTATTATTTTTGTGTGTTTGGGAACAAGACATTAGGCATTGATAGGCATGGCAAGTCCTTTTCTGTTTGCTCTGTGTCCTTTATGTGTGTATAATTTTCTTACTTTACAGCGCACGTGTGGCCCACGTGAACCTCCAAAGTGAATGCTTGTTTTTAACGGTTGGGATCAATGTTATTAAACTCGACTTAGAGTCGGCCGACCGAATCGTTGGGTCATTTGAGTCGACCTGAAATTCATTAATTGACCGCGTGACCCGTGACATACTAAAACCTCGTTAAAATTAGGCATGTTGTATATTCACATATTGCGAATCCATGAATTTTTTTACCATACAACAAAATTGTCCAAAAACTCACTACTCATTCATCATTTGAAAACAAATAAAAACCTTAAAGTTAAAGCAACAAAATATTGAATTCAAATTAACTAATAAAAATAGGCATGATGTGTATAAATTGATTAAATTCATGCATCACAGTAGTTATGAAATGTTTTACCATATTTTAAAAAATGTCTAAAAACTCGAAAATATTAACATAACTAACTAACTAACTAACTAACTTATTTAGTATTAAAAACATTAAATGTTAAATAGATATATAAAATAGGTAGAGTGGAATTTGTTAGAAATAAAAGAATGAATGGTCTAAATATATTGAAATACACAAGATAACAACATAACATTGTTGCCCTGATGGTTAGTTAGCGCTGCCCGAGTATAGAGAGAGTGGGTTCGAATCCCACTTCTAGCATTTTAGTAAGCATTGCGAATTTTCTAAGGGCAAAGGCGCGTCAACGCGGGTTTGACCAGGGTCGATGACGCCATCACCGGTCCCAATCGCAGATCCGGCCCAACATGCACCGATCCAGCCGTGTGAAGCCACGGATCGATCCGAACCAGGTCCCGAATTGGCGGATCAGGTCCATTTATAAAACTCGGTTGGGATTGAATTTTATAACACCGAGGATTGAATTGAACCCACACACATGATTCATAACTTGAGATATACAATATTCCACGACATTACAATTTACAACACTCCTCCTCACCTTTGAAATTGGTAAATCCCTCTAATCATCTCTACCTTTTTTTTTTAATTTTTATAAATATTTTACTAAGGAAATTGACTAGACCATTACTAAGCTGATAAATTCCTACTAGTACTAGTTCAACACAAATTAAGCCTTGAAAATGGAGCTAAGGTAGGTGAAAAGTATAATACCTTTAGGACAAGTTAATTCTGATAATTGGTTACTACTACTACATAATAAGACCTACAACAATTATGTGGCCAAAAATCTTTCTAAAGGTCCACAAAGAATGGCAATGAATATGGCCCACTAATGAAGGGTGTCTCTTACATTACAGTTCATATACAGAGCAGCAAATAGCGCGGCACATCAAACACCGACCATCACAACCTTTTGGACTCTTTAGGGTAGGTGAGTGTGCCACCATATCAAAGATGGCAACTTCTTAAATGCCCATAACCCCTCTCATCTACAATAAACACACACTCTCTAATACATACTAGTTTTACTATTTTGACCCTAAAGAATTAACCTAGTGGAGTCAGACTTAGAACTAATATTACAGATTCAAATCCTCACTGGTCCACTTAGTGGTTTATTTTCCTTTATAAGTACTCAAAGAGCGAAAATGTTCAGTTTTCGTAAGGTCTTCTTAACTCTTAATCAAAAGTTATAATAATGTATGTAGATTAAACATTATAAGACAATTGGGCAATTCTAAACTGTCAATAAAAATATATTTCAATGCTATTGCTTTTATACTAAGCCTTAGTTTATACTCGATCAATTTATCATGAAAAGTAAAAGGGGGTAAGGTAACTTTGTGTTTTGATTGTTTTCTAATGCACTATCAGTCTACAGTGAATTTCCCAATCTTTAAAGAAACTAGTTTTACTATTTTGCTTTTGACGCATTGTCTTAACTAAATAAACAAGATTTCTGAGTGTGTTAAATAAGATTAAGTGGTCCACCGTCAAATCCAATTATAAAAAAGGATAATGCTAACTGAAAGAGTTATGAATCGTATCAACCACTTCACTCCAGGCCACACCCCACAATTAACATAACCAACCCTTCATTTAAAAACACATGTACCTTGCTTTTAGATCTCAAACATAACCAAAATAATGCCATCAATTTAATTTGATCCTCTCTATTTGATAGAGAGTACTATTTAGATAGAGAGAGGGACAAAAACATTAAAATAATATTATTTGAGAAACAAAAGTACTATTTTATTGTGTGACTCCCTCTTCAAATAGAAATCGCCATTTAATTATTTATTTTCATTAATTAGAGAAGATCTATTCCCAACTTAAATGCCATTACCAACTAATCTCCAATCCCAACACCCAGTCAACTCTTCCAAACTCTCCCTAATGCACACACATGACAACTCCTTCTAAACAATTATTATATAGAATACATAAAAATGCATAGAGATTTAAAGTGCAGAAAAAAATGGGAACTTTTATTGATTAAATGGGCTAAGACAGAGAAGAGGTAAAAGAAAATCAAAGAAACAGTAATAACAGTTTCATCCTCCTTTTGCTAGGTACCCACCACTCAACCTATCTCCCCTCAAAGGCTTCCAGAGTCTAGTATATATCATAACATATATACATGTACAGAGACCCTTCTAACTAGTAGAACATCCTCCCCTCTCCCTTCTGTCTATATCTATCTATATTTTCTATCTTCAAATGAAATTTAAACTGATAATAAAATCAAATTGTACAGAAATCAAAAACGTTTTTTTTTATCTTTTGACCTTAAAAGTAACTAAAGATACAAGAACAGCTGACCTAGTGAACTGAAAAGGAGTAGAAGAGAGAAAGAAAATTGACCAAGGGAGGTGGGAGGAAACATGGAACCAAAGAGCAATGGGGAATGAATGAAAAAATAGAAACTCCAAAAGGAACTGAAAGACTATCTCTAGGTTCCAATGGCATGCTAGCGAGATTATTTTCGGGATTTGACTATGTCACAGGTATCGGGTGATCATTTTATGGTGGGATCAAAGGACTGGAAGAAACTGTAAGGACTAGAGAGTTTGGAGAAGCTGAGAAAGAAATGCACAAGACAACAGATAAGAGCATTACAAATCATGAAGTTCTAAATGCTGTAATGCCTCACAGAGTGTTCCAACATGTCGCGACTAGGGCATACAATTTCTTTGACTCGACTGCCGTTTTTGTATATCTTGAAGGTCGGTACAATCCTAACGTTCTCAGCAGTTGCAACTGTAGGGCTTGCTTGGATGTCCACCTTTGATCATCAACAAAAAAAGTGAAATGCATGCATTAGGTTACTCTGCTATCACTCTTTCGTATCCAAACTAAAGAGTAAATCACCAATTTTATTCCTGAATTTACATTTTCTCTCCTATTTAGTCGCTCAAATAAATGAAAATTAGTAAGTAGTCTCGAACAATTAGTCACTCATCCAATTAGTCCCTACTGTTATTTATTGTTAGGGATTAACAAGACAGATTTGACAAATCGTAAAAGGACCATCGAGATGGATATGAAAAATGTTAGAGACTGCTAATTATTTTCATTTACTTAAGAGGGACGAAGCAAGATATATGGTGCAAATTCAGAGCGATATTAGTGGTTTATTCCGAAACTAAATTAAATAACAGCTAATAAAGTCTAAAACACTTCTCTAATGTTGATGAAAAGTGGGATACCTTGAGAAAGTTAATAGAAGGATATCGACCACATAGTACATCCACAAACGGTGATATTTGTTTGCATTGTGAGTCAGACGCAACTTCGAAATGTACAACAGAAACACCTGAAAAATTAAGAGATAATTTTAGGCAACGTGAAAAATAGCAACTGACTAAGATGAGTTGCAAAAACTCTTTTTTGAACATTTTAATTACCTGGTAACGCTATTGCGGCTCTAAACTGCTCAAGACCTGATACTTCTTCCACTTCACCACCAAATTTTAGATTATAGACTTCTTCCCCACGCGATTTTTTTAGTGCAACTTGGGCATGGAAAAGATTTTCAGCAATTTCATTGTCATTTGGAAGTTCTCTCCGCAAAATCTCATAATCTTTGACTGCTTCTTCCCACCTTTCTAGCTGCATTTTAAAAACAGAGATGATGACATCATATCCCTAACCTTCAAGACAAAAATAAGCATCATTAAAAGACTGACAAGTCAATTTACCTTGCTGTTTGATGCAGCCCTTCGAAGAAGAGCTTTTGTATAATTTGGTCGGATATGTAGAGCTTGGTTGGAGTCTTCAATTGATCTTTCCCATTGACCAAGTTTAAACCAACACGCCGCTCTATTGCAATACAGAACAGAATTTGTGGAGTCCAGTCTCAAACCTTCCCCATATGCTGAGCAAGCTTCAGTGAACCTTTCAGATTTAAAAAGATCATTTCCGCGGCCTCGTGCTCTTGCCACCAGCTTTACATTTTTGAACAATACAGCAACTTCAACATTTCGAGAATCAATCAGACTGGCTTTCTCAGCAGCTGTGATTGCACTCTCAAACCTGCAATACAACAACCATCAATTTTCACTCTCCAACAGAAACCAATGCAACATTACAGTTCTAATGAAGGTTAATAGTAATAGTGTCTGAACTCACCTTCCCAATGCCAACTCAATTTGAGCCTTGACAAAGTTGGAATAAGCTTCAGAAAGCATCCCAAAAAATCTGGCTTGAGAAGGGGTATTAGTATATGGCTCCGACTTGGAAACATTGGACAAAATTGATACTGCATCATCAATTTGATGGAGTTTCAAAAGGCTTCTGCTCTACACATAAAGAGCTGTACATTACAATTTCCAACCAGTTCAGACATTTCATAGACACCTCCATAACATATTCAAATCAAATATGATCATCTAAACTCAAAACAACGATAATAAATAACAACAACAATACCTGAGGAGAAGAATCTGCCCCAGCCACAAAAGCCTCATCAAGTTCCTCAGAACACTTTTCCAATCCCCTACCCTCCTTACATCAGCACATTTGCTTATATGCTTTTCCACCATTTTTAATTTCTGCATCTCAGACGGATCCGGATGCATCCCAGTATAACAAAGGTGCTTCCTAGCATTTTCAACTTGTCCTAATCTGTTACACATTAAAATCATTCCATAAAGGGATGGATTCAAATCCAACTAATCTTGCTCATTATGATAAATCTTTGCAATGCCACACATAAATACTAATTCAAAACTATAATGTAACAACAACAAAATAGGACAATTCAACAAGAACCAACAAAATTGAACAGATCCAAGTCACAAAACAAGAACCACTTCAAGAAATGCACTAAAGACATTGAAAACAAACACACATTTACACACACTATCAAATTGCTTACTCACCTAAGGAAAAGAGAAGCCAAACGATTATGAGCCCTGGCATAACTAGGATCCAATCTCACAGCCTCCTCACATTCCATCACAGCTTCTGATAACCGTCCCAAACCGGTCAACGCAGCAGCACGGTTACTCCGGTAAGCAGGACTAGCCGGCGACAAGGCAATTGCCCTATCATAAAGACTCAAAGCATCAGCAAAATGACCTTTTTTATAATGCTCATTACCTATTCTTTTCAACTCTTCTGGATCCACACTATGTCCAACTCTTTTCCCTAAATCACTACCAATGCCACTTCTCAAACTCTGATTACTCTCTCCTTCGCCGGCGAAACGCCACCACGCATTATACTTCCATGTCCATAGTTCCCTGTACCAGTCCCCAAAACATCAGTTCTTGAACTCTTACTCGCCGCCATTCCAGTCTTTATGATCCTCCCAGAAGGACAAATGTTTCCGGTGGGAAGAACATTAAGCGCCGGAGAAGTAACAGACTGACCGGAATATATCAACGGCGAAGGACCAGAACCCGAACCCGATCCTGAATCGGATCTTTTATGACCCGGTTTAGATCCCTTAACATTTCCACCGGATCTTGTTGGACTATTCTCACTTGAACCGGAAAGTTCACCGGAGTTACTGTTATTCGGCTTCGAATCGGATCTTGTTTGAACCCGGTTTTGATTGTTTCTTCCACCGGAGAAAGATCCAGATGAACCTGAACTGCTACTCACTGCTGGTCCACGTGTCCTCAATGGTGAAACCGGTGAACCAAGATCGAGTTCTCGAAAATCTGGTTTGTTTGCTTCAACGGTAACTGTTTCTTTGAATCGATCGTTTAATTTGTCTAACCCAGTAACTTCGGATTCGGGTTTGGATTTTCCCGGCGAATGTGACATTTTCTTGGTAAGAAAATTAAATCGGTAGGTTAAAAATTTGATGATTTTGTAGTGAACCTGTGCTTCCCCCTTTCTTCTTTGTTTCTCTCTTGAAGTGTGTTAGCAATGCATGTGAGTGAAGAAACTAGAGAGAGTAGATAGAAACTGTGTTGAAGAAGAAGACATGAAGAAGAAAGAAAATAGAGAGAGAGAGAAAGAGAGAGAAAGAAGAAGAAGGGAAAGAAAGAAAGGGATGGGGATCTCGTGATATAAAAGGAGGAAGTAAAGAATGAATGTGAGTGTTGTGTTGTGTTGTTAGAGAGAGAAAGAGAAAGAGAAAGCTTTCTTTTTAGAGAGAGAAGGAGTGAGGGGTTTAGTATTCCAGTGTGCTAGAGAGAGAAAATGAAAGGAAGAAGAAGAATGGAGTAAGAGAGTGAGCTTTTCTTTCTTCCTTCACCTGCTGCTTCACGAGACACATTTTAGTTTTACTTCTCTTTTTTTTTTTCTTTTTTGTATTATTCTCTTCACTTTCTTTTTCTATTTCTTTTAATTTTTTAATAATAAATATTCTTCATTTATTTATCATTAATTTCCTTTTTTTTAAATAACATTTGTTTTGTTTTTCTTGCATTGTGAATAGTACTCTATTCTGTATTTTTCTACCTTCATAATTGGCTTTTCTTTTGTTGTTTTTTTGTTGAACCAAGTGTCATCCACTCTCTTTAGAGAGAGGTGTGAACTCACTCACCATTCTCCACATTCTCTCCTCATCCATTCTTGCACCCTAAGCCAATTTTCTCATTCTCTCTGGCATTTCTCTATTTTACTTGCCACTTGTCCTCCTTCTTATTTACTCTAACAATCTAGATAAGTCCTCCTCTTTAGCTTTTTCCTTTAATTTTTTAGGAACAAATTGGCTAGTAGTGTAGTAGTAATACTACTTGTAATTTGTCACTAGAGCACTTTTGAATGAGATGATCTAGAAATATTTAGTTTAGCCAAAGCTTTTGACTTTGAATTCAGTCTTACAAATGCAGTTAAAACTCTTGAAGAATAGTTTTATTGTTTATTATAGTCAATAGGGTGATTAGACTATGTAGGGTTGCACACAACATATATCTAATTTAAAAAAAAAATTGCTTGTAATATCTATTTTTATATAAATGAATTTTAGTATTTCTATACAATGAATTTTATTTCTTCTTGCCCCCCACAATTAAAACTCATTTATGGTATTTCACCTTAAAAAAGACACTCATTCATTTCTTAACTCATGAAACACAGAATGGGGAGGTTCACTGCTTCTAATTCCTCGTAAATCACAAAAGCACAAAATTTTTCAATTAGATTTTAAGACCCTGGTGGTAAGTTTCAAACCAACCTTTATAAAAAAATTAAAATTAAAAACAAAAAAAAAAGTTTCAATATTCAGAATGTGGTGTCAAAAAACGGTCCACATTAAATACCATGGTTGACAACAAGTTAATACTAGTATCAAGCGGTGAAAAGGAAAGTCACACGCTCACACAGGAATCTTTTGACAAAACAATGTTTGGCGATTACTACTAATCAATGCATGAATGCATGAGAGTTCATAAGAAATTAAAAGTCTATAATTATAATTATGGCCCCTAAAATCCTAAACAAACGCCAAATAAAACATTCAATTCAATAACCCCGCATGGTTACAATTTACTTCTACAATTCCACCTACATTGCCACATTATGTGTCTAAATAAAGTAAAGTTCGATTTATAGGTAAGTTTGAACTTTATATTATTTAGACATATCCAACTTCGTCTTTTTAGATAAAATTAATATTTTGAAAATCAGACAAGAAATCAAACTTGTGAGGCCTCCGAGTCATAGTTCAATTGGTCAACTATAGTTGAATCGAATGAGTAGTAAATAAATAAAAATTAAAAGTATTAAATTTTGAAGAGAAATAAATAAAAAAAAATCAAATAAATATATTTCGCGCTGTTTAACTTGAATTAATTGGTGGTTGAATGGTCTGGTCCAACTCGGTTCTAGGCGATTCAACTAGACAACTGTTCAATTTGGGTTGAACCAACTATTAGACTGGTCAATTCTCAGTTGAACGGTCTGGTCCGATCCAATTCAAAACACTGTATAAAATGTGTTAATCACTGACACGCAAGAGATTTCCAAGTGTATTAGTATGATGAATTGTGTTAATGCAATGCATGCCTCGGTGTTTGATGAGTTAAAAAGAAGAGGTTCCAACCAATTAATAACCTGCTGCCAATGGCATTGCAATGCCACCAGAGTCCAGAAAGAGAGAAGTGGACTCACTCATATCCCCATCCCCATCTATCCCCTAAAAAAACAAACAAACAAACAAGCCCTACACCACGTGGCAAACAGGAAGTGGATGTGGGACCCTCACCAGCACCAAAATCAACTCCTACCATTAGCACCAAAAAACAGCATAACCCAGCTAAGGCCAACCAACAATCCCACACTCTCACTCATCAAAGTAACACAATATTCTTGACCAAAAAAAAAAGTAACACAATATTCATTCTTTCTTCTCTCCACTTAACTACCTCATGGAATGCACCATTACCCTCCAACAATCCATCACCATGACATGAAATTCAATATATCACACTCTTTACTCTCTTTTTTTCTGTATACAAATTTGTAGAGAGATAATTTCATGTTTTTGGGTACACATTGTTTACCACGATTGACCCAAAAATCTATAGTAATGAGTCAAACAGATGTTTTTTTATACGCAATAACGCAAATATTAGTGATTAGTAACTAGAGAAAGGAAGAAATACTAGTTTCTTAGATTTGAACACGAAACCTTTTTACACTCTTTTAGTACTCCCTTCGGACTCATATATAAGCAACAAAACACTTTTTAGATTTATTACATAGTTAATGTATGTGGTCTATAATATAGACCAGATACATATGAACCTAAAAAGTGTTTTGTTGCTTATATATACGAAAGTCGAAAAGATCTTTAGTCCACTAATTGAGCTGCAGAGTCAAAGCAAATGTAAATTATAGGCGTAAGGGCCAATTTCCCCAAAGTTTTTTTTACTTTATGTTAATAAAAAAGTTAGGATGTTAATTTTTGTACCCCTCATTAGCCTCCATACCCCCATAAACCAATTTAATACCAAAATACCCCTTTAATTTTCACTTTTTCAAGAAAACTATTAGGTCAATTTTTTGACTCCGGATTTATCTCTTGATGATAAATCCGTAGTCAATTTTTTGACTCCAGATTTATCCTCAAGAGATAAATTCAGAAAGGTGAAATTCATTCTCGGATTTATCTCTTGGTGATAAATCCGTAGTCAATTTTTTTAACTCCGGATTTATCCTCAAGAGATAAATCTGTAGTCAATTTTTTTAACTCCGGATTTATCCTCAAGAGATAAATCTGTAGTCAATTTTTCTTTCCGAATTTATCTCGGAGGAATGTTTAGGAAAAACAAAAATAAGAATCGTTTTGTTTTTGTAGGACAAAAATTGGAATTTTTTTTACCTTAAGAAAAAACAAAAAGTTGCCCTCATAAAAAATAGGAATTTTTTTATAAGGCAAGTTTTTTATAAATTAAATGTCAAAAGTTACAAAAGTAATTAAGAGAATAAATTGATAATAATTTTATCTTTTTATATTTTTTAAGCGCTCATCTAATTAATAGACTTGCATAAAACATATAAAATCTCAGAGTATATTATATTTTTTGTTAATAGATTATCTATTTGATAAAAAAAATCATAATATTATTTCTCTGGAAAATTTCCTATATATAAACTATATTTTTTCTCCATCTAAACAAATTTTTTGGATCTTTCACTAATATTGAGTCTTAAACGAATTTTTGTTGAAATCTATTTTTAAGTGACAAAACTTTAAGATGAACCTTTTTTTTTTTAGAATAAACGGGGCTAAAGCCCAAAGGAGAACTACACGAGAATCAAACGAAGAGTAAGAACTCCAATTACATCAGCATCAACTAGGAGCTTAACACTAGGAGGAGGAACATCAAAATAAGCCAGACCATCCTCATAATCACATCCCATATTAGCAAGAGCATCGACGACCTTGTTGGCTTCTCGATAGATATGGATGACCCGAACACTGATAAAAGTAGCCATAACCTGCTTGATTCGCCTCACAAGTTGGAGACTGGAAATACTACCTTCACCATTGTTGGTAAGGCAATGAACAAATCCAACTAGAGCTCAACATGAGACAAACGCTTTGAGGCTGCTAAGTTGAGGTCTTCCAAAGCACCCCAGAGCTCAGCTAAATAAGCAGAAGAAACATATAACCGCTTGGAAAATCCACCAATCCATCGGCCCTGCCCGTCACGCAAAACCCCTCCACACCCAGAAATGCCAATAGGGGTTCTTCTTGCACCATATGTGTTAATTGTAGCCAGTCCATCCCCATTCGCCTGCCACCCAATCTCAACCCGCCGGTAAGAACACTCCATCGAGGAGCTACGCACAGCCAAACCTTTAGAGTACTCATGAACGCTAGCAAGCACATGACGAGAAGGATAAGGAGGCTGGTTATAGTTATCATCGTGCACTTGTTTATTTCTCCAAAACCAAAGGAGGTAGCATCCCGTGGCCCATACATTACGCCATTCCAAGGAAGTATCAATGAAAGTGGTGTTTATAAGGTTGAAATTAATCCAGTCCTCCAAGTTGCAACTATAAAAAAAAAGAAGCGCACGTGTGTTGGAATTAGATGGTTCAAGAGCTGCTTTGCAAAACTACAGTCACGTAAAACATGCACAATTGATTTCGGGACATTGTGACAATTATATCAATTGATATCACCATTGCCCCAATGACCACAATACTCCTTGGTGGCAAGCTGCATGATCTGCCACACAAAACACCGAATGCACTCTGAAACAAAAAGCTTCCAAACTTTCATTCAACAAGCATCTTCAAGGGCACCATCATAGTTAGTGAGCCATTTATAAGAGAGAGAGAGACCGAGAACTCACCATTGCCATTTATAAGATGAACCTTTTTTGTCAACATATAGGTGAGATTTTCACTTTATAAATATTAATAACAATATTTTTTTGTTGGTAGCCAAAAATTAGAGTTTTAGTAGTTACTCTTAGCTCATCGTATCCTTTGAACCTTAGTACTTGAGACCACCAGGGACCAAACAACTCCACAAGTGGTTCCCACCTACATCTCACCTACACTATATGAATCTACACAATACAAAGTTTACAAACACACAACATTTCCTTTTCATTTTTTCTCTCTCTCTCTTTTATTTATTTATTTATAAAACAATAGCCAATTATATATGTGTCAATCATATAATTTATATTTTTATTATACTCTAAAATTCTATACTTGATTTCCTCAGTCTCACCACCGTTGAGTTAAATCCTAGATTCCTGAGTTCTATAGATTTCTCACTTTCTCACGAAAACAAGAAAGAAGCAGCGAAGCCCACTGAGTCGGAGATTTCATTTAAAGATGATATTAAATTATAATTTTTTTTGACAAAATTAAATTATAATTTTAAAAATATTAAAAAAAATCGGAAAAATACTCTAGTATATAATAAAATTTAATTAATTATATATAGTTAAAATGTGTGATCAGAAAAACAATTCATGGTAAGGATTGCATGACATATATTGGTTTGTTTGGTTAATGAAAGCAAAAATAGAGGAAAATAAGAATTTTGGAAAAAATGAAATGATTATTTTGTAAATAAAAAATTATAGAATGACAAAATTATAGATCTCGTAGTTATTTAATTGTTCTAATATATAATTGACTAATTTCTTCAATATCATTTGATCTTTTTAGTGATTCCATATATTCATCTTTTATCCTCTATATGAAGATTGGTATGATGAACACTGATGATTCACTTTCTAAAGGTTATTGTTTTACTATTGGGTCAAATTCTTTTATTCTATTTGGTTTGTTACTTAATTATTCTTCTTAATCTTTTGTTCTTATACTTCTATATATTATTCTCTTTGCGATTTAAAAGATTTCTGTCCCCAATAATACATTTTCCTTTACTTATATCATTTATAGTTGCTTGTAAATTGTTAATTTCATTATGCCCATTTTTAATTTCCGGCTTATTATTTATTAGTAAGATTATATTTTTATTAATTTCTTCTATTGTTTTATTTAGTTCTTTAACTTTTTTTTATATAAGCAAATGATATTAAAGGGCGCACAAGGAGTGCACCAACCCCTTACACCTAGAGGCCTCATATTAAAACCTCCGAGGGCCAAAACTCATTGGGAAAAAGACCCAATGAGGGAAACAGAGTACACTGACTACAATTGAATGTTACAATACAATATTACAACGATGACAAGTAACCCAATAGACAATTATACCAAATCCACCACCCAACCCCATAAGATCTTCATTTCTCGCTTTGAACCAACTCCACGCACTATCCTTTATGCGGAAAAGCAAAGAGGGAATTAAGACCACTTCTCCTTTGAAGATTGATTCCAATCTCTTTTAAGTCTATGTACCATTATTTAATTCTTCTCAAAATTTTCGCAGCTAATTTCATACTTTTTCTAGTAGTGTAACTCAAGTAATTTGGTTGGATTCTAAGTTCCTTGTTTGTTAATGTTAATTAATATTCATCCTCTTCTATTTTATATTCAATTATGATTTCAGCATTAGGGCATGATTATGCTTGATCTATGTTTGGTATCCTTTATAATAATTGAAATGAAGTTAGATATTATGATTGATTAATCTCAAATTTAATTGAGACCGATTGGTAAGCTATATATGTTAATTTTAAATTGTGTTTAAATTGATATTACTTCGGAGTCAATTTGCAAATCAACAAAGCAAACATCCTCCACCATGATGATGAGGAAATTCCATTGATTCTAACAATCAAGTGTCAAACCTTCATCCTCATCTTTAGAAAAGGTATAAAAATAGTGAATATCAGCTAGGACCGGGTTTAAGAAGACAATCCTTTCACCGAGACTAACAAATCTCCACCTTCAAAAGTGTAATCTCCCATGCGAGACTTCCAACAAGGTTCCTAAGTAGAATAGACATCAGGGGTTGGCTTTCATTGGGAGCCCGAGATATTTGAAAGACGCACATCCAACCTTGCAGCTTTAATTAAGAACCTTTATACTAGATTCCGTAAGGATTGGTTTACACCGACTCCAATAATGCTACTCTTAGCAAAGTTGACTATCAACCCCGACACCAACTCACCTAAGAATGACTTCATGGCCCGCAAATTATCCACAGTTGCTTCTTCAATAAGGAGCATGCCATCTACATATTGGAGACGAAAAACCGTTTTCCCAGAGATACCAATTGTAAACCCTATAAACGGCCCCAACTCCATTACACAACTAACTAGCCCACTAAGACATTCCACTACTTGGAGGAATATAACAAAATAGTGTATAGTATATTCTATGGATCTCCAATTCACTATATGAGGGACAAATAAGTAGTTAAGTAATAAATTCATCAACCCGCTTACATATTTGGTGCTCCACTTCAATTATTTTCTTAACAAAAATGGTTGAAACTTCAACTTTCTTTATTTAATGTCCATACATGTTTTTTCTATAAACTTTTCATTTAGTTTATTTTGTGATACTCCACTCATTAATATGTTTTACTAATCTTGTATTGTCGTTAATCAAAATGAGGGTATAAATTTATCATTAAAGTCTCCATTACCAATGACCAAAGACGGTTTGAAAGGTGGACAAAGAAAAGAACCATATATCTTTCTTAAACAACACACAACAAAATGGTATATACTACTATGATGATATTGTTGGGAAAGTTCAATGTATAACTAGACCCTAAGAAAGCATCTACTTAGGGTAGTGTATCATATTATAATGCAATAATACTCTCTTGCTTTCACCTCCAAAATAAATAACTTAAACTTCTATCATCATTTGTTGGTTTTTAAACAAAGCAAGAGGTCAAGCCAATTTTTTGTTCACGGTATCATCTCAACTATATTATTTTATCCAATGAGTTTATAGCCAAATGAATGGTTAACAAGTGTTTAGTTTCTTCTCTCTCTCTCTCTCTCTCTCTTTGATATAATTTATACAAGACACAACAAAAGCACCAAGACACAAAGGTATTATATGGGTTGACCATCTTCCAATTGGCTCCACTATAAGAATTGGGCAACTTTATTTGATCCCACAAGCATAAAGGTTCCTTAATCTTAAATTTATGTAACCAACAAAAGCACTAATGTATACTATAAAGTCCAAAAATAAAAATAAAACATTGTTTGCTCAATGGTCCTCCAACCACCTTCTTCCCTAAAATTATAAGGCCCCCTTTGATTGGTGTTGTTGTAATGTTTTGATTACTTTGGCAGATGAGTTAGTTAGGTAGGATAGCTTTATCATGCCAAACGGTGATTGACAATTATGATATATATATCTTCCTAGAACAACTTGCTTAATTATTATTATTATTATTATTATTATTATTATTATTATTATTATTATTATTATTATTATTATTATTTCATGTAGGGATTAACAAGTCATATATTCATCACGGGAAAAGTGGAAGTGATAACAATGAAAAGCATATATCTTATGATCTGGACAAAATGACAATACAATGGATTTAACTTTATATTCAGGTGAAAATTATGATTCAATGTTGGGTTTTTTTTTCGGTTAGGTTGACTAAAAGACTCAAAGCCCTTGTGTAAATAAATCTTATCAACTTGCTAGCTGTGGAAGCTAAGGGACATGAAGGTGTGCACTATATGAAGTCTGAAGAAGGAGGTCCCTGTTCTGCTCAGCGAAACTAACATTTCCTCCACCCCCACTAACAATTGCCTATCTAAAAAAAAAAAATTAACGATTTTTTTCTCTCAAAAAAACACAAAGGCATATATTCTAGGTTTAATTTCTCTTTAGTATCTGAATTATTTGAAATTTTTAAATAGATATGTAAACAAAAAAAAATTTCAATAAGTCTTTGAACTAATATAATATTTTTAATTAAGTCTTTTTATTATATTACGCTTAGTCAACAGTTAGTCGGTGATTTATGTAACATCGACAATTTGTAAATAGAACTCTAGACTAATTAAATATTTGCAAATAGGTCTCTAAACAAGTTAAATATATAAAAATTGGTATTTATACAATTAATTAAAAAAATGATATATCTAAGTCACAACTAAGCCAAAATATAACTTTAAATGTTTAATATGTTATTTTATTTGAAATATATTAAATATAATGAAAATTAATATTTTCCTTGACAAAATAATAATTAACTTTTGATATATTTTTTTGATGAATGAGTTATCGATATATTAATAATCATTTGACAGTAAAATTATTTAATTGTTGGTGTTTTGTTGGTTTTAAAATTTTAGAATCTGTCAAAGAAGTTTTAAGAATTTATAAATTACAAATTTTTATTTTCCTAGAATAAAAAATGCCTCAATAAATAATGAGATGATAATTATATTTTTGAAAAATTGAAAGTTTATTTGTTTTTTGTCTAAATCTTGTATAAAATATTAAAAAACAATAGTTATGTGGTAAGAGCTAGCACTTGCTAGCTCAGTGGTAAAAACTTAACATTATATTTTTAAGGTGCTGAGTTCAAATCTCTTCAGGGATCATTGTAAAATGCTTATTAGTGTCACTTTGATTAATAAAATAAAGTAGTAATTTTTAAGGTGATCAATTAAACGGAAAAAAATTGTGTAAAGTAAATTAAATTCTTCTCCAAGTAAAATAAATGTAATTATTTTTTTGAAAAATTGAAAATGTTTATTATTTTTTTTAATAACCGATCTTATACAAAATACTAAAAAAATATTTTAAGATCAAACTAGTAAAGGTAATAAATTAAAAGGAAAAAATTAGGTTGGCTGTAAATTTGTGTAGAGTAAATTAAATTCTTCTCCAAGTAATAAGATAAAGTGGTCGTTAAACCTTGACTGAGTCAATATACACAGTCTAGGAAGTTTTCAAACACAATTTTTGAAGTGTTCCACTGTTGATTAAAAACAAGGGACTAGTCAGATTTTATGGCAGTTTGCAGAAAGTCTCTCTTCTATGGTATGCGTGCTTGATGAAGTGTTGTACCTTAGTCAACTCATAGCCGGGTAACGTTGGAAGGTTTAATTATTACTACATGGTACGTAAAAAATAGACTGGATTAATTTTTTGCGATCATCAAATAGTATAGCCTCAGTCAAAAAAATAGTATACACACCAATTATTATTGTCAAGGTTTAAGGACTAGATCTCATTTGCAATTTTTTTATCAGATTATTTGTCACTATAAAATGTAATTAGTAATTTACCCGTGCATACATATGAGTGATACTGTATTTGTTATAATTTAGTATGAAATTATAAATATGCTGAAAGTTTTGTTGCAAAAAGTTTTAAAAAAAGTTGGTATCTTCTTATAACATTAATAATGGAGTAAAATTGAGAAAAAAGGAAAATGATATTTAATATAAAATATGCACCCCTATTGGTGTTCTCGTTGCTGCTACCGTTGACACCCCCATTTGCGCTTTCGTTGCAGCTCTGTGCGGCTCACAAAAAAAAAAGCAAATGCGATTTAATTATTGATATTTTTAGAATTTATTTTTTGAAATCCTTGCTAGTGATATCACATGTTGTGACAATTGGTAGTTGTTAAATTAATTGATTTTAGTAGTTTGAGTAAATTATAGTAAATAGTAAATTTTAAAAAAAAAATTAGAAAAGATTTTTTTTGAAAAAAAAAAAATCTGACTGCATATATCAGCGTGGCTACTTTTTTTTTGTTTGCAATTTTTGTAAGTTTTTTTCCTTAGCTAAATAGTAGTTTTTGGTTAGCTTTTTTGACAAAAACTGCTTTTTTTAGTGGCAAAATGTCTAAAATGCCCAAAAAAATGGGCATGTAGTGTGCAAGTAGAATATCTAAAAATATCAATTTTCTATCATATTGTTTTATTATATTAGTACCAGTAGGATACACGTGCATACGCACGGGCACAGAAGATGTCGTGTTCTTTTTATGAATGAATTTAGACATAATTTAAATAGTCTCAACATTATCCCGTGAAATTAAATATAAATTAAAGTAGATAAAAAATGAGTCTTAAATAAAAAATAGATAAATATTAAAATCTAAAAAAATGTAAAGGTACCATTTAAAAACAATTGTGCGTTGGGACCTTTTTTTTATATCAGTGTTGTGCTTTTTTATATATCAGTGTTGTTATCCCGTGTTTTTTTATATATCAGTGCAGCTATTCCGTATTTTTATTTATGTTATTCAGTTATCCCGTATTTTTTTTATATCAGTGCAGTTATCCCATGGTTTCAATTGATTATTTTAGTTGATTAGTAGATTATACATAGTAGATAGTAAAAGATAGATAGTAGATTATCAATAAGAAGTATTTATCTCGTGTTTTAGTATATATTTGTGACATTTATATGTCATTCTTTAGGTATTAGTGACAAATATTTGACACGTGTTTTAAATATTAATAAGTAGTTTAAATAGTGATCAAATCATCTTGCTTTTTTAGATATTAATCTCGTATTTTTTATATTTCAGTGCAGTTATCCCGTATTTTTTTATATATCAGTGCAGTTATCTCGTAGCTTCAATTGATTATTTTAGTTGATTAGTCGATTATAGTAGATGGTGTGAAAAGAAAATGCAGTTATCCCGTGTTTTTTATATATCAGTGCAATGTTTATTTTATATATCATTGTTGTTATCCCGTGTTTTTTTCTATATTTCAAATATGCAATTATCCTGTTTTTATATATAGCATTGCGATTATCCCGTATTTTTATATATCAATGCGATTATCCCGTGTTTTTTATATATCGATCTGCAGCTTATCTCATAGTTTCAATTGATTGTTTTAGTTGATTAGTAGATTATAATAGATGGTGAGAAGAGAAAGTGAAGTTATCCCGTTTTTTTTTTATAAATCGGTGCAATGTTTTTTTATATATCGTGTTGTTATATCTCGTGTTTTTTTATATATCAAATCTAGATTATCTCAAATGTTTTATATATATATATATATATATATATATATATATATATATATATATATATATATATATATATATATATATATATATCATTACTGATTATCCCGCACTTTTTATATATCAAACATAGATTATCTCATAGTTTCAATTGATTGTTTTAGTTGATTAGTAGAATATAGTATATAGTAAAAGATAGATAGTAGATTTTCAATAAGAAATATGTAACCTGTGTTTTATTATGTATCCGCGACAACTATTTGTTTTTTTAGGTATTAGTGACAAATACTTGTCACATGTGTTTTAAATATCATTTAGTTGTTTAAATATTGATTAATTCTTCTTGTTCTTTTTAGATATTAATAATCTTGTGTTTTTTATATCAGTGCAATTAACCTATGTTTTTTTTATATATTAGTGCAATTATGTCGTAGTTTCAATTGATTATTTTAGTTGATTAGTAGATGGTGGGAAAAAAAAGTGGGTGGGTTTGGTTTAAATTTTGAAATTTGAAAAAAGTAAGTAGGAGAAAGTAGGAAAAAAGTGGGAGTGAGATTAAAGTGTATTGGGAGAAGATTGGGAGAAGATATTTGAAAAAAAATGTGATAGTAAATTACAAAGTTTCCCTTAATTAGATGAGTTGTCAAATAAATAGAGATGTTAGTTTGGGTAATTTAAGTGTGGTTTGTTTGAATAAATATATTAATAGATATTAGATTAGATTAGATAGATAGATAGATTAGATTAGATATTAGATTAGATAGATAGATAGATTAGATTAGATTAAATACATTAGATGTAATTAAAAAAATTAGATAGATTACATTTTTATAATTGATTTTGGACACTTAGCAATTGTATAAATGGACTATTTTTGACATTTTTCTATTTAGAGATTAGATTAATTAGATTAGATTAGTGTTAGATAATAATAATAATAATAATAATAATAATAATATAATATATATATATATATATATATATATATATATATATATATATATATATATATAATATAATATAATCTAATCTAATATCTATTTATCTATCTATTTATACAAACAAACTTCCTACAAAATTACCACTATAGATCTCTTATTAACAAGACACATATTCAATTTAGGGATAAAAATGTCATTATCCTCTATTTCTTTTTCTTTTTACACTCTTTTTCATACTTTTTTTTCTCTTTTTTTTACAGTCTATTTCCTACTTTTTTACTTTTTACTTTTCTCTTACACTCTCGTTCTTCCTTTTTTCTCTTTATTCTTACACTCTCTTTCCTCCTTTTCACTTTTCTCCTACACTCTCTTTCTTCATTTTTTTTCTCTTTACTTTACTTTTATTTTTCCATAAACAATTCTTCTCTTTCTTTTCACTTCACTTTAGTTTTTTTAACTAAATTTCTAAATTTATACAAACACTACTCTACTTAAATTACTCTACTAAAATTATCTTTTATTTTTTCTCTGAAATCTGTTTACACTCTTATTGTTATTCTACTATCACCTCTTATTGATAATCTACTATCCATATTTTAATATCTACTATAATCTACTAATCAACTAAAATAATTAACTGAAACTATGAGATAACTGTAATGATAAATAAATAAATACGGGATAACTGCACTAATATATAAAAAATACAAGATTAATATTTGTCGTTGATAATTAAAATTTTTGAAAACTACTATAAACCTACTATGTAAAAAAATAGAAGATTTAATGACTATTTAAATTATTGATTAATATTTAAAATAAATATTTCTTATTTATAATCTACTATCTACTATAATATATTATTCAACTAAAATAATCAATTGAACCTACGAAATAACTGCACTTATATATAAAAAAACATGGGATAACTGCAGTGATATATAATAAAACACGAGATTAATATTTGTCATTGATAACTATAATTTTTGAAGACTACTATAAACCTATTATCTAAAAAAACAAGAACACTTAATGACTATTTAAAGATTAATACCTAAAAAAAGACAAATAATTGTCACTGATATATAAAAAACACGGGATAAATATTTCTTATTGATAATCTACTATCTATCTTTTACTATCTACTATAACCTACTATCTATCTTTTACTATCTATTATAATCTACTAATCACCTAAAATAATTAATTGAAACTACAAGATAAATAAAAAATACGGGACAACTGCACCGATATATAAAAAAACGGGATAACTGCAGTGATATATAAATTTACACTTGATTAATATTTTCAATTGATAATTATAATTTTTAAAAACTATTATAACCCTACTATCTAAAAAAACAAGAAGACTTAATGAAATATTTCTTATTGATAATTTACTATCTTACTTTTACCATCTACTATAATCTATTAATCAACTAAAATAATCAATTGAAATTACGAGATAACTGCATTGATATATAAAAAAACACGGGATAACTGCAGTGATATATAAAAAATACACGAGATTAATATTTTCCATTGATAATTATAATTTTTGAAGACTACTATAAACCTACTATCTAAAAAACAAGAAGGCTTAATGACTATTTAAATTGATTAATACCTAAAAAAAGACAAATAATTGTCACTGATATATAAAAAATACGGAATAATTATTTTTTATTGATCATCTACTATCTACTATAATCTACAAATCAACTCAAATAATCAATTTAAACTATGAGATAATCATGCAATAATATATATATATATATATATATATATATATATATATATATATATATATATATATATATATATATATATATATATATATATATATATATATATATATATATATACACACACACACACACACACATGGGATAACTTACTTGATATATATATATATATATAAAACACTTGGATAACAATACTTATATATAAAAAACACTGCACTGATATATAAAAAAACACCGGATAATTGCATAATTGTTTTTAAATGATACTTTAACATTTTTAGGTTTTAATATTCATCTATCTTCTATTTGAAACTCTTTTTTGATCTACTTTAAATTTGTTTTTATTTTCACTAGGTAATGTTCAAACTATTTAAATACTGTCTAAATTCGTTCATAAAAACAACATGACAGCACTCGTGCGTATGCCCGGGTATGCTACTAGTAATAATATAATAAAACAACGTGCTAGCACTTTTAGACATCTTAGAATTTTGCCATTTGTCAAAAAATGGGGGCAAAATTGTAAATGCATCTCTAAAAGACAAAAAATCTCAACTTTTTACTTTTTCTCTTATACACATTCCCATCATCTCTCTCTCTCTCTCCTCTCACTTTTTATTTATTTATTTTATTCTCTTCCCCCTCTCTCTCTCATAAAGCCCCCTCTCTCTTTTCTCTTTTTCTTCTTCCATCTCAATTTATTCTCATTTGCTTATGTTTTATCTAATACTAATCTAATAAAACAGAAGTAAAATGAGAATAAATAAAGATGGAAGAAGAAAACGAGAAAAGAGAAGAAGTCGATGCGAGACGGAAGGTGCAGTGTGCGAGCAGAGAAGATGCCAAAAACGCAATCGGAGGTGTGAACCAAAACTGCAGCTTCAGTGCGAATCAAATATCTCTCTCTTCAAACCTCGTTTCGACGATCCGAACAGTGAAAGTGAAGAGCTATGTCTCATGATCATTCTGTCCAAAAAAATAACACGATCCAATGGTTAACGAATCTGGAATAATAATAATAATAATAATAATAATAATAATAATAATAATAATAATAATAATATAATACAACAACATGCTAGCACTTTTACATTTTTAGACATCTTAGAATTTTGCCATTTGTAAAAAAATGGGGGTAAAATTGTAAATGCACCACTAGAAGACAAAAAATCTCAATTTTTTTACTTTTTCTCTTATACACATTCCCACCATCTCCCTCCTCTCACTTTTTATTTATTTATTTATTTATTTTATTCTCTTCCCTCTCTCTCTCTCTCATAATGCCCCTCTCTTTTTTCTCTTTTTCTCTCTATTTATTCTCATTTACTTCTGTTTTATCTAATATCTAATACTAATCTAATAAAACAAAAGAAAATGAGAATAAATAAAGATGGAAGAAGAAAAAGAGAAAAGAGAAGAAGTCGATGCGAGACGAAAGGTGCAGTGTGCGAGCAGAGAAGAAGCCAAAAACGCAATCGGAGTTGTGAACCAAAACTACAGCTTCAGTGCGAAGTAAATATCTCTCTCTCTTCAAACCTCGTTTCGACGATCCGAACAGTGAAAGTGAAGAGCTATGTCTCATGACCATTCTGTATAAAAAAATAACACGATCCAATGGTTTACGAATCTGAAATCAAAGTTTTATGGTGACAGGTTTGAGAAAAACAGGAATAGCTCACTCTCTCTTCTTTTTCTCTTTGGGAAAATCGATTTAGACGAATAAACTGAAAACAATTAGTAGAGGAAGAAGCAAAATGACGAGAGAATCACAAAAAATGAAATCGTGAGGATTAGCTTCGTAGAGATGAAGATGTGATTGTGAAGAGAAGTTTCGCAGGGAAACAGTTATGGCTTCTTGCAAAGAGAAAGTAAGGAACGATTCTAAGAGTGAAAGCGGAAGAAAATTATTTCATCTGATACCATGTTAATTTAGTAAAAGGTAATTCCGTATTATTGAGTTTTAACAATACCTATATATAATACAAGGAGGATCTAATACAATAATTACAAAAGATTTACTGACTCATAACCTAATTAGCGTCTACTAAGACAAATGGCAAAACTGGAATAAATACAACTATCTAAAATATACAATTATCTAAAAATATATAAAATAAATTATAATAGTATCTAACAATAACCATGGAAAACGAACCTATATTTACAATTCATGATTATACTAAAGAAATTCGCACATGCAACTTCAACCACAAAGAAATAAAGTGAAACATTACATTACCATACCTAGAATCTTCAGGGGTAAGAGTTAAGACATCGATTCAATCTCAAGAGATAATCAAACTTGGTAAAAGGAAAGGAATAAAACCCCTAATGTGAGACCTATGGTTGTGACAACTAGACTTAGAACGATTTTCTTTCACTCTTTATCTATCAAATTACAAAACTAAAATAAGCTTTTATAGGCAAACAAAGCTTAACATGTTCTAAGATTTTGAAAACAGAGGAGACACATCCCCAGCAACAAGACACAAAACTAATGCAGAAGGTTTAAACCAGAGAGGCCCCCGACATGCCTGCCTTGTCCCACCCACTTGCACAAAGCTAGAGTATATGATACAACACAATTACCCAACATCAAATGTGCAACAACAACCGCCTTATATATGTCAGTTCTAGTTGGATTGGGCCTCCTTTTGTAGGCCCAATTAGTTTCTTCACTAGTCTAATCCCATTCAATATTTAACCAAAAAAAATGGGTGTTTTTTTTTCAAATTTTTTTAAGATAAATCCGACGCGTAGATAAATACTCCGGTTAATATTGGAGGGTGAGGAGAGTAAATGTGGGTAGTGTGGGAGTTAAATATGAGAGGGGCATTTTGGGGTTTAATGAAAGAGAAATGCTAGCAACACTCTCTTTTAGACACTCTCTTCAACACTCTCTATATGATTGGTTAAAATTCATGTTGGTCCCACCACTTTGAAATTGGGACCCATTAATTTTGTGGGACTACATGACATCTAACCAATTTTATAGTGAGTGTTTGAGAGAGTGTCTAAAAGAAAGTGTTGCTAGCACTTCTCTTAATAAAATTGGTGGGGGTATACTGGGTGATGGTGGGGGTTGAAAAAAAACTCTCTTTTTTAATGGTAATAATATTATATAGGGCACCCCTTATATTCGAGTCTACCAAAAGGATATTGTTTTTGTATACATGAGGCCGAGATATTGCCTCGATAAAGAGCCTCTCTTGTTAGGACCAGACGATGGACAACAGAAGATAACTAATGCGTGGTGATTATCTATATATCTTAAAAGAAGACTGTGCCTGATAAAGTTTTTTATTTGACCCCTGAGCATTTGATCCTAGAAGATTGCACTTTAGCAATAATCATTTGTCTCGAAGAAGAAGCCTTTGAGAACACATGCGTCTGACCGAAGAAGCGTTTGATTGTTTAAAGTCCTGCGTTTGATTGTTTAAATCTTAAGAATAATGATTTTGTGTCACACCATGACACAAACTCAATATTTTGTAAAAGACCCAGTAGTAACAACAACCTTTATTTGACAAAATGGACCTGAAGATACATTAAACACTTGTTACTCACTAGGCGAGTGAAGCCAAAATTAGTGAGGTTTGTTGTCAAAGAGTTTGAAGAGGCTATGAATACTCTTGTAAAGTTTAGAGAGGCAAAGATGAGAATACTCATATTTTGAAAACAGGTTAGGGCAAAATCACTCTGCACGAGAAAGACTTGATGTAGCAACAAGTTGTTATGAACTAGCTAGTATAAACATAATTACACATTCCTCTTTCCCTCTCCTTGTTAAGCTTTATATACCTTCCGATCTTTATATGTATTACATTATGCGAAAAACTTTTATTAAATGATTTAATTTATATACACAATAGGTGTATAAAACTTTTACATTAACTACCAATTATAGGTTGACACATCACCAAAAAGAAATTGGTCAATTGTAGCCACCAATTAGTCAATTGGTAATCAATCACTCCGCGAATTGTGATTGGTGGTGGTTGTAAAAGTCTATATCAGTATGTGTATATAAGTTAAACTCTTTATTAGTGGTTAACACAATTGAAACTCCGTGTCTTGTGTATTCCAACACGTTTTGTTGGTATTGAACCTTGCACCTAAGAGATAAATACGTAGATTTTTAAATACTCACTACCAATTACGAACATGATAAAATATGGGAGTTTGAAGGTGGAGTTGACATAATCAAGAAACATATGAAAAGAAGTAAAAGCTGAAAAGTAAATTGAAATTGCTTGTACTTTTTAGCATAACACAAATAATTATTAAAACTACATCGAGATGCATTCACCATGTAAAGTGTCTCAAAACAAAAGTAACATTTCATAGCTGGTATACTAAATCTCCTTCTACCATGTAATTTACCCATAGATTATGAAGATAAATAAAATAATATATTTCTCCACCACCGTTATGCATGCACGTGATAAAAATGAATTGGAAGAGTTGCATATTTAGTAGAATGTCTAGGAGTTTGAAAGCTGAGTTTGTAAGGTACGGTCTTTTGAGGATTATACTACAGCCCCAACAATCATGGGTGTCAGATCCACTCCAGCACCTCCTTCACATTCACATTCACATTCACATTCACATTCACATTCACATGAGAGAAAAAGGAAGATGGGGTGAAATTTCGTCATGTCTTTTGATAAGTCAGAAGTGCTTATACTATTATGAGTTTAATAATAGGTATACACATAATGTAAAGTTTTTTTTTACCTCAGAACACTCAAATCAAATCTAATCTAATCTAATATCTATTTATTCAAACAAATAATAGTTACATTGTCCAAACTAACTTTCTCATTTACTTTACAATTCATTTAACTAAGAGCAACGTTGTAATTTCGTATCACACTTTTTTTTCAAATCTCTTCTCCCAATACACTTTCATTTCACTCCCACTTTTTTATACTTTCTTTTTCTTACTTTTTTCAAATTTCAAAATTTAAACCAAACCCACCCACTTTTTTTCCACCATCTACTACAATATACTAATCAATTAAAACAATGACATAACTACACTGATATATAAAAAAAGATGGGATAATTGTACTGATATATAAAAAATACGATATTAATATCTAAAAATAACAAGAAGACTTGATCACTATTTAAACAACTAAATGATATTTAAAACACATGCGTTAATACCTAAAAAATGACATATAATAGTCACACACACACACACACACACACACACACACACACACACACACACACACACACACACACACACACACATATATATATATATACACACACTAAAACTATGAGATAACTATGACTGATATATAAAAATATGGGATAATCACAATGATATATATATATATATATATATATATATATATATATATATATATATATATATAAAAAAACACGATAAATTCTGATAACTCTATTCTATATAGAGTTATTCATACATTTAAACTTAGATTATTGTTTATTTTTAAGAACATTAATATGTAAATATAGCTTATTTATTAAGAAACAACATTTTAAGGATTCAAATGGATTAGGACAATGAATAGGCAAAATGCACATATCTTGTTAGGTTTGATGTTTTGTTCAGTGTAGCTACTTCAGGAGTGCCCACACTGCCTATATTAGGAGTGCTCACACTACCTACACTAGGAGTGGCCACACTGCCTACACCTGCTAAAAACCAGCAGTTTGCACCAAAACATCCAAGGACCAATTTGATGCTTCCACTCTTGATCTGTGACGTCATGCTCATGCCTAGTCATAAGGAGCAGATCCACTTGCAAAATTTGGCGATCACGACCAAAAGCAAGTTGATAAACTCACTTACTCAAACACATGTGACACTTCTTTATTGGACCACTCCATGTGAGCTTCATGCAAAACGACCAATTTGAGCCACTTGTTTGATGGGAAGTCTGCAACTAACCATGGTTAATTATCTCAGTGATATTTCGCGCCAAAGGAAACCCTCCAAAGGAGGAAAGCTTTCTTGCCTATAAATACAAGCCATATCTTCACTTGCAAACCATCCTTCATCCAATTCTTAGAGGATCACTTAGTTTATTAGTATTCATAGCTTAGTTTAGTTTTTATTTACGTTTCTGAAAAGAATGAAGGTAAGGAGGTGCTTGACAACCACTCCCTTTACTTCTACTTGAAGGAAACTTGTGTAAGGAATTCATCATATACTTCAACTTGGGAAACTCGTGCAAAAGATCTCCTATTTGTGTAATCTCTATCCTTTTGAGTTCTTTTGTTATATTACTCATTTGATTATGCTTTTTACAGATTCTTTCTATTATATTATGAGTAATATGAGCTAAACTCCCTTAGTTGAGATGTTGTAACCTTGTAAGAACTTCTAAGTAAGTAATTGTGGTTTGTGTAGTGTATGCATTTTAACTCTTGTGTAATAATTATTTCAATACTTATTCTGGAATTGATCACTTTGGAATAGGTGGACTTGTAACAGCAGACATGGGTTACATTTAAGAAATCAAGAGTTAATAGGAATGAGTGTTTGTAACAACAACTTGTTAAACTAGCTTTAATAAGGAATTGCTTGTTAAAACCATGTTAAGTCCTAGACATAGGATAACATAGTTCTTAGGGTTATACAGTGGGAGCTTAAGAGGCATGAGTGAACCTATTTAGCATGCCTAGACATAGGAAGCTTGTAATGAAACTCTGAAGAAAGTTCTGAAAGGCACACACTCATGCAGCTGCATTCAGTGTACCTACACTGCATACTCCACTAAAAACACTTAGAAATGATTTACTTGGTGAAAACATCTCAACTACCTTATCTCACTGATTCCTTACATAGTTATTATTTATATTGTTATTATTCACTTTGAACATTCCAACCAATTGTGCATAGTGCAGACACACTAAGTATACACTCTGAACTAAACAAAGTTTTCATAATCCTTGTGGGTTCGATCTTTTCTTATCATTGTATTACTTGTGTGACTATGTATACTTGCAAACTATTTTCCACACCAGCTGCACTGATATATAAAAAAATACGACATAACAATACCGATATATAAAAAACATTATGCTGCACACACACACAAATATATATATATATATATATATATATATATATATATATATATATATATATATATATATATATATATATATATATATATATATATATATATATATATATATATATATATATATATACTAGTATCGATTACTCGTGTACAGACGGTATAAATGACATCGTGATTAATAACGTTGAATTTAGTCAGTGAGGGTAAATGGTTAATGTTATTCTTTCGATGTTAAAATGATGATTGTCAGTGTGTGTATTTTCAAAGATCCGATTGAGAAGTCTACTATGAGTTATAAATTGTAGTAATTAGGTCTCGTTGTATATGGATATAGTTGTACATTTAATTTTTATTTGAATATATAATTTGTTTAGTGGCTGATGAGGCGTTTGGTGACGCTGAATTACAGTTCACACGTACTGGCGGACGTGCTATAATCCCAAAAAGGAAGTGATGTCTGACAGTGACTGTTGTCCAATCAGGTTCGTGATTCCAAAGAAGCGTTGACTGTTAGGGTAGTTGACCTGTTTCTTTTTGTCATGCGCTAGCTGAATGGTTATTTAAGTCGTCTCGCTAAACATTTGACGTGATTTTTGCTGAAAATCAAGTTTTATGTTTCAAGAAATTATTTGATCTATGGAAACATTGTTTAGTAAAATCAACAAATGGTTTCAACTTGAGGAAAAAAGGACAAAGTGAAAGAGAAAATCAGTTTTTGGAGGGTGCATAACCAATTATTTATGAGTCTCTCCTATTTTTGTGTAGGTCAAAGACAATTGCAGGAATTCAAAAAAAAAAAAGGGGCAAAACAATTCTAAAGGGCCAGCAAAAAAAACCTTATACCTAGATTAAAGACCCTTCAATAAAAGAAGCAATCTTGCAACCAACGACGCTTCAATAAGAGAAGCTAAGACGTCGAAGAGAAGCGCCGCTCAACTGCAACGTCTGCAAGAAAGCTTAGAGTATAACTCGGTTTTAATTATTGATTTGCTAATTATAAACCGCAACATTTAAGAGATATAATTGTAATTGAAAATAAAAATAATTTAGTGTATCTTTTTTTAATGTCATTATAATTAGCGATATAAGCATTCATTTTACATTATTAGTGGTGAAACCAAAATTATATATATAACACGGGATAACTGCACTTTCTTTTCTCACCATCTACTATAATCTACTAATCAACTAAAATAATCAATTGAAGCTACGGGATAACTGCACTGATATATTAAAAAAAATACAGGATAATTGCACTGAAATATAAAAAAAAAACGAGATATTAATATCTAAAAAACAAGAAAACTTTTGACCAAAAAAAAAACAAGAAAACTTATTCACTATTTAAACTACTGATTAATATTTAAAACACATGTGACAAATATTTGTCACTAATACCTAAAAAATGACATATAATTGTCACATATATATACTAAAACACGGGATAAATATTTCTTATTGATAATCTACTATCTATCTTTTACTATCTACTATAATCTACTAATCAACTAAAATAATCAATTGAAACTATGAGATCACTACACTGATATATAAAAAAACACGAGATAACTGTCTGATATAAAAAAATACGTAACAACTGCAATAATATAAATAAAAACATGAGATAGTTGCAATGATATATAAAAAGAACACGAAATAACTATACTGATATATAAAAAAACACCACACTGATATATAAAAAAATACGGGATAAATGCACATTTGTTTTTAAATGATACTTTTACATTTTTATATTTTATTATTTTTCTATTTTTTATTTGAGACTACTTTTTTATCTACTTTAAATTTATACTTATTTTCAAGGGGCAATGTTCAGACTATTTAAATTATGTCTAAATTCATTCATAGAAAGAACACCACGGCTCCCGTGCGTATGCACGGGTATCCTACTAGTGATATAGTAAGGGTCTCTTTCCAGTTTAACCAATGTTCTGAGTTCGAATTCAGCCTTAGACATGCAGCCGTATTAATCTCTTGAAGGAGAGTTTTGCCACCTATTGTAATCCTACCCAGTTCAAGACTTCAACGAGGATTATTACCGCGATCATGCGTCATAAAATACCCCGTTTATAAAAAAACAATTTTTACATTGTGGATTAATAAGAAAACATATCAGGTGTGATTTTCAAATTGAATAGAATAAAAATCAAAATATTTTTAAATGTTTCAATTTCTGATTGATTAAGATCGTAAAATATCAGTAAATTGTTGGTACACACTAATTAATTATTATTATTATTATTATTATTATTATTATTATTATTAACTCTTGTTCTTACTTGACAATGCAAGATGCAAGAGTGTTTGATTTTTTTTCTCCACCCAAAATTTGAAAAAGTTTTGTAATTTTTTTATTATTAAAAATCGAATTTTCGTCGCACTCAAAATTCGAACTTAAAACTCATACGTTCGAGGCCAATTAAAGCTCAAAGCTTGTTTGTTTTGGAACGGTATTTTGTGGTTAAAAATTACAAATCACTCATCAATAGAATTACTATTATCAATTAGAGCGGTGGTGTTCAAGAATTTATACTTATTAGACAAACTATTGTAATATTCATGACATAAAGTCTCAACAGAAACAGAATTGTAATGGATAAGAATATTTTTGTCATGGAGTTACAAAGACACGTGATAAGCCACATGGTGTAGTAGTGGAAAAGAAAATGATCATATGCAAAACTTTAAGTGGACTTTGGCAGTGTAAAATCCTTTTCTCCCAACCTGTCCAAAACAGGGTACCATTTTTGCTTATCCTTATCTCACAAAACACATGTCTCATTGTCCTATTCCTCTTCCTTCAAATCATGACAACCCAACACAAGTAAGTAATTCACTCTTTACATTTCCCACAATTTAGTAACAACATTATAAGATTAGAAACCAAACCACCGATTGCATTAAAAATCTTAAGAGGTATTTTAGTATTCAGAGAGTTGGTAATTTCCAAGAGGATAATATATGTCATGTGAGAATTTGAGAGAGATATGGTGGTGGAACTTAGAATGTTGAATTTTTTCATGTGAAGTAACATTGAATTATAGTTTTTGGGACAGAATAATCATGGGTGTCAGGAACAATGGTTGATTGCTATATAGTTAGTTCATTAATAGTTGTAAACATGCATACCTATCTTTAGCATTTAGTGTCTTGTTCTTTGTTATAAAAAACAAACTAAAGGGCACACCTTTCTTTTGTTCTTATGTCTCTTGGCCGTTTATTTAGATATAAATAACAATCAATCATCCATCATACTCCTAAATAGTATATATTGTACAACTAATATTAGTTAATGCATTCATGTGAAAGTCTCAAGTTTGTAATTAGTGAATGACTTGGCAGAAATTGTGTAACTTGTTTTAGATTTGTTACTATTCCACCAATCATGGTTGATTCAAACCGTAACTGAGTTTAGATCTCATCATAAGGTTTCAAGTTCGAGTCTTAAGGTGTGACAAAAAAATTATTAGGAGTGGAGAACTATGCAAATCGGCAAAATCAGGTACACAAAGTCAGTCAAGATCTCTGTACTAGATTAATCACCAATAAAACTAGTAAATAGTGTACACCAATAACCTAGTAAAAAAACTTACTACTCTATTCATTAAGAACTCCCAAAACTAAGGTTTTTGAAAAAGGTTTATGACCATGATTTAGGCCACGACAACACATAATTTTTGATGTTGTTGTGAATGCAATTGAGACAACATTTGACAGAAATTCTCTACAATATCAAGAATTGCGACGTAACTGCATCTATTACCACACTCGTGATTTAAAACATAGCAACAAACCCATCTTAGGCATTTCCATGAAATGATGGAAAAACAAGATTGTGGGTTGGGGGCATAGAATTTTTTGTGTCAAAACAAGTATAGGCAACATATCAATTAAAATTAGGAAATGTTGGTTGATGAAGTTTATTGTCTACTTAAAAATAGGGTCATTCTACATTGGATTCTTAGACTGACAAACAATGGGGGCTGGTTAGTTTTCTTCAAGGAAGCTGGTCTCTCTGTTGTTCTGTCCCCTTGTGTGTTCAGTTCAGTTCAACTAAATTTTTGTTACTAGCTTTGGATCCATATTTGATGTTAATGTTTTCATAAAGATGCTATATTATTAGTTAGAGGTTAAAATAAAGAGAGTATAATAAATAGTGTTTCAGTGAAAAGTGGCATATCAATGAGGAAAGTGTGTCAGGGCACGGTTATTCATTGTTATCATATCTAATTATTTTTCCAAGTTCAATTTTTTTCACCCTTTTGATTTCCCACTTTGGTTTTGAAGAGAAAGTTGAGGGAATTGAGGAAACTGCAATGGCACGTGATTCCCATTAGGAATGAAGAGAAATTATCATAGTACTGGTAAATCCAGCAAAGACCAGAAAGAAAAATAAAATAAAGAAATATATAATGTGAATGAAAAGGACTTGTTGTGACTGGAATTATTCTACCAAGCACTGAGCTCTGAAGATTCTTTCCCCAATGGTTGATTGATTGAATCTCATTGATGTCATTATTGAATTTTTTTTGACTATTTTTAAGGAGGTTCCTAATAAGATTATTGGAGTTGTTCATTATTGTTACATTGAATTGCAAATCAACAAGATGAAATATTAAAAAAAATTAGCGTGTGAGAAGCTTGAATTTATGTTTGGATGTCTTCGATGAAAATTGTTTCTAACCCCCGAAATCGATTCTGAGAGAAGTATCTATTGGAACCTTTTAGGGTGAAAAGAATTGATTTTAGGAAGGTATTTCTCCCACCTTCCTTTATTACCCTTCTATCCTCTCACCTTCCAACAATTATGGACTTCTCTCACCTTTCAAATTTATGGACTCCTCTCATCTTCCGGCAGTTAAGGCTACTTCTCATGCTACTCCTGTCATCATAGATTCAAATTTATGACTCCAACAGACTCGAAAACTTCAATTTCGAATTTACGGTGAAAGGAAATTGATTACAAATTTCTATTTTGAAATACAATATTTATGGCTACTTTCTCCTAAATTCTCCATATGCTTATTGTAGTGTATACGTTATTAATCTAATTTTACCTACTTTTTGTTTGGTGAGCAGTTGTAACTCTCTTTAATTCTACCGACATGTGTTAATAAGCTGTCTCAAGTCTCTATTTATTCATCTTCAACCCATCAGTTGGAAGGAACACAAATTCAACAACTTGTTTTCTGAAGTTACAAAGTAACCCCTTAAACTGTTTGACAAAATGTTTGTGAGGGAACACAATTTCTGTTTCAACAACTTACTTTTATGAATATGCTTGTGCTGACATTTTGTTAATGTTGGATGTTTTTCTAATTTCGAGAAAAAACTTTATCGCTGGGATTCGAGAGACAACAAGAGGGCTGTCAAGAGTTGCAACATTCAAAGTTGATCGCTTTATTTTCTCAGTAACTCCAACATGTAATTTGTGCTTCAATTGTGTATGTGGTAGCTTTCTGCCTTTTGCCACTTTCGTGATTTTAGTGGTGGAGAGGTGCAAAAGCGCTTTTGCCTTCTAATGAAAATTTGCTTTATCCATCCCTCACTAATAGAGATTTTGGGACGGTCATACGAGCAAATTGCAATTAGGGTTTTACACTCACCGCCTAGCACTTCCCCTAATTGTATATCCTATTGTTTTATGATCACAAATAGAGATTTCCTCCCTTTGGAAATGAAGTTGATCGAATTAGATTCCTATCTTGGAGGTGGCTTTGGCGAGGTCAAATCCCCATGTTTGTATTATGAGTGGCATGTGGATCCTGTGAGATTGTATGCTTAGGCAATAATTGTCTTTTAGGCTATTCCACTTGGCTAGATGTTGTCTTTTGCCAATTCTTGTCATTATCTTACGTTTTGGGGTGATTTTTATTGTTTTCGTGGTGTGGGTGTACACTTCATGCTACGCTTAGTGTTCGCATGTTTGTTTGGTTGGGTTGGAGCACCTAGGTAATGCTCCATATTTATTTTGCCATTAAAAAAAACTAGAAGACACTCTACAACTACTAAATTCTAAAGCTTAGAGATGCTCTATTCACCATGTGTATAGTGAAGCAAATAGAGGTTTTGATATGTTAGCTAACCTCGATCCTCGAGGCAATTTCAACTTGATGTTGTTGCATGATTGCATCAAACTCCTCCTCGACTCAAGTTCCTCATAGATTGTCATAGGAGTTGTGTTTCCCCTCTTAGTAGTTCGTTAAATTTATATTTATTTTCTCCTAGAACAAGATATTTATTATTTATTTATGTCAAATCAAACAGATACCTTTTAATTTTTCACAAACAATTATATGAGCCTCATCATTTCTTTGATGAAAATAAATATATGATCTTTAATTGGCTGCCCATAGGCCAAAGTGGCAGATGTGTGAGCTCCACATCACTAAGGAGGCATATTCACCATTTTTGTTATAAAATGTAGAGGTTTCATGGGCTACATGGGTCCCTCTGTACCTTGATTCATTGTAGGGTTGTTTTTTCATACCCCACCCTATCCCATATACCCCTACCAAATTTGAAAATCCCAAAATCCTTTCAGAATGTATTTTTTTAAAGACTATCAGATATATATGACATTTGAGACATATATACGATGCTCATTTTTACCACATCGTATATATGCTTCTTAGAAGTATATACGATTGCATATTACACGGCCAATCGTATATACCTCTTAAGGGCATATGTACGATGTGGTTAAAATGAGCATCGTATATATGTCCCAAATGACATATATACGATGCGTTTTAGTTTGTTTTTTTTTAGTTGTAAAAAAAAAATTAACGGTCATGATTTCACTTTCAAAGTTGATTAACGGTGTGGATTGCACAACAAAATCAACGGTTGATAATCTTTTACCTCAACTATAAATACTCACTCCCACCATCACTATTTTCACACCAAAAATTCGTTAAATAGTCAAAACTACTCTAAAAAATTATAAAAACACCACTAAAAATCTAACAAAACCAAAATAATGCTATGCAAATTTTTTTAGATTTTTTGGAGACTATGAAAAATAAAATAAAATCGTAAAAAATAGTAAACGATGGAATTTGAGATTTTGAGGTCGTTGTCCCGTAAGAACTCCCTTTTACGGAAGTCTAGATTCTTGATTTTTTTCGGATTTAATGGCTGTGGTTTCATTACGATCGGAGTATGTTGCACGAAAACCGATTTTTTAGCCTAATATATTCGTTCGACGTATATCATCGTCATGTTTTAACGAACTACACACTAAACCTATTTTCAGGGCTTAATTAGTTTTTATTTGACTTAAAATAAAAAAATACCATAGGGATCGTATATACACTTGGGGGTGTATATACGACCCTTACATTTGGTCATCGTATATACACCCCCAAGGCGTATATACGATTAGGGTGGGGGTTTGCCAATCGTATATACGCCTTGGGGTGTATATACGATGGCCAAATGTAAGAGTCGTATATACACCCCCCAAGTGTATATATCGATCACCAATTTTTTTAAAAAAATTGCTTTGGAAATTTTGGGATTTCACTTTTCATGCAGATATGGGGAAGGGGTGGGAGTACAAAAAAAAAAAACCTTCATTGTAAAGTTTTCCAGAAATGAAACAATGGCCCAGCATGATTGACTTTTGATGGGCCAATAACGGGTCCATCATTGGAGGCCCATATTTCCACCCACTAATTATGATTCTTGTTCTTAGTAAGTGCCTTGTCCCACACCACTCTTCATTAGGGTGAGAATAAATGATACCCAAATAAGATGTTTTTTTGGACGAAAGGTGATACACACTTTTCATTATTCAAAAGTATATAAAAAAAAAAAAAAGTAATAATTTTCAAGTTTAACTATCCCTCCACTAAGTCACATATAATGGGGTCCAATTCTTTTTTTAAGCACAATCATTCTTTTTGACAATATTTTTCATTCATAAATATGTTATTTGCCACTTCTTATTTGGTTATTAGTTATTACCTTTTCACAATTGGAGGAGTTAGTATAATTGGCAAACCAAACAAGAAGAAGAGAAGATCCTATCATCATATTTGCTAAGCCATTGGCTCCAAGTTACACTAAACAAAAATTATTGGAGGGATTTTTTGTGTTCATATGGGGAATATCAATTAGGCTAATTTACTAAACATAATGATGGGTGAAAATTCTTTAAGTGAAAAAGAAAGGTGTTGGTATTTGGTAGTTAAACTTTATATATGATAAATTGAGAAAAAAAATTGGAATGAAATTTTGTTTATATAGAAGAGAACAAATAGATGAAAAAAATGAGAAAGTGACTTCTGGTGACAAAATAATGTAATAGCATATACGTTGAAGATCCAATGCATGAAATGATTTGTTTTTTTGAGTGAGGGAGAAAGGATTGGAATTCAATGAAAGCAAATTTAATAGATATTGGAATTTGGAATTCTTTCAAGCATAAATTCCAAAATAATTGAGAAGTTCGAATCATTCGATACCTTAAAACATTTTTAATATTTTTTTACTGGATGAGAGACATCATAAATATTTTTTTTTGACAACGAAATCATAAATATTTTAAACTATATAAGTCTCACATGTTATTTATGAATTCTATTAAAAATTCTTTTTTTGGGTCAAATTAAAAATTCATTTAACAATAAAGGGTGTGTTAGAGGAGCTATAAAAGGCCCAAGTAAAAGGCCCAAATACCTTATTGGTAGAAGGGCCCAACTAAACTACTGACAACAAATTTGTGGGGGTTGAAAATGATTATTAAAATTTAATTGAGACTAAATTTGAAATATTACAATATTATGGGGATTAGAAATATATTCAACCCTTTTTTAAATACCTTTTATGAAAAATTAAAGTTCAAATCAACTCAATGGTAAGTTTGATTTTGTAATCTCAAGGGACGGAGTTCAAATTTCATCAAAGATAGATGTAAATTGTTTATTAATAATGCTAGGGGTGTTTAGTGGATGCAAAACCCCTAAGATGGGCGGTGGGCTTTATGGTTGCCCATAACCAAACTCCAAAACTTTAAGAAACTCGCTTCATTAATAGGTTTTTAAACTAAAAATAAAGTTGAAACAGAGCAAAATCTTCTCTCTAGAACCCTCTTATTCTTCCTCTTCTGTTTTAGTTTTCCCTCGGTTCTTCCTTTAACACCCCAAATACTTCTTTTAATTATTTAATAGTGATTATATATATATATATATATATATATATATATATATATCACATAGTAATTATTGAGACATTTTAGTGTACATTCATTTTGTAAATAAAATATGACTACTTACATTTTAATTACTTCTAACTATTTCTTATATAAATCATCTAATCTATCTAATATCTATTTATTCAAACAAACAACTTACAAAATTAAAATTTTAGACATCTTACTTTTTTGACACATCAACACTTTTGTTTTATTTTTAATTTTTTAAATCTACTTTCTCTTCCTTTCTCACTCACTCTCTTTCAAACTCACATTTCCCAATATTTCTTACTTTTTACACATCTATTATTAGTGGCCCCCACACCTTTTATTTAAAAATATTTCTTTTCCCAATTTTTTTAATCTACTATATAATCTAAAATAATTATTTAAATATTAAATAATCTATAATTTACTCTTATTTACTATCTAACATAATATTTATTTATACAGACAAACCACAATTAATCTATTTATACAAACAAACCACATTTAAATACTCAAACAACCCTCCCTATTCACTCGACAATTCATCTAACTAAGGACAACATTGTATTTTACTATCATATTTTTATCAAATTTCTTCTCTCAATGCATTTTCTTCTCACTCCCACTTTTTTCCTACTTTCTCTTACTTTTTTTTTTCAAAGTTCAAATCAAACTCATCAACTTTCTTTACCCATATCTACTAATCTAATCTAATCTAATCTAATCTAATCTAATATCTTCTTCTATTTATTCAAACAAACAACTTACAAAATTACAATTTTAGACATCTTACTTTTTTGACACATCACCACTTTTGTTTTATTTTTAATTTTTTAATTCTACTTTCTCTTCATTTCTCACTCACTCTCTTTCAAACTCACATTTTCCAATATTTCTTACTTTTTACACATCTAATATTAGTGGCCCCCACACCCTTTATTTAAAAATATTTCTTTTCCCAATTTTTTAATCCACTATATAATCTAAAATAATTAAATTAATATTAAATAATCTACAATTTACTCTTATTTACTATCTAACATAATATCTATTTATCTATTTATACAGACAAACCACAATTAATCTATTTATACAAACAAACCACATTTAAATTACTCAAACAATTCTCCCTATTCACTCGACAATTCATCTAACTAAAGACAACATTGTAAATTACAATCATACTTTTATCAAATTTCTTCTCTCAATGCATTTTCTTCTCACTCCCACTTTTTTCCTACTTTCTCTTACTTTTTTTTTTCAAAATTCAAATCAAACTTACCAACCTTCTTTACCCACTATCTACTAATCTAATCTAATATCTATTTATACAAACAAACCATACTTAAATTACTCAAACAAGTTTCCCTATTTATTTGACAACTCATCTAACTAAGGGCAACATTGTAATTTACTATCACATTCTTTTTCAAATTTCTTCTCCCAATGCACTTTCTTCTCACTCCCAATTTTTTTAAAGTTTCCCCTCTTTTTTTTTCAAATTTCAAAATTCAAATTATATCAAATCTACTAATAAACTAAATAATTAATCTAAATTACGAGATAACTTCACTAATATATAAAAACACGGGATAACTTCACTGATATACAAAAAACACGATATTAATATATCAAAGGCAAAAGGAAAACTTAATGACTATTTCAACTACTGATTAATATTTAAAACACGGGATAACTGTACTGATATATTAAAAACACGGGATAACTATACTGATATATAAAAAAACACGGGATAACTACACTGATATATTTGATAATCTTCTATCTATCTTTTACTATCTATTATAATCTACTAATCAACTAAAATAATCAATTGAAACTATGAGATAATTGTACTGATATATATAAAAAAAAACAATTTACAAAATTACAATTTTAGACATCTTACTTTTTTTGACACATCACTACTTTTGTTTTATTTATCATTTTTTAATTCTACTTTTACTTTCTCACTCACTCTCTTTCAATCTCACATTTCCCAATATTTGTTACTTCTTACACATCTATTATTAGGGGGGAACATACCCTTTATTTAAAAATATTTATTTTCTTTATTTTTTTTATCCACTATATAATCTAATATAATTACAGTAATATTAAATAACCCACAATTTACTCCTATTTACTATCTAACCTAATATCTATTATCTACTTATCTATTTATACAAACAAATCACACTTAATCTATCTATACAAACAAACCACATTTAAATTACTTAAACAAGCCTCCCTATTTACTTGACAATATATTCATCTAACTAAGGACAATATTGTAATTTACTATCATACTTTTATCAAATTTCTTCTCGCAATGCATTTTCTTTTCACTCCCACTTTTTCCATACTTTCTCTTACTTTTTTTTAAAAAATTCAAAATTCAAATCATACTCATCAACTTTCTTTACCCACTATCTACTAATCTAATCTAATATCTATTTATACAAACAAACCATACTTAAATTACTCAAATAAGTTTCCCTATTTATTTGACAACTCATCTAACTAAGGGCAATATTGTAATTTACTATCACATTTTTTTCAAATTTCTTCTCCCAATGCACTTTCTTCTCACTAATTTTTTTTAACTTTCCCCTCTTTTTTTTTTCTTTTCAAATTTCGAAATTCCAATCAAATCAAATCAACTAATAAACTAAAATAATCAATCTAAACTACGAGATAATTGCGTTAATATATGAAAACACGGGATAACTTCATTGATATATAAAAAACACGATATTAATATATCAAAAGAAAAAAGAAAACTTAATGACTATTTCAACTACTGATTAATATTTAAAACACGGGATAACTGTACTGATATATAAAAAACACGGGATAGCTATACTGATATATAAAAAAACACGGGATAACTGCACTGATATATTTGATAATCTACTATCCATCTTTTACTCTCTACTATAATGTATTAATCAACTAAAATAATCAATTGAAACTATGAGATAACTTCACTGATATATAAAAAAAACATGGGATAACTATACTAAAATGTAAAAAAAAAAACTTGAGATAACTACAATTGTATGTATAAAAACACATGATAACTGCACTGATATATAAAAAATACTTCACTGAAATATTTGATAATCTACCATCTATCCGTTACTATCTACTATAATCTATTAATCATCTAAAATAATCAATTGAAACTATGAGATAACTTCACTGATATATTAAAAAACACGTGATAACTTTATTGAAATATAAAAAACACGAGATAATTGCAATGATGTATGTAAAATCACGAGATAGCTGCACTGATATATAAAAAAAATACAGGATAACAACACGAACACTAATATATAAAAGAACACGGGATAAATGCAGAGATTGTTTTTAAAATGATACTTTTACATTTTTAGATTTTAATATTTATCTAATTTTTTATTTGAGACTCCTTTTTTAACAATTTTATATTTGTCTTTTTTTTTTCACAAGGTGATGTCCAGACTATTTAAATTATGTCTAAGTTCGTTCATAAAAAGAATGTGGCAGCAACACCCGTGCATAGGCACGGGTATCCTACTAGTTTATTTTATAAATAATAACCTCAATCAATTATTATCATTATAAAAGTGTTAAAATTAGCTTTAGTTTTTACTAAAATGCTTTGAAAGTGATTCAAATGAGTTTTGGACTTTTACTACGTGGCACCCTCATTTTACTTGCACCCATGCATTGGGCTTAATTTTGCAGCTTCTATGGATGAAGCCCATTTTTTTTAAAAGGGTTTTTTTTTTGACCCCCGCCCTCTTCCCTTAAACCCCCACCCAATTTTAAATCCCCAAATTTGGCCAATCGTATATACACCTGGGGGGTGTATATACGACCCTTACATTTGGGCATCGTATATACACCCCCCAAGGCGTATATACGATTGGCAAACCCCCACCATAATCGTATATATGCCTTGGGAGTGTATATACGATGGGCAAAAAAATAAGTCGTATATACGTCACTCAAAGGGTATATACGATGGGTTTTTTTTTAATAATTTGTTTTAATTTTTATTACTAAAAGGCTACTAAAAATTCGTTAAATAGTCAAAACTACTCCAAAAATTATAAAAACACCACTAAAAATCTAACAAAACCAAAATAAGGCTATACAAATTTTTTTAGATTTTTGGAGACTATGAAAAATTAAAAAAAAAAATCGTAAAAAATAATAAACTTGATGGAATTTGGGATTTTGAGGTCAGTAGTCCCATAAGAAGTCCCTTCTAAGGAGTCTTGATTCTTGATTTTTTCTGGATTTAATAGTTGTGGTTTTAATTACGATCAAGTATGTTGCTCAAAACCGATTTTTTAGCCTAAATTATTCGTTCGACGTATAACATCGTCGCGTTTTAACGAACTACACACAAAACCTATTTTGAGGACTTATATAATTTTTATTTGACTTAAAAAAATTTAAACATACAATGGGGATCGTATATACACCTGAGGGGGTATATATACGACCCTATTTTTTGCCCATCGTATATACACCCCCCAAGGCGTATATACGATTATGGTGGGGGTTTGCCAATCGTATATACGCCTTAGGGGGTGTATATACGATGCCCAAATGTAAGTGTATATACAATTGGCCAAATTTTTTTTAAAAAAAATACGTTTTCAGAAGGGCATTTTGGGGTTTTCAGTGTGGGTGGGGTTTATGGGGATGGGGTGGGTGTCCAAAAAAAAACCCATGGATGAAGCCCATTGTTTCTAATTAACTTAATCTGTCAAGTGCACCCCTTCTCACAAACATATAACTCCCCCTTCTAAATTCCTAAGTATGATTTCAACTCCTCTCATTCGATTGCTCAGCATGAAGCTCTTGTTTCACGGAAAAGTCATTGTACTTGGTTTTTACATGTAAGTCATGTTTCTCATCTTTGAAAGCTTATACATCTTTGTCTAATTTGATTTGAATTTCAATTGGCATTTTCTAAAGACTTAAATATATTTTTGGTCGCTACAAATATGTGGTTATTCAGTTTTAGTCCTTGTAATTATTATTTTTAAAAATAAAATTTTCCCTTCATGGCTTTGTCATCTCATAAGTTTTCACTTCCTTTGTTGGATTTACACCTCACCATTGCCGTCAACCTCCAACAACTTTTCTTTATTCCGTTTTTTATAAAAACCCTAACCCGATAATCCCAAATCAATTTCCTGAAGAAAAAAACCATCTTCTTCAACCTCCAACACCTATCACTGTTGTCAATCCCTGAATCCTTGACATTATTGTTTGGTTTAGAGAAGAAAAAAAGGGAAAAATTAATTAGGAAAAAATTTAAGAAACTGATGAAAAGCTTTGACACAAAAGATAGCAAAAAAAAAATTATAGTGAGGGAAGAAGCCATGAGCCAAAAAAAATTGATATATGGGAGAGATCACAACCCATCCCAAAAAAACCTCAAAAAAAATCTTTTCAACAAGCCACGACTAGAAATTCTTCTCAACGTACCAAGGCCTAAAACCACCCGCCAGAATGGAAGTACCCTACCCAAAATTAGGGTTCCTCAAAATTGCATAATTGCATGAAATTCAACCTGCGTGATCGATGTATCCTCACCTTTCTTTTTCTCTCTCTATTAAGCATCTCCCATGTGAGAGTGTTTGTAATATTGTAGTCGTTTTGATTTACACACAACTGTGCAACCAAAAAATGCAGAATTGTGCAACTCAGCATGTGTCTAATGGAGTTGCAAATTAACAAAGGACTATGATGAAAAAGTTAATATTTGAAGAGATTTATTTTTAAAAAATTGCAGGGACTACAACCAAATGACCCTATATTTGCAGAGACCAAAAACATATTTAAGCCTTTCAAAAATTACAAATTTCGTGGCTATTGGGATTTTAAGTGATCACAATATCATTGTGGATACTTGGAGGCAGAATCCAGGTTGTGGAAGGTCTAGTTGAACCCGTCAAGAGGTTTTTTTATACTGGCCGCTACCGTTTTCGTTCCAAAATCTGGATATCACTTTTGGACTCATTCGTCGAAACCTTAGGAAGCACTACCCACTTGTGCATTACAACGAAGTGACGTCTCTACAAAATTTGTGAGGCTTTATCCAGTAATTCTTTGTGTTATTTTTACACGTAATATTTTATAAATATTTATCACTAATTTTTCTACTTAGCGTAATTTTACCTGGTATTTCAATAGCTTTGTGAACTCGATTCCAGACAATTTAAATATGGACTTGTTCGTTTTGGGCACTGCTATGCCGAAATTCCATTTATTTCTGTATCATACGAGATCGTTAGACCATGTACGGGGGATGATCTTCAGGTTATATTTGAGTTGTAGGGTATTGTTAAAGTTGTAGAATAAACCTTAAACACCTAATTAAATATGCATATGGCCTCATACGACGAGGTCAACATCCAAGAAATTGTTTTAAAGCATTTGGTTAATAATTCAATTATTAATAATGGAGCTTGCAGGTAAGCTTATTATGGATATGGTTTGTACACATTTGTTTTTATTTTTTAAAATCAAACATGTTTCATTCCCTGAACTTATTAAAAAAGAGAAAAAGAAAGAAAACAAGAAAAAGCCCAAGAGGGGACTAGAGACTAAAATAATAGTGTACTCCTAACAGAACCCCTAAAACACTCCGCCCCTAGAGACGAATTAGTAGGCACTGAGGTGTTTTCCCCAGTAGCTAGACATGAAACCATAAGGAGTCCAAGCTTAAAGAAAAGTGTAAAGATTAGAAAATTAAATATTTAACCAAACAAAATTTCACAATTGAAGGGTAATGAAAAATAATTGATCTATCCCTAAAAATAGAACAATTGCAAATCTTCAATTAAAAAGTAAATTTAAAGGTTTGAAATCATTTGATCTATCATAAACACTTAAATCATCAATGGAGAATATTGTTCCATAATTCTCCTATAGAACCATCCACGCGAGAACAAAAAATGAGAAGACCGACTTACGAAAGTCTTGCTCCATGAAGAATAATTGTTCCATAAATCACATATATATAGAACCCTCCAGATCATCCAATAAAAACATAAAATTAAGGGTTTGATAATGTTTAATATTTCAGAATCTAGCCAGAAAACAAAAAATCTAGAAGATATTAACTTACTATCGAGTCTTCCTCGGGAAAAAAATCTTGATGACAGTGATCAAACTTTATGAAGCAAGAAAGATTGCGATCAGATGTATAAGAAGAAAAGGGAGAAAGACAGTGATCTCACTTATAAGAAAAAAGGAAAGAGAGGATTGATAACGAATATATATATATATATATATGGTCTTAAGACCTAGAAGAAATGCGGAACATTAGAAAGGGGCTTAAAGTTCTTTAAAATTATAAAAATGGCACTAGGGTTTTTATTGAAGAAGTCTAAATATTTGAATAAAAACCCTAGTGGCATTTTTATAATTTTAAGGAACTTTAAGCCCCTTTCTAATGTTTCGTATTTCTTCTAGGTATTGAGACCATATAAATTTGTTATCAATCCTCTCTTTTCTTTTTTCTTATAAGTGAGATCGACGTCTTTCTCCCCTTTCTTCTTATACATCTGATCGCAATCTTTCTTCCTTCATAAAGTTTGATCGTTGTCATCAATATTCTTTCCTGGGGAAGACTCGATAGTAAGTTAATATCTTCTAGATTTTTTGTTTTCTAGCTAGATTCTGAAATATTAACATTATCAAACCCTTAAATTTACGTTTTTATTGGAAGATCTGGAGGGTTCTATACGTGATTTATACACGGACAGTTATTCTTCATGGAGCAATACTATTGTAAGTCGGTCTTCTCATTTTTTGTTCTCGCGTGGATGGTTCTATAGGTGAATTATGGAACAATATTCTCCATTGATGGATAACTTGCCAAACTTTTTAGGAAGGATCGAGCAATAGGAGAGGACCAAGATTCAACACCTGAAACGAGAGGTAAAAGATCTAATGGTGGTAACAATTATGTTGAGACCATAGAGGAAATTGACCATTTAGTTGAAACCAATGAGGTAACTTTAGAGAGATTTGAAAACATTTATGGTGTTGAAGAATTTCATACCAACAATTCTCCTATAAGGCCTACTGTCACCCAATTCCAAGATGCAAAATCCTCTACGACTTACAAATGGGCAAAAAAAGGAATCAATTTATAAAATATGCATGAGTGGACTTGCTAAAATATTTCAGAAAGTGGTTGTTGCAATTAAAATGACCGCAACAGAGAAGATCAACCAAAGTAAGAATGCTAATAGTGAGGATATTTGGGCAGAGTTGGTAAATATTGTCGTTGAACTAACTTCATTGTCTTTATATGTATATTTTGAAAATCTCTATCAGATATAAGGTGTAAGGAACACAAGGGAAGGGTGTGGGGGAGAATGAAAATCTAAGTCAACTATAGGGAGGCAAGGGGGAAGCATGTTGATCTAGATCATATGTTGGGGGGAGGGGACTGGAATTGGCGAAGATTGCAAATTTAATTCAATTAGAGGGATAAGAATAGGATATGATAAGCGTGTAGATCTAGGTTAGATCTGAGGGCGGAGTAAGGAATGTAACAGAAAGAAGTGGGGATAGAATTCAGATCTAGGATAGATATGGGGGAAGAGAATAATGGGATTGGGATTGGGGAAAGTGAGGATCTTACAGATCCAGTTCAACTATAAGGTGAGGAAAGGGACAAGAGGGAAACATGTAGATTTAGGTTAGGTTTGAGGGGGAGATAGAAAATCTAAGGGAAGAGAGTGTGGGGAGTATACATATCTAGGTCAAATCTAGGGAGGAAGGGGGAAAAGATTGGGGAAACTGGAGTAGACAGGGTGGGAGATTATAGATCTAGATCAAATATGGGGAAAATAACAAGATAGGGAGGGGGAGCATGTAGATCTAGGTTAGATTTGAGGGAGTTGTAGGATCTGTAACGGAATGGAAGAATGAGAGCATATGGATCCTAATTAATTTGGGGAGGGTAGGGAAAGAGAGAAACAACATCATGCATTCTTGTCAAATATGAGGGCTAGGACAAATGTAAGGGGGTGCATAGGGATCTTAGTCAAATATAGGGAAGGAGGAAAGGAGGAGTTTGACAAGTTTGGAGGGGAGGAGGACGAGGAGGAGCAGAGGGGAAACAAGGGGGTAGGGTTTCTGGTGTAAGGAAATCATAAGAAAGAAGAATAGTGAGGGAGTTGGCTGCATAAAAAAGTGAGTTGAGAAGTTAAAATAGTTCGATGTTATATAGGATTAGAAATAGCGTATTATACTTAAAGATAAGATCACATAAAAGATAAGATCAACAAAAGATAAGATCAAAAAAATGATTTTAAAAAAATTACAAAACCACAACAGTCTTCTATTGGGGTTGTTCGTAGACATCCTATTAATATTTTTTAAAGACATAACAATAATATATTTTTATATTTATTAATTTAAATATTCATTTGGGTCTTACTAAATAAATAACTATGAATCTAATCAAAAACATGGATTGAGTACATAAATTTCATACATAGTGTATTGATAAAAAACTATACTAAAAAGTATATTAAATACAGTTCTATCTTTAATTATTTTATTATGAAATTTCTATTTATTTAAGGATCCTACATTTAATTTTCAAATGGGGCAATTAAAGCTATTAAATATAGAATCAATAGTTAATTTTTTTTAATATATAGTAAATATTTTTGTTGACTCAAGATCGACTATAAAACTTTAACTATTCAATAAATTGAATTATTTGGTGGCCGCGCGCACAAATACATTAATAAATTATTTTTAGTTTTGTTTATATTCATTTTCTACATTAATAATTTTATTTTCTAGTTCCACTTGTAAGTTGTATTTTATTTAAAATTACCTTTAATTTTATTTTATTAAACCCTCTTCTGATATATTATAAGCCCATGCTTTTCCCACTTCCCCTATTTACCACACACTCCCATACCTCAAATATTTCAATTTTACCTTCACGTAAAATACACTCTCAAACCTCTCTACGTAGTATTTTTGACTGGTGCGATACCAAAATACCGAGCAAGTCCGGTATAGGAGCACTTAACTAACTCATAAATTAGATAGATCTAATACTGTCATGTTACCAGATTATATATACAATTCATATAAATTATATATGAACATATGAACACATGTTCATATGTCGATGCGTGTTCATGTGTGAAATCTTATCTATAAATAGACAGACTGTCCGAATATATTAAAAAAAAAAGGAAAAGACAGAGAAAAGCGAATGGGGGACTAGACCAAAACCATTGCCATCAAAAAAGCTTAAACCAAAACAATAATAGAGAGCTCTTAACAGGGCCCCTAAAACAAAAATTAGATAAACAGTCGAGAGAACGGAAAACCAACCAAGCGTTGGCTAAAAAAACAATAATCAGAAGATCTAGCCCTCAAATCAAATCAAAAAGAAACAGAGACAGAAGTAGTCTTTGAGCGAGTGTTATACACTGCTGTTTTCTGAGCAGATTTCTTTTTGTGCTTCTTCTTTCGGGATGTGGATACCACCTGATTGGACTTATCCGCAACAGATTTGTAGGTCATGTGGTCATCTGCATCGTCTAACACATCACAAATTTAGACATCCTAGACATTTGCCATTTGTCAAAAATAGAGGGTAAATTCGTCAAAACGCCACAAAATGACAAATTGTTGCAGCATTTTACAGTTTTTTTTTAAAAAGTGGTGTCAACGACTGAAAATCGGAGTTCCGAATCAAAAGTTATGAACGAAACAAGTTGGAAAGCTACCGAAAATTTCTCACAGACCGAAACTAACACGGGTGTCCGTGTCACAGTAGCAGACTGCAGGAAAGCTGATTTTGTGTTCTAATCTCTATTCCAAGTGCTTCTAACCTACCCTAACCTTCATACCACTTCAAACACAAAACATTCAATCACAATCCAAAAAATTAACAATTACTACTTTCATTCTCATGGATTTCCACACAAATATTACTCAATTCCAAACACAATCAACACTACAAGAAAAACTGAATTTCCAAGACATACCTTTCTGACGGATTTTAATCCCCGGGAAACTTTCCGGCGGTTTTTTTTATTTTTTGGCGGATTTTATCCGACAAAAACGTTTTGGCGGAAATTTTGACATTTTTGGCGGAATTTTTGAATTTCTGGCGGACTAAAAAGTAGAATTAATGGATCAGACCAAAAAAAAATATTCCGCCAAAACAGACAGCAATTTCCGCCGAAAATGACTGCAGGAAAAATGGGAGGGAATTTTAAAATTTCAAATCCGCCGAAACAGACAGCAATTTCCGCCGAAAATGACTGCCTGTCCATTCCGCCGAAAATGACAGTATATCCGCCAGAAACGCACTTCGGATTACGTGTTTAATTCCGCCAGAAACGTCCTAATTCCGCCGAAAATGACTGGTGGGAATTTCAAAATTCAAATCCGCCAGAAACACTCCTAAATCCGCCGAAAACGTTCGCAGCTTTCAAGGAAAGCAACGCCTCTCCATCTACCTCCATAAAACCGTTCACTTACTCTCTAAAATTTCTCCTTCTCACTTTAAAACTTCACACACTCTTCTCTCAAATTTCTCCTTCTCACCTTAAAACTTCACACACTCTTCTCACAAATTTCATCCCTTAAACTTCACACACTATTTATATTTTTTTTAAAATTTATTTAATTTTAAAAAACGTTTATATAAAATTTTTAAAATGTTTTTTATTTTTTTTTTAAAAAAAAAAGTATTTTTCAGTGAAATTAGGGTATTTATGCGATTTTTTTTAAAAAAATTTGGCGGAAATTAGGTATATTATATGTGGATTATTTTTAAAAAAATATTTTTTTAAAAAAATAAATATATTTTTTTTGGCGGAAATTAGGTATTTATGCGCGGATTTTTTTAAAATAATAATATATTTTTAGCGGAAAAATCCCCAAAAAGTCCAAAATTCAGCGGAAAGTACTGGGAAATCCACGCAAATTCCCCATAAAAATCCGTCTGAAATGACTTAAAATCCACGGAAAGTACAGTGGAAATTCCACGGAAATACGTTGCCACCACCTTTTCTGCGGCGGAAAAATCCATGAAAACACCAGATTTATGGCGGAATTGGGTGTTTTTTGGCGGAAAAATCCACCAAAAAAACCCATTTTTCTTGTAGTGAAGCATTAGTTTACATTCCAAAGTCACCCAAATTGGTATTCCAACTCAAAGAAATCATAACTAGCACACAAACAAGGCTAAGTGTCACTTGATACTCAAACCCTAGAAAAAATCAAGAGAAAGGAAGGAAGAACTCACTTGGTTAGAGAGCACCCAAACAAGCAACTTCAAAAACTATGAAATAACCCTCTTGACTCCTTGAGACTCTAAAGAGACATGCAAGCTTCAAAATGATAATTTAGGCTTCTATAACCTCAATGGGATGAAGTTCCAGCCTCTTTTTAAGGGTTTCTCTTGCTCCCATTTTGAAGAAAAACAAAGATGCAAGTGGAGAAGGGGTTTTCGGTATTGGGGGGTTTTTTTGAGCAAGGATGATTTCAAATTTGTAGTGATAGGATGCTGAAATTGAGTGTAGCTTGTGTTGATTTTTGAAACGTAAGTGAGAAATGCAAGATTGGTCTTCTCTCTTACTCATCTTTCCTCTCCGTCGAGTTTCCTCTTTTCCTTGGCCTCTCTTCACTAAATTTCAATTGTTATCGCTATCATTTGAAATGTAAGTGTAGGATAATAAAATTTATTTGGATTGTAATTCTTATCTTTTTTTAGATAGACAATTGTTAGTGGGGGTGGGGAAATGTTAGTTTTCGGGACTTAAACTCGAGATCTCCTTCTTGCACTCATTTGGTGTACTCCTTCGGTATCTCTTAGCTCGCCAATTGAGCTACCTACTTGGGATGATTGTAATTTTTATCGTAATTGTTATTGAAATTCTCACAAAAACAAATGAATTTAATTCACAATAATGCGCTCAATAATTACTACTTTCAATCATTGAGTTAGATTTGTTTAGAAATGAGTTGGTTGCTATGCTTTTTAGTTATTCATTTTATTGATTGAATTATTAAGCATAATTGAGGAGTTCTATATATGATACTATGTGAAAATGGAAGTAAGTTATAAGTGATGATGTTGGAAAACTGATTAACTAATTATAGAGAAACTCACTTGATTAGTGTTGGATTTGGATTGTCTAACTTTATTTTGCCTACCTTTCTCTAACGTTAGGCAAAATGTGAGATAATATGAGACAATGTAGTAATTTAAAATGGAGAGAGAAAGATGAGAGAGAAAGCAAATAAGCAGAGAGATAGAGAGAAAGGTACAGAAAGGTAGGAAAAAAAATGAAGTTAGACAATCCATGCCCATTAGTGTTTTTCCACTTAAACCCTTTAAGACAACTCTTGTAACTTTTTCCCAAAGCTTGAATCAATACTAAAATAGCTCAAGTCTATCTTTTTCAGCTAAACTAACTTGTCTTTGATGATTTTACCCCCAAATTACCAACTCCTAGTTACACATGCAAGCTTGAAATCCCACATGCAAACTCAAAACCCACTTCTAAGCTTCCAATCCTTGTGCATTTCGAAATGAAGAAGGAAATCTCAGCTTTGGGAATAAAATGAAAAGGGTTTTCAAATGGGGAGAAAAGGAGGAGTGGTGAGATGGAATGGATGAGCTATGGAAGATGGACTTTGAGGTGATGGAGTTTCATTTCCTTCAAGTTTTTTCTTCTTCCTCCCTTTCTTTCTCACCCTCGAAGCTCTTTCTATCTTTCCTTTCTCAAAGTTGTGATTTTTGTGCTGGAAAACAAAATGAAGCAGTAAAAGCCTTCCTTTAATATTATCCGGCTGGTGCTTTAAAAAGAAGGTTATTTTTTTGGGTTTTTTCTTTTATACCCCCACCCCATCCCCTCCCACCCCCACCCATTTGTGATATTCCCATAATACCCCTGGCATTAAATCAGTTTTTGACTTTCATTAATTCTCTCTGACTGGGACCCACAAGATAACGCATCGTATATACCTCGATGGAAGGTATATACGATTACATTAATTAATCAACGCTGACCTGAAAACTACTCATCGTATATATGTCCTTCAAGACATATATACGATTGCATTATTAAATGCTTCGTTGACTACTCATCGTATATATGTCCTTTAAGACATATATACGATTGCATTATTAAATGCTTCGTTGACTACCCATCGTATATAGGTTATATACGAGTGGGCTTTGAAGATCTAATCGTATATACATCTGGGCTATGTATATACGATGTGAAAAAAATACCCATCGTATATACATGGTTGGGGAGGTATATACGACTGGGCTATTTTTTTCGTTTTTTACTGAGTTTCTATCTGTTTTGTTGGAGCAGATATTGACCCCTTCTCGTGACAGATCTGGACTCTCGGTTGGCGCTGTTGTTGATATTGATACTACATTAACTTTCACGACGGATACACGGTATAATTTTGTTACTCAAGTTTGGTAAATGGAATTAATTTACTTAAGTACTTAGTAAGTTATATATTTTGTAGATATTTTCTACACGACAGTTTGTGAGGAGTGGGCCAAAGTCATTGGTAGAACTATCGGTATAGTTGTTGTTATTGTGAGATCCGAGAAAGCAAACGGAAAGAGGGAAAGGCGAGATAAGGTTGTTTTTGGCTGCGACAAACAAGGCGGGTTTACTAATGATTCAAGGGTTTTCGGTTCTAAAAGGAGAGGTCAGTCCTTTTAGATTGAAAGCTACTTGCATGCTGATAGCCGTGGGGTTGGTGTGTCACGGTTAAATGTGGTAGACACACGCACGAGTTGCTCAAAACTTCCGCTGGTACTTGTTTATTTGGGGCGTCATGTGCGGCGCAAAAGATCTCTGTTAACGAGCATGCGGATCTTGATGTCGGACCAAAGCTACTATTCTCGCTTTGAAGAAGCTAGATCCGGAGAATGTGACTAGTCTTCGTCAAGTTTATAGGCAACGTCACAAACACCGTCTACAAAAGAGGGTCCTAGAACGGACATTCGAGAGGTGTTGAGATTGATTGAATCCCATAATTATCTATGTTGGTCTAGAAAGATTCCGCAACTCGATGTCGTCGGTGATATCATGTGGGCTCACCCCACTTCTATAAAGTTGCTCAGTTGTTTCCCAAAGTTCTCATTCTTGACTCAACCTACAAGACCAACAGATATAATTTGCCTCTTCTACTGATTGTGGGAGTCACAAACACCGAGATAAGCTTCCACGTTGCATTTGCTTATATTGGGCGGGAGCTTGCTATTCATTTTCTTGGGTATTGGAGCAATTGCGAGGTATATGTGAGTTGCATTCTATTCATCCTCGGGTTTTCTTGACGATGAGATCTCTACCGTATGTCCGCTATTCTTGATGTCTTTCCTTTCTGCTACAAATTTATTGTGTCATTGGCATGTTACAAAAATGTCAAAGCCAAGATTAAGGAGTTGGTTCACAAGGATAGACGGGAGGAGGTCGAATCTCTCCGGCTATCTATTATTGATTCTGTTGATGAGTCACACTATCTATCTAATCGAAGTTTTTGAAATCGCTTGCTCGATAAACCCGCTCTCATTAAATATGTGCACGACACATGGTTGACCACGCACAAGGAGTGATTTATCTCAAAGATGGACTAACCAGGATCCCACACTTGGGAATTCCACAACCAACGGTATTTCTATCCGTTACTCGATTTTTTTGACACGTGGACATATTTTTTTGTCGATTAAAATTCTTTGACACTTGTTTATTATTTCTATCCGTTAATCGATTTTTTTGACACGTGGACATATTTTTTTTTGTCGATTAAAATTCTTTGACACTTTATTATTTCTATCCGTTAATCGATTTTTTTTGACACGTGGACATATTTTTTTTTGTCGATTAAAATTCTTTGACACTTGTTTATTATTTCTATCCGTTACTCGATTTTTTTTGACACGTGGACATATTTTTTTTGTCGATTAAAATTCTTTGACACTTGTTTATTATTTCTATCCGTTAATCGATTTTTTTTGACACTTGTTTATTATTTCAGAGCGGAATCCTTGCATTGGTCTTTGAAAAGACAGTTGAAGACTTCGAAGGGTGATTTATCAAAATGTTTGATATCTATTGATGACATCTTTGGCAATACATTTTGATCAAATTATCGGGTCTTTTCAACGAAGCATCGCTGAAATGAAGTCAAGTCCAATATTCCACTTGTTTAAAAATCTTCAAGGACTTGTTTCTTTATCTGCAGACCGAGACACATGGTTAATGAGTTTGAAAGGTCGAAATCTGGGGTTGGATACGACAAAAGGCGGTGCTTGGTGCATTCAAAGGAAGACACATCTACTTCCTTGTGCTTGTGAGATAGGTATTTTTCATGCTTCCGCAATTCTATTCCGCTTTCTCATTGTTGATGATCACCGGAAACAGATTGAGTTTGGATGCAATAGATGATAAATCCACTCAGGATAAATCATCTGGATGCGATATTTCTTACCAGTTTGATGCTATCTTGGCAAGATTTAATAAAGTGAGTGAGGAGGAGAAGTTTCTTATTAAGAGGCAGCTGAATGAGATAGCTTTCCCTTCTACTTCTTCTATGGTTGCACCTAAATCAAAAGTCAGAACGAAAGGTGCACCAAAGAAGAAAAAGGGAAATTTTTGATGCTAAGCGTGATCCTTCTGGGTGGGAGCACGTGGATGAGAGGGTAAAACAGACTGAAGAATCCGGGGCTTCCAAAATTCCTACACAGCGGTCAACCAAATTATCTCAGGGTGCTTCTAGAGTATTATCACAGACAGCTGAGACTAAAATCCACTTACCGTTTGTTCCAGCACACGTGCGCAACTATGTTGAAAAAATTGTTGATGTTGAAGGTGACGGTAACTGCGGTTTTAGAGCAGTCGGGGTTGGACTTGACATGGGTGAGGACTCCTGGCCTCTGATTAGGCAAGCTTTGATTCAGGAAACAAAGGACAGAGAAACCTTGTATTCTGACATGTTTGGGAAGAACCGATCGTTAGAGCTTCGCAAAAAGCTTTAACTATCGAGTCATACAGACGTCAGCCGGAGTCAAAGTGGTTTGATTTGCCTGAGATGGGGTATATGGTTGCAACCAGGTATAATGTTGCATTGGTTCAGTTTTCTTTACCTATGAATTTCACTTATCTGCCTTTGAGAGGCACTTACAGTTCATCTAAGTTGAAAATCATATCTGTTCTGAACAAGCAAAATGTACACTGGTTGAATCTTTCAATCTCTCCCACTTGTCAGTTGCCTCCTATTGCCCCACAATGTGGTACCAAAGACTACGTCACGAGTCCGCTTCATGGTTGCATCCGTATGCCTGGACGTTTTACCCTATGGCGATCTATGTGTCCTCCCGTGCGCCTCTCACTCCACGATGATGCGTCTAGATGTATAGATTTAGCCGATGATTCTATTGGCGGCTTGTAGATAGATTCACACATTTTTGTATTACACGTGTATATATACTATATCGCGTTTTTGTAATTATACGGCGTTTACTTTATCCAATAGCACTACGCATCAGTTGATGTTAATCAAATCGCGAGACTTCAAATTATAACTGGTAATAAAATCATAACTGCTAACAAAACCAAAGCCCATCGTATATATCTCTTTTGGGACATATATACGATGGGGAAAATTTAGACATCGTATATAAGTTCATTTTGCGTATATACGATTGACTTAAAACGCATCAATCGTATATACGCACAATGAACATATATACGATGTCTAAATTTTCCCCATCGTATATATGCCCCAAAAGAGATATATACGATTCGTGTAATTTAGTAAAAAAAAAAGATTTTTTGAAGGGCATTTTGGGGATTTCGTTTTGGGTGGGGGTGTTAGAGGAATGGGTGGGGGTACAAAAGAAAAAACCCTACTTTTTTTTACCCCCACAGTGAGGATTTTTTTTTGGTGCCCCGGCCCACATCCTCCCTCCCACCCTAATAACCCATTTATTCCAGAATTACCGCCAACTTTAAAAAAATAATTAAATTTTTTTCCGGAAATACCTCACAAAATGGTATTTCCGGTTCGTATTTTTTTTTAAAAAAAATACGTTGGGGATTCCGGATTTATCTGTATTTTGCGAATCAAATTTACCTACCTATGAGGTAAATTCGGGAATCCAATTTCTTATTTGGTAACTTTGGGGGGTGTTTTGGGGATTCCCGGATTTACCAAGAATTTAGGTAAATTCGGTTAGCAATTTACGAACCGAATTTACCAAATTTATGTAAATTTCCGGATTTACCAAATTTCTGAATATTTCCGGAAATTTTGTTGAATTGAGGGGTATTTTTGTCCAAAATGAGATTTATGAGGGTGGGAGGGAGGATGTGGAGGGTACCAAAAAAAATTCCCACAGTGAGACCAAATACCCCCCACAATCTCTGTGAAAAGACCAGATTATCCCTGAATTTTTATCAAAACCATTTTATCTTTTAAATAGATAAATCCATTGTGAAAAGTTAGACAACGAATTTATCTATTTGGTTGATAAATCCATAGTAACGCAATGGAATTACCTACCAAAAAGAGAAATCCGTTGGCTAAAATTAACACAACTGATTTATCTATTTTTCAGGTAAATCCGTTTGGTAAAAAAAAAACTTAAAAACAAAATTACCAATTAAACTAATGGAATTATTTTATAGTATATGACTGATATATGACTAATTCCGTTTTGAATATAATTGAACAACAGAAGTAACTTTTATGAACATAATTTTGTTTTGTGATTTTTTTATCCAAAACAGATTTACCTACTAAATAGATAAATTAAGTTGTGTTAATTTTAGACAACAGATTTATCTATTTGATAGGTAAACCTGTTTTGGAAAAAATCGAAATGTAAAATTGGAAGAAAAATGTTAGGTGGGGGTATTTGGTGTCATAGTGGGAGTAAAAAAATACCCTATAAAGAAATGGGCTGAAATGGGGTGGGCTTCATTTCTATGGGCTGGTGTGGTGTAAATGAAATTGCTAACAACATCTCATTTCTACTTCACTCAATTTAATTAGTAATACTACAAATTAGGCATTCAAATGAATAACAACTAGATCAATCAAGTATTTAAACATCCAATTTCATAAAAATAAAAACAAATCAAGTAATTACCAAACATATCCAATATATCAAAGCAACAACCAATGTAATATTCAGAGTAATTATTTTATTACTTTGGTATTACACCCCGCATTTCCCACGGTAGATTAAGTCAGCGGGTCAACGTTATTGGTTACTATTATATGAATTTGTTAATGTATAATTTACACAATAAGTAATTGAAAATATTTTGTCAATGAGTCCCGTTAAATTCCCTCTTAAAAATTTATGTTTAAAGAGTGGGTGTTTGATCTAGTCTTTTCATGTCTAAATAATAATAACTAGTTTGCAGGACCCGTGCCAACACGGGTAAATAACTTCAGCTGATAAATATATTATGATCTTCGCGTAATAGATACCTCGACACCGTTAATTCGCCTATTAGCAGATGTGCCTTAGAGGAGAGGTTTTGTTGTTTTTTTTTGTTCATAGAGTACAATAACACCAATCATGCATTCAACTGTAGAAGACTCTTATTCTGTGATAAGTTGAGGAAAAACCAGTTCTGACACAATTTTAGTCTTTATAATGTAAGTTCTGTGGTAGCGTAACAGCAAAATTAAATGCAGATATAGGTCTTTTTTAAACATTGTGGGTGAAGCTACACCCACTCGATTTGTTATTAGGATACTATGGTGATATGATACCTTTGTAAGAATGAGAGACTGCTTAGAGTAAATGTCATTGCAAAGCAGTATATTAAGAATGATTTGTTGTAAAATAAGTGATCTCAGTATGAAAGTCACACACAATTTTTAAAAAGAGTAAAGAACATCTTTAAAAGAGACTGCTTAGAGTAAATGTCATTGCAAAGCAAAGATATTAAGAATGATTTGTTGTAAAATAAGTAAACAACATCTATACATACTTGACACATTGATCAAGCATAAGCTTATGACCAAGTTATCGGTAATCTATATAATTTTTAACACTTCATAAAAATTACAAAATGATCTTTACTTTCAAAAATATAGAGAACTTACTTGAGAGACCACAACGGCGCTCTTTCCAACACGGGCAACATCACTTGATGGGGTATCTTCTAGGAGGAGGACATCCGAGACTCCGTCAATCATACCCTATGTTCACGTAGGTGTAAAAAATAGCGCAAATCAAATTGGTTAGTTACTTGATAGACCGATAAGGTTTACGTAAGCAGATATACGTTGCTTTAACACACATACCTCGGATTGCCACTTGTCCTTAACGACCCTGATAACCTATGCGTCGTCAGAAACGGACCGCACATGGTATGACCGCGGATACCTATCATCATTATTTTGCTCAGCTTTGATTCTCCACAATGCCTCCCTGCCTTGAAGGGCAGCAACCTCAGTTGGCAGATTTCCTATGGCAGGGTCCTGGGTAAAATTATGGTTTCAGAGGAAGTCAATAGCTATATACACATATGGGCACTTAAAATTAACCCACATGTTAAATGATGAATTGAACACAAACAAAATAGGATGTTATAGACAGCTATTAATTATATGTTGTTGTCGAAACAATAAGATCTGACCGCATTCCATTGTCGGTAGACATCTTCTGATGGTCTACCAATTAGTGCATGCACAGTATTATCGAAAAGAACAACAGTAAGAGAGTCGGTCTCGTCGATTAACAACAGCTTAAGTAAGAACCTACAAAGGGGCCAATAAGTATTAGAATTCGCGTAGAAGCTATAATAAAACTGTAACGTATAGACTTAACAAAGAACGTGTGTTCACTTACTTCCGCAACACTCTTCCAACATGTGTGTCACATCCGGGGCAGTAGTACAAATTTGGTACATCCTCATCGGCTTTACACTTCCTATTGGATGCGCGACATGCGAAGTACCACCAATCGAAGTCTTCAAAATGTAATTAATCTTCGCAAAGTGAAACAAATTCGTTGACCTGCGAATACATGACAATAATATTGTCATTTACAGTTTCTTTCAGTATCATTACAATGGGGAATGACAAATGTAAGTTCGATTCAACAGCTCTGACTGAATCGTAATAACAGCCAACTACCTCGAGATTTAGTTTGATATCTGCTAGTGTGTACTTTCGGTCTATGTCCAAGAAGCTCTCTTTGGATGAATCAGATTTAGTGGATTGGGTGATTGTCAATGGAGTGGGGATGATCGTCTAGCTTACTCTGTAAAGATATGAATTTCGACTAAGAAATAAACCACATGTAAAACATTTAAAAATATACATAACATGACCAAAAATGTAGGTAGATATATATGCTGTGTTCGATTTACGTTTGCCGCAACATAACTGTCTTCGGAATCTCAGGATTAAACAGCAGTTGGGTAGTCCTTCCTGCTGTTTGAAGGGTGGTACCACCTGTATGTGTGAGACAAATATGAATATTATTCGTGAGCATCGAATAAATTGTGACCAAGATACACTGATGAAATGTACTGTTGCCACATTACCCGACCAAGTGTTAACTTTGCAGAACAGGACAACAACAACATCTCCAGCTGCACCCCTCGACTGCAAGAAATTTTTCATAACAACTGCATTTTCTCCGAAGAGATTAATGCTAAAATGATATAACTGTATAAAAAAAGAGATATAATTGTATTAATCAATTATAAAATGATCTTAGTTCTTAACATTTAATATAACACATGATAGTCGGCATAACAACAACTATTTATACGTAATAATTATCGTTGAACTTACCCTCGATTTTCAAGGTTGATTGGTAGCCTTGTGCTTTTTCCAGTTGTTGACTGGAACTCGGATTCCCGCCCGATTCCAGTAAGGACTCCTGCGACATCTATTTCCAAAAAACGATTTGGAAAGTGGTCAGTTTGACTGAATTAAATGGATCGTTTAAATTCAATATGACGGAATGTGAAAATATATGGCTTACCAACTAAAAAGTTTTTGTTGAAATTCTTATCGAGACACTCTGCAGGAGGTGTAAATCGGTAGAGCGGTGTCTCAACTTCATCGGGTGAGACACAAGTGATTTCAGTATTGTATTTAATGTTCATCCTATATGGGTGGTTGGCGTGCGTGTAGACTCCCCATAGTTAGTTGCTACCGAAAACTTCACCATCTTGTAGACGAAACCCTCACCGAGACACCCCCTGTGTTTGTAGATGAACGACTTATCAATGTGGGCTTGGATCTTCGATCCCTGGACGAAGTAATGAAATAAATTGGTAAAAATTTCTTGAAGAACAAATGCAATAAAAATAGTTAGACAATTTAAAGGTGAGATGCCATAATTAGATAAGTTGAATAAAATAGATTTCATTATGCTTAGTATTGCACATAAAAATATCTGAGTTATGTTAATGCCAAATAAGAACATGTTCGATTATGGCATGAAAGCACATAGAGTTAGTATCACGTTAGGTAAGTTGTTTTATAGTCGAATGCATGATATAAAGTTCAAAAATATAATTTAGAGTATGACTAATCTATGTGATCTATGTGCAGTATGTATTTAGCATGAAAAATTATATTTATATGAAAACTAAATCTGCAACATATTTGAAATTATTGATTTCATCACCTCTTTGTCGACTAAGACTAAATCGACTGCAACAGGTTTGTCACCACCTCTCGCCATGTACACGTCCCACTTTCTCAAGACTCTCACTACAACGGTACATGGTTCTTTGTCCGGGAGAGATTAGCGGCACCGACCATATGCATATGGGGAACAATCATGCTGTTTCTTTTCGGGAAGCCATTTCGGTAGCAAATTGGGTGTTGATCCTTTTGTAACTCATAGTCGAATTAAGAAAGCTGTGATATTTCTTTTCAGACTATAACAGATATATTGCGTTTTCTATATGCTGTAAATTAGTGATACATTGTTTAGGTTTATGGGATAATGCAAAAGGTGAATTACGCCTATTACCCCTAGCCAGTAATAGGTGCATTAAGTATTAAGTCAAATGGGTGTTGACTGATACAAATATATTTTGATTTTGTGCTTTGTCTAAAAATTAGTAATGTTGCCGTGATTGTAGCCCTTCAAGTGAAGATTGCGAATAAATCTGCAATAGTTTTATGCCCATTTAATTCTCTCATAAAAAGTAAATTGACTAATACAGTTAAGTGGGAATAGATTAAGAAATAGAATAATAAATGTTTGATCACAAAATCATGACGATTCGTTATTAATATTGAATTAAAGACTGATATTTTAAAATCTCCAAGCTTTAATGCCACACGTTATTTGGCTTAGTTAGTCAGTCGTGTATTTGGTTAGCGTATAAAACCTTTTAAAAATGTAATCTTGACAGATGTTGCGGACGTTTCAGTGGTTGAATGTGTGGCTCACCACTTAACGGTCTCGTGTTCGAGCCTCATTGAGGCTGGGAAGCCTTTTTTTTTGTTAAAGTAGCAGTGATTGCCAGCGTGGGTTTGGGGGTCCCAGTTGAAAATGATGTGTAAAGCCACGTATTTACCGTGGTCTACGTGGCCTTTCTGACTTGGATGCTTAGGTGGTAACATTCGTGATTTAAATTACTTATGATAATAATAATAATAATAATAATGTATATATCATCCTCTCTTCTACGTGACACAACAAATACTTGAGAAGATCCAAACTCCGCTTAGGTCACTTAATTTAACTATATAATGTTATAATGTGCATATTTTTTTGGCACATTTCTTCAATTGTGTTATCCGGCTAAACCACCTTTTTTTGCTACCGTGGATACCTTTTCAAAATTTGGTTACATGTCTAACACATGTTTTCTACAACCTGCAAGTTTGCAACACATGACCTTCCTCTTTCTCATGCAACACGAACATGTGAAAGAGAAGAGAGGAAGTAGTGAAATAGATTGCAATGAGACGTGAGAAAAAAAGAGAGACAAGAGAAGGGGCGATATAAGAGGGAAAGATTGAACAATCAGAGGATGAGTCTATAAAGAAACTCGATGAGATCATCACCTCACGCCAACTGGATCTGAGGTGGTTTGCTCCTACCCTTTTTTTGATTTTTCCTCGCACCTCCACTCTTCTTTTTGACAGAGGACGCCACTGCATGTGGGTCTTGATGGTGCATGTACGAGGTGCTTGCGACGGTTGACAACGAGTCGTTCATCTCTATGTTTCATCCATTTTTGGTAAAGCAAGATCTTAAAAGAAAATTTCCAAATAAGATGTTAACTAATGGTCAAAACGAAAAAGTAGTTACATCAATCTACAAGTGGCATCCAAATACCATGTCTAGTATAAATGACAAGTAGTGTCTCAATTACTTGTTTCTCTCTAATAACACCACATAACACAAACAACCAAAACAAAATTTACACATGACTTGAATTAGTCATAGATAATGTTATATGCCGCAAAAAAAATGAAACAAAAATAATTAAATCAAAACCCTCTCAATTTGATGAGTCATTAGTTTGTTGAACTACATTACACAAAACAAAAACAAAAATGCTGCAATATCTATCTATTCACCTGAGAGAATGAAAGATGAATGAACAATTAGGCTAGTTTCTTTAAGTTAAGAGGGTCCCATTTTGCCACTTCCAAAGAGAACCAACACAATCTCAATGAAAGTGTTTGTTGCTTCATTCAAAAGAGAGTAAAAAAAAAGAGAGCCACAAATAGACAAAGCCAGTGGTGAATGAAATAAGTACAGGTAAGTAACTAGTTCATTTCATTAGTTTTTATTTATTTATTTTTATGATAAAAATTACATTACATTTTTCATACAAAATAACAAAAACTCACATGGGAGATGCTTATTAGAGAGAGAAAGAGAAAGGGGAAGATGCATCACGAAGGTTTTAGAGAGAGAAAGAGATAATGTGTTCTTTTTTGTCTTGCCGCCTTTGCTATTTGTTGGATTGTGATATAGCATTGTTGAGGGGTTTCTCAAAGCTCTTTTGCAGATCAAGTTACTACAGAAATGAAGCTTAGAAAGTTGTTCAATGCTCGGAGATTTTGACAAACGAGGTTATTCAATTTTGTGGAACCCTAATCTTCCATTCTGGTGGGTTTTTTTGGGGATGGGTTGTGATTTCGTTTTTAGATGAATCTGAGCTGGGTAGGGTACGATCTGTGAATAAAGTGAGCTTTTTCGCTTTGGATTTTATCGGGTTTTGTCTTCCATTTCTGGAACTGGTGCTTTTTTTGTGTCTCAATGCTGCTTCTTCATTCATGCATGTCGATTTTATGCTTCCAGAATTCAGGGTTTCCCACTCTTTTTGATTAATGGTAGTGTTTCATGTTCTTTTCATTTCATTTCTTTGAAGATTTGTCGCCGTACTCAAATTTTCTTTAGTTTTTAGCTTTTGAAGTTTGAGGATAGCCTTTGCATGTTGTGTGATTTGTGATGCTTACTAGTAAATAAATGCATAAACACATACCTTAGCTAATTTTAGCTAAAAACATTATTTAGTCATTGTTGTTTTAGCAAAGGTAACATGATAAATATTTGAAGAAGAGAACAATGAGGCATTTATAGTTAGTTAATAATTTGGAAGAAGAGAATGATCTGTAGCGCTAATACTAGATTGGGAAGAAATGAGAAGTTCTGTTCTGTATGTTGAAAGGCGGTGTTGCATGAAAAATATTGTATGATCCCCTACCCCCTATACTATTTTTGGAAAGCATAGGTTAATTGTGGGTAATATATGATGGTATTTGGTTTGCATGGCCTTTTAGGGCAATGCGTGTTGATGCATCGAAAGAATGATGATAGTTCTATATCTGGAAAGTAAACTGGAAGTTATCTTGTTCTTAAACTAAAAATTTCCCTATTTAGGTGTTTAAATGCATAAAACATAAAATAAAGAAAACTATATTCTCATGCAGATTCATAAGCCCTTACCATGTGATTTTACTTGTGTTAACCATGGCTTGCAGCGACGACGTTTGTCAACCAGTCATTTGCTGTGGCTGAAGAAATGTGTTACCGCATAAATTGGTGGCAATAAGTAGACCGGAAATAGAAGTTGTGTATAGTCAGAAACGAAATGGAACATTTATCCGATGATAACTTTGAAGGATCTAATGAAGAAAGGCAGATTTTTACAGAGGTCTTTTTTGGTAATGATATTTTTCAGTCTAGTAGGAAGTGTGGTATTTCTGGAGCTATCAACTTCGAACATCAATCTACTAAAAACACATTTAAATCATTTGACTCTAGTAACGAAAACACAGTCATATTAAGACCCTGGTGTTCAAGATTTACACATCCTGAGGAAGACATTATTGTATCTCAGCATTCCAAAGAGACTGCTCTGGGGTGTATGCCTGAGAGTTTCACTTGTGAAGACCAGAATGCTGAGGATGTAAATGCTAAACGTATGAAATTTTCTCTGCATGAACCTTCTTGTAGTATATCTAATTCAGAAAATGTTTTGAGTTCATCAGGAATTCCGAAAGTAGTTCTTTCTAACCTGTCTTGTGCTGCTAGAGACTATGATAGTGAACCAGTTACATTTTGTATAGCCGAGTCATCTGAAAAGGGTGTGATATCTAGTTGCTATGTGTTGAAGGATAACATGGTACAAAATAAACAAGCTGCTAATGATGTAGATGTTACGAATTGTAAATCTGTCACAGCAGATCAAAACGTTGCAAAAGAGGTGTCTGTAGGCAAAACAGTTGCTTCTCCTGTTTCCCAGGAGAGTTCGGCAAACAGGCTAGAAGTTACAAGTCCATCCAGCACTGTTGTGAAGAAGTCTGGATCTCCTTTAAAGCCTGAGGAAATGCCACAAGTGGTTCCATATTGTATTAAGATGAAGACCTCAAATTCACTGTCAAAGCTAGACCAAGAGGACCCACGTCCTTTACTGCAAAGTCATGTTGTGCAGTTGCTTAGGATGGCAGGATGGTCGCTAGAGAGGGTTCAACGGCCTTCTAGGCAGTACAAGGAGTCACTCTATAGGACCCCAGAGGGAAAGCCTATTCGGCAATTTATGAAAGTTTGGAGATTATGTGGCCAGTCTTTGTCTGTGGAAAAATACAATGTGACCTATAAAGGTCGTAAAGAATGGACTGACATTAGCGAATTCTGGTCTGATCTATCCAGTGCACTGATTGATGTTGAAAACTTAAAATCCCATTCAGACCCCGCTGCAATGTTGGCATATCAATGGTGGATTTTGGATCCTTTTGTAGTAGTTATATTTCTTAATAGAAAGATTGGAGCAATGAAAAAGGGAGAGGTAGTAAAAGTAACTTGGAGTTTAGTAACTAGTGAGTATAAAATGGCATGTGGTCCTGTTGATTCCGCCTGTGAGGATACTTTTGGTGCTCGTTCTGATCCCACAAAAACTGCTCCTGTAATAAACTATCATGCCTGTAATCAAAAATCTGATGGTAACCATGAAGATATGTATGTTGCAGGACATCAACCCAACAGCATAGGAAATCGAAGCAGAAAAATGCCTCTGAACAAAGGTAGTGTGGATCTTGTTTCTTCAACTGCTTGTGGATTGGATAGCACTGTTACCCAGTCAAGTGCTTCCTCTTTCAATGTTCTCACAAGCTCCGGAAATTTGAACCTGGAGCTTGGGGAATCTAAAGGGAATGCTGTTCATCAAGCTAAATGCAGAAATTCCAAAAGCTTCGATGAGCACGAATCAGAAAATAATTTGGAAAGAATTAAAATAATTGATGGTGATGTGCCACTGGACGTGTCAGGAGAGAATAATGCGCATGATGTAAGCCATGGCTTGGTTCATTCTCTTGACTCAGAGACTATTCAACAGTCTGAATGCAGTGAGGAAAAGAGCAGGAAAATCTCAATAGCTTCTGTATTTGGGAAAGATAATGCAAATTCTTCCTCTAATGTTATTCTTAGAAAGAAAATGCGGAAGAAGGGCAAGGGCAAGGGCAAGGGCAAACGGGTATCTCAAATCAAACTGAGTATGTTATACCACAGTGACATTCTGGGCTCAACTGCTACTGACCAGGTGCAGTTACTGAATGATGATGCATGCGGCACTCAGTCTGGGTTGGAAGAGGACCCGGATTATCAAGTTGACAATGTGGGAAAAAAGAGGAACCACAGGAAGTTATCATCTGACAGTGCAATCCAGCAACATATTAAGAAAACAAACAGCTCCATTAAAGAAACAAATAAGCCCAACAAATGCCAGATTAAAGATGACGATCTATTGGTGTCGGCAATATTCAAAAGCAAGAACTTCAGCCCAAAGATAATCCGAGGTAATTCTAGAGCTAAATCCTGCCGGAGGAAGCTTAAAAGCCGTAAGGGCCGTTGCAGGTTGCTACCGAGGAACCCTTGTAACGGAGGGAAGCACAATAAGGATGGGAAGATGTATTATTTTGGTGCGAGGACACTCTTGTGGTGGTTAATTAAGAATGGGGTCATATCTTTAAATGATGTGATTCAATACCGAAATCCAAAAGATAATTCTGTCACCAAGGATGGTAAGATCACCAAAGATGGCATTATTTGTAAGTGTTGTGGTAAGGTGCTTACATTATCAGAGTTCAAAAGTCATGCTGGCTTTACACTGAATCGCCCTTGCTTGAATCTTTTCATGGAGTCTGGTGAGCCCTTTACACTTTGCCTCCTTCAAGCTTGGTCATCTGAATACAAAGCCAGAAAAAATCAAAATCAAGCTGTGAATGTTGATCATAAAGATAGAAATGATGACTCGTATGGGGTTGTGTGGGGAGGGAGGTGAGCTGATTTGTTGTGACAACTGTCCATCTACTTTCCACCTGGCGTGTTTGTCCACTCAGGTCTGTCAGCTCTCAGGTTTATCTTAGTTTCTTTCTTTTTTCTGATGATTCTTCCTTTCAACTTGTCATTGCAAATAATTGTTTTGTTAGTGTGAATTCGAACCTTTTATTGAGTGATTGTTATAACATCCTCATTTACCGTTCTCAAATATGTACACCTCTACAATAGCGAAACACCAGTAGTTCTCCCCCCTCTTGTGTGACATCCAGCTGATAGTTTAACTTTTTGGCTTTGTAATTGGGAATGTTTGTTTTGACTTTGCTGACAGCTAACAGATATTATATTTTGCAGTTAAATTTTTTGACTGTTTAATATCGCTTTTGTGAACATGAATGATCAAGGGTAAAATTTCTACAAGCCATGGACTATATTTCTCCTTCCTATTTATGATACAATACAAATGAATTCTCAAACTTTATGGTTTGTTTGGCTGTGATTTGATGAGTAGACCAGTGAATATATTCTCTCTCTCTCTCTTGATATAGATTTGATGGCAGTGGCGGATATAGGACTTGGGGTCAGGGGGTCAAAATTAGTAAAAATAAAACTTTATTATATTTAATTAAATAAATTACACAACTCATAATTGTCCTCTATGCACACGGGAGGGAGAGGAATTGATGTGATGGTGAGTGTGATTTTGAGAGTGTGCACTTGACCCCCTCATTAGAGTGTAGGTCCGCACCTGTTTGATGGCATGGGTTAGCTGCTTTGTGTTACCAACATGTGTGCTTATGTTGGTTTAATATGCCTTCTTCTTTTTGTTCTGTGCATTTGAATATTGTTGACTAAAGCCCTCCTGTATATTATTTATATTTGTTATGGATGTGACTGTTGGGGGTTCCTCTTTCCCTGCCTTGGAAGAATGATACAAGCTTTATTTCTGTACACCAGGAAATCCCTGATGGCAACTGGTACTGCACAAACTGCACTTGTCGGATTTGTGGAAATCTAGTTATTGATAAAGAGGATTCAGATGCACATGATTCATTACAATGTTCACAATGTGAACATAAATGTAAGTTTGCTCTTTATCTTCACGTTGCATAATAGATCTTATGGTTTAAATCTCTTTTATGAACCTGTAGATAGACATCAGGTTGAGTTGTACCATATATATAGTCATCTTTTGTAATTTGGGCTAGACAATGTTATTTAAATATTTTTCCTTACTACAATCATAAGTTTGACTCTCCTCAAATTCTACATTGGTGGGAGCCTCATGCATTAGCCGGCCATTGTCATAAATGATTACTTAATTTCATTATGAACAAAAAAAAATGATCTTAAAGTCCGTAGGCTTTTTTACTGTTCTGATACTTCAATAATGATACCATCTGATTATTTTGGACTTGTTATGAATAGATCATGGGAAATGCCACGGAGGAGATAAACAAGAAGGAACAATTTCAGACCCTTGGTTTTGTGGTCAGAATTGTCAGGAGGTAATATACTACAATTTCTCAAATTTCCACACTTCCATTTGAAATGGATTTCTTGAATTTGCAAATGATGACTTATTTTCTGCTACATGTCGTATGATAGATTGATAGTCTTGTGGCTTGTGAGTTGTAAAACTTGTAAGATGTTGGTCATTTTTCTGTATATAATAAATTGAAGATCGTATTCAAAGTTTTGTTGAGGCTAAGTTTGGTTTATGTGTCAAACTACTTTTAAACTTATGGCACATTAAATGTTTGATCATCTGATTAATTTTTTTATTGTACTAAATATAGTTCCAACAGGTTGCATTTTTTTATAAACAAGTTTAAGATGAAAAACTTTTAGAATGAAGTCTTTGATAGGGTAATTGTGTTCTATTTCATATTCTTCTTTTCAAATACAATTTTGATGATTATATTAGTCGATATCGAGAATAGCACAAACGTTGAAGTTACCATGGTTTCTTCCCCTGAGATTTTCCAAAAGTAGAATGGCTTTGATATCTTTTCCTTGTCATATTTTACTCCAACTTTTACATGCTTCTTTTCTTGGAAACTATCATTGGGATGCTTATCATTTTTATCTCCTCACCACACTGGAAAGAGAGAAGTGAATCCGGCTCCTCTAAAGTAAGCAATTAACTTTAGAGAGTAAAAGTAAGCAATCTCAACTTTTGATGAAAAAAATTAAAGGTTGATATTCATAACACATGCATAACAAATCACTCTTGATTTTCTCATAGACAGTTGGATTACTCACTTTAGTGGATCCAAATCCAAGAGAGGTGAAAACCTTTTTTACATGTAAAAGGAGAATTTTGGAATCTTATTATTTTTTAAGATTCTAATTTCTAGATGTGTGACTTGACTATCCAAAAAGCCTCAGCTCTTAGGTTCCAATAACCCTCACACAAGAGCTCTTTGGGCTTGAGGTGTGTGACAAATGCACCGGGCCACTCTACCATGTTGTCAGCCAACTATTCTAAATGTTTGAGCCGTTGGGTGAAGGATCATAAATTGTTTATATAGAATTAGAAGAGTCTATTTCATTGGCATACTTGCTTTTGTCTCTATCATTTTGCATAGTTGCTTTTGTTATATACTGCTGGTGTTTATGCTTGTCTTAAAATATTTGTCTATATATTCACACCTTAAGAGGCATCCTCTTGGAGGAAGGAACGGATCAATAAATTTACCTGCGAATGCTTCTGGTTACTTGATGTAGTACTATGGTTAATGGTATGATGGGTTGCATTATTCCTTCTGTTCCATTTCTTTCTGTTTTATTGCAATAATATTATCAATCAGCACAAATTTCTTTTACAGTTAGAGAAAGAGAAAATAAAGAAAAACAATTGGCTAACACTATAATATTAATATATGAAAATATATTAAAATATCCCAACCTAGCACATTTATGGTTAATAACTAGGTCAAGTGCTAGTGCTACTGGTACAAACCAAAGCCCACTAACGATGAGGCTAAACCTAATTACTCAACATCACACCTTTGATATTATTTATTCAGCGATCTGACTTTCTGGTATGTGCAGGTATACTCTAGTCTCCAATCTCAGGTGGGGTTAGCTAATCAAGTTGCCAATGGCTTCTCATGGATGCTTCTTAGATGTATCCACGATGACCAAAAGGTTCATTCGGCTCAATGGTTTGCCCTAAAGGCAGTATGCAATACAAAATTAGCTGTTGCCCTTACCATCATGGAGGAGTGTTTCGTGTCAATGTTGGATCCACGAACAGGCATCCATATGATACCCCAAGTATTATACAATTGGGGGTTAGTGTCTTTTTTCGATCACAATGGTTCCTCTTTTGTGTGCTTCATTTAAATTAAATGTGTCCAAAATAATCCCCCACACCTTGTGCTCTATGTTGAAATCCTCATCTTTTGGGTTTTGTTTTCTTCTCTTCTGTTTACATATTGATTCGTAAGACTTTATTCTATGTTTTTCAGGTCTGAGTTTGCTCGTCTGAATTTTCAAGGGTTTTACACTGTGGTATTGGAGAAACAGGATGCGTTAATATCTGTAGCATCTATCAGGTGAAACATAACATATTTATGTGCAATGGCTCATTTGAGCTACTTTTCTATTATTTAAAGACAATTATTTACATGTTTTTCAATTATTCTCAAGCTTATCCTTCCAGTATATATTATGGATGAATCGAGTTGTTGTAACAAAAAAATATTATGGATGAATTGAGTTGTAGTCACATTAACTTTGATTTAGTTGAGGTGACATCTCTGCTTTATTGCATTATTCTAAAGTCTTTTACATCTTTGAAGGGTGCATGGAACTACTGTTGCAGAGATGCCTCTAATTGCAACTTGCAGTCAGTATCGTCGCCAAGGAATGTGCCGGCGCCTTGTGAGCTCAATTGAAGAGGTATAATTTGGCTGCAGTTTCGTGATTATCCAAAATTGGTATTTAAGCAAAACAAATATAAAATATTGTTTGAGTTTCACCCTTGTTGGATTAATACTTCCATGTTCATCAGAGTAATTGTTCTTTGAAATTCGCTATAGATAATAGATCAGCACTTGGTGATTTTCCTTTTATATAAGAGAAATACTAGTAACATACTTTCTATTGCCGGGTGAAAATCACCTTGGTCCCCACCAAATAGGAAGTGGATCCACGTGAATTTTACTCAATGATAAAAGGTCTTTAATAATGTAATATTACTCCTTTTAGAACACATGTGAGTTTGGAATGTTCCCATGCTTCATTTGGCTTATCATGCTTCTAAATCTATTTCTTTCATTAGCAGATGTTAACATCTGTCAAGGTGGAAAAGCTTGTGGTATCAGCCATTCCTGATTTGGTGGAGACATGGACTAAGGGCTTTGGATTCATACCTGTAGATGATATCGAAAAGCGAAGATTGAACAAAATTAACTTAATGGTTTTTCCTGGAACAATCTTACTTGAAAAACCCTTGTATGGGAAGAACATAAATAAAGGTATTATTGTATGGTGTAATTGGTTAGTGTACTATTATTATAAATTATAAACTACAAATGATTAAAAACCATTATTTTGTTTACCAAAACAGGACTGTGTGATCAATCAACTTTAGCAACAGATGAATCAACCAAACTAGGCATCTGTTCTGAAGGAATGGCCATAGCTGAATCATTGTCGCAAAGTCTTGTAAACATAACTACCAATGAAGTTGGTGCTAAGTCAGAATATGAACCTCTGGACTGCAAAAATCAGCCAGAAAATAGTGATGGCAATGAAACCAGCAGAGATGTTAACACTCAAGCTGTTGAAGCTGCATTAGGAGCCAAAGAATCAACAGAGACTAGATCAGGTGGCTCAGAGAAATCTACTGAAGGGAACAATGTGCAGGAATCTTTTGAAGGAAACAATGTGCAGGAATTGATTACATGCAACAAAGTAGAAATGGCAAGTGAGTCAGAGCAGCAATCTATTGAGAACTGCTGTGCCAACAAAGATGGTGTTGAATCGGGTGAAAGAATTGTTGAGGACAAGAATGTCAAAGTAGGTGAAGACCAAGAAAATGCTCTGCATGAACATTTTCCAAATGGGTCCTGCAATACATTTTCATGCAGCAATTTTGACATGGATTGCTCCAATATTGAATGCTCAGTGATGTATGATAAAACAGAGTTTATTGGAACATTAGCAAAGTCTGCTAGCTCAATGGAAAGCTGAAAGCAAGTACATGTTTTAGAGAAATGATGTGATTGATGCTCATAACAAACTTGTGATTTAGTAGTATCTCTTAGGAATGCTAACCGCAAATTAAATATAATTTGGACTCAATATAGTCAAATCGTGACCCATTTTAACTATGACATGACTGAGAAAAAAAGCAGTTTTTGGATTCGTTCACTTGCAATAGTCACAAGATATTTGCTAGAATCAATTTCATTGTTACACATTATTCTTAGCTCTATCAATTAGGATTGCTATTAACATTTATTGTAAGTTTTTCGAATCTTATCATAAATAGAATTTAGCGCGCTCTAGTTTAGACACAAAATACTGTACTGAATTTCTGTAGATATTATAACTAATTTGTACCTTATATAACACCTTTTCGATGGATACACAAGTTAAAGTAGTTAATTACGTTAATTAATTACATTAACTTTGTCTATAATTATACTTTGATGATATTCTTGATCAGGAAAGAAACTTGAACAAATCTCAAGTTTTCTTTTCATGGAATATTGTCCCAGTGAAGCATGTTGTGTCGTTCGGTACAAGTCTAGGTGTTTGAATTACTCAAGATTTGGGACAATAAGTTAGTGCTCGTGCTCCATAGTATCCAAGAAGTCCTTTAATTTTCTTCAGAGTAAGATTAGAAAAAAACTTCATTGGGAGAGTTAATCTTGCTCAATATATCTCATCAACATTCCAGGTAATGCTTTCCTAGAAGTCCTTTTTAATTTGTTTCATTATTTGTGTAGTAATACTAGAGGTGTTTGTAGAATACTTGGAAAATGAGAGCGGGTATGAGAGAGAGGCTCTGCCTTCTCTCTAGAACCGCAAAATCTCCTCCCAACCTTAGGGTTAGTGGAGGTTTCCTTCCCCTCCGCAATGGAGGTTCTTCTCCCCCAGGTGGGGGCTTGTCATCGTTTTCCTCCACCACTGCTTCCCCTCTCTTCGTCTCCCGATCTCCTCCACTGAAACCCCCCCACACCAGCAACCCAACCTCCTTAGATCTCTATCCACCATCCCTTCTCCGCCGATCCTTCCAACCCTCTCCCCATTGACCTCCATAAGCAACCACCCTCACCATAACCCTAAAACCCAAATCCAAATCGAATCTGTGATAGCGAGATTTGCTATGTTTGTCACGACTCCTCTATCGTTCTTCCTGATGATTCCGGTGCGAGAGCTGCTCCTACCGCCACGTTCAACCACCGTGCCCATGACAGCGCCACCACGGCCTCCACCAGAGCCCTTTCTTTCAGATTGGGTCACTGTCTTGAAAGAACCCTGTGTGATTGGTTGTGTATGGAGATCTGGTTTCTCTCATTTTAGGCCGAGTTTGTTGTTTCATCTGCCCGTTGGTTTTATCATCATTCAGCCACCCCCAAAGCCACCATGGGCTTATTACAAGTTTTTAACTCTGTTGAGGTTCAGTCTTCTACACGTTCTCTCTCTGGATGATTTATTTTCTCATTGTTGCACGCATACTGTTTGTCAAAAGTCCTCACAGAGATTATGGTGTGTTTTGTATTTTGCTGTGTGCATTCTGGTGCCTCATAGTGACTGGCGAGGATTATGTGACTAGCACCTTTTTGCCACGGTCTCTCCAAGTATCTTTCAGCTACTGAAAACCGGGAAAAATTGATGAATCCTGAGAACACAAATAGTCGAATTGTGCCTTTCAGAAGTCAAAAATCATCCGTAAATGGACTGGAGATAAGACGGGAGATTCTCTTTTTGTGATTGCCAATTACTGGGCGAGGAAGCTATTGATAGTTTGGTTGTTAGATTGGTGTGATTGGCTTGTCTTTGTTTCCATAGTTTCTAAACAATCTAAATAGTCAAATTGTGCCTTTCAGAAGCCAAAAATCATCCGTAAATGGACTGGAGATAAAGACGGGAGATTCTCTTTTCGTGATTGCCAATTACTGGGCGAGGAAGCTATTGATAGTTTGGTTGTTAGATTGGTGTGATTGGCTTGTCTTTGTTTCCATAGTTTCTAAACAATCTATGAGTAGTGTCTTTATTGCTTATTTGGTCTTCTTAGAGATGATGATCTTAGATTGTGGATGGAAAATGTCCCAACACATTTGCTTTCATTCTACGTGTATTGTGCCTTTGGTTTCTATTGAATGATTGTCTTACCTTTCAAAAAAAAGATACTAGAGGTGTTTGTAATTGTACCTTTTGGATAGTAGCTTAGTTTTGTTGTCAGATTTTTTTTCTTTCAAAGAAAGGCGTTTGCTTTTCCCACACCCCTTAACAAATTTTATTCCAAAAATAACCTCGCGTGAAATACTGTGAGGACGTGTTTTATGACTGTTCGAACGACATTGTTCAAACACGTTCGAACAACATCATGTGAACGCAGTAAAAATGGTGAATGTGGTGTGAGAGTCCATTTTTTGTAATAAAATAGGGTGTTCGAACACCCTCATGCGAACCTGTTCGCATGACCCCATGCGAACCTGTTCGCATGACCCCAGGCGAACAGGTGAAATTACGCACAAGAGGGTGTGAAGGCAAGATTTAACACACATGAACGATGTCATTCGAACCTGTTCGAAGCCCCGTGTGCGAACATGTGAAATTTCGTGAAAAAAAAAGTGAGGTTTTGGCTGGCCTTTTGGTCTTTTCACACCCTTATGGGGTGTGTTTTGAGTAGGAGGGGGTGTGGGAAAAACAAACGCCAAAAGAAATGGACGGACTAAAATTGCTCTATTGTGATATCTAGAGGATCCAGTAAGCTCAATTAGAACCTAAAGAATCAAGGCTTGGTTTTTTTATACCCCCACCCCATCCCCTCCCCTCCCACCCCCACCCATTATTGTAATTCCTATTTTACCCCTGCCATAAATAACATTTTGACTTTCATTAATTTCACTCATTTGGGACCCACATTAATACGCATCGTATATACCTCGATGGAAGGTATATACGATTATATTTAATATTTAATGCCGACTGAAAAAGTACTTCAAATCGATATATGTCCTTCAAGACATATATACGATTGCATTATTTAATGCTTCGTTGACTACCCATCGTATATATGTCCTTCAAGGCATATATACGATTGCATTATTAAATGCTTCGTTGACTACCCATCGTATATAGGTTATATACGAGTGGGCTTTGAAGATCTAATCGTATATACATCCGGGCCATGTATATATGATGTGAAAAATACCCATCGTATATACATGGTTGAGGAGGTATATACGATCGGGTTATTTTTTCGCTTTTTCTGAAAGTTGCTATCTGCTTTGTTGGAGCAGATATTGACCCGCCTACAAAGGATCTGCCAGATGCCGACTCGGTTGGCTCTGTTGATATTGATACTACACTGACTTTCACGACGGATACGGTATATTTTTGTTACTCAAGTTTGGTAAATGGAATTAAATTACTTAAGTACTTAGTAAGTTATATATTTTGTAGATATTTTCTACACGGCAGGCTGTGGAGGAGTGGGCCAAAGTCGTTTCGTAGAAGTATTGGGGTAGTTGTTGTTATTGTGAGATTTGAAAAAGCAGTTGGAAAGAGGGGAAGGCGAGATAAGATTGTTTTTGGTTGTGAGAAACAAGGCGGGTTTACTAATGATTCAAGGGTTTTCGGTTCTAAAAGGAGAGGCTGTCCTTTTAGATTGAAAGCTACTTGCACTGTTAGCCGTGGGGGTTGGTGTGTCACGGTTAAATGTGGTAGACACACGCATACGAGTTGCTCAAAAAAATTCCATTGGTACTTGTTTATTTGGGCGTCTGTCTAAGGCGCAAAAGGATCTGTTAACGAGCATGCGGATCTTGATGTCGGACCAAAGCTACTATTATCGCTTTGAAGAAGCTAGATCCGGAGAATGTGACTAGTCTTCGCCAAGTTTATAGGCGGCGTCAAACACCAGGTCTACAAAGAGGGGTCCTAGAAATGGACATTCGTGAGGTAATGAGATTGATTGCATCACATAATTATCTATGTTGGAGTAGAAAGATTCCGGTCCGATGTAGTCGGTGATATCATGTGGGCTCATCCCACTTCCGCTGAGTTACTCGGGTTGTTTCCGGAAGGTTCTCATTCTTGACTCAACCTACAAGACCAACAGATACAACTTGCCTCTTTTGCAGTTGTGGGAGTGACTAACACTTGAGTTGAGTTTCCATGTTGCATTTGCCTATATTGGACAGAGCTTGCTATTCATTTTTCTTGGGTATTGCAACAGCATTGAAAGATATTTGTGATTTGCATTCTATTCATCCTCAGGTTTTCTTGACAGACAGAGATCTCGGCTGTATGTATGTTATTCTTGATGTCTTTCCTTCTGCTACAAATTTATTGTGTCATTGGCATGTTACAAAAAATGTAAAAGCGAAGATTAAAGAGTTGGTGCACAAGGATAGACGGGAGGAGGTTGAATCTCTCTGGCTATGTATTATTGATTTTGTTGATGAGTCAGAGTACTTATCTAATCTGAAGTTTTTTGAGGCTGCTTGCTCTGATAAACCTGCTCTCATTAAATATGTGCACGACACATGGTTGACACCGCACAAGGAGCGATTTATCTCAGCATGGACTAACCAGATCCCACACTTGGGGAATTCCACGACCAACATGTATTTCTTTAACACTTGTTTATTATTTCTATCCATTACTCGATATTTTTTGACACGTGGACATATTTTTTATTGTCGATTAAATTTCTTTGACACTTGTTTATTATTTCGATCCATTACTCGATATTTTTTGACACGTGGACATATTTTTTATCGTCGATTAAATTTCTTTTACACTTGTTTATTATTTCTATCCGTTACTCGATTTTTTTTTACACGTGGACATATTTTTTATCGTCGATTAAATTTCTTTTACACTTGTTTATTATTTCTATCCGTTACTCGATTTTTTTTGACACGTGGACATATTTTTTATCGTCGATTAAATTTCTTTGACACTTGTTTATTATTTCTATCCGTTACTCGATTTTTTTTGACACGTGAACATATTTTTTATCGTTGATTAAATTTCTTTGACACTTGTTTATTATTTCGAGAGCGGAATCGTTGCATTGGTCTTTGAAAAGACAAATTGAAGACTTCGAAGGTGATCTATCAAAATGTTTGATATCTATTGATGACATCTTGATAATACATTTTGATCAAATTATCGGGTCTTTTCAAAGAAGCATCAGCGAGAATCGAAGTCAAGTCTAATATTCCACCGCTTAAAAATCTTCAAGGACTTGTTTCGTTATCCGCTTTGGGTCACATGGTGAAAGAGTTTGAAAGGTCAAAATGCAGGGGTTGGATATGACAAAGGGCGGTGTCGGTGCATTCAAAGGAAGACACATCTACTTCCTTGTGCTTGTGAGATCGGTATTTTTCATGCTTCCGCAATTCTATTCCGCCATCTTGTTGTTGATGATCACTTTGAAACACTTGAGTTTGGATGCAGAGATGATGATAAATCCACTCGGGATAAATCATCTACATGTGATATTTCTTATCAGTTTGATGCTATCAAGGCAAGATTTGATAAAGTCACTGAGGAGGAAAAATATCTTATTAAGAGGCAGCTGAATGAGATAGCTTTCCCTTCTACTTCTTCTATGGTTGCACCTAAATCAAAAGTCAGAACGAAAGGTGCACCAAAGAAGAAAAAACAGAATTTTTTTGATACTAAGCGTGATCCTTCTGGGTGGGAGCACGTGGATGAGAAGGTAAAACAGACGGAAGAATCTGGGGCTTCCAAAATTCCTACACAGCGGTCAACCAAATTATCTCAGGGTGCTTCTAGAGTATTATCACAGACAACTGAGACTAAAATCCACTTACCGTTTGTTCCAGCAAACGTGCGCAACTATGTTGAAAAAATTGTTGGTGTTGAAGGTGACGGTAACCTTGTATTCTGACATGTTTGGGAAGAACCGACTGTTAGAACTTCGCAAAGCTTTACCTATTGAGTCATACGGACGTCAGCCGGAGTCAAAGTGGTTTGATTTGCCTGAGATGGGGTATATATGGTTGCAACCAGGTATAATGTTGCATTGGTTCAGTTTTCTTTGCCTATGAATTTCACTTATCTGCCTTTGAGAGGCACTTACGGTTCATCTAAGTTCAAAATCATATCTGTTCTGAACGAGCAAAATGTACACTGGTTGCATCTTTCAATCTCTCCCACTTGTCATTGCCTCCTATTGCCCCACAGTGGGTACCAAAGACTACTCACCGTAGTCCGCTTCATGGTTGCATCCGTATGCCGGACGTTTTACTCTATGGCGCCTATGTGTCCTCCCGCAAATGCCCTCCCACTCATAGTGATGCGTCTAGATGTATAGATTTAGCCGATGATTCTATTGACGGTTTGTAGATAGATTCACACATTTTTTGTATTACACGTGTATATATTACTATATCGCGTTTTTGTAATTATACGCGTTTATTTTATCCAATATATCTACACCGTTGATGTTAATCAAATCACGAGACTTCAAATTATAACCGGTAATAAAATCATAACTATTAACAAAAACAAAGCCCATCGTATATATCTCTTTTTAGACATATATCGATGTGTGCATTTTAAACTCATCGTATATAAGTTCATTTTGCGTATATACGATTGACTTAAAACGCATCAATCGTATATACGCACAATGAACATATATACGATGTCAAATTTTGACCCATCGTATATAGGCCACAAAAAAGATATGTACGATTCGTGTAATTTAGTGAAAAAAACAGATTTTTTGAAGGGCATTTTGGGAATTTCAGTATGGGTGGGGGTTTAAGGGGAGAGGGTGGGGGTAAAAAAAAAACCCAAGAATCAAAAGTGCACATATGTGGTACATAGAAGTTATAACCCAAGTTGCTTAAATGAAACTTGGTGGATCAAAATTGCACAGTTGCGATTCTTAAGAGGTATACAGTGTAATTAACCCTTTATAATGTGTTCACTAATTGAAATACACAATATAAAGAGAAATTACATTAAATAGAAATAATAATTTAATATAAGACATGCATTTTTCTTTTTACAAAAAACAAAAAAAAATAGCAAAATCACATTAAAAGACGTTATTTATGAGGGAAAGAAAATTAGAATATAGCTATTCAAAAAAAATAGTAAACATAGTAAAGCATTATAGGTAAATAGTTTATTATTGAATATATAAAACATAATATAAAACGTCTTTATGCTTCATCAACTTAATACAAACTTTTGATTCAATGCTTAGATTAGTGGTATTTAATGGATCGGGATTCAGTACAGTTGATAAACATATGTGCAGTCAGTAAATTTAAGTCTTTCTCACTTGTTGGATAATTACCAAATTATTGTTCTTTTTATTTTTAATTAAAAAATACTCCTCAATGAACCGAATCCCGACTACAAGTAGAGCTGGCAAAATGGGCCGAGCCCGCCGGGCTGGGCCGGGCTAGCCCAATAAATCATAGGGTTTGGGCCAATAAAATTGAACCCTTTTTTATATCCGGGCTTTTTAGCCCGTACTAGAAAAGCCCGAGCCTGGACCGGGCTAGCCCGTACGGGCCACGGGTAGCCCGCAGGCCCACAAGTTAAAAATAATGTGATTTTACTTGAGTGTATTGCTTCCAAAAAATAAGAACCTAAACTACTGTGTAATGTACACACAAGGAAGTCACGCACAATTCATTCCCTAATTTCATCCTTGACTCATTCACTACTGTTCTTGTGTCTCTCTCGACGCTCCCTCATCTCAATCTCTCTTGAATACTTGAGAACATTTTAGTTTTGTTAACATTATAACATATTTAATGACTTTTTTTGTCAAAAAAAAGGACTTTTTATGCTATTGTATGGAGTGCAAATGTGCAAATTTAATTCTTTGTTGCTGAAATCTTTACCATGTAAACTAAAATTCTATGCCACTGAAATGTGATTGCCACTACTGTCGTAACATGTAATTTGCCAACTTCTGCCGTAACATGTAATTTTTCATCAAAAAAATAATACTAACATGTAGTTATATACCACTGAAAAATTAGCATTTTTTATTTCTAAAAAAAACATTCTTTTAAAAAATCGCGCATAATGCGGGCTAGACCGCAAAGCCTGTAATGCCCCAAAATAATTTAATTATTTATTTAATTAAGTTATTTAAGGCTTGCAACATTTATTTAAGTCAAATAATTAATTTAGAGTTTTATTTTATTTAGGAGGTGTTATAGTGATTAGTTATATTAAAAATAGAGTATTTAATATAACTAAGAGGTGTTAGGTAGTAAACAAGGGAGTGGGGAATTAATTAAAATAGGGAGTGGTTGAAGTAGCTAGGGGGTGCAAATAAAGGGCCCAAGACCCACTAGTAAGCCCATATTCAAGAAATAACCTTAGTGGTAGGGTTTTCCTTTCCTCATTTGAAACAAAGAAAAGAAAAAGGAGAGGGTAGAGAAGAAGGAGGGTTTGAACGCACTGCAAGGAGAGGAGGGGAGAGAAAATTTCATTTCTTGCTTGGGTATGTTGATTTTGGTACCAATCTTCCTCATTTTTCTTTCTCTACCTTTTAGTGTAAATTTCCTACACTAATTCCTTCCCATTTTCCTTTACCATGGATGGGGTTGAAGCTCAAGGTGTTGGAGTAGCTATTTATGGCGATTCTTGTGTTGTTGGAGGAGAGAACACTAGAGTTCTTCAATTTCTAAGGTAAGTGTGATCGGTTATTAGTATTTACTATGGTTAAATAAAATTACTATTTACTGTGTTTGTCTTGTTTGCTTTAAGAGTACAATTTCAGTTAATTGTACTAGCTTTTATTTTGCTTCTAGAAGGTGTGAGCTGTACTAGCCACCTGGAGTATCTTGTACACTGATTGTATTGAGACTACTATTTACCTCTTCCATGATGGAATGAAGGAATAAAATCATTCATAACAGAATTTCTCTCTCTCTCTCTTCATTCCTCTCTCCTTTTAGCAATCCATAGATTTTCTATAGATCTGCTTAGATTTGCTTTCCGGATTCCATTCTAAATCCATTGGAATCCCTTGAGCAAATTGTGAGCTCACGGTTCTTCATTCACCAAGAACAACCGTGACAACTGGTATTCAGAGCAGTGACCGGGACACCATGACTACTACACGCAACCAATCGTTGAACGAGCTCGACAAGAAGGTGGATGAGAACCACAGTGAGGTGAACGCCAGAATCATGGAGTTGCGTCAAACTATGGATGCAAACATGGAAGAGTTGCGTACACTGATTCTATCACAGAATAGAGGAAATTCTTACGAGAGCCAGAACAACAACCAAACTCCACCCCCGCCACCTCCGAGGAACACACAGGAGGCAAATCCACCTCGCAACTATTCCACACGCATTTCCAAGATCGATTTTCCGAGATTCGATGGTAAGAAGGTAAAGGATTGGTTGTATAAGTGCAATCAGTTCTTCTTGCTTGATGAAACTCCACCTGAATCTAGGGTTCGATTAGCGTCGATTCACCTCGAAGGGGTTAGCATTGCGATGGCACTTGAATTATTTGCGTGGTAGATTCGACGACTACCCTCTCTGGCCGAGTACTCTGGCGATATTCGCGGCGTTTTGGTGATCTGTTTGAAGATCCACTTGCTTTGAGCTTCAGTTAAGGTGAGACATCACCGGCACTTGTATGCTTTTACATTGATGAATTTGAGCTCGCACACACCCAAGTGAATATACTTCCAGAACACGCACTAAGCATTTTTTTAGCTGGGTTAGAAACCTCGACCCAAGCTCACGTTAGAATCATCGTCTATTGCACACGCTAGCAACCTAGCCAAACTACACGAATCAACCAAAACCTCAGCTTCTAAATTCCCTACCCACAAATTACCTTTCCAGAACACTAAACCAAACACTGCAAGTTCATCAACAAATACCTCCACACCTACCAAAGAAACCACCACGAACCAGAGACCTCTATTCACAAAAACTAATAAAATAGTGTCTGCTGCAGAGATGGCTGAGAGACGAGCCAAGGGCTTGTGCATGTTTTGTGACGAGCCATTTACTCCCGGACATCACCTTAAACACCGTAGAGCCCAAATGATGGTGATGGAGTTAGAGGGAGAGGACCCTGAGACTGAGGAAACCCCTGTATTAGAGCCTGTCCTACAGGAAATAGCCCAAACAGAAACCGAGACTCCCCAAATGTCCCTCCAAGCTCTCACAGGCGTATCTACTTACCAAACTATGCGTGTTAGGGGCCTTTACAATAAGATCATTTTGCAAATCTTGTTGGATAGTGGAAGTACTCACAACTTCCTAGATTTAGCTAAGGCTAAGAAACTTGGGTGTAAGCTTGAGAAGGTGTTGAAGCCCATGGCAATCACCGGAGGTGGAGGTAATAAGCTGGAAGCACCTTACATTTGCAAAGGATTTGTGTGGACTATGCACAATTGTGAATTCTGTGCTGACATGATTGTGTTACCTCTAGTGTGCTGTGACTTAATTATTGGCATACAATGGCTTAAGTCCTTGGGCCCCATTCTCTGGGACTTTGAGAAATTATTGATGGAATTTTCCATTCAGGGGTCTAAAGTGCAGCTGAGAGGGACTAAGTCTTCCACAGTGAAGCTGATTGACAACAAAGGTCTCAATGAAGCAATTGATCATGGTGCAGAACTCTGTTTCTTGCAAGTGCAGCAGGCTAATCCTCAATTCATCTTACCAACTTGTCAAGTGCCTGATTCTGGTAAGGTAGCTAATACTATGCCTCATGAGATAGAACTGTTGTTAGAACAATTTGATGATATTTTTAGGGAGCCTGATAAGTTGCCCCCTCAGAGACCAGGATTTGACCATAAGATTCCTCTTAAGGAGGATGCTACTCCTATTAATATTAGACCATATAGATACTCTATCATACAAAAGAATGTAGTGGATAAACTTGTTGGTGAAATGCTAGAGCAAGGGGTTATCCAATATAGCAATAGTCCTTTTGCCTCTCCTACAATCCTAGTGAGAAAAAAGGATGGATCATGGAGACTTTGTGTAGACTATAGGAGGCTGAATCACTACACGATTAAGGATAGATTCCCTATTCCTTTGATTGAAGACTTGATGGATGAACTAGGTGGAGCAAAGGTATTCTCTAAGTTGGATTTAAGATCCGATTACCACCAATTGAGGATGAGTGAGGGGGAAGAGTTCAAGACAGCCTTCAAAACTCATAGTGGTCACTATGAGTACCTTGTCATGCCATTCGGCTTGACTAATGCACCAGCCTCCTTTCAATCACTTATGAATCACTTGTTCCAGAAATTTCTTAGGAAATTTGTGATCATTTTCTTCGATGATATTTTGGTGTATAGTTGCTCTTTGCAGGATCATATTATGCATTTGACTCAGGTGTTCAACACTGTCAGAGAAAACAGCTTGTTCCTCAACAAGAAAAAATGTCATTTTGCTACCTCTAGGATCGAGTACTTGGGGCATTTTATCACACCAGAAGGTGTATCTACAGATCCTGCTAAAATTGATGCGGTAATTGCTTGGCCTGTTCCAAAGAATTTGAAGCAACTGAGAGGTTTCCTAGGCTTGGCTGGTTATTACCGAAGATTTGTCAAGGATTTTGGCAAGATTGCCAAACCTTTGACTGACTTATTGAAGAAAGATTCCTTTGAATGGACTGAGGTGACTACAGTAGCTTTCAATTACCTCAAGCAAGCTCTTGTGTTCCGCTCCAAAGATCTTTGAATACTAGGATTTTTCAAAGGTTTTTGTGTTAGAAACCGATGCGTCAGGGAGAGGCATAGGGGCTGTGCTGATGCAGGATTCTCATCCAATTGCATATCTTAGCAAGTCACTGGGCCCGAGGCAGCAGGCATTATCCATATATGAGAGAGAGCTCTTGGCAATCATATATGCAATTCAAAAATGGAGCACTTACTTGGCTCCAAAGCCTTTTGTTATTCGCACTGATCAACGGAGCATTAAGCACATTCTTGAGCAAAGGCTTAATACTCCATTCCAACAAGCTTGGATGGCTAAGCTAATGGGCTACGAGTTTGAAATTCAGTACAAGGAGGGGAAGGAAAATAAGGCAGCTGATGCTCTTTCTAGATTGGAGGGAGCAGAGTTACTTGCTTTGTTACTCTCAGTTCTGCAGATCCTGATCTACTGCAGAAAATCAAGTTATCCTGGCAACATGATTCTGTTCTTCAGAAATTAATCAAGGAACTTGCAGCCAATCCCTCTTCTCATACAAAATTCACTTGGCAGGCTGGTTTGTTGAAGAGGCATGGTAAATTGGTCATTGGTAATGATCCTCAACTCAAAAGTTTGTTGCTGCACTAGTTACATGATACGGCTACAGGAGGTCACTCTGGGAGGGATCATACAATTGCTAGAGTGAGGTCTCTCTTCTTCTGGAAAGGCATGAACAAGGAGATAAGACACTATGTGAGAGGTTGCTTGATCTGTCAACGACAGAAACCTGAGAACATTGCTTCACCAGGCCTTTTACAGCCTTTACCGTTACCAGGGCGTATCTGGGAGGCAATCAGTATGGATTTTGTTGAAGGATTGCCTCCATCTAAGGGAAAACAAGTGATTCTTGTGGTGGTGGATAGACTAAGCAAGTATGCTCACTTCTTAGCTTTAGCACACCCATACACAGCTCTAGAAGTAGCTCAATTGTTCCTCGATTCCATCTTCAAATTGCATGGGTTGCCTGCTACTATTACCAGTGATCGTGATCCTATTTTTATCAGTGAAGTCTGGAACGAGTTTTTCACTTTGCAGGGAGTGGCATTGAACAAATCTTCTGCTTACCATCCCCAAAGTGATGGTCAAACCGAGATTGTTAATAAGGCTTTGGAGACTTTTTTGCGCTGTATGTGTGGAGAGCAACCTGGTACTTGGTTGTAGTGGCTTCCTTTGGCTGAGTTCTAGTACAACACGAATTTCCACTCCTCCATTCAAACCACCCCATACGAGGTTGTGTATGGGCAAGCACCTCCTATCCATTTGCCCTATTTGCCAGGGGAATCAGTTAATACTCATGTGAATCGATCTTTGAATGCGAGGGAAGATGCTATTGAACTGCTGAAATTCCATCTGCAGCGAGCACAGAATCGTATGTCGCAGCAGGCAAACAAGAAGAGGACAGATAGAGAGCTTGCCATTGGCAGCTATGCTTTTCTTAAACTACAACCTTGCAGGCAATTCTCCCTGCGTAATCAAGCTTTCCACAAGCTTAGTCCTAAGTTTTATGGCCCATATAAAGTGATTGATCGTATTGGTCAAGTTGCTTACAAGTTGGAGCTCCCTTCATCCACAAATATCCATGATGTCTTCCACATCTCACAGCTCAAGCCTTGTCATGATCCTGCTGCTGCTATTGTACATCACCCTACTGTTCCCTCCATTGTGTCTGTCAAAGGCGAACCTGAATTGATTCTGGACAGGAAGATGGTGAAGCGAGGGTCTAGAGCAGCCACCAAGGTTTTGGTTCAATGGAAGAATGGCACTCCTCAAACTGCTACATGGGAGTGGTACTATGACCTCTTGAGAGACTTTCCTCACTTTCACTCTTGAGGACAAGAGTGTGCTCGATGGAGGGGGTATTGTGATCGGTTATTAGTATTTACTATGGTTAAATAAAATTACTATTTACTGTGTTTGTCTTGTTTGCTTTAAGAGTACAATTTCAGTTAATTGTACTAGCTTTTATTTTGCTTCTAGAAGGTGTGAGTTGTACTAGCCACCTGGAGTATCTTGTACACTGATTGTATTGAGACTACTATTTACCTCTTCCATGATGGAATGAAGGAATACAATCATTCATAACAGAATTTCTCTCTCTCTATTCATTCCTCTCTCCTTTTAGCAATCCATAGATTTTCTATAGATCTGCTTAGATTTGCTTTCCGGATTCCATTCTAAATCCATTGGAATCCCTTGAGCAAATTGTGAGCTCACGGTTCTTCATTCACCAAGAACAACCGTGACAGTAAGGGGGCTCTCTTTCATACATAATAGTTTGTAGGATGAGTAATTATGTGTGGGTTAGGTGTTTAGGGTAATTAATTGTTGTTTGTGTGTTGTTTGAATTAATTGATGGTTTATGTGTTGTTTGAATAAATTGGTGTTATGTTTGAAGTAAAATTGATGAACCCATGCTAATTGTTGTTAAGATGAACATGATATGAACTATGTATGTAAGGTGTTTGATGTATTGCCTCAATGAAATTGAGTATGAAAATATGATAATTTCAAGGTGTTTGATAACTTGCCTAAATGAATTGGTGTTGAATTGGAGTGTGAGGCATTGTGCCGTGATTATAATTGGTTTGGGTGATTGATTATGATGAGTTTTACTTGCTTATGGTTTTGTGCGTTTTCTGGACACTGTTTCGGTCTTTTCAAAACTGGTACTGTTTGGTCGATTCAAAAATTATGTGGCTGAGTGTTTTCGAAAATAGACTTAAAGCCGGTCGTTTTGGCACTGGTTTCGTTAAATTCGGAGTTGTGTAGCTCCAGTTATGAGTCTCCAAAGTCGGGTCAAATTTCTAGAGTCAAACTGTGGGTATGTTCGGTTTTTGCAAGTTTTAGGTCTCCAAATGAACTCCGTTTTGAACGATTATTTTTCTATTAGAAACTATACTCAAATTGCTTTTGTTCGGGCTAAGGTTTTGTCCAATTTAGTCAAGTTTAAGTCATTTTAGAGTAAAATGAAGTGGGAAGACAGAATCTGTCCAGTCTGGGAGCTGTTCGGGTTGTTTATAAAAACTGTACTAATTGGCTCATTGTTTTGAAACTTTAAAGATATATCCAGAAACTACACATCTGTGGCTTTCCGACGAGTGGTCTTTTGTAATTTTTCGATGTCGTTTGCTATTTTAAATAATCCGCCGAAGTAGGTGTACTGCTGTAGGAATCCAGCATGTTGTGCGGGTGTTGCCAATGTTGCCCAAAGTGTCAAAAATGCTAACTTGGTCCCTATGCACCCTTAGTCCTTCTAAGATGTTGTTTTGGTCCCTATGTGACTATTTAGTCCCTTAGGTGACCGTTTAGTCCTTGGGGTGTTGGTTTAGTCCTTGTGTGTTGTGTTGGTCCTTGGTGGGACATTTAGTCCAATGATGAGGTGTGTTGTATTGCGGTGATGAGTAAGCGGTGTGTAGACTTCGGCCATTGCGATGTGTAGGCTTCGGCCAAAGCGATGAGTGCCCTCAAGGCTAATATTGTGATTGGAGTTGAGTTGCGAAGTGAAAAGTGATGAGTTAATGATTGTTGTGGTAGATGTATTGTGTTGTGGTGCATTGTCATGGTGTCACATAAATCATGCATATTCAGCGAAGATGTAGGCTTCGGCCAAAGCGATGTGTGGGCTTCGACCAAAGCGATGTGTGGGCTTCGGCCAAAGCGATGTGTGCCCTCAAGGCTTATTGCGACGATGATGGATCCACATGCATACTTGCACTCATGCATACATTCATATGTTTGGTGTTGCCTTGATGATGATTGTGAGTTGATGTGCCATACTTAATGCTAGATGCTAAATGTGATTTACGTTAGTTGCCTTCCCTAATATGATGCTTATCCTATTTGCTATTATTTATGTAAAGAGACTCACCCTACTGCGTCATGTTGCTTCGTATGTCGGCAACCTGCAGGTGATAGCAAATGAAGTAGTCTAGTGATGGTCATGCTCTGATATGTAGCACCGGGGGCGGGAAGTCTTAGATATTTAGTAATTTATTTTGATGTATTCAGTCTGATATAGGATGTTGTATTAAATACTTTGAGACTAGTCGATGTTCTGCTGTGCTGGTGATTTATAATCAGGATGTTGTAAATAACTAAATAAGTGTTTTTGAGGGTTCGCCCCATTTTGACGTGCTATGTATCACGCACAAGTTGTTTTATGAAAATTCAATTCGTCGTTTTATGTTTTTGAAGAAATGTAACACTCTCTTTGAGGTGCGTGGAATAATTTTTGAAAACTCTGATTTTAAAATTGACTAAACTAGTGAAAAAACAGGAATAGAATGGGACTTTTCAAGTCGGATGCCAATATATCCGACTTAAAATATGGACGCGGTGGCAATTTTGTAATACCCCAGGAAAAAAATTTCAGGCGCTAAACTTAGAAGTCGGATGAAAAATTACATCCGTCTTTAAAGGGGTATTTTTTTTAGTAAAAAAAATACTGAAGCTTATCAAAAAAAAACTCAGACAGACTCCTTCACTCTCGCTCGCGTACGACTCTTCACGTTTGAAACCCTAAACCCAAGCCTCCATCTCTCTCGTCTCCATCTCTCTTCTCCTTGTTCTCTCCACCAAGTTTCCATCTTCCTCTGCCGTTCTCTCCACTTTGCCGTCGTCATCTCTCTCGTTGTTTCCATCTTCCTCCTCTGTTCTCTTTCTTTTGGTTCTGAAAGGTAACGTACCACTCCTCTTTTTGTTTCTTGTTACTATAAAAATGATTCCCTCTCTCTAATTTGAGGTTGTGTTGTTCTATTTTAGTTGACATATCAACATGGTAGGTGGGTGAGAGGAAAATTGGTTCTTTATACTAGAGGAAGAAGGGGAAAGGTAGAAACATATATTTTTCAGGTTTTCTAATTTCTCTTCCTTTCTTATTTATTTGTTCTGGTTTTCTAATTTGTCTTCCTTTCTAATTTGAAGAAAGTTTAGCATTTGTGGCATTTGTAGTTGTGTTGTTGCATTTGATTGTAACTTTAAAGCATTTGATTGCAAGAAAAGATTAGTTTTAGGAACAAATGTATGAGAGAAAATTAAAGTAGCACATATCGAGTAAAAGCCATCCCGAAAATAAAACTAGAAGACTTAGGATGGTAATTGTCCAATAAGATTATAAAAGGTAGAAACAAACTAGAAGACTTAGGATGGTAATTGTCCAATAAGATTATAAAAGGTAGAAAAAGCCATCCCGTAAGTCTTTCTTTGTAAATGGTTTTACTCTTTTTTTTGCAAGTCCGTGTTAGAATGGGCGGTTGTAGGTAGTTTTAATAGATAGTTTATTATTAGTAGGCGCTTTATTTATAAAATCGCCATAATAATCACTATGGGCGATTAGAATAGGATTTACTTGCCTATAAATGAGGGTAATGGGTAGTTAGAAGAATATCCGAGTTTTAGAAAAGAATGGTGGTGAGGAGAAAAATTGGAAGATTTTGTTGGATGTGTGCCATGATGAGTCGCAACCTGGGTTTGTAGAGGGGGAAAATTGGATGATAAATATATTGGATGATAAAATTTGGAAGTTTTTACTACTTGTTGATGCCTATTAACTCACACTGCTAGATCGCCATTTTTAGCGAGATAGTGTGATGCCCACGTCTGTTGTGCTTTTGTTTGAATTCAAAGACAAAGACAATGACTGTCGAATTTAATCAATATTTTCTTATTTGATAGAAATTTTATACTTATTCTAATCCTATATATCTTGGTTTCAATACATGTTTATAAGCCAAAACATGTTATCATGATGCAAATCTCTCGATAGCAGAAACATATATACCGATTGATTATTCATTTTTCTCGTGTTCTTTAATTGGGGCCAAAGACAAGTGAAATTTAATTCTTATAGTTTTGAATCAATGAATGAGCGATTGCAAAACATGAATGAGCCTAAGAGTACATTCTTTTTACTATTTTTTTAGTGTAGCTATGGATCGTAGTTGGATGCAAACTAGTAAGTTGAGTGACGAGTATGCGAAAGGGGTGGAAGAGTTTCTAGAGTTTGCTCAAACAAATATTAAAGATCTTTGGTGGAATTTTTGATTGTCCTTGTGTTAAATGTGTGAACCAAAGACCACAAAACGGTTTGCCACAATCAAAGATCATCTTCTTGTAGATGGCATTTGTCGTGGTTATACAACATGGATATGGCATGGGGAGAAGTTACATATCCCAAGTGTGTCTGAAAGAGATAATTTCGCAGACACAAATATGGATGATCGAATGGAGGACATGATACGTGATATTGGTCCAGAGTCTTTTAAGCAAGCACGTGCCTATGATACATTGTGCAAAGATAAAGAAGAGCCTTTGTATTTGGGATGTACAAAACACACGCGATTGAATGTGGTGATAAGATTGTTCAACCTGAAGGCAATAAATGGGTGGACTGATAAGAGTTTCACTGAGTTGCTTGAGTTGTTGAAAGACATACTTCCAGAAGGTAACACATTGCCGTGTCGTACGTACGAAGCAAAGAAAATTTCGTGATGATCATAATGAAGGGATATGGGAAGATGTTTTAATTTGACCCCTAGAAATAAAATATAGCCACATGTAAGTTATTTATTCATTTTTAATAAGTGTTTGTCATTTATCCATTCTTAATAATTTTTATATCTGTTGACAATTTTTACAAGTGTTTTTTATCTATTATTTATAAGTATTCATTAATTTTTTATAAGTGTTTGTCATTTTTGTTTAAACAGGAATCATGGCTGATTCATCTACCAACCCCCCAACAAAGAAGAGGACTAGATGTGCTACGACATTACACCAATTTATGTCTAGACGGCCGCAGGGTTATAGGTTTCCGATTGAATTTAATGTTGTTACCAAACAACCTTTTGGTGAATTCGCTACCAAATTTAAGAGTTATGTGGCTATGCTAGCACGAAACAAGGCGAGCATATTAGAAGAAACTTGGGAAAAAGTGAATGGGGATGTCAAGACCTTGATCTGGGATGATATTTTGGTATTAACTTTTATCACCATATATATATATATATATATATATATATATATATATATATATATATATATATCGTCTTAATATATTTATTATCAGTAAAAGTTATTTATTACTAACAATGTGTTTTTTGTGTATGTAAGCAAACATTTGACATTCCTAATGACGAAAGTTGAAGAATTATTGGATATCGTATCTTTGGTGAACGTTGGATGCAATTTAAGTCAACACTCACACGGGTTTATGTTTTTGGCTCTGAGACAAACAGGTAACACAACTCCATGTGAGAAATACCTTACACATATCAACGGAAATCAAGGGCGTTGTTCGTAAAGAGTCGCATGGAAGAAAAGTTTCAGGTATGTTCGTAAATTTTACAATGATAGACTGTAACACTATGAACTAGTTTGCTTAATTCAAAAACACCTCGACAGCCACCGTGAAGCATGAGAAACTTTGAAAGGTATTACACAACAAGCTTGAAGAAGTGGTGCTGTTGCAGTCCAATTGACCAGAAAATTGATATTGCAGAGGGAGGGTGAGGGTGAGGGTGAGGGTGGTGTGGTGTTGTGGTGCATACTGCATAACAGTTACTGGAAAGGAGGGTCTGCACCTAATAATTGTTTGTTTTCAAACCATATGTTACTATAATTCGTCATTCTCATGCACACCTTCTCTTTCATATATTTGTTTACTTTATAGTTTCATTAATATTAAACAATACAACAAACAATGCATGCTACCTTAGAGTTAGTCCACTTCCTTTTGCTGCTCGAATTGCTTATATTTCAATTCACAAAGCCAATTGTTATAAACTGTGTACTGCTGTATTGTTGCTTGCATTTATTGGAACACGCGAACGGTTATGCTTTTTACTTTAGAACACGTACTGTTTCTAACACTATATACTTTAGTAGTGCTGATGCATTGTTGAAAGTGGGAATGCCTCCATCACTTGGTATTTTTTCTAGCATTGTTGAATCTTCTTGCACTTGTTATTTGTGATAGAGTAAAAGAGAAAGGCCAAAAGAAGTTCAATCCAAAAATAACTTCTACCACACAACCTCTCGTGGTGGCTATCCTATGGTTAAGGACAAGTGGAAGAAGAACTATGTGGAAGCAAGGCGTGAGGAGTCGGGTGATCCAGATTTAATAATAGAGGCTCCATCTCCTCCACGTCATGAGTTATTTAAGTTGGCCCACCGTAACAAATTAGGATCTTTTACAACGAGATAAGTCCGCTACATTTGCTTCAAAAATTGTAAGTTAAAACTTCTATTCAAAGACAAACAACTTACGAAATACATTTTAGAATATTGTCTAAAGTGGACGTGGTTTTTTGTTTTAGGATGAGCTAGTTGAGCATGCCACACAGGGAACTTTTGTTCCACGGGGGACGTCAAGATATCTTGATCAGTAGCCATTGGAAAACTCGATCATTTTGGTCGGTAATGCGGCAGCTGGTAGAGGGTGGGTTTATCAATATACTTTGGACTGCTTCACGTACTAGCTCCACAAATAGTGAGAAATTTGCTACCATGAAGCAAGAGTTGAGGGACGAGTTAAAGGAGGAGTTGAGGCGAGAGAGTTGAGGGGAGTTAAGGGAGGAGTTCAAGAAGTACAAAGATTTGAAGCAAGATTTGAATGATGAGTTTATTGACCCTCCCAATGATCATATTTCTTTGAAGAATACAATTGGTTCCAAAGCTAGTTGTTCACCATCCCATGTGGAGGAGCCGCCAAGAATGATCAAGCTAAGAGAGTTGTATATTGCATCTTATGACATGACAGACATATCAAGTTCGACTTGGACCATGAGCCCCAAGAACATTTCTACATTGGATCCAAGGAAATTGTAGACATGGTTAAAGGGCATGATCTTGAGTTGAGCCATTTGGGTATATGTGCACATAAGTACATATTAGTTATTTGTAAAACTTATTCCTAAATATTTTTAGTTATAGTTATTGAACATCTTGTTTTAATATTTTAGGTATTTGCATCGCGAATGTATAGCAAGGGAGATTAGTCATGTGTATGGACTTTTAGATCCATACAAAGTTTGTGGTAATGTTGGCTACAAACCGCAGACCATGCAAGCATATATCCGTAAGAAGCTAATTGACCGAACAAAACATGCTTTCTAGCGCCATATTTGATCGAGTAAAGTATCAATTGTCTAAATGTAAAGTGTATCCATTCTTTGTCCGATTCTCGATTTAATTATTGTTGTCTAATTCTGCAAAGAAAACATTGGCAATTGTTTGTCATTTGTACTACTTCTAATACGCTTGTTTGGATGTGTTCGCTTACAATCCTCCATCCGTGGAATTGGTTGAAATAGTTAACAAGTATGTTGTCTTTTATTAATGGTCATAATTCGTGATTTAAAATACTTTTTATTTATAGCTTCATCGCTTTATAATATTACCACAGTGCTATGAATGTATACTACCGAGAGAAAAGGACTTAGGAAACCAAAGCCTCAATGGGTGACACCTAAAGTAAGTATTTGCTTTGACAATTCCTATTTAAAATGGTCGAGAAAATTGCATGTTTGGACTTGTGTGCTAGGAATTGCTTATCCGGGATTAATGTTGTCGTTGATTTTCCACGCCTCATTTACAATTAGTTGTCCATTTTTCTAAATTGATTTAGTTCTTATGTTTTTCTAAACGATTGGTTGATCAACTTCTTATATGCATATGTTGGTTTAGCTTTGGATTATTTGTTTTGCAAAATGATTTCTAAGTTTTACACAAATTATAGGATAATATCTTTAAAAAATCAACTTCACATGCCTTGTCAATAATAAGTTGTACTGGTAATTTCATTTTTGTTCATCAATGGAGCATTTTAGGTAGCTGGAGTTGTAATTTTGTTGGTTTGTTATTTATAGGTGGCCAAACAAAATGATAGTGTTTTTTGTGGCTATTATGTAATGATAAATATGTTGACTATTGTCTCCTGAACTATCACCAACAATTGGAAAAAGGTAATTGACTTTTCAACTTTTAAGACTATTACTAGATAATTATTATTGAGTACGTATTAGATTAACTCATGGTTCTTATTTAACTTTTATTGTTTTAGGTATTCAATTCAACTGATCCGTTCTCATCTGAAGAATTGAAGAACATTAGACAAGTTTGGGCTGAATTCTTTCTAAGATTGTATGAGGAGGAGCGTAAGCCAATTGAAAAGGAAGAAAGAAGAAAGAAGAAACTTAAGTGAATGTGTAGTACATTTTGTAATATATTATTAGAATATCAACAATTTATTTACTTGTTTTTTTTGAATCGATGGAAGTGTAGTATTAGCGTACATTTTGGTATGAAATCTATCAATTTAACTCTATATATTTAAGTAAAGTAGTTTAATTACCGTGTTTGTATGTGTTCTTTTTGCCTAGTTGAAATTGTAGTACTTTAATTACTTTAAAGTATGTGCAGGAAATTATTGTGTAAGTCAATCAAAAAAAAAATTAAAACCCAAAAAAAAAGTACATTTAAAGTCGGATATTCTTTTTATAGGCTTATATCCGACTTAAAATAAGACTTTTAAAGTCGGATATCCTTTTTAATCCGACTTTACATGTATTCCAGAGATATCATAACACGTTACAATAACATTTTTCAAGTCGGATTATTGAATTCATCCGACTTTAAATTCGTCTTTTCAAGTCGGATTATTGAATTTATCCGACTTTAAAACCGTCTTTTAAAGTCGGATGTCCATCCGACTTCAAAATTTTCAGACTTTCTAAGTCCACTTAATAGAAGTCGGATGTACATCCGACTTTGAATGTCCAAAATATCCGACTTTAAATCCTCTTTTTTTACTAGTAAATAGAAAGAGGGTGTTACAAAGCCCGCAACCCGTATAGGGGCGGGTTTGGGCTGCAAAGGGTGAGCCCGAATATCAATCCGGGCTTTTTGGCCCGTTCCATAAAAGCCCGAGCCCAATATGGGCTAGCCCGATGCGGGCCGGATAGCCCGTTTTGCCAGCTATAACTACAAGTGATTGTACAGTTTTCAACTGTACTGAATCTAAATTTGTATTTAATATACACAATAGTGTCATTGAACTGAGTTATTTTTTTATCGCCAATGTTAGTGAGGGAGGAGAGAATGTTGTTTCCTGGGTTCGAACCCGAAACCTCCTACTTGCACTCCTTTTTTTAGATTAGATACTTGCACTCATTTGATATCCCTTAACTCGTCAACTGAGCTACCTACTTGGGATAATAGAGTTATTTAATACAAGGGACTAAAATGAAACCTAAAGCAAAGATAAATGACCAAATGTGACATTTTGCCTATATAAAATAATTTTCATTTGGCTACAAAAAGTTTAGGTGGGTTGGGTTGTAGGGGTTCACTAGGATAAGAGAAATATTGAAGACTCTTTGAGCGTTTATAGAGATATTTACATATTACCCACCAACGATGTCCTCACATCAGTAATGGGATTTGAACCCACGCCCTTATGATAGTGAGTTGAATCCTTACCAATTGAACCAACCTTTGTTGACTATATTTCAAAATCTTAAATATTTTAACTACTGATTCTTTAATTAATAGCTTTAACTCCTCCATTTAAAAAAAAATTAAATGTAGACTCTTTAATTTTATAAAATAATAAATGCTACCCTCAAATAAAGACAAAGATTCATAAAAACTTTTTATAAAGACAAAACTACATTTAATACATTTTTTGGTATATATTTTCAATTATCTGTGTGAATTCCATATAGTCGCTCCAAGTTTGGCTAGATTCATTGTTATCTACAAAGTCCCCATTCCTCTCCCACATCTTCCTGAATCCTCCTCCCATCCCCCATATCTGACCTAGATCTAGTTAATGTAATTTAGAGGAAGCGAGTGGGGGATGTTGATGAAGAGAGTTAGGGGAAGGATCCACATGCTTCCTTAACACTCTTCTTCAACATCCCCAACTCCTCCCTCAGATCTAACCTATATCTACATGTTTCCCTTCGCCTTGTTTCCTTATTCTCCCACAAACTATCATGAATTTGCACGCTCCTCCACTCTTTTACCCCACATTCCCCAATCCTACACCAAACTTCTCCCATATCTGATCCAAATCAGCATGCTCCCCCCACCCCTTTCTCTAAATTCCATGTTACTCCCTTAGATCTAACCTAGATCTACGCGTTTATATCTTTGTCCCTTTCTTCTCCCAATAACTGACAAAGATATCTGCAACCTCTCCATTTTCCCCAATCTCACTCCCCCCACCCTCATATGTGACCTAGATCTGCATGCTTCCATTCCACTCCTCCCCTGGTTTCGTCCTTATAATTGACCCAGATATTCATGCTCCCTCACTCTATTCTAGGGGTGGGAATAGGCCAGGCCGCCTAACAGGGGCCTACGACCCAGCCTACAACAGGCCAGGCCAGGTCAGGCTTTTTTTGAAAATAGATAAGGCCAAGGCTTTTTCAAAAGCCTATTTAGCTAAATAGGCCGTGCCATAGGCCATCGAAAAAGCCTTTTGGGCTATCAGTAACTTATTTAAATAAATCAAACTAATTTTTTATTACTAATATTATTTTGTATTGCATTTGGTACTTTGTGTTATGTCATAACTTCACTAACATTTTTTGTTAGTTTAAACATATTAACCTACATCAATTTTTGACATTGTTGAAGTTATTATTATAAAATAGAATTTAAATAGGATGTCATATAAGATATTTTCCTAAAAGGTTTTGTTAGATCTCAATTAGAACTTAATCTCAATGACCTATTAGTTTGTTAGTCTATTTAAATGACTTATGCCATTGAAATGTTGTTGACCTTCTTAAGAAAATAGTCAAATAGGCTTTTAAACAGGCTTTCAGGCCTTGTCGACTTCTCGAGAAGGCGGGCCAAAGCCAAGAAACTTCGACTTCTGACAGGCCACAAAGCCGTGCTTAGGCCTAACATTTTCAATGTAGGCCAGGCCCAGGCCAAGCAAAGCCTAGCTCGGCCCAGCCTATTCCCACCCCTACTCTATTCCCATGCACTCTTTACTCAGCCCCATATATTCCACCTCCCTTTTTCACACCCTTTCCTTCCTCACCCTCCTCCTCATATTGACCTAGATCTTCAAGCCGTCCACTCCCCTCCTTGCCTTTTACGACTCCTCCTTCCAAGATATGGCCTCAATCTACACACTTACCACTCCTCATGACCCCTTTCTCCTCCCCTCCATTGATATAACTCGTGTCTGCAAGCCCCCTTGCATGGATTTAAACGTTGATGCTGGAGACTTATCTAAGAGGGCCATTATGAGTTTTTATGGTGAGTTTTGACTGATTTACTATTTCGAAAGGTAACAATAACAATCAAAACATGCTCCCATCAGGTTAAAATATACTCCCATAAATTGTATTTAATGACAAGCTAAATTCAGGTCATTCTTAATGGTTTTTAATCTAACTTTTCTTATTTTAGTTTACTAGACTAACATTCATTTGATTTACTCTTGTTCCTTGTGAAAATTTGGTCTAAAAATGATATAATTTAAGTATGTTCATCTTAACTTGTTTCTATCGCTTACAGCTTAAGAGACGCCAGTGACTTGGCTTTTGTGTTTGTTATTGGCGGAATGAGTGCTACATCAAAGATGTCTGTACTTAAAAGGGAAATATTTAAATACGACGGTTTCATTCAATTGGATATATTGAAGAGGAGCACTGTAAGCTCTTAAATACAATGTTGTTTCAGTATTTTCTAGCACTAAAAATCTAGGTAGCAAATAGCGCCGCTATAGTGAGAAAACACAGGATCACATAGCAGTTTGGACCCTCCACGCAACGCGAACTCGAGTGTAGGGCGGGTTTGATGTCGTGGCGGCGGTCGCTTTTCGCGCAGGAATCTCCCTTTGGGGGTAGCTCCACCACCATTTTTTAGCCAACTCTTCATTTTCGGCATGTGTTTTTGTTTCTCGGCCAGAAAGTTGAAGGAAATGAGAGAAAAATATAAAGAAGGAAGCAAAAGAAACAACGCAGGAGAAGAAGACGCCTTTAGAACTAGGGTTAGGTTATAATGGGTTATGGGTTGTGCCAATATCACTTAAAAGGCTTTACAAAGAGAAACAATTTGGCTCATACTTCTTACCCCCCACCCGCTACTTAGTGCACACCCCCACACCCCAATATCCCCAAAATGTCCTCTTTTTTTCTTTCTATAACTATGAATGGTTCAGACTCAAAGTTCCAAACCGGTTCAGTGGGGATCTACCGAACTTGGTAAGTTCAATATTAGGGGCTGTGCCTCACAAGATAACATACTCGGTAGTTAGCCACCGAACTGGTTCAATGCTAATCTACCAAACTCTCCTTATCTCCCAAAAAAATTTAAAACACACACACATTTCATTAAGAGTAGCTTTGTCATTTCACGCGTCTGGGAGTGTGCAGTGAGTAACTCCGGATGTGTAAGAAGGTTGGGCCAAACAATTTGGATCCATAAAAAAACCCGATAGTAAAGAGCGAGCGAGTCTCAACTCAAAACCCTAATCCTCACAATTTCTAAAACCTAAATCCAGAACACCACCCACCCACACATCAAACTCAGAATGGTGCATTCATTCACTCTCTCACAGCCACAGGCTGAGCTGAGTAATTGTGAAACGAGAGAGACAGAGAAAGGTGGAAAAGCTTAAGGAAATTGTGGGAGATGGGAGAGTTGGTAAAGTAGATCTGAATCCAATTCAATCTTTACCAATTCCTCCCATCCCCCTAAATTTCCTTTTCTTCCCCTCTTTCCATTCTCCTCTCCATCGCTGCAACAACCTTCGTTCGTTGCTGGTAACCTTTTCGTCTTCTCTTTACAGATCTATTTTATTTTTTGGTTTAATTACTTGATTCTTTAGCAATAACATGTCTATACATAGAAGATCGTTCTAAAAGGGGAAAAAATATCCTTTTCAATCTATTTTTGCTGCTTTTTGTAATTTTAGTAAGTGAACTTGTTTCTGTGATGTAGAAGGAAAAGAAAACCTAAAAATCCTTAATTTATTCAATTAGATATATAATAAATGGTTACACTTTATAAAATTAATTATACAGGATGAAGCCATGAAGAGATCATGGTAGTTACATATGGGAACAAGAATAAGAACAATATCAATATCTTTTTTTTGTACAAAATTTTAGTAGTATATTTTCTGCATATAATATGAACATGAATTGTTCATTATGATTGATGGAAAAATAAATGAAAATCAGAAAAAATGACTGTAACAAGTACCTAAGATTGTTGTAAACCAGATTTATTTTCTGCTTTTATAACATCTAGACCAAAGAATTAAAAAGTTAAGTACTCTATACCCTATTATGAAGCTTAACATAAAACCCAAATTGGTCCATTTATGTGATTCTTTCAGATCCTGTTGTCTTAAGAATTCAACTCCAGATAAGATGCAATTTCCATTGCTAATTTCTATGCATCTCCTCTTCCCTTGTTCACCACCATACTCATTTATCACAAGACACTCAAATGGATACTTGAATAGGCTCAAATAGTGCATAAAATCCAATAAATGGGTATTTTTTCCTTTGATATAAAATACCCTGAAAATAGAAAGAAAGATCCCATTAAACCAGCAATCACTGAACTTCCCAAGATGAAATTTGGCACAAGTGCACTGAAACATGCTACTAGGGAATTTGACATGAGTAGAACCATCCAAACCACTAAGGAGAAGTAAAGGAAACCATCAATGTCTTTTCTTAATCCTACTAGCCAATAAACTGGTGTAGTGAATAGAAGACCAACCATTAGAAGGAAAGGTAGAAACACAAGTGTATTTGCTAAAACATAGGAAGAAACTCTATAAGCTCCTCTTGAAGTCTCTCTCATGAAAGTTCTTCTCTCTTCTAAGAAAATAGGTAGGCCTTCTGTTGTTGATGATAACAAAAAAGTAAGGCTGAAAGCAAAGAAACCATTTCTTGTTTGTAATGCTACTTGAGTTTTTTGATTGCCAACATTAAAAAATATACTTCCCAATATAAATCCAGCTACTAGAGCTTGTATAACCCTTGCAACAAAGAGTTGCTTTGTTCTGAATATGTTGCTGCAAAATCTTTGTCCTAGGATTAATATCTCCTCTAGTGGAGAATTTGAGTACAAAAGAACCTTTTCCTTGAAAATCTTAGAACATTGCATACTCATTTTATGATCTTGTTGCTCTCTATCATTGAGAGGAAATTGGCTGTTGTTTCCGGTTGCTGAAGTATGTATAACCAAACTTTCCACGACATCAAGAGAAAATTCTAAGACATTAACATGGTCAGGAATGTGATGACCAGCTAATTTGAGCCTAGCCTCAAGAAGATTCAATGATCCATTATGTATAACATATCCATCAGACAACAGAATTAGGCAATCAAATAGCTCTAAGATTCGAAAACCGGGTTGATGGATAGTTAAAATAACTGCCTTACCTTGATTAAATGCCATTTGTCTAAGTAATGAGATTACATTAAGAGCTGATGCTGAATCCAACCCTGAAGTTGGTTCATCAATCAAAATAACTGCAGGGTCATGAACTAAGTCGACACCAATTGAAACTCTACGCCTTTCGCCACCTGATATTCCATGGTCTAGTCCATTTCCAATTCTTGAATCTGCAATCTGATCCAATCCTAGCTCCTTCATCAACTCTGCGACTCTCGTCGCAACCGCTTTTCGTCCCCTGGGAAGCCTCAACAAAGCACTATACATAAGTGTCTCTCTAACTGTAAGTGATGGGAACAAAGCATCTTCTTGTGTGACATAACCAGATATTCTTCTGAATCTGTTCACATCCATAGGACTATGATTTACAAGTACTTCTCCGCCGGACACTTTGCGAGGCGATATTCTCCCAGCAAGAATTTCAAGTAGTGTGGTTTTTCCAGCTCCACTAGGACCAGCAATAGCAGTTAGTTCCCCTGGCTTTGCTTCACAGTTAACATCCTTCAAAATGAACTTCCCATCTCTATTAGGATTCAAACTGAAAAAAAGACTTTTAAATTCATCAAATTGGCTGCACAATTTGTATGATAAGTTTTTGGTTTGTAATCTATATGTTGTTTTTCTGGGACATGAGATGGGATTGAATTGTGATTGTGATCCCATTGTGGTGTTTGTGTACATGCAAAGTGAGAGAAGAAATCATGTATTGCCTAAGTAATGTTATGTAGACGTAAAGGAAAAAAGGGAGATGAGCTAACACACCAAACTGTGTGCTATAGTTATGTAGATTAAGCTAAAGAAAGCAACATTGATTTTGTAATGAATTTGTCTTGACATTTTGTACAAGAGACTTGACTTCTATTTTCTATTGATGTGTGGAACTTGGTAAGTTGTTGATTAATTCAAGTTCTTTAAGAAAATCAAAGGAAGGAATAGTTGGTTTTCTGTTGAGCTAAATATTGACTATGTAGTGTTGGTGTTTGGTTGCCCCACTATCACAGATTGAGACTGCTCAAGCTTTGGTTGGTAGAAGATAAAACAATACTATCAAATAGAGTTTTGCAAGTTAACTGGAATTCTTTCTGTGTATTTATTGATCATTTTCTGTTTACGTTTTATTCTTCTGTTATTCGCGTTCTGTATATTATTATAAGGTCATAAATGGGTAAACCACTGAAGAAATTTGTTTAATCTATGATGCTATGACACGATATGTTTTTTTTTTTATTGTTTTGATTTGATGAGCATCAGTGGCATGACCAAAGTATTATATTTAGTTATTTTCTTTCACTTTAAAAAAATAGGCTTAAAAAAATAAGCTTAATTGCAGTTTTGGTCCCCCTATTATTACCAACTCACGATTTTAGTCCCCCAACTTTTTTTTCACGAATTTAGCCCCCCTATTTTACCCATTTCTAAAATCAAGGTCTCACTCAAATTTGGTCAAACAATTTGCTGATGTGGACCTCACTGATGTGGCAAGCCACACTAGATTGCCGCATAGACTTTTACTCCATTATTATTTGTTATAAAATCTCTTAACCACATTATTCATTGTTGATTGTCACATTCAAACGTTACCAAACATCCCCAAGCATATATGCTAGAAACAATGAATATCAAAATTCTTAGGCAAAATAGCATCTGGGGTCTCTTAACTTATTTTTCATTTTCGCTTAGGTCCCTTAACTTTAAAAGCTAACGTTTAGGTCCCTTAACTTTTAAAAATGCTTCATTGTAGTCCCATTTAACGTTAAAAGCTAACGTTTAAGTCCCTTAACTTTTAAAAATGTTTCATCGTAGTCCCATTTAACGTTAAAAGCTAACGTTTAAGTCCCAGTTGTTGTTAGTTTAAAAACGTTAAATGGGACTACGATGACACGTTTTTAAAAGTTAAAGACCTAAACGTTAAACTTTTAAAGCTTAAGGATCTAAGCAAAAACGAAAAATAAGTTAAAGCGACCCTTGAATCTTATTTCACCAAATTCTTATTATAAGTTAATGTTATGTTGCCTATTTTAAAATCAGACTGTTTCCTTCAAAAAAAAAAAATCAGACTGTTAGATGTTACCGAACTTGAAGTTTTGAAAGGAAACTTGAAGTGACTGGTTTACTCATCAAAAGATTTTTTTTAAGGCTACATAATTTTTTTTTGGTCAAGCATAAAAAAAGTTTTAAGGGTATAATAATTGCACGAGGGATTTCGTAGGAATTTAGACCTATATAAAAAGCTAAATTATAGTTTAGTCTCTCTATTTTCAAAATCCGAATATTTAGTCATCTTATTTTAAAATTCAGACATTAAGGGTTTACTGCCTAGCAACAAATGTTTTCTATACACACAGTTAGAGATTTACTAATGAATTTCTTCATACATTTTTTCGCAACGATTTTTAACAAAAAAAGTTTGACAGTCGCACAAAGATGATGACCAGACTACCTCTCTTACGAAAGGATGCCTTGTTAATTTCAATGACCTAATGAGAGAGAAATTTTCAATAAAGGTTACCTATGACATGAATTTGTCTTTAGAAAGGTTACTTATGACATGAGTGAAACAATAGCTTTCATCATGCTAATAATGTTGTCAAACGAGTAAAAGAGTTATGAAATCTGAGTTTACTTTTGCAACTCCAAATAGCTCAAATAATGTAAATAACCCCAACTAAAGATGACCTCTTTTTATTAGATAAACAAAGTTAACATTGTTGGGGTTGAACACGAGATCGCAAAGTTAATAGATCCTCTCTCAACCATCGCTACTTGAATCAGAGTTTTTAAAGATGACGTCTTTTATTTGTGTGCTACGACTTTTCTTGCATATAGAGAAACTAGTATGTATCACCCGTGCGCTGCACGGGTATACACTTTTTTTAACATAATTCATAAAAAATTAGGTTTCAAATATATTAAAATCAATAATATATTTATATTGGTTAGATGATATATATTTATATTGGTTAGCTGATATATAAAACTTTTTTTTTAATATTTATGTCGGTTAGATGAGATGTAAAATATATAGAACTTTGTATTTGATTAATGTTGACCCAAATGGAGATTTGACTATATATATGTATTTAATTTAATTGGTAACCATGGACATTTGACAGTTACAAATGAGAGGACCATTATAAGTGTGTCAAAGTTTTGGATGAGGAGAGCTTTGCGGTTCATCCAACTACTTTTCTATTTTGATATGTGTCAAAGTTTTGGATGAGGAGAGCTTTGGGGTTCATGTCTGGGGGCTTTTTAACTCATCAGCAGAGTCTCCAACTGTTAATCTCATTGCTGGGTTTTTGGTAATTGTTGCACCCCGAAAAATCCGGTTTGGGTTTCTCGATATACAACGTGGAAATTTTTTGAACCCGCCACCAATATTTTAATTTTAAGACCAAAACATTGAAAAAAAGTCTTTTGAACAAGGCGGATGGTCTTTTGAAAACTAGAGATATAGGTTCAGGGGTCGATTACGTGTGAGGAAGGTATTAGCACCGCACACGTCATTTCTACCGAAAGGGAACCTCTAACTAAATGTGTGGTTTTAACGTTTGATTTGAAAAATACCTAGATTTGCCTATTTATTCCTTGTTTGAAGACGAATGGGAAAACTTAATGAAAATTTTTATTTTTGGCGCTGACGAGTTGACCTCTCGCCTCCTACGTATCTCCCGTGCGATGGAGAATTCAAAGCTACGTAGTTCTTGGTTGATGATCTAGTGATTTTGTTTTTTATCTTTTTAGTGAGTTTTCGAAATAGGACGAGTATTCAGCGAATGATTAAACTAACAGAGGTTATGGGTAACCACCGCTAAGTACTCTTGAAAATGAGAGTCACTACCATCGGTCGATTTAACAAAGGTTCCGATTGACTGTTAGTAGCAACTCGTTTTTATTTGTTCTTTTGAAAATGGTTTTTGAAAAAAGATTGATTGGCACGAATGATCAAACTAACAGAGGTTATGGGTGATCACCGCTTTATTGTTCTTTTGGGAAAATACATTGTCACCAATGGCTGAGATTTAACAAAGGTTACGATTAGCCACTAGCAACAATGGGTTTGAAAATGATTCTTTTTGTTTGTTTTATGAAAATGACTTTTATTTATTGCGCTTGACGAGAACGTGGCTCGCTCCTACGTATCCCAAATGGGAATCAAAGCGACGTAGTTCTAACGAGCCTTGAACATGAAAATGTTTTGAAAGGGTTTTGGAAAGGGGAAGAGCTTTCGTAATGACCAAGCAAGCAAAGGCTTTGAGTGATCATTACTAATAACTCTTGATAGCGTTCATGACAATCAAACAAGCCAAGGCTTTGGGTGATAGTCACTAATAACTTGCATTAATTAGAAAAGAGTTTGAAAGATTTTTGGGAAAAAGGTGAAGTTATTATCAATGATTGGTTACAAAATTCAAACACAGTCAACAATCAAGTAATCATGAACATGTTGATCATCAACTAAGATTAAGCATGCCAATACAATCAAGAGATTTAATTGTCAAAGATGCAAGATAAAGTTCTCAAAACAATTGTGCGTGTGTGAGGAGGAGTGCATTTACCCTAATGACTCTATGCTACAACAAGCAAGTAGGCTTACGTCTTCATTAGAAGGTCATACACATGGAGGGAAGGACACACAATTAAATCAAGACAATTTAAGTAGCATAAAAAACAAGTAAACAATTGATCATAGGCATAGAATGATCTTAGTTAAACTAATGAACATGTGAGCAACGACTTCTTAATAACATGAACAAAGAGGAATTGCATCAAGGCTAAAGTAAGCCTATCCTTTGCAATACCTCACGAACCCTAAACCCTAAACATACAATCTCATTTATTATTCACTAAGAAATTAAAAGGGGAAGGTTGAATCATCTAAAATCATCTTCACCACTTTAAAACATGATGCACTAGGCATAAGTGGGAATCATATGATTTATCATCAACAATGGACAATAATAAAACTAGAATACAAGAGCAAGTAAGTAAACACTAAAAACAAGTTGAATCACATAGAGCAATTCTCTCACTTTGAGAAAAGTGCACTAGGCACTAGTGAGAATCAATTTGCCTATCATCAACAACTAACAATAAGCAAACTAAAACAAAATTTAAATAAACACAAAACTAGGTTGAATCTTATAGAGCAATCCTCTCACTTTGAGAAAAGTGCACTAAGCACTAGTGAGAATCAACTTGTCTATCATCAACAACTAACAATAAGCAAACTAAAACAAGATTTAAATAAACACAAAAACTAGGTTGAATCACATAGAGCAATCCTCTCACTTTGAGAAAAGTGCACTAAGCACTAGTGAGAAACAACTTGCCTATCATCAACAACTAACAATAAGCAAACTAAAACAAGATTTAAATAAACACAAAAACTAGGTTGAATCACATAGAGCAATCCTTTCACTTTGAGAAAAATGCACTAGGCACTAGTGAGAATCAACTTGCCTATCATCAACAACTAACAATAACTAAAGTAGAACAAGAACACATAAACAAAGTTGAGTCCTTTCTAGCAATCTTCACCACTTAGATCAAGGTACACTAGGCACTAGTGGGAATCATATTGCTAGATCATCAACCAACAACAAAAATAACATTTAACACTAAAACGAAATACTAACAACAATATTAAACATCATCAAGCAAAGACAACAATAAAATCAACTTGAAAATATTTTAATCATAAATATGTGAACCAAAGGAAACATAGGTCCACACAAAAAATTAACACAAAGCAACATAGATTCATTTATTTAAGGGTGAGAGGCACCTTAAACACCCAAACCTCCCAAGGTGTTTGTCAAAATGTTTAAGGCTCCTCTCACCAACAACAACAAACTACATTATAGAAAAGTGATGATGATATGCAAAAATATGATGAAGAAAAGTGGGTTTTAATGCAAAAATGTTGAGGATGATGCAAGGGTTTTAGAGAATACCTTGGATCCAAGCTAGATTATGCAAGAAAGGGAAACCAAAAACACAAATGAAGAAGATGCCCAAGTGATGATGATTCTTTAGTTTTAGTGAAGGATGGAGGTAGTATGTGAAAGAGGAATGGAAAGGAGATGGATTGATGGTGTTTGGGTGGAGGAAAATAAAAAGATGGATGGAGGAGGAGGAGAGGGGGTGTTCATCCAAGGAAAGGGAAGGAAATGAGAGAGTTGTGTGCTAGGTTTAGTGTAGGAGAGAATGAGCAAAAAGGTGTGGTGTGTGAAAATGAGAGGGTATTTATAGAATTGGTGAAGGGCTAGGGTTAAAATGGTAATCAAGCAATAAAAGGGAACTAATATTCAGCTGAAAATAAAATAAAATGAATAATTGAACTTGGGCACCAAGCAAAAGGGTTATTTTGGTCATTGTTCTTGGGAGGGCTCTTAGGATTGCACTTTGATTTTGAATGAAGGGTTGAGATCACTTATCACATGGATTGAGGGTGGAGAGAAAACACAAAATGGAGAGGGAATGGGGAGAGGGGCTGACCAAATTCAAATGGAGAAGGGGGAAAATTTGCCAACTTTTGCAAGTTGGCAATTGTACTATTTGTCCCCCATGTGCACAACATTATCTCTTCCTTTTTGTTTATTTTTTCTTGATTATTCCATAAAACTTTTGGGCTTCATCTTAGGAATCAATCAATGGGCCCAAAATTCCATGATATCACCACTAAAATTGATTTGATACCTCTCCTTGAAGGAAACTCCCATTTTACCCTTTCCTTGAAATTTGAATTTTTATGCAAACAATTAACATTCATGCGCATAAAAAATTATAATTAAACAAATTTTTCCTCAAATAATTCCCCTGACAATTGTCCAGTGATTTGTGATGGAAAATTGTTTTTTGCTGTGAAATGACCAAAATACCCTTTTTGACCCTAAAACCCTAATTTGCCCAAAAAGTGCATTTCAACCCTAAAAATGATTTCAAGAACCTTGGAATGACTTCTAGGACCCAAAATGCAATGCATAATGCTCTTCACTCTTCAATTTATTTATTTTTTGTGGAAAATTAGGGTTTTGACCTAAGCCGGACAAAATTGGGGTATGACAGTAATGACCACATCAGGATCATAATATGCCGTAGCCGAAAAAGTTTGTTGTGGCAACTACAAAAGTAAAGTAAAGCAATGCAATGCATTAGATATGAATTTTTTTCAGGCCTTTTGCCCCACATTTCTTTCAAAAAGAACATTGTTGTTACTGCCTAGCAACAAATGTTTTCTATACACACGGTTAGAGATTTACTAATGAATTTCTTCATACATTTTTTTGCAACGATTTTTAACAAAAAAAGTTTGACAGTCGCGCAGAGATGAGGACCAGACCACCTCCTTTACGAAAGGACGCCTTGTTAATTTCAATGACCTAATGAGAGAGAAATTTTCAATAAAGGTTACCTATGACATGAATTTGCCTTTAGAAAGGTTACCTATGACATGAGTGAAACAGTAGCTTTCATTATGCTAATAATGATGTCAAACGAGTAAACGAGTTATGAAATCTGAGTTTATTTTTGCAACTCCAAGATGACCTCTTTTATTTGTGTGCTACGGATTTTCTTGCATATAGAGAAATAGATGTTGTGCTAATTAAAAAGAGCCAAAAGAATTTTTAGGGCCTATTTGATTGTGTTTTGTTTTTTAGTTTTTGAAATTTGTTTTATAAACCAAATTTTGAAAACTTTTTTGAAGAAAAAAAATCTATTTGCCAACCTATTTTTAAAAACAGTTTTAAAAATAGAAAACTCAAAAATTTGTTTGGTTTAACTGTTTTCTAAATATGTTTTGAGAACTAAATAAATTAAAACTTGTTTTGTATAATTGTTTTTAGTATTCTTTTTTTATATACTTATTTTAATTTGAGTATAATTAGAAATATTTTTAATGTAACATTTATTTGACTAAATAATAATAATAAACCAAGAAATGCACAATGCACTTTTAATTTCACTTTTATTATACTAAAAAATGAAGAAAGCGATAGCGCTCTCTCACAATGCTCTATCTGACGATCAAGAAAGCGATCACGAAGCGTCTAAGCAACGATGATGGGTGTTCCCACATTTGTTTTCTCACGCGCGACACACACACCGATACCGTGGATGCCACCGATGAGGGTTAGCCAAAACCTCCAAGTTATCTTTCGATATATGGTAGCCTGGTGGTCAAGAACGACCATCACCTAAGAAAAGGTGGATTTAATTGCTAAAGGGTTGGTACAAGTCTCTTCGAAGAAGGGAATCGGTTGTTACCCAAAGTCTCATTGAATGCGAGTTACTTCCAGAACTTTGTACCCTTGGAAGGATGCTCTTGTCATCAAACTTATTGGGAAGACGGTAAGGTATCCAATCTTGAAAGATTGCTTGAAGAAGTACTACACAAACTTTTGGCAAGCTTAAATGAAATGATAAATAAGTAACACACAAACTCTTCCACACAATGCCACTCGGGTTTGAACTCGAGAGCCGATATCCTCCTGTCGCTGAAATTGCAATGCAACCAAAGATTAGGGGACAAAATTGCTAGTGACGTTTTTTGTTACAAAGGCATAATATCCAACGACTTTACTGGTACCTAATATACACCAGAGAACCTAACTGACCAGTGTTCACTTGACTTTCTCCATCTTGTGGTTCTCTCCCTCGCAATAGAGTTTTTGCCACATCCAAGACTTAAACTCAAAACCTTTGGGGTGAGATTCGGACTAATTAACCGCTCGAATCAACCCTTGTCAGACGAATATTTTTTCTCCACAAGAAGGTAGCTTAGTTGGCGAGTTAAGGAACGTGAAGGAGTTTGATGAAGGAGATCCAATGATCAAATCCAATAACCTAACATTTCCTCAATCCCCTAACTAATTACTAACCAATAACATTTGTCTATAAAATGGTAAGTGTTTCATTATAATATATTATTAGATAAATATTTAATGAAATTCTTTGTCAAAACACATATTTAATTAATTCTCTAAAAAATGAATGATATTTTGGTTTGGAACATTGTTGGCTACTCACGTAGTGTCTCAACACTTTCAACAAAAGACTAACTTTCGCTTGTACTTAGGAGCAAATTCTACACTGAAGACACTGAGTTTATTCACTGTAGAAGTCGAACTTAGGAACATCAATCAATCCAAAGGTCCTGCAGGTAGCTTTTATGTCATCGACCCAATGATGTTTATTATGAATGAATGGATAGTCTCTTTAATGAGTAAGAAATAATTAAATTAAATAATCATGTAAAAAAAAGAATGAAATAAATCAAAACAAAAATTTACTGATAAAAAAAATAAAAATAGAATAAACAATAGCGATGGGTGCTTAACAAATAGCAAAATATACGTAAGCTTTTGTAAAAAAAAACAAACCATGCAATGCAATGTAACAATAAAAGAGTGCAAGTGCTGCCAAGTAGAAAACGCTAGAAGGAAAAAAAAGTACTCCACGCACTCTTGAATTAGAAAAGTTTATATTTATTTACGTAAATTAGTATTTTACCCGCATATACGCATACACGGCCGCCATGTATTGTCGTGAAGTCATAATAGAAATTGAAAGATATTCATAAGTTACGAACAATGCCCAAAATGTATGATTTGAAATTCAAAGTAGAAAGAAAGTAAGTATTATGTCATATAACATACAAATACAATTTATATTGAGTCAAGAAATTAAAAGAGATTGACAATGAAGAAAAATGAAAGTGAGATTTTAGGTAAAATATGCATCTCCGCTGGCCCTCCTCCCGTTGGCGCTCTTGTTACCCTCTATCGCTGCCACTCTCGCTGGCACTCTCAAGTATCGGTCTAGTTGTCGGTATTATTTTCACCACTACTCGTTGCTACACGTTAACTCATATTTTTCTAAATGATTAAATATACGTTGAGAGTTGCAAAATATAATTAAAAAACTGAGAAAACCTTGTTAAAAGGCTATATTTCAAATTTATTAAAATATTTGTGTTGAAAAAAGTTTTAAAAAAGTCAATACTTTCTTATAATCTTAATAATGGAGTGAAAATTAGGAAAAAGAAAATGAAATTTAATATAAGATACGCCTCCGTTGGCGCTCCCATTGCCGCTCCATTTGGTGCTCCTGCTTAGATCATTTAATATTAATTTATTCAGTTTATTGGAAATTTTGATAATGGTTGAATTTTTGTTGACGATTGTTAGTAGTTAAATTGATTGGTTTTAGTAGCTTTAATAGATTATAGTAAATAGTAAAAAAATTGTTATGTTTTTGGAAAATAAAAATTATAGTGCGACAACTTTTGTCTTTTTTTTTTCTTTTTGGCGTGTCGACTTTATTTTTGTTATTTAATGAGAAAATTACTTATCTGTCTCTAAAAAGAGACACATGGCATGTTAGTAGAGTCTCTATATTATAATATTATATTATAATGCCGCTCCCGCTTAGATCATTTAATATTAATTTAATTAGTTTAATTAAATCATTAAAATAGTATAACTATTTTTATGTTTTTTGAAGAAAAATCACACAAATGAGTCAACACACAATCATTATTCGAGCTCTATGCAACCCGGGTAGCAGGTTTTGCCAGCTCTAGTTGCGGCTCAATCTAAAAAACAAAACAAACATATTTAAAGTTAAAAATAATAATTAGTTTGACAACAATTTTTTTACATTTAAAGTAAAAGCAAAAAAATGATTCATAAAAATTGAGAATTGAATGCGAAGTAAAATTTTCAATCAAAAAGAAAATTTCCACTTGTATAATGTGAAATATTATTTTTAGGCATAAAGAAAAATTAAAGTAAAATATGAAAGAAAAGAAAATAGAGAGAAGTAAAACAAAAAAGAAAGAAAGAGAGAGGGGGAGAGAAACACGTGAAAAAAAATATGAGAGAGAGAGAAAAAAAAAGGATGTCAGAGAAAGAGAAAGAGAAAGAAAAAGATAAAGAGAGATAAAGAGAGAGAAAGAGAAAGAGAGGGAGAATAGAAAAAGGAAAAGACAAAAAGTTGCAACTTTTGCCAGGAAGTTACCTTTCTACCCTCATTTTGTAACAAATGTCAAAATTGTAAGAAGTCTAAAAATGTAAAAGTGCTGACATATGTTTTTATTAGATTGAAAAGTAGGGCTTGGGATTACATCACTAAACCATTTGTTTAGTAACCGTAACTAAATCAATAATAGTCATTGGATGGTCAATTTTTTAATGAAATTTCATCCAATGGTTATTATTGAATAAGAGTATTTTTGTATTCTCCAATATTCCTAGTATTAATTAAAATTAATTATCCATTAAATTGATTTCTATTTTCTTGGACAGTTTTCAACTTTTTCTTCTTCTTTCTTTTGATCAATTTCACGTTAGTTTTTTATCTTCTTTCTTCTTTCTTATAATTTCTTTCTTCTTCCTTCTTTCATCGTTCAATTTAATTTATTTTTCTAAGTTCACTTTTCTTCTTTCTTTCTTTCTTCTTTCTTTCTTTCTTCTTTCTTCAATGTCACGCTCACATTTCTTCTTTCTTCTTTGAAATACGCCATTGAAGCACACTATTCGCTTATGTTATTGATGTCTAATTACGGGGTTGATAAACATTGAACCAATATCGCTTTTTCACAAAGACTTGCAACAAAGTCTTTTCTTTCTCATTGGTAACTTGTCCACACTCTTAATCGCGACAATGAACACATGTTTACACTATCTATATCGACAATTAACCAAAGTTATTCACTTATGTGGTTATTAAACTTTATAACGACAAGTTGCCTATTTATGAATAACCAAAGATCTATAATTAGTTGGTTAGAGCTTAGGTAACAAATTCAGAATTATGTGGTTAGTGTTACATTTTATTGTCACGCTTTTTAGTTACAAGTATAACGACAAATTTCCTATTTTATATGAATAACCAAGCTCTCAGAATTAGGTGGCTAGAGCCAATTAACCCAAAGTATTAAATTTTGTGGTTAACAATAAACTAACCGGTTATGTGACTTCGTGGTTAGACAATCGACATGTTCGTATTTTATGTGATTAGACAACCACTTTCTCGCGCTTTTTTTTAATTGTTTGGATCCATTCTTTTTATTATTGATGATTTCCTGCGTTTTTTTTAATTGTTTGGATCCATTCTTAATATTCTTTTTAATTGTTTGGATCCATTCTTGATGATGGGTTTGAAACGTTTCAGGTTTCTATTTACTCTGTTTGCTCTTTCCTATTTTTTTGCACCCATTAAGCACGTTTTTTATTTAATTGGATTCAATATTTAATGCCTAATAATTAGGAAAACAAAAATTAATTGAATTTGTAAAATTATATTTTTATTAATTTGTAGGGGACCAATTTACCCTTTTAGTGATGGTAACTAAATAGGCTATATAGTGACATAAACTATACTCGAAAAGTAGATACCATTAATGAAAACTAATTGTTTTCTGTGTTTTCAATTTTAAGCACCAATTAGTAGGATATATGTGCATACGCACGGGTGCTGTCGTATTTTTTTTTATAAATGAACTTAGATAAAATTTAAATAATCTGAACATTACCCCATGAAAATAAAAACAAATTTAAGGAGATAAAAAAAGAGTCTCAAATAATAAATAGACAAATAAAGACAAATCTGTGTTTTAGCGTTGGATTAGCGTCGGCCTCGTGTCGAGGCAAAAATGTTCGAAGTTAAATCTAGCGTCCCGTAAATATGATGTTCGAAGTCAACTCCAAAATGTAGCGTCAGCTAGGCCCACGCTAATGTAGATTTTTTTTAAAAAAAAATTAGAACTGATGAATCATCACAACCACTCTGGGCAATAGGTCTTTTTCTCTAATTATCCCAACTCCCCGACAAACTAAATAACTAAGGGGGACACCTATCATGCTGAAAGCATTTGTAAGCATAATAAAATTTACAAAACAACCTTTGAAATAGAATTTTGATCAATACTTCAAGAGAAATAAAACTGATATGTGGCAGAGCACCTAAACTATTCTATCAAATGAAATAAAATTTGAGTTTTACCACTATCTTTTTGAATATGTATGCCTTTACAGTTTACAGATAGATGTAATGCTACTTTTAGAGTCATTGCTTACTTTAGACAGACTTTACAAAATAGCATATTTACAAAACACCTTGAAAAGAGATATGCCAAGTTAGAACGGGAGACTTTAATAAACTCCTCTAACAGGGATTGTGCGTTAGGGACACCTACTCCTAAGCCTTTTCCTTACCTCTTTACTCTTCTTATCTTGGATGAAAACAAAGTCTACTTCTGCATGATCTATGATAAAATTTACAGCACTAGCCCCTGCATTAAAATAAAATGCCTTGAATGTTGAATGTTCTTTCATTTCCACCTCAAAAGTAATTTAAAAAATATATTAATTCAAAGTAGAACTTTAGATAAACTATACTAATTGTGTCTAGTTCAAAGTTTCAAGTTTCTAATACAGTAAAAAGTGGAAATTGTGAAGCTGTGAGGGGCCAGCTAGGACAGCCCTTGGTCTTTGCAGCATTTAAAATGGTTTTCCTCTAAACAGACATAACAGGACACAAGTTACATTTTGACATATAGAATTAGGCTTCCATTGTAAAGAACTTAACATTAAATTGAAGTGACACAATGAAGAACTAAGAGCTTTTGAATTGAAAACTAGCATTACACTAACAAAAAAAATTGGATCCAAACCAAACCTAAGACACATTTAAGTTATTTCAAGTGACAATCCATTAACCAATCAAGCAAACTCATGAATGCAAATACAACTATATATTGCACCGCACAATTGTGAATGAATAATGAACAAAAACACAAAGGGGAAAGCCAGCCAATGTACCTAACGCAGAAGAAGAAGAATCATGATCAAAAGGAATTCATATTAAGGCAATAAGTCCTCTTAACAAGCATTGCAGCAGCAATCGTGCTCTAATCAATAATCACACTGCCCTTCAGTTCCTGCCTGTTTAGAGAGGAAGAATTTTGCTTTAAAAACTTAATCCCTGCAATATAGAAGTTATGAAACATCTTGTTATATTTTTTGATATAATGTTTTGAGCTTTATTTGTGATTGGTTGACCAGGTACCAAACTGATTTATAAATGTGCGAGTTCGGCTATGGAAACTTTTGGTTGATGAATTGTATGCGAAATGTATAAAAGAAAAGCTTGTCGAAATGAAGGAGGAAAAGAGAGAAGTCATAGAAGCATGAACAATCAAATGTTTAATATCAATTGAAGGTGAATAAAGTCTCTCAACATGGGAGATGGGGGTAATGAAGGACCTCATTCATACGAAGATGATATTTGTAACAAAACAACAAAAACTGAAAAAAATATATAATAAACGACATCAATAATAGCACATACATATCAGCAGAGCAGCATCAGGACTTGTTTGATGTCTTCCTTCTTCCCGTGAAGAAAAATAACTGCAGTCAAACACTGAGAAAAATACACAAAATCAAAAAAAAACTATACAAACATATAAATCCACAAACCTAGCTCAACTGAGGAAAATAAAAAATTAGCGTCCGCTATATTCAATGTAGTGTCCGTCATGACCGACGCTAATTTTCTTTTTTTAAGAGAATTTTTTTTTGTGGGTTAGTATGGGTCTGACCGACGCAAATCCGATGCTATTAGCGTGGGTATCGTGGGCGACGATAAATAATGGACGCTAATAAGCCATTTTCTAGTAGTGAAAGATATGTTAATTAATCAAAGTTTCAAACGCGGAGGCAGTTCCAGAGCAGCTAGTCCAACTTCTTGAGCAGCCGAGATATTGAAATACAACACACTCACGCTTAACAACAACAACTTCAAAGTCATTACCCCGATTATCAAAAAGGAAAACAACTTCAGGTAGTTGATGCTTGTGTTGCATAGAAAACAGAGAAGGAAGCCTAACTTCCAACTAAAAGTATACAATAGTTAGATAGAACTGGGGATTTTTAGAAAAATGTTGAAAAGCATATTTACAAAGTTAATACTTACAGCATTTGGGACACACTCAACCTCATAGTGTTCAAAGTTAATGACAAGGCTGAAATGATAAGACCTACCAGATCGTTGAGTGGGTGAATGACTCATATCTGTGTTGCGATTAAAAATAAATGGACTGCCACTAAGAACAATAACAATCAAATTAATTGAAAAGATGAAAGACTGATGGAAAGGGAAACAAACTTCTGAACCTTGGATTTGGAAAAGAATTTTGTTTTCTTAATTATGGAAAGAGACGAAAGGTAAGGGAATATATATAGTGGTAGAAATGTGTCCGAATAGAGAAAAATGATTGGTTGGGGATACACGTTGCTTGCTACAAATGTCCAACTGGAAAGCGTTGAATAAAAAGCAGTCATGTTCCAATATTATTGATTGGCTGTAATATTTCCGAATGAATATTACGTTAGCAAGATAAATGATGAAGTAAAAAATATGTTGCAAAAGCCAATATGTATCGATGAAGTAAAGAAGAAGACATGTAGGAACCAAAGAATGGAATTGAACAAAAATTTCCAATAAGAACAAAAAATTGTTGCCGCCTTCAATTACAATCGCATGACAAGCAGAATACAATATTAAGATGGCAAGAATTCTAGGAAATCTAGTTGTTAGACCCGACCCTATGCTGCAGAATCAAAAAATTTCCAATGAAGTGTATGCTTTTATTTAGGTTGAAAAATAACTTTCTTTGTTTCTCATGTTTTTCGAATGGGTAATTATTGTGTAAAAAAATTACCGGAACATGACTTATCATTTTTTCTGTTTTTGCATGGTGGTGGGGTTTCATTACTCAATTTATCCTTGAGGATTTATTAGGGATATGTTGGAGTTTCCTTGTTGCTCCTTTTCATTGTATTTTTAGGGTTTTGGTTGATGTCTCCTTTACTTTTTTTTTCTTCTTTTAATATGAATTTAAGTGGTGCTGCAACTTTTTGACAAAGAAAATCATTGCATTTAATTCTAAACTAGTTTCACGACTGGTCCGATGGACGACGAGTTGACTAATTGTTGATTAAGTGAAACACATAGAAATAAGAGCATAGAGTAGCAGCCAAGATTAAAGGTTTATAGTTATTAAAGACATGTAGATCTTATACACAAGAAAATGAGAAAATAGAATAGGTGAAGAAAAAATTTGTATAGTCTAAAGCAAGATATGAGATAAGTAGGATGAATGATTAATAATAACAAACGTCAAATAGTTCAAAAGTACAAACATTTGTTACTGAGACTACAGAAGTATTGATATTAAAATGGAAGATGAATTAAATAAAGAGTAAACCTCTAAAGAAAATAAGCATAAGAAAATCATCGATAGATAATTTCGATCCAATATTTTACGACGATTAAGCAGGAATTTTGTGTAAGTTATGTTCATGTAATAGGAATTCGAGAAATTAGTCTCTAGAGTTGCGCGTAGAGGATACCCAATTTATATCAAAAAAATATAGACATAAAAACTTAACTTATAATTAAAGAGAGAATAAGACAACATAATTAAAAAGTGAAACACGAACGTAGGTCTCATGCAGAGATTGATTTAAAAGTAAATATCAATTTAATTATGCTTCTAATACTTCTTGATGCGAAATTATCTAAATAAAAAAAGAAAATACCAATTTGGACATGTAATTTTTTTTTCAAGATTCTAAAGTACCCCAAAACACACTACCTAGAACCACACTTTATGTATTTTCCCATGAAATTGTTTTACCATCAAATAGATTATTGACGAACGAAGTATTTGAGTAGTTAATAAAATTTCTGAATCCTAAGGTAACCAAAAACACACTGGCTAACATTTCATGTTACACGTTTTGTAACAAAATAATTTTGTCCCCATCAAGTACACTAAAACACACTTTTTAGCATCACACTTTAAAATATAAAAATATTTAAAAATGTAGATCACCATCGGTAAAACTCGGTAAAAATGTAGATCACCATCGGTAAAAATGTAGATTTGTCCCATTTTACTACAGAGGTTTTTATCATTTGGCCCATTTTGCAAAATTGACATCTATATGTGAAAATTTTGAGATGGTCTTTATGGATGCCTTGGTAAAATTTGATCAATGTTAATATGATCTTTTTCATTTCTGTTTTTGTGGTAGATATATGTCTCTTATGTGGGACATAAGTGGCTATTGATTTGTTATGAGGTAGTTGTTTATACTTAATCGGTCCTATAAATTCTAAACATATTTAATTATTTTTTCATGGGAATGTTATTCAAATGAAGAAGTGATGCGCTAACCGCAAAAAAACCACCAAGATCCCATTTTTAAGTGGAGGACCAAATGAACTCAAGGTAATCACCACCAAACTGATCCAATTTATTTATGTTATTCTACTTTTCCATCTTAAACTCTTAGCTGTAAGTGGTTATTTTCAGGGTCCAAGACATATGTATTTGATATATTTATTTGCTAATTAATTGCTATTTATTTGATTTGAATTGTTAATTGTTATTTATTTGATTCTCGTTTCATCTTAGCATTTTGCTTGAGTGGTTCATTCTTAGCATTTTGCTTGAGTGGTTCTGTCTCTTATAAAAGATGTTGACCCAAGTAAATAACTCTACAAGGTCAAAGTTAAAATCATCAATTTGTTGGATCATTATGAGCAAAACCAAACAGACCTGGTTGGAGATGATTTTAATGGATGTTCAGTATCCTCACAAACCCGACCTTTAAATTCAGCATTATTATGTTCTCAAAAATATTGGTTTCTTTACCCTATCCGACATACTTGCTTATTAGAGGAATATATTGTGTCAAATTTTAAGGTAATTCAAAGAGGATATTACTATTTTGTTACTATAATAATTGCTTAAAAATTTGTTGGTCTATATAATTTTTTGCTTAAAAATGTCACTTATAGAGTGAGATTCACACCAAGTTTTACACGGGAAATCTAAGTAAATGCTCTGAGGTTCTACAATTGATTGCAACAATCTTGAGACTAATCATTAAATAAGTAGTGGATCAGATCCTATGTGCTTCTATCTCTAAGATTTTCCAACTTTGTGTCAAACAGAACCAAACCAGTAACGTTCAAATTGAAAAACGTGCTTTCAGACAATATATTCACTTTCATACTGTAAGTATAGATCTCTTCTATTCATACATGCTTCACATTTATATTATCTCTTTATCTATACTTTATGACGTGTGTTGCTACTCTTTTCTGATATATTTTAAAGTTATTATTTCTTCTAATGCAAAGAATCTCTATTGTAATCACGATCACGATCCGTAGGTTCAAAAAGAAGTTACACTGCAAAGAGGAGGTCATTACTCATTTGATGTTGACTCCTATGACATAGATAGTCCAAATTGCTCTAATGCAAAGCTCTCCTCCTCAACCAAGCCACTCAAAGTCATCAAGTCGGAGAAAAATGTAAATTTCGGATGATATTTTATCTCGAATCAGATAGATTCCTTTGTGGTCGCTTATCCGAATCTACAAAATCATAATTATTGAATCTAAAAAAAGCATTAATTATTTGCTTTTGGACTCCATAACGTGTCTTTTTTATCTCTATTTATTATTGTTTTAGGTTTTTATTTTAGTCAATTAGTGGTTCCTATACTTTTAGAAGCAAGTAGTTCCCATGTTCCTAATATGGTGGTAAATTTGGTAGTCGTTTGTTTTGCTTTTTCTAAACACTATAAGTTTTTTTTTGTTGTGAATTAATTGTAATTCCCATTTTCAATTTGCAAATCCCAATCTCGCTTATTATCCTCCGCTTTCTTTGTTTTTACATTTCTATCCATTGAAGTCCTCTTCCGCCACGATCTATGATGCCATACATCCGCACTACATTTTAGTAACAGATGTACCAAACCATTGCCATTATAATCGTGTTAAAAATCGTTTATACTACGATCATTCAAATTTAACAAATTTGATTTTGTGGCAATTTACCAATTATTATTATTATTAGTAGTAAATTGGTATTTTCTAAAATAAGTACATGCAGAACTATTTAACTGAGATACATTTTTCAATTGATATGTTTTGCTTCTATCTCATACTGTCAAACCTATTCTATATTTGTCTTGCAATGTCAATCATCAATCCATTCCCTATAATGTAGATGTTCATTTTTCTCATTTTTAGAGTATTTTTGAATTTATATAAATTATTCAAAAAATACAACGTCGCCCGTGCGGAGGCACGGGTAAATTACTAGTTAAAAAGTGAAACACGAACGTAGGTCTCATGCAGAGATTGATTTAAAAGTAAATATCAATTTAATTATGCTTCTAATACTTCTTGATGCGAAATTATCTAAATAAAAAAAGAAAATACCAATTTGGACATGTAATTTTTTTTTCAAGATTCTAAAGTACCCCAAAACACACTACCTAGAACCACACTTTATGTATTTTCCCATGAAATTGTTTTACCATCAAATAGATTATTGACGAACGAAGTATTTGAGTAGTTAATAAAATTTCTGAATCCTAAGGTAACCAAAAACACACTGGCTAACATTTCATGTTACGCGTTTTGCTACAAAATAATTTTGTCCCCATCAAGTACACTAAAACACACTTTTTAGCATCTAACTTTAAAATATAAAAATATTAAAAAAATGTAGATCAGTCATCGGTAAAACTCTGTTGGGAGGATATAACCGCACACGTCGACAAAATCGAGTATTCGTGGCCAGACAGCTTCCCCGGTGTAGATTAGTCATCGATAAAGCCGATGAAAACTGCACACCAATGAGATGGTAACAAAAAAAGAAAAAAAAAGGAAAAAAAAACCAAAGTGAAAAAAAAGGCCAATTGGCCAAAAAATTTTAGAAGGCAATAAAAAATCATTCCCTCCTTCAATTTCATGCGGCATGGCAAGTTGCTTACATGTATTAAATAATTGACAAAATACACGAAAGAATCTTACAAAAAGCTTAAGGATTAGCTGTAAATAAGACTACTATTGCGAGAGTGTGAACCACCTTATTAACATTCGTTCTAGCAAAATCTACATACAATGTTGAGAGTTTTTATAGGACTAAATTGGATCGAACATATATTTGCAATCGTAGAAACAAAATATATAATTTCATTTCATTTTTTTTGACTAATTCATTGCATTACTATTATTTATTTATTTATTATTTATTATTTATTATTACAAAATAAAAAGTGGCAGCTTAGATATGTCACACTGTTGTCCGCAATCTAGAAGCATCGCTTTATAAGAAACCCTAAACCCTTACTAGCATTTCCTATTTCTCCATCTTCCTCTCATTTCTCGATTTCACTCACTCACACAACGATGGCGACCCAGATCTTGTCTCGTATCTTCCCAAAACCCTAACCCTAACTACCATCTTCCCTCGCTTCTTCTCTACAACCACCACCGCCACCCCGTCCTCTGCTCTCTCTTTCCTCCGCCGTCTCCGTCCACTCTCTGGCGCCGCCATCAGCTCCCATCGCGTCTTCCTCCTCCTCCCTCCTTCCGCTCTCTCTCGACTCGTGCCACCACATCCTCGCTCAACGACCCTAACCCTAACTGGTCCAATCGCCCCCTAAGGAAACCATCTTGCTCGATGGCTGCGACTTTGAACACTGGCTTATCGTTATGGAGAAACCTGAAGGTGACCCCACCAGAGATGAAATTATTGATAACTATATCAAAACTCTCGCTAAAGTCGTCGGAAGGTAATCGCCTCAATAATTAATTGCAATTTTCACTCACTTTTTTCTATCATTTCCAAACTTAATCAACCATGTGTTCTATTTTTCCTGTGCATTTTTTGCGTTTTATTCAATTCGATGTCGTTTAGGTTACTGTTATTTGCCCTAATTTGATGAATTTAATATCTTTGTTAATTTGTTAATTCGTACGCTGTATTATATTTGAGAACGTTTGGCCAAAAAAAATTCTATTTGAGAATTTTAGAATATGGATTCCGAAGGATGCACTTGTGTGAATAAATGATCGTGTTTTGGTCCTTATCCTAATTTGATGAATGTAATATCTTTGTTAATTTGTTAATTCGTACTTTGTATTCTATTTGAGAATTTTTGGTAAAAAAAATCCTATTTGAGAATTTTAGAATATGGATTCCGAAGGATGCATTTGTGTGAATAAATGGTTGTCTTTTAGTCCTTATCATTTATTGTAAGTGGTTTTTGTTTTGCAGTGAAGATGAAGCGAGGATGAAGATATATTCAGTTTCAACCAGACACTACTTTGCATTTGGAGCACTTGTATCTGAAGAAGTTTCTTACAAAATAAAAGGTATGTATGCGCAGGGTTCCCAAATACAAGCTCTTTCTTTTGGCTTCTGTTTGTCATTTATACTAGAACTAGAAAGGGTTTCAATCTTTTTTCCTTTTCTTTTTTATACTGCAGAACTAGAAGGGGTTCGCTGGGTACTTCCTGATTCATATTTGAATGTTAAGGAGAAAGATTATGGAGGTAATGTTTCTTCTTCTGTCACATGGCTTTTACATCATACTATTCATAAAATATCTGAGACACAAATATCTTCAACTGTATAATATAGCACTAGTGTTCACACAAGCATTCTAATTAACTGAGTTGAGTTCACTGTATTCAACCTTTATCAATCTGTAAAATAGCCTTGTGATCTGTTCCTCCTGAAATGATTCAATGCTAAAGAGTTGATTAATAGTTGTTATATGCCATTGTGAGAGTTTAAGGTTTGAAACACAATCATGAAACTAGTCACTGTTCTAACTGTTGGTCTGTTATTAATATTTTTTGTTTGTTTTCTTTGATAAGCTGATTTATATTATCATTAACTGTCTGTCACATACAATAAGCCAAATGTAAACTCGTTTAGTAGCATGTCACATGTTTGGTTAACTTTTGTATTTTACTCTCACCAGGTGAGCCCTTTATAAATGGGCAAGCTGTTCCGTATGATCCCAAGTATCATGAGGAGTGGGTTAGGAACAATGCTCGTGCCAATGAAAGGAATAGGCGCAATGACCGGCCTCGTAATGCTGACAGATCAAGGAACTTCGAAAGGAGGAGAGAAAATGTGGCGAACAGAGATATGCAGACTAGGCCTCCACCTAATTCTGGCCCCAATATGGTTGGTCCACCTCCCAACAACAATGCTGGTGGATTCTCTCCTAACAATGCAGGTGGGTATGCTCCTCCCCTTCTAGCAACCAAGGTGGTTATGCTCCTCAAAATGCCGGTGGATATGCTCCTCCCCTCCTAGTAACCAAGGTGGATATGCTCCTCCCCCTCCTAGTAACCAAGGTGGATATGCTCCTCCCCCTCCTAGTAACCAAGGTGGATATGCTCCTCCCCCTCCTAGCCCCCAAGGTGGATATGCTCCTCCAAATGCAGGTGGATATGCCCCTCCAGGAGGATATGCTCCCAACAATGCAGGTGGTGGTTACCCTCCCCCTAACATGGGTAGAGCCCCTCCTCCTAACTTGGGTGGTGCCCCTCCTAACAGTGGATACGGTGGTGTGCCTCAGAATAACTACTCTGGGAACATGGGAGGAGTGCCGTCAAACCAGAACACTGGAGGGTTTAATCCAAATGCAGGATGGTCAAATAATCAGTAGAGGCACACAAAACAAGGGATATGTGGAGAAGCAGCTGGTGGGAACTCATGCTGCCTGAGATTCTTGTGGCCAATGTAGATAATAACGAATTACGTCCAAGACAGTAGGATTTTTATTATGTTTATCGAGGAATTAGAATTTGTTGATCTCTTGTCTTGTTACTCTGCTTCCTAATGAATATGCATGTCGTGTATTCCTGTTCACAATTTTTTGAGGTTAGTGACGATCATTTTATTTGTCAAACAAAACAGCCGCCTAATTATTTGATTGTGTTTGGCTTTGGCTTGCAGAGACCTATTTAATTGTTTATTGTAAACGTCTAAGTGCCTTAATTTATTAAAAAATATCAGTTTCTTCAGTCGATTATTCATGAGAAGCTCAGAATGGTTCAGGTTTTGCTTCTGGGTATTGGTTTGGCTAAATGTTAATGACTGAAGCACTAACCATCGAGTAACTTGATGGAAAGGTTCCTCATTGAAATGTTTTTAGGTGGAGCCAGCTGGAATGAGTACTCTTTAAGTAATCACCTGTGTTTATACATAGATAATTAGTTTTTTTAATGAATCACTGGTATTTTTAAAAGATTTTCACAATCGATGATTTGACAATAGGAGTGATGAAAACACCGGTTCAAAGTTCAGTTGTTTAAAATGATTGAGAGTCTCCATCCAATTCTCTCATCATTCTCTCCGTTCTCTCTCTATCTTCTCTTCTCTCACTTTTTATCCCTTCACTCTTTATTCTCTCTCTTCATTACCTCTCTTCGTTATTTGCAAGAGAGGATTTGATAGAATATGAGAGGAACTACAAGGGATCAAGGCTGGTTTAGGGGTTGCTTGAGAGTGGGGCATTCGTCAAGTTCATATCAAATTTGATTCATTAAGATGCAGTTTCTTTATTTTAAGAGGAGGAGATTCATAACAAAATATTGGCAGATATTCTACTTCTAGAAGGAATAAAAAAGCACTGTCAAAAAAAAAAAGAAGGAATAAAAAAGCTTGTGTAGAATTAGTGGAAGGTGCAAATAACTCATACAATATAATGAGAGGCCAAATGTGTTGCACATTCTTAAGCAAACGTTCGTTACGTATCAATCCTGAGAATAGGGCATTTGATATCCCACAAGAGCTTGTATTAGTTTAATGGCTCAGGATAAGAGGAGTAAGGTTCCCTCTTTTTTTTTCCGTCAAATGTGTAACATTTCATTAAACGGGCAAGGCCACGAACATTAAACACAACATGTGAACAACAAGCTTACAAGCAATCTAACAAGTCCATCAAGGACTACAGTCTAATCAGGTATATGCTGAAACTCCTAATAATGAACAATAATCCCTAGAGCAACACCTAACAAATAAAGATTCTAAAGAATCTACTAACAACGAAAATTAAACACAATCTAAAATAACCTAATGCTGCTAACAGTCGGATCCATAGAGCAAAGTTGTAGACCGAAATCTCCTTAGACCAAAGCGTCCACAGCCAGCGAACTCAGCAACAACTGAACATGCTCCACCTGAAATTCAAAACCAACGGCTCCACAGAGAAGCATCACTGAATCCCACGAAGTTGGTGTAGGAGGAGAAGCGGAAAGTCCTGAGACTCCTAGTATTTGAAGGCCAACTGGCCCCGGGGACAAAGTAAAGAACCTCTGTAACCACAAAGGAAGTAGAACACGTTCACAGCATACCGATCTCACCAAACCTTCAAGGAAGAGTATGAAACAAAAGAACACAGAGAAGGCGGTGACCGAAGCATCCGTGAGTTCGTGGCTGGGTGTATCTACCACTGAGGAATCGGAAAAACCCAACATCTGTGGACCAGAAAAGAACTGCAGAAGGGAAGATGAAGCAGCACCAACCGAAGGGGGAGATGAAGGCTGGAGGAGAGCATGGAGATCGGAGTGGACGGTGGAGGAACGGAGGGGAAGCAGCGCTCCTGGGTGAGCGAACATCACCTAGTAGATCTAGGAACAAAAGCGACTGATTGCAACTTATTCTTACAGAGAAGAAAACGAAATTGAACGGGAGAGAGGAGGGGGAGCTCCGGCGGTGGAGGAGGGAGCCCCCCTCTGGCGGCGCTGCTAGGTTTTGTTCCTTCAGGAGAGAGAAGAGCGTTGAAAGAGAAAGTATTTTATGAAACAATAATTACTTAATCCCTCTAGACTTGTTTTGATGTAAGTTTTGACCTATCAGGCTTCGTTGGAATAAAAAATAAATATGTCATTGCTTGTTTAAAGAAAAAATCTAGAGTTAAAAGAAGTTCAAATAACCTCTTGAAGTTTTTTCTTTTTATTTTAAATTTCAAAATTTCTCTTTGCTAGTTTTTGTTTGGCTAAAATGCATTTTATCTTTTAAGTTACTTTAAAGTTCACTTTGGTTCTTTAATTTCTTTTTCCCACATTTTGGTCATTTACATTTCAATTTTGTTCCACATAATTTTTTTTAAACATTCCATCCATTTCAGTTAACAAATACTGATGTGTCTGTTATGTTCATGACTAATACTCTACGTGACTTTTACACGTGGATTCATATAATTTTACAATGCAAAAGATGCACTTTTGGTTATTTTAGTTTATTTTAAAAAACCATAAAAACATTTTTAGCTTTTTGTTTCCTTTCACCTAACTTAATTAAGGAAAATTAAACTCCAACTTCTCTTGCAAGAAGTCAATTTCATCTTTTTTTTGGTTAAGAAAATCATAAACCTTATACCGAAGGGAAAATCTAGAAACTCAAAAAATATCGAGGAAAATAAAAGAAAATAATGAAATAAAATATTTTTCCTTTATCCATTTCACTAGTATTTTACTCGTGCATACGCACGGGTGATACCGTATGTGATTATAATTTGCTATGAAATTATAAATACATTGAAAGTCGCAAAATGTTTTTAAAAAAAAGTTGGCATCTTCTTACAATATTAATAATGGAATAAAACTAAAAAAAAGAATGAGATTTAATATAAAATATGCACCTTGTGGGAACTCCTGTTGCTTTTTTCGTTGTCGCTATCGTGCGGCTCACAAAAAAACAAATGAAAATTAATTATTGATTTTTTTATGAAAAATAAGATTAAAAAAAGAGTATATTATTTATTTTCAATATAAAATATGCAGCCCCGTTGGCGCTTTTGTTGCCGCTACCGTGATTCTTGAGGAAAATTTATATTAAACAGTAAATTCTACATAATTGGTAATGGGGGAACTTTTTTTGACAATTGATAGTTGTTAGATTAATTGGTTTTAGTAGTTTGAGTAGATTATTGATTTTTTTTAAAAAAGTAAGTTTTAAAAAAATGTAAAAAAAAGTAAATTACTTTTTTTAATATAAAATATGCTGCTCCCGCTCTCGTTGTCGCTCTTCTTGCGGCTCTCGTTGTCGTTCCCGTGTGCTGCTCACAAAAAAAACAAATGAGATTTAATTGTTGATTTTTTGAATGAAAATTATTTTTGAATTTTTGCTAGCGGTATCGTTTTTTTGACAATTAGTAGTTATTAATTGAGTAGATTATAGTAAATGGTAAATTTTACATAATTGGTAGTGGGGGAACTTTTTTTGACAACTGGAAGTGATTAAATTAATTAGTTTTAATAGTTTAAGTAGATTATATTAAATTCTATTTAAATATTGATTTTTAATAGAAAATCATATAAAAAAGAAAGAAAAAAAAATATTTCAAAAATTTCCGACAAGACGTCGGTCTTGCGTCGATCGCTTTTTGCTTTTTTTTTTTTGTCTTTTATTTTCTCTTTTTTTGCGCTTTTTTATATTATTATTTTCTGACTTCTTTTGCTGCTTTCTACAGCTTTTGTTTTTTCTTTTCATTTTTTTGTTTTTTTTTGCAGATTTATTATGAAAAGGTGTCGACATTTTGTCTTTTTGCGGTAAAATGTCTAAAATATCCAAAAAATTGGACACGTGGCAGTCCTATAAAATGTCTAAAAATGTCATTTTGATTGCATATGATTTTAGTATAGTAGAAAGCTTTTGTTTTTTCTTTTCATTTTTTTGCATATTTATTATGAAAAGGTGTCGACATTTTGTCTTTTTGCGGTAAAATGTCTAAAATATCCAAAAAATTGGACACGTGACAGTCCTATAAAATGTCTAAAAATGTCATTTTGATTGCATATGATTTTAGTATAGTAGATGACAGTACGTCAGCGCGCGTCAGACTGCTTTTTGCAGTTTTTGATTTTTTTGTCTTTTTATTTTCCGTTTCTTTTGCAGTTTTTTTATATTATTATTTTCTGACTTATTTTGCTGCTTTCTACAGCTTTTGTTTTTTCTTTTCATTTTTTTGCAGATTTGTTATGAAAAGGTGTCGACATTTTGTCTTTTTGCGGTAAAATGTCTAAAATATCCAAAAAATGGGACACGTGGCAGTCCTATAAAATGTCTAAAAATGTCATTTTGATTGCATATGATTTTAGTATAGTAGAAATATTGATTTTTAATAGAAAATCATATAAAAAAGAAAGAAAAAAAAATATTTCAAAATTTCTGACAGTACGTCAGCGCGAGTCAGACTGCTTTTTGCAGTTTTTGATTTTTTTGTCTTTTTATTTTCTGTTTCTTTTGCAGTTTTTTTATATTATTATTTTCTGACTTCTTTTGCTGCTTTCTACAGCTTTTTTTTTTTTTTTCATTTTTTTGTTTTTTTTTTGCAGATTTATTATGAAAAGGTGTCGACATTTTGTCTTTTTGCGGTAAAATGTCTAAAATATCCAAAAAATTGGACACGTGACAGTCCTATAAAATGTCTAAAAATGTCATTTTGATTGCATATGATTTTAGTATAGTAGATGACAATGACGTCAATACAAGCGTCGATCGCTTTTTAGCGCTTTTTGATTTTTTGTCTTTTTATTTTTGTTTCTTTTGCGCTTTTTTATATTATTATTTTCTCGACTTCTTTTGTTTGCTTTCTACAGCTTTTTGTTTTTTCCTTTCATTTTTTTTTTTTTTTTTTGCAGATTTATTATGAAAAAGTGTCGACATTTTGTCTTTTTTGCGGTAAAATGTCTAAAATATCCAAAAAATTGGACACGTGGCAGTCCTATAAAATGTCTAAAAATGTCATTTTGATTGCATATGATTTTAGTATAGTAGATGACATTACGTCAATACAGTCACGATCGCTTTTTTGCGCTTTTTGATTTTTTTGTCTTTTTATTTTCTGCTTCTTTTGCGCTTTTTTTTATATTATTATTTTCTCGACTTCTTTTCTTTGCTTTCTACAGCTTTTGTTTTTCTTTTCATTTTTTTTTTTTTTTTTTGCAGATTTATTATGAAAAGGTGTCGACATTTTGTCTTTTTGCGGTAAAATGTCTAAAATATCCAAAAATTGGACACGTGGCGATCTATAAAATGTCTAAAAATGTCATTTTGATTGCATATGATTTTAGTATAGTAGAAAGCTTTTGTTTTTCTTTTCATTTTTTTTTTTTTTTTTTTTTTGATTTATTATGAAAAGATGTCGACATTTTGTCTTTTTGCGGTAAAAATGTCTAAAATATCAAAAAATTGGACACGTATAATTCCCCTATAAAATGTCTAAAAATGTCATTTTGATTGCATATGATTTTAGTATAGTAGATGACAAGACGCGTCAAGACGCGCGTCGATCGCTTTTGTTGTTTTTGATTTTTTTGTCTTTTTATTTTCCGCTTTTTTTGCGCTTTTTTATATTATTATTTTCTCGACTTCTTTTGTTTGCTTTCTACAATTTTTTTTTTTTCTTTTCATTTTTTTGTTTTTTTTTTTTTTTTGATTTGTTATGAAAAGGTGTCGACATTTTGTCTTTTTTCGGTGTAAAATGTCTAAAATATCCAAAAATGGGACACGTGGCAGTCCTATAAAATGTCTAAAAATGTCATTTTGATTGCATATGATTTTAGTATAGTAGAAATATTGATTTTTAATAGAAAATCATATAAAAAAGAAAGAAAAAAAATTATTTCAAAATTTCTCGACAAAGACGTCAACATGAGTCGATCGATCGCTTTTTGCGATTTTTGATTTTTCTCTTTTATTTTCTGCTTCTTTTGCGCTTTTTTATATTATTATTTTCTCGACTTCTTTTGTCGCTTTCTACAGCTTTTTTTTTTTCTTTTCATTTTTTTGGTTTTTTTTTGCAGATTTATTATGAAAAGGTGTCGACATTTTGTCTTTTTGCGGTAAAATGTCTAAAATATCCAAAAAATTGGACACGTGGCAGTCCTATAAAATGTCTAAAAATGTCATTTTGATTGCATATGATTTTAGTATAGTAGAAAGCTTTTGTTTTTTCTTTTCATTTTTTGCATATTTATTATGAAAAGGTGTCGACATTTTGTCTTTTTTGCGGTAAAATGTCTAAAATATCCAAAAATTGGACACGTGATACCCTATAAAATGTCTAAAAATGTCATTTTGATTGCATATGATTTTAGTATAGTAGATGACAAGACGTCAATACAGCGTCGATTTTTTTGCGCTTTTGATTTTTTTCTTTTTTATTTTCCGTTTCTTTTGCGCTTTTTTTATATTATTATTTTCTCGACTTATTTTGTCGCTTTCTACAGCTTTTTGTGTTTTTTCTTTTCATTTTTTTGCAGATTTGTTATGAAAAGGTGTCGACATTTTGTCTTTTTGCGGTAAAATGTCTAAAATATCCAAAAAATGGGACACGTGGCAGTCCTATAAAATGTCTAAAAATGTCATTTTGATTGCATATGATTTTAGTATAGTAGAAATATTGATTTTTAATAGAAAATCATATAAAAAGAAAGAAAAAAAATATTTCAAAATTTCGACAAGACGTCAACATGAGTCGATCACTTTTTGCGCTTTTGATTTTTTTGTCTTTTTATTTTCTGCTTTCTTTTGCAGCTTTTTTATATTATTATTTTCTCGACTTCTTTTGTCGCTTTCTACAAATTTTTGTTTTTTCTTTTCATTTTTTGTTTTTTTTTGCAGATTTATTATGAAAAGGTGTCGACATTTTGTCTTTTTGCGGTAAAATGTCTAAAATATCCAAAAATTGGACACGTGATGATCCTATAAAATGTCTAAAAATGTCATTTTGATTGCATATGATTTTAGTATAGTAGATGACAAAGACGTCAATACATGGCCGATCATGATTTTTTGCGCTTTTTGATTTTTTGTCTTTTTATTTTTTGTTTCTTTTGCGCTTTTTTTTATATTATTATTTTCTCGACTTCTTTTGCTTTGCTTTCTACAGCTTTTTGTTTTTTCCTTTCATTTTTTTGTTTTTTTTTTTTTGCGATTTATTATGAAAAGGTGTCGACATTTTGTCTTTTTGCGGTAAAATGTCTAAAATATCCAAAAAATTGGACACGTGGCAGTCCTATAAAATGTCTAAAAATGTCATTTTGATTGCATATGATTTTAGTATAGTAGATGACATTACGTCAATACAAGGCCGATCACTTTTTGCGCTTTTTGATTTTTTTGTCTTTTATTTTTCTGCTTCTTTTGCGCTTTTTTATATTATTATTTTCTCACTTCTTTTTTGTCGCTTTCTACAGCTTTTGTTTTTTCTTTTCATTTTTTTGTTTTTTTTTTGCAGATTTATTATGAAAAGGTGTCGACATTTTGTCTTTTTGCGGTAAAATGTCTAAAATATCCAAAAAATTGGACACGTGGCAGTCCTATAAAATGTCTAAAAATGTCATTTTGATTGCATATGATTTTAGTATAGTAGAAAGCTTTTGTTTTTTCTTTTCATTTTTTTGTTTTTTTTTTTTGCAGATTTATTATGAAAAGATGTCGACATTTTGTCTTTTTGCGGTAAAATGTCTAAAATATCAAAAAATTGGACACGTGGCATCTCTATAAAATGTCTAAAAATGTCATTTTGATTGCATATGATTTTAGTATAGTAGATGACAAAGCGCACGTCATTATCGTCAGACTGCTTTTTTGTTGTTTTTGATTTTTTTGTCTTTTTATTTTCCGTTTCTTTTGCAGTTTTTTTATATTATTATTTTCTGACTTCTTTTGCTCTTTCTACAGCTTTTTGTTTTTTCTTTTCATTTTTTTTTTTTTTTTTTTTTGCAGATTTGTTATGAAAAGGTGTCGACATTTTGTCTTTTTTTATGTAAAATGTCTAAAATATCCAAAAATGGGACACGTGGCGCCCTATAAAATGTCTAAAAATGTCATTTTGATTGCATATGATTTTAGTATAGTAGAAATATTGATTTTTAATAGAAAATCATATAAAAAGAAAGAAAAAAAATATTTCAAAAATTTCTCGATAAGATGTCAACATGTAGTCGATCATGCTTTTTGCTTTTTGATTTTTTTTTGTCTTTTTATTTTCTGCTTTCTTTTGCGCTTTTTTATATTATTATTTTCTCGACTTCTTTTCTGCTTTCTACAGCTTTTGTTTTTTTTTTTCATTTTTTGTTTTTTTGCAGATTATTATGAAAAGGTGTCGACATTTTGTCTTTTTGCGGTGTAAAATGTCTAAAATATCCAAAAATTGGACACGTGGCGATCTATAAAATGTCTAAAAATGTCATTTTGATTGCATATGATTTTAGTATAGTAGATGATGCGACGTCAATACACGCGTCGATCGCTTTGCGCTTTTTGATTTTTTGTCTTTTTATTTTCTGCTTTTTTGCGCTTTTTTATATTATTATTTTCTGACTTCTTTGCTGCTTTCTTACAGCTTTTTGTTTTTTTTTTTCATTTTTTTTTTTTTTTTGCAGATTTATTATGAAAAGGTGTCGACATTTTGTCTTTTTTTTGGTAAAATGTCTAAAATATCCAAAAATTGGACACGTGGCGATCCTATAAAATGTCTAAAAATGTCATTTTGATTGCATATGATTTTAGTATAGTAGATGACAAGACGTCAATACAAGGCGATCACTTTTGCGCTTTTTGATTTTTTTCTTTTTATTTTCTGCTTCTTTTGCGCTTTTTTATATTATTATTTTCTCGACTTCTTTTGCTGCTTTCTACAGCTTTTGTTTTTTCTTTTCATTTTTTGTTTTTTTTTTTTGCAGATTTATTATGAAAAGGTGTCGACATTTTGTCTTTTTGCATGTAAAATGTCTAAAATATCAAAAAATTGGACACGTGGCAGTCCTATAAAATGTCTAAAAATGTCATTTTGATTGCATATGATTTTAGTATAGTAGATGACAAAGACGTCAATACACGATCAAGCTTTTTGCGCTTTTTGATTTTTTGTCTTTTTATTTTCTGCTTTTCTTTGCGCTTTTTTTATATTATTATTTTCTCGACTTCTTTTGTCGCTTTCTACAACTTTTGTTTTTTCTTTTCATTTTTTTGTTTTTTTGCAGATTTATTATGAAAAAAAGTGTCGACATTTTGTCTTTTTGCAGTAAAATGTCTAAAATATCCAAAAATTGGACACGTGCATAAGCGATCTATAAAATGTCTAAAAATGTCATTTTGATTGCATATGATTTTAGTATAGTAGAAAGCTTTTGTTTTTTCTTTTCATTTTTTTGTTTTTTTTTTTTGCAGATTTATTATGAAAAGATGTCGACATTTTGTCTTTTTGCGGTAAAATGTCTAAAATATCAAAAAATTGGACACGTGGCAGTCCTATAAAATGTCTAAAAATGTCATTTTGATTGCATATGATTTTAGTATAGTAGATGACAGTACGTCAGCGCGCGTCAGACTGCTTTTTGCAGTTTTTGATTTTTTTGTCTTTTTATTTTCTGTTTCTTTTGCAGTTTTTTTATATTATTATTTTCTGACTTCTTTTGCTGCTTTCTACAGCTTTTGTTTTTTCTTTTCATTTTTTTGTTTTTTTTTTGCAGATTTGTTATGAAAAGGTGTCGACATTTTGTCTTTTTGCGGTAAAATGTCTAAAATATCCAAAAAATTGGACACGTGGCAGTCCTATAAAATGTCTAAAAATGTCATTTTGATTGCATATGATTTTAGTATAGTAGATTTTCTGACTTCTTTTGCTGCTTTCTACAGCTTTTGTTTTTTCTTTTCATTTTTTTTTTTTTGCAGATTTGTTATGAAAAGGTGTCGACATTTTGTCTTTTTGCGGTAAAATGTCTAAAATATCCAAAAAATTGGACACGTGGCAGTCCTATAAAATGTCTAAAAATGTCATTTTGATTGCATATGATTTTAGTATAGTAGATGATTTTATTATAGTAGATTTTAGTATAGTAGACTAATCCAGGCAACACTTGGGTAAGTGATGCAATTGCATTGTGCCGTTTGTGCCTGAAACGCCAAAGATGATAAACAGCGGAGTGTGCAGTCTCCGTATGTGCCTCCGTCTCACGGAGAGGCCCCTATTTCGAGCATATCCGCTCTCCTTCACTTGCCGGCGGCGGTTTCTAGTTACGACATCGGCAACAAATACAAGAGAGAAGGTGATAGTGATTTCTGGTCCCACAGGTTCCGGCAAGAGCCGCCTCGCATTGGAACTCGCAAAACGCCTCAACGGCGAAATCGTCAGTGCCGATTCTGTTCAGGTATGTACTTTCAAACAAACAAACTAGCAGTCATTTTCCTCACTCGTCAATGCTTTTCATCTTCTTGTGTTGTTACTTTGCGTTGTTGTGGTACATGTACTCGTAGCAGGGTTTTAGGGTTTAAAAGGCTCACAGTTTCAGTGAAAATTACCGTTGAGCCTTGTTCTGGATACTGAAATTTGTTTTGCAACAAATTTTTATCTCCATTACGAAATATATTTTTGTTAGTGAGAAATCGGTTATGTATGAGAATCATACAAGGTTGAATTGTACTGAAATTACAAAGGATATTGAGATGATACTTCTGTTTAAATTATAAACCACTTAGCACCGACACTTCAATTACTTCCATTTGCTCAAATTATTATCGGTGTCTACATGTCAGCAGTGTCTGTGTCGGTGCTTCATATATTATATTATAAATTACAATGGTTTTAGTTTTGGCGTCTTCGTTATTCAAGACGGCTTTGTTGGCTTGTATCACAGGTGTACCGTGGTCTTGATGTTGGCTCTGCAAAGCCTTCCTTAAATGATAGAAAGGTATGTGTAGTTGTGACATGATGTATTCATGTATTATTTTACATTAGCCTTTGTTCCTTGCAATTGCGACTTGGATTCTCTGCTATTGTAATTTTTTGGATATCTTATTTAGCAGCATCAACCACGTCTGAATCTTAGTTTGTCATTTTTTCATATTTATTTTGTTTTCTTTTCTTGTTAGGAGGTGCCACATCATCTGGTTGACATTCTTCACCCATTTGAAGGTGTGTTTTCTGTTGGACTGAGCTATAAGTGTAAATTCATATATGATTATCATCATATTGATTTTTCAGCTGTTGGGAACTTTTATTTTCCTCAATTAAAACTAGTTATTATTTATCAGACTATTCTGTTGGGCAGTTTTTTGAGGATGCAAGGAAAGCGACTAGATCTATTCTTGACAACGGCCGTGTTCCCATAGTTGTTGGGGGCACAGGACTGTATTTGAGATGGTATGTCTTTTTCAATTACCTGTTCTGACTTTGTTTACTACTTATTCTTTCAAATGAAATTTCTTAATTGTAGCGTAGTCGTTGCATTGTACATCTTTTTACATGTTAATAAAAAAGCACAAGTAATAATAGAATCCAGTTTTCATATTTTACGATCTGCTGATGAAGTCATTTGTTTTATTAACAATCTCTCAGATATTTGTTTAGTTGCATGGTTATATGTTAATATAGTATAAAAAAAAGTAATGAGACTTGGTTCTGACATCTGATGCATAACTTATTTTCTCAAAGGATGTGTATTGTAAGTATCTTATGGTAATTCTCTAGTCTTTGTTAATGTTCAATAACACTAGGATATGAAGCTAGAGGTCCTATTGGCTTAGCTTTTTTTGACTATGAAATATGAATAAACTTCAGTCAAATGGGTATGGATATCCACTGTTTTAGTGACTTATCAATGTTTTATTTCACATCATTATTGAGTTTCTTTTCTGTAAGTACGTATAGGATGGCATATGATAGGACTCTAAGCAAGAGGAAAAATGGGCGAGAGTTGTAACTTGTAACGGAATGTGACATGTGGCAGTAGTGGATTGGAGGAGAGGAAATAGAGGGATTATATAAAGTGGTGTAACAGAATATTAGGGCATTAGGAAATTATTGAGCTAGGTTTTGAGGCCATTTGGCTAGGGAGGTTGCAGATTCCAGGAGCTAGTCTCCATTTTTCTTCAATATAATTTCTGGTACCTATTAGCATATGTGGAGCATATACCTGAGTTTTGTTGTTTGTTATACAAGGTTCATATATGGAAAGCCAGATGTTCCTAAAGCATCTCCAGAGATAACATCTCAAGCATATCTAGAGTTAGCCAAACTACAAAGAAACAGTGACTGGGATGCTGCTGTGCAGTTGGTGGTAAATGCAGGTGATCCAAAGGTCCAACAATTAGCAGTGAATGATTGGTACCGGTTACGGCGCAGTCTAGAGATTATTAAGGTAAACTTGCAATTTTATACAGTTGCACTTAAGCAACTCTAAATTCTTCGCTGGCTACTCACTTAGAACAAAAGATTGAAGACAAAATGTTCGACATTTTTTAATATCCTTTTTGGCCTGTCTTTCACTCTTTCCTTTGTTACACATGGGTGCAAATATGATAATAAGCACAATTACATTGCCAAGCCACACATCAATATCCAAAATTTATTTTTCTCAATGTGGTGCTCTTATCCCTTTTAGTCATGATTAACTGTAACTGACTGCTTACTTCTTAGTGAATTGACTTTTTAAACTTGTATTTTTCCGTGGATGTGTTTGTGGAATGTTTGATTTCTATGGATCATGAAGTTGTCTGAAATACATCATCAATTCACCATTTATTCATATTCTTTTGATATGGCAGTCCAGTGGATCACCTCCTTCTGCTTTTCGGATACCATATGATTCTTTCAGGGAACAGGGTGATTGTGGAGTTGCTGGTGCTTCTGATTCATCTGATAACATGTATCGCAATGCAATCAAAGAAACCGACTCGTCAAAGTTAGACTATGAGTTTATGTGTTTTTTCCTTTCTAGCGGCAGACTTAACCTTTATGAATCACTTGACTATCGGTGTGAAGATATGCTATTAGGTATATCATGATCCGGAACACATAATTTGTATATGAATCCCTTACATTTTATAAAACATTCTTTTCTACATGTATGCTCATGCAAATCAATTTGTGTTAACTGTTGTTGTAAATTTCGCATTGAATAGGGATATAGCCTGAATGGTGGTTATAAGTAGAGGGAAACCACCTCTCTATAAGCTAGCTTTTGGGGTTGAGTTAACCCAAACCCAAATTTTTAAATAGTATTAGAGCCTATCCGTGAGCCGTTGGGACTTGGGCCATCTGCTATAGGGTTGTTTTCAGGCCATCCAGGTTGCGTTCCAGCTGAGCTTGAGGAGGGGGTGTCCAGTCTTACATTGGAGTGATAGGGCCTGATTAGTGGTTATAACTGAACAACAACCTTCACCCCATGAGCTAGCTTTTGGCATTGAGTTAGGCCCAAACATGTCTTGCTCTTTGTCTATAGTACATGAGTATTTAATTGCAATAAATCTCTTGGTTCTCTTTGACTGCAGGAGAGGGTGGCATCTTGTCTGAGGCTCAATGGCTTCTTGATACGGGTCTTTGTCCAAACTCCAATTCTGCAACAAAAGCCATTGGTTACAGACAAGTATAGCTTCATATGTTCTATATTTACAGTTTTTAATTTACAATTCACTGTCATAATCTGCAAAGTTGATATTAGAAATAGATTTGGTTGAAAGATCTGCATATTGTGTACCACACATGCTTTAAGAAAAATGTTTGGCCGAAGATTCTCTCATTTTCTAGGGCCTGTCTATTTAAGCTTTTAAAAAATATAATTCTAAGATTGTGTAAAACAGTGATTTATTTTTTTTCGAGATTTCATGTAAAGCAGATGCTATTTTTCATTTGGTTATACATTATGATTATAGAAATCATTATTTTAAAAAATAGTTCTAATTACAGTTTTCTTTTTTTAAAAGCTACTGAAATTAGCTTCTCAAAGTAATCTCAAACCCGATTTTTATTTTCAAAATAAAAGTTTTGTTTCCACAAAAAAGCAGAAACAGATTGGCCTTTATTGTTCACGTATAACTTTAAACTATAGTTGAAATTTGGGTTGATATTGTAATTCTGATAACGATATTAGCAATTTAATATTGTTCTTGGCCTATATAATGGACAACGGAGATGTCCTTAATTTTGATCATTTTATTTTCTATATAAAAAGTTGGAATGTTTTGCAAATAAATAGTTGAAATGATTTGACTTTGACATACATATGTGATTCACTAATTTCAGGCCATGGAGTACTTACTGGCATGCAGACAACAAGGAGGTCAGAGTTCAGCGGGAGAGTTTTACAAATTCTTGTCTGAATTTCAAAAAGCATCACGGTAATGCATTTTGTTTTACAAAAAAAGCATTTTTCTTTCCTTAGTTCTACTAAAATCTGATGTATTCGTCAAAATTGAATAATTTGTTAGATGATTTTTGTTTGAAGTATGTTCCTTAAAAGAAGACAATTATGATTCAGGAATATTCAAAAGAACACTATACTAGTATTCTGATAACAACTTTGGGGCAATTTGTTTGGTTGGTTACCTTTCCAGTTTTAAATACTGCGTATTCAGAACTAGTTCCGCACATGCTGTTACTTAAGAAACTTTACATGCTTAACCTTAATATATCTTAGGTCAGTAATGGCAGCTTGTGCTGCACTATTTGGATTTTGAGACACCCTTCTAGCTGTTCTGCTACTTTCTCAACCTAGTTAACCCACCATGTATTAGGAAGTTATCTCTGCTTTTGTATGGTATTTTGTTTCCAGTAGATTTGTATTTGTTTGGTCTTTGATGCTTGCCACGTTTTGTTGGTATTCAATTGCATATATGATATATCATTGATGATTGGGTTATTTGGGAGTGCTCTTGATTCTTTTTTTTTTCTTCAGGAATTTTGCAAAACGACAGTTGACATGGTTTCGAAATGAACGCATATACCATTGGCTTGATGCTTCTAAACCTCTGGTATAACAATTCAATCTTTTGCCACCATCTGTTACTACGTATGCATGTATGATGATTCTCACGTAATGAATTTCTTAGGTATGCTGGTATTACCATAAAGCCAACAACTCTCATGGTCTCTCACCCAATTTGTGAACTAATAATAAAATGCCAGTAAAATTATATCCCACGCCCCTCCCTCCCTGGATACTAACAACCCTGTCCCTACTCTAACTGGTACTTCTAAGAATGTTCTGAAATATATAAACGAAAAACATTTTTTTTTATCACTGTCACACTTGCATTGTGAGTGTCTCTTTTTGGCTTTAGGAAGCTGTTTATTGAAGTCCTTTTTATTAAACCTAAGTAGTGGCTTTCTTCTTCATGCATGTGCACGTGAGTGTATTTGAAGGAAATTTTTTGCTATTTTGTTGCCCAATAATATTATTTAAGCCTTATGCTGATTTTAAGACGAACAAATCATTCCAGGAAACCATTCTCAAATTCATTCATGATGCGTACAATGATAGGAATGGAAGTCTTTATGTGCCTGAACACCTTAGAATGTCGAGAGATGTTTCTAATCACCGAGAAGCTGCTAAACTAAAGTCCTACCGCACCAAAAACAGGTAGGTACTCTGTTTTAGTAACTGGTATATATTTATGAATGTGCAGTAGTGGTTATATTCCTTGTTGCAAAATATTAAAAGTTTTTTTTTATGAAGGCATTTTGTGAACGGCGAAGATTGTTTACCTATTCTGGAGTGGATAAAGAAGAGTCAAAAGTGAAGTTAGGAAACTGAACTTATAGAGGAGCATTACTAAAGTTTGCAGGTTTCACAGAAAGTTTTGTCGTCTTTAGAATCTGTATTTACTGAACTTGTTAGTTATTTTCTACCAATTCTTTTACGCAAAGTTTTTTTAATTGTGTTAAGTAAATTCTCAAGCATTCATCGGACTCGAGTAGTATTAGGCAGTAAATTTTTTGATATTTTGTTTCTTGCTTTACCTTTCCTATCTCATCTCTTTATGTTGTGTTCATCTATGTTAGGTGTATGTTTTTCTTTTCCTGTAAATAAATGTTGTAACATCCTCACTGTGTATTATTTTGATTTAGTTTCTAACAAATGATAGCGTGTATCATCTTCATTGGAAGGTGGGTAGAGTCTGTTCACATGAAATTTTAGTTCTAAACACAGTATATGATTTTTGTTTTCTTTTTTCTAAGGATACTTTTTTTTTTTGAGATTAATTCTAAGGATACTTTCATTATACTTCAATATGTCACAGTAAATAAATATTAGAATACCCTTAGGTAGTTCATGAGTTGAGAGAGGAATAAAGAGAGTTTTTAGGGTTAAGAGATATTTGATTGATATTGATTGGTTGATTATTTCATTCCCTGATTGTCCTAATATATAGGCAAATGAGGCTACAAATGATTAATTTACTCAACGCTGGGATGCTTAGGAATATTCTAACCTAGATGCTACACTAACTTCTAGAAACTAGGTGAGTCATTCCTTAGGAATATCCTAGAACATGGTGAGTCACACAACAAGACAAAAACATAAAAGTGCTAGAATTAAACCTACTAGGTAAAAGGGTAAATACTAATATTTATTTACTGTGACACAATACGTACCTAATTTGGTGATGTAAAAGTTAAGATAAATAATGTGTATCAAAAGAGAGAAGATAAATGTAAATAATTTTAAGAAAGCTATGCAAGAACCTTAATGTGCTTGTAAATGAAACATTATTAACCTGATGAAACACATCTTAATAAGGATTGTAATAAATATGAAGATAAAATACCGGAAACTTTGTCATTTAAGTATAAAAGAAGTAATTTTTTATGTATGCTCATAGGCATAATTTATATAAAAAAACATGAGATAATGAGAAATATGAAGACCAATAGTAAGTTTTCTCCTCTAGCAAGTAAAGTTGATAACACTAGTGATGCTGAGAATCCGGCCCAGCAGGTGACATTCTCTGCAATTGTGCACCCAGCATTGACCTCTTGCTGCTGTACTCATTATTTCTCACATTCTTCATGTCACGTAAAAGTTGTTCACTGCTATTCCTTTTAGTACCACTCATCATGGTTGAGAACTTAGGAAAAAGCCTTGCCTCTGAACTCATAAATAAGATTGGAACAACAATTAAGAAGAGAATCAATCCTCTTGAAATCATTGAAGTAGCCATGATCCTACAAACTCTAGAGCCAATAAAACAAAATAACTCAATGGTATATGTTGTGAGTGTGTGTCACAAGATAGAAGGGGAAGCATCTTTATATACATCTTGAGTAAGGGCATGTTTGGATCGACTTATCTACTGACATAAGTAATTGTGAGACTATTTAGAATAGTTTATGATTATGGCGTGATGCTCATAAAACTGCTTTTAATTAATTTCTATATCTTCTTGAAGATAACTTATGAAAACAAATCATACTTTATAAAAAAATAGTTTATTATTTGTTATCTTTTATTTATTATAAAACAGTTTATACGTAAGCTCTTATGTGATAAGTGTTTATACTATAAGCACTTATTTAAGCTGTTTATCCAAAAAAGGGTCTAAAGAGATAACTTAAATACCAACACCTGTCTTATCTTTCTCTTTTGGGTTCCTCATCATCTCTATATCAAGTTCAATTTATTTCTATAAATGGAAAATGTAAATTGTTTTAAACATAAGTGGACGTTTGAACCAACCAAACCCATTCATAGATTGTCCTTTCCACTTTATATCTTGTATTATTAACATAATTCCATCTAGCCTACCTGAAATAGTTTGATTTGCATCAAATTACATGCCATATAAGTGTTTGTGCTCTACAATCACATGACATAACTAATTCTAAAAAGAAAACAAAGAAGAAAACCACATGGCCACGTTAGAAATGACTCCAACTAACATGCAAATGTCTTTCGGCTCATAACAAAATATTTCTTATGTTAGTGATTCGTGGTTGGTATTCGTCTCTTGGATTTCGTGAGAGGATAATATGATGCGTCCCAATTATAAAAAGCTTGAATTTTTGAACTTTTTCAAGATGTCCTGTCAGCTTTCAACAAAGACAAACCGTAATAGAATTATGAACAACGTTATCTGAACAATAAAAAACAAAACTCATTTCTTTAGAATTATTCCTTGTATTCCGGTCGATAGATCTTTTGACACATTTGTTTGACAAACTAACATGTTCTTTGATTCAGTTATTCTAGCCTTATAACTATTAGTATATTCAACTCCCAGCTTGTCTGGTTCCTTGTAACTGACATGTTTATTTATTTTAATATGTACTATTTTCGTTTTCATTTCTATTTTTACACTCTTCTAATATCTCTCACCTAGGAGTTTTCAAAACCGAAACAAACTAATAGAAAATCGCAAACCGAACCAACCCAAACAAAAAACCGCAAAAAAATGCTTTCGTTTAGATGTGTTTGGGGTCATTTTTTCAATCAATCGATCGATTAAGTTCAGTTGGCGGCTTATTTTTTCAAAACTGAACCAAACCAAACCACACGTATTATTATATATTATTAAAAAAAATAAAAATGACTACTTAATCTAGTCACACAAACACATGCGCCGCCTTAGTCTCTCACACACCTTTACGGCTTACTTAGTCACATGAAGTATTTATTTTAATTTTACTACATTAATTTAAGTTTTGTAGTTCATATGTGAATAAAATAACAATAATCACATTATTTTTTTTTATATTTGGCTCTTAAGAGTAAATTAATTAATTTAACTTTAGATCAAATTATATTTTCCGATTCATAAAACACCGATTCAACTAAACCAATCCACACTGCATTATTCGGCTCAAGTTGGTTCAGATTTTTTTAAGAAAGCCAACTGAACCAAACAAAACCAAACCGCGTGTGTTTTTAACTTGCGGTTTGGATGACTTTTTCAATCAAAACTGAACTAAACCGCACTGCGAACACCCCGACCCTCTCTCTTCTTGTCTTTTTACCAATTGCATATATGTAAGGCCTAATTTGTTGTTAGCCTTGATATTTTCTATGATTACCCGAGTTTGAACTAGGATCTCCACTTTACGTGAGTTTACAAGTAGTATATGTTTTTGATATTTATAAAATTTGTTTAGTTTATGTTTTAGTCCCTCAAATTTTTTTACCTACTTTTGTTCCCTAAGCTTTTTTCATCAATTTTAGTCCCTCGTGACTTTTAATAGCACTTAGAAGTGCTATAAAAAGTCTAAAAAACAATGTTAACGTGTGCCAATTGAGAAATTGAGGTCCAAATTAAATTGTGGGCTTTTGATGTGTTTGCCTTTTTTTTGGCCCATGCTTCGTACAACCCCCCCGCTACTCACTAGAACCCCCTTTTTGGTGTGAAAAGACCAAAAGCCCTTCATCAATTTGGTTTTTTTAAAGATTATGCACGGTTTGGCGCCGCGGTTGATCGAACTTGATCGAATCTCGCCACTGCCAACTACCAAAAAAATTTACTCAGACACCCCAAATTATGTTTTGACTAGGTTCGACCAAGCGTGTGCCGATCTAAATCGATCAGCCGTGCGCCGAACCCTCTCCACCGTTTAGGGGTATTTTGGGAATAAAGGGTGATATGAGGGTTCTAGTGAGTAGCTAGGGAGTTGTACGAAGCATGAACTTTTTTTTTTTCCTTCTAATTCTGGCCAGAATGACCTATTTAGTTTCTATGAATGCATGGTTACATATAAAAGATATAAAAGTAGAAAGGTTTTTTTTACCCCACCCCCTTCCCAACTTCTCCCGCATATTTTGAAAACCCCAAAATACCCTTTATAAAATCAATTTTTTTTTTAAAAAATAATATCATTCGTATATATGTTATTAAACATATATATGATTCTTACATTTTTTGGCATCGTATATACCGTTGTTGGACGTAAATACGATTGGTTTGTTAGAAGGGCATCATATATATGTGACAAATGAGGTATATACGATGGCCAAATTAATCCAATCGTATATATGTTAGCATCGTATATACGATGGTCAAGTTAATCATTCACCTTTTTGGCATCGTATATACAATGGTCAAGATAATGGTATCGTATATACATTGGTCAAGATAATGGCATCGTATATACAATCATTCATCAGTGTAATATACTGTTCAATAGTGATAATGGATCAAGCTTAGAATGAATGGATAAATTAAGCATCGTATATATATTGCTTAGTGTCGTATATATACTGGATCAAGCTTAGAATGAATGGATAAATCGTATATACTGTTCAATAGTGATAATGGATCAAGCATCGTATATATATTGCTTAGTGTCGTGTGTATATATATATATATATATATATATATATATATATATATATATATGCTTAGTGTCATATACTGTTCCATCGTATATATATGGTTGCATCGTATATATGTTTATATCCTTGCATCGTATATATGTATATACGATGGCCAAAGTAATGAGAATCGTATATACCTCCACCTGACCTGACGTATATACGATGATTTTTTTTTAATGTCGTATATATGTTTAAATACATATATACGATTGGTTTTATTTTTTTTTAAAAAAAATACGTTTTTTCAGGGGTAGTTTTGAGATTAAGAAAGTATGTGGGGGTAGATGGGTATAAGGTGGGAGTATAAAAAAAGGACCCAAGTAGAAATCTTTAAAAAAAAATGGGCTTGAAAGTTTTATGGGCCAATGTTGGTCCATCTACCCCAATGTTGGGTCGAATTGGTGGTTTTCGGCCCGAAACGACAAAACCATGAGGATATCCAACCTTAGCTCATATAGAACGAGGCAAGAGATAAGAATGAAGAGCGAGTGAGAAGCTGAGAGAGCGTGTGTGTTTGTGTGACTGAATGAGAGTAAACTCTAAACTAAATAAAGAACATTGAAAAGAATTGAAAACCAAAAGTTCCCGTAGAACTTCTAAATCCTAATTGTAGCCTACAGTCACATAGAATGTAATAGACCTCCCACTCCATATCGAGGAATACATAACGATAATAGTTTCATCCAATAACTTCTACATGTTAGGGAGTTCTCCAATAACTTCTACATGTTAGGGAGTTCGGGGAGCACTAGAAGCAACGACGTCGCTCTCTGTGTGTGTGTGTGTGTGTGTGTGTGTGTGTGTGTGTGTGTGTGTGTGTGTGTGTGTGTGTGTGTGTGTGTGTGTGTGTGTGTGTGTGTGTGTGTGTGTGTGTGTGTGTGTGTGTGTGTGTGTGTGTGTGTGTGTGTGTGTGTGTGTGTGAGCAAACTCTAAAGTAAATAAATAACATTGAAAAGTATTGAAAACCTAAAGTTCCCTTAGAACTTATAAATTGTAACTGGAGTCACATAGAATGAAATAGATCTCCCACTCCATATCGAGGAATGCATATACATAATAGTTTAACCAAATAACTACTACATGTTAGAGAGTTCAGGGAGCACTAGGAGCAACGTCGTGCTAATGATCAGATGATCAGTACTACTAAGAGACTTGGACACAACATCTCCACCCAAAATCTTAAAAGATTGACTATATGAGTCATTTGTCTTATATATTCTTCATTTAACTCATTCTTAGTCGATGCAGGACTAATCATTCACACTTGAATTCCCAACAATCTCCCCGCTCCTCCACCAAGTCAAACCATGGCTCTAATACCTCTTTGTTAGAAGTCACGGAGGGAGCAACAACGAGATAATACCAGGACAACCAAGGGACTTGGACACCACTGATCTCTTTTATTTAGCTCATTGTTAATTGATATGAGACGAACCACTCACACTTGAATTCCCAACACTACAATAATACAAAAAATGACATCAATATGCAGGATAACAACAGTTTAGAAGGAGATGGTGGTGGCCTCACAACCAATAAAGAAACACCACGGTGACAAAGTACAACAACTTTGGAGTTCTAAATTAACGAAAGTGTAGTTTTGCCCAACAATGAATGTTAATATATGATTTGTGTAATTTTAATCTTTATGCTTGTATATGACAGAGTCACTACTTTATCAGCACCTTATTACTAGTATTTTTACTGTTGTATTGGTCATTTTACTGCTTTATTGTTATTTTACCTAAATGGGGTGAGTTGTGGATTATATTGCCACCTCATGTCCTTCTAGAATTTTGTAATAGAGAATATTCCCAAATTGGAGTAGTACTTATTGACTCTCTCATTAATGAAATCATCATTGAAATCCAATTATTCTTCTCTCTCTAAATCTATTTATGTTGCCCTAGATTTCAGCAACTTTGCTGAGCTATTTTCTCTCTTTCTTCGAGCTTCATTCTCAATCTTGAGGCTCCTAGCTAGAGTGAGCTCCCTTTGATCCAAATTATTGGCTCAATCGGTCTCAATTGGTATTCAGAGCACATCCTAGTACTGAATCATGACTATCACACGCAGCCAATCAGTTACAGATCTAGATCGGAAACTAGATGAGAATGTGACGGCGATGAATGCTCGAATCGATCAAGTGCAGCAGACACTTAACACTCTCCTGGAGGAACTTTGCAACTTGATCATTGCTCAGAGTAGAGGAACGGGACAAGCTTCAAATGATAGCTTCAACTCACCACCGTATAACGATAGACCTCATGTGGTTATCCCTAAAGCTGTTGTGGAGACACCGCCGCGTAACGATGTTCAACCACCGCAAAACGACAACCCACCAACTCGCAACTACTCAACGCGTCACTCAAAGATCGAGTTTCCTAGATTCGATGGGAAGAAGGTAAAGGATTGGCTTTACAAGTGTGACCAGTTCTTCCTTTTAGACGAGACACCACCGGAGTCAAGAGTTAGATTGGCTTCGATCCACCTCGAGGGTTTAGCGTTGCAATGACACCTCAACTACATGAGGGCTCGCTTTGATGAGTATCCTAGGTGGTCACAGTATGCTGCTGATGTGAGAAGGAGATTTGGCGATTTGTATGAGGATCCACTTGCAGAACTTGTTTAGGTGAAACACTCTAAATATGTACATACCTATGTTGATGATTTTGAGCTTGCCCTTACTCAAGTTAATATACTCCCCGAGCATGCTCTTAGCATTTTCATGGCTGGTTTAGATCCCATTACTCAAGCACATGTTAGGATGTTCAATCCTACAAACATTTCTCATGCCTCAAACCTTACTAAGCTACTAGAATCAACCAAAACCACCACCCAGAAACCAAACACATACAGACAGACCTACACAAACCCTAAATCCCAAACACAAGCCACACAACCACCTCTTTTAGCTACACCAGCAAACCAGAAAACCATACCTACCAAAACATACTCCAAAGCCCAACTAGAAGAACGAAGTGCCAAAGGTCTTTGTTGGTACTGTGATGAACCCTACACATCTAGCCATAGACTCACTCATAAAGGAAAACACTCCTTGATGATGATGGAGGCTGATGAGGAAGAATGTGAAACAGAACAACAACCTGAACCTGTTTTAGAACCAGTACTTACCCCTATTATTGACCAAGACATACCTCAAATTTCACTACAAGCTATGACAGGATCCCCTAAGTATCAAACCATGAGAGTGAAAGGTTGGTATCTTAAGAAATTGTTGAATATTTTGTTGGATAGTGGGAGTACACACAACTTCTTGGATCTGCACAAAGCCAAGAAATTGGGGTGTAAGTTGATTGTTGTAGAGAAAATGTCAATTACCAGTGGTGGAGGTCACAAATTGGAGGCACCCTTCATTTGAAAAGGTTTTAAATGGACTATACTTAACCATGAATTTGTTGCTGATGTGTATGTTCTACCTTTAGCTAGCTGTGATCTCATTCTGGGGGTACAGTGGCTTAGATCACTTGGGCCAATACTCTGGGATTTCAACAAGCTACAGATGGAGTTTGCTGTAGATGGACAAAGAGTTTTTCTTAGAGGTGCAAAGACGTCGAGTGTCAAATTGATTTCCAACAAAGCAATGAATCAAGCGTTGAATCGTGAGTGAGCTATGCTTCTTCCTCGAGGTAAATCAATCACCTCCACGGTTTGTTCTACCTACTTGTACCTTGGACAGTTCGTGTATGCCTCGATCTAGTATTCCAGAGGAAATATCTGTGTTGTTGGATGCTTATCATGATATATTTACTGAACCTAAGGAATTACCTCCCCTTAGAGAAGGTTTTGATCACAAAATACCACTGATAAATGATGCTTCACCAGTAAATATGCGTCCCTATAGATACTCAGTTGTTCAGAAGGATATAGTTGATAAGTTAGTGAGTGAAATGCTCACTCAAGGGGTTATACGCCATAGTAACAGTCCATTTGCTTCTCCTACTGTGTTAGTTAGGAAGAAGGATGGGTCTTGGAGGCTATGTGTAGACTATAGGAAACTTAATCACAACACTGTGAAGGATAGGTTTCCCATACCCTTGATAGAAGATCTTATGGATGAGTTAGGAGGTGCTGCTGTTTTTTCTAAACTTGATCTAAGATCTGGGTATCATCAACTGAGGATGAGTGAGGGAGATGAATTTAAAACTGCATTTAAGACTCATGGTGGTCATTTTGAGTACTTAGTAATGCCATTTGGCCTCACAAATGCCCCTGCCTCTCCTTCCAAGCTTTGATGAATCACCTATTCCAAAGTTTCTTGAGGAAATTTGTGATTATATTTTTTGATGACATTTTAGTTTATAGTCCTTCATTATAGGCACATGTTCAACATCTCACCGAAGTCTTCAACACTGTTAGACAGAACAAGTTGTTCTTGAAGAAATCTAAGTGTCAATTTGCTACTAATCGTGTGGAGTACTTAGGACACTTCATATCTCAGCAAGGGGTTGCTACTGACCCTGAGAAGGTGAAAGTAGTGTGTGACTGGCCTACACCCAAGCCTCTAAAGCAACTGAGGGGGTTTTTGGGACTTGCAGGCTATTACAGACATTTTGTGAAGGATTTTGGGAAGATAGCTAAACCTCTCACTGATTCGTTGAAGAAGGGTAATTTTATCTGGTCTGAATTAGCTACTGTGGCATTCCAACAATTGAAGAAAGCTTTATCTGAAGCTCCAGTTCTTGCTTTGCCAGACTTCTCCAAACAATTTGTGCTCGAGACAGATGCTTCAGGCAAAGGAATAGGAGCTGTATTGATGCAAGACAACCACCCTATAGCTTATATTAGCAAATCCTTGGGCCCTAGACAACAATCTCTATCCATTTATGAGAAGAAATTGCTAGCTATAGTGTATGCTGTGCAGAAATGGAGCACATACTTAGCTCCCAAATATTTCATAATTAAGATAGACCAGAAGAGTATCAAACATATCCTTGAACAGAGGCTCAACACTCCATTTCAACAATCTTGGGTAGCCAAACTCATGGGCTATGAGTTCGAGATTGTATACAAAGAAGGGAAAGAGAATAAAGCAGCTGATGCTCTATCCAGAATCGAAGGAGCAGAACTAATGTCTCTTATCTTTAATTCTGTGCAGGTTGATTTACTGGAAAAGATCAAATCCTCTTGGAGGAAAGATGTTACACTCACTACTTTGATTTCAGAATTGGAGAAGGATCCAAATAGTCACCCAAAGTTCACTTGGCATGAGAAAATTCTGAGGAGGAAAGGAAAGCTAGTTGTGGGCAACAACTCTGACCTTAGAGCTTTCATTCTTGATTGGATGCATAATTCCAGTACTGGTGGTCATTCAGGCAGGGACAACACTGCTGCTAGAGTGAAAACTATGTTTTTCTGGAAAGAAATGACCAAACACATCCAAGCACATGTGAGGAGTTGTTCCACTTGTCAAAGACAGGAACATGATCAGGCTGCCTTACCTGGTTTATTGCAACCTCTACCAGTCCCTGGCCGAATATGGGAAGCTATCAGCATGGATTTCACTGATGGGGTGCCAAAATCCAATGGTAGGCAAGTAATCTTTGTTGTTGTTGATAGATTGAGCAAATATGCTCACTTCATGCCACTGGCACACCCTTACACTGCACTTGATGTGGCTCAAACTTTCTTGGATTTCATCTTCAAGCTGCATGGTTTACCAACCTCTATCACTTCTGATCGAGATCCAATATTCCTTAGTGAAGTGTGGAATGAATTCTTCACATTGCAAGGGGTCTCTTTGAACAAATCAAGTGCTTACCACCCACAGACAGATGGGCAAAATGAGATTATGAACATAACACTTGAGACTTACTTGAGGTGTATGTGTAGTAAGCAACCAACTACTCGGAGCAACTGGCTGTCTTTGGCAGAATGGTGGTACAACACCACCTTCCATTCCTCAATTCAATGTACTCCTTATGAGGTTGTCTATGGTCAAACACCTCCAATTCACCTTCCCTACTTGCCAGGAGAGTCCACTTCTATGACTGTTGATCATTCCCTTACTGCTAGAGAGGAAGCAATGAAGCTGTTGAAATTTCACTTGGCTCGAGCACAACACAAAATGAAGCAATTAGCTGATAAACACAGAAGTGACAGACAATTTGCTATTGGAGACTATGTATTTCTGAAGCTTCAACCTTACAGGCAGCTATCGTTAAGGAAGCATACATTTCACAAGCTTAGTCCAAAGTACTATGGCCCTTACAAGGTGTTGGATAGAGTGGGAAAGGTAGCATACCAGTTGGAATTGCCTGCAGATTCTGGTATTCATAATGTGATTCATGTATCTCAGTTGAAGTTTTGTCCCAATCCTACTACCTCTGTGATTGCTCACCCCACTGTTCCTACTGTGTTTAACCCCAAGAAGGAACCTGAAGCAATATTGGCTCGCAAGATGGTCAAGAGAGGGTGTGTAGCAGCCACAAAAGTGCTTGTGAAGTGGAAGGACTTGCCACCAGACTTGGCAACTTGGGAATTTTACTATGACTTGCTCAAGGAATTTCCAAAATTTCACTCTTGAGGACAAGAGTACTCTTTAGGAGGGGGTATTGTGACAGTGTCACTACTTTATCAGCACCTTATTACTAGTATTTTTACTGTTACATTAGTCATTTTACTGCTTTATTGTTATTTTACCTAAATTGGGTGAGTTGTGGATTGTATTGCCACCTCATGTCCTTCTAGAAGCTTTGTAATAGAGAATATTCCCAAATTGGAGTAGTACTTATTGACTCTCCATCATTAATGAAATCATCATTGAAATCCAATTATTCTTCTCTCTCTAAATCTATTTCTGTTGCCCTAGATTTCAGCAACTTTGCTGAGCTATTTTCTCTCTTTCTTCGAGCTTCATTCTCAATCTTGAGGCTCCTAGCTAGAGTGAGCTTCCTTTGATCCAAATTATTGGCTCAATCGGTCTCATTGTACGAAGCCAAAAATATTATAATTCGATCAATCCAGCTTATTTAAAATTGTATCAAAATCAAAAGAAAAAAACATCTATATCAAAAACAGGTAATGACAATTTATAAAGGCCATAAAGTTTGCCATTGTTAATATACTTAAGCCGTCATGGAAAAAGAATATAACTCTAGCTCTTTTGCCTTTCACTCACAATTAATGAATAACAGTTGAATGTTGAGGTTTAAGGTATAGCATATATAGAAGTTTATTTTTATTCTATATATAATATAACATAGAAGATAGAGTACTTGAGCAACGTTTGTATGGAGCACTATATATAGGAGGTTTTTATTTTAATTTGACAACAATAAAATAGTATCATTCATGTGGTTACTGAAAGTATTATGAGAACTGACCCACAACTGTGCCACTTATCCTTTGAGTTAACAAAATGGAGACGTATCGTGCCCATTACATATACAATACAATACGATATACACATTTATACTTCTCAAATATATCTTCAATATATATCTTACCAACTAAAGATATAATTGCCACCTTGATACGATTATATCTTCGATATCTCTTACTAAAACATGAAATTTGTTGACACATTCATAGTAGGAATAATATATGTAAGTGTTCACTTGTTATGATTGCAAAGTAATTTTCTTATACATTGCAATAGTCATATATCGACTACTTATATATATATGTATCTTGGTCATGTCGTATCTTGATTTTTTAATTTTTTTTTCATATCTACGTATCTGTGTCGTATCGTATCCGTATTGTACTAGGTTTTCAGGCTTCTTAGGTCATCATTAGATTAAGACTTTAGAAAATTAACTAAGTAATTCAAAACAATATTAGTAAAAAGATAAATAATGGCAAACTTTATCCGTATCGTGACTATGTATTAGGGGTGGACAAAAATCCGAGCCCGATCCGAAACCGTAAAACCCGCAGTAGAAGATAAGCTTTCGGTTGTGCTTTCTCGGTTTAGCGGGTTATCGGTTTTGTCCAATGGATTAATGTGGATTGCTATGGTCGGGAATGGTTCTCATAAGAGCAAACTGTACGAAACCGAATCCAACCGAATATTACTACTAGCCTATACTTTAAGCTCAGCTGTTACAATTTACTGGTGCATGTGACATTAGTGGCGGCAAAGCTTGCGATGAGCCTTTTTTGACAACACACTCATGTACTAGTAGTAGCTAGTCATGCTACTACATTATTAATGATTTGTTTTACACTTTCGACACTCCTTCTTTCTTCTTATCAAAGCTTTTTTTAATTTTTTCTATCCTACTTCTTCTTCTTCCAAAATATGTTTTCTCTGGTTTTCTGCAACCATTTTCTTTGCCTGAGCACCAAAGCACCTCTAATTTTTTTGCGAAACAACTTCCAAAATGACAGCTTTAAAACCGAACCTAACCGCCCGTATAACCCGCCATCCGTTCAAACCGCCACTCACCCAAACCGAAGGTTTTATGGTCGGAAATGGGTGGCCTTTTACATGTCACGGTTTTGCTTGGATGGGAGGTTTACAACCCGAATCCGTGCTACCCGACCGTTTGTCCAGCCCTACTATGTATCCAGGCTTCTTAGAGATAAAAAATATAAGTAAAAATATAGTGGTCAAACTCAAAATCTAAATTCTAGGACTACTAAAACCTGCAAAGCAAAAGTTGCGAGGCCATTTTTGACACAGCTAAAAAAACTTGAATGGTGAAAAATGTAATATAACCTACTAGAATGAAAATACTAGTTTGAAAATTAAAACTGTTTTTTTATCGGCTTTGGATTACATCACTAAATCAAAGGTTTAGTGATGGTCACTAAAAAAATTCTAACCATTGGATGGTTGATTTATTTTCGATCCATTATTATGCCTATCTTTAAGGCTATATTTTCGATTCATTATTATGCCTATCATTAAGACTATATTTTGTAAATTACAAATTTACCCCTTTAGTGATAGTCACTAAAGGGTGTCTTTAGTGATGTAAACCGGACTCTTTTTTATCACATTAGAAAAGTTAAATGAGTACTTTTAATAAATGTACATTTAATTTTATTTTTTTTTACATTTGAGTCCGAGGAAGTATTAAGGTTTAAATATCCTTTTAGTCCCTACAAATATGGCGAATATCCATTTTAGTCCCTGTAATTTTTTTTTAAAATAGTCCTTGCAAAATTTAAAATTATTCATTTTGGTCCCTGCAAAATTTTTCTATTAAACTAGCCCTTGCAAAATTTAATATTATTCATTTTGTCCCTGCAAATACAGTGAATATTCATTTTCGTCCCTACAAAATGAATAATTTTAATTTTTGGAAGGGCTATTTTAAATAAAAGAACTTTTTGCAGGGACCAAAATGAACAATTTAAAATTTTACAAAGGTTAATTTAAAAGTAAATTTTTTGCAGGGACTTATTTAAAAAAAGTTATTTTGTAAGAATTTATTTAAAAAATATATTTGTAGGACTAATTTAAAAAAAGGTAAAATATGTTTTTAGTCCCTACAAAATTTAGTTTTTTTAAATTAGTCCCTACATTAACGAAATAGGCGTTTTGGTCCTTACATTTTTTTTCCGTTTTCATTAAGAGTCCTCGTCGTTAACTCCATTTGAATAGGCAACTGAAAAGTGACGTGGCTTTTACACGTGGATTTTTTAATTACATGGCAAACCAAACCAGGTCAATCTTGATTAATTACATGGCCTATTATGTCTAAGTTAGGGACTTAATCAATCAAATCGGGTGGGGTATGAGTTAAACGGGTAGGTTTTAGATCCACATCATGTGAGTCATATTGATTAATCCACGTGTAAGTTACTGATATGCCACGTAATTTAAAAAAAACTCACGTGTAAAAGTCACGTCACTTTTTCGTTGCCTAATCAGATGGAGTCAACGACAGGGACTCTTAATGAAAAACGGGAAAAAATGTAGGGACCAAAACACCTATTTCGTTAATGTAGGGACTAAATTAAAAAAACAAAATTTTGTAGGGACTAAAAACATATTTTACCCTTTAAAAAATAACTATTTTTGCGGGGACGAAAAACATATTTAAACCAAGTATTAATTAAATATTATTTTATTAATGTTTTTGAAACACCCATTGACTTTGATAAGAGTATCAATACACATTATCCTTGCCTAACTTATCAATCTCCCAAAGTTGTAATTGTAAAAAGGTAATGGCACACTTTGAAAGAGCAATGTCAAAATCAGCAGAGGATAAGGATTAAAAGAATAAGTTGCCTTTGTCAATGTCATGGCATAGTTATTTAACGACCCAATTAACCTAGTACATCTAAAAAGAATGAATAAAAAACATGTTGACCTTCGGAAGAACTAATGATGGCTAGCTGTTGACCAATTGGCCATAAAGTTGATCTAGTGTAGAAGTTCAGTGCAGGCATCATTTACTGATTAATAAACAATTTCGATCCATTATTTTTCAACATCATATATATATATATATATATGCCTCACCCTCACCAAGTTGTTCCTCACTCTGTCGATATTGGTTGTGCTCTTTGTGGAGAATCTTTAGAGTGAGTGGCTTATTTGATTTCGATGTGTGATTTTGTAGCAAGATTGTGGTACTTAGTATTTAGGTGGTTAGGGTTGGTGGTCGTTCTCCCATCTGATTTACCTACTCTGTTTTAATTTCTATCCTTTTTGCATGAGTCAGTTCCAAGAAAGGTAGAAAGGAGTTATAGTAATGCTCTGGCACTCAACCCTCTGAGTTATTTGGGAGACTAGGAATAATGTGATTTTTCTAATAAGATATGGACCCCAGAGACCTTATTTTTGACCAAGCTCAACTCTTGGAATTAGTTTTTGGTTAAGACTAAAGCTAGCCATTGTCTTTTCTATGAGCGGTATGTGCCCCCTAGAGTGTATCTCCACGGGTTAGAATTGGAGTTAGTATTCTGTGGTACTACTGAACCTTCAAAGGTGTGGATCTGTGTGACTTGTTGGGAGTGTAGATTTTCGGATTTTTTTTGTTCTTGTTTGTGACCACCTCACTTCATCTGTACAAACGTTTTTGTGTTCCTGAAAAACACATCATTAATATTATATGTTATTCTTTGCCGTTTCAAAAAAAATATACCTCACCAAAAAAAAATAAAAATTGACACCACCATAAAAAAGATCATATACATGCCTCTCATAAAACTACCCCATTTAGGCTATTCACACCCTAAACTTTAAAAATAAAATTTAAAGACAAAACTAGATTTTCCTATTTAGTGAATTCATTTTACTAGGACTAATTTTTTAAAGGTAAAATAGTACTTTTGGTCCTTTATGTTGACCAAAGTTCCATTTTGACCTTCTATCTTTTTTTCCTCTGTTTTGTCCTTTATCTTTCATCTACGTTTTAATTGGGTCCCTTTTAGTGTTTACCGTCCATTAGTTTTAACGGAAACCACACTGACAGTTAATTTCTGACGTGGCATCCTAAGTGGCAGGATTGAAGTATATTTCATTAAATGAGGTGACAATTTGTTTTTTGTTTAAATCAAAAACAAATTACACATAATGATTTTAGTTTTTAAATTAAAAAAACACAACAAAAGATAGGAAACAAATTCTGGAAATTACACATAATCTTCAACCCGCATTATACATTTTCAACCCAAACAAATCAGGAAATCTGGAAAAATGAAATGAAAGAGAGGAAATCTATAAATGGGTTTAAGGGTTATGAAAACGAAAAACCCACAAATCGAAAACAAAAACTAAATGGAAATCTGGAAAGAGAGGGAATCTCAAAACGAATACCCACAAATCGGAAACGAAGAAGAAATGGATTAAGGGTTATGAAAATGGGTTTGATGAGGGGTTTGATGGGAAGAAGAAACCCAAATTTGATGATGGGTTTGAATGGGTTTGATGTGAAGATGAACAGAGATGAGGGGGAAGAAGATGAGTTAGTGGGGACCAAATTTATACTTAAAAAATGCATAGTTTCAATTTGGTCCCCTATGCATCAATTAAGTTTATAAGCATAGAATATTCTCAACATGGTTAACAACCACTTGTGATTTAAAGACTTAATCTCTGAAAAGAATATGGTCCTGATGAAACAAAATACACCACATGACTGCCATCCAAAATAAGTACGTCAATCTAGAAGCCTTATTGGAATCTAACTGCAGACTGTGAGCCTAGGAATGCGGGACACCAACCAGAGAATCAGTAACTATAATGTTCAACCAATTATGAGTAGCAAGCCAAACTAACCGAGAAACACCTGCATAGAAAAAAGAAATGGGAAAGAGACTCACTGTGTTCAAAACAAAGGGGACAGCTCGACCAATGAGGCTCCTTGATAATACTCTTAGAAATAAGAACATCACGAGTTGAAAGCTTCCTCAACAACATAGGCTGAGACACAAACATATGGTGTGGGAGGAAATAAATGTCCTTGTCTAGGGTGTCCCTTGATATATTTCAAGACGTGGTGCACAGTAGTGAAGTGAGGTTGACACGGTTTGGCCATAAATTGGCTCAACTTGTTGACGGTAAAAGTGATCTCTGGGAGTGATACCGTGAGGTACATGAGACGTCTTGTGAGGCGCCTGTACATTGAAGGGTCTTCTAGCAACTATCTTTCAAAGATCGTGAGTGAGATTTGGTTCCATGGGAAGTGGTTGCATTTGGTATCAAGGAAGCCTATATCATGGAGCAATTGAAGCGTATATTTACGCCGATATAGGTGTATATTAGTAGGGGATTTTGCTATAGGAACTATTTGAGATCTCCAATAATCTTCAATTTGAAATGGTGGGACAACATAGATTGTGTTTGTGCAACAAGGTCTATGTTTGGTCCCGGAAGAATGATGTCGTCAACGTACACTAAGAGTACAATCAATGTAGTACCTGATCCTTTGGTAAATAATCAATGACTATCAAAGCATTTCGTAAATCCATGACCTAGAATGGTTGTGGAGAACTCGTGGAACCATTGAGGGACGCTTGACGGAAACCATATAAGGGTTTGTGTAATTTGCTCACAAGATTTTCCTTTTGACTCAGATAACTAGGTGGTAGTTACATGTATAACTCTTCAAACAAATCCCCATTAAGAAAGGCGTTGTTGATGTCAAGTTGGAGCATGCGCCAGCGACGTTGAGCTGCCACGACTAGGAGGACTCTTACGACGGTGAGTTTAGCCACTTGTGGGAATGTGTCCAAGAAGTCAATACCGGCTAGTTGGGTGTAGCCCTTGGCTACCAAACCAGCTTTATATAGATCAAGAGAACCACTAGCCTTGTATTTTACTTTGAAGTGCCAACAACAACTCTTACTATCTAATAGAAACCCTAACTGCTTCTTATTGTTCTCCATGGATTGTTGGTTTCGAACCGAGGGTCTAAAAATTGGACAACAAACGCCAAACCAACCGAACCAGCAACTTTAACCGCTTCTAGATCAATAGGTTGTGAACAAAATGGATAAGTTATACTTAAGGCTAAATTGCATTTTTTTCATTTATCTTTGACCAATGTTTCAGTTTGGCCCCTTTATATTTTTTTCCCACTTTGGTCCCTTATCTTTCATATCTGTGTTAGTTTGGTCATTTATCTTTTTTTTTCTCACTTTGGTCATTTATCTTTCAATCTATTTCCGTTTGATCCTTTATCTTTCAAATATATTTTCGTTTGGTCCTTTTAAACAAAAACACAGAAGAATGAAGAACACTATTTTTTTAGATAAGCAGAATGAATGAAAACACTATGAATGTCTTCAAGCACACAAATGTCCCTTCGATTTCTTGTTTCTTGAATAACTCATGAAGTATGCGACCAAATTGAATGAAACTAGACTCTAACTTGAGTAAAATTTCACAAGGAATTCAATGGAACTAAAATTAAGCTCAGAAAACTGCTTATACGTAAAATCACTTATGGAACAGAAATCTTGAATTTGAAGTTCAAAAAACCTTCAATCTCAACAACAGTGATTATGCTATAGAGCACCAAATTGAAAGATTCTTGAACCTAAAATGCTCGAAATTCAACAATGAATCAGAATATGGCAAATATTTTGTTCAGAAAGGCGATTAAAAGACAAACACCGTGAAAAATCAATTCACATCTAAAACATGTTTTGCCTCTTATTTGCTCATTTCTCAACCAATTTGCCTCAACCCTATTGTGTTCAACTCGTATTGAATGTAAAATTGAACTACAGAAAAAAGTTTCAACGAAAATGATGCAAATTAGAAAAGATGTGAAAAACAGGAACTTTCATTCTCATTTCGTGACAAAATACGTAAAGTGCAAAACTAAGTAGTATGTTTTGAGGTGCTTTAGAGACCGACAAAAATTTTAGATGTTCAAATATGTGATGTTTGCTCTTCGATAACCAGTTTGGTGAGAGTAAAAATTAATTTCTTGACAAAATACGTAAAGTGTGATTCTAAGCAATGTGTTTTGGTGTACTTTAGAGGTGAGGGACAATTTTAACTGTTTTAATACATGAAGTTTATTCCTCAATAATCGATTTGATGAAAAATAACAAAATTCGACAAAATACATAAAGTGCGATGTTAAGCATTGTGTTTTAGGGTACGTTGGAGTTCAGAAAAAATTAACTGCTCGAATACGCAAAATTCGTAACTCAATAATCAATTTGGTGGAAAAATATTAATTTTGTGACAAAATACGTAAAGCGCGATGCTAAGCAGTGTGTTTTGAGGTACTTTAGAGTCTGAAAACAATTCTAGATGTTTAAATGTGTGATGTTCATTCTTCACTAACTGGTTTGGTGACAAAAAAAATTAAATTATGACAAAGTACGTAAAGTGCGACGCTAAGTAGTGTGTTTGGAGGCACTTTAGAGTCCGACAAATTTTGTTGATGCTCAAATACGTGATGCTCGTTCTTTGATTACCGGTTTGGTGAGAAGAAAAATTATTTTCGTGACAAAATATGTTAAATGCAGTGTATTTTGGTGTACTTTAGACGTCAAGGAAAATTTTAATTATTTAAATACGCGAAGTTCGTTTCTTAAAAAACGGTTTAGTGAAAAATAATTAGGGTTTGTGTATTTTGATGAATACACAACTGTATTCAATATTCAAAATCTCCTTAATATGCCTAATAACAAATACATATTTATGGGCATGACAAAGGCATATGAAAAGAAAGTTACTTTAGGGCTTGGACAAGCATGTGGGAGAAACCTCATTACCATAAATAGTTGATAGAAGTGTGCATTGTGAAATTTGCTTTAAGTGGAGTAGCACTAATTGGGATCCAGGTCGGAGTTAAATTAAGAAAAGTTGCTTCCCACATGCCATGTCCAACCCAATTTCCTAATTTGTAGCAATGGGTGCTAAATGCCTAATTATTCAACTCAACAAATGTTAGAGATAAACTAAATATATGGTTTATTTCAAAATAATAATCACTTTTTAATTTTTAATTAATATATTTGGAATTATTTATCATTGCAACAAAGCAACAAGACGATGTGGAGTACAGCTTTTTTTTTTGACAAAAATGGAGTACAGCTTTTAAAAAAAACTATATATATCATCCTTTTATATTCCTACTTTTTTTATAAGCCTTGATATACCCACTTAGTGAAATAAGAATATTAACAAAATAATAAACCAAAATATATAGTAAATTTAGGGGCGGATCTAGGTCAAGGCTTGTAATCTATTATTGTGCAATGCCTATATCTCTTATATTATAGCCCTTTAAGAAGTCTCTTGTTGCTGGTTGTATTGACTATTTCAGTGACCTGAAAATTTTGGCTCTCAAGCTCAAACTCGAATGTGACAATGTGATAGTGTGCGTGACATTTATTTTTGGCTTAAATATATGTTACCCCCTGTAAATATACACATTATCCATTTACCCCCCTGTAAAAATAAAACTCTTAAAAAAGACCTTGTAAATATAAATTATTTCTAGTTACCCCCCTGCTGTTAGATTTTGTTAACAACGTTAAGTGTATGTTGAAACACTTATTATTTGCAGGGTGGTAAATGGATAATGAGCGTATTTGCAAGGGGGTAAATGGATAATGAGGATATTTGCAGGGGGGTAACATATATTTACGCAGGGGGTAAATGGATAATGAACATATTTGCAGGGGGGTAATATATATTTACACTTAACTCTGTTAACAAAACTTAACAGTAGGGGGGTAAATAGAAATAATTTATATTTGCAAGGTCTTTTTTAAGAGTTTTATTTTTGCAGGGGGTAAATGGATAATGTGTATATTTGCAGGAGGTAACATATATTTAAGCCTTTATTTTTTCTTCTCTTTAGTTCTTTCGGGGATTGTGTGCATCTCTTTGTCATATTCTTTCACATATGGTTAGATTAATTGGAGTTTAAAATTTATTTTTAATAAAGAATAAAAAAGTTACATCAGAAGATAACCTATAGTACTATACATCTTTATTTTGAAAAAATATAATCGTTAATAGAAACCCAAAATAGTACTATAAATCATTTTAAATTTTCAAAATTAAAGGAGTATTAACAAAAACCCAAAATAACCATTAATAGACTCACATTAACAATTTTGAGACATTTGATATTCATTCACATGTAGATTCGTCGCAGTGGCAGAAATGCCGTTTATGGACACCCGATTGTTGGATTCGACCACCCGGTGTCGATTCTTGATTTTCTCATTTAAGTGTGTGTGTTAAATCCTGACACTTACCAGTCTGACCATTTAGACTAAAAAACATATATATAAAACATAGAAATGCTTAATATAATGGACAAGTCTGAACCGAGAGACAAAACAAACAAGAGAGAATGGGATATAGAGAAAGTAGTAATATATCACTAATTACCTATACCCCCACTAATCCATTTTTTTCCCTATGTATATGAAATGGTGTATGGTGAACTTTTCTTTCCTTTAACATGACTAATTTCCCACTCACATGAAAATTTCAAAAATGCCATTGTTACGGTTCATCTATAATAATCTCACAACTTGAATACAAATAGTACATACACAAATAATAAGACAATTAAATTGAGATTTTTGTCGTATTTTTTTTATTATTTTAATCCTAATACAAAGGAATGATCATCTCGCCAGACATGAGTGTGATATCCTCTGCAGTGTTACCAAATGTCCCCAACTGAATGTTGTCAAATGCAACATTCAGCTAGAGAGAGTTGCACGACTGCTGCAGAGCATCCATGCCGCATAAACACTAAAACCTACAAATTTCGAGTGTTCTTGATTCTCCTTCTCTCTTTTTGAATTTTCACGACTTCCTGCCACAAGAGTGGAAGATCAATGATGGCGAGGATCAGGGCCACCGGGACTAAGTCGATTGGTCTTATATCTTGTTCCCAACAATTGCTTCCTTCTTATGATTTCCTTCAACACATGTTTAGCACTCTCTATAAATGCATAATTTTCATTACTTCTTGAGAGTTGAGAAGAAGGAAGAGGACGAGCATCATGGCAAATCAAAAATGATGTGAAGAGAAAAACAAAGCATAACATTCTCAAACTTGCCATAGGAATCAATTTCAAATTGTTATACAGAACAATCAAAGTTTGTAGGGAGACTCACTTATAGTGATAGTTGAATATTTATAGAGGCACATATAGATTGTCGACATGTGACAATTGACACGTGTAGGAAATAATGTATGGTCAAATATTATTCATTGTGATTGGATGAGAAGATATTGCTTCTATATGTCTACATTTTCTTAATTAAACATTACAAAGTCAATCACTAGTGCTTAATCTTTTTATTTATATTATAACCAATGTCTTAACGGTTATCATCATTATCTATAAGTAAAAACAAGAAAATTGCCGCCTCAGTCTACATAGATATCCATTTGTCACAATCTCTACCACCATAGTTTGACTTAAATAGTAAAAGTGTCACCGGCCATTCATATTATCCCATAAGCCATAAGTATTGGATCCCTTTAATTTGAAGAAAATAATGATTGCTAATTTTTATAAGGATGTGGCTGGCTGCTTTACCAAGGGATGGATACACTTTAGAAGTTTTAGACTCTGTTTGACAAAAAGTAACGGATAGTGGATGAGCTTATAGCAGATAGTTTATAGTAGATAAATGATAATGCGGATAAAATTTATTTATTGAATGATGATGTGTTTGGTAAAATTAGCGGAACTAACTGATAAATGTAAAATGACATAAAAAGACATGTTTAATGAATGGTTAGATTTATTTAATTAAAATAAAATATGTTAAATATGTATAAATAATTTTGCTATAAATTTATGATAATTAAACTAATTATTAAGATATTTAGAAAATAAATTTTTTAAATTTATTTTTAATAAGGATTTTATTTTGGTTCACTTGTTTATGTCTATCATATACTAGTTGAAGCTCTTACTAACCCTGCACCTGATAATTATGTGCTAACAGTGGCTTTATAAATCTTTTTATCAAACAGTAGTCTGATAACTTGAACGTGGTGATGCAAATTTTTTTTACCTTCTCTTTTAATTAGAACTATTCGATTCTAATGTAATAAAATAAATTATCTACTTTATCGAGCACGAGGACAAAAAGCGAAGGGGTGATTCAAATTTAGAAATATAATAAAATGTTTTATTTACTTTATTAATTACAAGGACAAAGAAGGAATATTACAAAAATAATGAGGGTAAAAAGGACTAAAAAGATGAGACGCTATAAACTATAAGCTCAAACGCTACTTGAAATAACGTTTCAAAAAATGATATAAACTACCCCAAAAATGTTATCCGCTACTGCTTGCCAAACACCCCTAATTTTTTTCATCCGCTACCTGCTGGTCAAATTCGCTAGTCAAATTCGCTAGTCAAATCCACTATAAGCTAAAGGATTTGGATTGCCAAACAGAGCCGTAATAAAATAAATTATCTACTTTATCGAGCACAAGGACAAAAAGCGAAGGGGTGATTCAAATTTAGAAATATAATAAAATGTTTTATTTACTTTATTAATTACAAGGACAAAGAAGGAATATTACAAAAATAATGAGGGTAAAAAGGACAAAAAAGATGAGACGCTATAAGCTATAAGCTCAAACACTACTTGAAATAACATTTTTAAAAAACACTATAAGCTACCTCAAAAACGCTATCCGCTACTGCTTGCTAAACACCTCTAATTTTTTTCATCCGCTACCTCTAGCGGATTTGGTTTGCCAAACAGAGCCTTAGATCGACAATGTCAATCAATCAGTTTAACGAGGCCCCTAGGTGTAAGGGTTGGTGCACCTCTTGTGCGCCCTTAATTGAAATTGCTTATCTAAAAAAAAGTTTATAGGGGATATCTTATAGCGGATAAGTCTTGTAAGTGTTTGATATGATTAGTTTATTGTATTTTTTTAGTAGTTTATAACATTTTGTTTGAAACACTACTTGAAGTAGTGTTTGAGCTTGTAGTTTATAGCGTTTCATTTTCTTTCTCATTTATACTATTGTTACTTTAATTAAATTTATCATTTATCCTCAAATGAAAAATTATTTTCACTCATATTTAAACATCAATTACAAATGTCTATTTATGTCATTTTATATTTATAAGCTAATTTAATCGCTAATTTTACCAATCACTTTAAATTTAATCCACTAACTTGTTCACTATAAGCTAGCTTATCCACTATCTCCTAACTTATCCGCTATTTTCTTCCAAAAAGAGCCTTTGAGAAAAAGGGCAACATAGTGCACAAATGATGCTTCCGTTATGTGGAGTCTGGGAAGGGAGGATAGATGAATGCGGTCTATCTAAGTAATGACGATGGGGCTCTCTGTCTCTACCCTTCAAACTATCTCCTGTTGTTGTCCCTAATTCTCGCTAGGCGAGTTTTCCTCCCTCATTCCATCCCCACGGATCCCTGCGATCCTTGTGAGCACCCCAAAAATTTATTAAAACGTACCATAAATGTAAATTAATATCTTATAAAATTGAAAAGAAATATAAAAGTAAGACTTTAAAATCATAGTTTAACTTTTTAATATAAAAAACATATAAATGTTATACTTAATTTTACATTTTAATATAAAAATGTTTATAAATAAGAATAAATATATAAAATCTAACACATTTTAATATTTTATTAATAGTTTTAATTAAAAATATGTATAAAAAAATCTAACAACCAATCAATTATAATATCTTATATAAGGATATTATGTAATATTCGAGACGGGAGACATAGTCAACATGTTCGTCCCTAAATTGACATGGGGGATTTACTCCCTCGTCCTTGTCCCCATCCCCACAGGAAAAAACACCTCGTCTGAAGGTTTGAATGAGGTAGTCCTCACGAGGATATCCATTATCGGGTAGATATTGTCACCCCTAGACTGTCTCAATAATCAGAGGTTTCTTTAATATTTGAATTATGGCCTTTAATTAGGCCGTAGGCAGTAGTTGAGCTTGATGAAATTGGTTGAGAAGATCAAATTAATAACTAAGTAATAGAATTGATTATGAAATAAAAATAAATTTGATTTAATTGAAAAACTAGTTTTGGTTGACAATGGAAAGGCATAGTGAAAATATAAAAATCTTGTTCTAAAAAAGTAAGATAATTGATTATTTTAAAAAAATTAGTTATTTTGTTAACAAATTTTTAAACTTGTATAAACATGTCATAATAAATTAAACATAGTTAAATTTTACAAAAAAGAAAACATAGAGTTAAATATGTCTCTAGACTTATAAAATTTGATAACCTATAAATTTACCACCTACTTTTCATCTCAATGTTTTTTCCATCTCCACTTTTTTAGTCCATACTTTTAACTTTGGACAATACATTGATGTGTATTGCCTCAACATAAAACCCCAATTCCCTTTTGGAACCTTAAATTATTAAAATGTCACCTTTCAAAGAGGATGTCGGAGCTTTTGCATTTCTTGGGGTCTTGCTTACCTCTTTTCTAGACTCCTCCTACTCTCCAAACCCCTAATAGAAAAGAAGAATATTTACTTACATAGACCAACAAACACATCATCTCATTTCTGGTCTCTATTATTTTCTAGACACATTCACTCTCATTATCCCATATCCCCCCCGGACATGATGAGGTGAAGTGTTCCCCCTACATCTGCTAAATGCTTTTTTCTCCCTCCAAATTCCACTAAATTAATTTGGCCTCTAGAATTCCTTTTTTTTAGGCAATTTCACTCTCTTTATCATTCTCCTACCAACGCTAACTCTTTAATTGGTTGAAATTCACTTGAGTCCTATTAAATTAATGGATCCTACTTCCAAAACGGTGGGACCAATATGGATTTTAACCAATCATAAAGCGAGTATTGGTAAAAGAGTGTTAAAGAGAGTGTTGCCAGCATTTTTCCTTGATAAAAACATAATCCCTTACCCTAGCTCTTTGAGTGGTTGTGCATACTACATGTACATTTTCGTTTTTAAATACACAATCAAAGTTTTGGAAAAAAAATACACGTTAGTGATTTGTGTTCCAAACATCATAGTTTTTGAAGTCACTTCTCGAATGACTCCCAAAGGATTTACTGCCGTTCATCCAATAGATTAGTGACCATACTTGTGACTTTGAAAATGAAAGGGCAACATTTGTATTTCTTAGCCACGTCAGTTCAGGACAATAGAGTGACTATATCACCTAAATCTCACTTCCCGAATGATTTACGATTGTTCATCTGAATAAAGTGACCATTGTGACTTTGAAAATGAAAGGGAAACATTTACGTTTCTTATCCACGTCATTTCTGAACAGTTTCGGATAACAAATCTATATTTATATTTATATTTATATATAACTAGTGTTCTTGACCCGTGCCATGCACAGGTATACAATATCTTTTTATATCATTATAAAAGTCTCTAAATAGTAAAGCTAAAGTATATTTAGAAAAAGATTATATTTTATTAGAATCTATATATATATATATATATATATATATATATATATATATATTTTTATAATTTAGGTATCAAAATAAAAATACCATTTAGGTATTATTCATTTAACAAAGGTATTATTCATTTAGATATCATACATGTTTATTGTATAGTATATTTTAAGCTGATAATTTAAAAAAAAAACACAATAATCTGGATAGAAATTATGTACAATATATATTAGTCAATGCAATTATAAGACTTTAGGTTGGTCAATAATCTGAATATAATTTAGGTTGGTCAATATTACAGTTAGATAATTTGTGATTCTCTGTCTAAATATAATTTAGATCGAACAATGTTGCAGTAGATTGATCAACATTTGAGTGGGTCTTCTTCATGGCTTCTCTCAAGGTACCGGTAGATTGTGACAAATTGTAAACCAAAACTTGTTAAAGAAGTATCTACCATTGACCATCGATTACAATGTGTGTTGACGTGTGTCAAAATAAAAGTAAATATTAATAAGAATGATAATATAAATATTATAGAGTGTTTCGAAAAAAATTGAAAATGGTACATTATTAAAGAAGATGGATAATAATATTTTTGATATAGTTTTTATCTTATTAGTACGATATGACAATGACCCGAGATACATACTTTGTATAAAATATAAAAAGTGTTCATTTTTTGTCAAAAAAAAAGAAAGAAAGTGTTCATTTTAGAAAATAGAAGCTCTAAATTAAAAACTATATTAATGTCCCATATTTATTGAAATATTTATTTATTGGAATTTGGGGTGTTAATTCTTTTTTTTTTAAATATTTGTTTAGACAATGTAAGGTAATTACTTCAACTACTTTAAATATTTATATAATAGTAGGAAATTAAATTTAGATTTATATATATATATATATATATATATATATAATATAATTATATATTATAATTTCAAACGGGATGTGGGGTTTTGTCAAGGAAAGGATTTTGTTATTGTCTTATAATGTTTTGTAATAATTAAATGAAGGAAGATTAATATAAAAGTATTCAAACAAAGTACTAAAACAAAAATTGAAACCGATGAAAATATGATTATCATCTAATGTATTCTGAATGAGTATATAGAAAAACACATTACTATTACTAATGTCGGAAGGAAAATGATATACGATAATAGAATGTCTCATCTATTTTGTAATATATCCTTCATAATTTGTTTTCGCTAAGCGTGTGAACTTGTGGGGATTCGATTTTATTGTTATAAGCAACACAGGTATACATCTCATTTTATCATAAAATTTTAAATTATTTTTTGGCACCTTTAAAAATGCAGTTGTATGTTTTCGTGTGTTATATGACACGTCGATTTTTTTGTACACCGTCTTTTATCCATTCATTATGATATACAATATATATGTTTATACATTTATTTATTTTTATATATATAGTGAGTATTTTTTTATTGTGAGTATTTTTTTATATTCTCGTCCTAAAGAATTTTTTTATATGGGTTCTTAAAGAATTTTTTATAGTGAGTATTTTTATCATTAAATTATCATCCTACTTTTGCCAATATAGCAAGTATTTTTTTATATTATCTGACTATTTAAATGTTAATTTTGATTTAATATATGTATATTCTATATTACGAAAGAACCCTTATGATATTTTGTATATTCCTATAAAGAAACTATAAACGGGAAAAATCAAACTAACACTTCAGGAGATTATTAGAATATGAAATCTAGTCTTATTCGTAGATGCAGTCTTTATATAAAAATCTTTAAGATTATATAAAGATTAATATCTAAAAACCTATGTGTCAAAAAAAAAATCTAACAAACCTAAATAGTAATACATAATCTGTCTATTGATAATATATAACTTAACTAAACTCATTACTCATCAAATTTAAATCAAATCCCTAAGTGTAAAATAGGTACCTAACAACCATTAAACACGTGAAATAGTAGGTAAGATCTGAATAATTTTCAAGTCATAACATTCTTAAAAATATAAAATAATGTATCAAGGTTTTTATTTAAAATAACAATGAAGAATAGTTTAACAATAATGTGTTACGCTTATGAAACAACAGAGCTAGGTAGCCGACTTGGTTAAGAATTGCATTGAATTCAGGAGGGGATGGATTCGATTCCCTGCTTTGACATTTTTGGTATATATTTCAGCGAATTAACTTGAGCCAAAACCGAGTCAACACCTGGTTTGACCAAGTCAACCCGCCAACTTAGGTGGAGATCCAAGCGTAAGTGAGAAGCTGATGTGGAATAAAATCGTTGATGATATAATTAGTGACGTGTCATATTATGTGGATGGTGACATGGAATATCCATGGTGACATTGCAATGGCCGCCCTAATATAAAGAAAAATGACTTAAAAATAGTTGTGAACCCAATTCGGTTAAAAATAGGGAACAATCAACAATGGAAATGTATGTTGTTTCTACATTTGGTATCTAAATAAAAATAGATTTGATAGTATATATATATGACACCATCAAATGATAAATTAAAATCATAGGCAAAATTAAATATTTATATAAAGTGTTTGGCTGAAAATCGGGACATGCATATTGGCCAAAAAAGACAATACATCATATGAATTAAAGAAAGACTTTTCAGATTTTTATGAAAAATATTTTAATCAAGAACTAATACATAATCGATTTCATAGTGCTGTTCTTGGGCTTTACAAATTGACTATTTTTTTATTAGTACAAATTGACTAATATAAATCAACATAAAAAAAATAGGTCATATTCGAATCTCAAGCGTAGAACATCACATTTCAACATAAACCCTAGATATATGCATAATGCATCAAGGCCTAACCAGAAAAAAAAATGAAACTACACATCAATAACATGAATATAAAACAAAAAGTAACCTTGTCTACTTGATGAAACAATGTCACTTTGCAAATATTATCCTTGAAAAATCCAAAAAAAAAAAATTAGTGAAACAAACCTTATAGAAAATTCAACAAAACAGAAAAAAAAATCCAAGATCTTTAAGAAAACGTAGGTTGACACCCATATGAGAGAAGAAAAGAATTAATTCACAAAACTCCTGAAAAAAATTGAATGAACAAATCAAGTTTGAGGGATAAAAAAGAATGATCTCCAACAATTCAAAGAAAATGTTTAACTCAACGAAAGAAATGAACTTACTTGAGCAGCTTGAGAAATAATTCCATAGATTGAAAATAGACATTTCCTTTATTATGTTGATATGTGGAATAAACTTTTAGAGATGTTGCTGAAAAAACATGAAAGAAGAAAGTAAGTTATAGTGACATGAAAGAATGACCAAAAAAAATGAAGGATATCATGGCATCATATGAATTTGAAAGCTAAAGCATTTATCCCAATTCATTCTTTAATGACAATTAGGTGACTGTTATTTTTTCCTGGATGACATTGAATGTGGTGACAGTTTTCTTTTTTGATTAAAATAAATTTAGTTAGGCTCCATAGATTAAAATAAATTGAATGTGGTGACTGTTTTCTTTTTTTTTTGATTTGAAACAGATAATAATGATTGGAGTTTATAATATTTAGTGTTGTGAACTGAAATCTGATTGTTTGGGATGTATGTGGTGGCAGTCCACGTATGCTTATTTAGTACAGATGGACCAATGATATTTCATTTTTCCGGGTAGTCAGCAAAGAGGATATTCGTGAATGTATTTATAGATACATTCACGAATATACTCCTTTATGACTAACATTGAAAAACTAATCTGATTGATCCAAAAGTAAATCCTACATGTACTCACTACAAAGCCAGCACACAACCTATTTTTCCATCCCCAAATAATAATAAAAAAGTCAGTTATGTTTTTGATCAAAAAAATAAAAAAGTCAGTTACGAAACTTAAAAAACTAATGCTTGGCATCTATTCAAAACACAAATTCAAACTTATGTGCTGACAATGAATATAGTATAGATTATAGATAAAAATAATTCAAAAATAAAATGATAAAATAATTCTACAACTGTCAATATTGAAGTGCACTAATTGCTCATCAAATTAGAAATTAAATTTACAATAAACTCATATGTAAAATTACCACAACAATTTCAAAATTAAGTCTTCTCCATTACAAAATTATCAACTCATCTTTGTTTTTTATCCTTTCTTCAGTTGTTTGATTTCTTTATTTTTTTTTGTGACAGCAATCTAATCCGTTTTTGCTCCTTTCTTATCTTCTTCTCTTTTTTTTTGACATGTTCTAATTGGAGGAAAATGATGTTGACTATTGTCTATTGGATTTAGGTTCGTGTATGTTGGTTCTTTATTTATTTATTTCATAACAATTTCGAAAGTAAGTCTTCTCCATTACAAAATTATCAACTCATCTTTGATTTTCATCATTTCTCCTGTTCTTTGATTTATTTACAGAGAAACAAGCAAAAGCAAAGGCAAAGAGGCATGAGTAGCAGTTGTGCAAAGTAATGGAGACTTGATGGATCTTGGAGATCTGTTATTTACTTTTCTTAGGCTCCTTAGTTTTATGTTGTACTTCGATATGATGACTTTGACGTTGTTTAAAGTTATGTATCGCTACTGTTATTCTAATTTTGAGATGTTGAACATTAGGTGTGATGACTATGCACTTGTGTTTATGTCATTTATGGATCCTTTTGATACATTGTAGCATTTGCAAAGATATTTTGATGAGATGTAATTGTGTTAGATTTGTTCAATGACTTAAATTAGAATATTTACTCTGATGTATGCTAAATATGAATATTCTGGTATTTCTTCCAAGGTCAAAATATCTTGGTGTTACATCCTTTCTTTCTTCTCTTCATGATTTCTAGCCCCAAATTTCCTCCAACTTCACGTCCAAGATGAATCAAATTTTGATTTAATTTTTTTTTCACCGTCCCAGTTTGCAATCTCACTATACTAAATGCTCTTTGCAAATGTGTATTGTGTAATTTCATGAAATTTAGCATCTTTTTACTTGAAGATCATCTGGGTGCTATTGATTTGATTTAGAATATATGAATCGCGTTGCATTAGAATTTCTTCTCTTGTTGCATCGTGATCTTTTTAGTTTCCTTGATCTCACTGTATAAATAAGTTTGATTTGATTAGTTCTGCCTTTGGATTATTATATTACATTTATAGAGTTTAATTTGACATTGTATTTGCAGTGTTCTCTTTTTCTTCTTTGGATATTTTTTTGATATTGGATTATTATATTATATTTTTGTAGGGTGTCGTTTTGATATTGATTATGAGCACATTAGGAATGATAGTAGATACCACATGAGTCAATACGTTAACAATGAAGTCAACAAAAAGTATTTTGATACCACATTCATTCCAAAGGAAACAAATTGTAGTAAGATGTCCTGTAATGTAAATCTGACAATCAAAGTAAATGGCTTATTTGAATGCACACCAAATTTTTTCGGAATTGAAATCAAGAATTGGATGCATAGGGAACCGGTAAACATTTGATTACTTTTATTATATGGAGAAATAAAATGCTAATATGGGATTTAGTAAGATTCAAAATTGGGAATTGTGATCAAATCTATCCTTATTTAGTATTTAAAAATTGGAACTAAAATTTTTCAATTGCACTTGCAATCCGTGGGAAAGGAAACGGGGGGAGAAAATCCTCTTGCGCTCAATTTGGGCAAAGGGACGGAGACATTGCTTTCTGCTCTAAGCACATTACATAAATACTCTTAATTTATATTATATACTCCCCCCGTCTCATATTAAGTGTCGTTTAAGGTTATGCGCGGGTATTAAGAAAATGATTAGATATGCTAAATTCAATGGTGAAAAAATGTGGTAGGTCTAAAATACCCTTACACTTTTCTCAATTGGAGCAAAGACACGGTTATTGATATTTTAAAGTAAGGGTATTTTTGGAAAGTAATAATAAATGTTGTATTGAGATTCTAAAGTGACAGTTAATTTGAGACAAAAAAACATTTCAAACAGGACACTTAATATGAGACGGAGGGAGTATTAATTTTTAGTCTTTTCATATGAATTTTTAAATAAAGAGTACTCACTCCTGCTAAAAAAGTAAATAAAGAGTGTTCACTTTTATGTTTTTTAATCTTTATTTTATATTATATTTTTTAATAATAAAAAAGACAATTTTTTTTATTTAAATTGGAATATTAATTTATTCTTTTTGTCACACTTTATATTTTTCTATTTTATTAGACTCTAACTTATGTTTTCTATTTTATTAGACCCTGCCAAAATGATTTTTTAGAGTTCCCGCAACACCTACGGGAATCTGTGGTGACGAGGGAGGGGACGCGAATTCCCAGTAAGGGGAATCGGGGAATGGGGAATAGGATCGGAGGCGTACCAATCCCCGCCTCACTCTATTTTCATTTTTAAATCTAATACCGATGACAATAAAATGTAGCTTATTTTAACAGTGCAATAAAAGTAACTACATATTGAAAAATAATAAATTATATTTAATACATAATTTCACTTTTACTATTTAAATAAGTATGTTAACATAGATTTAGATATTATCATAACTCCAAGCTTGGGTGCAAGTGGTTAATGCACTCCATCTAAAGGGGCGGATTCGGCTAGTACCCGAGTTCGATCCCCGGATGGAACAAATTGGAGCCCGGCTTTACTTACCTCCCGGCCGAACTCCGGATTATTCAGGGCCCCTTTCCCCTGGACATCGGAGTGGGGTCAAAGACCCCTATACCAAAAAAAAGGTTTAGATATTATCACTCAACAACTAATAATATGTATTCAATATATATCTATTTTAAAATTCTAAATTTTCTGAATATAATTGAAACATTAAGCTGTTTTACACAAATTTTAAGATATATATATTTAAAATATTCCAAACTTTTAAATAAAGAAGATGTATACCCGTGCATCGCACGGGTCATACGCACTAGTTCGGTACATATATCATTACGGAGTATATAATGCTAATCCTCGATTATTTTCTAATATTTTAGTATGTATTGAAGCACTTGCTTTTAATGAAATGAATTAGACTTTTTTAAAAGAAATAGGCTTCCAGCCAGAATTTATTAAAAAAAATAGAAAGAGAAAGAAAATAGAGTAGAGCCTAAGAGGGGACTAAGCCAAAACCCTTGGCAAAAGAGAAGCTAAAGCCAAAACAATAATAGGGAACCCCTAACAAAGTCCCCTAAAACACTTCATCCTAGATATTAAAAAAAATGCTAACTAACAATAGTTAGAAAAATAGAAGATGTCTTTGAAACGAGAATTATAACCAACCAAACTCTGGCCAAATACTGGTTTTTTGAAAATCCTCAGACCCACTTACAAAAGTTAGATAAAAAAGAAACAGAGACAAAATTCGTTTTTGAGCGAGTGTTATAGTCTGCTATTTTTCGAGCCAATTTATTTTTGTGTTTCTTCTTTCAGGATGGACACCACCGGTTCAGACTTATCAGCAACAGTTCCATGGGTTATAGGATCATCAGCCTCGTCTTACACATCACCCCAAAACCTCCCCAAAATTCTCATGTCAAATACTACCACTATATTAGAAATAGCATCAGACTCTGACGCATATAGCGAAACTAGCCGGGTGATGGGAGGTTCAATGGAATCACTACCAACCCGACCAGCTTCAGAGGTGCTAGGGGTAGAAGCGATAGGCAACTTCTGGATCAAAACAATCTTTTGCATCTTCAAAACCACAGGTGGCAATTGCTTATCATCAACTGAGACATGGACATTTGATTCTTCTTTAGATTGCAAGACCCTTTCTCTAATCTCATTCGGTGAAGATTCTCCATGCTGCTAATTCATCTCATGTTGAGCAGCTTTCTGCTTGAAGTTCACATTATTAGTAGCCTGAGGCTTAGGGACATACACCTGTTTTGCCTGATTTTCCCCGCCAGGGTGCTTTCTTCCTTTGCAAGCACTAGTGGTATGACCGACAGTCTCGCAATTCATACAAAAGGAAGGAAAATTTTCATACTCAATGCCCACTAAGAAAGCATAACTCGACCTCTCAACTAGGATTTGATTCCTAAGCTCTTATTTCAGTTCTATATCAACCATGATGCGTGTAAAATGACCAAAAGATCTGTCAATGAGCTTTTACTTGTTATGTCATCTAATCTAATTGGTATTCCAACACAACTAGCAATAGCAAAAAGGATTTTGGATCTCCAATATTTTTTAGCAAGACTTGTCCAACATTGTACATTTGTATATTTTATATTTGAAGGATTAAAATCAAGCTGCCAGGCAAATAACTGAAGCAGCTCCGACTTGCCAAGAAGAGTGCGACAGAATTCTCTGTAAATCATCAACACAGAAAAAAAAATTCATAATATCTATTTCCTAAATAAATCAGACCCCACTTACATGTTGGTTGCCAAAGAACTTGAAGTTTGGATTTCAAAGCATATAACTTGATAGGAGAGTCTCCTTTTGAGAGTAAAATTCTTCCATGAAGGCGTGCCTAGCATCCTTCCAAAACTGCCTTGTACTCCTCTTCCAAAATTGAGATTGCTAAGTCGTCCCCTTTAAGACACGGCTGAGGAAGATGACAAGCATGAATATCACAGATTTTATTCGTTGATCTTGAAAGAGCGTCTGCAAAAGTTTTAATTTTTGATGCATCAAAATTATTCCCATTTTGATGAACATCTTCTTGAAATAACCCAACTTCCTTTACCGAAAAAGTATCACCGAAAAAACCAGATGGAAGTTTTAGCATACAATAGTTGTTCCGCATCTGCAAACGTCTCAGCCGCATGCTGGACAGTTGAAGCGAAAATAGTGACGCGACAGGAATAGCTTTTTTCATGTCACCATCCACATAGTATGACACGTCACTAATTACATCATCAACGATTTTATTCCAAGTCAACTAGGGGTTGACTCGGTTTTGGCTCAAGTTAGTTCACTAAACGTCTCAGCCGCATGCTGGACAGATCTTACCTACTTTTTCACGTGTTTAATGGTTGTTAGGTACCTATTTTATATTTAGGGATTTGATTTAAATTTGATTAGTAATGAGTTTAGTTAAGTTATCATCACTAGACATATTATTTATTACTATTTAGGTTTTTAGTTATTAATCTTTATATAATCTTAAATATTTTTATATAAAGATTGCATCTACGAATAAACCTTTATTTTTCATATTCTAATAATCTCCTGAAGTGTTAGTTTGATTTTTTCCGTTTATAGTTTCTTTATAGGAATATACAAAATACCGTAAGGGTTATTTCGCAATATGGAATATACATATATTAAATCAAAATTAACATTTAAATAGTCAAATAATATAAAAAATACTCACTATATTGGCAAAAGTAGGATGATAATTTATAGATAAAAATACTCACTATAAAAAAATTCTTTAAGAACCCATATAAAAAAATTCTTTAGGACGAGATTATAAAAAATACTCACAAAAAAAAAATACTCACTATATATAAAAATAAATAAATATATAAACATATATAGTATATATCATAAAGAATGGATAAAAGACGGTGCACAAAGAAATCGACGTGTCATAACACACGAAAACATACAACTGCATTTTTAAAGGTGCCAAAAAATAATTTAAAATTTTATGATAAAATGAGATGTATACCCGTGTTGCGTATAACAATAAAATCGAATTCCCACAGGTTCATACGCTTAGCGAAAACAAATTATGAATGATATATTACAAAATAAATCAGACATTATATTATCGTATATCATTTTCCTTCCGGCATTAGTAATAGTTATGTGTTTTTCTATATACTCATTTAGAATACATTAGATGATAATCATATTTCATCGGTTTCAATTTTCGTTTTAGTTCTTTGTTTGAATACTTTTATATTAATTTTCCTTCATTTAATTATTACTAAACATTATAAAATAGGAAACAAAATCCTTTCCTGGACAAAACCCCACATCCCATTTGAAATTATAATATATATATATATATATATATCTAAATTTAATTTCCTACTATTATATAAATATTTAAAATAGTTGAAGTAATTACCTTACGATTGTCTAAGCAACGAATTTACGACAGTCTTTGTACGGTAAAATTTATATATATATATATATATATATATATATATATATATATATATATATATATATATAAGTGCCTCAATAAATGTTTGAAATAATAACCTTGTTTTAAGGTTCAATCGGGGCAGTCCCGAGTTTTTTTTGGTGCCCTGGCGAACAAATAATATGCTGCCCTTATAACTATTTAAATATTATTCTCATTGTTTTTTTATTTACAATCATTAATGATTGGTTCACAATCAAGGATTTTTAAAAATTATTTTCAACAGAAATGTGTGTGTGTGTGTGTCTATATATATATATATATATATATATATATATATATATATATATATATATATATATATATATATATATATATACACACTAGCGGGAAAAGACGGACCCTCCTACCCGTCTTTTATGTGTTAGTGTATTGGTGTGTTAGTGGGTGGTGTTTTAGTGGGTGGTTATGTCTATTAAAATTTTTTACTTACATTAAGAGTATTTTGGTCAGATAAATCTGACACCAAAAGTGACAGTTTTTTTTAATCTTTTATATATATATATATAGTTGTAATACCATAAAAAAATCATTCAAATATATGTATATACTATTAAGTATGGCAAATTTTGGTGCCCCTAAACAAATGGGGGCCTGGGCGGCCGCCTCTGTCACCCATGCTCAAGACAACCACGGGGTTCAATCATCCATAATTGCAAACTACGCTATGGGAAGCAATCGTAAATCTGCCAATTTTTTATTACACATTCACAATATATAATTATTTAAACACTTGAACCCATCTATGCAAATTCATAAACATACCCAATAAATTCCCTTACCAGGTAGCCTATACTACATCTCCACCATCAAATTAAAATATTATTAAATATATGGTGTTTGAGTCGGTTTCCCATACTAGGAAAGATTCTAAATTTTCCTAGAAGAAGGGGCACCTTGAAACACTAATGAACAAGTAAGGTGTGTGTCGTTGCTAATAAATTTATGTTAACTGCAATCTTTTTCCTTTTTGAGAACAATTGGGGGGAAAGGAACACTGAAAATTTTATACATCACAAACATTTTTTATTCAATGTCTACGTCATTGGTGACAAAGGCAGAAGAAAAATTTAGAAGGGAAAGGACAGAATAAAGTAAAAGGAATGATATATTTAATATTGTGAAACTACTATTAAACACCTTGCCCACACAGAAACCTAAATGCCAAACCTAAGCATATTAGAAAAACAAGGAGAATATAAAATAGGAAATGTAGCATTTCAGCAAACAAGTGTTGGATTATTTTTTTCTAGATTAACATTAACTAGTAAGATACCCATATGCACGAGTGATGTTTTGCTCTTTTTATGAATGAACTTAGACAATATTTAAATAGTCTGAACATTACCCAGTGAAAATAAAGACAAATTTAAAGTAGATGAAAAATGAGTTTCAAATAAAAAATAGATAAATATTAAAATCTAAAATTGTAAGAATATCATTTAAAAACAATTTATATTTATCCCGTGTTTATTTATTTATTTGTGCAGCTAACCCATATATATATATATATATATATATATATATATATATATATATATATATATATATCATTGCAGTTATCCCCGTATTTTTACCACGTGTGTTTTAAATATTAATCGGTTTAAATAGTCATTACCAGTTTAAATAGTCATTAAGCCTTATTGTTGTTTTAGATAGTAGGTTTATAGTAGTCTTCAAAAATTATAAGTATCAATGGCAAATATTAATCCCGTATTTTTTTATATATCACTGCAGCTATCTCGTGTTTTTTATATATCAGTGCAGTTATCTTGTAGTTTCAATTATTTCTTTTAGTTGATTAGTAGATTATAATAGATGGTAAAACTTAGATAGTAAATTATCAATAAGAAATATTTGTTTTATATTAATTAGTAGTTTAAATAGGCATTAAGCCTTCGTGTTTTTTTAGATAGTAGGTTTATAGAAGTCTTCAAAAATTATAATTATCAATAGCAAATATTAATCCCGTGTTTTTTTTAAATATCACTAAAATTATCCCATGTTTTTTTATATAGCATTACATTTATCTCGTAGTTTCAATTGATTATTTTAGTTTATTAGTAGATTATAATAGATAGTAAAACTTTGGTCAAAAAAATAGATAGTAAAACTTAGATAGTAAATTATCAATAACAAAAATTTGTTTTAAATATTAATCAGTAGGTTAAATAGTCATTAAATCTTCTTATTTTTTAGATAGTAGGTTTATAATAGTCTTCAAAAAAATTTAATTATCAATGACAAATATTAATTCTGTGTTTTCTTATATATCAGTGCAGTTATCCCGTGTTTTTTTTGCAGTTATCTCATAGTTTCAATTAATTATTTTAATTGATTAGTATATTATAGTAGATAGTAAAATATAGATAGTAGATTATCAATAAGAAGTGATAGTAGAGTAGTGTTTCTATAAATTTAGAAAGTTAGTTAAAAAAATTAAAGTGAAGTGATACGAGAAAGAGAATAATTGTTTATGAAAAAGTAAAAGGAATGATATATGTAATATTGTGAAACTACTATTAAACATCTTGTCCACACAGAAACCTAAATGCCAAACCTAAGCAAATCAGAAAAACAAGGAGAATATAAAATAGGAAATGTAGCATTTCAGCAAACAAGTGTTGGATTATTTTTTCTAGACTAACATTAATTTTTTTAGTACTCAAATTAATTAGATGACAGAGTAGAGCTTGGGGGACTATTTTTGGATTATTTTGTTTAATACTCAAATTTTGTTACTAATTAATATTATTTGATTTTTTATTGGGATTATTTTTTAGAAGTATTTTTCAATAATAAGTGAATGTGGAGTTTTTTTGCTCACTGTTGTGCGAAAAGTAGTTGTGCAAGTGTACACAATCGCAACAAGTAATATATTGATAAGTAAATTAGTCTCCACAGGGATTGGTATTAATTTTAGAGTTTAAAAATGAATTACACTTAGTGGAACAAGTAGCAAATAAGTGAGTAGCAACGTTTCAGTTGAACAGAGATTGTTTAAAGTAACAAGTTTAAAAAGTAATTTAAGATATGAGAGAAGTAAGTTGGATTGCTTTCACTAAGTAAATTCCCAAAAATAAGACGCTATAACGTCACACGCTATAGCGTTAAGCGCTGTTGCAAATGTTTTGTGTCTTTCAGTCACTAGCGTCAGGGTTTCATTACAAGATGCCTATGTCTAGGTTCTAAATAAGTTCACCCTCAGTATATTTAAGATCCCACGACTTAAGCTTTATGAACTATTGCATTTCTATGTCTAGAGGAAGCAAAAAATTGGTTAAATGTCTTTAACCAACCTTATCGCTTCATATCAATCCTTGATTTCTTTCCATGGTTCATGTCCGAATCCATAGAGGTACTTATTTTACGTGGCCAAATATAAAACAAGTTTGGAAGAATTATAACACAAAGATTAAAACACAAAGCGTGAAAAGTTATATACGTAATATTAAAGGTTCATTACAAGTTCTAGCAACCCAACTCAAGGAGCTTAGCTCATGTTGAGCATCATCAAAATAACACAAACAAATGTACTTGTATTACCAGTAGGTAAGAAGGAAGACACAAGTGCAAAAGATACAATCTTGATGTCTCCTAATCATCCACGCAGTTGATGTGATGAGTGCAAAGATGACTTCACACGTGAGAATACAAAGAAAAATTACAAAGGAAGAAAAAAATTAAAAGCTTCCAAGTGTTTCAATGGAGAAGAGACTATGTCAAGTTCTCTCTCTCTCTCTTCCAAAAACTCTCACTCACTCTCAGTCCATCTAGCATGTGGTGCATGTCTTCTCACAAGTCAATAAAGTTGATCTTTGCTTTTTCACCAACTCCACTATTCTTCACTCATGCGATGCCAAGTGTCCACACATATCCAATAAAATCCGGGCATGTCAAAGACGCACAAAGACACGAGATACTGAGTCTGGATTAATGAGCTTGGCGCCAAAATTGCACTTTTACTTTAGATGATCAGCTGATCTACCTTCTTGACGCTATAGCGTTAGACGCTATAGCGCTAAACACTGCAATACTCACAAAATACATCAAAACATTCACAAGGGCATCAAATGTGCCAATTTCATAGCAAAGCGATGTTCAAATTTCTTCCTTTCCTAATACTAACAGAATCGCAATAAATACTACACTATTATTACTTGAGAACTTACTCAATTTAATGATTAAAGGTATAAATAACTCATATAAATATGAGTTATCACACCCCAAACTTAAACCATTGTTTGTCCCAAGTAATGACACTTGCAAAGACAAAACATACTGACACTTATGCACAACACACATAACCTGATCAGTTCTTCATTTCTAAGCACATTCATTCAAATATATTCTCAAGGGCTAATAATTCAGATTCACACTCACACCAACACACCAATGCATTTTAATCAACTTCTAAGCTTATTACTGCAAATAGTGTGTGTGTGATCTCTGACTTATCTCAATTCCTAGCTAAATTCAGATTTTTCTTAGCCTCGGGAAGAGTGGCCTTCTTTTGGTGACAACAAAATTTCTTTCAAAACACTGACTAGACTAACATTTTCACACAGACTTGGGGGATTTCAGACATGACAAAGGGCTTGATTAGACACTTCAGGCCTGTGGCTAGTGTTCCTAACCTATTGACTAAACAGAGACACTATAGCGTTTGATGCTATAGCGGCAGAACATAAATTGACAACTTTACTGATCAGAAACCCCTCATCTCGAAGTTCCTTTGGCATTTTTTTTTAGCCTTTTTGGAACAACCCGACTTTTGTTTCAGGCAGCTACAGTGACTCTGATCCTTTTACATTTACATATATATACTTGATTTTCACACTTGATTTACAATGACTTTCTTCGTCATTAGCCACCCTAAGACCTTTGTACCTAGCCTTAATGAAATCCGAGCACCCCCAAACTTAGCTTCTAAAGCTCTTCAAGTTGAACAGAGATTGTTTAAAGTAACAAGTTTAAAAAGTAATTTAAGATATGAGAGAAGTAAGTTGGATTGCTTTCACTAAGTAAATTCCCAAAAATAAGACGCTATAACGTCACACGCTATAGCGTTAGCGCGCTATTGCAAATGTTTTGTGCCTTTCAACACTAGCGTCGGGGTTTCATTACAAGATGCCTATGTCTAGGTTCTAAATAAGTTCACCCTCAGTATATTTAAGATCCCACAGCTTAAGCTTTATGAACTATTGCATTTCTATGTCTAGAGGAAGCAAAAATTGGTTAAATGTCTTTAACCAACCTTATCGTTCATATCAATCCTTGATTTCTTTCCATGGTTCATGTCTGAATCCACAGAGGTACTTATTTTACGTGGCCAAATATAAAACAAGTTTGGAAGAATTATAACACAAAGATTAAAACACAAAACGTGAAAAGTTATATACGTAATATTAAAGGTTCATTACAAGTTCTAGCAACCCAACTCAAGGAGCTTAGCTCATGTTTAGCATCATCAAAATAACACAAACAAATGTACTTGTATTACCGTAGGGTAAAGGAAAACACAAGTGCAAAAGATACAATCTTGATGTCTCCTAATCATCCACGCAGTTGATGGTGCAATGCGACTTCACAATCGTGAGAATACAAAGAGAAAATTACAAAGGAAGAAAAAATTAAAAGCTTCCAAGTGTTTCAATGGAGAAGAGACTATGTCAAGTTCTCTCTCTCTCTCTTCCAAAAACTCTCACTCACTCTCAGTCCATCTAGCATGTGGTGCATGTCTTCTCACAAGTCAATAAAGTTGATGTTTGCTTTTTCACCAACTCCACTATTCTTCACTCATGCGATGCCAAGTGTCCACACATATCCAATAAAATCCGGGCATGTCAGCACGCACAGTGGACACGAGATACGGAGTCTGGATTAATGAGCTTGGCGCCAAAATTGCACTTTTACTTTAGATGATCAGCTGATCTACCTTCTTGACGCTATAGCGTTAGACGCTATAGCGCTAAACACTGGAATACTCACAAAATACATCAAAACATTCACAAGGGAACCAAATGTGCCAATTTCATAGCAAAGCAGTGTTCAGCCCTTCCTTTCCTAATACTAACAAAACTGCAATAAATACTACACTATTATTACTTGAGAACTTACTCAATTTAATGATTAAAGGTATAAATAACTCATATAAATATGAGTTATCACACCCCCAAACTTAAACCATTGTTTGTCCCCAAGTAATGACACTTGCAAAGACAAAACATACTGACACTTATGCACAACACACATAACCTGATCAGTTCTTCATTTCTAAGCACATTCATTCAAATATATTCTCAAGGGCTAATAATTCAGATTCACACTCACACCAACACACGAATGCATTTTAATCAACTTCTAAGCTTATTACTGCAAATAGTGTGTGTGTGATCTCTTATCTCAATTCCTAGCTAGATTCAGATTTTTCTTAGCCTCGGGAAGAGTGGCCTTCTTTTGGTGACACCAAAATTTCTTTCAAAACACCGACTAGACTAACATTTTCACACGCAGACTTGGGGATTTCGGACATGACAAAGGGCTTGATTAGACACTTCAGTGCCCGTGGCTGAGTGTTCCTAACCTATTGACTAAACAGAGACACTATAGCGTTTGATGCTATAGCGGCGTAAGCAATTGACAACTTTACTGCATCAGAACCCCTCATTACGAGTTCCTTTGGCATTTTTTTAGCCTTTTTGGAACAACCCGACTTTTGTTTGAGCAACTCTGACCTTTTACATTTACATATATATACTTGATTTTCACACTTGATTTACAATGACTTTCTTCGTCATTAGCCACCCTAAGACCTTTGTACCTAGCCTTAATGAAATCCGAGCACCCCCAAACTTAGCTTCTAAAGCTCTTCAAGTTGAACAGAGATTGTTTAAAGTAACAAGTTTAAAAGTAATTTAAGATATGAGAGAAGTAACTTGGATTGCTTTCACTAAGTAAATTCCCAAAATAAGACGCTATAACGTCACACGCTATAGCGTTAGCGCTTACAGAAAATGTTTTGTGCCTTTCAGTCACTAGCGTCAGGGTTTCATTACAAGATGCCTATGTCTAGGTTCTAAATAAGTTCACCCCTGTATATTTAAGATCCCACAACTTAAGCTTTATGAACTATTGCATTTCTATGTCTAGAGGAAGCAAAAATTGGATAAATGTCTTTAACCAACCTTATCGTTCATATCAATCCTTGATTTCTTTCCATGGTTCATGTCTGAATCCACATAGGTACTTATTTTACGTGGCCAAATATAAAACAAGTTTGGAAGAATTATAACACAAAGATTAAAACACAAAACGTGAAAAGTTATATACGTAATATTAAAGGTTCATTACAAGTTCTAGCAACCCAACTCAAGGAGCTTAGCTCATGTTGAGCATCATCAAAATAACACAAACAAATGTACTTGTATTACCGTAGGTAAGAAGGAAGACACAAGTGCAAAAGATACAATCTTGATGTCTCCTAATCATCCACGCAGTGATGGTACAAATGACTTCTTCACACCGTGAGAATACAGCAGAAAATTACAAAGGAAGAAAAAATTAAAAGCTTCCAAGTGTTTCAATGGAGAAGAGACTATGTCAAGTTCTCTCTCTCTCTCTTCCAAAAACTCTCACTCACTCTCAGTCCATCTAGCATGTGGTGCATGTCTTCTCACAAGTCAATAAAGTTGATGTTTGCTTTTTCACCAACTCCACTATTCTTCACTCATGCGATGCCAAGTGTCCACACATATCCAATAAAATCCGGGCATGTCAAAGACGCATAAAGGTGGACACGAGATACTGAGTCCGGATTAATGAGCTTGGCGCCAAAATTGCACTTTTACTTTAGATGATCACCGATCTACCTTATTGACGCTATAAATAAGTAGACGCTATAGCGCTAAACACCGCAATACTCACAAAATACATCAAAACATTCACAAGGGCACCAAATGTGCCAATTTCATAACAAAGCGATGTTGTTCACCCTTCCTTTCCTAATACTAACAGAATCGCAATAAATACTACACTATTATTACTTGAGAACTTACTTAATTTAATGATTAAAGGTATAAATAACTCATATAAATATGAGTTATCACACCCCCAAACTTAAACCATTGTTTGTCCCCAAGTAATGACACTTGCAAAGACAAAACATACTGACACTTATGCACAACACACATAAACCTGATCAGTTCTTCATTTCTAAGCACATTCATTCAAATATATTCTCGAGGGCTAATAATTGATTCACACTCACACACCAACACACCAATGCATTTTAATCAACTTCTAAGCTTATTACTGCAAATAGTGTGTGTGTGATCTCTGACTTATCTCAATTCCTAGCTAGATTCAGATTTTTCTTAGCCTCGGGAAGAGTGGCCTTCTTTTGGTGACACCAAAATTTCTTTCAAAACACTGACTAGACTAACATTTTCACACAGACTTGGGGGATTTCAGACATGACAAAGGGCTTGATTAGACACTTCAGGCCTGTGGCTAGTGTTCCTAACCTATTGACTAAACAGAGACACTATAGCGTTTGATGCTATAGCGGCAGAACAGAAATTGACAACTTTACAGACTGTAACCCCCTCATTACTGAGTTCCTTTGGCATTTTTTTTTAGCCTTTTTGGAACAACCCAGCTTTTGTTTCAGGCAGCTACAGCCTTTTACATTTACATATATATACTTGATTTTCACACTTGATTTACAATGACTTTCTTCGTCATTAGCCACCCTAAGACCTTTGTACCTAGCCTTAATGAAATCCGAGCACCCCCAAACTTAGCTTCTAAAGCTCTTCAAGTTGAACAGAGATTGTTTAAAGTAACAAGTTTAAAAAGTAATTTAAGATATGAGAGAAGTAAGTTGGATTGCTTTCACTAAGTAAATTCCCAAAAATAAGACGCTATAACGTCACACGCTATAGCGTTAGGCGCTGTTGCAAATGTTTTGTGCCTTTCAGTCACTAGCGTCAGGGTTTCATTACAAGATGCCTATGTCTAGGTTCTAAATAAGTTCACCCCTGTATATTTAAGATCCCACATCTTAAGCTTTATGAACTATTGCATTTCTATGTCTAGACGAAGCAAAAATTGGTTAAATGTCTTTAACCAACCTTATCGTTCATATCAATCCTTGATTTCTTTCCATGGTTCATGTCTGAATCCACAGAGGTACTTATTTTACGTGGCCAAATATAAAACAAGTTTGGAAGAATTATAACACAAAGATTAAAACACAAAACGTGAAAAGTTATATACGTAATATTAAAGGTTCATTACAAGTTCTAGCAACCCAACTCAAGGAGCTTAGCTCATGTTGAGCATCATCAAAATAACACAAACAAATGTACTTGTATTACCGTAGGTAAGAAGGAAGACACAAGTGCAAAAGATACAATCTTGATGTCTCCTAATCATCCACGCAGTGATGGTACAGCAGCAGCTTCACACCGTGAGAATACAGCAGAAAATTACAAAGGAAGAAAAAATTAAAAGCTTCCAAGTGTTTCAATGGAGAAGAGACTATGTCAAGTTCTCTCTCTCTCTCTTCCAAAAACTCTCACTCACTCTCACCCATCTAGCATGTGGTGCATGTCTTCTCACAAGTCAATAAAGTTGATGTTTGCTTTTTCACCAACTCCACTATTCTTCACTCATGCGATGCCAAGTGTCCACACATATCCAATAAAATCCGGGCATGTCAGCACGCACAGTGGACACGAGATACGGAGTCTGGATTAATGAGCTTGGCGCCAAAATTGCACTTTTACTTTAGATGATCAGCTGATCTACCTTCTTGACGCTATAGCGTTAGACGCTATAGCGCTAAACACTGCAATACTCACAAAATACATCAAAACATTCACAAGGGCACCAAATGTGCCAATTTCATAGCAAAGCGATGTTCACCCCCTTCCTTTCCTAATACTAACAGAATCGCAATAAATACTACACTATTATTACTTGAGAACTTACTCAATTTAATGATTAAAGGTATAAATAACTCATATAAATATGAGTTATCACACCCCCAAACTTAAACCATTGTTTGTCCCCAAGTAATGACACTTGCAAAGACAAAACATACTGACACTTATGCACAACACACATAACCTGATCAGTTCTTCATTTCTAAGCACATTCATTCAAATATATTCTCAAGGGCTAATAATTCAGATTCACACTCACACCAACACACCAATGCATTTTAATCAACTTCTAAGCTTATTACTGCAAATAGTGTGTGTGTGATCTCTGACTTATCTCAATTCCTAGCTAGATTCAGATTTTTCTTAGCATCGGGAAGAGTGGCCTTCTTTTGGTGACACCAAAATTTCTTTCAAAACACTGACTAGACTAACATTTTCACACAGACTTGGGGGATTTCAGACATGACAAAGGGCTTGATTAGACACTTCAGGCCCGTGGCTGAGTGTTCCTAACATATTGACTAAACAGAGACACTATAGCGTTTGATGCTATAATGCGCAACGAGAAATTGACAACTTTACGGTATCAGAACCCCTCATTCTCGAGTTCCTTTGGCATTTTTTTAGCCTTTTGGAACAACCCAAATTTTTGTTTCGACATACCTCTGACCTTTTACATTTACATATATACTTGATTTTCACACTTGATTTACAATGACTTTCTTCGTCATTAGCCACCCTAAGACCTTTGTACCTAGCCTTAATGAAATCCGAGAGCACCCCCAAACTTAGCTTCTAAAGCTCTTCAAGTTGAACAGAGTTGTTTAAAGTAACAAGTTTAAAAAGTAATTTAAGATATGAGAGAAGTAAGTTGGATTGCTTTCACTAAGTAAATTCCCAAAAATAAGACGCTATAACGTCACACGCTATAGCGTTAGTAGCGTATTGCAAATGTTTTGTGCCTTTCGATCCTACTAGTCGTGGTTTCATTACAAGATGCCTATGTCTAGGTTCTAAATAAGTTCACCCCTGTATATTTAAGATCCCACAGCTTAAGCTTTATGAACTATTGCATTTCTATGTCTAGAGGAAGCAAAAATTGGTTAAATGTCTTTAACCAACCTTATCGTTCATATCAATCCTTGATTTCTTTCCATGGTTCATGTTTGAATCCACAGAGGTACTTATTTTACGTGGCCAAATATAAAACAAGTTTGGAAGAATTATAACACAAAGATTAAAACACAAAACGTGAAAAGTTATATACGTAATATTAAAGGTTCATTAGCAACCCAACTCAAGGAGCTTAGCTCATGTTGAGCATCATCAAAATAACACAAACAAATGTACTTGTATTACCGTAGGTAAGAAGGAAAACACAAGTGCAAAAGATACAATCTTGATGTCTCCTAATCATCCACGCAGTGATGGTACAGCAGCAGCTTCACACCGTGAGAATACAGCAGAAAATTACAAAGGAAGAAAAAATTAAAAGCTTCCAAGTGTTTCAATGGAGAAGAGACTATGTCAAGTTCTCTCTCTCTCTCTTCCAAAAACTCTCACTCACTCTCAGTCCATCTAGCATGTGGTGCATGTCTTCTCACAAGTCAATAAAGTTGATGTTTGCTTTTTCACCAACTCCACTATTCTTCACTCATGCGATGCCAAGTGTCCACACATATCCAATAAAATCCGGGCATGTCGTACGCACACGGTGGACACACGAGATACGAGTCCGGATTAATGAGCTTGGCGCCAAAATTGCACTTTTACTTTAGATGATCACCGATCTACCTTCTTGACGCTTATAGCGTTAGGCGCTATAGCGCTAAACACCGGAATACTCACAAAATACATCAAAACATTCACAAGGGCACCAAATGTGCCAATTTCATAACAAAGCAGTGTTCACCCTTTCCTTTCCTAATACTAACAGAATCGCAATAAATACTACACTATTATTACTTGAGAACTTACTCAATTTAATGATTAAAGGTATAAATAACTCATATAAATATGAGTTATCACACCCCCAAACTTAAACCATTGTTTGTCCCAAGTAATGACACTTGCAAAGACAAAACATCACCGACACTTATGCACAACACACATAACTCGATCGGTTCTTCATTTCTAAGCACATTCATTCAAATATATTCTCGAGGGCTAATAATTGATTCACACTCACACCAACACACGAATGCATTTTAATCAACTTCTAAGCTTATTACTGCAAATAGTGTGTGTGTGATCTCTGACTTATCTCAATTCCTAGCTAGATTCAGATTGTTCTTAGCCTCGGGAAGAGTGGCCTTCTTTTGGTGACACCAAAATTTCTTTCAAAACACTGACTAGACTAACATTTTCACACATACTTGGGGGATTTCAGACATGACAAAGGGCTTGATTAGACACTTCAGGCCTGTGGCTAGTGTTCCTAACCTATTGACTAAACAGAGACACTATAGCGTTTGATGCTATAAGCGCAGCGTAAATTGACAACTTTACTGGTCAGAACCCTCATTCACGAGTTCCTTTGGCATTTTTTTTTAGCCTTTTTGGAACAACCCAGCTTTTGTTTCAGGCAGCTACAGCCTTTTACATTTACATATATATACTTGATTTTCACACTTGATTTACAATGACTTTCTTCGTCATTAGCCACCCTAAGACCTTTGTACCTAGCCTTAATGAAATCCGAGCACCCCAAACTTAGCTTCTAAAGCTCTTGAAGTTGAACAGATTGTTTAAAGTAACAAGTTTAAAAAGTAATTTAAGATATGAGAGAAGTAAGTTGGATTGCTTTCACTAAGTAAATTCCCAAAAATAAGACGCTATAACGTCACACGCTATAGCGTTAGGCGCTGTTGCAAATGTTTTGTGCCTTTCAGTCACTAGCGTCAGGGTTTCATTACAAGATGCCTATGTCTAGGTTCTAAATAAGTTCACCCCTGTATATTTAAGATCCCACAGCTTAAGCTTTATGAACTATTGCATTTCTATGTCTAGAGGAAGCAAAAATTGGTTAAATGTCTTTAACCAACCTTATCGTTCATATCAATCCTTGATTTCTTTCCATGGTTCATGTTTGAATCCACAGAGGTACTTATTTTACGTGGCCAAATATAAAACAAGTTTGGAAGAATTATAACACAAAGATTAAAACACAAAACGTGAAAAGTTATATACGTAATATTAAAGGTTCATTAGCAACCCAACTCAAGGAGCTTAGCTCATGTTGAGCATCATCAAAATAACACAAACAAATGTACTTGTATTACCGTAGGTAAGAAGGAAAACACAAGTGCAAAAGATACAATCTTGATGTCTCCTAATCATCCACGCAGTGATGGTACAAAGACTTCACTTTCACACCGTGAGAATACAGCAGAAAATTACAAAGGAAGAAAAAATTAAAAGCTTCCAAGTGTTTCAATGGAGAAGAGACTATGTCAAGTTCTCTCTCTCTCTCTTCCAAAAACTCTCACTCACTCTCAGTCCATCTAGCATGTGGTGCATGTCTTCTCACAAGTCAATAAAGTTGATGTTTGCTTTTTCACCAACTCCACTATTCTTCACTCATGCGATGCCAAGTGTCCACACATATCCAATAAAATCCGGGCATGTCAGCACGCACAGTGGACACGAGATACGGAGTCTGGATTAATGAGCTTGGCGCCAAAATTGCACTTTTACTTTAGATGATCAGCTGATCTACCTTCTTGACGCTATAGCGTTAGACGCTATAGCGCTAAACACTGCAATACTCACAAAATACATCAAAACATTCACAAGGGCACCAAATGTGCCAATTTCATAGCAAAGCAGTGTTCAGCCCTTCCTTTCCTAATACTAACAGAACTGCAATAAATACTACACTATTATTACTTGAGAACTTACTCAATTTAATGATTAAAGGTATAAATAACTCATATAAATATGAGTTATCACACCCCCAAACTTAAACCATTGTTTGTCCCCAAGTAATGACACTTGCAAAGACAAAACATACTGACACTTATGCACAACACACATAACCTGATCAGTTCTTCATTTCTAAGCACATTCATTCAAATATATTCTCAAGGGCTAATAATTCAGATTCACACTCACACCAACACACCAATGCATTTTAATCAACTTCTAAGCTTATTACTGCAAATAGTGTGTGTGTGTGATCTCTGACTTATCTCAATTCCTAGCTAGATTCAGATTGTTCTTAGCCTGGGGAAGAGTGGCCTTCTTTTGGTGACACCAAAATTTCTTTCAAAACACTGACTAGACTAACATTTTCACACAGACTTGGGGGATTTCAGACATGACAAAGGGCTTGATTAGACACTTCAGGCCTGTGGCTAGTGTTCCTAACCTATTGACTAAACAGAGACACTATAGCGTTTGATGCTATAGCGGCAGAACAGAAATTGACAACTTTACTGATCAGAACCCCCTCATTCTCGAGTTCCTTTGGCATTTTTTTAGCCTTTTGGAACAACCCGACTTTTGTTTGAGTGACTCTGACCTTTTACATTTACATATATATACTTGATTTTCACACTTGATTTACAATGACTTTCTTCGTCATTAGCCACCCTAAGACCTTTGTACCTAGCCTTAATGAAATCCGAGCACCCCCAAACTTAGCTTCTAAAGCTCTTCAAGTTGAACAGAGATTGTTTAAAGTAACAAGTTTAAAAAGTAATTTAAGATATGAGAGAAGTAAGTTGGATTGCTTTCACTAAGTAAATTCCCAAAAATAAGACGCTATAACGTCACACGCTATAGCGTTAGGCGCTGTTGCAAATGTTTTGTGCCTTTCAGTCACTAGCGTCAGGGTTTCATTACAAGATGCCTATGTCTAGGTTCTAAATAAGTTCACCCCTGTATATTTAAGATCCCACAGCTTAAGCTTTATGAACTATTGCATTTCTATGTCTAGAGGAAGCAAAAATTGGTTAAATGTCTTTAACCAACCTTATCGTTCATATCAATCCTTGATTTCTTTCCATGGTTCATGTCCACAGAGGTACTTATTTTACGTGGCCAAATATAAAACAAGTTTGGAAGAATTATAACACAAAGATTAAAACACAAACCGTGAAAAGTTATATACGTAATATTAAAGGTTCATTAGCAACCCAACTCAATGAGCTTAGCTCATGTTGAGCATCATCAAAATAACACAAACAAATGTACTTGTATTACCGTAGGTAAGAAGGAAAACACAAGTGCAAAAGATACAATCTTGATGTCTCCTAATCATCCACGCAGGTGATGGTACAAAGCAGCGACTTTCACAAATCGTGAGAATACAAAGAGAAAATTACAAAGGAAGAAAAAATTAAAAGCTTCCAAGTGTTTCAATGGAGAAGAGACTATGTCAAGTTCTCTCTCTCTCTCTTCCAAAAACTCTCACTCACTCTCACCCATCTAGCATGTGGTGCATGTCTTCTCACAAGTCAATAAAGTTGATGTTTGCTTTTTCACCAACTCCACTATTCTTCACTCATGCGATGCCAAGTGTCCACACATATCCAATAAAATCCGGGCATGTCGGACGCACGATGGACACGAGATACGAGTGCGGATTAATGAGCTTGGCGCCAAAATTGCACTTTTACTTTAGATGATCAACTGATCTACCTTCTTGACGCTATATAGCGTTAGGCGCTATAAGCGCTAAACACCGCAATACTCACAAAATACATCAAAACATTCACAAGGGCACCAAATGTGCCAATTTCATAACAAAGCGGTGTTCACCCTTCCTTTCCTAATACTAACAGAATCGCAATAAATACTACACTATTATTACTTGAGAACTTACTCAATTTAATGATTAAAGGTATAAATAACTCATATAAATATGAGTTATCACACTGAAAACTTAAACCATTGTTTGTCCCAAGTAATGACACTTGCAAAGACAAAACATACACGACACTTATGCACAACACACATAACCTGATCAGTTCTTCATTTCTAAGCACATTCATTCAAATATATTCTCAAGGGCTAATAATTCAGATTCACACTCACACCAACACACCAATGCATTTTAATCAACTTCTAAGCTTATTACACGCAAATAGTGTGTGTGTGATCTCGACTTATCTCAATTCCTAGCTAGATTCAGATTGTTCTTAGCCTGGGAAGAGTGGCCTTCTTTTGGTGACACCAAAATTTCTTTCAAAACACTGACTAGACTAACATTTTCACACAGACTTGGGGGATTTCAGACATGACAAAGGGCTTGATTAGACACTTTGGGCCCGTGGCTAGTGTTCCTAACCTATTGACTAAATGTCAGAGACACTATAGCGTTTGATGCTATAGCGGCGAATGTAAATTGACAACTTTACAGATCAGAACCCCTCATTCTTGAGTTCCTTTGGCATTTTTTTAGCCTTTTTGAACAACCCGACTTTTGTTTCAAAGTGGTATAGCCTTTTACATTTACATATATATACTTGATTTTCACACTTGATTTACAATGACTTTCTTCGTCATTAGCCACCCTAAGACCTTTGTACCTAGCCTTAATGAAATCCGAGCACCCCCAAACTTAGCTTCTAAAGCTCTTCAAGTTGAACAGAGATTGTTTAAAGTAACAAGTTTAAAAAGTAATTTAAGATATGAGAGAAATAAGTTGGATTGCTTTCACTAAGTAAATTCCCAAAAATAAGACGCTATAACGTCACACGCTATAGCGTTAGGCGCTGTTGCAAATGTTTTGTGTCTTTCAGTCACTAGCGTCAGGGTTTCATTACAAGATGCCTATGTCTAGGTTCTAAATAAGTTCACCCCTGTATATTTAAGATCCCACAGCTTAAGCTTTATGAACTATTGCATTTCTATGTCTAGAGGAAGCAAAAATTGGTTAAATGTCTTTAACCAACCTTATCGTTCATATCAATCCTTGATTTCTTTCCATGGTTCATGTCTGAATCCACAGAGGTACTTATTTTACGTGGCCAAATATAAAACAAGTTTGGAAGAATTATAACACAAAGATTAAAACACAAAACGTGAAAAGTTATATACGTAATATTAAAGGTTCATTACAAGTTCTAGCAACCCAACTCAAGAAGCTTAGCTCATGTTGAGCATCATCAAAATAACACAAACAAATGTACTTGTATTACCGTAGGTAAGAAGGAAAACACAAGTGCAAAAGATACAATCTTGATGTCTCCTAATCATCCACGCAGTTGATGGTACAAATGTTAGCCTTTCACAATCGTGAGAATACAAAGAGAAAATTACAAAGGAAGAAAAAATTAAAAGCTTCCAAGTGTTTCAATGGAGAAGAGACTATGTCAAGTTCTCTCTCTCTCTCTTCCAAAAACTCTCACTCACTCTCACCCATCTAGCATGTGGTGCATGTCTTCTCACAAGTCAATAAAGTTGATGTTTGCTTTTTCACCAACTCCACTATTCTTCACTCATGCGATGCCAAGTGTCCACACATATCCAATAAAATCCGGGCATGTCGGCCACGCCTGATGGACACGAGATACGAGTCCGGATTAATGAGCTTGGCGCCAAAATTGCACTTTTACTTTAGATGATCACCGATCTACCTTCTTGACGCTATAGCGTTAGGACGCTATAGCGCTAAACACCGCAATACTCACAAAATACATCAAAACATTCACAAGGGCACCAAATGTGCCAATTTCATAACAAAGCGTTGTTCACCCTTTCCTTTCCTAATACTAACAGAATCGCAATAAATACTACACTATTATTACTTGAGAACTTACTCAATTTAATGATTAAAGGTATAAATAACTCATATAAATATGAGTTATCACACCCCCAAACTTAAACCATTGTTTGTCCCCAAGTAATGACACTTGCAAAGACAAAACATACTGACACTTATGCACAACACACATAACCTGATCAGTTCTTCATTTCTAAGCACATTCATTCAAATATATTCTCAAGGGCTAATAATTCAGATTCACACTCACACCAACACACCAATGCATTTTAATCAACTTCTAAGCTTATTACTGCAAATAGTGTGTGTGTGATCTCTGACTTATCTCAATTCCTAGCTAGATTCAGATTGTTCTTAGCCTCGGGAAGAGTGGCCTTCTTTTGGTGACACCAAAATTTCTTTCAAAACACTGACTAGACTAACATTTTCACACAGACTTGGGGGATTTCAGACATGACAAAGGGCTTGATTAGACACTTCAGGCCTGTGGCTAGTGTTCCTAACCTATTGACTAAACAGAGACACTATAGCGTTTGATGCTATAGCGGCAGAACAGAAATTGACAACTTTACAGGCTGTAACCCCCTCATTACTGAGTTCCTTTGGCATTTTTTTTTAGCCTTTTTGGAACAACCCGGCTTTTGTTTCAGGCAGCTACAGCCTTTTACATTTACATATATATACTTGATTTTCACACTTGATTTACAATGACTTTCTTCGTCATTAGCCACCCTAAGACCTTTGTACCTAGCCTTAATGAAATCCGAGCACCCCCAAACTTAGCTTCTAAAGCTCTTCAAGTTTTTAGTCAAGTTTTGATGTCACCTTGGTTAACCAGGACTAACCTAAGCATCAGATAGTCCTAGGCTAACTAAGTTTTTCCTTAAGTGCAGAGATTTTTATGTGTAGGAGCAACAATAAACAAAGATTTTATCTAAAAGCATGGCTCTCTTTACTCACTCACACAATCATCACTAAAACTAGCCCAAAGAGAATACATTCATTGACTATAGTTAAAAACGAATCACTGATAACTTTACGTCCTCCCCCCAAAATAAAAGTGAGCAGTGTCCTCACTGCTCTAATGGACTAGGAAGAGGCCTAAGACAAACACAACAACAAAATAAAAACAAGTCTTATAACATTTGTGAAGCGCAAGACAGACGCTATAGCGCTTCACAATTTATTGGAGAACACACAACAACTAAAACTACTACAGCAGGATATTAAAATTATTTCTTGATTAGACCAGACCTGGTCCTTGTACTGACACGACTTGGCTGAGCAGGCTTTGCAGCCTTTTTCTTCTTCTTTTCTTCTTTCTGGCCTTGATCAGGCGCTATAGCATCAGACGCTATAGCGCTACCACTTGGGGCTTGCATTTCTTTAGAGGCCTTCATTTCTGCTAACTTGCTAGCAACTTCTTTCTCTTGCTCAGACACCTCCTGCACAATAAGAAAAAATTAAAACAAAAATGTTGGTTAGTGAAACCTTTGGGGTGCCTCCCAAGAGCGCTTGCTTTAAGAGTCTTCAGCCAGACTTCTTCTTTTAATGTTAGGGATCTTGAAGATCAATTGAGGTCTTGTCCCTCATCACATTGTCACCATGGTACTGCTTGACTCTTTGACCATTCACTTTGAAAGTAGTGTTGGTTGTTTGATCATATAGATCCACAACACCATGAGGGTAGACCTTGACCAATTTGAAAGGTCCAGACCATCTGGACTTAAGCTTGCCAGGAAACAATTTCAGCCTTGAATTAAAAAGAAGCACTTGGCCTCCCTCAATCAGTTCTCTATTCTGAATCTTCTTGTCATGCCACACCTTGGTCTTTTGTTGGTCTTCAGGGACAATTGCTATTTGATTATAGCCAGAGTAGCCATCAAGAAAGCAGTAATAGTCCTTACCAGCAAGTCTCATCCAAAGATTTGATCAATAAAAGGAGAGGAATGGTCCTTCTTTGTGGCCTTGTTCAATTTCCTATAGTCCATGCAAATCCTCCACCAATCGTCCACGCTTCTTGTGGGAATTAATTCATTTTTGTCATTTGTGACCACGCTTACACCACCTTTCTTGGGCACACACTGCATTGTGGCTCACCCATGCACCGCCGTAAATAGGATACACAATTTCTCGCATCTAACCACTTGAGGATTTCCTTCTTTACTACCTCCTTCATTATGGGGTTAAGCCTTCTCTGTCCTTCAATGCTATGTTTGGCATTTTCCTCCAAAACAATTCTATGCATGCAGATTGTGGGACTTATCCCATGTATGTCAGACATTTGCCAACCTATTGCCTTCTTGTGTCTCTTCAGAGTTGAAATGAGCTCCACCTCTTGGTCTTGATCCAGACTAGAAGAAATGATGACAGGTAGAGTCTCATTTTCCCCCAAGTATGCATACTTCAGGTGCTTGGGCAATTCCTTCAGCTCTAGATCAGGTGGTTGGATAATGGAAGGCACACTCTTCTTTAGGGTTGAGTTCTCTTGCTCAAGTGGCTCATATCTCCTAGCCCAAACCTCCTTCACGGCTGGTTTTTCTACTTGAATCTCCTCTTCTCCCAACAATTCATGTTCCTCAGTATTGTTAAGCATCTTTCCCAAGTGGTCGTTAGTTTTTTGAAAATGTTTTTGCACCACTTGGTCAAGAGAAACCACAAAGGAGCACTCTTCGGTATTGACATCTGGAAGCTTTAATGCATTCAGAACGTTGATCTTAACTTCTTGATCATTAACTCTCATTGTCAATTCTCCTTTTGTACATCAATTAGTGTCTTCCCCGTGAGCGAGAAAGGGTCTACCTGAGAATGATAGGTACCTCAGATTCGCTTCAAAATCTAAAATAACAAAGTCAACAGGGAAAGACAAATTTATCAACTTTAATTAAAACATCCTCCAATATTCCTCAGGGATAGGCAAGTGACCTATCGGCTAGTCAAGGCTTACTGTAAGTAGGCACAGTAGTTCCTATACCCAATTGTGTGTAAATGGACTTGGGCATTAAGTTAATACTCGCCCCAAGTCACATAAAGCACGACCACTGAATAAAAGTTTCCAATGGAGCAAAGTGTATTGTGAAACTACGTGGTCCTTTAATTTTCTCGGGAGTTTATTTTGCATCAACATGCTACATTCCCGATCATTGCCACGCTTTCAAATTCTCCCAACCTTCTTTTCTTTGTCAAAACATCTTTCATGAATTTGGCATAGTTGGGCATTTGTTGTAATGCCTCAACTAGAGGAACATTAATGTGCAATTGCTTTAACACCTCAAGGAATTTATTGAATTGTTTGTCCTCATGTGCCTTTTTAACCTTTGAGGGTAGGGTGGAGCAGATATTCGTGCACCACGATTTAGGTTCAGGTGTTCTGTTTGCATTTGACACTATAACGTCAGGTGCTATAGCGTCGGGAAAATTCTTTTCATTTTCAGCAACACTTGACTCTAAATTCTCGGGTGCAGTACTTACCTCCTTACCACTTCTGGTAGTTATTGCTTTCACATGCTCCTTGCCCGCGCATGAGATGATGAAGGTTCGATGGTAGATGGGAGTCCACCATTTTTTCCTTTGTGTGAGAGCAGATGCAATCTGTCCCACTTGATTTTCCAGAGTTTTGATGGATGTTTCATGAGTCTGCATAGTTGTTTTACAATCACTGATGAATGACCTTAGCAGAGCCTCCATTGAGTTATCCATAGCAGGAGCAGGAGCAATCTGTCTTTGAGGTTGTTGTTGTCTTGGAAAACCTGGGGGAATAGCAGGAGCATCTGTGCTTGTTTTAGCATTATTTCCTCCCCCCCATCTGAAGTTAGGATGGTTCTTCCAACCAGGGTTGTATGTATTGGAATAAGGGTTGTTACCCTTGTTGTAACCCACATAATTGACAGAAGCAGGATTTGTTGGGCATTCTTCATAAAGATGAGCCCCCCCACAGTATACACAACTAGCTTCTCCAGGAGGAGCTTGTTCAATTGCGGCTGCAGTTGACTCTTTAGGCGCTATAGCATCAGACGCTATAGCGTTGGCAGTATTTAACTCCTTTATCATGTTTGTCAGAGTGGCCACTTGGGCTGAGAGAGCAGAAACCTCACTCACTTCATGAACCCCAGCTACTTTCCTTGTAGAATTCAACCTTTCAGTAGGCCATGAAGAACTGTTAATGGCAATGCGCTCTATGAGCTCGCAAGCTTCATTATATGATGAGTTAAGAATTACACCTCCAGATGAGGCGTCTAACATAGACCTAGTAGGTGCCTCTAGCCCATTATAGAAAGTCTCCATTTGAATTACTATAGGAATTCCATGATGTGGACATTTCCTAAGCAATTCCTTCCATCTCTCCCAAGCCTCATGTAATGTCTCACCATCTTTTTGCTTGAAGGATGTGATGTCATTCCTCATCCTAGCATTCTTGTTTGGTGGGAAATACTTCTCTAGAAACTTCTTTGTCATATCTTCCCAAGTTGTGATAGAGTTGGACTCCAAGGAGTTCAACCAAGCCTTAGCTCTGTCTTTTAAAGAATAAGGGAACAATTTCAGCCTGAAAGCATCCTCACTCACCCCTGGGATAATGAAGTTACTGCACACTTCTAGAAAGTTTCTTAGATGAGCAAAAGGATCTTCTTGAGTGGAACCTCCAAATTGTCCATTTGTTTGGAGCATTTGGAACATCATAGGCTTGAACTCGAAGTGAGTAGCAGTCACAACAGGCCTAGTGATGCTTGTTTCCATGGAATGTGGATCAAACACAACATAATCTCTCATTGGCCTGTCTCTCTGTCATTCACCATTTGATTAGGTCCTTGATTAATGAATCGTCTCTGTACGGTATTCTTCATCGCCTTGAGATGGGTAAAAGGACCTTGCCTTCCACCTCTTTGACCTCTTCCTCCTAACTGTGAGGGCGTTCTTCCACCATATGAACCTCTACCAGTATGATGAGAGTGCTCAGACATAGTTGGTCTGAGTTGTTGTAGCCTTTGTTGGCGTCTTAGCCTCCCGGAATCTTCTTTCGGGTTCGGATCAAACTTCGAAAGTGGGTGGTTCTGATCTGGGCATACGCTATAACGTCAAACGCTATAGCACTTCCTGTAACACACCAAAGACAAATACCACGGTAAAACCTCCCTAAGGGTGTAATAATTTCTAAACAATAAAAATTAAATGCAATCCCGGCAGCACGGCGCAAAAACTTGTTGTCAGAAAAGTAGTTGTGCAAGTGTACACAATCGCAACAAGTAATATATTGATAAGTAAATTCGCCTCCACAGGATTGGTATTAATTTTAGAGTTTAAAAATGAATTACACTTAGTGGAACAAGTAGCAAATAATCGAGTAGCAACGTTTCATTGAATGCAGATTGTTTAAAGTAACAAGTTTAAAAAGTAATTTAAGATATGAGAGAAGTAAGTTGGATTGTTTTCACTAAGTAAATTCCCAAAAATAAGACGCTATAACGTCACACGCTATAGCGTTAAGCGCTGTTGCAAATGTTTTGTGCCTTTCAGTCACTAGCGTCAGGGTTTCATTACAAGATGCCTATGTCTAGGTTCTAAATAAGTTCACCCATGTATATTTAAGATCCCACAGTTTAAGCTTTATGAACTATTGCATTTCTATGTCTAGAGGAAGCAAAAATTGGTTAAATGTCTTTAACCAACCTTATCGTTCATATCAATCCTTGATTTCTTTCCATGGTTCATGTCTGAATCCACGGAGGTACTTATTTTACGTGGCCAAATATAAAACAAGTTTGGAAGAATTATAACACAAAGATTAAAACACAAAACGTGAAAAGTTATATACGTAATATTAAAGGTTCATTACAAGTTCTAGCAACCCAACTCAAGGAGCTTAGCTCATGTTTAGCATCATCAAAATAACACAAACAAACATACTTGTATTACCGTAGGTAAGAAGGAAAACACAAGGGCAAAAGATACAATCTTGATGTCTCCGAATCATCCACGCAGTGATGATACAGCAGCAGCTTCACACCGTGAGAATACAGCAGAAAATTACAAAGGAAGAAAAAATTAAAAGCTTCCAAGTGTTTCAATGGAGAAGAGACTATGTCAAGTTCTCTCTCTCTCTCTCTTCCAAAAATTCCCACTCACTCTCTGTCCATCTAGCATGTGGTGCATGTCTTCTCACAAGTCAATAAAGTTGATGTTTGCTTTTTCACCAACTCCACTATTCTTCACTCATGCGATGTCAAGTGTCCACACATATCCAATAAAATCCGGGCATGTCAGCACGCACAGTGGACACGAGATACGGAGTCTGGATTAATGAGCTTGGCGCCAAAATTGCACTTTTACTTTAGATGATCAGCTGATCTACCTTCTTGACGCTTATAGCGTTAGGCGCTATAGCGCTAAACACCGCAATACTCACAAAATACATCAAAACATTCACAAGGGCACCAAATGTGCCAATTTCATAGCAAAGCAGTTGTTCAAATTTCTTCCTTTCCTAATACTAACAGAATCGCAATAAATACTACACTATTATTACTTGAGAACTTACTCAATTTAATGATTAAAGGTATAAATAACTCATATAAATATGAGTTATCACACCCCCAAACTTAATTTAATGATTAAAGGTATACTACACTATTATTACTTGAGAACTTATAGTCAAATGTCCAAAATGCCCTTAATTCATTTTCACTCACTTAAGTCCGTTTTAATCCGATTTCTTCCAAAATCGCTACATAGCTTAATTACTAGAGCACTTTAATCCTCTTATTTAATTGATAGACAATGCTATCTCGTCTGTCCCAAATCCGATATTGGATTTATTTATCACTCCGAATAATAAATCGCTCGTTAATTTCTTAGATTGATATTAACAAAGTTAGGGATGTTACAATCACCCCAACTTTTAAAAATTTTGTCCTCAAAATTGCGAAGACATAACTCAATGAAATAGATATGGATATCTAGTCCGCATGCCATCTACCAGCTCCCAAATGGTGTCCACTGTGACCATTGGAATAGTTCTCGTCCGAAGTGTCTTTTAGCTTTGTTCCATGTTCTGCTACGGTACTAATAGTTCGAGATACTTTCTGAATTATCTTATCACCACTTCCAATTCTAATTGTCTTCTTCTTTTGTCCGTATAACCCCCGTTTTTTTGCCGACTTTGGAAGGCTCTCATTCTCTCTCGAATTTGTCGTTATCTTCTCTATGGTTTCATGATTCATATCAGATTCCAACTACATCCCATCAATACATTGGAATTCTACATTTTCTCCCATACATTACCTTAGAAGGCGCCATTCCCATACTGGAATGATAACTAGTATTGTAAGCGGATCCAACTAATGGAAGATGATCTTCCCATCTCCTTTCATTCTCAAGTATACCACCAAGCATGTCCTCAAGTGTCCGAATAGTTCTTTCTCGCTTGACCATCGGCACTGGGGATGATAAGCTGTACTAACGTACGCTTTAATTCCTAAAGCCTCATCTACAACTTTCCAAAATTGAGAAGTAAACTTTGTTCGCGATCTTGGCGAACCCATAACAAAATCAATAGAGATATCTCCCCATTTACACATTGGAACATCCAATGAATGAAATCGACCCACCAGCTTTCGTGTGCTCTACTTTAACCCTTTGTCAAGTCAAGCACTTGGATACAAATCCGTAATACCGATTTCCTACCGCCACCCTTACATCTATTTCCAATCACTATACAACTTGGTGGATCCAGGTGAATTGAATACCAACTTCGATGAGCTTCCTAAAATCGACTCTTAACATTAATCACATTGGGTACACAACCCTACCATTGGGGCGGATAATACCTTCATTTGCTTCGTATAATCTTGTAATCATTTACGAGATTGTAGCTCAACACCAACCTCTGGGCTTTCACGATTAGATTTCTCAAAGCGTTGAAATTCGAACGTGCCTTTAACACTATTCGACTCTTCTTTGCGCCACTTTGAGATTCAATTCTCTAAAAGATCCCAACAATGTCATTTCGTGGATGGTCGGTTCCACCGTGTGAATAGATTTCCTACTCCATGGGTCTCATTACAACATTGGTTTTCCAAAATAATACTTTAATGAAATGAACGAATTAGACATATTCGGAGGACACAAACTCTGTTTCTGATACTAAACATACCCAAGCTTTTCGATATTTACCAATATCAAAAACATAGCAACCTATCTTAGACCTTACATCAGAGACATAGCTCCTAGCTTCATAGGTTAGCAATTCCCTATCGCTTATTATCTTAACAGAGTAAATTAAATGGTCTATACAACTTATAATAAGTACAAAGTTACAAACCAAAACATACCCATATAAGTGGAAACATAACATGGAATAAGACATATAGTCTCATTCAACTTCATTGATACTTTGCCTACTTGATTGTTATTCATTTCGTTATGATCGAAATGATATTTCAAATCATGTGATCACTAAAGGACTTTACAACTAGACCCATAAAGATAGTGTCTCCAATTCTTTACTGCGTAAACTATAGCTGCCAACTCCTAATCATGTGGCTCCAACTATTTAGATGCATAAGCTACCACCTGATTTTTTCTGAATAATCACACTTTCTAAACCCTTCCCGATGCGTCCATCAGAACTTTGAATTTCCAAATGACGGATCCGGGAGAATTAAGATTGGAGCAAAAGTAAATTGCGACTACAACTCTAGGAAGCATCCTTCCAAATCGTCATTCCAAATAAATTGTTGGCCCTCGCGAGCTAACGAGATAAGAGGAAAAAAACTAACTATTAGAATCCTTGAATAATTCTTCGATAATAACCAAAGAAGTCCTAAAACTTTCGACTTCTTGACCGCTTTGCTGGCTAGGATCGACTGCAATTCCTGCCTGAGAAATCACGTGATCCAAGAACTTTACTTCTGTCATCCAGAAGTCACACTGCGATGGCTTGGCATATAACTCGTTCTCTTGAAGTAACCTCGAAACAATACGGAGATGTTGCACAAGCTCCTCAATAGTCTTTGAATACACCCAAATATCATCCATGATTACCACCACGCCTCGCACGCACTCGATCCGATTATATCATGACCTTAGATCAATTCTTTGAGAAAGCAACCGCACCTTGAAGTTGGTTAAGTAAATCATCTACCCTTGACAATAGATATCTATTCTGGATAGCCACTTGTTCAGCTAACGATAATTGATACACAACCTCATACTCCCATCATTCTTGTTGACATGTAATGCAGGAGCACCACCTGGAGAGACGTTCGGTCGAATAAATTCCTTAGAGATTAATTCTCCAAGTTGGGGTTCAGTTCATTTGATTCTAAGGAAGACATTCAGTAAGAAGCTATAGCTATTGGTTCCGTACCTGGAACTAATTCTATAGAAAACTTTATCTCACGGTCAGGAGATAAGGAGAAAACTTTATCCTAAATACATCCGGGAAAATTCATTGATAACTTGAATGATGATAAATACAAACTAGTTCCGGTGAGTTGCGGACAACACAAAAATAAAAACTTCCGCACATAGAAATAAAGACTTGCTATCCGGAGGAAAAGACTAACCACTTCCTTAATGGTCCAAACAATCCACAAATTCGAAGAGAACCAAATAGTTCTGGTCAAGCAATCTTACGAAACATCGGTTCAGCGGTAGGAGACACAAATAATCCTACCCGATTTACATATGCTATAGGGATAAACAACGGGTAGCTTTATAGTCATACAATATGCTAACATATTTACCACCGAGGAAACTTGTACCCTTCTAAAGATTATCCTCAGGCTTGATTGTCTGAGCTTTATGAGTTCCTAAGAAAAGCCCTTTTCTCCGCATACTTCTTTCTTTTTGAGATATTTTTCAACAATGTAAGCTTGTTAAACCAAAGCCTGTAATTCTTCACAAAGTGAAGAACTAAGTCCTTGATCGACATCACCTCAAGACCTTCCTTAAACATAGTCATATTCTAAACATCTTCTCAAGAGCATATATATATATATATATATATATATATATATATATATATATATATATATATATATATATATATATATATATATATTCCCAATATATAGAATCGAGTTAATCTTTCAAACGAACATCATACTTCCTAACCAACATAACACTCTCGCTTTAAATAAATAACTATGCCTTTTACACAGTCCCCGTGTCTTTGAAGGAAAGAATTGATTTAGAAGTCGTTCCTTGAAATGATTCCGAGTAGAAGGAATACCTTGGGTTTGCATCTTAGCATGAGTGTTAGTCTACCCAAAGATGCGCATCCTCATCCGTAGCTTTAGCAAAGAACAATTCACTCTCCTTCTCGTTACATGACAAGGTGGTGAAAATGCTTTCCATAACGCCCACCCGAAATGTTCTTTCCTTGGGGCAGACTCACCCTTCATGATTGGAGGATTCATTTCCCACGGTCTCGCGATGACATGCTGCATCCGTTGACAATGGAAATCCGTTGGTGACTTCACCCCCCTCCGGCCATAATTCCACAAGATATGCACAAAGCATTTGAGTTGATCGAGCTCAATGTCGGATAGCATATCAATAAGAATCATGACTAAAGAAATAAAGATTCCTAAAATCTAGGTCCGATCAAGGAACAACTCCTGATACCAAATGTAACACCCTAAAAATTTTTCGCGTCTTAAACGCTAATTATACATATCATTACATATCAGAGTAGTGGAAATATAACTTACAACTTGTATCAAGTCAAGTTATACAATATATTACAAAGAAACAAAATAGAATGACATAAGCATAAATGCTCCATATCCGTCATCCACACAAGCATCAACTACCCGTGCTTCTTGGCTTTTCTCTTATCCTGCTTTCTCCAGTAAAAATAACCACATATGATAGGGTGAGACAACTTGTCTCAGTGAGCTTTACCGTGACCCCTAGCCACACTCATGAGCCAATTATAATCATAAACATAGTAAGTTAGTACTTACAAAATATTTTTTGCAATTCAGTTATATAAATTGCGAAATCACATGGTAATCCAAGAATGAATTACATAAGAATTTTATCAATTCTAGTACATCACCAACAACACATAAGGAAGCATGGGTGAACCCCAACATAGCCAATAAGTGTACAACTCTTAAAGGCGGATAGCTTTAATTTTAATATGGGGGCCTAGGACCAGGGCGCATGACTTCCCTCTCCTAGTATACTAAACGCATAGAGGTCGTCACCTCAATTCGATATTTCTTATATATTGTAACATAACGGATTGCACAAAGCATTTCCGTGAGCGTTGTTATTACAATTTTATGTAATTTGCATAAATCAAGACCATGGTTAGGTTTAGATGATTTATATCATCCCTAGCCAATCATATAATAAGAAATGGAACATTTTGTTCAATTCACTTTCCAAAACATATGTCCTCACATGTATACTAATTACGGCTTTATAGAATATGAATCGTTTCCGAACTTTCCATCAAAATTCCAGTTTGATATGTCAAACAAAACTCCAATCAAATTACTTATTTGAATAGTACATTTCATAAGCTTCGCAACGCATTTTAAAGCACTTAAATCGGACTCCCGGATCAAAAGCTATGAGCAAAACAATTTTCGAAAATTTCTGGAAACACAGGCTGCGCGAAAACCTGCGTGGGAGCGATTCGCGCGCGCGAGCTTCAGCGCCACAAGTCGCTGGCACCGTAGCACCTGCGCTGGAACGCGCTACTGGCAGCATTTCGCGCCCGCCGCGCGCCATCGGGCAATCAAAGTGATTTTTCACGCCAAATTAAAATCACCATTTTCGCATCTTAGTCAATCCGATTCATTCCAAGATCACAAACAACCATTTGTCATACAGAAACATTAAATTTAAGAGTCCAATACCAACCAAAGATCAACAATAGCAAACGAAAGTCGATAATTTAAAACTTAGTTATCGAATCCTCAAATTTCGGTATTGTTTTCAACTCTAGATTTTATTACGAAATCAAGGAACCACATATGACAACATTCCAGCAATCAAAATTAAATTGAAAACCCTAAACGTGAGTAAAACTCACCTCTCGTGATGAAAATCACGAAATACCGAAATGTCGGAATGTGCTCACGAACGAGAAAACACACAAACAATCCCCGTATCCTCGAACTCAAACCGAATAACTCCGAAGTCGAAACCCATAAGCTTAATCTACATAACCGCACGATCGTTCCTCGCATAAACTTTACGCTCCGACGACAATCGAATCCGCTCCCAATCCTTTGAACCTACAATAAATCACAAAACCTCCATGAAATTACTATTCATCGTCTTCAAGCTTCAATTCACTATTCACACAAAATCCCAATTTGAACCCTAACCTTTTGATTCTTCACAAACCCCAAATTGGACCTCAATATTTGCGCAATCCACCTTAAACTCGCTCCCCCAAACACCATTCAAAGCTTTCCTTTGAGCTTGAACAACAAAACCTCCATTTTCCACTTACATTCAAAAATGGCAAAGTGAGAGAGTGTGAGTTGATGATGATGATTTTGGTACCAAATCGAAGAGGATGATGAGGAGATCATTTTTGGTGAAGGAAGAATTGTGTTTTGATGAGTTTAAAGCTCCCATTTTTCCTCTTCTTCCTCCTTACCCATTTCTTCTCTTCTTCTTCTCTTTCTTTCCTCTTCTTCTCTCACGGCTCCAATCTCTCTCTCTTTCCTTTTTTTTTTTCCATAATATAAGTGAGAGATTTGACTTATAGTCAAATGTCCAAAATGCCTTTAATTCATTTTCACTCACTTAAGTCCGTTTTAATCCGATTTCTTCCAAAATCGCTACATAGCTTAATTACTAGAGCACTTTAATCCTCTTATTTAATTGATAGACAATGCTATCTCGTCTGTCCCAAATCCGATATTGGATTTATTTATCACTCCGAATAATAAATCGCTCGTTAATTTCTTAGATTGATATTAACAAAGTTAGGGATGTTACACTAAACACTGCAATACTCACAAAATACATCAAAACATTCACAAGGGCACCAAATGTGCCAATTTCATAGCAAATCAGTGTTTAGCCCTTCCTTTCCTAATACTAACAGAACTGCAATAAATACTACACTTTTATTACTTGAGAACTTACTCAATTTAGGTTACCATGTATATATATATATATATATATAGGGAACGTATATTATGAGAGGACTTTTATGATGAGAGGGTGAGAGGAACCAATCATGACCATAGATCAAATCAAGAATGGTTGAGATTAAAACAAAAAGTCAACGTGATAACTACCCACTTTCTAATCACAACCACCCATGTTGTGTTATAGGGTCCAGATTTACTCCTCTCATCTCTCATAATAAACACTCCTCTCACCTTATACATCCCCTATATATATATATATATATATATATATATATATATATATATATATATATATATATATATATATATATATATATATATATATATATATATCCTTTATTTAGTATTTTTCTTGATTCGTTTTATCCGAGTGCGGCGTTATTGTTGTCCGTCGTCTTGGTGCGGCATGTTTGATTTCCCGTCTTGTTGCGGTGTTCGTTTTGTTCAGATAGACATACCAGCTTCGATCGATTTTGGAGTCAATTAATGACTACGACCTCAAAGTTACAGAACCCCCATAGTCAGATCAAGAGGACCCAATGTCCCATCATGAAATTTGCGCAAAAAGCGATTAAATTGAAGCTGATGGTGCTAGATTGTTTTTGTAGAATGGGATTGGAGCTTCAAAATTGGGGATTAGGGTTAAATGGGGGAGAATATGCGGTCAGTATAAGTCAGGCACGAGGGACCAAATTGGCTCAAATTTAGAAATGTAATGGACTTAAATGGGTCTCTTAAAATTTGACTCACTTACACTAACCGAACCCAATGGCCACATCAGTAAACTAAGTGACATTTCAGCACTTAAATGACTGAATGTTCGCTGCCATGATGGTGTGGCTGGTTCTTCGATGGTAGCTTATTTTCGTAAGGTTAGGCTCATGGAGCTAGCTCGTGTTGCATCCTCAAATTGTTCTGTGGAGGTGTCAAAGGGTTAAAGCCAATCTCAAGAATCGTCCAAGAATTGTGAAGGTCCTATTTGGAGTGGTGGCTCCGTAGGAGATTCTGGTATTTAGGCTGGAAGTAATCGTTTATGGGTTCTTCATCAAAAAGCTACAGTGCAAAAGGCTTGATATTCTGCATCCGCTTTAGGGGTGGAGGGGGTAAGTCCTGACTCTATTTATATTGACTTAATTACCGCAGGGGAAGCTAGGGATCAAGCGGCGAAGGTTCCGAGGGAGAAAGAAAAGGGTGTTCCATGAATATTGTATCCTTAAATATAAGAGGGTTGGGTGATAGCGCTGATAACTCTATTTTATATAGAGTTATTCATCCATTTAAAATTATTGTTTATTTTCAAGTACATTAATATACAAATATAGCTTATTTATTAAGAAATAACATTTTAAGAATTCAAATGGATTAGGACAATGAATTAGGCAAAATACACATATCTTGTTAGGTTTGATGTTTTTGTTCAGTGCAGCTACTTCAGAAGTGTCCACACTGCCAACACTAGGAGTGCCCACACTCCCTACACCTGCTAAACCAGCACTTTGCACCAAAACATCCAAGGACCAATTTGATGCTTCCACACTTGATATGTGATGTCATGCCTAGTCATATGGAGCAGAGCCACTTGCAGAAATCGGCGACCACTATCAAAAACAAGTTGTAAAGCTCACTTACTCAAGGACATGAGTTACATTTATGAACTCAAGAGTTAATAAGAATGAGTGTTTGTAACAACATCTTTGTTAAACTAGCTTTAATAAGGAATTGCTTGTTAAAACCGTGTTAAGTCCTAGACATAGGATAACATAGTTCTTAGGGTGATACAGTGGGAGCTTTAGAGACAGGAGTGAACCTATTTAGCATGTCTAGACATAGGAAGCTTGTAATGAAACTCTGAAGAAAGTGACTGAAAGGCACACACTATTGCAGCTGCATCCAGTGTACCCACACTACATACTCCACTAAAACACTTAGTAGTGATTTACTTGGTGAAAACATCTCAACTACCTTATCTCACTGATTCCTTACACACATTTATTGTTTATATTGTTTTTATAAACTTTGAACACTCCAACCAACTGTGAATAGTGTAGACACACTAAGTGTACACTCTGAACATTACAAAGCTTTACATAATCCCTATGGGTTCGACCTTTTCTTATCATTATATTACTTGTGTGACTATGTATACTTGCATACTATTTTCCACACCAAGCACCAAGAGGAGACATATTGTTGCTCTCATCTAAAGAGGTAATTTTGATATTGTCTGTATCCAAGAAAGTAAGAGGGAGTTGATTGATGATGTTTTGGTTCGTAGATTTTGGGGACATCAAAATTTTGAATGGATTGTGAAGCCTTTTGTGGGTCTTTCTGGGGGTATCTTTTGATGTGGAAAACCGATTTGTTTGAGTTTAAGAGTTGTTTTTGTAGGTGTGGGGTGTGTGGTTCTGTGCTGTTTGTGGCATAATTTCTTATTATATGTGGTGAATGTGTACGCCCTGTGTTCGACTGTTGGGAAAAGAGAATTTTGGGAGGCCATCCTTGCTTTGAAAAATCAGGGTGACCAAGGTGAATGGTGCGTTGTGGGGGATTTTAATGTTGTTTCTTCTTTGAAAGAGCGTCAAGGCAATAGTGTGCATCTACGTAGGGCGGGCACAACAGAGTTTAATTGTTTATTGCCAATATGGGGCTCGTGGATGTCCCTTTGTATGGGAAGCAATTCACTTGGTTTTGTCCTGATGGTTTATCTAGAAGTAGACTGGATCTTTTTTAGTCTCTGAGGGTTTAATTTGTTCTTGGAAGATTAATGGTCAGTGGGTGGGTGATAGAGACATATCAGATCATTGTCCTATTTGGTTGCTTCGGTCCTCTAAGGATCGGGTCCGAAGGCGCTCAGGCGTATTAGCAAGGACACGGAGGTGCGATCGAAGAATGGGCCAGCCCCAACTCGGCTAAACGCCCAAGACCGTGCCTTGTCCGCACTTCTCGGCGACCGCCGCATTTCCGCAAACGGCCAGTCGCCCCGTGGTATAAATACCACCTCCATACACACCGCCAGTGCACGCAATTCCTACCCCAGTGATACCCGCCTGTTAGCACACCTCGACTAGAGCGTCGGAGTGTCTTTGCGAGTACCACCCGAGGTGCTCAAGACCGGTCCCCATACCAAAGAAGCAATGACGACCGGACGTAAGGAACAAAGACACAACACACTTGGTGATCAAGGCGCGATCAGAAGCCATTTTGGTTGTTTAATGGTTGGCTAGATCACCCCGAGTTCAATGGTTTAGTGAAACAGTGGTGGAAAGGGTTTTCGGTTAGGGGTAAAAAGGGTATGTGATTAAAGAGAAACTTAAATTGCTGAAAGCTAAGCTCAAGGTGTGGAATAACGAAGTGTTTGGTCGGATGGATCTCAGCATTAACCACCTTATCTCTGAGATGAATGATCTTGATCAAATAATCTTAGAGGGGGTGCGATGGATGATGTGGCTAAAATGAAGCAGGTGTCGTCGTCCTTTTGGAAGCAGCTCCATATCAAAGAGAGTATGATCAAACACAAATCTAGAGCTAACTGGATCAGAGAAGGGAATCTCAACACTAAGTTTTTCCATGCCTGCATTAAGAATCGCAGTAGAGCTAATCAGATTGTATCTCAGTTTCTCAGGCAGGGGACGGAGGAGTCTGCTTCTCACCAGCATCAGGCTACTGCGAGAGGGAATATTGGTGAAAGAAAAGGGGTAATAAGTGTATTAAAAAAATTCTAATTTTTCTGGGGGTACCATGGCTACCCTCCGCTCCTTATATACTCCGCCACTGCTTCAAAGCATTAGGCATTGTGAAAAAATTACTTAAATTATTATATCTTTTGATAGTTTTATGAAGTTAAACAACTAATTTTATCAAATTAACATTTTAATTTCAATTAACCAGCTTTTCATCTATAAGCTATCAAGTATCAATTATAAGCTATATATTAGCTAACTTTTCAGCTATATAAACTAGCTTATATATATGCTCAAAAAATATTATAAATAATTAGCTTATAATTTTACTGAACAAATGCTTTTTTTTTTGGACAAACTAACAAACGTTAACTATGGACGCCCAGAATCTTAGATAAAAACACGTTGCTTTTATCATTTTTTTTCCTGTCACTTTTCTAATTAAAATGCCACCCCCACTTTGTAACTGTAAGTTAAAAGACGCTTTTTTTTTGAACAACCAGTTAAAAGACGCTTTATATCCTCTCCACAAGTAGAGGTGTCAATGGGCCGGGCTCGGGCCGGCCCGCCCAGGCCCATCGGGCCAAACAGTGTATATGGGCAGGGTCGGGCCAGCCCAATATTCTGATGGGCTGCAAAATGTAGGCCCAAACCCGCCCAACACCAGCCCATGGGCCAATGGGCCCGCCCAACGGGCCACAAGCCATTGAATTTTTAAAATTTTAAGTATAATTGTTTCTATCAATGAACAACATACATAAACAAAATTCAGCAACACAATATATCTTTGTCCATAATCCAAAATAAAGATACATAAATAAATTAAATGCTTGGTTTTGCAAAAACACATCATTGTCATAATCCAAAATAGCTCAACTACGCAATATATCTGAGTTCAAAAACTAAAACAAAATACTACAAATTCAGCGATAAATTCAGCAGCAACAGCAAGCCAGCAACGAACAACATTTAACTATCATCCGACAACTTTATCTCCACTACAAGTTCCGGCACATCTACAATGAATAATATAAAAGAAGTCAATGATAAAAATAATGCAAGAATTACCAACAAAAACAATAACAGAAGACATTTTTTAATTTATTAATACCAGATGGTCCAACTTCCGTATAGCCGTGCAACCAATTACGCGTGCAAATGAGGCCTTGCACAGTTTCAGGAAGTAAGCTATTTCTATACTTATCCAAGATACGACCTCCGATGCTAAACGAAGATTCGTGTTTCTTTGTTGTGATTGGAATGCTAAGAAACTCACAAGCCATAATTGCAAGTTGAGGAAAGCGACTCTTATTTATCTTCCAATATTGGAGGATGTCAATATTATTCTCATCAAGACATGGCTCATTTAAATATATTTCCAATTGAGACTTGCCAGCATTAGAAGTCTTTTGTCTCCTTTCTTCATGGTATTCCTAAAAAACAGAAAATATAAATACCAATTCCAGCAATGTGATGAACTCATAAAAATGCTCAACATGAAAATATGTGCTACAGCCACTATATAGAGCAGTGAATCAATAATAAAATGTCTATTTAAGAGTGTATTGTTGATAGCTTTCCTGTTCCTAGAAAAATACAATAAATACAAATCATTCTATGTGATTAAAACTGAATTAAAAACTAAGCATGTAGAAAACTTAGTAATTATTGAGTAACTATTTATGAATAATAATAATAGATAATTACTAGCTATTTACCTGAAGTAGTGATGAGTTGCTTATTGAGGATTGAGAGCCTCTTGATGAAGTACCTAAAGATGATTGTGATGAACTTGCGTTGTTGGCATATTCAATAAAGAGATCGTACAAGCTTTTCTTCAATTTGTTCACCTTATCTTCATACCCAGTTGGATAAAGTCTTTTAAAACAAAAAGTTATAAAATCAAACTTTGATGTTGGGTCAAAAACACATCCAAGAGCAAGATTGACCGAATATTCACTCCAATACTTATCAAATTTGAGCTTCATCCTTGTAGCCATATCTTTGATCACAATATCTTCACTATTCAGATTTTCATTCAATCCCATCTCTATAAGTGCAACTTGTGTGAAGTATAAATTTGAGGTTGGATAAGATGACCCGGATATTAAGTTAGTAATAGTGTAGAATGGTGCCAAGAAAGCACATATCTTATCCGCTCTATCCCACTCTTCATGGCTTGGGCAAATCTTGTAGTTCTTATCATTGAAACTCAAGTTAATGAATGCACGTCGATACTTAATTGCACTTTGAAGCATCATATATGTAGCATTCCACCTAGTGGAGACATCCATCCTCAAGAAACCTCCACTTACATCATCTAGATGCACTTCTTTAATACATGCTCGGAAATCCCTTAACCTCCCCTCTGTGAGCCTCACATACTTAACACTTTCTCGAATCTTATTCAAAGCATCCCCCGCCGCCTTCAAACCATCTTGAACTATGAGATTCAAGATATGTGCACAACACCGTACATGAAAGTTTTTACCTTTACTTAATAGTGCATCTTGCAAATTAAGCCTATCTTTCAAAATGTTTACCATGGTATCATTAGACGAGGCATTATCTAATGTGATAGAAAATATTTTTGCAGCTATTCCCCATTCCTTCAGAGCTTCAAGTACTTTTCCAGATAATTCTAATCCTGTATGGGAAGCCTCTAAGTGGCAAAAAGAAAGCAATTTGCTATTTAACTTCCAATCATGATCAATATAATGAGAAGTCACAGTCATATAACCTTGTGTTGTTACAGCTGTCCATACATCAGAAGTAAGACAAATTCTACTTGGAATGGATGCCAACACACTCTTTAGTTTATTCTTTTCACTTAAAAACACACCCATACAATCATCTTTTGCAGTGTTTCTAGAAACTGGTTGAAACTCGGGATTCAAGACTTTGTTGACCTCCGAAACCCCCTCATACTCGGCGTAGCTAAATGGAAGATCATGTTTGATAATAGCTTTAGAAAGTGCCTCTCTATAAGCCATACTATCAAATTTCCACCGCTTCAACAATGTAGCATTGTTGTCCAACATAACTCCCACATCATCATATTTAGGAGATGAATTACATTTTTCATAATGACGCCATAAATGTTTGGTACCACCGGTAGATTTGGAAGAAAGCACTTTCGCACAACCCTTACATTTACATGTTTCCCCTCCCTCCAACTTTTCAAAATAATTCCAAACCTCAGAGATTCTTCTCCCAGCTCTCTTACGCTTTTCATTTTTCTTAACATTGCCCAAAACCTCATCATTAGGGTGACTATAATCCCCTAGTATATTTAAATCATCATCAGAATCAATTTCCAAAACCTCGTCCTCAGCAATGGGTTGAAGATTCATAACTACAAAAGATTTAACACATTAACTTTAAATAGTCACATAAACATTTCACATAAGAATCACAAAAGACATATTGTTCATCATAATCAGACATTAATCAACAATATGTGGCAGGAAGCATTCAACATAACAGAGACCCAAAATAGAAACAAAACCAGAAGGTGGTCATGTGATTCTTTCACTCTCAGTCAAAATAGAACCATTCAACATAACAGAGACCCAAAATAGAAACACAAAATCCAGTCTCATGGCTTAATCGACATAACATAACATTCCTTCACTCTCAGTCAAAATAGAAACATAAAATTCAACATAACAAAACCCAAAATAGAAACAAACCCAAAAATAGAAAAACAAAATCAACGTCTTAATCGATTTCAACATAACATTCCTTCACTCTCAGTCTCATGGCTTAATCGATTTCAAATCAACTCTTAATCGATTTCAAACAACTCTTAATCGACTTCACTAAATCAAACATCAGAGAGAGAGAGAGAAAAAAAAACCTCGCGTTTTGTGGACTGTAGAAACGATGGAGAAGAATCTATGGTGAAGAGCGATGATGGTGAAGAAGCGATGGTGAAGAGCGATGATGAAGTGAGGACGCGGTGGTGAAGAGAGGAAGCGGCGGTTTCTGGTGAAGAGAGGAAAAAAACCTCGTGTGTGTGTCGCCCGCTTTCTCGGTTTACGCGTGAGTCCGTGAGTGAAAGGGTTTTATTTTTTTCAAGCGCACGCGTGTGGTGTGTCATCTTGTGTGTGTGATTTTGTTTTTTTTTTTGCAAAAAAAATAATAAAAACAAAACAGTAAACGGGCCAGCCCGAAGCCCATGGGCCAGCCCGGACCCGCCCAATAATATCATCGGGCCTATCGGACCGGGCCCAAAAACTTACCGTTGATTTTGGGCTGCTATTTTTAGGGCCCAGGCCCAACAAAAAACTCAGGCCACTGGGCCGGGCCCAAATTGACAGCTCTATCCACAAGAGACCTTGTGTGAGTGCATGGCGCCTGAAATGTTATTTGGGATGCCACGTCAGCACAGAACATCTCACCTGCTTCCTCCAGCTGGATCAGCAGCACTCAACAACGTTACTTTTTGTCTCTTTCTCATAAGACTCACTTTTTTTATATAAAAAATACTAGAGCATGGTGAAGACTTTGTTCGTGAATGGTTCTGTTTCGATAAAAATGAAAAAAAATTTACTCCATTTTAAGTATTTCTTTATTGTTAACTGACAGGGGGTGTATTGAATGAATTTGCAGGATGCAAATAACAGGTCCAATACTGTTGAATAGAAGCCCGGCCCAAGAATGCAAACACAGATAACACGTGAGAGAACAACGTTTGACGTTCACTCTCACTCTATCTCTGAAGCTGCTCTTCGTCTCCCTCGTTCTCTCCTTCTTCACTCTGCTAGGGTTTGATACCCAACCTAGCAGAGCAGCTCCAAAGACAAAATCAACACCACCAATGCAACGAGCTCACCTTCCTCTACAAAACCCCTCAAGAAAACCCTTGATTTGATCAATCTGATCAAACCCTAGATCTTCCTCTTTGCTGATTCTGAAATCCAGAAGAACGCGATGAAGATCGAAGCTACTAAAGGTAAAACCCTCTTCTTTCTTCTATTTTTCTGTTGATTCTGAGTTTACAACAAAACCCTAACTGTTATTGTTGATTTTCTTGCATGTGAACCTTCACAAGTGCCTGATGATGATTCTGAAACTTCTTTCTTGAGGTTTCTCACCAAGCTCCTTCATATACCGCAGGTAACCTTTCTTCTCTCTTGCTTTTCTCTCTTTCTCTTTTCCTTATCTTCACTCATGAACAAAACCCTAACTGGTTTTGTTCTTTCTATGCGAGGTACCTTACTGTGACTCACACTCAGTGGAGAACTTGAATAGAGATTGAAAGATGAAAGACTAAAGAAGAAGAAGAAATTAAAAAGTAAAACTGTAAACCTTTTATTTCTTTGTTTCTGTGTATATGAATTCTGTACAAAATGTTTCTGAATGTAAACTATTATATACATGCTGAACTTTGAATTAGATAGAGAGAGAGTTAGTTAGGCAGTTACCAACTGCTGTAACTAACTTAGGGTTAGTGCTTAACGGCTATTTTTCATTTAAAACATGTCTGTTTGTTTGTAAAAAAAGATTTAGCCAAAGCACTAAGTGTTTGAAATTAGATATTTCAACAAAAAAAAAAACAAAATTAAAGACCATTATAGAATGTATGCATTTTCATCAAAGTGGAGAGATAAATAGAAAACTAATATGTGTGTAACGAGTGATATGATAAAAAAAAAAAATTAAAATAAAGTGAACATAAAACATTAAAATATTACTAGGGTGTACATTTCATCAAAGTGGAGAGAATTTGTCAAAAAAACAATCAAAGTGGCGAGAAATAGAAAATCAAAGGGACTGAATCATAAAGAAGAAAGATGAGAGATAGGGCGAGAAATGATAATCAAAGGGGGGTGAGGGGTGAGGGGTGAGAGGTGAGAGATATGGCGAGTGATCGTGGTGGAGGAGATCGGGCAAGAGGCGAGAGCAGAGTAGAGGACAATCTTAGGGGCGAGAGATTTGGAGGCATAGATGAGGCTATAGTGTGAATTCTAGAGGATGGTGATATGAAGGCGTAAAATAAGAAAACAAAAGAACAAATAGAGTAAAAGTAAATCATAAATAAATAAATGTTAATCCGAGTAGGTTCTCAGGAAAGAGAGATGGGTCACAATGGACACACTTAAATACCAAGTCTTTCCTTAGCCAGAACTTTTCCCAAACAACAGTGTTTTAAGTTTTTATTTTTAAAATAAACCGAAGATATTACTGGGATGAGTCGCGGACTAGGTCGCTTTCTTTAAGACGTTTTGTGGCACTACTCAAAGGTGCAAGTAAGCTATCAACCACGACGTCCCCAGGATAAAAACAAATACTGTTACCTTTATTCACAATTTTTTCACCAGACCGTGAGAAATTCGCACTAGAAATACACCCTCAATATGATTTATGGAAACCACTCTATATGGTTATGAAAACCACTCTTAGCTTGGAAATATCTCAAGCTTTCAAAAGAAGAAGAATGTTATAAGGGAGAAGAGAAAAAACTTGTGAAGAAAACTCTTGATTCACAAAGTTTTGGTGAAACTCTTGATTCACAAAGTTTTGGTGCAAGGAACAAGTGTGGGGAAACACTCCTTATATAGGAGCAAAATTATAGATCCGTTGGAATGAAATGAAGAGCCAACGGCTCTCTCATTCATTCTCTATAAAAACGTTCCAATCAATCCATAAAACAAACGTTATGGTTTATGATAAAAGTTACAATTTTGACTTTTGACTTGGTCAACGGTCAAAATAAAAATTATTTTATTTCTATAAAATAATTATTTCCGAAAAATAAAATAATACACCACATAGCCAAGCCGGTCGGACGGACGGCGGCGGCGCGCGTGTGTGGTGGTCACTTTGTGTGTGTCCTCATCAATCCACAAAATTGGGTACCCCTTGGGGCCCAACCCAATGGATGATGTTTCCACTTATAAACACTCAATAGTGTCTATTCCAAGCAATGTGGGACTTTTTCAATTCACACAATTCATTGAAATTTCCAACAATCCCCCACTTGAATTTAAAAAGAAGTTTTAAGAGATAGCGTCAAACGCTTCTATAAGATTGTGCATAAGCAAAGATGTCTACGACTTGAACCTTTACATAGTGGTTAGGATTTCGATTCAACAAGAGTGACTCGTAGTCTTGAACTCTATCTCGAACATCAAAACCACACACAACCTTTTCTATGGGTGTATTCTTATAAGCTCGTGCTTTTATGGCCTTGCACGTCTATCCCAGTTTAGTGAACGCTCTAGGAATCTTGCCAACGATTCCATAGGAAGCGGCCCCACTTCCACATTCACAAAGGTGAGTCTATCAAGAGTACTCCTGTAGCTAGGTACTCCACTCCACATAGAGTATAGATCTCATTAAGAGTTTCTATTACCTCAACCTTAAGTTGCTTCAGGAATCATGCTTCTTTATTTATTATAGCATGTTCATCTCGTATCACTTCACAACTTGTTATTACCCATGTAACCTAATTCTTGGGATCTCCGCTTTTAGGTCGGGTTACCATCGTGAGTGACTCATGATTCTAATGGCGATAGTCCCATCCTTTGAGATGTATTTTGGACTTTCTCCTAGCTAATCCTATCGTCAAAGGATCACCTAAGTTCATATCGGTCGCGTATATGATCCATTCTCACGCTCCTTTTGAGATACATTCTCTCACAAATGTTGTGCTTATGACGTATTTGTCGCCTCTTACCGCTATAATAACGGTTCTCTATTTTGCAATAGCCAGCGGTACTATCGCGATGGATCAACACAAATGGCATTGGTTTTTCCCATAAGGGAATCTCTGCTAGTAAGCATCTTAGCCAAGTATCTTCTTCACTAGCAGTTGCTAGTGCTATCATTTCAGACTCCATAGTGGACTGAGCCAATATGGTCTGTTTCTTAGATTTCCAAGATACAGTGCCACCAGCTATACTAAATATATAGCCACTGGTTGCTTTGGAATCATCAGATAGAGTATTCCAATCAGCATCACTGTACCCTTCAAGTACAGCTGGAAATCTCTGATAATGTAATCCGAGATTCATGGTCCTTTTAAGGTATCTCATGACTCTCTCAATAGCATGTCAATGCTCTATACTAGGTCGACTAGTAAACCTGCATAATAATCCCACAACATAGGCAATGTCGGGTCTAATACAATCAGTGGTATACCTTAGGCTGCCAATGATGCTCGCATATTCCGTTTGTCTTGCAATGTCACCAGTGTTCTTAAATAGTTTGACACTCGGATCGTATGGTGAACATGCAGGTTTACAATCAAAATAATTGTATTTCTTTAGGATCTTCTCAATATAATGAGATTGATCCAAAGAAATTCCTTTCTCGGACCTAGTGATCTTGATGCCAAGTATTACACTTGCTTCTCCGAGGTCTTTCATATCAAAGTTGTTACACAACAGTGATTTCACTTTATTTACGGCATGAATGTTTGATCCAAATATGAGTAAGTCGTTTACATAGAGACATATGATAGTGCAAATGCCATTTTTGGTTTTGTAATAAATGCATTTGCCACTTTCATTCACTTTAAACCCATTTGATACAATTAGATTATCAAACTTCTCATGCCACTGTTTAGGAGCTTGTTTTAGACCATACATAGACTTATCCAACTTACAGACCTTGTGTTCTTGCCCATGAACTACAAACCCTCCAGGTTGTTCCATATAGATTTCTTCTTCTAATTCACCATTTAAAAAAGCAGTTTTAACATCCATTTGGTGTACTTCCAAATTGTGAATTGCGGCCAACGAAATTAGTACCCTTATGGATGTAATTCTAGTAATGGGTGAATATGTGTCGAAGAAATCTATATTCTCTCTTTGTCTAAAACCTTTGGCTACAAGGCGAGCCTTGTATTTATCAACAATGCCATCAGGTTTTAGTTTCTTTTTCAAAATTCATTTACAACCAATGGGTTTCCAACTAGGAGGCAAGTCCACTAAGTGTCATGTCTTGTTAGACTCTAGAGAATCCATCTCATCATTGATGGCTTCTTGCCACAAATTTGCATCCAAAGAAGACAATGCTTCTTGAATGCTCATTGGATCCTCTTCTAATGTATAGACCAAATAATCTGGTCCATAGTCTTTAGCAACACGTGCTCTCTTACCTCTTCGAGGTTCTATTTTCCTTTGTTCATTGTTTTCAACGTTCTTAGGCACAGAAACTTGACTAGTTCCAATGCCCCCACTATTTCTAGATTTAAAGGGAATTCATTTTCATAGAAGTCAACATCATTTGACTCTATGATCACTTTAGCTTTAAGGTCATAGAACCTGTAAGCTTTACTGTTTACTGCATACCCAATGAATACACATTCATAGGCTCTCTTCAAGAGTTTAACTCTTTTTGGATCTGGGATCCTGACATAAGCCAAGCAACCCCAGATTCGAAAATAAGACACATTTGGTTGTCTTTTCTTTATGATCTCATAAGGTGAAATTTTGCTCTTAAACTTTGGAAGTCTATTCAGGACATAACAAGCGATTAACAAAATTTCCCCACCAATGATGATGCAGACTCTGAATAGAGCATTATAGAAACTACCAATTCGGTAAATATTCTATTCTTTCTTTCTCGCTTTACCATTCATTTCGGGAGAATATGGTGCGATGGTTTCATGTATGATTCCCTTTGATTTATAAAAATCATTAAACAATTGGGAATCATATTCAGTTCCTCTATCACTTCGAAAACGGTTTATCTTTTTGCTAAATTGGTTTTCAACTTCGTTTACAAAAATTTTGAACATGTCAAGCGCTTCACTTTTATTTTTCATAAGATATACAAAAGTGTAGTCCGAGCAATAATCACAATAAAAGTAATAAAATATCGTTTACCATTTTTGGTTAACGTTCCATCTAACTTCGCATATATCGAAATGAATTAAATCCAAGGGCTCGATTCTCTCATTATTGATTTATGTGATGTTTTCGTAATTTTTGCTTGACTACAAAATTCGCATTTTTGAAAATCATTTAAAGATAACTTGGGAATTAATCTTAAGTTACTCATGTTTGAAATAACACGCTTGTTAACATGACAAAAACGAGAATGCCAAATATTAAAATCACAAAGCATATAAGAAAAAGGAGAAGTTTTATTCATTTCAACATTCAGCTTAAACATGCCATCAGTGGCGTACCCTTTCCCAACAAATACATTATTTTTGGTCAAAGTAAATAAATCCCCCCCCCCCAATAGTTTGAGTAAACCCTGCTTTGTTCAGAAGGAAACCAGAAACCAGATTCTTCCTTATCTCTGGAGTGTGCTTCACATCTTTCAGAATCAGAATCTTTCCAGAAGTGAATTTCAGTTCCACATCTCCAATACCAGCAACATTAGTGGTGTGAGCATCGCCAAAGACAATTTCTTATTATCGGCGTAGTGTATGTTTTGAACATAGCATGGTCATTTCACACATGGATGGATGATCCAGTGTCCAACCACCAACCTTCAGATCCACCAACAAGGTTGATTTCAGAAATCATAGCAATAAATTGCTCTTCAGTCAGGTTAGCCTGCATAGCAGGATTTGGCCTGTTCCTACACTTGCGTGCCATATGACCTGCTTTCCCACAGTTGAAACAAGTGAAGGGAGGAGCAGCATCATTCTTGGGTTGTGGTGGTGGTTGTGGCTTAGGATTTGGGTCCTTAGGAAGGTTCCCATTCTTGTTGCGGTTCTTTTGAATCTGATTACGGTTCTGATTCTTAAATGGTTTGCCAGTTGGCTTCAGAACCGCTCCTGGTTTCTTGTTTGAAACAAACAATACTTCATCTTTCTGATCTTGCTTCCGAGATTCCTCCTCAATTCGGAGTCGGGTAATCAAACTTTCCAGAGAAAACTCTTTGGTTTTGTGCCTCAGAGAATTCTTGAAATCCTTCCATGAAGGAGGAAGTTTGTCAATAATAACAGCTACTTGAAATTGTTCATCTAAGGCCATGCCTTCAGAGATAATATCATGAGCTATTTTTTGTATCTCGTGTGACTGAGACTCTACAGATTTTTCATCTGTCATCTTGTAGTTCAGATAGCGGCTAACAGCATATTTCTTAGCACCCGCTTCTTCAGTATCATATTTCTTTTGAGCATTCCATACATCCTCGGCGAGTTGCAAGAAGCGTAATAATCATAAAGATCATCAGCAATTCCATTAAGAATAAAATTCTTACAGAGATAGTCATGCTCCTTCCATATAGGAGTATTTCTGTAGTTGTCTTATCCTTTTCTTCCGGTGTGGCTGTTTCATCTGCCACTGGAATGTCATCAGTCAAGACATTGGCAACTTTTTTCATAGTTAAGAAAAAGAGCATTTTTGGTTGCCAACGCTTGAAGTGAGCTCCATCAAACCGGAATGGTTTGTTGAAGTCAGAGGCAGCGGAACCAATACCAGTAATTTCTTCGGTTGTCATGGCTGACTTAGAAACGTCTTAAAATTGTTATTCCGAGTAGGTTCCCAGGAAAGAGAGGTGGGTCACAATGGACACACTTAAATACCAAGTTTTTCCTTAGCCAGAACTTTCCCCAAACAACAGTGTTTTAAGTTTTTATTTTTAAAATAAACCGAAGATATTACTGGGATGAGTCGCGGACTAGGTCGCTTTCTTTAAGACGTTTAGTGTGGCACTACTCAAAGGTGCAAGTAGGCTATCAACCACGACGTCCCGAGATAAAACGGCTTCGATTACATCACTTTATTTAATTTTCAACGCAGACCGTGAGAAATTCGCTCTAGAAATACACCCTCAATATGGTTTATGAAAACCACTCTATATGGTTATGAAAATCACTCTTAGCTTGGAAATATCTGAAGCTTTCAAAAGAAGAAGAATGTTATAAGGGAGAAGAGAAAAAACTTGTGAAGAAAACTCTTGATTCACAAAGTTTTGGTGCAAGGAACAAGTGTGGGGAAGCACTTCTTATATAGGAGCAAAATTATAGATCCGTTGGAATGAAATGAAGAGCCAACGGCTCTCTCATTCATTCTCTATAAAAACGTTCCAATCAATCCATAAAACAAATGTTATGGTTTATGATAAAAGTTACAATTTTGACTTTTGACTTGGTCAACGGTCAAAATAAAAATTATTTTATTTCTATAAAATAATACACCACATAGCCAAGCCAAGCCGGTCGGACGGCGGCGGCGCGTGTGTGGTGGTCACTTTGTGTGTGTCCTCACCCATCCACAAAATTGGGTACCCCTTGGGGCCTAACCCAATGGATGATGTTCCCACTTATAAACACTCACATAGTGTCTATTCCAAGCAATGTGGGACTTTTTCAATTCACACAATTCATTGAAATTTCCAACAAGAAATAACGGTACAATAGGGACGGAGCATGGAGAGAAGAGGATCCTTTGTTGGGGTTTGTGAACATTATTTGTCTCTCTCTAATAAACCATAGGTGGATGTGAGGGAGGCAACATCCACATAGGTGTCACCAGAGACTGAGCGAACTCAAGTATGTTATAACAACATGAAAATCTATCACAGAGTATTGTCAAAAAAAGATTTAATTTATATATACAATAAGTGTATAAGTGTTTTATATTATATACTAATTATAAGTTGACACGTCATTAAAAAGAAGTTAATCAATTGATAACCACTTTATAAGTCAATCATTCCATGAATTGTTATTAGTTGTGGTTGTAAAAACATGTACACTATATGCATATATAAATTAAACTAAAAAAACATGCGGGCAGTACTTTATAAATTAAGTACCATGACATTCAAAATCGTAAATGCATGTGGAATAAGTTTTATGACTAAGTTTTAAGATGTTTTTTTTGTACTCCCACGTTTTCCCTCCATACCTCTACACACCCAGTGAATAGACCAAAATACCCTTGCCTTTTTACAAAATCTTAATTTCTTCACACTATTGGTCATATCTACGATTGACCACTTTCACTCGAATATACCTCACAGAAACGTATATACGAGTGAGCCAATTTCACATCACTCGAATATACCTCCCAGCCACTATATATACGATGTTAGGAATTTTACACATTGTATATACGTCCATCCAACGTATATACGAGTCAGCCTGTTTTGCTTCGCTCGAATTTACGTCCATTGAAGATATATACGACGCTCAAAAAGTAAGCATCGTATATACCCCCATTCATATGTATATACGATGAGCAATTTTTTTTACTAATTGTTTTTTTTCCTTTGCTTGCAGTGTCCGGTAGGCATCGCAGTCACAGGGACAGTCGTCAGAGAGGGAGATGGGAGGTATCTCCTATCGGAGAGAGAGGAGTCATCTCATCGCTTAAAAATGCGAGCACTTTCGGAGGCATAATTAGCTCCATGCTTCAGCGAGGAGACAGGATAGGAGACAGGCTGACCCAGCTCAGTATCAGCCCAAGCCACCCTGGTATGATGTGCAGCCAGCTGAGCACCATCATCCAGCTCAGTATCAGGACGATGGGGAGTTTTATCTCGGGGATTACCTACAGCAGACTCAGCATGAGGATTGGTATCGGGGGAGGCCGACTCCTCAGTACCATTCCCAGCCTCCTCAGTACCATCCACAGTCTCCTCAGTACCATCCCCAGCCTCTGCATTACCATCCCTCGCCTCCCGAGTATCAGTAGGAGCAGCCTCAGGAGGATTAGGGGCATGAGGAGTCTCAGACTGATATGTCTTCCTCAGATGAGTCTATATCTGAGCATCAGGAGGATCGCCCTCAGGAGGATCAGGGGCATCAGGAGGAGCCTCAGCCTCAGCCCTCTCTCTTCAGTGACCTGGCAGATCATGTCTGCACTTCAGTACGCGCTAACTCGGTAAGTTGATTTTTTTTGCTTAAATAATTTACTTAACGCACATAGTCTGCACTTTTTGCTTACATAATTTATTTATTTTTAATTCAGGATTATCTGCGTGTTGTGAAAGTATGGGCTCATGGCAACAAAGTCCATACTAAGCTGCATCTACAGTACGACACCCTACTTCAGCGTACCACAGCGATCAGGGACTCCAGACTGGCCCCACTTCTCTACAATGGCCACGCCACAGTAGACCATGAGTTGCTGTCGGCTTTTATCGAGAGATGGCACTCAGATACTTCGTCATTTCACTTACCATTTGGTGAAATGACGATCACTCTAAATGACGTCTCTTGTCTGCTGCATCTTCCCATCCAGGGGAACTATGCCCCACCTTCTGCCATTACTGTGAGCTCGGAGTATGCCACACAGCTTGCAGAGACATATCTGGGTGTGTCACGGGTTGAGGCTGCCAACAACACCTGTGGAAGTCCATATTATAGCTCCAGTTGGCTGCTGCATATTTTTGAGCGTAATAAGGCGGAGGGGGTGATAAGACTGTTGATGTGAGGTTTATCTCATACGCTTCGACCTACGATATCTTCACTACGAATACTCGAGAGACAGTGGAGGCTAAGTGGTCGGTCTACTGCATGATCACGAGTGCGAGATGTTCTTGGAGGCTATGCATGGGTGCGCAGTGCACTAGCTGCCATGATGTATGAGTCCTTGAACACTGCGTCTTTGAGGGACACGGCGCAGTTAGGAGGGTATGCCAGTCTATTCCAGGTATGAATGTAAATTTAATTTTTTTTCTTAATTCAGACTGTCTTTGAGTAAATAGTTTTTAATTACACCTGTTGTTTTTTTTTTTTGCATTTCAGTCTTGGATTATGTGGTATTTCCCTCACATGGCGGAAAGGAGGGCTGTTCATATAGAGGGTGCGGAGCCACTAGTTGGGCGATTCAGGAAGAAGAAGTCAGATCACCTGAAGCTGAGCCACTACAGGAGGATGATTGATGACAAGAGGCCAGAGGATGTCTGCTGGCGGCCATTTGAGGAGCACAGGGATGTTAGACCCTTTGAGTAGATCTCTCTATACAGGGGCTTCATCAGCTGGGCTGCTTTCTGAGTTCCTTACATGCCTGATAAGTGTCTGCGACAGTTTGGGTACGTTCAGGTCATCCCACGTGACCTCTTAGAGGTCGTCCAGGTCATGCCGACTGCGTGTTTAGGATCACCAACTTCACAGCTAGTGTCACTGATGTTCTTCGCACTACTTGGGGTGCTCAGCGGGCGGATGAGACTGTGGCTGAGTACTTACCTTGGTACGTCTGTGTATCTATCCCCAGACTATTACCTGCTCCACCATCACCAGTAGTCTGAACACCCTCCCCAGAGCTACGATTCGACGATCCTGAGTGGATGCGGGAGGTTGTGACCGCTTGTAGGGAGGGGATTCGTGATGGCGAGATCACGTGTGGCAGTCGGGCGTATCAGACACTCTATCGGCTGGTGGGGATGGCACTACCAAATGAGATTCCACGAGCACTTAGACGGGGACGAGGACGAGGACGTTAGGGATTTTTTATTACTACTTTGATGTATTTGTACTCATGTTACTTCTATGTTTGAACTTTATTATTACTTTTTTCGGGTGTTTTATTTTACGAGTTTCCATAAATTTTTGATTTCATTGATTCGATAAAACAAACTTACACAAGCGATAAAACATAAACAACTAGAATAAAAATAGGCGGATAAAAGAAAATACAATAGAAACTACATGAAATTGGTGGAGTTAATCGACGAAGGATCTCAGCGACGGTCCTTCTGGTTTCGACGTACAGATGAATGTAACTCTTCCATTTAAACATAATATGATTGGACATCATCTGTCGAAGGTCATCCTCGTTGTTGACATCCACGGCAAGAAACCCAGAAAGACCTCCATCGATCCATTCGGGTTCAGATAAACGATCTGAATTATCTCATGCACGTCGTACTCTGGTTGAACCATCCGCAGTAGTTTCTGCTTAAGAGCAGCAAATGATATGCAGTGTTTTAACCTACACGATAAAACATCTCTCCCATTGAAACCTATACCATCATCTTGCAAGATGATGCCACGATGATCAATGAACCCCATATTAGAATGAGCGAGAGTGAGGAAGAAGGCTCGTAGTATGACATTAGCGAAGCTCGCATCATCTTGACTTGTGTTGTGTGAGAGAAGGAAGTTGAATTTTTGGTGTGAAAATAGTGATGGTGGGAGAGGGTATTTATAGTTGAGGTAAAACATTATCAACCGTTGATTTTGTCGGTGCAATCCACATTGTTGATCAACTTTGAAAGTGAAATCCTAACCGTTAAAATTTAAAAAAAAAAATTTTAAAAAAAATATAACAACCCATCGTATATATGTATTTTGAACATATATACGATGCCTATATTTAACACATCGTATATATGTTCTAAAGACGTATATACGATTGCATCATACGCAGCCAATTGTATATACGTCTTTAGGACATATATACGATGTGTTAAATATAGGCATCGTATATATGTTCAAAATACATATATACGATTGACCTTTTTTTAAAAAAAATAGATTTCAAAGGGGTATTTTGGGGTTTCACAATTATGTGGGGGTATAAGGGGTAAAGGTGGGGGTATGAAAAAGACAACCCTTTTAAGATTCGTCACTACCACAGAAACCCATCCAGCCCAAAGCCCACTAAGTCATATAATTGGATCCAAACCTGAATCAAAATCATGGGACCCCCATTTGATTCAAATTGAATAGCTTCCATACCACGCATATCAACTTGATATTGACACCTTAAAAATTGCATCACCTCAACTTGATGTTTTTCTTTATATATGAGGCCTCAACTTGACGGTTTAGGTTTTGCCTATTGAATGAAATCATGCAACTTTGACAAAAAAAAATGACAGAAAGTTTGTGAAAATTGAGATATCGATTCACACATAAAGTTCGAGAATTCTTGCGTACACCTCCTAGTTTCAATAGCATACACCCCGTTTGAAGATATATTTTTGGTCAAACATACCATGTTGGCACCAAAACCATTAACGATCATTTCCAGCACACCAAAAGCAGAGAGCCAACGGAAAACTCAATCCATCAAACAAGGAAAAACACTATTACAAGAAAGAAACCAGTAAAACTTATAACTAGGCAAACCTAACATATTATTGGAAAATTGGTCAGCAATGAAGCTAGGAATTAGATCCCATCAAATAAGAACACTTATATTAGTCTCATGACCAGCAAGCTTATCAGCGCAGACATTTCACTCTCTGTAAATGTGAGTGCAGACAAACTTCATTTGTCTAACAATTATTCCATCTAGTTCTTAGCTTTCAAGTAACTACTTTCCAATTTTTGAAAGCAGAAACCACTAATTGAGAATCACACTCCAACCAGATAAACTTCTAACCTTTATTAAAATAAATCTCTATAGAGATCATAGACTTGATAATTTCACATGAAGCGCATAATTATTTCCAATATAGGCAAACAAACAACCAAGAATATCAGCACTTCTGTCTCTAAAAATACCACCACTTGCGATTGGTCCAGGACAACCTCTAGCAGCACTGTATGTATTGCACTTAACCATATAGGGAGCAGGCGAAATCCAAATAACCTCTTTGATGTTTGAAGAGCTTCTATAATTACCCATGACATTGAAGGTCATTATAATCTTAAACTCAGCAAAAGAGGGAGACATCGAAGATTTAGAAACATTTTCTGCTGAGACGGTGTGGAAATGATTAAATTGATAGCCGAGTGTAAGAGGATAACATGATTATTAAATATAATCTAGCTTGATTCCTGTAGTACCAAATAGCCCAGATTTTTTTTGACAATATCACACAATTTAGGGCTCTAACCATGAGAACACAAGTCTAAAATATTCTGAAAATATGCATCAATATTGATACTCATAACGACTCCAAACCAACTCCAATTATGTTGGGTAAAAGGGCAGACAATGAAGAGATGCTGAGACGTCTCTAAAGCATTGTCACATCGACTATAAATAGAAATAACAGTGCATCATTTAAATCAAAGTTGATCATCTGTTGGCATCTTATTATATATTAAGAATCCTTCAAAGAATAAAGAATTAAGAAGGCGGGATAAAATTCTTCCAAACTGTTTTGGTCCAAAGAACCATCTTCCCTATAGGGTTCTGAAAGAGAAAAAAAAAATCTTTAAAAATCAAGTCCTGCAAAATTGAATAATCCAACATCTACTGATCCTCTACCGAAATAGAAAGAATTGATAATGAGCAGCTAAATTCATCACTAGGATGATGGGGGACCCAATGTCTATGTCTTTCTTTTCTTTTAATTAGTTATATGTATTTTCTTTTCTATTTTCATGATTACATTGTTCCTATCTTTCTTTATAAATCATCAATCAATCAATCATCAATGCAATATAATAAAATCAAATGTTAGTAAAATATCAAAATTAGACATCTTGTGAATTTTTTCCATTTATCCTAAAATGGGGGCAATTTCGTAAAAGTGCCGCAAAAAGCCAAACACTTTTATTATATTGTATTGAAAAGATTACACATCCTTTTAGGTGTGAATTTATCAAACATTTATATTTTTTTAGTGAATTGAATACTCACTCTCTTCAATATTTAGATTAACATTTCTTTTAATATTTCTTTTTTTTTAAATAATTATTAATTTTACTTTTAAATATGTTTAGATTTTTTTTAGGTTGATATAAGTTCTAAAATGTAATTATCTATTTTCAAATATTTCGACTAATTAAATTCTACTTGAGCTTATTCATATAAAATAGTTATTCAGCAACAGCAGCGACAACGAGAGCATCAACAGAAGCGACAACGGGGGCGGCAACGGGAGCGACAACTTCTAGCAATGCTCAACAATTTAATAATTTTATTAAGTTCCAAAATATATTTTTTTAAATAATTTCATAATTTAATTAAAATTAAATGATTTAGAATAAAAAATATAAATAAGTCGCAACGGGAGAGGGAACGGGAGCGGCAACAAGAGTGGCAACGGGAGCGACAACAAGAGTGGCAACGGGAGCGACAACAAGAGCGGCAACAGGGCTGCATATCTTATATTAAATTTCATTTTCTTTTTTCTGATTTTTACTCTATTATCAAAATTTGAAGAAGATGCATACTTTTTTTAAAATTTTTGCAATACGAATTTTTTAAGCAAGTTGAAATATAGTCTTTTTATAGAGTTTCTGCTTTTTCTTTTATTAAATTTTACCATTTTCAAACAATTTATATGTTCATAGAAAATTGTAACAAATAAAGTGTAACCCGTGCGAATACACGGGTAAAATACTAGTTGATTTAATAAAGGTATAATCAATCTATACTATTAACAATTGTAAATAAATTCATTAAATATTTTGACACATGGCATCTCAATAGCATTTTGACAATGAATACTATTCTCATAAATCTTCTCTAATACACAAACTACTACTCCTTTGCACTACATAATGTACTATACAATTTTCGTTTAGCTTCTCTAATACACATTCAATCCACTCATTTGTACTACACATTGTACATCACCTTACCAAAATGGACTACATAATACAGATCCCATAACCCAAACTGTCCAAAAAATTTTACAAGAAATTTAGAATTGTCATCTAGCCAAAGACATGCAAATGTGTTCTACTGAAAACAACTTTCTAATATTTTCTCCATTGACACAATTAAATCGATGCAAAAGGATTCCTCCAATTTCTTTCAAATTCAACCATTTATCATCATCTATCTCGACCAGATTAACCGTACAAGCTCCATCCATACAATTCGGAGTTCATTCAAACATGTTTTTCAATTAACATTATTTTTTCCTTAGCTTTTTATATTCAACACATTCAATAATTTGATATGTTTTATTTTTTTACCATTGTTTCCAGGAAATGAAATACTTATTCAAATGTTTTTATGGAGATGACAATGAATTTTGTAATATTGAAGACTTTGATGAAACTATTGCAAATGAGAATTTTAGTTACTATTAGATTTATGAATTCAACATGTCATTTTTTAAATTTTGTTTATATAATAATCTATCTTTTATGCACTACAATTATTTTAATACACAATATGATGTATTTTTTGGTACAATACACGATATGATGTATGTAATGGTTTTATTTTATTATCCATCCAATTACCTTCACTATTTGTCATTCGGTAATTAAGATGTATTATTAGATTTATGTTTAGATTATTCAATATTTAATATTAATTTATTTATAAATGAAAAAGTATGTCATCTATAAACAAAAGATAAACAAATTATAACTGACCGTGCCTGATCAATAGAAGTGTTGATGTCGCTGTGTGTTGGCTGATCGCTGAGGAGCTGGATGGACCGGTCTTGGCCGCCCGCGGGTGGTACTTGCAATGACACTCCGACGCTCAAGTCAGTGCAATGCTCGAGCAGGATCACAAGGTAGAGTCACGCACCTGAAGCCACGAGTGTGGTATATATACTGTTGGTAGGTAAGGCGCCTTGGCCGTTAGGGTGTTTTGCGGAGCACGCCAATCGTGGGCCGTTTTGGGCCTGCCATGGTGAGTTGGGCCGCTGGCCCATATGGCACTCTATTGAGGTCTGTTTTCTATAGACTGCTCTTTTGGGCCTATTGGCCCACTCCGGAACAGTTGCCCCCCCAAGCCTAGGTCGCTTAAGGGCGGGCTAAGGCTTAGATCGTTGCCCCCCAGTCTAGCCTCGCGTCGTTTGCTGGGAGTACTCGATTAATGGAAAGGTGGTCGCTGCCGCCCATGTTAAGTTGTAGGCCGAGTCGTGGTCGCTGCCACCCATGTTAGAATGTGGTCCAATCGGTTGGGTCTAGGCCAATCCCCTTAGACGACTTACCAAGTGTCTTCTTGGATTTTGTTCGCCTTAGGGGGTGCGACCATTCTAAGGTTGCTTTGATTGTGCTCAAACTCGTTGAAGCTTCTTTGGACAGTTTACCAAGTTCGACTCGGATTGAACTTGTCCTCCGGGGTGCGACCAATCTTAGGCCGCATTGTTTGCGCTTAAATTCGTTCAAGTGTTGCCACACATTGCTTATTGAATTCATTTCAGAAACAACTCGATCATGACCTCAATGGGCCGCTATCATAGCGGACTCGTTTGACGCATTTGCGATTCATAAATGATCGGTTGCCTAGGTTCGACCTAGGCTAAAAGCGATAGCTATGGCCGGTCGCTGCTGGCCGTGCTGGTTATAGACCATTCATTGGTCTGTTCGCTGTAGACCAATCGTTGGCCTCCAATAGTTGCAGGCCGTTCGATGGCCGCGTTCGTTGTAGGGCGTTCGACGTCCTACGCTCGCTGTAGACCATTCGTTGGTCTATTTGTTGTGGGCCTTTCGGCGGCCCATTCTCGTTGTAGGTCGTTCGACGACTTATGCTCGTAGTAAACCATTTCGTTGGCTTACGTTTGATTGAGCCATTCGATGGCACTCGTTTGGTCCATTCGATGGCACTCGTTGTAGGTCGATCAGTGGCCTTACGGTCGCTCTGCCGCTACTCGCATGGTGAGCGACTGGGCATACATTCTTGCATGAAAAATAACTTGCAAAGAAGATTTTAAAGGTCGGGCCTCAATAAAGAACCCCAGTGGGGAAAAAGAGATCCCGCCTGATATTTATTCATAGGTCGATAATCTACCATGTTATCACAAGGATTGTCTTGTCCTTTAAGCGGCCTAGTCTACTCTTCTTTGTGCCGCGCGCGGGCGCCCTTTCTAGCGAGCAGTGCTTCTTCATGGGGCATATGGTCGTTGGCCCTTCGAAGGAACATGGTCAGGTCCATGTAATGATTTAGGCGAAACTCTTCTGCAAATCTGTGGTCCGGTCTGATACCACATTTAAGATACTTCAGTTTATCTCTGTCCGTTAGGTCGCGAATTTGATCGGCCTCGGCGTTGAACCGCTCTATGTATTGTCTCAACGATTCATTCTCCCCTTGGATGATCGTATCCAAGTGCTCTTCGTATCGATCTTGGCACCTGTTGGCCGTATAATTGGCTAGGAACGTCCTGACCAGACCGTCCCAAGAGGAGATAGTGTTGGGACGCAAAGTTTCCCACCATTCCAATGCTCGCTCTTCCAGCGACTGTGGAAAGAGTTTGCACTTCATGACTGGAGTTAGCTCCCTATAGCTGCAATAATTGTTGAAATATCTCTAGTGCTTGTCTGGGTCCCCTCGACCGTTGAACTTGTTCAGATTTGGGGGCTTTCTCAAGTTTATGGGGACACGATAACGACGTATCTCCCTGGTGAATGGACCTTGGCCGCTCGATACATAGCTAGGCGCGAGAGGTTGCATAGCGAGGTAGGCCTCATTAACCGGCATTCCAAAGAGCCCTCCGCCGAACGGTTGGCCGTACGGCTGTGGCCGTTGAGACGACGATTGCCCCCTGGGTCGCCCAGAGTGGTGCCTCCTTGGTCGATTAGCGGCCTGAGAGACGTCTCTGATTACTCCATCGCGATAATCATTGAATTCATCGTACGAGTCCCAGGAGCGGCTTCTCGATCTTCGAGAATCAGAGGATTCACAAGAAGAATGTCTAGCAGACGAGCGATCCGATTCTGAGTGATAACTGGATTCCGAGTAGTCGTAGTCATAAGAAGGGGAACAACGACTACGCACGTTCCTGCGGGCGGGCGACCTACGTGCCCTGTTTCTGCGTGCAGGCTATCGACGAGAAGTTCTTCCGCAGTGGGGAACGTTCCTTCGAGGAGGCGTCCTATGTTTACGAGATGGGTGACCCTGAGCTGAGGGTTCTCCGTTGGCCCCTCGCTGGCGGATCGGCATCGACCCTCTCTCGTAGCGTGAGATCATTTCGTCTCGATCAGCAATGAGTTGATTCTTGGTTTGAAGTATCTACATGAATGCCTGAGTCACGCGCTCGGGCAGAGGTTCTGCAATTCCGGCATTGACGAGCTCGGCTGGGATTTGCTGTTGTTGAGCCGGCTGCCGTACTTGTTCCAAGATTGGTCCTCGGCCGCCCTGCACCGAGGGCTCTTGGCGAGGATTCCCTTGCGATTCGTGAACAGTCAACGACACACCCTCTGGGGTTGGCTCAGGGCGAGCGTTCTGCCCAGAGGGTTTGAGTTGTGATGATGCCCGCGTGGCAGGCTGTTTTTGCAGCGGCATGATGAAGGTAGGATAGCGCTTGGGCCTCCCACTGTGGTCGCCAATTGATCGTACCTGATCAATAGAAGTGTTGCTGTCGCTGTGTGTTGGCCGGTCGCTAAGGAGCTGGATGGACCAGTCTTTGCCGCCCGCGAGTGGTACCTGCAATGACACTCCGACGCTCAAGTCAGTGCAATGCTCGGGCAGGATCACAAGGTAGAGTCATGTACCTGAAGCCACGAGTGTGGTATATATACTGTTGGTAGCAAGGCGGCCTGTCCGTTAGCGTGTTTTGCGTAGGGATGTCAACGGGGCGGGGCGGGCACGGGTAGTGGTTACCCGCCCCGTTTAATTTAAATACTACCCGTACCCGCCCATACCCACACGGGTACCCGCATAGTGAGTCTTTCACGAGTATTGTCTCCTCGCGGGTACCCACGGATACCCACGGGTACTTTTAATTTTAATTAAAATATATATTTTTTAAAATAAAATTCAAAATACCAAACAAAATTAATCTTTTGAACACTATTTTTCTCTTCATTCATATAAAAAAAATTAGTCATTTCATTATACATTTATTTTATCATTTATTTGTTAACTTATAGTAGTTAATGAAAGAAAATTAGTAACACTAAAATTAATAATAATAGCAAATTTCTCAAATAAGTATACTTTATTACGGGTACGGGTACCAGCGGGCACGGGTACCTCAATACCCGCCCCCGCCCCGTTTATTAACGGGTAGTCTAAGTATCCATTTATTTTACCCGCGAGTACCCGTTAAGCTACCCGCCCCATACCCGTCACGGGTAATACCCGCGGGTACCCACGGGTGCGGGTATTTTTGCCATCCCTAGTTTTGCGGAGCACGCCAATCATGGGCCGTTTTGGCCTGCAATGGTGAGGTGGGCCGCTGGCCCATATGGCACTTTGTTGAGGTCTGTTTGCTCTAGACTGCTCTTTTGGGCGCCCCACTCCGGAACAATAACCAATATAACTCAATCTAATTTTTATTTTGGAAAAAATAAATATGATTATATCTTTAATGTATATTATGTAACTATTACACAAACACATTTAATATTTTTTAATAATAATTATTACAATTTATAGTTGATAATACTAATCTTAAAAAAAATGTCAAAAAAGACTACTAATCTTTTTTTGAAACAAAAGACTACAATCTTAAAAAATATAAATGCAGTGTATAAAAATAAAACTAAACTGAAACTAATTATCAATAAATATGAATAAGTACTATATACTCAATAAGTCAACCGTTTATTTTAAGATCGTTACTTACAATATTATTAATTTATTTTCCAACTTAATTGCACTTTAATTTGAATACAAATGGTGTGTTATTATGGCAATCAAACTACTTTGAAATTCAAATTAATCCGCAGTAAATCATTTACCAATAAATCTTTCACTATTTGAATTTAAATTCATATTTATTATTATACATGTAATTTGCATTTTGTGATTTATTATTAATTACTAATACTGGTTGTTACAAATTAGTGATGATAAAAGTAATTTTAAAAAATACAAATGCAATGAAAAATTGCATTTTTTTAATAGTCTTATTAAATATGTAATCAAATAAATTAAACTCAAACCCTATATGGATGAAATATGTTTTTTATAATAAAAATAATAAAAATACAAGCATATTAAGTGTTTTGTCGGTAAACCAATTTCAATACTTCATTAAGTGTCCAAGCATACAACACTACAACAGATCTAGTAGATGGGCAGCGTTTTTTTTTATCCATGGGCAGCGCTTTTGAGCGCTGCTGAACGTGGCGCTTGCTATTCACTCCAACAATGGGTAGCGCTTCCTAAAAAGCGCCACCCATTGCAAAACACGCCCTCCCGGATACGCGGCGCTTTTTAGAAAGCGCCAATATATCCAAAGCGTCCTCCCAAATACTTAGCGCTTTTTAAAAAGCGAAATATATCAAAGCGTTCTCCCAGATACTTAGCGCTTTTTAAAAAGCGCTGAATATTACCTTTATACGCAGCTGCTTCATTAAAAGCGCTGAATATTGCCTATTTGTGTTACTAAATACCCAGTAGCTTTATTAAAAGCGCTGAATATTGCCTATTTGTGTTACTAAATACCCAGTAGCTTCATCAAAAGCTACTGAATATTGTCTAAATTTTTTTAAAATTTTTTCTGTTTTGTGTGTTTTCCTTTTATATTTACAAATTACATGCATGTACCAATCCAATCCAATACATAATGTAATCAATTTGCTAAGAGGAACCCAAATTACATATAACGAAAACAAATTACATAAGAGGAACCAAAACAAAATAGCTAAGAAGTTTCATTATCTAATTCATATGTATCCAAAACAAGCTATCAAGTTACAATATTATGAACCAAAAACTAGCTAGGCTAACTTATATGTATCCAAATGAAACTTTAAAAAAAAGGGAGACATAACTGCACCATTCTCCCCTAAGCTCAGCAATCTGCTCAACAGAGTATGTGTGGCTTTGACAATCGCTAAAATACTGAAATTATATAAATAAATAAAATTAGAATTGAAATGGTTAAATATTGGAAAGAACCACTATTAAATCGAAATCATATAAAAATATATTATAAGTAGATACCTGACGAGGGATAGTCGTTTTCTTTAGGGTAATAATATCCTTCATATATTTCATGACGTAATACCCACAATCAATGTTATTGAATTGTTTAGGACACTACAAAACATAAGATTAGTTAATTGTTAAATTGAGTTGAATATAGTTTTTTGACAAAATAATGTAATGTATAAGTTAGAAACTTACAATTATTGGTAACCATTTGACCGTTAATTTATCCACTCCCCAATATGTCCTTAAACCGCTGAATAGAATGTCATATAACTATATTAATAACAATATATACATATATAAGTAAAAGTAAGAAATGCAGAATGACACAAAATAAACACACCTGTTAAAAAGCTCCACAAACTCCAGGTGGTTTTTGTAATGATTTTGAAGTGAGTCAAGGTAATACACGGTTTTTTTCCTAGGATTAATTGCATACAAAACCCAATGTCTCCTACAAAATAAATTTAGGAATAAGTAATTGACTACTATTAAAAAAATGCATGTTATATAAGAATTAATGAGTAAAAATTCTTACCCTAGATTAACCGGTGCTAGAAGTAAGACATCATCACTTCTATTTTGAGCTTCAATGAAGCGGTCATTGACATAAGTTTGAACAGCAGCCTGGTTTTGTTCCACAAGTGATTGATAATTTGGCAGGCTGGGAAGAACTTGATGAAAGGTTGTACTTTCCGGACACAAGAACAAATATCTATGTGTCTGTTCGGAAGGGACCACAATGTCCTCGTACAAGTACCTACATTTAGATATATAAATATATATATATATAAATTAAATTAACGATATAATAAAATTAAATCGACAATGTCAAATAATAAATTACATAGTACCTGACATATATATTCATAACAATACCGGTTGCCTCATCCGCATCACATACAAAGACGGATATCCTCACGTCCAACTATATGAGGCAAGCCGGCTCAAAAATTTCTTCATCAAAATTTATGATAAGCAATTTGTCTTTCATCATGTATTTCTCAGACGCTGCGTCGGCCTCACCAATCTTCATATAAGCTTCAATGGAAGAGGAAGAGCGGTGAGACACAATTGGAGAAGGGAGGGATGAGTCACTTGGCGAGAAGAGGAGGGGTGATCAGTCACTTTTGGAGGGGAGGCAGGCTGTGAAACTTCTACATAAGGGGTGGACTGAGACACTTTTGTAGAAGGGGTGGATCGAGACACTTTCTTGCCAATACATATTTCCTTGCCAACACTTTTCAAAGGAGACCTTTTCTTTTGCTTGGTAGACACTTTCTTAGATTTTTCATTTTGGCGCATCTTTGTTTAAACAAAAATAATTACTTAGTTAGCACAAATTATATGACAAAAACTATAATTAGCTAGTTACAAATATATTGTCACTTACAACGACAAGGGCGGATGGCCATGCCACAAAGGTACCAATCGCTTGTGACACCGTCGAAGATATCAATCTCATCAATCGGAATGAGCAATGGTGCATCCTCCCTAAATGGTACCGCAACTCGACTCTAACATGATTTGGAGGTAGGGGTAAATTGTGCATCAAGGGACCCAATTCGTTACATGTGTAGCCAATTGCAACCATTTCATGTGGGTTTGAGATATACAATTCACACTCACACTCATTGTTGTCCTAAATCAATTATAAACCACAAAATAATAAAGACATTATTTGATGTTATATATATATATATATATATATATATATATATATATATATATATATATATATATATATGTACAATAAATCAATTATAAACCACAAAATAATAAAAACAATTAATACCTTAGTTGACGGCATGGTGCAAATTATCTCGTGCCTTCGCTATGTGTAGCGCAGGTTGGTCTTTGAGTGGCATAACATGGCCATAAAGCGATCGCATATCATTAAGTTGAGCTTGCAAACTTTCATACAATGTCATCATCTTTCTCGGTGGTGGGCGGTCATGATTCTCATCATAGACTTTCTGTTTTGGTCCAAAGTACTCGGTTGGTGCTACTCCAAATCCAGCACCCCTTATGCGACCTTGAGTATTCTTCTTTACCTAAGGCACGTGTAAGGATTTCTTTTTCGAGCAATCGGTGAGCTCTCCCCGTGACACCGATCGTGATATGGCTTCCGATTCACAAAACAAAAGTATAATACATTATAAAAATCATAAAAGTTACAATTAAAATCGGTGAGCTTGAATTTAGGAAATACTTACAATTCTTTCCGACACCTCCTTAGTTTTAGGATCAACAATCTCCTTTTCTTTGTTTAGTCGAGCCTCTACCCACAAAACATGTCGCTCAACACCTTCTTTAGTAGGATCTTTCCCACTCTCCACCAACTATATTTAAATTTACCAAATATTAAGAAACTATTTATAAAAAGTTTCATGAAACTAAAAAAATCAAGCTTATTGTGCCTTACCAATCTCTCTTCAATATGTTGATATGGAGTAGCACCACCTCTATAAGGATACTCACAACCCGGAAGCACACTTTCGATTTTGTTCACTTGCTTTCTATTAAGAGAGATAAGTATACATTAATGTATAATAGATAATTGTCAAATATATTTTATGTTATAACTTAATAGATAGTAGCACTAACCAAGAATTTTGGATCTTGATCGTCTCTAACAAATGTGTGTCAATCCTCCTCTGAAATAAACCCACTATATATTGGTGGAGGATTCCAATTGATGTTTCCATTATCATCTTTCACCAAGTTTTTGTTAATGTCGTTACAAAATTTTTATGTAACTTTCCTAGGCTTCCTTCATTATCCAAATTCTTTTTAGAATCATCCACATCAAAATATTTACCTTATGCACATTAAATGAAAATCATATAAATAAATTTATATATATATATATATATATATATATATATATATATATATATATATATATATATATATATATATATATATGGGACTACAAAATTACTAAATAAGATAACCAAAAAGATCTAAAATTATATACCCAGTATTGTTACCCCCACAACTCATGTTTTTGTTTCTCCAAAACGGGATTTTTGTGTGAACCCAAGTAGTGATTGTTATTGGTATCATTTGTTTTACCTTACTACCAAGGAAAGTAATCAAATGAGTGTTGTTTTCTCCAATTGGCGGACCATAACATTCCATTGGACTGCATTATGTAAATAGTAAATTAGATCACAAACAATTAAAACTTAGTATTGAATGAAGTTAATTAGCAATTAATTAGTATCTTACACTTAATTTTTCTTTTCCTTTACTTAACCGGTTGATGATATCCTTTTTCTGTCATTCCACGAGAGCACGCTTCGATATAGTTTGTAACATCATGATCACTTTGCTCTCACCGGTGTCATGCCCACTATCACTATGATCCGCCATCTTACCCGCAATAAAACATAATCATTGTTTGTTATATTTATCCATTTAAAAACATCCAACAAAAAAATAAATAATCAGTCAAAGAAGATGAAAATAAGATCCATGTCTATAAAATAACATCTATGTCGGTTACCTTTTCCTTTTCTTCGATACAATTTTTTTTGCAATTCGCTCCTTGGTACTTTGTTTTTGACGAATCGTAATTCCATCAGTATGATCCTTTCTAACATACACAACATCCTCTCTATAAGTACTTTCCTCTTCTAGTGATGTCCCCAAGAAAGTGGTCGTCCTCGATACCATCATCATTGGTTTCTTGATCATAAATGTAATTCACTAATTTTTTTGTGTCGAGAAAACAATAGACCAATTGATATCAATTGGATCAGTGACATAAAACACTTGTTGAGCTTGGGATGCCAAAATAAAAGGCTCATCTTTATATCCCAACTTCTTGAAATTCACCCGCATGAACCCCGACTCATCAATCTGTAAACCATTATTATTGTCAACCCACTTACATTGGAACACAGACTCCTGAAACATGGTGTAATCCAACTCCCATATTTGTTCAATGACCCCGAAGTATGACATATTCGCGTATACGGGATTTCTGTCTTTGGCACTTGATGTATGCATAGCTTGAGCAACAAGAGTCACCCCACTATTTTGCATTTTACTCTGATCATCATGGGTTTTTGTATAGAACGTAACCAGATTAATTAGATAGGTGGTGTAAGAGAAAACATGCATATTTGGACCTTTTGCTAACCATCTCAATCTTTTTGAAATCAAGTAGGATTCATAACAAACTCGAAATCAATGTGGTCTTTTAACCACACTATGAAACTCCGATTGTGTTCCTTTGTTAACCAAACTTCACTCTTATATGGGTAATCACTCTTAAGTATGTCCATGTGCTTGGCAACATATGAATCAACCTCACTATCATTGTGCAAAACATATAAGTGTGCTTGATGTAGTTCTTCCCTTGACACCATAACTATTTTATATCCTGACATCCCTTTAGTAATGCTTCCTAAGTGATTTAGACCTTGGAAGTCCCGAGAATATTCAAGACTAGATAGATAGGCGGTGCGAACTCAACAGCCTTCTTCAACTATGTAGCGCTCAACAATACAACCCTCGGTCGTGTGATCGGTTTTTCACATATCCTTTTAATATCTTCATGTAACGCTCAAACGGATACATCCATCTCATATAACATGGGCCACACAATTGTGTCTCTCTAATCAAATGAATCATTAGATGAATCATTATGTCAAAAAATGAAGGTGGGAAATACATCTCAAGCTCACACAAAGTGACAATAATTTCTCTTTGCAATGATGGCAACTTTCTAGGGTCAATCACTCTACTACAAATCGCCTTAAAGAAGTAACAAAGTTTGGTTAGCGTCCGCGCACTTTCTTAGGCAAAATGGATCGTATACCAATTGGGAGCAAATTCTCCATTAGAACATGACAATCATGGGACTTTAAAGACTTTAACTTAAGGTCTTTCATGGATACAAGGTTTGTAACATTTGAAGAATACCCTCCGGAACTTTTACTCCATGAAGAAACTTACAAAACACGGTCTTCTCCTTTTTAGATAGAGTATGAGTCACGGAGGTAGATATGTGCGTGTACCCTTCTTTATCGGACCCACCTCGGGTCTCAACCCCATACTAAGCAAGTCCAACCTCGAGTTGATGGTATCTTTAGTCTTTCCCGGCATATTGAGTAAGGTACCAATGACACTTTCAAAGACATTTTTTCAACATGCATCACATCAATGAAGTGTCTTACATATAATGACTTCCAAAGATGGCAAGTCAAAGAAAATCGACTTTTCTTCCACCCCGTTTGGCAACCTCTTCTCGCAAATGGCTTCCCAAATTTAATGTTCAAATCTTTCACCTTTTCAAACATTTGTTCACCCGTCAAAGCCGTGGGAGCTTTACGGGTTCGGTATTCCCATTGAATGCCTTTTTCAACGATCGATCTTGATGAGTAGATGGCAAAAATCTACGATGACCAGGGTAGATATTCTTCCTACCATGTTCCAACCACATCCAATCGGTGTTATCTTCACATATAGGGCATGCACACTCGACCTTTCGTCTTCGCACCCGGATAGATTGTCGTATCTTTGGAAAGTCATTAATTGTGCCAAAAATCATAGCCCTCAAGTTGAAACTTTCTTCTCTCGAACCCATCATACACCTCTACTCCATTCTCCCACATTAGCTTCAAGTCTTCAATTAAAGGAGCCAAGTATACATCAATATCATTTCCGGTTGCTTGGGCCTGAAATTAACAAAGACAACATCATATATTTGCGTTTCATGCAAAGCCATGGAGGTAAGTTATAAATCGCTAATATCACGGGCCATGTCTCTGTGGGAGCTACTCAATACCGTGCGGGTTAAAACCATCGCAGACAATGCAAGTCGTAGGTTTCTTGGATCCAACCCGAAATCAGGATAATCAATATCAAATTTTTTCCATTGCGGAGAATCTGCCGGGTGTCGTAACATGCCATCTTTAATCCTTTCATCCTCATGCCATGTCAAGTGTTTTGCATCTTCTGAACTACGGTACATACGCCTAAATCGAGGAATTATGGGAAAATACCACAACACCTTTTCTCGAGAGCGAGAATCTTTCTTTTTATACCGCGATGCATTACATTTAGGACACGACTTTAAAAATGCATGTTCATTCCGAAATAGAATGCAATCATTGGGACAAGCGTGTATCTTCTCATAGTTCAAGCCAATGGACCCTAACATTTGTTTTGCATCATACGTCCGAGAAGGGAGCACATTATCCTTCGCAACATTTCTTTCAATAGTGTGAGTAATTCAAGAAAGCTCTTATCCGTCCATCCGTGGCAAGTTTTCAAGTTATACAACTTTATCACACCCAATAATTTTGTGAATTCAGTACAACCTCATACAACGGTGTCTCGCATCCGTTATCAACTTCTCAAACATTTGAGGACGGTCATTAAGATCGTCTTCAAAAGCCTTTGCCATCTCTTCAAATTCATCCCCAACAAACGTAGGTATTTCGGTGTCAACCGTGCACATCTCTCAAGACTATTACCCATATTCAAGATTCAACTCTTTCCTCACCATGCATTGTCCAACAAGTGTAAGTTTGATCAATTCCATTACCCTTTAAATGTCCCCCAACTCGTCTCGCATTAACTGATTTTACATAGCAACAACGTAAACGAGGACATATCATATTACTAGATCTCCTAAACGTTGAAACAAAGACAGATTCACAAAATAATCCACTCCATCTCTATATTCCTTGGACAGACGATTGGCAGACATCCACTTTCTATCCATAATGTCCCAATATCTATAATAAATTCGGATAAGAGAATTTACAATTTTATTGAAGCTAAGACATTCAATCAACTAGCTAGTAGTTTCAACTAAACAAATCAAAGACTTTGATGTCTTCTATATAGTCATTAATTCTTCATATAAAATAAACAAAAGAACAAAAAAAGTACCTGAACAAGTGGAAGCAACACTGACAAATATCCAACCAGCTGTGAACTAGAACGAACTCTCGAACCAAGACAAACTCGAACAACGATCGCGAAACTCCGACAAAAAAAACTCCCAAAACCTAACAAACAATTCGCATATTCGATTTAGGCATATTTGATTTTACTAATATAGATGACACACACTTTGCTTAAAAAAATCTATCCTTTGAGAATCAAAATCTCAACAAAACCAAGCAACAAACACATATCAACTAATTTCTCTCCTATCAAACACATTCAACTAATTTTACACATATCAAACACATACAAATACATTCAACATATTCCTCTCTTATCAAATATTTTTTTTTCGCACATTCAACATATTCCAATCAAACTACATATTCATCTCCAACCTAACAAAAAACCTAAAAAACAAAAAACAAAATAGAGAACTAAACTTTGAGAGAAGATGAGGACAAGCAATGAGGACTATGGGTGCTAGAGAGGATTGAGACAAGCAATGTGGGTTTTGGGGTTATTGTGGGTTTGGGGGTTTGTGGGTTTGGGGGTTATTGTGGGTTTATGGGTTTGTGGGTTTGGGGGTTTGTGGGTGGTGCTAGAGAGAACGAGAGTGAGGAGAGTTGAGAGAGGAAGAGCTAATGAGAGTGAGGAGAGAGAAGAAACCGTGAGAGAGAGACGTGAGCGAGAGAGAGAGAGAGAGAGGTTTGTGGGTTTTTGGGTGTGGGTTTTGCTTTGAGTGAGGCGGAGAGAACGTCTGCAGAGAGAGAGAGAGAGAAGAAAGCGCGAAGGGAAATGAAAATAAGAGAGAAAACGAACGGGCAAATAAAAAAATTAAAGCAATACTCGGCGTTTCTAAAAACGCTGAATATGTCAAGAACGCGTGTGTTATGGGCAGTGTTTGTGTAAAAACGCTGAGTATTCTACGCGTGATGGGTAGCGTTTGGTGTAAAAACGCTGAGTATGTGTAGAGAACGCATGTGAGATGCGCAGCGTTTGGAGAGAGCGGCCGAGTATATGGTGAGAACGCATGTGAGATGCGTGGCGCTTTTTAAAGAAACGCTGGTTATATGGTGAGAACGCATGTGAGATGCGTAGCGTTTTTAAAGAAACGCTGGGTAAGGCTCACGCGTTCTACGCGATGGGCAGCGTTTTTTTAAAAACGCTGGTTATAGGGGCGCCTTTTTTAAACAAATCTGGCGTAGTGCAAGCATATTAAGTGTCAAACCAGTTTTTTATATTAAGTATTTTGTCAGTAAACCAATCTCAAACCCTGGATTTAAGTTTTTTAAGTCTTTTATTTAACACATTGAAAACCAATTAAGTGTTTTGTCAGTATCAAAAGATCATTATATTCTTCACACTCCTAAAGTATCATATGTACCCACTATGCTACATTTTCTACTTCTTTTGTCCTCTCCTTTTTTTTGGACCGTTTGATTACGATATCTCCTTTGGATAATGTATATTATTATAAAAAGTATGTCTTTTAAGAGATGTTGTATTCTACTAAAACTAATCTCATGAATCAAAATTTTGATGTGATTCTAAACCTTGGAGCCTTGACTGTGTTGGGAATTTCTTTACTGTGAGACAATTTTTGTTTTTCTTTTGAATTTGTGATGAATGAAGTACAAAATTGTTTGTTAATACTATGTATGTTTGTTATGCCCTTCTCCTATATTTCCACGTAGGTGAATGAATGGAAATCTTCAAGTAAAGTTGGCTTAATTTAGTTCTCTGGCTGAATTGTTAATTATGTTAGTATCGATTTTGTTTTCATTATAATTGATTTGAGAATGCTGCAAAATTTTAATTGCAAAGAATATGGCGCATAAGACAATGAAGTCACTCTCCTCCTAAATCCAAGTGACTTCCTTATGATTTAGTCTTCATTTGAAAAAAATTAATTGCAAAGAATATGGTGCATAAGACGATGACGCATATTAATTCGAATGCAATATTTATGATATACCTGATATAATCTTTATTATTTTCTCCTTTAATATGTTATAAAAAGTGTTTGATAAAAACTTATAAATGGAGACATAATTTTATTGAATCAGACATAATTTAAATAGCATAATATTATTTTTTTAACTTACTATTGACGGGTGCTTTAATAGAGTTTTATAATGATATAATTTTAAACATAAAACTGATATTATTGCTATATATATTTTTGAGTTTTTTTCTTCATTCTTAATCTTTATTAGGATTAGGCTAAATTATAGTTTTGGTCCCCCTATTTTTACAAATCCAGACATTTGATCCCCCCTATTTAAAAACTCAGACATTTAGTCCCCATATTTTAAAAAAATTCAAATATTTAGTCCAAAAATGGTTTTTTAAGTTTTCTTTGCTGATTTCGAGTTCTGTCCAAAAAATAAAAGTTGATGTGGCATTCATTTAATCCACATCTACATGCCATATAATATTAAAATAATTTAAGTTATTAATAAAAAATTAAAACAAAAAAATAAATGACAAAATTAAATTAGAAAACCAGAACCCTTTCTTCTTCGTTTCCCTGTTTTCTAACTTCGACCCCCAACCTACACCTCCTCCACCTTCCTCTCTTTCATTCTCTTTCGAAAATTTGACATAAATATGAAATGTAGTTTTTTTAATTAATCCAGAAATACCTTTTGAATGATAATTTCGCAAACTTTAAAAAAAAACAATTTCTATTTAAATTTTAATAAAATTTAGTGGGGTTAAACTCAAATATGGAGTACGAAAATCGTGAGCTTTTTTAATAGGTTGGAAGCAAAAGCTCAATGGTGATAATGGGTGGCCTATTAAAGAAGTTAGTTGTGATGGGTTTCTCAAGAGGGAGATACAACAATTCATTGTAGGAGGTCTAACTACATTGTGTAGGCTAGAAAAAGCCTTATAATAAGTATTTATTTGGCAAAAAAAAAATAGCGGATAAATTAGTTTCAAATTGATGTACTGATAGCGGATAAACTAGTGCATTGAAGTAAAAGTGTTTTGTAAAGCGGTTGAACTAGTTTATAAATTGGTCGGTCCTGATCTATCGAGGTTGTGATGCTGATGTAGTCCTTTAGCTCGGTCGCTGATGGTGTTGATGTCCTTGAGTCTGGGTCGCCTCGGGTGGTACCTGCGAAAGCACTCCGACGCCCATGTCAGCAGTGAACAGTGAATAGGACCACAAGTAATAATGACGTACCTCATTCCTTGGGATTCGTGCCATATTTATAGCTAAAGTATTGGGCCATATTGGGCCTATTGGATTGCATTGGGCCTTGAGTCCACTCCAGAACAGTTGCCCCCCAAGCCTGGGTCGCCAGTAGGCGGGCTAAGGCTTGATTCCCTGCCCCCCAGTGGTGCCGTGGAAGACCGAGTCATAAGGAGTGACTTAGCGCGGCCTATTCGAGGCTCAATTCGTTGCCCCCCTGTCTGGCTTCACGCGGCCGACCAACAGGGAGTGGCTTGTCGTAAACGGACGCAGCCACTCGTGGGAATGTGATCCAATTGGTCGGGACTCGGCCGACCCCCTTAGCTTACGGAGGCTACTCGGATCTTGCTCGTCTTAGGATGTGCGATCATTTTCAGGTTGCTCAAATTCGTTCGAGTTTTGTCACGCATTGCCTATAGAATTGTTTCAGAAATAGCTTGATCGTGACCTCGATGGACCGCTATCGTAGTGGACTTGTTCGACGCGTTGCGCGACTTTTGGCAACAGGTCTACTAGGCTCGTTCTAGGCGGCCCTCGTTGCGATAGTTGTAGCCGGTCTCTTCTGGCCATGTTCGTTACAGACCATTCGTTGGCTGCCTTTGTGTAGGTCGTTCGACGTCCTACTCTCGTTGTAGACCGCTCGGGGTCCATGCTTGTTCGTGGGTCATTCTTTGACCCTCGGTCCACACGGTGGCACTCAGTTGTAGGCCGCTCGGGGCCTGCGTTCTTTGTAGACCGCTCGGGGTCTACGCTTGTGTCGTTCGACGACACTTGATCGTGCCAACACGGTGGCACTCAGTTGTAGGCCGCTCGGGGCCTACGTTCTTTGTAGACCGCTCGGGGTCTACGCTTGTGTCGTTCAACGACACTTGACCGTGCCAACACGGTGGCACTCGGTTGTAGGCCGCTCGGGGCCTACATTCTTTGTAGACCGCTCGGGGTCTACGCTTGTGCCGTTCGACGACACTTGATCGTGCCAACACGGTGGCACTCGGTTGTAGGCCGCTTGGGGCCTACGTTCTTTGTAGACCGCTCGTGGTCTACGCTTGTGCCGTTCGACGACACTTGATCGTGCCAACACGGTGGCACTCGGTTGTAGGCCGCGCATGCGAAATAAATTACAAAGTACGACGTTTAAAGGTCGGGCCTCGATAAAAACCCGGTGGGAAAAAAGCGCGCGACATTTATTCATAGATCGTTAGTCTGTGTTGTTATCACAAGGACTGTCTTGTTCTTCAAGCGACCTATCTCGCTTTTCTCTCTACGCACGCGCGCGCCTGTTCTAGCAAACAGTGTTTCTTCATAGGCCATATGATCGTTGGCCCTTCGTAGGAACATGGTCAGATCCATGTAATGATTTAGGCCGAATTCTTCTGCAAGCGTGGTCCTGATCGATACCCACGTTTGATATACTTTAGTTTATCTCCGTCCGTCAGGTCGCGCACCTGATCGGCCTCGGTGTTGAATCATTCTATGTACTGTCTCAATGATTCATTGTCCCCTTGGATAATCGTATCCAAGTGCTCTTCATGTCGTTCTAGGCATCCGTTGGCCGTGTAGTTGGCGAGAATGTTCTCGACCGTGCCGTCCCGAAGAGATGGTGTTGGGCGGCGAGCTCTCCCACCACTCCAGCGCTCGCTCCTCGAGCGATTGTGGAAAGAGTCTGCACTTCATGGTCGTTCCTAGCTCCCTATAGCTGCAGTAATTGTTGAAGTACCTTAAGTGCTTGTCTGGATCCCCACGGCCGTTGAATTTGTTCAAATTGGGGGGTTTCCTCAGGTCTCTGGGGATACGGTAACAACGAATCTCCCTCGAGAATGGCCCATGACCGGTTGCTAATTCTCTCGCCCCAAAAAGCTGCAAGGCATGGTGCGCTTCATTGGCCGGCACTCCGTATAGTCCTCCGCCAGCTATTTGACCATACAACGGAGGCGTATGGGACGACTGTCCTCTATGTCGCTCAGGCTCCTGCCTTCTCGACCGATGGGAGACGTCCCTGATCTCCCCTTTACGGTAGCTATCCAGCTCGTGATGAGAGTTCCACGACCGGCCTCTTGATCTGCGAGAACCGGAGGACTCGTACGAGGAATACCTTGCGGGTGAGCGGTCCGATTCCGGGTTATAGCTAGAATCTGCGTAATCTTGGTCGTGAGAACAGCGACTACGCACGCCCCTTCGAGCGGGGGACCTTCGCGCCCGGACTCTTCGTGCCGAGGATCGCCGTGATGTGCCTCCACGAGGACGGTCGTTTCTTCCGGATGGAGTTAGGTGCCTGTGGGAAGGACGCGCTTGACACGGGGCCCTTCACCGCCGCTTCGCCACGGCGTCTTTGGAATGGATCCCCTTTCATAGTGGGAGAGAAGCGCATCTCGATCGGCAATGATCTGATTCTTGTTCTGTAGAATCTGCAAGAAAGCCTGAGTCACATGCTCGGGCAAAGAAGCATCAATTCCTGCATTCACCAACTCGGGCGGTAGTTGCTGTTGAGCTGGCTGCAGTGTCTGTTCCAAGACTGGGCCTCGGCCGCCCTGTACGGAAGGTTCTTGACGAGGGTTGTCCTGTGATTCATGGATGGTTTGTGGGACGCCCTCTGGGGTTTGTTGAGGGAGTGCATTCCGCCCAGAAGGGTCGGCCCTTGACGAGGCTCGCGTGGCGTGCCTCCTTGGTTGCATGGTGGGAGTGTTCAATCCGCTCCCACTGTGGTCGCCAATTGATCGGTCCTGATCTATCGAGGTTGTGATGCTGATGTAGTCCTTTAGCTTCGATCGATGGTGTTGATGTCCTTGAGTGCGGGTCGCCCGGTGGTACTCATGCGAAAGCACTCGCCAAGCAAGAAATCGTGATGAAGCGATGAATAGGACCACAAGTAATAATGACGTACCTCATTCCTTGGGATTCGTGTCATATTTATAGCTAAAGTATTGGGCCATATTGGGCCTATTGGATTGCATTGGGCCTTGAGTCCACTCCAGAACATAAATAAAAAATGACATAAATACATATTTGTAATTAATGTTTAAAAATAAGAGTTAATATTCATTTAATGTAGGATAAATGAGAAATTTAATTAAAATAACAAGGTAAAAGTGGGAGAAAAAATGAAATCCTATAAACTAAAAGTTCAAACGTCATTTCAAATAGCGTTCCAAAAAACACTATAATCTAATGAAAAAATACTCTAAACTGATTATGTCAAACACCAACAATAAACTTATTCAACGTAAACTAGTGAGTTTGACTTTACAAACAAATTCTAAACGCCACACACCATTTAGAATCTGTTTGTAAAGTTCAAATCTTCAAGGCTACATATAAATTAACGTGGCGTTTAGAATCTGTATATATGTAACCACATTAATATTAATTAATTTACATGTAGCCTTGGAGGTTTGATCAATTAGTTAATGTCATTTCTTTGTAACTTTTTGCAGCAACAACCACATACTCTATAGCTCATAACGATTATTATTATTATACTCACTAAAAAGTCGTACTATAATATTCAAAGTAGAAAAAGGTACTACACATATAATCTTTTACACTAATTTCACACATCAAATCTAATTGTCGGATTCACTACATGCTTCACTATTATTTATATGCAAACATACTATATGCAGTTATTATAGTACTATTAAATATTATTTTTTGACAAGTTCAAAGTACTATTACATTCTTTTCGTCGATTTGACAGCTTAAAAGTTAATTCTGGATTTTGTGGCAAATAAAAACTACCGGTAGGCAAAAAAAAAAATTAATTTCTTAAATAATCCACCTTTTAGATTAAATACCAAACTAACCCATTTTTTTTCTTTCATGAACTCGCCCCCCCACCCCTAGTTCTCCACTAAAATTTTGCAATTTTTTTTATTCCTTTGATGAACTCGCCCCCCCTAGTTCTCCAAATGGTTTTTTAATTTTTTGATTTTCTTGTATTTAATTTTATTAAAATCTAAATTAATTTAATTTAATTACAATAACTAATTTAAATAATTAGAATAATTTGTAAAATTATTTATAAAATAATTACGGTAAAAAATACGGTAAAAAATGAAGATATTAAAAAGTGGAACATAATTTAATATTCGATAAGAACAGAAATGAAAAACACAAATTGCAAAAATACAAGGATAGGAAATTTAAAACGAAACGATAGGAAGCTCTTATGTTTCTCAAACATTTCTCGAGCGTCTAGTTCTAATTCTACGGGCAATGGATTCGGCAGATTCTTCTGTTTCGACGCACAATTCGAGATAAGGTTCAATGAAACCTTGGAAGCTCTCATGTTTCTCAAACATTTCTCGACGTCTTTGTCTTTCTTGATACGCTTGGGCACATCCGAATACGATTACGTGGGGTAATCTCTTGCAGATGTAGGGGAGCTCAAATCGAGCGTCGAGAGCGTAATCAGTGTCGTTATCGACGTCCGCACAAATCAAGATCGAAACCAAGCGGCGTGTGAGAGAGAAGAATATGTGCCCCACCGCCACTCTATCTCACACACACCAACATCTCAGGACCCTGATATGTTCCACTCTCTGTTTGGTTTCGCCTCGGGTACACCGGAATCTGCGATTTATGCTCGTGAACTTCAAGAGAGGGCCGCCGGTGCTAGTTCTTCATCAGTGCCCCAAGATTTTCCATACCCACCTCCCCCTGAGCCCGGCCGTGCTAGTTCTTCATCAGTGCCCCAATATTATCAATACCCACCTCCCCCTGAGCCCGACCGTGCAAGTTTTACATCGGTGCCCCAATATTATCAATACCAACATGCCCCTGAGCCCCAACCCCAATTATTTCCAGACCCACCTCCCCCTGCCACGACTGAGGAAGAACCGGAACAACCACAACGGCGTCAACGTCCACAACGTAATCCCCGTCCTAGACGGTGTGGAACTGGGTCTCATCTTCTTCGTTAATACTTTAATCTATTATTAGTTTGACAAGTTGTATTTCATAGCAAATAAGTTGTATTTTTATGACTTATTAAATTCAAGGTTTTAATTAATGGTCTAGATCTTGCCGACACTATTTAACGGCCTAGATTTTGCCGCAATTTTTAATATTTTCTTTTTTTCCCCAATTATTTTATAAATAATTATTCTAATTATTTAAATTAATTATTGTAATTAAATTAAATTAATTTAGATTTTAATAAAATTAAATACAAGAAAATCAAAAAATTAAAAAACCATTTGGAGAACTAGGGGTGGGGGGGGGGGGGCGAGTTCATCAAAGGGGTAAAAAAAATTGCAAAATTTTAGTTGAGAACTAGGGGTGGGGGGGGGCGAGTTCATGAAAGAAAAAACAAAGTGGGTTAGTTTGGTATTTAATCTAAAAGGTGGGTTATTTAAGTAAATAAATTTTTTTTTGTCACTCTTTGGTTTTTTTGCCGGATTTTGTTTTGCAAAATATGTTTGACTAATTGATTTTCTGGTTTTGACGAGAGTTCTTTTTTAATAACCACGATGAAAATAAAAATACTAAAATGCCACAAGTGTGGCATTTTTTCCTTAAATACCATACTTTTTAATTTTTTTCTAAATGTGAAATATTGTATTAACGGGTAAAGACTATCAACATTATTCTCAAAAAAAAAAAAGACTACCAACATTAAACATAGAATAAACCACGGGCTTACATGAAAGCACCTACAAGTCCATCAATGGACATACAACATGTACAGTTGATGCTCTACACCACTAGGAGTTAACAGACAATAAACAAATAAATCCTAAGCAAATAGAACAACCACTAGGAACAGTTTATTCAACCCTCCCATGGTGATCATTTTGCAAGTATTATAAAAAAGACCAACTCTTGTAGTGCAGCATGTGGTCCAGTTCGAGTCAAATGGCTTGTGGTTTGCCAGTTCAAGCGAAAAGTCGGCCGAACCATGTCGGTTTTTACCGGTTGAAGAACAAGTCTTATTCAATTAACAACTCAACCTGTTTCTAGCATCGATTATTGATCGGATCGGTCCGATCTATCGATCAGTCTGAGTTAGGTTTTAAAACAATGTCATAACCGAAGTTCAAAATATTTGTTCTCTCGACTCATATATTATAACCCTAATTTGACAATATTGTTACATTTGTGATAGATTGATAACTTTGACTTCATCTCTCTTCATTCATTCATCTATTATGATTGAGGAACACTAATACTATGTCAAAAGTCATCTTTTGTTCTTAGTCACATTACAATCTATTACATTTTGATTCTTGATCATAAAATTATTCTTGTTACATTTAGGTTCTTCCGGCGAGATTCTGACTTGCGCTCAATTTTGGATTTGCAATTGAATTTTAGTCGACTCTTTGTAAGCTAAGAGTAGAAGCGGTAGTACCATTAATTATGGAAAAAAAATTAATCCACAAACTAGTTAAAGATACTCGTGATTCATAGTGCACAACACATTTGGGAAAGAGGCAAAAAAGTAATTTTTTGAGTAGGTTAATAAGGTTTTGCCATGCCCCGTTATATTTTTTAAATAGAATAGGGTCAGTTTGGATCGACTTATTTGGGTTTATCTATTATCATAAGCATTTCTGGAACTGTTTGGGAGAGCTTATGAAAACACCTTATAACATGTTTATAAGTTGTTTTAAATAATTTCCATAAGTTCTACAAGAGAGCTTATAAAAACACCTTATGACTTATAGAAAAGTATTTTGACATTATTTTTTCCTTTATTATATAAACAGTTTATGCATAAATACTTATATTATAAGGGCTTATGCTATAAGAACTTAATTAATTTATTTATCCAAACAGGCCCTAGATATAATACTCTCTCGAGTTTAATATATAAGAGAAAAATTGTTTTTTAAGATCATTAAGTAAATATGTATCTAGTCTATATTATAGACTAAATACATCAATTACTCAGTTGGCGGGCTAAGAGATATGAATGAGTTGCAATTTGCAGAAGGATCCTGTGATTCAAATCCCTGAAACTAACATTCTCCCACCCCACTAACATTTGCTCATAAAAAAAAGCCTAAAAAATGATTTTTCTCTTATATATTAGACTAGAGAGAGTAATAATAAATAAATATAAAGCAATACTACCAAAAAAATAAATATTAAGCAATACACATGCAACCCATCGAGGGTTTTACTTGTATGGGTGGAAACAATTTTACCACCCCAACTCAAAACTCAACAAAGAAAAAATCAAATTTAACTCAAGATAAAATAATTTCATATTTTTCACCTTTTTAAATTCTAAATCCATATTGTATAAAACCCTTGTAGTATTACATTAAATTAGAAACATAAAATAAATGTTTTTAGGGTATAGACAACCATGAAAAGACAGAGGCAAATAATGTATTTGAAGGAGGCCCCCCGAGATGCCATGTACAGTAACCCCACCGTCGAAGGAAAAGGAAAGTGGGCTGGATGAAGTAAATATAGCCATCCATGATAAGTTGTTTCTCTTAAGCGAAGAAACATGGAAAGAGAAAAATCGCAAAAGCTGTAAGGGTATCCCTTTGAAGAGTTATAGTGGTGCCATATAAAAAATCTCAATCAAAATCCAAGTGCATCCGGACAACATTGCCTAAAGATATAACCAACCAACGGTTCTAAGTTCTAACTCCTAACTAGCAACTAAATATCTCCTTTTTTCTTAAAAGAAAAAGAAATATAAATGTATATAAAAGGAAAAAGTGAGAGCAAATTGAGAAAGGGAAGGTGGATAGGTAAAAGTAGAAGGAGAGTTGTGTTTTGGGGGTGTGGTGTATAGGGTAGATATCTTTTTTAATGAATAATGAATTACTTTTTTACACAAATTAAGCTTAGCGCATTTCATTCATAATAATAGTCTTAATAGTCTCAATATAGGTTGGACTGAAATTAAAAACTTGGGAACTAACATACAACCTCAACGTCCGTGCAAGCGTGTGAGCAACGCGGTGTTCTTGTCTCCTAATATAACTAATCCTATAGCTTTGATAATTGGACATAAAAGTTTTACAATAAGAAATAATAGCTTCTAAACCTGTGTTGAGGTTACTGGTTCCATTCACTCCATTTACCAATGGTAAGAAATCCAGTTCAATAGTTACCGCATGAAGACCCAATTCTCTTATCCAATTTAGAGCACATTTTAGTCCCATTGCTTCTGCTTCTTGAGGAAGTGGAATTCCGATAAAAGTCATTGTTTTAGCTTTGAAAAATTCACCCTTATCATTCCTGATACATAAACCAATATCGTATTTACCTTCTTGATTGGACATAAAGCTTCACAATTAACCCTTTTTTCCTAAGGTTGCAACGAACCCAGTAGTACTCCTCTAGCAATTCTCCAAAGCAACAACTTAAACTTTTGTGGAACATTTAGTCTCCAAATAGACATCCAATTACCATCTTTATGGAGGTGGGCATTATCAACTAAATTCTCCATTACCCCATAGTAAATGAGGCCAGCACCAAATAGGCTCCATCTTTGCTACGTGCCACCATGTGATAGTATCCTCACAGTTGCGACCAAATAGTGGCATTGCCAAAACAAGATTAGCCTCATGTGGTTCGAATATGGAGTTGATAAATTTCTGGTTCCGTTCTCCATTTGTATTATTAAACAAATCCCCCACCCTCAAATTCTCCAAGCCTGCAGCATTAGGAGATTTCACTCTAGCATCCGGTACACCCTTAAGCCAAGGGTCCTTCCAAACCATAATGTTGCTCCCATCACTCATACGCCATCTATAACCCAAACTTACTACCACTTGGGAAGTATGGATACTACGCCAAACATAGCTGGGATTGTGGCTCAAGCGAGCCCCAATAAAATCTCCTTCCGAAAAGTATTTAGCTTTGAACACACGGTGCACTATAGTATCTCTGTTGGTAAAAATATTCCAAGTCTTCTTTCCTAGCATTGCTAAATTGAAACCATAGAAATGGCGAAATCCCATCCCACCATACTCCTTCCTCATTGTAAGTTTCTCCCAAATCAACCACTTGATACCTTTGTGATCTATTTTATTTGAGCCCCACCAAAAAGAATTCAAAGATTCGCTCAAGCTCCTCCCTGTGAGTGGAGGAAGCATGAAGGTGCTCATACAAAGATCGCTCGAATTGCTTGTGCCACTCATTTGATGAGAATTTCTGACCGCCTTAGATAGATGCTTACGACCAACACTGAATGTGCTTCCAGGTATGATCCCGAAGGAAACCAAACATTTGTTTCTTCTTTCTTCCTATCATGGAGGGTGGCCCTAAATATTTGCCCATGCCAATACACTTAGTAACACCCAAAATATCGGTTATCTGATCCTTCATTTCCTGACTGGCGTTCCTGCTGTAAAAAATTTCTGATTTTTGCATGTTGATTGCCTGGCCAGACGCATTATCATAAATAGTGAGGATCTTCTTTAATTGCCTGCATTCATTTTAAGAAGCCCTACAAAACAAAAACAATTGCCAGCAAAAAGTAAGTGTGTGAGGCAATGAGCCCATCTACACACTTTGATGTCATGTATGTCTCCTCTAGCCTCTGCTTTCTAAAGAAGTGTAGTAAGCCCCTTTGCACAAATAATGAAGAGATAGGGGGACTGTGGGCCCCCTGTCTCAAGCCTCTCTCTGGTGTGGTAGAATTTGTTTGTTCCTCGTTAAGCAAGATTGAATAGTTAACCATCTCTAGACACATGGACATCCACCTCACCCATTTATCATCAAAATCCATGCGAATCATCATACCTTTCAGATACCCTCAAATGGATAATGAATTAATAAAGTTTTAGGTATATTAATGCACATAAATCCTAAATACAAGTTACATATTTAAGAAATGTATGTATTTGTACACCTTAAATTTTAGTAATAGATATCTCTGAGCTTGGGGTTGTGAGTGTTTAAGAATCTAGGTATTTATCCCCTAAATGCAATGTTCAATGGTTCAAAGGTGACCAACAACAAAAGCTATCAAATTAGACAGTCTAGCCTAGCTCACTGGGCAAAACTGTAAAAGAATGTGACCAACTTAGCTGTGTTATTTGTATCTCAACTAAACTCAAAAAACTGGGCAGCAGGTCGACCCGACTCACTCTAACTTTTTAACCATGGAAACCACAAAAAATATTTAAAAAAGTGTCCAACTTGGCCCATGGGCCAATTAGGCTTAGACATAACGACCCAATTATTTTCTGGGCCTTTATTTATCAATCCCAGTCCAGCTCGAAACACAAGTCCATCGAGTCGGCGCACTAGGCTAGGCCAAAATTGACACCTCTATCAATGATGAGTAAGAAGATTGTGACATGATAATAATAGCACGAGAGGGTGGCCAACTTGTAAAAAAGAATTGGAAAAGTTTTATTTTTTTTATAGTTCAATCCATTGCTGGCTACACACAGAATGTCCAAATACTTTCAACAAAAAATAATCTCCACTCATGCTTACGATCAAATTTTACATTATTTAACACCAAGTTTGTCTAATGCAAGAATCAAACTCAGGAGCACTGTTCCGACCGTGTTGGTTAAATGGAGAAGATATATAGTGATGGTGTGTGTGATTGAATGAGTTTTGGATGGATTGGTGTAGTGTAGTACTATTTCCTACTCCCTCCGTCTTATATTATATGTCTTTCTAGGAAAAAAATTTGTCCCACAATACATGATTTTTTAGAATACCAATACAACATCAATTTTTTTTCCAGTCACACCATTCATTATTTAATATATCTCTTCCTACAATTCTACTATTTATGTTTCCAATGTCATTAATGAAAGATAATTTGATAAACTAACTCACAATTTCTCTTTCCCATACAAAATTAACTACTTTTCTTAATTCCTGTGTCACAACTTTAAACGACATATAATATCGACATAAACGACATATAATATGAGACGGAGGGAGTAATATGTTATCATGTATGAGTACAAGAACTACAGCAGCAGTAATGAAAATCACAGAGAAGTTTAAACCTTTACTCTTCTGAGTCTGACAAAACACTGCCACTCTTGGAAACCCTCATCCCTATGTGCGTTGTATTGTATTGTAAGAAGAGATGAGAAGAATTTCGAAAGAGGACATTTGTTTGGGGAAGTGGGTATGGTATTAATAAACCCAACCAGCCTGACCTAATCGTACTTCCATTTCCATTTCCAATTCCAAAAAATTCTCAACCTTGGCATGGAACTACTGAATTTGAATGGCAGGAAGAACCAACAATAAGGGTGGCGATAACAAGAGAACAAAAGAAACCTTCGACTCTGGATCCTCAAAGAAATCATCATTACGACAACGGTATTCAAGAGCATCAACAAAACGCAATCGTTTTGAGTTCAAAGCATGTAGGAGGAGTGGGGAAGAAACGGTGTCGTTTAGGGAACAGTATGCGGGAAGTGGAATGGGTGGGGAAATAGTAGAAGTTGAAGGTGGTCACATTGTACGGTCAAGAGGGAGAAAAGACCGTCACAGTAAGGTTTGCACCGCTAAAGGACCTAGAGACCGACGTGTCCGTCTCTCGGCCCACACCGCCATTGAATTCTACGATGTTCAAGATCGATTGGGCTATGACCGGCCCAGTAAGGCCCTTGATTGGCTCATCGATAAAGCTAAGCCCGCCATCGACCAACTCGCTCAACTCCCTCCATGGAAACCCACCCTTACAAATCCAAATCCTCAACAACAACAACAACACCAAAACGACGACGACGTAGCAGCTGCAAAAGAAAACCCCAACCACAACCAACAGCAGCACGGGTTTCTTTTCCAGGACGACGAAGAGAAAGAGAAAGAGAAAGAGAATAATGATAACCACTCCGGGCCTGGGTCTGGGCTTGGACTTGGGCCTGGGCCTGGGCCTGGAGGGTTTCTTCCGTTTGACACTGAGATGGTTGATACTATAAGGTCTTACTTTCCTGCAACGACCTCGTCGTCTTCGGCGATTCAGTTTCAAAGCTACCCGCAAGACTTGCGTCTCTCGCTTCAATCATATGAGGACACGAGTTTGCAACAAAATCAGCACGTGCAACAGCACGTGCTCTTCACCGGAACCCTAGATGGAATGGTACCATGGAATTCCGGTGGTGGTAATATGGATACTGGTAATAATGATGCTTCTGCTGCCGGTGGAGGGTTTGTGTTTCATGCACCTTCGCCGATGGTGATGTATGGTCAGAATCAGTATCTTTCACAGAGGGGACCCCTTCAGTCCAGTAACACCCCATCCGTTCGTGCTTGGATGGATGCACCGTCGTTTGTCGCCGCTGATTATCGACACTGTCTTTCAATGGCGGCACCGGCGAATCCGTCCTCTTCGCATTCGGCGTTGGGTGCCGGATTTGCTCATGGTGGCTTTTCCGGTTTCCGCGTGCCAGCACGAATTTGGGGTGACGATGAGGAGGAGCACGGCGACATGCCGTCTAATGCTTCCTCCGATTCTCACCGTTGAAACTGCCAACCTCAGAATTCACCAAATTTCAATTTCCTTGTCCTTCATGAGCTTGCTTTCAGAACCCTACTTCATGACACAATTAGGTATGTGACTTTTCACTTGTTTTGAAGATTATTGATTGAGAACTTGCTGTGTTTCTCACTGGATCGAGGGCAAGGAGTATGATTTGGATTTGGATTTGAATTCAGAATGGTTTGGTTCAATGGCCTATGCTTGGGGAATGTTGAAAATCTGGGATTTAATTTTCAGGTTTTCCAATCTCCAAGTATGTTATGTTAATTTTCATGTTTGATTAGAGTAACTTTTTAAGTTAAGTACTGTTGTTTGTTTGCGTGTGGAATTGCTACGTTTGATGTTGTTTACTTTGTTACAATTTGCAGTGAGTGACTATGTATCTCCTTTGTAATTTGTACTTTGATTTTATGTCCAGTTTTAGTTTTAATTGGTGTGAAAATATGCATGCATCACAGTATCTAGTTTACTAGATTTATCTTGTAATTTCCATCTTAGTTAAGAAGCAGATACTGGATGAATTTTCTCTCTGTTGCAAAACAGGGCAAATCCCAAAAAAGCCAACCTATGAACTGATAGTGTATGCTAGAGGTTCAGTTTAGTTTTGATGTGTTGCTTCAAATGAATATAAAAGATGGAGATTTCCTTTGCATTTGGAAAATGCTGAAGAGGGTTCTTTTTTGTATGAGAAATGATTGTTTTGTTACTTTTTACTGTTTATCAATTGCGACCTTTCATCATGACTCAGTTGCTTCCTCATCCTGCTAAAAGAATTGATAGATCAATCTACTTCTACAGTTTTGTTATGTCTATATCTATGTCCTATCTCTTTCGTGCTTGAGTTTTGGGAGCATTTGGCTGAGAAGTCATTATCTATGAACAGTAGAAACTATTTACAAAATAAAAGAGTTGCGTTAGAGAATTGAATCCAAGCTTGCTAAAAGAGTAAATTTCCTAAATTTGGTGTAGTATTCTGCTCTGCCTTTCCAATGTCATATATGTAGTTTCTCTTTAGCATGTGGTGGTTCCTGATAGTGACTGAAGGGTTGATTGGGAGTCATAGATACATTACATGGTAAAAAGGAAAGGAAGCCACCAAGTTATCTTGATAGATGGCGGCTTTCCTACTTACTAACTCAGCTAATGGAAAGTATAGGAAAGCATCAGAATCTGGTTTTGTGAGACTAGTTTCTACCATTAGGTTTGGAAAATATTTGAATTAGGTGTGGTCGGTCAGGAGACCATAGAGTCATGCAGTTAACATATATATACTCCCTCCATAATAGAATATAAATAAAAATGGTCAACAAAAATTGATGTATTTAATACCTGTTTGGATTAGCTTATTTGGACTTATCTATTAGCGTAAACACTTGTGAAACTGTTTATGACATTTTCATGAGCTATTTTCAGCTAATTTCCATAGGTTCTTTAGGATAGCTAATGGAATTAGCTTATGACTTATAGAAAAACAGTTTAACATTATTTTATCTTTAACTATAGAAACAAGTTATGCATAAGCTCTTATCATACGATAAGTGTTCATGTTATAAGCGCTTTAATTAAGTTGTTTATCCAAATAGGGCATTGATCTAAATTTTGATCCAAATACATCGATTTTTATTGACTCATTTTTGCTTATTTGTTGTTACGGATGAGTATTGACCGTTGCATCAAGATCGAATGGTTCATATTTAGAGTTATATTTGAAATGTGATTTGGTAAAGTTGGGAACCAAAAGATCAGGTATATTTTTTTAAGTTGTTAACCATGGTGAAGTAGGATGAGGTTTTGTGTAGTGGGGGTATCTGCAGGTCGTAGTCCCATACCCTAAAAACCAATGAGTTGGGTAGTTTAACTCTAGTAGGTAGAACAAGTGGGGAAAAGTGGAAGACATCTGAAAGGATGAGCACAAGGAAGCTCAATTATGAAAGAATTTCATACCCATGGGTGCTATAAAGTGTGGTTCTTGTTCACCTTTCCTTGGTCCCCTACCTCCAAAATCTGAGTGCCTTAGAAATAAATTTTTTTCCAGCTGGAAATGCTTTTCTTTAAAGGGAAAATGGAAATAAAGAAAAACAAAACCTTTAGCCTCTATTGAAGATCGTAGTAATGGGTAGTTGGTGCTGCTAGACCCTTGATAAATAACATTACTTCAAAAGGTTGAAGTGGTCATTATACAGTACACAATTCTGGGTTGGCATAGGTTCACAGTGTGGCAATAATTAATGACGATGTTACCATAAAGAAGCCAACAATGCTCTGTCTTTATCTGTCTGAAACCATGCAGTAATAATAAAAGAAAGGGATGGCAAAACGGGTTTGCTTAAACTTTGCCTTTCGGCTTAAAAAATGCGCCGAAGCGGAGTTGGCGTATCAAATAGCTGCAGTTAAAAGTTTGGCGGCGTCAGTGATGGATTGGCGGTAAATGATCCAGCTAATTTTTTTTTTTTGCAATATTTTGAACAAAAAACTCACATGTTTTTAACATTTCAATAAGATTTTTCACCTGTTTTTTAAAACAGTTTTTTATAAAGCTTTTTTAATAGATTTTTACTTTAAAAACTCTTGATATATTCAAAATAAAAGTATAAAATAATAGTAGCATTGGAATTATTAGGATTAACTATATAGAAACTAAAACCATCAAGAAATGTCATCTAGAACCATCAACCAAAAGGTCAAAAACCATAATTCAAGTATTGATCTTAAAGCAACCGAAATTAGTATTTTGATTGCTTGATAACTAGGGATTTAACCATCAAGCAACCAAAATAAATATTCTTAAGAACCAAAAAACCATAATATGTACAACGTCAAAGTCTAGAGATTCAAATTACATAACATTGGCTAACAAAACATAACATTGTCTAACAAAACAATACAAACATTAAGATATATAGAACTCAAAACAAAAAACACTATCATTCAGGTGAAGAAAAATCGAATTTCAAGTGAAGAAACACTAACACTATAAATCATTATAGTTTTTTTTATTTTTAAAATAAAATAAAAATGGGTCGGCCCGTCCTTGCTTTAGCTCGCAGTTTTTTCCTTTTTGGCGGGGCGGTCTTAATGGTCACGTGGTCCCAATACTTCCACCCGCCCGCCTTTTAGCGAGGTTAGCGGGCCGGCCCGGTGGGCCAAACTCGTTTAGCCATCCCATTGCATTGCATTGCATTTTAAGTCTTCGATACAGATTATGTCATGCGAATGGAAGACATAATTTTTAATTTATTTTAGTTAAGATCCCTAGTATACCACCTACATTAAAACTCGTCTTAGATGTCCTGGTCTTGAGTGTGAGAGAATGTGTTCGTGTTTATAAGGTTTGAGTAGCCATTATATTAGAAATTAGTTTTGTAAGATTGAATTAGATCAAAATCTCAAATTCCAATATCTAATTCCCAAGTCTAGTGTCCTTGGTTTTTTGGTGGGCTTAGCCCAGTAATAAATGAACACACGTGAATCTTATGACAAAAAAAGGCTATATTTGAGAGTTGGGAATGGAAGAAATGGGAGGGGTTTAAGGAAAAGGAGGAGAAAAGGGAAACAAATAGCTTTATACCAAAAGTAAAAGGGGAAAGAGAAGGGTTGATAGTCTCTCAAACAATATCGTTGGCATAGTGGCAAAATAAGCTACTCATGGACACCGAGAGTCGACTTGGTCTTTCTTGGGCTCAATTTTACAAACTCAATGTTGGTCGATCGCGGATTTTGCTTTCCCAAACACAAAAGAAGATTAGTCTTTTATTGAAATTATTTGGACACTCCGTAGGTGGCCAACATTGGTCAGAACCATAAAGTCTCTCATCTTATATAGGATTTAATTTGTGATCATGCAAAAACAGATAAAAAGTCAAGTTTCCTAATTATGCACAATACACACCAAATGCTATATTCTCACCAAGCCAAATATATAAAATAAATTCCAAAAGAAGATTATAAATAAAGCCAAGAACCATCGAATTTGTGGTTGAGCATTCTTTGACAGCCCTCAAGTGCGGTTTTTCTTTCCTTTCTCAGTCTCCTTCCCATTTGACAGGGCAGGTTTAGCCGCAGACATTTTACTTCCATTATTCATCTTATCTAATTTGATTTTCTGCTGTTGACCATTGAGTTTCTTTGTTTTTGGGGAGTGAACTTGAACCCGAACTTCCCAAGGACGCGCCGCAACCCATCGTTCCATCCAGCTCCAACCCCAGCTTTCTTTGCCAAGGCAATAAGAAGCCTGACCAAAATACTGATTACAGTTTGGCCTCCACTGCAATATCACAATACATAAGTTTTCAATTTTTATTTTTTTCTAGTGAGGATTAAGCAAGTAGAAGAACAAGCTCTGAACCTGATGAGAAAAGGCGTATGCCATGGCTCGCTCTCGTTTAATCGCTGCTTCTTCTCGCTGATGTATCCTTGAAAGTATCTCTTCCATCGTTTCAGCACCGCCACACCATTCTTCCTAACATACATTTATGAACAAACATGTTTTGTTAGGATATAAAGGATAACCAAAATAGCCTCACATTGCAAGAACCAAAAGAGAAAATGATTGTAGCAGTAACACTACCTCGAGCTCATGAATCTTGGCATCAAGTCTTAACTGGTTTTCCAATTTCTTTTGCTTAGTTCTAGCTTCTGTTATCATACAGATTCTGCGAGATCTAATTTGATCTTGTATTTTGCTCCATGAATGTATATAGTTGAGTGTAGTTGCTGTTTGCTCTCTGGCCATGTGGTCTTGAATTAAAGCTTCAAATTTCACTGCTCCTTAGATGTTGATATGTTCTTCTCGCCTATATAGCAGCATAGTGTAAAGAAAGCTTAAGATTGCGAGAAAAGTCTATTTTGGATATTCCACACTAATAACACGGTAACAAAAAAGAAAGAGTCTAACACCAGAGAGATATTGTACCATAAATGAACGAAATGCATTTTGAATCCGAGTAGCAGCAATATCATGAATCAACTTCGAGGGAACTGTCCTGTCTAACATCAAACCTTCATTGGGAGTAGTGCTACCTTCATTAGAGAACTCAGTAGGTTGTACCTATTCAAAGATAACAAGAAGCAGCACAATTGGATGTGCCAAATCATGATAAGATATCAAGCTTGTAATGGGATTCAATGTAAAATTATCAATTGTGGTTTTGCTCTAAACTCTTTTTTGATGGATAAAAGTTTAATGCTTGTTTGGAACCACATGCACAAGCTTGCAAACCCACGTCAGACCATATGCTACCAGTTGTAGCGTCTCGTAAACTCATGTCTGCATACTATCTTAACGTGGTTCCAAACACTGCATTAGATTAGGAGAAGACACGCCTCCGTGCAAGATCAGGGAACCGTCGACCACGACAAAGATTTATAGTGAAATTTTGAGAGTCAAACTCAAATCAAAACAAGTATAGATGAAAGGCTCAACCAATGTGACAACCCCTTTTGACAATTTTCAAAAACTCTTAAGTCTTAACATTCACTTCATAAAATATTTATCTCAAAAAGCAAATTAAATAGTAGAAATCAAGAGAACATAGAAAATTGAATTTCACAAAGACTCAGCTCATCCTTACACCTTAGTCAACTGAAAGAATATGTATATGTGAAGTAGAGAAATCATCTTCAAACTCTCATCATGTTTACAAACTTTAAAAGACAAAGACTGAAAAGAGAAATTAAGAAAAATAAACCTTTTCATGTTTGGATTTATCTTCCTTCAATTTCTTCCTTCTGATTATTATCTTAAACCATTTCCTTGGACCCATTCTTATTTCTCAAGGTAAGAGCAGGAAAAAGCCAACAACATACCTGCATAGCAACACTCAAACAATTTTTAGTTAATCTCATACATAAGTTATAACTATCAAGCTATGGTATATGGCTTTGATTTCTTTCAATTTTCAAATTCTGAAAATCAAGCCTAAAAACTAAGATGATGCCCTGTAACATACATGAGTCCTATGATTCTCTTGCAATATTAAAAGAAAAAGAAAGTTCTACCCAATTTAATTAACACAAATCCTAGCTGCAATACCATGAAAAGGACGATGCAAATGAAAAATGGTAAAGAGGAGGACATACCAGGCTGAGAGAAGAAATTAAAAGAAGATACACAAGAAGTTTATTGCTTGGAGGGGATGATGATGAATGGTGGATAGTAATGGTAAGACGTGGTATATAGTAAAACAAGACATAAAAAGAAACAAAGAGACATGGTTCCATAATGGTGGAGTGACAACCCAACCATAGTGAAGTAGATGTTTGATCTCATGTAAGTTTAGGAGTCCAGAGGAAGGTGTAGGAAGGTAGTTGTTGTATTCATGTCCAGTTGGGCTTCTTAAAATGATATACTATGATTAAGTTATTCAAACAAGAATTAAATGTAAGTTGTAACACATTCTATTTTAGAAAAGACTGAACTTGGGAACATTGGCAAATGAGAACAAATGTTCTTGCCAACTAACCTAAGGAACAAGTTGTATAATATCCTAGAAGTCTTCATTTGCCAATAAAAACCAATGGGTCCTTTTTCATCCATACTCTTCATATTAAGGAGCATATTCGGCCAGTACTCGGGTTCAATCCCCAATGATGGAACAAATTAGAGTCAATTTTACCCACCTATCGACCGAACTCTGAATTAGTCAGAGACCCTTTCCTTGACACCGGAGTGGAGTCAAAGATCTCTAAACAAAAAAAATCAATGGTTCATTTTTCTTGGAATTTCACTCTTCTAGAGGAGTATAACAATAAGCTCTGAAAAAACAAGAGATAGTGATATAGTACATGCACATATAGTGAACGTTTGTTTTTTGGCAACAGAGAAACATGACCGAAACTGTTTGGTTATTGGGAAATGAACCGAACACGATTTCAGGAAAAAAATGACAAAGCAGAAACTTTCAGCCACGAAAATGTAAAATTGATTGGTAGAGTTAATACCTTATAATGGTTGACAATGTTGAGAAAATGAGTAGAAGGTTAACGAAGTAGGTATGGATGATAGGTTTGAAGTGGAGAGATGGGATGTGTGGGTGTTAGAGGGAAGTGTGTTGGAGTTGGAGGTGAAGAAGAGGGATGAAGGATAGGGAGAACTCTTTTAGAATGCTAAGGTTATTTTGGTAAATTCATAGGGTAAGGGGTGTGTGGTGAGTAAGGGGAAGTGGGAGAAGCATGGGCCAAAAAAATGGCCAAAACCAAAGCAACTTGGGCCTCGCATTCTACGGTTCTCTATCACACTCATTTTCCTTTTTTGACGCTTTGTGTATTTTCTTTGTGCTAACGCTAGTTTTACCCTGAAATGAATGTATGATTTTACCATAACAAAAAGTATATTTGGAAGCTAATATATCATCTTATTATGTTGGGGTTTAAAATTCAATCCAATCTGATATTGAAATTCGCGTGTGTTTTGAACTCGTCGGGCAATAAATTTCCCCACTTTGAAACCCAAATATAAAAAAGTATATTTTCTCCAAAAACGAATCAAAAAGAAAATGACAATTGTGTAATAGCGAAACGAATTGGGAAAGCGAAAAACGAGAAGTGAATATTAGATTTTATCCATAGGGGGACACAAAAGATGTACAACGTGGCATTTAGCGATCCAAATGACTGATTAGACATGTTCTTGATGTGACTTTAAATCACAATTGGGATACACCTCCCAGACGGGAAAACCGAATTTCCACACCAACATCACCAGTTTTTGGCAGAGTATATGTATCTCCTATTAATGGTAGTATAGGGAGAAACTCAAGTCCCAATTTGACTAGATCTATGGTCTCAAAAGAATATATAATGAAAGGACATCCCTCACCTTACAAGCCAATTTTGGAGGGTTAAGTTAGGTTCAATCCACATTCTAAGATGGTATCAGAGTCTATCCTAGATCTGTTGAGCTACCTAGCATTATTATCCACGCATCAAGTTTGATAGTGTTGGGCGTGAGAGAATGTATTGAGAGAAACTTCAATCCCACATTGACTACAAATATAGTCTCAAAACATTATATAATGAAAAAGATATCACTCACCTTACCAATCATGGGTGCCAACCCCAATTAGCTTGCATTTGCTAGTTTGTTTGGAATTTATGCCGATTAAGATATTTTTTCTAACATAATATTTCTCTATTTTCAATTTCTAATACGCGCACATATAATTTATAACGTGCTTTTGCTTGGTCAAAAAAAAGTATGTGCTTTTGCAAAATATAAAATTAATTCTGAAATCATTAAATTGAGATTATTTATAAAGTATGTTAAATTTATAAATTTCATGTTAATAAAAAGCTAATAAGTGCTTCTAGGGTGAACCACTAAAATCGACTGCATATGACATAGTCTAAAACCCCATCGATGTATGAGATTTAATACTAGTTGATTCAATCTTAAACCACTTATATTATTTTACAGAATATCCTACGATCAATCTTAGTGGTTCACCGATTAGGGAAATTTATTTGATCCTTCACCCAAGAAGCCACCAATTAACATTTCATCACATTATTTATTTTAATATTAATATATTTAAAATGTCAACTAATAGATAAGATGTTAATATTCAAATTATCTAAAAATAATATCTAATGATTGTAGCCTTTTGTATAAAGAGCATGTAGGTGCGCATTGTGTCTTAGAGGTCCTTTTAGGGCTCTCTATTATTGTTTTATTTTCTCTGATGACAAGGGTTTCGGTCTAGTCCCCCCTTCATTTTTCTCTGTCTTTTTCTTTTTCTTTTTCATTTTTTTAATAAATTCGGGCAATCTGCCTAGTTTGTTGAAAAAACAAATCTAATGATTTAATGACTAAATTGATTAATTTTCCCTTGGTTCACAAGCCGTTATTAAGTGATAAAAGTATAAACTACAATAGCTTATCTCAATTGGTGACATCCATTTACATACACATGCATAGTGCATATATCATCAAAGATCTAATTCTAATAAGGTTCAATATTTAGTAGGTACAAAATCCAACCAAACATAGTCCCATGAATGTGAAAAATAAGATAATGAATCTTATCACACATGGCTTGTTAAAAAGCCTTATATATTGTGTATCTAAGCTTCTCACAAAACAGACAAAAATGGGGGTGTCATGCAATCTCTACTTTCCTCATATTGGGGCCTCAAGGACGGTGGTGGGTGTCTCTTTGTTAATGACAGAATCTCTTGTGCAATCTTGCATCGGTTTTTAAGTAACAAATAGCCTCATATCTTTGTGATACAAACATTTTTTTTATCTTTATCGATAAGTCTTCGACTCCATTCCAGTGTTTAGCGAAAATGAGTCATGACTAATACGAAGTTCGACTAAGAGATAAGTAAAATTTAACCTTAAGTTATTCCATAAGGATTGAACTTGAATACTAATCGAGTCCGTTCTTTTAAATTGAGTGTTTTAACTACTCGCACGAGTCGCATCGCACCTAATTGTTGTGTGTGAATGTGAGCAAAAAGTGGGACCCTAGGAAAAAGATTGAGATAGCATTCCTCATCAGCATGACATATAGAGATAGAAGCAGATTTTGAAGCTACCATATGGTTATATACACTAAATTATAATGACTTCTCACCACTCAACTTGTTTTCAGCACAAGTTTCGCTTTCTTTCATCTTCATGGTATCTCAAAAGTTTTCTAAAATTAAGAAATTAAGACAACTGATTGGTTACCCTTATCTAAAGTGCAGAGTCATATGGGCACCCATTTGAATGATCCCAGTATCCAATTTTCTGTTTTTTTTTTAAAAAATTGAGAAAGGGAAAAAAATTATTAATCAAAGTGATACTAATATCCATTTTACAACTGTCTTCAAGGGGATTCGAACTCAGCACCTCGAGGAGATAAAACTAGCTCTTATTACTAAGCTAGCCCTCAAGTGTGCAATTTTCTGTTCTTTATACCTCATCTTTTTAATTAAATAAATGAGGACTGAATTTATATTACTCAACATAGGATATTTGATAGCTATATGTATAGTTTATTTTAAATTTACCAATTAAGATTCATTACCCTAATATATAATACCTTTTGTTTTATATATAAATCATGTATATGATATACATCAATCATTTCTTTTTCTTTTTTATGTGGGACATAATTCAATCATTGAATGAGTGTTACAGTGAAATGTGTTAAAATATGTATTATTAGCACTCCTCTTGACAAAGATTCTGTTCGATAAAAAGTAGCGGGTGATCTAGCAGATAGTGGATATAAAATCATGTGTTTGATTAAACTAGCTGTTGAGTTTATGACCGTTACTGTTGTTGCTTAAGCAATGCAACAGTAACCTTATCAGTATCAAGACTGATAACCCAGCAAAAACCAGAAAAACAACAGATGACAATTTCGATCCTGTTAATGCGAGAGATCGATTTAATCTTGAAGAACAAGATGCGCAACAAGTTTCTACACCTAATTCAAATGTCAATTAAACGTGAATTTGCAGAATTGAAACCGATTATATAAGAAAACGCCCAATTAAACCCTAGAAATTGGGAGTAAAGGAATTGCTCGAATTGAAACACAAACACACGAAATTGTTGACGCAGTTCAGCATCCAGATTGGATACCTACATCTGCGGGATCATACAAACCGTATTGATCCATTTTCATTGATTCTTGGAAGAGTTATGAAGATTACAACAATGGTGACCCAAAGTGTTTCCCCCTCACTTCCCTTTGCCCTTGAATCCCAGTGTTTTTCTCTCCACTCAAGCCCAGAAATGATTACCGTACTTCATCCTAGCTAAAGAGACTATTTAAATGCTGTTACAATCAAATTACAAGATAATTTCACATAGTAACCGATTTAACCGCTTTTCCCGCCAAGCTAGACTTCAAATTTTCCAAGTGAGAGAGAGACCTTGCCACGTAGGATAATTCAGAAGCTTAGTCACACCAATGAGTTGCCACACAATCAACAATCTCCACCTTGGCAACTCAAGCAAAAACCAATGTCAATGAACCAATCGAACCCGATCTGCATAACCCAAAAACTCCTTGTCTAACCTTGATCCACATTGAGCAAATTCAAGCAATGCTTGAACTTTGACAATGGTACCACTTTAGTAATAAAGTCGGCAGGATTCGAGAAGTATGCACTTGTGAACTTGCACCTTGCCATCAAGAATTACATCTTTGATCCAATGCAATCTTATGTCAATATGCTTTGTTCTCTCGTGAAATGAGTTGTTTTTGCATAGGTGTATTGCACTTTGGTTGTCACAATACACCTTTACACTCTCTTGTTCCACACCAAGCTCATTCACCAGCTCTTTCAACCATAGGGCTTCTTTGAAGGCCTCTGTTATGCCAATGTATTCTGCCTCAGTGGTTGAAAGTGCCACTACATGTTGGAGTGAAGCTTTCCAACTTATAGTGTTACCAAACAAGGTAAATACATAACCAGCTAGTGGATCTTCTCTTGTCCCTATCACCGCAAAATCGAATCTACATACCCCACAACTCCACCCGAATCATGAGCCTCTTCTTTGTATCTCAATCCCACTTTTGCGCTTCCATTTAAGTACCTCGAAATGCTTTTCACAACTACTCCAATGTTGTTTTCCCGGGTTAGATAAGTATCTGCTAACCAAGCTTAAAGCATAAGCTAGGTCAGGCCTAGTGCACACCATTGAGTACATCAAGCTACCAACTGCACTAGCATAGGGTATGTTCTCCATATCCTTCTTTTCTTCATCTGTTGTAGGACAATCAACAGCAGACAGTTTGAACTGAGATCCTATAGGTACCTTAGTAGATTTTGCAGTATTCATGTTAAACCTGCTAAGTACCTTCATAGCATAACCCTCTTGATTGACTACCAATTCAGATGAATCCTCTTTCCTCTTTATCTCCATTCCTAGGATTTTCCTGGCTTGTCCCAAGTCTTTCATTTCAAATTCCTTTTGGAGAAGAGCTTTGAGTTTAGTGATTTCCTGCTTATCTTTGCTTGCAATAAGCATGTCATCAACATAGAGAAGCAAGTAGATAAAACTTCCTTCCTTTAACTCTTTGTAATACACACAACTATCACATGAACTCCTTTTGTATTTGATGTTGATCATGTAGTCACAAATCGTTTGTACCAATCATCTCAGGAGATTGTTTCAATCCATACAATGATCTTTGCAAAGAAACATACATGGTCTTTTTCTCTTGTTCCTCAAATCCCTTAGGTTGTGTCATGTAGATCTTTTCTTCCAGTACACCATGAAGAAAAGCTGTCTTAACATCCATCTGTTCAAGACATAGGTCGAATTTTGAAACAAGTGCTAAGAGCACTCTTATTGAAGTGTGTTTCACAACAGGTGAGAATATCTCATTGAAATCCACACCTTCCCTTTGGGTGTAGCCTTTAGCTACGAGCCTAGCTTTGAACCTAGGTGGATCACTATCTGTGTTCCCTTCTTTTACTTTGTAGATCCACTTGCAACCCACTAATTTTACACCAGCAGGTTTCTTCACAAGCCTCCAGGTCTGGTTTTTCTGCAGAGAAGACATTTCTTCTTTCATAGCTTGATCCCATTCATTTTGATCCTTGCTACTCATTGCTTGATCATATGTCAGTGGTTCTTCATAGATCACACTTGCAGATGTATTTAAGGCATAGGCAGTCATAGATTCGTATCCAAATCTATCTGGTGGCTTGCTTACCCTTCTTTCTCTATCTCTGCATAAAAGATATTCTGGTTCATTTTCCTCAACTTCACTTTCTGAGTCTGTACCATCAACCACACCTTGTTCATCACCTTGGTCTATTCCATCCTCTCCAATTTGATTCTCACATTGCTTTTCTTCAAGCTCCACCTCAATCTGAGTATCCTTGTTAGGCAATTTCTCATCAAGAGTTTCACTGTCTTGACTGAGATCAATCAACTTGGATTCATTAAAAGTAACATCTCTACTAATGATACATTTCTTATCATTGATAGAGCAAATTTTGTAACCTTTAACTCCATCGGGATATCCCATGAAGTAACCTTTCTTTGCCCTTGGTTCAAGCTTTCCTTCACTCACATGGAAGTAAGTTGGGCAACCAAATACTTTCAAGTTCTACAGATCAGGAGGTTTGCCATGCCACATCTCTTGAGGAGTTTTAAACTCAAGAGCTGTGGAAGGACTCCTATTGATCAAATAGCATGCAAAGATGTACTTTCTCTCTCCCCGAAAGTTTTAGGCAATCTAGCACAAGACAACATACATCTAACCTTTTCCAACAAGGTTCTATTCAATCTTTCAGCCAAACCATTCTGTTGAGGAGTACCTCTTACAGTCAGGTTTCTAAAAATTCCATGATCTTTACAGTATTTGTTGAACTCTTCATTACAAAACTCTAAGCCATTATCAGTTCTTAGAGCTTTGACATGAAGACCAGTTTGAGTTTCAACTTTCTTTTTCCATTCTACAAAGGTTTTAAAAGCCTCATCTTTTGATTTTAACAAATAAATCCAAACCTTTCTACTATAATCATCAGTAAAAGTAATGAAATATTTGTTACCTCCATGTGTTGGAGTTTTGGATGGCCCCCAAAGATCTGAATGCACATATCCAAGTTTTTCTTCTGTCTTGTGCTTACCAGTAGCAAATTTTACTCGAGTCTGCTTTCCTACTACACAATGTTCACAGAAATCAAGCTTGTGAATCTTGTCTCCACATAGCACTCCTTGTTTCTCAAGCTCTTTCAGACCTTTCTCACTCATATGGCCAAGTCTTTGATGCCATAGGAGTGATTTACTGCTTGATTTTACAACCTTGGTGCTTCATCTTTAGCAATGCCTCCTTGAAGAATATAAAGGCAATTACCTTGCCTTGTTCCCTTCATTACCACCCTAGATCCCTTCATCACCTTTAAAGTAGAATTTTCTCCTCTGAAACTGAAATCACTCTTCTCTAACATTCCTAGAGAAATCAGAGGTCTTTTGAGACCTATCACATGTCTTACATTTGTAAGCTTCTTCAATGTTCCATCAGCTAGTCTTAACATCACAGTACCAATACCAATCACCTTACACTTACCATTATTTCCCATAGTCACTTGCCCACCTGAATAGGCTCTATACTCAATGAACCAATCTCTCCAAGGGCACATATGATAGGAACATGCAGAGTCCATAGCCCAATCATCCTCTCACATTCACTTGCAGAAGCTACTAATACTTCACAACTATCATATCCATCTGATGCAACAGAAGCATCACCATTATCATTTGAACCATTGGTTTTCTTATTTTTCCTATCGGATGCAGTCTTTCTTATAGTGGCGGGTTTATATGCAGATATATAGCATTTATACTTTGTTTTTGATTTAGATCTAGCCCTACCTTTTCCTTTCTCATCTCTCATATTATTTCTTCCCTAGCTACAAGACTTTCCCCTGATCTTGATCCTTGTTTCCAGACCTTCTATGGAGTTCTTTGGACATCAATGCACTTTGTACTTCATCAAAGGTTATTGATTCTCTCCCATATATCAAAGTATCTGCTAGAATATCATATTCACTAGACAAGGATCTAATCAACAACAGGGCTTGGTCTTCATCCTCTATTTTCACATCAATGTTCTTTAAGTCTAGAATCAGTTTATTATACTCATCAATGTGATCACTTATAGACGTACCTTGGTGCATCTTGAAAGTGTAGAGTTTTTGCTTGAGATATAACCGATTTGCAAGGGACTTTGTCATGTACAAACTTTCAAGTTTGACCCAAACAGCAGCAGCGGATTTTTCCTTTGAAATCTCTCTCAAGACTTTATCAGGTAGGCACAAGATTATAGCACTATATGCTTTCTTCATCTTTTCTTTCTTTTCTTTATCAGTCAATGTATCGGGGAGTTTACTCTCTCCTTCCAATGCATCTTCAAGACCTTGTTGTGTGAGTATTGCTTCCATCTTCATCTTCCATAGCCCGAAATCATTCTTACCATTAAACTTCTCAATATTGAACTTAGCCATTTCCATTAATGCTGCCTCAATGAAGCTACTGATACCAGTTGTTGAGTTTATGACTGTTATTGTTGTTGCTTAAGCAATGCAACAGTAACCTTATCAGTATCAAGACTGATAACCCAGCAAAAACCAGAAAAACAACAGATGACAATTTCGATCCTGTTAATGCGAGAGATCGATTTAATCTTGAAGAACAAGATGCGCAACAAGTTTCTACACCTAATTTAAATGTCAATTAAACGTGAATTTGCAGAATTGAAACCGATTATATAAGAAAACGCCCAATTAAACCCTAGAAATTGGGAGTAAAGGAATTGCTCGAATTGAAACACAAACACACGAAATTGTTGACGCAGCTTCAAAGATCCGCATTGGATACCTACATCCGCGGGATCATACAAACCGTATTGATCCATTTTCATTGATTCTTGGAAGAGTTATGAAGATTACAACAATGGTGACCCAAAGTGTTTCCCCCTCACTTCCCTTTGCCCTTGAATCCCAGTGTTTTTCTCTCCACTCAAGCCCAGAAATGATTACCGTACTTCATCCTAGCTAAAGAGACTATTTAAATGCTGTTACAATCAAATTACAAGATAATTTCACATAGTAACCGATTTAACCGCTTTTCCCGCCAAGCTAGACTTCAAATTTTCCAAGTGAGAGAGAGACCTTGCCACGTAGGATAATTCAGAAGCTTAGTCACACCAATGAGTTGCCACACAATCAACACTAGCGGTTAAAGTAACTAATAAGTGTAAAATGACATTAAAAATAGGGATTTAAAAGTGTTAAATTTAAAGAGAATAAAAAAGGAATTTAAGAAAAATAATGAGAGTAGTGTTTCAAAAAGTGAGATACTATACCCTACAAGTAGTGTTTCAAAAAAAACACCACTTAAATTAGCGTTTCAGAAAATGCTAAACGCTATCCAAAAAATCTTAATCGCTAGTGCTTGCTAAACATGTCTATTCATCATCCGCTAATCAAATCAGCTAGTCAAATCTACTATCCGCTTGCTGATGACAATTGCCAAACAAAACCGATCATCAAGACTAAGAAATGTATTGGAATGAGTTAATTTCAATTAATTACTATGTTATAATTTTAGTTTTTCCACAACTATCATTTGTATTAAGTGGCTCAAAGCAAGAGAAACAATTAACTACTATCCATTGCATTAAGTGGTTAAAAAAAAACACTTCATATCTTTGTGTCAAAAAACACTTCATATCAAACAAGGGTATAAATGTAGAATTGAGTAGTTACTGTGTTGAAAAATAATTCACTTTTCCAAAAAAAAAACAACTCATTTTATTTCTCATATATAGGATAGGCGGTAGTAACTTTTATTAAATTGTTTTTTCTTGGTCAATTATTAAATTGTTCTTTCTTGGTCAAGTGGTATTATTGCTTTTAGTCATTTTCTTCTGCATTGGCCAGAAAAGCATTAACTTCTGAGACTCTCCACATGCACATACCTTAAGTGTGTTTCACCAAATTAAGAATCCTGTTGTAAGTGGCACATATATGACTCTACTAAATGCTTTTTCACTCCTCAAAATTTGCTTCTGAAAATGCTGATTGAGGGTGAATTTTTTATTTTTTTTATATATAAATTAGGTATCCTCTGCGTGCAACTGCAAAGACTAATTCCTCGAGCCGGGTAGGATCACAATGAGCGGCAAAACTCTCCCTCTAGAGATTTAAAAATTGTTGCGTGTCTAAGACTGAATTCAAACCCAGAACTTTGGTTAAGTTAGAAGAAACCCTTACAATCTCTCATCCAAGTGCTCTTGGGTGAATTTTTATCTACTTTAATCTAGTTTAGTGAGAGGAAAAAGTTTCAACATGCCATTTGAATCAAAAAGGGTGAGGCCACAAAAAAAAGATGTGATTATGTAGGAATTACTTTAAAAAAAAACACTAGTCATTAAAAATGAGACATTTTGTGGCCATAAAATCTGAAGTTAACAGATTCAACAGAAAATTATAAGGAACTTGGTCTATATATGTGTCAAGTTCATTTTGAGTTCAAAAGTTTTGCAGAAATAAATTCAAGAAAAAAAAAACCGCAATGTCTTATCGCTGCATATGGAGGGAAAATCAAAGGCCCATGCTTCTTAAAATCCCCTCTACTCCCTAGAACCCCCAACCGTCCAAAATTTCCACAATTGCCCCCAATTTTTTTTTGTTTTTTTCCTTTAAAAACCCCGTTCAGCACACTAGAACCCCCATTCCTCCTCCACTCTAGAACCCCCAACCAAAAACACCCCTTCTCATTCCTCCTCCTCCCACCGGCGTCCTCCACCTCCCACCGGCGTCCTCCTCCTCCGTGAATGCAAGAATCCATTTCCCCTTCCCTCTCTTCCATTTTTGCTATTTTTTTCACTATTTTAAGACTGTTCGACAGTGCAGAGGTCGAACACGATCGACCAAGCGTGCGCCGTCCAGTCTTTTTTGCCTTGTTTTAGATCTGTTTCACTACGGTACGATCGAGCGTGCGCCGATCTACTTCGATCCGACGTGCGCCGATCAGTGCTGAGTTTCAGTTGGTTATGGCTCGGCCGAACAGTACTAATCCTGGTTTTTTTTCCCTTTTTTCAGGTATGGCTACATTCTTCGTTACTGTTGATCGATACACTGGGGAGATTTGTGTCCAGGATGACCTGGACCTGCTGCCCGAGGATGTGTCATTTGTGATGGATATTGGGCCTGTAGCTTATGGCTACAATGATGGCACTAGCAGGATTGATGTTGACACTGGGGAGTTTGTTCGCGCCTACGGCTAGGTACGCCCCAGAGGATTGACAGTGTTTCTCTCGAGATTACCTACAGTGCTGGGGGAGCTTCGATGTCTGCGAAGCCCCCGAGTCTGACGTCACCTCTGAGTCAGAGAGGTCAAATAGTGACCCTGACTCAAACTCTACTGATGATGAGTACGGGGTTCATAAACGGGCTCGGGAACAGGCTGAGGATGCCAATCACTCTTCTGACAGTGAGTCTTCTGACGGTGATTCTGGAGACTCCGATGATGACTCTAGTTCCGATCAAACCTAGTCAAATTTGAATTTGGGTCAATTTGGGGTGTCTGACAAATGATTGACAGGTTCGGCGCTGCCAGATTCTAACTGGGGCGATCAACCGGGCGCCGAACCGTGCATAATCTCTAAAAAAAATAAAACCAAATTTCAGTAAGGGCTTTTGGCCTTTTCACACCAAAAAGGGGTGTTTAGCGAGTAGAGAGGGGGTTGTACGAAACATGGGCCAAATCAAATAATTTACACTAAGCTCACACATTTGGGCCATACTTGTGCATGATAGCATACTGCTTTCTGAGGATATTACTTTCCCCACTCCCCCTCCTACTCTTTCACACCCCTTAACAAATTTTATTCCAAAAATAACCTCATGTGAAACGCTGTGGAGGACGTGTTTAATGACGGTTCGTCGGTTCGAACGACCTTGTTCGAACACGTTCGAACAACAGCATACGAACGTAATAAAATTGGGGAATGTGGTGTGAGGGTCCATTATTGTTGCCTCGGTTAACAGCATACAAACGAAATAAAATAGGGTGTTCGAACAAGGTTATGCCATGTTCGAGTGACCTCATTCGAACAGGTGAAATTACGCACAAAAGGGTGTGAAGTCAATATTTAACTCACACGAACGATGTCGTTCGAACGAGTTTGAAGGCCCGTGTTCGAACATGTGAAATTTCTTAAAAAAAAGACGCTTTGGCTGGCCTTTGGTCATTTCACACTCTTATGGGTTTCACACCCTTATGGGTGTGTTTTGAGTAGGAGGGGAGTGGGAAAAGCAAAACCCCTTTCTCAAGTTGTCTTACAAGTCCAAAGACAATGTCCTCAAAATTACCCCCAAAGGCATTTGGGTCCATGATTGTGCTCACGAGCATACTCCTTTCCCACTTTTTAACTATTCTGCAAACTCTACTTCTCCTTTGGTTGCTGAAGCCCTTGCGTTGAGAGAAATTGTGGCGTTCGCAGCAAACTTCAAGATCTAACATGTTTTGTTTGAATCTGACTCCCTAGATCTTGTTGAAGCATGCAGAGGGAATGTAATTAGGAAAGAAATTGTGCTCATAATAAATGATATCAACAGTTTACGAGAAGAATTTACCTCCATAGGACTGCTCTGGAAAAATCAACTTGGAAATAGAGTTGCTGATCTGGTTGCCCACCTTTTTGTGTCGTCGTCGCTTCCCCTTACGTGGATCTCCTACCCCCCACTAGCTCTCGCTTCGGCAATTGAACTTGACTAACATACAATTTGAAGACTTGGGGTTCCTGCATGATTTGGGGATCGTTGCTTCTTCATCGTTGTTGCCTTAGGGTTCTCTAATCGCGCTCTCACAGGCTCTTGCTTCGGCAATTAATCTTGAAGAATTGGGGTTCCTGAGTGAACTTGAGATCTTGGCTTCTTCACTATTTGCTGCTTTAGGGTTTCGTCTCGCGCTCTCAATGTGTGGTGGTTGTATTTTTAGCTATTTCTGTGTAAGTAGTTAGTTAGTTGTTGTTTAATTGTGTGTAATGAACCGGGTGCCTTGGGTGGACCTGGGTCTGTTTTCTGTTTTTGGGCCGATTATGGTCCAAAACTGTGTTGTAATGTTCAGGTTTGGGCCTTGCCTAGTATTAAATGAAGGGTGTTGCTTTTCCCATTCCCCCTCCTACTCAAAACACACCCCATAAGGGTGTGAAATGACCAAAAGACCAGCCAGAGCGTCTTTTTTTTCAAGAATTTTCACGTGTTCGAATACGGGCCTTCGAACAGGTTCGAATGACATCGTTCGAGTGTGTTAAATTTTGACTTCACACCCTCTTGGGCGTTTTTCACCTGTTCGCATGAGGTCATGCGAACCTGTTTGTTTGACCTTATTCGAACCCGTTCGAACGACATCGTTCGAGTGTGTTAAATTTTGACTTCACACCCTCTTGGGCGTTTTTCACCTGTTCGCATGAGGTCATGCGAACCTGTTCGAACAAGGTCGTTCAGCAGATCATTAAACACGCGTCACAGCTGCTTCACGCAAGGTTATTTTTGGAATAAAATTTGTTAAGGGGTGTGAAAGAGTAGGAGGGGGAGTGGGAAAAGCAAAACCCTAAATGAAATCAAGCCGAATCGTTTGTTAAAAAAAAACTACTCAAAAATACAATAGTTCTGATCTATACTTAAATATAAGAGTAATGTTATATGGACAAAAAATTTGAGACAAATATAGACAAAAACCAATTCACAATATCAATTAACCAAGTTTTTTAGACTATTAACCGATCTGCCTTTTCAGAGTTTTTTAAGCCATTAACTAAAAACTTGGTTAATTGGTCACTTGGTTAATAGCCTAAAAAACTTAGTTAATTGGTGTTGTGAATTGGTTTTTGTCTAAATTTGTCTGAAATTTTTTGTCTAAATATCATTACTCTATATATAATTATGGAAATAAACCTTTTAGGTTCTCATTCTCTTTCATTTTTGCCCTTATTAATAACTCAAAATTTACGATTAAATTAAATTTAACTTAAATCTAGTAAGGCAATCTCTATTCTTACGTCATCTTCTTTTTAATCCACGTCAGCATGTTATTTCGAAATATATCACCAAAAAAGTAGAATCTGGGGATCGAACCCATTCCCCAACGCTACCCTGCACCTCCTTAAGCTGACCATTTGAGCTACCACAATTTCATGCTACTAAAGCGTATTACATGATGTTTATCCTATTCTTTCTTTTATTGCAAAACTTTTTACCTACCTTTTATATCTATTTATTATTTATTTTGATACATATATATTTGTTATTATATATTACATTTATATATTATATTTATTTGACATCTAATATTTTGTATCACATTCCATAGATTTTCCTATATATTTACTAACTAGAATGCTATTAAATATGAGTAATTTTATTCATTTCAACTTTTTTTAATTGTCATCTTATAAATAATGTTATATATTAAAAATATTTGTCACATATTTTTGTATTCAGCTTTATGCACACACAATTAGAATCAATATACAACTTTGATCGATTAGTATATTTGTAGTTTACAACGTTTGTGCTTAATATTCTTCTATTCACTACGATGCACTTAGAAAACAAGTAGAGAGAATAAACAAGATGACAGAGAACATTGATCCTGCGGTTGTCAACGTCAATCACCTTAGTCAAAAGCAAGTTAAATGTCCTTATGCAAAGGCATATTTGTTATATATTTGTAAGTTACTATTTACTATTACTATTTTTGACCGTATAATACTTATAACTAATTCTTGTTGTAATAACATCTCAATATGAAAATACCCTTGAAATTATATACTCTGCGGTTGTCACTACTAAATTTTAGAGTACTATTATGGCAAAAACATTGATCATGTGGGTCTCTCATAATATACTGTGGTACTCTTGCTATTTGGAATTTTGAACTTAGTGGTACAAAGGAAAAGACCCTCTTCTCCACTAGCTACTTTTGCTATTTACATGTTAAATGAGTGGTATCAGAAAAGGTATAGATTTTGTATTCTTTAGAGTCTCTCTTCTCTTTCCATTCGTTCCCTTCCCCAATTTTTACTTTTGAATCTATTCAAACTACTAACATAACCATGTTTTTTTTTAATTTGTTTTTGTCCTCCAATGTAATTTTTCATCTTTAGGTATAAATATTATTCATTTGAGGTATGGTCATGTGCCAAAGTCAAGGACACCTATGGTATTCGTCTCATTCATGATAAGACTGAACTCAATTACACAATCTTATAAATATTTAATTAAATCATATGCAGCAAACAATTGTATTTTCTTTTGAATTGCAGCAAGCAATTGTATTGGATAACAGAGATCACTATATATACATATTATTTTATGATGTTGGGTTCCGTCTATAATTGAGAAATCGGACTACATGAATGTATTATGTCCTACCATTTTTAATCTAAAGTATGCAACATGAGCCATTTTCGCAAAGAAATATACGATAATCCTTTTAAATTGCAACACACATATTTCTTGATAGATTTTTGGTGGATTCTTTTTTGATAGATTGTAAGTCATATATACAATGTAGTATAACCCTTTGAGGTATTGTATTCTGACTGATGGATTTTTTTAATGAGCAAAGTTATATTATAGCGGGTATACGGGGTAGTCAAACTCATTTATTAGATATCATGCTAAATTAGAGTTTATTATAGCGGGAATAGAAATACATTAGAGTTTCATACGATATTTTAAAGTAGTAGTGAGAGAAGTATTTAATCTTTTGATTGTTTGTTTTTCATAAAACAAAATAAAGGAGGGTACAAAATCCCTTAATGAGAAACTAACATCGTTAGATTCAACGACATAATCTACCATCAGAGAGAGGGGTCGTCCTGATCTTCTCAAGGGTCAGGGGAAATGATGTCAAACCTATCATATTAATTTTTCTTAAATTAATTATTAAAATGCATTCTTAAACAAAATAAATGTGGACACAAATATTTTATAAATTCTTAAAAAATAAATTTGTCATTCTTAATATGTTATATGAAAATATATTTTTAAAAGTGATGCCCAAATGTCTATTTAAGAATATGGAATCAAAAAAAAGATTAAAAATAATTTATTGGGCATTTTTAAGGTATGCCAAAAAAAGTGACTTGTGATTTTATACATACTATGCCTATTTTTATCAATCATTAGTACTGTCACGGGTCATGTGGGCTAACTAATGACGCATCGGTCCGGCCATTAACCCAGTGACCCAGTGATCTGATCGGGTCGATCACCGGGTTGGTTTTAATAACATTGATAAAAAATATAGAATTGTATTATTTGTTTGTTCCAAATTAGCTTATGGATTTCAAATACTTATTGTCATACCAGTTACTTAGCCAATATTTTTGCAAGTACATGATCATGTTGGATTTCAACATATTTGCATCACATGTTTGCATAGTGTATCCAAGCTATATGTATTAACATCGGAGACATTAATAGATGATACCTATTAACAGATCTCTCCTTAAAGGGTCTGTATATAACATTTCTAAATTTGCAGTAGCTCTTAATTCTGGGAAGTACCGTGCGCAAGGCACGAGTACAAGCTGAATTTGAAGTTGCAAGCTATCATTATTTTTGTTTTTCATGTGGGTCTTTTCCTCGAACATCGATTAATACAATTCGAGAAAACGATATATATATATATATATATATATATATATATATATATATATATATATATATATATATATATATATATATATATATATATATATACGTGTTGACAAATAATTTAATATACAAATTTGTATAAAATATTTATAAATATATGTTGATAATACATTTTTCTAAAATTATTATACAACATAATAGCTAAATTTTAGATAGTGTCCAGAGTATTTAATACCTCACACAATGCACTTAAATATACATTTTTTTAAATTCCTAAAAAAATTGTCAATTTTTTAAGTTACAAGTGAATGTCGACCCGTGCTGGCACGGGTGAATCATACTAGTTGAGAAAAAAGAGGGAAAGTTCCACTCTGATGCATACAAGCTTATAAAAAAACGGTATAGCCAAGAAATTTTAAGTGAAATTTTAAATTTGATTTTGAATTTTTTTTTTTGATAAGCAAGAGATTCTATGAAGGGGTGCTAGGGGGGTGCACCAACCCTTACAACGGTTAGGGAAGGGGGAGAGATCTCATTAAAACCTCTCTGGACCAAAGCCCTTTGGGGAAAAAACTCAGGCATGAAAAAAGAGTACCTCAATACAATAGAAGAGAGTGACCGAAACTGAGTTAATGGGAGTGACTGAAACTATGTTAACAAGTTTTCATTATGCCCATGCTTCTTCCAACCCCCTAGCTACTCACTGGACACCCCTAGCCTTTAAACATTCCCAAAATACCCTCAAATAAAAAAAACCCTAATGCTATATTTTAATTGGTTCGGCGCACGGGCGTGCGAACCAATTCGGTTCTTTGAGCACCGAACCTCACAAAACCCCCTTTTCAAGGTACCTATTTCTTCCTCTTCATCATCATCTCCAAAACTGATCTATGGATTTTTTTTCAGAATAAGGAAAATATATAATTCACTAGTGTCAAGCCAACATTTATTTTCAATAATGATGAGACACAATGATGATAATATTATTAACAGATTGTACCATAAAACCTGTCAAAAACAAATACTATCGTTCTTCCTCAAAGTCATGTAAAGGGTTTAAAACATGAAATTTTTTTTATAATTGATTAATCGATCGCCACTTAAGCTTACCATCATTGATTGGAACTCGACGTTGCCTCAGATTTTTCTGATGGATTGGAATTCAACTTACAATTTCGTGAAATACCCAAATGAACACAATTAGGTTCAATTTGCTTTGTTTTGCTTCAATTATATGATTTTTATGATTTTAGTGAGAATACAGTTAGGTTCGCCCGGCCGTGCTCTGAACTAGTTCGATCGGCCGTGCGTCGAATCTAATAAAAAACAGTTTTAAGGGGGTTGTCTTTGAAAATAACTTACTCGGTGCAGTGAAATCCGAACCGGTTCGGCCAAGCGTGCGCCGAACCGTACTTATGTTTAAAAAAAATAAAAATCACAAATTTCATTAAGGACATCTTGATCTTTTCACCCTATAAAGAGGGTTCTAGTGAGTAGCTGGGGGTTGAAAGAAGCATAGGCCTTTCATTATGTATCGAACATTCGAACACATTAAAGGATCCAAGCCAATATTACCCAAAAAAAAAACATGCAAGCCCAATACTAGATGGCAAAACGCAATCAAAAATATTATATAAAAAATGCATGATTTTGTCCTTCTTGTCACGAACTAAAAAAACAACTGGGATGGTGTTGACTCCTCTATGGCTGTTGGTAGGCCTATGTGGTTTTGGTGGTAGTTGGACTCTGGTTTCAGGGAGGCAGTTTGGCCTTTTGTTGCATAGTTTGGATATCTGCTAGTTTAGTATTTAGTTGTTAATTTCAATTTTAGGTAGTTGTTGGGACTTAATAAAGGGCAAATGGATTTGTAAGTCCCTTTTTGTTCTAAGTCATTGGACTTAATTGTTTAAATCTTAATCATGTTGGGTTGCTGTGTCGTAAGTCCCATGTTGCACTGCTCAGGTTATTGAGCCTTTGTTGACAATGTATGATTGTACTGGTTCGGGTCTTGCCCGTTTTAATGAGAATCAGACAATTTCGACCAAAAAAAAACAACTGGGAAAAGAGTGTTGCTCGCATTTAAAAAAAGATTTGTGTTTTTGAATAAAAGGGTTTATGCCCTTTTTTACGTAGTATAAAAGTAAAAAAACATTTGGGAAAAGATTGTTGCTCGCGTTCCAAAAAAAGATGTGTGTTTAAATAAAAGGGTTACTGACGAATAGTAGATGAACTTATAGCTGATAGTGAAAAAACTGTTAGTGGATAGTAAATAATGTATTTAGTAAAACTAGTGATTAATTAACTGATAAATGTAAATTAAAATGACATGTTAAATCAATCCAAAGTATGACAAAATATTTATAAATTATTACTAATATAAATTTATGATGACTAAATTAGATATTAAGGTATGTAGAAATTAAAATTTAAAATTTGTATTTTATTATTCTAATTTTTTATAATGATAGTTTGGATTGCTGCGCTGCGCAAATGCCTGCAAAATTAGAAATTTAATTTTTTCCCTAGTTTATGATATTGAGTATAGAGAAGGAATTTAAAAAATAATATAGGTAAAAATACGCTATAAGATAAAATGCTACTTGAAGTAATGTTTGAAAAATGATAAATGTTACTTGATTAACGCTTAATATTAATACTTGCGAAACACATTAAATCTTTTAATCTATCATCTGCTAGTCTAATCCTCTATTCACTAGCAGATATAACTTGCCAAACATAGTCTAAATCCATTTATCCATATATTGAAACTCTTGAGCTTTGTCCTAAACTTGCCAGTTATTAGGGATGGCAAAGTGGACTCGGGTCGTCAGGCCGGGCCACTAGTCCACCAAAAAATGGTGGGTTGGGTTGGTGATTTCACCCCGCCAATCCATTGTAGCCCGCCCCGCCCAGTTCGCCAATTTGTCGGGCCATAAACAAGTCGGAACGGGCCAACCCGCTAAGTTTAATTTCTTTTATTTTTTATGTTTCCTTTGTTTTTAACTATTTCAAAAAAAAATTGTACCAAAGAAACTATTTCAAAAAAAATTAAAGTTGTTTTGTAAGTTGGTAGCGAGCCAACCCACCAACCCGCCTTTTTACCGTGTTTCTATGAGCTTAGGCGGGCCAACCCGTTAGTCTGTCTATTTTAAGCTCAAAAAATGTGTATTAAATACAATTTTTATATCTTCCGGGCCAACTCAAATGGGCTAGTCCTATTGAGTGAGTCGGCCGACTCGCCAAGAACTCATGGGGCCCGCCAACTTGCTATCCTTTGGCGAGTCGGCTCACCCCGCCTAATTTTTGGCTGGCGCACGTCAGGGCGGGTCGGACTAGCTCGTTTTGCCATTCCTACCGGTTATATTAGACAATTAGACAATTTGTTGTAAAAATAAAACTCTAATGTTTTACAAATAAATGAGAATAAAATAGATAAAAATGGAGATATGCCTCTTGTACTTGTTGTCCCAAAAACAAAAAAATTATGACTCTTGTACTACTGTTCAACTTTTGTTCATATCTTCCGGTAAAATTAAATGAAGGCAATCTGGTGTTGAGTGAGTGAGGGAGGAGAACTCAAACAGAAATCCATGCATGTGTTGTGCTGTGTCATCATCATCATAAATAAATAAGATTTTTTAAATATAAAAGTAAATAGTATCACCAGAAGTGGAGCCCACAATTGGGCCCCATGAGCCAAACCAAGGTCCACTCCTCTGATATATGAAATGAAACAAACAACCTAAGATGAAACTTTCTACCAAATCTGTCTCTTAGCTACTTTTAGAACTAAAAAAAAATGATTTAGAGAGAGAAACCTCATCTACAAACAAAGAGTACAACTTGGTTTTGAGTGAGATTTCATTGCAGTTGTTCTAGCAATAAAATGTGGATAGTTGAGCGAGGATTTTGGCGACAAACACTTTTTTACTTTTTTTTTTTTTTTTTTTGAGTGAAGGAAGAAAGCAGTTCTGAGAAACCCCGTGAAAATGCCGCGAAATCATGGCCCCAACGCCGACAACGGCGACTAATCACGTGTCTACGGGCGCGCCGCGTGATTTCTTTCAAATTTAATCGAACCTGGAAAGAAACCTGCATTGACTCCGATGGGACTCATGGCCAAAGGACCAACTGAGCCAACCACGTTGGTTACAAACACTTTTTTACTTGTTGCTTTAGATTTGCATTGCTTCAATTTTGAATAATATTTAGCCTTTTATTTTCTTTCTCTTCATCTTACAAGACAAGTAACTTGATTTCAGAAAAATCGCAGATCTTTCACATACCTCTCTCTCTCTCTCTCTCTCTCTCTCTCTCTTCATCTTCATGTACTTCTCTGCTCAACACTTAGCCAGATTTTTAGGTAATCTTCAACACCCCTTTTAGATTTTGCTCTCAGATACTCTTCCAAATTGAAAGCTTTAGATACAAAACAAAATCTCTCTCTCTCTCTCTCTCATAATCTGGGGTATCTGAGTTTTGGTTAAAAATTTGATCTTTGCAAAGAATTGCTTCAGTGGTAATGCAATAGAATTGAGGTCATAATTGGGGGACACTATTACTTTGAAATGGAAGATGAGACAACAATGGCTCAAGAAGAAGAACAAACAAGAAACTATAGATCTTCTAAGAAGCAAAAACAAAAGAAGATTCCTCAGAGAGGACTTGGTGTGGCACAACTTGAAAAAATAATAGGAGAACAACAACACATAAGAGATGGTACTATAATTTTACCATCCCTAAATTCTTCTAATTTGCCTCTCCCACCACCAACTAACAATTTTAATCACTCCAATAATCCCACTTCAACAATTACTTTACATTCTGAATTTAGGTCCACACCACTGTCACTGCAACATCACATTGATCCTCCTAAAGTTTCAAACACTGTTCCATTGACAAAGTTATGGAGTTCCAATGAGATGATGGATTTTGAGAAGGATAATAATTTTGGGGTTGAACAAAGATTACCCTTTCTTCCAAGTTTGCCTTTTGAATCTAATCCCATTTGGCCTCTTCCTAATTGGGTTCAGAGAACATCACAATATCATCAACCTTCTTCACCAATGGTAATTAAGATATTAGATACTTCTTTTTCTTTAGTTGATGGTTTTTAATTATCTGTTGAATTTTTATGATGGGGTTTAAATTTGTCAACTTTTGGTTTGTGAGCTATGTAGGTGGTGAATATCTCATCAGGAACTCCATCAATACCTATGTCTCATTTGGCCATAGAGCCCCCTTCAAACCAAAATTTTAGCAGCAGCGGCGCGCCTGTGAAGCCGACAGACAAGGTATCTTTAACTTGCAAGTTTTCTGCTCAATGTAATTTCATCTGCATAGTTAGTTCTGTTTGGTCTATCAGATACATATCACAATTTAGTTGTTTAATTTAAAGGTAGTTATTCATAACATTGGCAAGGTTTTAAATGACAGTCGCGTCACGATCCTTAATATACCGGAAAATCACAATCAAATACGGCTAAAGCAGACACAGTTGTGATTACAGAGACATAAAAAATCACGATGTTGTGGCCTAAATCACGGGTTGCAGACCCTTTTTTTGAAACCCTGAATGCTAGTACTAATTTCCTTTCCTCTTCTATATGGCTAAAATTTTCTGCTTCTTTGGTTAGATAGTTACATTACATCTAAGTTTCCCATGTTCTCAATGAATTTGTCAGAATGACAAATTCTTGAACCGATTCATTTTGATAGGAACAGTTTTTCTGAGGATTTGTTTTAAGTATATGAAACTTGGTGCAGGTTATTGGCATGAAAAGGCCATACCCTTTCTCCCTGGATTATCCACTTGCACCTGCTTTCAATTATAAATTGCCTGCTTTTGCTGAAAGAAGTGCAAATGCAAAAACTTTGAGTGAGAGTGAAATTGGATACCATTTTGATGCTCCTAATCCAACTTCCAGGTTGTTTCAGTTTAATCTTTTGGTCGTTTTGTTTGTAGTTGCAATCTATGAAGCACCGACCGACACACGCATACACGATACCTGCATACCGCTTTAATCGAAATATACAAGTAATCAAGTGTCGGTGTGCACGTGTCTAACATAATTCGTGTTAGACACGGACACGCCTTCAGTTGGAAGTGTCGATGCTACACAGATTGCAATTGGATACCATTTTGTTTGCTGACACCATATGTTTCTGTTCCATCTGCAGAGAAGTCCCACCTTGTTCAGCTTCAAAATCTGAGCCAATCTCAAAGAAAAGAAATAAAGGGATTAATAATTTTGATGGCCATTTTCTCACATTAGCTACTCCAAGTTCCATTTCACATTCACCTACACAGTTGAACTCTTCAACTTCTCTAGCATTTCAGAAACAAGAATGTTCTGAATCTGATTCTCCATTTTATCAGGTTTGTGCTAACTCAATGTCAATAGTCATTTTTCTCCTCCATTTTGCAAATGTTATTATATATGAAGCACCGACGACGGACACGCGGACACCAATTTTAATTTGAAAAATACAAGTAACTGAAGTGTCGATGTTGGTGTCAATCGACACCAGACACGTTTTTAGTTGGAAGTGTCGCCGTGTCGGTGCTACAGATGTTATTATTCATTCTTAACTTCAATTTTTATGTGTTAAAGGAAAATATAGAAGATCAGTTTCCTACTCCATCAGGATACAGGCTATTGAATCAAGAAAAGCAAACTTTGTATAGCTTCTTCATTCCACCAGCAAAAGAGAGACAAAATGTACAAACAACAGCCAGAATTGAGAATTGTTATGAAGTGGAAGAAAGTATTGATCTTAATTTGAAGCTATGAAATATTATGTTCCTTTAAGACAAGTTGTTTGTTCATCACTATTCAAACTTGCATATTCATCTTTGATTTTTTTTAAGGTTGTTTTGTTGGGGCTAAGGTTGTTTTTTTTTCATGGTTTTTGTATTCTGTGGTCTGTGGCTGTTGAACTGGAGTGGTAACAAACTTTTGCATGTGATCTGATTGTTCTTTGTTTCAGTGGGGTCCCATAATCTGGCCTCTATTATTGTTCTAAAAGATATGTGACAGAAGAATAGTAGGGTCCTCATGACTTATTGGATGAATTAGTTACTAAAATTGTAGGTGTTGGGCAATTTGGTCACATTAATACTAAGGGTCTTTATGTTTACATTTTTTTTAAAAAAATAATTAGTTTATAAGATTTATTTCAAAAATATTTTTAAAAATAAAAATGTAAAAACCCTGTTTGATAAGATATTTTTCAAAAAATCCCCTTTATTATTCTCATATATTTAATTTTAAATTACAATATTTTATTCTTAGGGTATATTTGGTTCAAATAAGGGGTGGAAAGGGGGGAAGGAAAAGGAGAATTTAATTTGATATTGTGATCTGTTGAGAGGAGGGGAGGGGAGGCTTTGTTTGGGATTTAGGAGGAGAGGGAAGGGATTCAGATAAAAGAGAGACATTATAATATAAAGATATTTAATTCATTTTGTTTTAAATGATTTTAAGCTCCCCTCTCCTTCAAAAAACTTCAATATTGGAGTGGAGCCAATATTGAATTAGGAGATATTTTACAACCCTCTCTCCATTCCCCTCTAATGAAACAATCGATATATTGAGTTTTTAGAGTATTCATCATTAATGTAAATTATACTCCATGAAGTTTGTTTGGATATAAACTGGCTAAGTTGTTGAACAGAAAAAGAAATGTCAAGAAGAGTAGTAGTTAAGTAAGTTAACTTGCCTATTAGTTCGAGGGATGAAGAAATGTTGATAGAATCACAACAAGTGTAACAAATTGTTGCAAGTAATAAATTCAATAAGATCGATTGTCGAACTCAAAAATTGCAGTTAATTAACAACTTAATGGTTGAGTTACTAAATTGAACATCGCCTGAATTGGTTTGAGTTGATAACAAATTAATTTGAGAAAGTGATAAAATATTTACTAGTTTTGATTTATAAGAACGAAGAATATGCATAATGAAATGAATATATTGTGAAATCCTCTTAAGGTTTTTGATCAGACTCTCTTAATTATTCTAATCTTAATTCCTTAGGCATGAGAACTCTTACCCTTAATAAAATCCTTAATTCCATAGGTAACCTTAATTAGAAAATAAGCATTATGAACAAAAATTCACATATAATTCTAAATATCAATGTTATTCCTAGACTAGAGATATAAATATTTCAATCTCAAACATTTGTAATTCAAACTTCAATTCAAATCACAAATTGTAGATCATTCTAAGAGTGATCAATTCTTAGAAAACATTAAAAATAGATATTGAAACATAAACGCATAAGAGTCATTCAAATAAAAGACATTCAAATCAAATACATAAAAGATTCATGAATGCTTGATCATCCCCAACAATGGAAAGGTAGCAAGACATAACAATAAAGAAAACCAAAGAGGAATTCAAACTAGAGATAGAGAAGATGACGACACTGAAGTTCCAAAAACTTATTTCCAAACTTGAATCTTCTAACCAGTTCAAAGAGATGTGAATCCTAGATGTAAATCATTTTTAACAGAAGAAATTGCAACTAAATCATTTTCAGCTAAAATAAAATCATCAACATAAACCAACAATGCAATAAAAGAATAAATTGATGAGAATGTATTATTCACAGATACAATACGAGTATCTGATACGAATACAGCAACAAAGCTGAAGTATCTGTGCATCATAGATGAGAACCTTTCACGTAAATGAGGAATGGCTAGCAAACCATTATTCGGGTATTTGTGGTGTCATACCAGGAAGTAAGTCCCAATTTAACCTCCTCACCCAAGGTGCTATTTGTAAAAATTTATTGTAAACATCTAATTGATGTAATTACCAATTATGGGAAGAGGAAATAGCTAGAAGAAATCTTATGGAAGTGATCTTAGCTACAAGGGAATAGGTATACGAAAGAAGTCAATTCCTTCCGTTTGATTAAATCATTTGGCAAATAATTTAGCCTTATGTCTTTCAATACTACAATCAGCTCATACAAACTCCTAAACTGATGGATGTATCAGTAACAGGAGAGTAGAATAACTAAAATTAACAAACTGAAGGGAAAACAGAAAGTTAACAACTATAACTAATAATTCAAACCTAAAGGTTGAATAATTGATTTTGTCTGGCATTAAAAGAAGCCTGTTAAAATATTTTCAGTGGAATGGATAGAATAAAATCGGGTTTATCAATTATGAGATTGAAAACACAATGACATAAACTATCACAACATATTTATTTTGTGCGGTTGCTCTCACAAAGGGGTGATTGAGTCTCAAAACTGTACCCACTCATCAGTTCTAAATGGATGTTGATTCCACCATAAGTGGAAGTCACCAATACCATACTCTCCACACACAAAAACTATAATATCCATACACCCTAAGAAGGACAAGAGTCACACAAGACATAATCTATGACCAACCAAATACATAATCAAGAACATAAACCAATGCCAGGGAGAAGGGATAAAGTAGGATAGCCAGTATAGATGTCCATAGAGGGAAAACGGTGCGGAAACTGGCAAAGATACCCATGACAAGGCAAACGATGAGAATAACCAACACTTCTGAAGAGAAGTTCCATGTCAATCCCCTCGCGTAGACGAGAGCCAGGAACACTGATAGGCATAGCACATTATTCATTGTCACTGCACCATATATCTGCAACAACAAAAAATAGACATTGTTTTTACATGCCCTACTGAATCTTAAACAGAAAAAAAAAAGTAGAGATTCGTACACTTTACACCTTATGTTAATGACTAACCTAAGTTTCTAGAGACACTGCAAATGGTAAACCATATATACATATTGTTTGGAAGAACATGAACGAGGCCCACACAGCATCATATTTATCCAAATACCAAAAGAATCTAACTTGGTTTACTCATTACTAATTGTTTAATTTAAATAACCATATCAAAATAAATTATAATAAGTGAATATTAACTATACATGTCATCCCGAATAAATCCTACTGTTGTGCACAGTGAAATCCTGATTCAATAGATCAATACAGAAAATGACATAATCTGAGTGAAAGATAATATCAAATGCTTTATAATTTATACTGAATTCACGGATACTAATGCCTAAAAGAGACAGGATGAAACAAAAGAAACAAACCTCAGAAAACGTTAGTGACGCAGTTTGCCTCTTATCACGACTGGCAAAAATGATTGCTGATACTGCTTCACTTGAATTTGTTGCTAGAGGCAGAAAAATGAAGGAAATGAAGAAAGCGGGAATACTTGTAGCTTCGGAAAAATTATCGACTACATCAACCAGAGGATCAGCAAATGCAGCAGCAATAAGAGAACCCAGTATCAACAGAAGTACTGCTTTGATGGAAGTCCATTTAGCATTCCCAACGCCCTCACCTTCTTCTTCACTCTCACCCCCAACCCCAACATCCAGAAGATCATGTTCCCTCTTAGTTTCCTGGGAAGAAAAACCGTGTCAGACACAAGTACCAAAACAACAAGTTCATGAACTTGAGCAATGCACTACTTACTACGTGGAAATCACTTAAGAACTTCATTGTGTTTGGACCAGCGTCACCAGATGCAGCTCGAGAACGTGCAGCCCTTTGAAGCCATCTACAGACACCATTGACAAATTCTTGCTCATCAATAAGTTGATTACGAGAAGTATCGAAATCCACCATTATTTTTTTCACAGCATCGTCATGCTCCAGGTCAATCTCGTCAAATTGAATTCCAACAACCAGTGCTGTTAATTCACCATGAGTAAGACTGCCATCTTTATTTTCATCAATTGCTGCGAACAACCTGTACATGCGGTTAAGAAGTCAGTGACAACCAAAAGTATGGGAATATTGAAATGCAACAAAATTGTTTAAAGGTAACATTTCTTAAGTCAAAGCACAAAGAAGAGATAGCCTTACTGTTTAATTACTTCTTTATCAGGTTGACCATCGTCTTTCAGCAGCCTTCCCAATGAACGCATCTTCAAATGTCTCAAAAGTCCTAAAATAGCATGCTTGTGTTTGATATAATCCACTTTTCTCCTTTGTATCCAGGGCTGGAAAATCTGCACCACTTTTTGTTTCTCATTAACTTAAACATTCAAAAATATTGCCTGGACTACAGGAGCACTATATTTATCCAGTATAAAGTAATTAAAATTGCCAACTGTAGCATATAAAAGTTACGTGTACCATCAGTAAATGAAATGACACTGAAGAAACACCTGTTGTTTATAATGTACAAGAAATACAAGTTCACATAAAAAGAAAATTACCTGGTAAAGGCAATAAGAAATCAACAAAAGGACTGAGACAATAAGACTAATCAAAACAGCCAAGTGCCTTCCAGAAGTTGAATTGAGCAATTGTGGTAACTGAACAATCAAAAATGGAATGACAGATACAACCATAATGCTTGCAGCATAACTTGTCCAGATATCAGTGCTAACACCAGAACCTGCACATGGAGATTTTAGTACAACTAAGGATCAAAATGAAACAAAAATTCCAAGCATGTAAACAGAACACCACAACTGCACAGGCACAGACATCGTGATTTATTAGAAACAAATTGATAAACAATTAAGAAAACGGAAAATCACAATATAGCTTCAACCAGCATCCTACTCAGTCCCAAACTCGTCTAATTTATAACTAAGACTAATTTATAACTAAGATGACAATAACAATGTTGCTCTGTGCACCCATCCAGTTGTTTGAATGCATTATAAAATCAGTGATCCAAAACCACGGTGTACAAAAGGTAGTCACAGTTATTACAAAGTCGAAAATCTTTCAAATAATTCGTAAGGTCTAGCTCAACAGGAAAATGTCGAATTGTTAGGTGGTGGATATCATGTCCCGAGTTCGAACCTGGGCCTTGCAGTTTTGTATGTGAGTTTAGTGACAGTTGCCACTCCGGCTAGAAACCAAAAGACAATCTTCCAAATATCATTTCTTGTTAGAGATATCATAAACCTATAAACCATTCATTTCCCTTCACAATAAGTGAGTCTTAAGCTTTTCGAATAGTTTTTGTTAAACAGGCTTTTGGGATTCTTAGTTCCTCAGCTCATGACATTGTACCAGTAACCAGAGTCTCTGTGATCCCATTCTTCTAAATAAATAAATAAATAAAAAAGATTAAGCACACAATAGGTGGGCATGTGCATTACCCACACTTTAAGCCCAAAGGGTTCTAGCATGAGAAGGCAATCGGACATGTTAAAGATGTTATAGCTTAAACTTTAGGAATGACTCATGACATTTCTAAAACAAAAATATAATAATCAACAGATAACTGTTTTATGCAGAAACTTCGGAAGAAAGCTAGTAGACCACAAAGAGGAAGGAGGAAAAAGGCTATAATCTAAATGCTTGTGCAATGGAAGTTTACTGAGGTAAACACCAAAATTGTTAAAATTAAATAATAAATGCTGAACAATATGAAATGACATACCAGTTAAACTGAATCCCCTAGTGTCTTGTGAATCTATTGCAATTGAATCCTCAATGTCACACTTGCCAACAATAACACAGGTCCCCCATATTATAGTCAGAAGCAGCACTGTTGACCCAGCCAACAGTCCCATTCCAACAGATACCTGACTTTGAGCAACTTCTTTGCTGCCTGAAAGCCCAGAAACTAGAGGAAACAAGAAAGACAAATTAGACATCAAAAGTTAAAAATTATACGGTTAAATATGTCTTTAGTCACTACAAAATACCTCTTATCAAATTTAGTCCCCACAAAAATTTCCATTACTGTTTAGTTCACAATTGGTGAAAACTTTTATTGATATTTAGTCCTTGATGTGACAAAATTGGGGACTAAATATCAATGAAAACTTTAATGGGACTGAACTAGATAGGAGGTATTTTATACGAACTAAAATGATACAAAATTAAGATAAAAAAAAACTATATGAGCATAATTCCACATAGATTTGACACAAAGAAATTTCAAGAAAGAAAGCCAAAGAAAATCTGACGTAAACAAGACTAGAGAAAAAGAAGGCATATAAGCAAAGACAGAAGCAGTGGAAAAGAGTAAAATTCCCTCTTGTGGGGTTCTTGGTGCTCCCTCATGCTTCATAAAAGTATAGCACCAAAGAACTAGAAAATGAAAGCAAAAAATGGAAAAGGGGTGAAAATTCAACACAAACAAAATTTTCTATTTGTTGCTTTAATTTTCTAGTGAGGACATGTTTTGATCAGCTTATTTAGACTAACCAATTGACATAAGTACTTATGAGACCGTTTGACAGAGCTTATGAAAACAGGTTATGACATGTTGATAAGTTATTTTCAACTGATTTCCATAATCTCTCAATTATAGCTTACGAAAATAGCTAATAACTTATAAAAACAGTTTATACATAAACACTTAATATGATAAGCAGTTATAACATAACATTGAGGTGTTTATCCAAACACGTCTCAATCCAAAGGCTTTGAAAGAACATAGGAAGCAGAAACTGGACCAACACAGAATCTAACTGAGTTCATCCAAAAAGTATTCTCTCCACCGAATCAAACAACTAATCATATTTCCACAAATACCCCAAAAGAGAACATACGCACAGTTACAAAACGAAGATATTTGCAACTAACACCCAACAAAATTCCAATTCTACAGACAAAAAGTTAGTTACACTAACGAATCACTTTAACAAAGCCAAATCACTAAAATTTCAATTCTAAAAAAAATGGTTAATTATAGTTATAGTTACCGAGAATGAGCATGGCATCAGGGAGAGCACCAAGGATGGGAAGAAAAAGACCACCAACAATGCCAGGTCCCAAGATCTCAAGCAAGAGTTCACTACCGTTGGATAAGCAAGTTGCAGCTTTGTACATGAGAAATCCATAAACTAAGATGAGAAAGAGATTTCCAAAGATGGTGGTTGTGCACGGTAAGAATCCGTAGGTCTGTTCACATGTGGATTCAACCGCGAAACTTGACGGGAGTCGGAGTACGCTACCGCCATCGGAAACTAGATCGTGGATCAGGAAACGACCGTGGGCGTGACCGTAGAGGATTGCTACTACCCCGAGGAAAAGGAAGAGGTAGCGGTGCGAATAAGTGAAAGAAAGAGACATGGTTATGTGTACGAAGGTGGCTAGTGGATGATAAACATATGTACTGTGCAAGAGTGTTTTTGGTGGTGACTGTTGAGTAGGATTTTATTTTTATTAGGAAGAAAAAAGAAAGTATGATTAGAGGGAAACGGAACGGAAAGAAACCGCGTTACGGAAATGGAAAAGGATATAATAAAAAATAATAAAGAATCTCGATGCGGAGTAAACGAAGATCGGAATTGAATTCAATGTGTGATTTTTTCAGTACTGTGTCCCAATCTATATTAATACTAGTTCTGATACACATTGACTTTAATAATGAAAAAAGATTATAAATTATTTATTGGGAAAATACTTGTGTTAACGTGTCATGATAATTTCTATCAGAAAAGTATTTGAAGATTTAATAATATAGGTTAGAATTCGTAAAAGTACAATAGGGATGATGGATACACTTCCGGTTGAAAATGTGGGAGTCGACGGAGGTGACATATGTTGGTAGATGAATGGATGAAGAAGGTAAGGTGGAAATCGAACTGGGGCAGGCGAGGTGGGGATACCGACACCCTACTTGAACCTGCTTTATCCCATATTTTTGCACAATTGGGTGTGTTTGGATTGGTTGTATGTGATGAATCCGAGTCTCTTTAGTACCGGATGAAATAATTTATAGAGGATGAGTTAGCATATTAAATTTAAAATTGATAGAATTAGTTGTTGAAATAATTTATAAAAATAAAATTACGTAAATGAATAGAGAAATTAATGCTTAAAAATGATAGAGAAATTCTTTTTTTAATGAGATAGAAATTCTATAAGCTACCAAAAGTAAGAATAAATGAAACTTTGATGAATATATAACTATTTGATTTTCAATTATTCTTCTATCCTTCCTAATCTATTAGGAGTAATACAAAAAGGGATTCTTCCAATGTATAAAATAATAATTCCAATGGTTTTTGCTATTATGACCTTCCCAACCACGGTTTTTTTTTCTTTTTTCTAAGCATTTAAGCTCAAAAGAATAAATTGTATTGATACTGGGTATTATAAAAAGGGGCCATGATTCCCTGCCGTTGTTTTCTATTGCAGGGTCTTGCATTCAACACAAATGTGAGTAACCAAACAATAATATCAGAATTTTTTGGCAATGAAAAGACCATAAAGTCCTTTCATCTAGTTAAAATGCAGATAACTACAGGTAATTCAACTGCATTGGATTTAAATCCTACAAAGACCTAGTTAATTAAATAGAAATGGATAAAGAAATGGTGGGTTCCATCGTTTCTATGATCACGTTTTAAATGATGAGGTCCTCTTTATACACCAGAGCCTCTTCCTTCATCGAATCTTCATTTAATCAATGTTATTGTTAATGTGTACAATTCACACTCATGGACGTTACCCGTGAAATATCTAGTAATAGGTCTTTCACAAAGAAACCTAGCTATACAGTAACGATATTTAAGTATGAAGATTAGCTAGGTAATTGACCCTCTTAGTTCGTTCTTGCAAAATTTAGGGCAATTTTTTTCTTTATTTGAAACTTTTCCCGCTTAATGGATAAACATTTGTTACCAATGGGAAAGACTTTTCCATCTTAAATTGCAAATTAAAGTGATTTGGTTTGCACCAATCGAAATCATAAATTTTATACACAATTCTTATTATATTAATAGAATAGATTCTTTTTTTAGTCTATGATCTAAACGAGTTAAACATACATCCCTAGTACATGTTCCTTGGCGTTGAGGGCTCCCTGATGATCGGGAGATTTTGTGACATTTCGGATTGGTTATCTTGTGTTTCTAATAAGTTGTTTTATAGTTGGTATGGTGAGTTATATATATATATATATATATATATATATATATATATATATATATATATATATATATATATAAAAAATGAGCTGGTTTAGATCAATCATCACCCGATAATTATAAATTATTTAGATTCTATAAAACATCTTTGATACAGGTCTATGTAGGTAAGAATTTAAAAAAGATAAATGAGATAGTGTATTTCTGAAGAATCATTTGTCCTCATTTTTTATTCAAATAGAATCCACTACCATATTAGCAATTCTGTAGGCTTGGGCTTCTTTTGCTAACATAAAAAATCCATTTTCATGTCTTTGTATATCTTCCATGAAGGTTTTCCTGTTCTTTGTGCATAGATTTGTGTAATAGTTTCGCTCATTTTCAGTAATTCATTCGCTTCCAGCATACATTCTACTATTTGTCCCTCCTAAAAAATTAGCAGGTTGATGGATCATTACTCTGAAAATATAGAATATAACATGATAAGGGTTTCTCCTAATCTTGAATTGGATCATATAAGGGATGTAAATAAGAAAAACTAATGAAGATAAAATGTAAAGTCGTACGGGCAGGCATATTGTTTCTGTTTTATATAGCATACGACTCTACTAGCAAATGTGAAATTCATTTTGGTCTTCCTTCGAAGGGAAAAATTGAAAATATATCAGGTCTATCAGACCCAGACTATTAGTAAATAATCCAAAAATCACATTTCTTTTTTTGTTTTAGAATATTTTTATTGACTATGATGATTTCATTGCTCTAGTCTGTTATTCAGCAATCCTAGAGTTTCTTTTTTGAAATAAGTAATTAAAATAAATATTGTTCAAAGTTTTCTAGTGTGAAAATAAAAAAGATTGTGACAGTAAAAAAGACTCCTGATAGATCAGATAAAATGGTAAATACCCATTTTTCATACTACTCTTTCGATATATAATCTAATGATTTTGAAAAATAAAATTATTTTTTGCATATCGAACTCGAAGTGCCATGCTTTTTTTACTTAATGTTGGTGTAGGCATAATCTTTTTTTTCTAGAAATAAGAATCATTGGCGCCATGCGCGAGGGAATGATAGACGTTTGGCAATTTCTCCTCCTACCAAAAGAAGAGATGACATTAAAGCGACTAATCATACGCATACAATTTGTACTTCTGCCTACAAAATGCATAGCATCAAACATAATCATTCCAGATATTACCTCTTCAGGCTTATGTACAGGAATTTGGGGGGCTAAGGCAAAAATAAACTTAAGAGATTTAATATCATATAAATTGGCAACTTTTATACAAGATGAGATGAAATAAGATTGCAATTGACCTCACCTTACTAGTCTTGGAGGTCTTTTATATAATGGCATTAAATGAGTAAACTAGTTGACATTTACTTAAATTAGAGTCCCTCAAGCTGTAAAAAGAAAAATAAAGTCCCTCAAAATTAGGTATTATTTTGTTCATAAGGTAATTTTTTTACTTATAATTGATACAAAGTAGTATCTATATCTTTATAGTACTAAAAGCAACAAAACTTGGGGGCCTAAGGCGGTGGCCTTAATAGCCTTTCATTCTACACGACCATGTACCTCTCCTCCTGGAGAACTTATAAACAGATATAAATTGTTGGTCTTGTCCTCTAGACTGAGATATATTATCAGACCTACAAGTTGATTAGATATTTTTCTGTTTACCACTTAACATAAATAAATAAAAGTAGTCTTTCTTGAAAAATCTCATTATATAAGCCAATCCAAGATGTATCCTCATCTCCAAGAACTACAAAAGGTACCTTTGGAACACCAAGTGGCATAAAATGGAAAGGATGCAGTTCTCTATCTTACTTTGCTTTGGTGTGAGAACGTGAGACAGGATGAATTGATTTTGTTCGCTGAAAATCATTAGTAGCAACATTTATAAGAGTGGAAATAGGGGTAGGCCCTTCCATAGGATCTGGTAACCAGACATGAAGAGGAAATTTGAATGAATAAATGAAAGTTTGGTCGAATATGTCGTTCTTGAATATGTTTGCATTCACTGATACAAACACCCATATAGAATAGAAACACTCATATAAAAAAAGTAACCCCCACCACCATTGCTTATTGTTACTTATCTGGTATAGAATAGATCTCCTTATTTTTGTTCCTATGAATGAATATAATTGTTCCATGTTCCATTATTACTAAAAAAAACTAGAACAACTATGAATTCTTTATGCGAGATAATTTACCGAAAGGGAAGGTCAGTATAGTTTTTATGGTGCAATAAAGATACATAGTGCCCATTTTTTTGATGATGTAAGAGGTATTTTCATGGGTTTTCCTTGGTACCCTGTTTATACCGTTGTATTAAACGATGTTTTCAGTCTATATAATGCATACAGCTCAAGTTGTTGGTTGGGCCAGTTTGATGGCTCTATATGATGCAGAATGACTCTAGTTACCTAAACCCTAGGCTCCGACCACCACCAATGGTGGTCTTATTCTCCTTAGTCGCAAGAACCTCTATCACAACGCACTCCGGTGAACTTTGCGACCAAAAAGCTATCACCTCTGACTCTTCTTCCTCTTTGTTGCAGCTCCCTCTCTCCTTCACATATCTCTCAGCAATTTAGTATTGAAGCTGTAGGGGGATGAGGATGGTGGGGAAATTGTTTCTAAAATTTTAGCGCTATGAAGATGGAAGAAGAAGAAGAAGAAGAAGAAGGGTTGTGTTTTCGGTGAAGATAAAGGAGAGGAAGAAGGGTTGCGTTTAACATTGAGGGAGGAAGGATTCAGGGAGTTAAAGCTGAAGATAAATTTGAAAGGGAGTTGATTGAATTAGGTGAGATTTGATTCAAGTGAAAGGAAGAGGGAAAATAAAGGAAAGGTCAAAGTCGTGCTTTAATAAAAAACTCGTTAAATCCAAAATTGTTTCTCGGTGAATGAAGTTTTTTCCCCCGTAAAATAACATTAGTAGCCTTTGTCCTTGTTATAAAAAGTACATGTGTCAACTAGACTTGGAGGCTTAAGTTGGAGTTTAGATGTGTTTTTCTTGTATAAATAGATATTCGACAAACCATATAAAATACAAGTTGGAGAACAATACAGTAGAAAATATAACTATTTAACAAAGATCGTTGACAACTTTTAGTTACTAGTTTGTGACTTGCACAATTTGAAAAAACTACGGACTCAGTGTTGTTCAAACAACTAATGGAATTATGATTACTATTATTATATTTTAAAACTTAAATGATATACATAGATATATTTTTATGTTATGAGTTTGAGATGGGCTATGTGCCCCATATGGATGGGTCTTGTGCCTCTAATAAACGAGCTTTGAGCTCCACATGGATGAGTCTTGTGTCCAGTGGTGGATCCAGAAAATCCAGAAACTTTATGTCATGAGGGCGGAAAATAGTCCAGTAATTTTTAGAAAAAAATATTATAAACATTTATAAAATATATAATTTCAAGATAAAAAATAAGCAAAGACTCAATTCCGGATTATTACTTGACAAAAAATAATAGCTTATTTAGTCTTTTGATAAATGAAAAATATTAAGTTAGTCATCTAATATTAGTCGAGTAAGTCATTTTAAAATAATTTTAGAGACATTTTGGATATTCTCAAAATTAGTTTGATTAATATTTTAGTTTTTAATGACTAAATTGGTAATTTTCCTTTCTATGAAAACAAATATGTCTCTACTTGTCCCATTAAAGTAGTTTAGTTGGCGAACTAAAAGAACAAATTAGTATTCTTTAATCTTCATTTAAAAAATAATTAACTCATGGGGGCAACTACTAAATTAATTTTCTATGGGGGCAAAATAATTTTTATTACATATAACTAGCTAAAATAATTTTGATTGGTGGGAGCAATTGACCCGACTCCTAACAAAGTGTATCCACCACTGCTTTTGTCGATATTAGATGTAACGCCCCAAAATAATTTAATTATTTATTTAATTATTCATTTGATTATTTATTTAATTAAGTTATTTAAGGGTTACAACATTTAATTAGGAAGATTAATTAATTTGGAGTTTTATATTAGTTAGGAGGTGTTTAAGTATTAGGAGTAGTGGTAGTAAAAAGGGGGGGTGTAAGTAATAAGGCCCAAATTGATTGGGCCTGGGGTCAAATGAGAATTAAAAGGAATGGAAAGGAGAAAGGAATCCGAGAGGGAGAGAATGAAGAATCAGGGAAAGAAAGAAAAAGAAAAAAAAAGGTGAGGGAGAGGGGAGTGAGGCCGATGGCCTGTTCATGAAAAGGGGGTGAGCTTCTCTTCATTTTGGCTTGGGCTCTAAGTAGGAGAGCATCCATTTTGGTGGTTCTTGTGTTTTTGAAGGAGAGGCTACTTAGGTTCTTCAATTTTGAGGTATGGGGGCTCTCTTTCATAGTTAATAATTTATAAACCTTGAAATCATATGGATTAGGTGTTAGGAGTAGTTGTTTAATTAATTAATGAAGTAATTGTGTGTTTGGGTGGTTGTTTGATTGTGTATGTGATTACATTAATTGTTGTATTTGTATATAATTTGGGGATGCCATGATGCTTGATGTTGGAAATAAATGTGTTGTTAAATGTGCATGCCATATGTTTGATAAAATGCTTCAATGTGAAGAAATATGTGACTTAATGATGTTGATTAAATGCCTAAGTGAGTGTTGTTAAAGTGAGTGTTGAATTGTTAAACAATATAGAGATAATTAGATGCTAATTAATATAATTAAATGAGGGAAAGTATGTGATTATTAAGTGTCAAAATAGTCCCTAAGTGCTAAAATAATCTTTATGGTGTTGGAATAGCCCCTAAGTGCTAAAATAATCCTTACGGTGTTGGAATAGTCTCTAAGTGCTAAAATAATCTTTATGGTGTTGGAATAGCCCCTAAGTGCTAAAATAATCTTTATGGTGTTGGAATAGTCCCTAAGAATTAATTTAATCCTTAGTGTGACAAAATAGTCCCTAAGTATTAAATTAATCCTTGGCGTGACAAAATAATCCCTTAGTGTCTAATTAGTCCTAATATGGCAATATAAGTTCCTAAGTACCAAATTAACCATAATGTGTCAAAATAGTCCTTAGGTACTAGATTAATCTTTGGTGTGTCAAAATGGTCCTTGGGTGTGGAAAAGGTCCTTATGGGGTGGTTTGGTCCTTAGGTGGGATTTAATTTAGTAAATGAGGTGTGGTGGTGAGGTGTTGATAATGAGGTGATGTGGGCTTCGGCCAAAGAGGTGGGTTAATAATTGATGTGGGCTACGGCCAAAGAGGTGGGTTAATAATTGATGTGGGCTTCGGCCAAAGAGGTGGGTTAATGATTGATGTGATGTAATTATTGTGTTGTGATGCATTTGTCATGGTGTCACATAAATCATATGCATATAAACAAGGTGGGTGGCTTCGGCCAAAACATGGTGGGTGGCTTCGGCCAAAACATGGTGGGTGGCTACGGCCAAAAGAGGTGGTTGCCCGACGGGGTTATTGAGGTGGTTATGGATCCACATGCATATTGCATTCCATGCATTACATGCATGCTCTGGTGATTGATTGGGTGTTCATGAATTAATGGTGTGTCGGTGTAACTGTATTTGTTGTAACTGTATATGTGACGTAACTGTATAATTGACGTAACTGTATATTGGCGTAATCGTAATTGGTGTAAGCTGTGTTGATGGTGTCTTGAATTGATATCTATCCGTGTACCTAATCTATTGTGTTTCTTGTTTTATTTATTATTATCTATGTATTGAGACTCACCTCTGCGCTGCGTCGTGTTGCCTCGTATGTCGGCAACCTGCAGGTGACGGTGACTAAAGGTGTTTAGAGATCTTTTCTCTAGTGTGGTCGAGTCGGCTCGACGATCGTAGCAGGGGAAAATATTTAGTAGTTGTTATTTTATTACGTTTTGAACTATTATGTTAAACTATTATCTTCCGCTGTTGTACTACTTTATTCTCAGACTTGTTGGTGCTATGTATCATATACTGGGGTTTTACTTTAATTAATATTCTGGAGTATTGTAAGATGTTTTGAAGAAATGTAGCACTCTCTTTGTGGTGCGTGGAAAAATATTATGTTTTTGAAAACTCTGATTTTATAATCGATTAATTAATAATAAATAGAAAGGGGTTGTTACTTTAATTCCGGATTATTACTTGACAAAAAATAATAGCTTATTTAGTCTTTTGAGAAATGAAAAATATTAAGTTAGTCATCTAATATTAGTCGAGTAAGTCATTTTAAAATAATTTTAGAGAGATTTTGGATATTCTCAAAATTAGTTTGATTAATATTTTTGTTTTTAATGACTAAATTGGTAATTTTCCTTTCTATGAAAACAAATATGTCTCTACTTGTCCCATTAAAGTAGTTTAGTTGGCGAACTAAAAGAACAAATTAGTATTCTTTAATCTTCATTTAAAAAATAATTAACTCATGGGGGCAACTACTAAATTAATTTTCTATGGGGGCAAAATAATTTTTATTACATATAACTAGCTAAAATAATTTTGATTGGTGGGAGCAATTGACCCGACTCCTAACAAAGTGTATCCACCACTGCTTTTGTCGATATTAGACGAGCTGGTGTTCCACATGGATGAGTCTTGTGCCCCTATTAGACAAGCTTCGAGTTCCATATGGATGAGCCTTGTGCCCCTAGACGAGCTGGTGCTCCACATGGATGAGTTTTGTGCCCCTATTAGATGAGCTTCGAGCTCCACATGAATGGGTCTTGTGCGCCTATTAGACGACTGGGGCTCCACATGGATGGGTCTTGTGCCCCTACTAGACGAGCTTCGAGCTCCATATGGACGAGTCTTGTGCCCCTACTAGACGAGCTGCATTGAGCTCCACATGGATGAGTCTTGGGCCCTTATTAGACGAGCTGATGCTCCACATGGATGAGTTTTGTGCCCCTATTTGATGAGCTTCTAAGGGGATCAGACTAGCCACCGACACAAATTGCCTACACCCTACTTCGAATTCACTACATGTGGCTTACCTCTTCTGAAGTCAAATTTCACTTCTAGGCTCGCGAGCTAGATAAGAATGACCTCAGGATTTCATACACGAATCCAACACCCAATGAGGTATACACTAACATGATTTATGTTCGCCACAAGGCTCAAATGTCGCTAAGAGAACACCTGCAATACCTCGGTCTAACCAGTGTACAAAATAACAAGGATAACACCCATATAACTCCATCAGACAGATTAATATTTCTATCATTATTTGCTAACTTTTGCAGACTGGCTAGACTATGAAGAGTATTTTGCTCATAAGTCGGCCTCGCATGTTCAACTGACTTGGGGGGTTGGGTTACTGTTCTGGGCTGGTCAAAGACCATCAAATGGGCCAAATGCAAGCCAGCCCAATACTTGAAAGCACTAGCCCAACATTGGGAATAATGATGGCAAAATGGGCCAGTCCGCCCCGTCGCGCCAAAAGATATTGGGTTGAGAAATTGAGTCTGCGCCGCCCCTTGGCGAGTTGGCGGGCTAGCTCGTCATTAAAATTAACAATTAAAAAATGTATTTATAGCATGCTTTTTGGGGTTAAAATAGGCGGGTTAGCTCGCTCAAGCCCGCCAAAAATAAAGTAAAAATGTCGGGTTGGTGGGTCGACCCACTACAACCCGCCAAAAAAACATTAAAAGGTATTTTGAAATAATTAAAAACAAGAGTAAATAAAAAAATAAACTTGACGAGTTAGATAGGGCGGGTTACAACAGAATGACAGAGTGAAATCACCAACCCAACACAATATTTTTGGCCCATACTTCTTCCAACCCCCTAACTACTCAGTAGACACTACTAACCTTTAAATATTCCCAAAATACCCTCACGTGTAGACACCCCTCACGCTGTATTTTAACTAGTTCGGAGCACGATCGTCCGAACGGGTTCGGACTTGGTTCTACCGAACCATGCTTTTTGCTTTAAATTTTTTTTTTGCAGTCACACAACAGCAACAACAACAACCCTCTTTCAATGGCGACACTCTCCTTCTCGTCTCCTTCTTCTTCATTCTCCTCTCACCTCATCACACAACACCAACAACAACCCTCTTCCTCTTCCCTTCCAACCTCTCAATTCCAACGATTTCTCTCTCCTCCGTAACCACCTTCTCAATTCCACAAATTCATAAATTAGAACAAAATAAATCCACAAATTTTATCTCCTGTTAGTGAAATCTTTGAACACAACCATGTTTCCCATCTTTCCCTCTAAAGATAACCCTACTAGACGAGCTGCATTGAGCTCCACATGGATGAGTCTTGAGTGTTAAGGTGGTATTGTTCGGCCACGTGTAAGGATCATGGAGCTCACGGGCTGCCTGATTGCCATGGATGATGGTTGTGTTGGGAGGCTACGGTTAAGGTGGTATTCGCTATAACATTGAAATTAGTTTGATAGTGAGGTTCGCTTGAACCAAATCCGAACCGGTTCGGTGGCACCTACCCCATTAGATCACAAGATTCATTAACTACATTTTGGTGTTTTCACGCGTGTTGGGGGTGTCTATTGAGTAGATATGGGGTTGGAAAAAGTATCGCAATACTATTGTACTTTTGTATTGTTCATGTCAAGCTAGAAGTGTTGTGAATAACTTTTAGCTTGTGGGGGACTATTAGATATAGTTAGTATTAGGAATTAGAAAATTAGTTAGTTTAGTTTAGAAGTTAGTTAGTGCCTAACTAATTTAATTAGATTAGTTTAGAAGTTGTTACATGCGTAGTTAATTTTCTATTGGAGTTAACTAAAGTTAACTATAGTTAAACACTTGTATATAATACTATTGTACCATCAATCAAAATAAATATAGTTTATTTTTCCAATTTTATCTCTTTCAATTAAAACTCATTCTTGGAACTTAATACTCGGCTGGTTAAACCCGTTTTGCCATCCCTTTGGGAAGCTTATAGGGCAATCTTATTACTCCACTATTAGTAGTTACTTGCTCACTAAGGTATTATTCTACCATGTCATTCTTTTTTTTAAGAACTCACCGCTACGGCTCTATCAGAACACCGCTTGATCTTCCTTTCCTCTTGAAACATGAAACCACTCATTCAGTTCATCATAAGTCATAACATCAAAACCTGAAATGCACATTACCGGCGAATTTTTTTTGTTAACCTTTTTTTTAAAAAGCTTTTTTAATTTTTTTTGAATCCGCTAGAAACCCACATTACCGGTAGTTTTTTTTTAAATTATTCGATTTCTTTAATTTAATAAGATGTAAGTAAAAAAGAAAAAGAAATAGAATATGAGAATAAATGATATAGGAGAGAGTGAGAATGAAGAAGTATGAAGAAATAAGAATGAAAGAGAATATGAGAAGAAATAGTACAAGAGAAAATACGAATTAAGAAGTTATAGTGAATAAGAATGAATGTGAGTATGAGAAGTAATAATATAGGAGAGAACGAGAATGAAGAAGTAAGAAAGAATTAGAAGGAAAAGAAATGGGAAATGTAGAAGAGAGATATGTAGAGAAATTTATGTAGATTGGAGAGTAGGAGAAAGAAGAAGAAAGATTAGATAGGGAAAATGTAAAAGAGAATGAGAATGAATTACAATAATGCTATTCCAACAAAAAAAAATTTGACAAATCTACAAATCACCAACTTACAACCCCAATTACCCAAGTTTTTAAGCCAATTAACCAACCTGACAATTACCCAAGTTTTTAATCCACGCCTCGAAAATTGTGAAAAAGTAGGTTGGTTATTTGGCTTAAAAACTTGGGTAATTGGTGTTGTAAGTTGGTGATTTGTAGATTTGTCAAATTTTTTTTTGTTGGAATAGCATTATTGAATGAATTAAGGAGTGAAATGAGAAGAGTGTAGGAGAAAGTGTTTTTTATAGTCATTTTCGAACCATTCCGGTGGATTTTTTGAAAATATGTAATTTTTTTTTTAAAAAACTCCATCGATAATTTCAAAAATCCGCCAGAAATGTTGCCGGCGTATTTTTAACATTTCCGACGGATTTTAATTTTTTTTTCTTTTAAAAAATCCTACCAAAAACGTACGGATGAAAAAAAATCCACCGAAAATACTATTTTTTCCGGCAAACCATCATTTATGAAGGAACGTCCAAAGAAACTGTGGAAAACTATGGGAGGTTTTGAAATTATGGATGTTGACAAGAGTTAATATATATGGTGAAATGCCATCACCTTGGTGATAGAGAGAAGATTATGTCTAGAGGACCCTGGATGCTGTTTGATCGATCATTACTTGGTTGTGTCTTAATGGACGCCGGAGTTCGCCTCTCTGCTAGCAAAGGTCGAAAAGATATTGGTTTGGATAAGATTTCCTAGCTAGGCTGAATCTTGAGTACTATGATGAGATCTTCCATCTCGCTCTTGCAACTGAATCTTGTGAATGCATAATGCTGATGCAGCATATAGGGTTGCATTGAAACTCCTTTGTCAAGGTTGGTTCTTCAATCCCTAAAGTTCACAGACTGTCAAGAGTGTGAATTAATGCCACCTTTTCAATTTTCATAGTAAACAATCAAGGATAATCAAGTAATGACCCGGACATGATTTGCATCACCATTAGTTCATGGCCACTATCAACACTTATTATAGCATCTTGCACATTGCCTTACATGCTAGCTGCATTACAAGTACACAACCAACAATACAAATTAAGCTTTTGAAAGATGGCCTGTCACAACTATAACCTTTGCACTGCAATAAAGAAATAAATTACGTCAAAATAAACAATCATAAACTTAACCCTTGTAAAAGTGGTAGAGAACACAAATGTTTCTTTATTAGCTATTCTTTTTTTTTTTTAAACCAAAGAAAAATGAATCTATTAAAAAAAAGAAAAACGAAGACAAAAAAGATGTCAAGAGGAGGGAGATTATGTTGAATTTTTAACCTCTTTTATGTTTACACTTGCAGGAGGGGTATGAACAACTGAGGGGAGGTGCAGTAATAAGAAGCCCAGCTTCTATTCAAATTGACCTAATGAGGCTTGCGACTACACCAAACAAATTTGTTTGTTACCAATCACACACCTTGAACCCGTTTCCAAGTGAAACGCGCGGATCTTCTTATGACCCGAGATACTTAAGCTTCACTCTCTCTTTTCTTTACCGGTAAAACAAGAACTCTTCCTTCTCTCTTGATTCTCCGTTTCTCTCTCTCTCTCTTCTCCTTCTCCAGAAACCTAGGGTTTCTGTTGCTCTCACCGTCGCCGGTGATTGAAGCAGCAGCCACCCTCCGTTTCAGGTCAATGATGACAACCGTTTATGATGAACTAAAACCCCTTTGGTTTTAGCCTGAAACAACCTGATCTGAGACCTAGATGGCCTCTTCTCACTTCGCGATACTGGGTTTTCTTTAATCTCTGAAACTACGCTTGATTTTCACAATCAAGCTTGCCTCGAAGGTAAAACCCTTTCTTCTTTACTCTGTTTACGGTTCTTAATCTTTCAATTTCACTGAATCAAGATTTTGGTTGAAACCCTAACCCTAATTCATCTTTGTGCAGGTATCAGGTATAGAAACTTCAATTAAAGGTTCCAAATGCTTCAATCAGGTAAAAACTCACACCTCTGTGTGTTTTTCCCTTAATCTCTTAGCAATTTCGCAAAACCCTAATTTTGCTCTATATCTGTTTACTGCATGAACTGTTGCTGAGTTCTTGAGATGAACACAGCCTGAATCCTTTCCCAGAAATCTCTCTCGACTTCTAAGGTAACCAAACCCTTCCTTAACACTTCTTTTCTTTCCTTTGATTTGATCCTTTGAATTCAAAGTCTAATCCTGTTTTCACTTGTTCTTGCAAGGTACATTCACGCTTTGACTTGTGAGAGCGGAACCCGGAAAATGGAGATAGTTGCGAAAAACTATTTGTAAAGAAAGAGTATAGCGATGAGGCTAGAAAGACTTAGAGTAAATTCATAAACTCAGTAAATTACATTATTCATTGATTGTAAGTATTTTTCTATGTACAACTGTATATATACTTGATCTCAAAAATAGGCTGTTAGACTATGGTTGTTAGTTAGGCTAACAACCAAGTTTGTTATTAACAAACTAGACTAGTTGGTTAGAGTTAGTTAGTAACTCTAATCGCCCAATTAGTTTATTTACAACGGCTATAAAAATTGTTTTAGCTTAAGCTAGGGGTTTTGATTACAAACTCAACACCCTACCTTAATCAAAACACTTTAAGCAACTTAGGTAGACAACCCCTACCTTAAGTTCAAACTAGCTCTAAGTTAAGAAAACTAAGGCAATAACACAAAACCAGACAACCCCCTGTAAGGCCAGAAACTTAGAGTCTAAGACAAGCCCTTAGACATAGCTTTTAGGTCACCCTTTCCTTGAGTTTTAGAAAGAGATGATATTCAATTGCCTTCTTAACTTAGAAAATAATTCACCCTTTAAGGCTTTGGTAAAAATATCGAACAACTTGTTCACTAGTGGGAACAAAGTCTAGGGTTAATCTCCTTTTAGAGACTTGATCTCTAATATAATGAAACTTTGTTTCAATATGCTTAGTCCTACCATGAGAGATAGGGTTTTTAGCCAAGCTTATTGCTGACTTGTTGTCCATATAGAGCTTAACAGGTTCAGATAGGTTTACACAGATTTCCTTTAGGAGAGTTTCAAGCCAAGCTGCTTGGGTAGCAGCATGGCAAGCAGAGATGTACTCTGCTTCACAGGAAGATAGGGCCACAATAGCTTGCTTCTTGGAGCTCGGGATATAAATTTGCTCCTTGAAATAGGAAAATATAGCCACTTGGTACTTCTTACATCCCACTTTGTCTCCGCACTTTGTCTGAGTCTGAATATCCAATTAGGATATTTTTCCCTTTAGCCCTGTCATTTGGAAAAAACAGACCATAATTAGTAGTGCCCTTTATATACCTTAAAATACGTTTAGCTGCATTTAAGTGTATTTGCATAGGACAGTTCATAAATCTACTAGTTAAACCCAAAGAGCATATAAAATATCAGTCCATTATGACATAGATATCTTAGAGACCCCACAATTTGTCTAAAATAAGTTGCATCAACTTTAGTGCCCTCTTCTTCTTCTTTCTTAGTTAAGTTTCCACTCAATTTGGGTTAATTGCGGCATTGCAATTTTCCACTCAAACCTTTTAAGACTTGATAGCATATTTCTGGCGATGCAATACAATTCCTTCATTGACCCTTAGGAATTCTAACCCAGGAAATAGGTCGGTTTTTCCCAAATCTGTCATTTCAAACTCCTCTTTCATATCTAGTTTGAACTTTGCTATTTCTTTAGCACAACTTCCAATTACAAGTAGGTCATCCACATATAGGCACACAATTAGTAAGTAAGAGTTAATGTCACCTCGACATAGACTCCATACTCAAGATACACCCTAGTAAAGCCTTTTACGAACAAAGAATCCATCTATTCTCTTGTTCCAAGCCCTGGGTGCTGCTTAAGTCCATAGAGAGCCTTATGTAAATGATATACATAGTCTTCCTTGCCCTTTTCCACAAATCCGAGGAGGTTGCTTTATATAAACTGCTCTCTCTAGGGCCCATTTAAGAAAGCGATTTCACATCTAGGTGGTACATTTCCCAGCCTCTACTACAGGCTAGTGCTGTCACCAACCTTATAGTCTCATGTCTAGCAACTGGGGCAAAGACTTCAGTGAAGTCTATGCCCTGTTTTTGCTGAAAACCTCGTGCCACCAACCTTGCCTTGTACTTAACTATGTTACCACTAGGATCAAGCTTTAGTTTAAACACCCACTTTACACTAATAGCTCTCTTTCCTTTAGGTAGCTTAGTTAAGGTCCAAGTTTGGTTTTTCTCAATGGATTTTAATTCCTCTAGCATAGCTACCTTCCACTCTTTCTTCTTAAGAGCTTCAGTGTAGTCTAGAGGTTCAGAATCTGCTATCATAGCAAAATGGATGATATCACTATCATCATTCACCTCATCATCCCTTACTAGATCATAGTCAGCTAACCTACTAGGTAGATTCCTGACCCTAGCAGCTCTAGTAGGGTTATTAGCAATCACAGCCTCTTGTTGAGCTACTTCAGGTGAGTTTGGCTCAACAAGCTGTTCCACAACTTGCACATCACCTCCAATAGGTTCCTCATCATCATGTCTTCATCATCAACACCTTGATGATGTTACTCGCTAACACCGTGTGTTACCTTCCTCATTCACATTAGGATCAGTGGAACTTGCTTGTTCCTTCTTCTCCCAATCCCAAGCTTCATCCTCAAGTATAGTAACATCCCTGGATATCTCAAGCTTGCCAGTCATAGGATCAACTAGCCTATAGGCACCAGTAGGGTGATAGCCCACTAGAACCATAGGTTTACTTTTGTCCTCTAACTTCCTCCTTTTAGCATCAGGTATGTGTCCATAGGTTAGTGATCCAAATACCCTTAGATGTGTGACACTAGGCTTATCCCCAGTCCACATTTCCTCAGGTACCTTATCATCTAAGCCTCTAGTAGGACATCTATTAAGTAGATAAACAGCAGTAGATATTGCTTCACCCCATAGGTCTTTTGGGAGGTGTTTTAATTTCATCATACTTCTGGCCATGTCCAGAATTGTTCTGTTTCTTCTCTCTGCAACTCCATTATGCTGTGGAGTGTAGGGAGAAGTAACCTCATGAACAATTCCTTGACTTGTACAGAAGCTCTCAAACTCTTTTGAAGTATATTCACCTCCTCCATCGGACATTAGGATCTTAAGCATGTTTCCACTCTGTTTTTCTACCATGGCTTTAAATTCTTTGAACTTAGTTAAAGCTCTCACACTTAGTTTTGATCGGAGTAGACCCAAATTTTTTCTTGAAAACTCATCAATGAAAGATAAAAATATTTGTTCCCCTTTTTGAAATCACATCAAATGGGCCACATATGTCTGTGTAAACAACTTGAAGAAGATGTTTAGACCTTAATTTTAAATCTGTCTTAAACATCTTCCTTGGTTGTTTACCCAACAGACAAGTGGTACACACACTATTAGGTTTCTCAATCTTAGGTAGGCCTTCCACTAGACCTTTAGAACTAAGATTTAGAAGACTCTTATAGTTTAAGTGCCCATATCTCCTATGCCATAGAACACTTTCAAGATCAGTGGTAGCACTTAGGCATTACGCCGCTCTATAGTGCTAATCTTTGGTCTTGAAAGTTATGTTCTTAGCTAGTTGAGAAGTCAACACTAGTTTATCCTTTTATCAAAAACTTTGAGTTTTAAATCCTTCATAATGACAGAAAATCCTCCTCTACAAAGTTGACTGCAGACTAAGTAGGTTACAACTCATACCGGAACATAGTAGACATTATGTATGGTGACTATCGACCATCCTCTTTCTTTAGTAGAATATTCCCCATACACATTGCTTGAAGGGACTGTCATTTGCACACCTAATAGTAGTTCTCTTGTGAGGTTGAAATCCACCACCACTCTTTATTTCTGTCAGTGGTTAGAACAGCAGAGTCCAAATACCAGATTTCTGTAATACTGGTTCCATCACTCTTAGTTACTATTAGTGCAATATAGTCCTTATTTTTCTTAAGTTCAATATTAGTTACCTTAACATCTGCCCTAGTTTTAGGTTTAGGTTCATCACATATGGCACTAAACACTCTTCGGGCTATCGAATCGAGAATCCTCTTTTGCAACATTTGCTTCTATTTCTGATTTAGGTTTTCTAGTTGGACATTCTGTAGCATAATGCCCGTATTTGTCACACCTATAGCATTGAACTTTAGATTTATCCTTTTTCTTAGAATCAGTCTTATTCTTAGAATTAGGTTTAGACTTAGGCTTACTTTTACTAGAGTTAGGTTTAGAGGATGACTTACTGTTACCTGGCTTAGAACCCTTCTTACCGCGCCCTTTTGTGAAGAAGGCAGTATCATCATCATCACTGTTCTCCATTACCAGATTGAGTCTCATCTCTTTAGCCTCAAGTCTGCTCTGGAGCTGTTCCACCTTTAAGTCCTCTTGCTTGAGTGTGTCTTCCAACCCATTGACACACACATAGTACTTCTTGGTCAGTGATCTTAAGATTTTCCTGCACACATCTTCATCAGTTAATGTTAGGCCATTTAGATTCATAGCATTAGTAATTTTCTTTACGACCACCACAATAGGTCACAACATCCTCATCACTTTTCATCTTAAGGGTCTCATCACGAGCCTTAAGAGCTTCCAACTTCTCTTTTCTAGCTTCAAGAGCCCGTTGTAATCTGAATCAAGAGTGTCCCAAGCCTTCTTGGAACTCTTAATTCCTCTAATTCATCAAAGTTATCGTCATCTAACCCAATATGGATTAGATGTAGTGCCTTCCAGTCCCTCTGGACTTCATCCTCATATTTGGTTTTGTCCTCATCAGTAGAGGTAGTTGTAAGTGGTGTAACACCATCTTTAACTACCTTCAGGACACCTTGGCACCCAAACACTTGCCTCCATTTGATGACACCACCTATCCCGCTTTTACCTGTTAGGGTAGGCACTTGTGCACCAAAACTTGCATGTGATTGAATGTTGTTACTCATTGTGAATTTTTTCTTGCTCGCCAGCACTTCTGCACACACACACAGTTAGACAGAAAAAAACACAGTAGAAAAGAAACTTTAAAGAAAGTAAAAGAATAGAGTAGAGATCAGATAATTTTGCCCTGGATCGTTTTTTAAAGCTCTGGGTATACCATGTTGAATTTTTAACCTCTTTTATGTTTACACTTGCAGGAGGGGTATGAACAACTGAGGGGAGGTGCAGTAATAAGAAGCCCATTTCTATTCATTGACCAAATGAGGCTTGCAATTTACACCAAACAAATTTGTTTGTTACCAATCTGCTACCTTGAACGTTTCCAAGTGAAACGCGCGATCTTCTTATGACCCGAGATACTTAAGCTTCACTCTCTCTTTTTCTTTACCAGGTAAAACAAGAACTCTTCCTTCTCTCTTGATTCTCCGTTTCTCTCTCTCTCTCTTCTCCTTCTCCAAAAACCTAGGGTTTCTGTTGCTCTCACCGTCGCCGGTGATTGAAGCAGCAGCCACCCTCCGTTTCAGGTCAATGATGACAACCGTTTATGATGAACTAAAACCCCTTTGGTTTTAGCACAAACAACCTTGATCCGAGACCTAGATGGCCTCTTCTCACTTCGCGATCTTCGGGTTTTCTTTAATCTACGAAACTACGCTTGATTTTCACAATCAAGCTTGCCTCGAAGGTAAAACCCTTTCTTCTTTACTCGCTGTTTACTGGTTCTTAATCTTTCAATTTCATGAATCAAGATTTTGGTTGAAACCCTAACCCTAATTCATCTTTGTGCAGGTATCAGGTATAGAAACTTCAATTAAAGGTTCCAAATGCTTCAATCAGGTAAAAACTCACACCTCTGTGTGTTTTCCCTTAATCTCTTAGCAATTTCGCAAAACCCTAATTTTGCTCTATATCACATTCTTTGCATGAACTGTTCTTTGAGTTCTTGAGATGAACACACTCTGAATCCTTTCCCGAGAAAATCTCTCTCGGACTTCTAAGGTAACCAAACCCTTCCTTAACACTTCTTTTCTTTCCTTTGATTTGATCCACCGAATTCAAAGTCTAATCCTGCTTTCACTTGTTCTTGCAAGGTACATTCACGCTTTTGACTTGCGCGCAATGCGAACCTAAAAATGGAGATAGTTGCGAAAAACTATTTGTAAAGAAAGAGTATAGCGATGAGGCTAGAAAGACTTAGAGTAAATTCATAAATCTATGAAATTCATTATTCATTGATTGTAAGTATTTTTCTATGTACAAATCGTATATATACTGATCTGAAAAATAGTTACATTAGACTATAGTTGTTAGTTAGGCTAACAACCAAGTTTGTTATTAACAAACTAGACTAGTTGGTTAGAGTTAGTTAGTAACTCTAACTGCCCAATTAGTTTATTTACAACGGCTATAAACTGTTTTAGCTTAAGCTAGGGTTTTGATTACAAACTCAACAGATTAGACCAAAACTCAAGGCAAGAGAGCAAAACAACCAAGGGGGGACTAGGAATTTTATCCGAGTCCATGTGCATCAAAGCACTCCTAAATTCATCATTATCAAAGGGCCATGTTAGCTCCTCATTATCAAGATCAATCACACGCTAAGGGAGAGCATCAATAACCGGAGCATGAATGCCATCCTTAACAGCAAAAAGTTCCTAAAAATAACCAACAGCCACACTTTTCAACACAGGATTCACCTTACTTCTACACGAAGCCGAAGCATGAAATAACTTGGTATTAACATCCCCATCCTTAAGCCAAAAAGATTTAGTTCTCTGCTTCCAAAAAGTCTCCTCCTTCGTAATCAAACTACTTAACTCTCGAGATGCCTTATTATAGACCTGAACATCAATAGCATCAAGTCGATAATGTAACTGCACCAATTTGGACTTTTGACGCTTAATATCTTCACGGAATTTAGTCTTCAAGTTACGACCCCAAGGGAACAAGGGCCGAAGCACAACTTTGAAGCTTGGCTACAATATGGTCATCATGAGTCTTGAATTCTTCTTCACAAAAATAGGGATATGGAGGAAATGTTCAACAACACTTTCAGCAGAGACCAAAATACTTTGGATTATATTGGCTGGATTTTTTTGCAAGGAAATAGATTTATAATTTATAGTTAAAAGGGAGAATAAACAAAAACAAAAACAAAATATTTTTTTTTTAAAAAAAGATTAAAAGCGCTACTCATTGTTTTAGCTCATTTTGAGAAGGGGTAACGTTTTTTGCTAAAAATACTACTAAATTTCCTTAACAATGGGTAGTGTTTTCAAAGCGCTACCCATTCCTGACAATCAGTAGTGTTTCTAAAATTCTACTAATATAGGTGCTACGCATCAATAGCTCCAGCTTTAGTAGTGATCAAAAGCGCTACCAATAACAAAAAAAAAGACGCTACCAATCCCTAAATTTGTTGTAGTGCAAGAGTTTAAGTTTGACCAAACGGTGTACGAAAAATTACATGAAAAATAAGCGATTAAATTTTTCATGCTAGCTGAAGCAAAACACATAGCATAATATCTCATTTTGGTGATTCAATAGTCAATACATTGCGTCGCGCCAATTCTACTCTCATAAGGAATCACAAGTAGACCCTACACCTTGCAAATAAGATAAAGAGCTCACATCTTCATACTTATATTTGAGTAACTTAAACCACACAACATCAAAGTCCTAAAGGCAACACCACCTACATTTCACCAACAAGAAAATAATATTAAAGAGTTCCAAGTTTTTAATTCCTATATATCACCATCTTTATAATAGAAGAAAAAGTATAATGGCATACTAATTATTTAAAACAACCTACCTTGTTGTGTATTTTGATGTCAATGATTGGGTTAAAACTTAAAACCACCTATGACATGAAAGCTCAGAAATTAAAATAGGGGAAACAAGCCATGTTCTAGTGATTTGTGCTTAGTAGTATGAGATAGTAATTCATATTAAATGAAAGAAAACTTTCATGAATTTCCACATAATATAAATTACCAGCATGTTTAAACCAACAACGGTTTGAGCACGGTTTTGGGTACCACTAAGAAACGCATGTATATATATATGTTATACCGAATCTTATCACCTGTGGATCTGTGGCGCAATGGTAGCGCGTCTGACTCCAGATCAGAAGGTTGCGTGTTCGATTCACGTCAGGTTCAATTCCCATCTTTTTTTGTTTTCCTTCTATCTAAATAAATTAAACAAATCAACTTCTAAGGGTATAATAACAGCAAATTTAAGATATATAATTATATATACCACCTTAGAACCCGCCAATTATATAGTATCAGAAATAAATCTTTAGAGTTTTGACGACCAAATAAATCTTTTCTAGCAGATAACACCAATCGTATTGAACGTAGTTATAAGGAGTTCTGTAAAAAATGTTAAAAAAATTATGTATTGCAAAGTTAGTGGTTGATACGAATTGATAATTTACAACCAAACATATAATGAAATTTTTATGTTAACAGATGAAATTTTTATGTTAATAGGGTTGTGTTTATATATAATATATTCGCGAAGATATGTACCAATTCGAGGTGGTGATTTAGAAGTTGAGAAACTTAATATATAAAAACTTTGATAAAAACACTCTTTAACAATAATGAGGGCAAGATGGTTCACAAAAAATGGATGTGTGTACTATTTGGTTAAAAAAAATTGCTGTGAAATTTTCTTGTAGATATAACTAACCAACGGTTATGTTATATGGGCTCAACCATTCTCATAAAAATAAAGGGTTTTTTTTGTACCCCACCATTTGACTCCATCCCCCCCCCCCCCCTCCGCGCATACGGGGCAAAGACTAAAATACCCCTAAAAATTACAATTTTACAGAATATATCACATACATATGATTTCACCAGAAATATTTTAGAGCTCATCGTATTTACCTTCCAGAAGATAGATACAATTTCCAGCAAATTTCGCATCTTATGTAGATACGATTTCCTCCCAGAAGCTTCAAAAATAGTACGTATTTACCTTCATCAACCATAAATCCGATTTTCCTTAAAATATCGTATCGTATTTACCTTATTCTGAGATAAATAGGATTCCTTTTTTTTTTTAATTATTTGGTTTTTGGCAGGGAAATCATATTTAGGTAAATACAACTTGGAAAAACATAAATCGTATTTACCTATTACAAACATAAATCCGGTTGGTTCAATTTTTATCTGGGGTATGTCCGTCCAAAAATATAGAGTGGTGGTATATTAGTAAACAGTGGGGGTACAAAAAAAATCCAAAATAATATGTGCTTAACAATAAGGAGTACATTTTGGTAATAAAAAAAATGAGTGTTGGACAAAAAAAACAATGAGTGGAACCTTAATTTTTGCTAGATTAATAATGGACATAAACTTTGCCGTATTTACAATTTATGCCATCCAAATTTTTCCCCTCAAACCCCCTCATAAAGTAGTTATTGTATTAATAACAAGGGGATTTGTTGATTCTTAAAATAGTTGAACTCTTTTTTGAAAGCTAAAATTTTTTAAAAACCTGACGTCCCTCGTTTTTCTTCTTTTTGGTGTTTTTTTGTTAACCAAAGGTATCCTCGGTGTGCGCAACTGTAGAGACTAATCCCTCGAGGTATTGAGATCTATTTAATGGTTTGACCTCTCTCACTAGATATTTTTTCATACGCACCGACCAGAGATTGAACCCTTAACCAAATAGTTAAAGAGTCCAAGTATCTACCACTTATGCTATACCATATTGGTCTTCTTTTTGGTGTTTTATGGTCCCTTGGTTTGTCTAACAGTGCACGTGATCGTAGCATCGGCGGAAATATGTTTTTCAAAACTGAAGTTGATTAAAATTAACCTACTTGAGATCATTTATGTCACAAGAGAGATTCAACGATTTAGCAACTTTGTCAATTGAGAAGGTTATGTTGGAGAACATTGATATTAATGTGATTATAAATGATTTTGCATCTCAAAATGCTCGAAGAAATTGCTTGATATTTTGTAAAATTATTATGAAGTATTAATGAGTATTACGTTAAATGAAATAAACTTTTTTTTTTTGTCTTTTATTGAAATATTTTAAAATTAAAAAATAGTTACATAATAGGACTCTTTTCTCAAGATTTGCTTAGCTAGAGCCCATAAAATGTCAGGGACGGGTTGGATGTGATGACTAAACCATCGAAGATAGAAGCCTTCTCAAAGCTTAAAACACTGCTGGGGATGTACATAGATTGTGAAATCAAATGAATGCAAAGATCTAGAGTTGAATTTATAGGAGGATTTGTTGAGTACTTTTATCAAAAGTTGAGAATTATATATATGCTTAGTTAGTTGTTAAAAGTTTGTTAGTTTTGGTGTTACTAACAAGCCAATCAATTAATTAAGAAATTTGGTTATAGCTAGCTAGCTCTGTCGTATGATTGGCTCTATATGTAACCCTGGAAATTAGGCTACCAATTATAATATCGGTTTTCTTGAATTCATTCTACACCAGCTAGCATAACTAACGATCGAGGCAATTCACTTCATAGTATATGCACACTAGCTATTTAATACCATTTATTGACCAAAAAGACAACACTGTGATACACTGTATTGTATATAACAACATGAACATGCCGTATGCAAGCAAACAAATTAGCTAGTTTCCATTGAAGAAGTACGCTAAACTGTCTGGCATTGAATTCATGAACGTGTTTAATTTGTTGCAGGGTCAAATAAGCTAGCTGTAGAAAATATATTTGTTCAAATTTAAAATGGCACGAAAAAGTCAAATAATTAAGTATCACGTATACGTACGGTAGCTTTGAACTTGTATACTTACTTTGCTTCCAATGCATTGCATGAGAAGCTATATAATATTAGCTATATATAATAGCAGTCGTACGTGTGTATATATATATATATATATATATATATATCTCCATGACCATATATATTCTTCCAACAACACCAGCTATATAGTATCCTTTTTCTGAACTACTACTACCAAGATTGAAACCAACACAACTTGCATATATGCTAATGCTTGTTCTTGCTACTGATATTCATTTCTTCCATGCATATATACAAACAGATATATAGTTTGTCTCTTTTTTTTTACGTCAATATATATATATATATATATATATATATATATATATATATATATATATATATATATATATATATATGTTGTATATATACATATCGAATCATCAGTTTGCATGCATGCATGCATGGTACCCTGCCCTTCCCTTCTCCTTCCTGAAACACAACAGACAGCCACATGATTATTTCTTAAGTACCCATTTTTTAACAGTTAACATATCTACTACCATCATGCATGCTTCTTATTTACACTCTCATAACTTCTCACTAACCAAGAGACTGACTTGTACAATAATTATTAAAAAATCTAACTTCTTAATAAAATAATTAATATAATTTTATTTATATTATTATACTTACATATCATAGTATTTATTTACCATTAAAAAAAATCAGTGTACGTATTTGTTTATTTTGACAAAATCAAGCATTTATTCTTAAATTATTTATATTGTATATCAAAAGTAAAACAGTAAAATAAATTTAATATTTCATGTAAATCTTATTCCCCACCTGTGTTTGGTTAACCCCACAGACCGTTCCTCAGTTTCCACATCAACTCATTTGAATTATTGTGACTAATTTGTGATACTAAGCTGACATTCAAGATAAAATCAACCTATATGTAAACTCAAACGCTATTATTATTTCATAACCAACAGGGTTCATCTAAGTGGTGACTAGGTTTAGATTCCACCTCAAAGTCTCAAATTCAAATCTTGAGTCTACCAAAACTCATTGGAAAAAGAGAATCCACACGAGATAAGGCAAAATCAAGTATACACGTGACCAACCAAACTCCCAAAGATAAATTTGTTCTTGAAAAAGTCGATGGATCTGCATCGCACACCAATAATACGGTAAAAAAAATTATCTCCTATAATTCACAAACTAGTATTAAAATCATTATGTATTGATATTTAACACTAATATATTTATCAAATTCACGAGTCTAGTCAGCAAGAGTTAGCCTCTCATATTGTCCATAAGGGCTTCCACAACTACAAAGACAATATTATTAAGCTAGTTATTTTCCATGGTTATCCGAGTTGGAACTTAGATCTCCACTTTGCACGTGTGCATTTACCTGTAGTGTTAACCACTCCATCTAAAAACAGAAAAAAGTCACACACACACACTAGCTGTAATTTGGTGAGCAAAGAAATCTGATAATATCTTTCTACTTGAGTGTCAAAGGTTTGATGTTATCTCAGACTTGATTTCTGGACATAAAATGGAAACAAACAGATAAAAGTAAAGGTTGTCATCATAAAACTAACACAAATACATACATAACCCGATGATAGTCAAATACATATACTAATAATAAACATTAACTGCTGCTAGCCTCTCTCTGGAGGAAGCTTTACAACAACAGACAGGCAATACACACAATAGCTTCAGCAAGAGTTGCATCTTCCAATACTCACTTAATTCTGCGTTATGGCCCTCTCTTCCGCCGCTTCGGCTCCACCTGCAAACCAAATTCATCACTTGTGTGTAACACTCCATAATGTTAAGAAACAAAGTTCCAAAATGCCTAAAAAAGTCTTCACTATGAGTATACATACATACATAGATACAGACAGACAACAGCTACAATCCAACATCTAGAATACAATAAACAGATGACAATTCAAGTCAAATCATGTTCCAACACTAGCAACTTGGACATCTTTAAAAATTTACAAAAGTCTCTATACCGTACAATATAAGGAGATTAAAATAAAAGGGAAATCCACACTCAAACAAACCATTGATTAGTATATACTATCTTCAAAGGAACCACTGAAAGTGAACGGTACTAAAAGGAAGGACTGAAGTTGGTAGGCCCAGCTCAATGCCTTTTACAAGAACTAATGTCAATGCCACTAAATATGATGGTACAAGAAAATATAAACTAATTATTAAAACTATTAATCATGCATCGTGCCTTCAAAAATCTCATGTTTACTTGTTTTGTAAGCGTTTCTACAAGCTAGTCGAACCATACAAACATGTTATCTAGAGCCAGTAAACAAAGCCTAAATGAATATCCCTACCTAAAAAAATTTACGGAAATTAGATGGCAAATCGAGCTTAATCTCACTGATATGATAACATCCAACTATGAACTAAAACAAGCTTGGCCTATGGAAAAAGTCAGCAACAAAGCCTAAATGAATAAAGATTTACACCTAAGACTATATTAAAATCAGCTGGATAAACAATCTTAACCCCTTTGGTTTCAGCCAATTATAAATCAAGCACGGTGTATGGAGAAAAAATAAAGATACCCACCTCCATATCTCCTTCCCCAAAAAATACCATACAAAGAATCCAATGATCAGGTCAATTAACTGAATCATATTGAAAGAGTCATGTTGGAAATAGAAAATGTAGTTAGGCAACTGATATCCCAATATAAGGAATGAGCATATGAACAAAGTGATTAAGTTTGTTAAATACAAGAAATATCAAGGTAAGAATCAACATGATTTCACATATCCACACCTCATACAATAATTTCAGCTATCAATACATTCACATAAAACTTGAAAGAAAACGTAAACAACGCTGCAAGACCCGATTACATAATTAGCAATGGGAAAATCATTTAAACCGCAAAGAAATCTATGAAGGGAGCCATCGTCATAACATCTATAGTTCACTTTTAATCATCTGAAAAAAAAATGAATCAAGCTAACCATGGTGCCAAGAATGAAGAAACACATTTCAACAAGAATGAAGCTAAGCTAACTATGGTACACCTTTTTTCTTAGAAAAATGAACCTTCATTTTTTACAAAATCTTCAATTACTACATATAATGTGTCCGCAATCCTCCTTAGACCGAGGAATAATGTCTCCCAAGCATTTGCTTGGGAAATCAAACCAAAATGACAAAAGCAAACACACATCTATTATATAATTTATATGGACTCAACTCAATGCAGGTTTAACTTATCTCACCTTGACATCAGATCCTGGTGATACCGGAAATGTAGCCTGGGGTTTCTTCATGTCATCATCAGATGAACATTCTGAACATACAAAATGTTCCAATTTCTTCGCTTCTTCAATAGTCATGCCCACACAAGCAGGATGGTACCTACAAGAAACCTACAAAAAATGAAGCGTGTTTCTTTCATAAAATCTATACGGAAATTTCCCGACTTCTCAGATACTCAATAAATTCAACAATCTTTCGCAATGAATGGAAGAACGGTGCCAAATAAGGTCAGACAGAGTTATGAAAGCACATAAAAAATTAAACCCTCTGCATAGTTTATTTTATTGAACGACCCAACCCAAGTATCGGAAAAAAGAAACAGAAGAACTCAGTCGAGACTTTTATGCTAAGAAACTGCTGATAGAGAGACTCAGTAGTTTCAACCTAACATAAAATTCATCTGCCAGTTGATTTTTATTATTATTAGTAGCTCCCTTTTAAATGAAAGATCTGTAACATTTTCTCAATCGTTTAGCCTTTCTGACCGAACATGAAAAGTTTCTCAAGAGCAACAAGCAAAACTTTGGCGTATGCTAACAGAGTTCCAACAACAGAACACTTGTCATGTGTGTTAAAACCATTAAACTTAAACAAACATCTTCTGAGGGAGAAATCTTGGTGTGGTCTTTATTACTCTTCTTCCTATTTAGGCTTCCACAAATTCATTCATCCAAGCATCCAAGCAAACAATAAATCTAATGCTAACATTAGAGATCTAAAGATCGCTCAGAAGCGTAATAAAAGTAAACAAAGTAAAGCAGAATACACTGATTTTACCAATCCTTGCATCCTTCACACTGAACCATAAGGTCATCTGGATTATAAGGCATCTCACATTTGCAATATCTGCAAAACAGCAAACCAAAATCAACAAAAAAAAACACCTCATATCATCAAATACCAGAAAAAGAAGCAGCTTGAATTCAAACTCACACAGCAACACGGTCAGGTGTGAAAGCACCAGTAGCAGCCTTATACTCAAATCTACAATAGTAATCTTCAGCACCTACATTCTCAAGCTTAGTATAGTTCTTAAAAGAGTGAACAATACACTTCCCTTCAATAGTATGAGCACTTTGAACATCAAAATGGTCAGATAAAAACAGTTCCTTTGCTCCATGAAACTGTCTCCTTCCTCCAATAGATTCTTCAGGTCTATAATACCATCTCACACGAACCCTCACGTTGTTCTTATTATCCGTCTCGATCTTCTCCACACGTGCCACATACGGTGGTTTGCTCGTATCAGAAGGACGCATCAAAACACAGTCCCCAGCTGAAACAACAAAAAAAAAATCACATCTTTTCTTAATCTAAACAATACCCACATGGTTTTTCTACAAAAGGAACGATTTTGAAGCTTTTTACGGAACTGGGTAAGTGTGATGAGAAAAGGGGTTTTGAGTTATTGATAGATTATTATTACCTTTTACGATCTTGTTGGTGCCTCTGATAGTGTATGAGTCCATGTCTTTTTTTCCTGGCCTCGTTTTCGCCATAAGTTTAAAGGGGTTTTTCTGAGCTTGTGAAAATGTAAAAGGGTTGAAGGTTTAACAATGGTGAAAAATGAGAATGGTTGGATTTTTTTGAGCACTAAGATTTAGTTTTTTTTTGGGTGAAGAAGAACAGAGGAACCCTAACTAAGGTTTCATTTCATTACTTGTTTGAAAGAAGAAGGGGTGAAGTGAAGAGAGTGAGCGTGACGCTTCATTTCATCGTTTAACACACTGTTGTTTAGATCATTCTTAATAACTGTTGGTAATTGGTAGTACTGTAGTAATAAAGATTAATTAATTAATTAATTACTTTAAACATTTGTTAATGTGGATTTCTGATTTTGATTTACCGCCTTTGACTTGACTAGTTTTACTTTACGTTTACTACTCTTCTTTGTTTGGGGGTAATATAGGAGTAGTAGGACTGTTTTGTCTTGTAGCAATGTTTCCGCATAAAAAACATAAGATGGTTTGTCATCTCATTTATTTATTCCAAAAATGAAACGGTTGCTTCATCATTTATTTAAAGCCAGTAAAACTGTAAAAAAAGAAATCCAAAAGTATACAGCCTACTACTGGGTAATGTCATCTTTAATATTCCTCCGATCCACAATACTATAAGTGAAAAAAGTGAGTTTGGTAGTCTACAATATAAGAAATAAACATATTTTTTTTAAAGTGTAATAAATAATTAATTTCAAAATTGCCCCTATTTAAGTGGAGTAGTTAAAAATGATATCATTAATTAGGAGTGTGAATCATCATTTAATGTAAAGGGCAATTTTGGAAAGTAGATAAACTTTTAGCTTTATTAAATGATACTCCCTCCGATTCACAATATAAGAAAAAAAACCAGGGCATCTCATATCTGCAATGAATGGCATTGAAATCAAATATTATCATTTAATAAGGTTAAAAGTTTATATTCTTTCCAATATTACCATTTTCATTTAATGATGATTTACACTTCTAATTAATGATAACATAATTAATCCTCAATGAGGTAGCTTTCGGTTGGTGAAATGAATAATATCGAATGAGTAAGACTAAAATGAATGCAAGTAGGAGGTCTCGGGTTGAAACCCAGGAAACTAACATTCCCCCTCCCTACTAACATTGCTTATCAAAAAAAAATGATAACATAATTAACTACACCACTTAAATAGGGATAATTTTGGTATTGGTCATTTAATACACCTCAAAAATTGTGTTTATTTCTTATATTGTGGACCACCAAAACTCAATTTTTTCTTATATTGTAGACCGGAGAGAGTAATAGCTAATTTCAATGTCATTCATTGGTTTGTTTAATGTTGTGTTTTTTCTCTTATATTGTGGACCGGATGGAGTATTAGTAAAGATTAGCGATACTCTCTTTTGCACACTCTCTAACACTCACTTTACAATTAGTTAAAATTCATGTAGGTCTCACCACCTTGGAACTGAGATCCATTAATTTAGTGGGACTTCGTGAATTTTAGTCAGTCATAAAATGAGTGTTGGGGAGACTTTTGCTAGCACTTCTCTTAATTACTACCGGTATGAAATACTCCATCCGTTCCTAATCTTTGGTACTTTTGGCTTGTTATGCACAAATCAAGGTACCATTAATTTGTGTTAGCTAAGTACTAAAATATCGTTTTTATAGTTGTCTTGGTATAATTGAAATCAAAATAAAATGTATTGAAACCATTAATCCATGCTTTGGAACTCTAAAAAACTCAATAAATATGAATGATGTATTTGGAAAACTATAGTGAGTTGTGCATTGATTTTCTAAAAGTACTATTATTTTGGAACAAAAATAAAAGGCTAAAAATATCAAAGATTATAAACGGAGGGAGTACGAAATTATTATTAATTATGGTGATTTATTTCAAAGTCTTGTCGTTTCTTTTATTGGTGTAGACACTGCCCGTTATTTCCCGGGTGAATAATGAATGAAGCTCAACTCCAACGTTTGAGTGATTGATTGTGCATAAAGTATACTCCCACGTGCTCTAAATAATAAAAATAATAATAATAATAATTCCACATATTTAATTTAAATTTAGATTTAATACATGAATTTCTTTTCTAATACTTAAATTAAATCCATGGGAGAATAGGATAGGATTAGGATGGTTTGAAATAAGTTATCCTGCAGAGAGCAAAAGAAGCACCAAGTTAAGAGTTGTTCTCTTCTCTAAGGCAAGAGCAAAGAGAAAATAAAGCACCTAGAACTTGAACAAAGAGGTGATGTACCATGAGATTTTAACTTCTTTCTGTGTGGCTTGGTGCTAATAAGTGGCCACATTTCTAATTGGTTTTGTAGTCTTTGACCTGCACTCCGGTTGTCTAAGGGAATGAGGTTCTAAATAATATAGAGTTCGATCGAGAGGTAAGTAAAGTCTGACTCTAATTTATTCGTCGTTGGAGATCAAACTTGGGCACTAGTTAAGTTTGTCCCTTAAAATAAAATGTATTAACCACTCTCACCCAAGCTTATAGCTAAGTGACCACGTTTATGTTCAATCATGGAAAGCCAAAGACAAATTAGATTATTGATGAAAATAGTCAAATCATGACAAACCAATCATCTTATTAGCATAAATGACCTACAAAACACACTTATTCTTGGATCATGTAATGCTATCAAGAAATATGGTGCAAGATATTATGCTATTCTTGAGGCCTTTTAATACTCCATATATCCCAAATTGTTTGTTGTTTTAGTAAAATTAATTTGTCCTAAATTGATTGTTATTTAATTTAGATTTTCAATGAAACTTTTAATGTTCTTTTACACTTATATCTCTATTAATTATGACAATTTTTTACCTCCAATAAAAGATTCGCATTTATCTAGGTAGAGAGATAAAAGGTTAAATGGTAAATTAGACAACATTTTTTAAAGAATCTAGAGTTCTAATCATTTTTCTTAAAGAGTGTGTCAAAATCTTAAACTGCAAATAAAATGAGATGGAAGGAGAGTTTATTAGTGTGTGCATATGCTAACAATCATGCTCAGTCATAGCATCTAAGAGACATCACTCACACGTGTTAAGCAACAAATGGATAGTTTATTGGTATGTGCATATGCCAAACAGTTCTTGTAACAGCATTTCAGGAACATCAATCGCATTTCAGGCAACAAAATCTTGTACACAATCAAACCCTTTCTAAAAAGCATGTTAAACATATCGTTCCTAACTATATTATTGAGTAGAATTTAGCTAGAACACATGAATAATAGAGAAGAATAAGAGTATAAAAAATAGAGAGTCAAATTGTGTCTGTCCTTTTCATTGGCCTCTAAGGGCTGTTTATATAGTACAATTAGAGTTTAATGCTAATCAATACAATAAATGACTGTTGCGAGATCTGTGGAGGAATCATAGGGATTTCCTTAAATATATGTCTTGAGTCACGGATAAGCCGGCCGATGGTTAGGCCGACCGGTAGTTAGGCCGACCGATGGTTAGGCCGACCGATAGTTAGGCCGACCGATGCTTAGGCAGACCGATGGTTAGGCCGACCGATGCTTAGGTCGACCGATGGTTAGGCCGACCGAACGATGTAGGTGGCCGAACATATAGACCGAACCGATGACCGGATAGTTGTAGGAGCCGACCGTCTAGGGAATGTGGCCGACCGCATGATTGTGTTCTTCTTCCATTGAGTGCATTATGTCCGGCCGAGCCTTCTTGATACCGATCAGTCTGATTGGGAACACAGTCCTTCGAGCGGCGAGCACGAAGTGTGAAGTCGTTCTAATATTTAGATAGGCTCGGTCTCACTTAAGTTCTTCAGCCATCAAGTCCTTCCGCTATTGAGTCCGTCGAGTATCAAGTCCTTCAGTTCCTTAAGTGGTAGTCCTTCAGAGGTTACATGTGTTGCTTCATAGGTGCTCGTTTTGTAACATCTTCATTTACTTTGCTCCGTTAATTTTGACATGACTGTGTATCACTCTTAGAGAAATGAGCATGTTGTCTTCATTGCAGCGAGCACATTAGCTTCACTTTTTATCTAAGAGGACTTCTCATGGGTGGCAAGCGCGTTGGCTTTGCTTTTTCCCCATGTGGTTCGCTTTGAGGGTACTTGAGACGTTGCTCGGTTTTTACCAATCGAACTTTGTTTTCGCACATTCTATGTCAAAGCTATTGGAGAAAAGTAGCGAGGAATATGTCCGCTTTCGGAGACACCTTTGTTCGGTTGGTTGATAACTTAATTTCTCGGTCCGCCATCTTCTTTGCTCTCTGGCTAGTCCTCGCTTGAATGGTATCCGAGACTTACTCAAAATAGAGCATTAGTAACTTCAACAAACATATATTTTCTTACTTTTTTTATAAGCATATATTTTCTTACTTGAGATTTTGATCTCTATTCCCAATGAGCTTTACATTTCTTAAGCAATAAAAGTGATCGGTTATGTTTCCTTATGCATGAAGAATCATGATGAGACATTAAGGTTTTCATGCTAAAACGTAATAACCGAGTGTATGATATTTTTATTGCTCACAACAAGTTTACTTGTATGGAGCCGAGAGATTAAGTAGCAATAAAAACACATGCATTTACTTACCCACTCTCCAAACAATTTTAAGTCAAAACAATTTATCCATGTCTCAGAACCTAACATGTCATTGTTTAAACATAATAAAAAGAGAGCTTTTATGAAGAAGCATTCACATCAGATAATTTCAAAATAGCACCACCAAGATGGGAGGTTTACGTTTTCAACATTTTAATGAGAATAAGGGGAAAAAATACTTTTAAACCTTACGTCATTGGCAACTGCATCGTCAGATCCTCAAGCCATCATCGGTGCCCTGTTTACTTCACCAACCGGCATCGTTAGATCTTCTGGCGGCAATTTTTAATTTTACCGAAACAACTTTTGGAACTTTGCACCTCTTTTCTTCATCCGATCCGAGTCTATAAGAATAAACGGAGCGAATCACACGGGGACTTCTATTTTTATGATCTAGCGTTTGATCTTTCCCGTGCATGATATGTTTGGTCACGAACGAGATCTGGAGGAGATCGAAGGACTTCCCGGTTGTGAAGCAAAACACAAGGAAGAAGAAGATGGTGGTGTCGTCCAGGGACGGAGTCAGGAATGGTTGTCTGTGGGGGCGAGTTTAAGCCTTAAAAGTTTTAGACTGGTTACCATCATTAGTGCGCAGTTTTCACCGACTTTGTGGATGACTAATATACACTGAAGAACCTAGTTGACCACGAGTACTTTTACTGTCCCGTGTGGTTCTCCACTCCTAACAGACTTTTTGCCACACCCAATGTTTGAACTCGAGACCTTCGGGTGGGATCTGAGTCATTTACCACTCGGACCAACCTTTATTGGTAGACCTCGATATTAATTTCACTTACTAATTTTTCAACTAATATATTTATTAACAAAATTAGTCAATCTCAACCAACAAGATGTGGCACAAGTGGTAGATACTTGGGTTTCTAAACCATCTGGTCATAGGTTCGATCCTTCGTCGGTGTGTATGGAAAAACATTTGTTGGGAGATGTCAACCCCTTAAATGGATCCCCAATACCTTGAAGGATTAGTATCCACATCGTTGCGGAGGATACATTAATTTTGTATTGATTAATAGTAGAGAAATTAATTAGGCTTAAAAACACCTCTTACTTTTTTGAGTCCCACTTTAAAAATTTATTGGTCTAGGGGTCTTTGACCCCACTCCGGTGTCTAGGGGAAAGGGAACCCTGAATAATCCGGAGTTCGGCCGAGAGATAAGTAAAGCGTGGCTCCAATTTGTTCCATCCAGGGATCGAACTCGAGTACTAGCCGAATCTGCTCTTTTAGATGGAGTGCATTAACTACTTACACCCAAACTTGGAGTTATTATGCGTAAATTACTATTTCTTGCATTTTGTTTTTTAAAAATATGAAATGATTATAAATAATAAAAAACAAACGTTACTAAATGGAGCTTAAGAAGATGCATAGTGGCTATTTGACTTTTTTTGCAGTGAAATTAAAAACAAACACACACTGCTACCAAATACTATATGTATTACATACTAATCAAATACGATAATTATATCAACTTGGGGGGGCTTGAGCCATGGCAAGCATCAACGTCCCTTCGTCCTTGGTGTCGTCCCATCATGATAACTAGTGAGATCCATCTTACTGGTATGATCCACTAGGCCCACGGTGGGCGCAAATGTTCCTAACTATTTCCTTGAGTAGGATACAGCTAGAACACATGAATAATAGAGAAGAATAAGAGTATAAAGAATATAGAGTCAAATTGTGTCCGTCCTTTTCATTGGCCTCTAAGGGCTGTTTATATAGTACAATTAGAGTTTAATGCTAATTAATACAATAAATGACTGTTGTGAGATCTGTGGAGGAATCATAGGGATTTCCTTAAATACATGTCTTGAGTCACGGATAGGCCGACCGATGGTTAGGCCGACCGGTAGTTAGGCCGACCGATGGTTAGACCGACCGATAGTTAGGCCGACCGATGCTTAGGCCGACCGATGCTTAGGCCGACCGATGGTTAGGCTGACCAAACGATGTAGGTGGCCGAACATATAGACCGAATCGATGACCAGATAGTTGTAAGAGCTGACCGTCTAGGGAATGTGGCCGACCGCATGATTGTGTTCTTCTTCCATTGAGTGCATTATGTCCGACCGAGCCTTATTGATACCGATCAGTCCGATTGGGAACATATATACTCCCTCTGTCCCATATTATGTCATTTAAGGTTGTGGCACAGTAATTAAAAAAAAGTAGTTAATTTTGTATGGGAAAGAGAGATTGTGAGTTAGTTTACCAAATTGTCCTTCATTAATGACATTGAAAACATAAAAAGTAGAATTGTAAGAAGAAATATATTAAATAATGAAGGGTATGATTGGAAAAGAAAATTAATGTTGTAATGGTATTCTAAAAAGTCATGTATTGTGGGACAATTATTTTCCTAAAAAGTCATATAATATGGGACGGGGGAGTACTACTACTAAGTCTTGTTGTCCCTTGTAAGTTTTTGACCAGTCATAATGTATTGAATCTTGAAAGCATATTTATAAACCTTAAAAAATATATGGATTTTAGTTATTACACGTCCATCCAACTTACAATTGAAGAAACAAGAACAAAAATGCAACTCACATTGGAGTGAAGTGAAGAACATTTCAGCTACAAGCAGAATGACAGAATTGATATGAAGATCATAAAAAAAACAAAAAAAACAAAAAAAAAACTCGTGAATTGTACTGTGAAGTGGTTTTTCAAGGAGTGGTGGGATTCTGTGAAATCCTAAGGGAGGTGGCAATGAAAGTTCAACACAAGGCATGAAAGGGTTTTTTTTTTTGGTACCCCCACCCATTCCCCTAACACCCCCACCCACCGTGTGAAAATACCAAAATACCCCTGACTCTTTACAAAATCACAATTTCTTCACACAATTGGTCATACCTACGTTTGACCACCTTCACTGCATATACGCCACCTTCGACGTATATACGATCAAATTTCAGAAATCAACCAATCGTATATACCCCACTGCACTCTATATATACGATTTAACACTTTTTACTCACCGTATATACCCCTATTCAGCGTATATACGATTAGCGAAAATTCATCCACTCGCATATACGCCCGAACACCCTATATACGACGAGCAAAAAAGTAAGCATCGATATACACCTTTTTTGATGTAAATACGATGAGCAATTTTTTTTTTTTTTTTTTTTACTAATTTTTTTTTATTTAACTGCAGTGTCCGGTAGGCATAGAGGGAGACGTGAGGTCTCTCCGATCGAGAGAGATGGGGAGTCATCTCATCGCCCGAGTCGAGGACTCGGAGGCATAACCACTCCATGCTTCAAAGACGGAGACAGAGATGAGCACACGGCTGAGGCGATTGAGTATGAGCTCGAGGCGGTGAGTATCACCGAGCCACCGATGATCGGCCTGCTGGAGCTTTCTATCTCGGGGATTACTTGCAGCAGACGCAGCAGGAGGATTGCATAGGGGGGCCGGTTTCTCGATCATTCCCACTACTACTCTCGATATCATCCCCAGATCCCCAAATGATCCCCAACCTCTTCATTACCATCCCCACCTCCCGAGTATCGCAGCCAGCCAGTGTCGATGCTTATTACTCGAACCGACCCATGTCCGAGTATCATGAGGTGCCTCAAGAATGATCGGAGGAGCCTCCTCAAGAAGATCGGGAGGAGCCTCGGGAGGAGCCTCGGGAGGAGCGTCGACCTCTCTTTTCACCGACTTGGCGGATCATGTCTGCAGCTTCTATACTCACGACCTTAAGTTTTGCATTTTTGCTTAAATAATTTATTTAAGTCACATAGTCCAGACTTTTGCTTACATTATTTATTTATTTTTATTTCGAGTATCAATGAGTTGTCAAAGTATGGGCTCATGGCAACAAAGTCCATACTAGACTTCATCTTCATTACCCGACCTACTTCAAATAAGCACCACCGTGGTCGGGGACTCCAGATTAGCCCCACTTCTCCCGGGCCGCCACGCCACAAAGAGACCATGAGTTCTTTGTCGGCTTTTATTGAGAGGTGGCACTCGGACACTTCGTCATTTCACTTGCCATTTGGTGAGATGACGATCACTGCGACGACGCCTCTTGTCTGCTGCACCTTCCCATCCAGGGGAACTATGCCACACCTCCCGCCTCACCGTTAGCTCGGAGTTTGCCACCCACCACGAGACATATTTGGGTGTGTCACGGGTTGAGGTCGCTAACAACACCCGTGGGGTCCATATTACGACTTCAAATGGTCGGAGCAGGTTTATGAGCGCAACTTGGAGGAGGGGGGTGACATCACAGTTGCTGTCAGGGCTTTTCTGCTTCGCCTTCTGACCTACAGTATCTTCACCACGAAGACTGGAGACAGGGCTGAGGCTAAGTGGTTGATCTACCTGGATGATCTGAGTCCAGAGGTTCTTGGAGGCTATGCATGGGGTGCAGGTGCACTAGCTGCCATGTATCATGACTTGAACACTGCGTCATCTCGGACTACGCAGCAGTGTGGAGGGTATGCCAGCCTATTTCAGGTATACCTTTTAACTTCTTGTTTTTGTTAAATCGCACTGACTTTTGGTAAATTTTTGTGAATTAAATATGTTATTTATTTTTGCATTTCAGGCTTGGATTATGTGGTATTTCCCCCGGATGGTGGATAGGTTGCCCGGTCATATCCCGGGTGCGGAGCCACTTGCTGGGCGCTACCGGAAGAAGAAGTCTGACCACCTGAAGCTCAGCCACTACAGGAGGATGATTGATGAGCTGAGGCCAGAGGATGTCTGCTGGCGACCATTTGAGGAGGACAGGGCTGGTAGACCCTTTGAGCAGATCTCCCTCTACAGAGGCTTCATCAGCTGGGCTGACTTCAGAGTTCCGTACATGCCTGATAGGTGTCTGCGTCAGTTTGGGTACACGCAGATCATCCCACGTGACCCTCTTAGTGGCCGTCCGAGTCATACTGATTGCGTGTTTGGGATCGTCCACTTCATGGCATCTGTGGAGGACATCCTGCGCACTACTCGGGTTGCTCGGGCCGGATCAGTCAGACGTAACTACTTAGAGTGGTACGTCCGGCTTCTATCCCGGACTATTACCGGCTCCGCCATCACCACCATCACCTAGAGCTCAAGATCGACACCTCCCGAGATACGCTACGACGATCATGACCGGATTAGGGAGCTTGTGAGGGCTTGTAGAGAGGGGATTCGTGATTGGCGACATCGCGCGCATGGCGGTCGGCCAGATCGGACACTCCATAGGATGGTGGGGATGGCAAAGACCGGATGACGTGGTTGGGAGCTTAGACGACGGGGCGAGGACGAGGTGGACGCCGTTAGGGATTTTTATTTGTTTTTGATGTATTTGATATTATTTTGGCACTTTATTATATTATTAACTTTTTCTGATGTTTTATTTATTTTACGAGTTTCCATGAATTTTTATTTAATTGATTCGATAAAACAAAGTTACACAAGCGATAAAACATAAACAACTTGAATAAAAATAGATGATAAAATGAAAATACAATAGAAACTCTCGAAATTTGGTGGAGTTAATCGACGAAGGATCTCAAATGACGGTCCTTCCGGTTTCGACGCACAAATGAATGTAACTCCTCCATTTAATTGTTATATGAATCGACATCATGTCTCGGGACGTCATCCTCGCTTGTTGACATCCATGGTAGACCAGTAAATACCTCCACTAGTCGCTTCGGGTTTCCGATAAACAATACGAATTATCTCATGTTCGCTGCTTCTGTTGAACCATCTGCGATGAGTTTCGCTTAAGAGCGAAAAATGATATATCGTGTTTTAACCTACACGAAACAACATCTCTCCCATCGAACTTATACCATCATCTTTCAAGATGATGCCCGATGATCAACAAACCCCATATTAGAATGAACGATAGTGAGGGAAGAAGAAGCTCGTAGTATGCCATTAGCGAAGCTCGCATCATCTTCACTTGTGATGTGTGAGAGAAGGAGGAAGTTGAATATTTGGTGTGAAAATAGTGATGGTGGGAGTGAGTATTTATAGATGAGGTAAAAGATTATCAACCGTTGATTTTGGCGTGCAATCTACACCGTAGATCAACTTTGAAAGCGAAATCATGACCAGTTAAATTTTTTTGACAATTTTTAAAAAAAATTTAAGACGCATCAGATATATATGTCATTTGGGACATATATACGATGGAGTGAACACTAGCATCGTATATATGCCTGAAGAAGTATATACGATTGGTGGTAACCACCACCAATCGTATATACTTCTTCGTGGCATATATATACGATGCGTAAAAAACTACCCATCGATATATGTCCCAAATGACATATATATTTACGATCGCTTTTTAAAAAAAAAAATTATTAAAAAGGGCATTTTGGGGATTTCAATTTGGGTGGGGGTGTCGGGGAATGGGTGGGGTACCAAAAAACCCGGCATGAAATGCAACACGCTTATTGTGATTTGGGCGACTAAGAAAGCCCAATATCAAACGGATCCTGCATAGGGCGGGAGTTATAAAATAGGAATAATCAAGACACCTCCACTTTTACTAGCTTACACTAATATTTTTGGAAGTACATTTCAAACAACATAATTTGTCCGAATCTATTTGAAAATAAGCTTTTGATGGAAAAATGATAAAACTAGAAGAAATAAAAGGGCAAATAGTCATTTTGGTTTATGAATGTGTGAGACATTGTCACTATATAAGTCGGTCGATCGTTTGACTCGCAATCACACACATTCATAACCATTAGATCAATAAATTGAGTGATCTTGACTATCCATTTATTTTTATTAAAAAAATTAAGAAAAAGTAAGTTTGGAGAGAGATAGACTATAGAGACTTCAGAGAATCACCATCCTTATAGCCCTAAGTAGGGTTTGTTTGATTTGCAAAGATAAGTACGAGACAACACAAGGAAAAAATGTAAAATTTACTATGATAGATTCTCTTTATAAGGTTTATAATGATTATATATAACATGTATTATAAATTAATTAGAAAATCATAAAACAATAAAAGAGAGAGAGAGAGAGAGATCATGATATGAGAAAGGAGAGATCATGATGTTGCGTTATTTAATTTATATAATTTTTAGACAGTAAATAACTTTCTTTTTAATGTTTATTTAATATGTTACGTTATTGTTTATAGAGGAGGATCATGATGTTGCGAAACAACATACACACAAACAATATCGTAAAAGATAAGAGGTGAAGGACTCATGACCTAATATTGGATACGAGAGATCCCTTAACATGTTAGTGAAGTAGGAAGAGGACATGATTGTTGCATAGCCAATGACCATTTTTTTCTTCCACTTTTGTAATTATTTTGGGTCAAGGCTAGCATATCTGCAAAAGTTTGAGAACATATATTCTATTTCACTATCATGTTCAAAGGGAAAAGAGGAACGATGGCTCTCAAACTTGACATGGCCAACACCTATGACAGGCTTGAATGGACTTTCATCAGAGTTGGTCTCCGAGAAAAAGATGTATCCCTAAAACAGGCATTCGCCAAGGTGATCCAATCTCTCCCTATATCTTTATCCTTTGTGAAAATGTTCTTTCTGGGCTACTTCACAAAGATTCTCATCTTGGGAATCTGAATGGGATCAAGGTTGCTAGAAATGCACCTCAAATCACTCACCTTTTTTTGTGTGCTGAAGATAGCCTTCGGTTTGCTTGTGCCAATGAGAAAGAAGCTGAGACACTTATCCAAATTAATACTACACTCTTACCAATTAGCCTCTGAACTGATAGATAGTAAACGAGAGAGAAAGAGTTTGTTGCAGATTGAAACTGAATCAGAATAATGGTTCATTGACTTTCATTGAATACATGTTGTTACTTATATGTACAGTTGGATGCTAAGTCAGCATTGATACAAAATGACTTATGTACCCTTCTATTACATTTTATACATTCCTATCACATTTTGTCTATACATTTATCACTCCCCTTCAAGCTTAAGTGAGGACTTGAATAAGGCAAAGACCTTAAGCTTGAACCTTAAGTCGATGAACCGATGTGCAGAAATGGCTTAGTCATAGCATCAGCAATTTGATGCACTCCAGGAACATGTTGAACAATGAGTTGTTTAGCAGCTACCTTCTCACGTACGAAGTGTATATCAAGCTCCAAATGCTTGGTGCGAGCATGTAAGATTGGATTATGAGAAAGCATTACTGCACTAAGGTTATCACACAGTAAAATAGGTGACTGTGTTGTGATCTTCAGCTCTCCAAGCAAAGACTGAACCCAAATCAAATCTGCAGTGGCATTAGCCATGCCACGGTACTTGGCCTTGGCATTAGATCTAGCCACAAGAGTCTGTTTCTTGGAGCTCCAAGACACTAAATTGGGTCCAAAAAAGAGATAAGAGCCAGATGTACTGCATCTGTCATCTGGGTCACTAGCCCAATCAGAATCACAATATGCTCTTAAAGAGAAGGGAGTGGACTGAGGAGCAGGCTGTAACAGTAACCCATTGTGAGAGGTGCCCTGTAGATAATGAAGAATTCTCTTCACAACCCTCTAATGTGTGTCACGGGGCTGGGCTAAAAACTGGCAGATCAGGCCGTGTCAAGGTAACATATTGCAGAGCTCCTACAATGCAACGATACTGTGATGCATAAGTTAGAGTATCTGTACCAGCCCTGCTCAATTTAGTATTGGCCATCATTGGAGTAGCCATAGAGCTGTAGTTAAGCATATTAGCACGTAGCAAGAGATCATGAATGTACTTGGACTGTGATAACAAAATTGAACCATTCTGCAGATAGTGCACTTGTAAACCCGTAAAATATTCGGTTTGCCCAACTTCTTTAAGGCAAATTCGGTTCCAATTTCACAATAAGATCATGAATGAGAGTAATATCGAACCTGTGATCAATATGTCATCTACATACACAAGTGCAAACAATTTAACCCATTTGTGATCATATAGAAACAAGGAATGGTCACACTTACTATGACTAAACCCAAATTTGAGTAATCACTGCTGAAGCTTCTCATACTAGGCACGAGGTGCTTGTTTCAAACCATAAAGGGAACGACTCAATTTACAAACAAGTGATTTATCAGCAGAGATGAAGCCAGGAGGTTGAGTCATATAGATTTCTTCTTGGAGGGTTCCATTGATAAAGGCGTTGTTTACATCAATTTGTTGAATTTCCCAACCATAAGTGAGAGCCAAGGTGAGAATAATTCTAATGGTGGTTGGTTTGATCATAGGGGAAAAGGTTTCACCATAGTCCTGGCCGGGCAATTGATTATATCCTTTAGTAACTAAACGGGCCTTGTATTTGTTATTTGTGCCATCTGGGTTCTCTTTGACCCAAAACACCCACTTGCACCCAATTGCCTTCCTATTAGAGGGTAGGGTTGTGAGAGTCCACGTGTTGTTACTCATAAGGGCCTCATACTCAGCTTTCATAGCTGCTAGCCATTCTGGTTTGGACAAGGCCTGCTTGACCGAGGTGGGTTCCACATGAGCAATGAACACCTTGGGTTTTAGGTGACCTGTTTGGGCTCTAGTGATCATAGGGTGTGTTTTGGTGGTTACTATAGGAGGTGGAAGAGGCTCAGGTGAAGATGTTTCAACTGTTTGGTTTGAAGGTAGCTCTATAATAGGTGAGGTAGGTGTGGGGGGGTGGATGATGAATTAGTTATCAGAGGTGAGTCGGTGGGCACGGCAATCAAGCCAGGTGGCCGAGGAACGGTGTTTGGGATAGTTGGGAAGATGGGAGGTTTCTATGCAAGGTAGTTGAAGGTTGGATGTCATAGAGTGAGTGGGAACATTCTGCGATAACCGACTGCAACAAACAACTTACTAAAAGGGAAGCCAGACTCATGAAATGTAATCCTTGGATATGTATATACGACCACTTGAGCTAAGACACTTATACCCTTTGTGTTGGGGAGAAGGACCAAGGTTTACACACTCTTGACTATGAAATTGAAGTTTATGCTTATTATATGGAGTTAGGAGGGGGAGAAAAGAGCAACCAAAGGACCTAAAGGTGTTATATTCTGGAATTTTCTTGTACAAGACTTGATAGGGTGAAATAAAGTTTGGAAGAGCTTTGGTACCATGATAGATAGTAAACGAGAGAGAAAGAGTTTGTTACAGATTGAAACTGAATCAGAATAATGGTTCATTGACTTTCATTGAATACATGTCATTTACTTATATGTATAGTTGGATCTTTGAGTCAAAGATTGATACAAAATGACTTATGTACCCTTCTATTACATTTTATACATTCCTATCACATTTTGTCTATACATCTATCATGAACAACTGGTAAACTTCGATAAATATGATATGTCATATAAATTAATGTGCCCATCCAAGACAAAGAATTCATTTGTAACAAGATTGAAATTAAGGTTTTGACATACCATGCCAAATACATGGGGCCTTCCTATTGTGTTTGGCGGATCAAAGAAGAATGTGTTCTCCCCGTGCAAGAAAGGTCTTGAAGAAGTTTAAAGGGTGGAAGGAGAGGTCTCTTTCTAGAGCTGGGAAGAAACTCGAGTAAGTTAGTTGCTCAAGCTATTCCTAATTATGTCATGAGTCGCCACAAAATTGCAAAGAAGTGGAATCCATGGTTCCTACATTCTAGTTGGGCTTTACTAATACACAAAGAAAGAGACATGTGTTTTAGAGGGTTCAATGAGTTTAACACTGCCCTACTTGGTAACTCTCATATCCTTAGGGATTATGACACCACAGTCTACGGCTTCATTGTTAGGGATTATGAAGGAAAGCTGATATATGGAGCTTCAAATCTTTTACAATTCTCTATTTCACCTTCGTGGTCGGGCTTATATGCTTAAGGTGGGCTACAAATCAAGCTAAAGATCAAAAACATGTTTCTCATTAGTTTGAATGTGATAATGAAGTTGTGGTTAATCTGTTTTGGGAACCACCAGGGACATTCCTATTGAATTTATTATCCTTGATTGTAACCAAATGCTAGATAATTGAATAGTAGTAGTAGGATTTCCTTTGTAAAATGTGATTGTAATCAAACAACTCGTGCTTTAGTTAGAATGGCCAATTTGTTTGGTCCTACGAATTTGGCAGGATCGATATATATCCCCAACCCCATTTCTCAGAATTTGTAATGATGCACAAGCTCTTTTCTCACAATAAATAGAATGAGAATGCTTCTTTGTCAAAAAAAGAAGCAAAGAAGGTCTAAAACCGAAGAAGAAGAAAATAATTTAACCTAAAACTATGATATGTCATATATATATATATATATATATATATATATATATATATATATATATATATATATATATATATATATATATATATATATAACTATGGATCTTCCATGTCACCATCCACATAGTATGACACGTCACTAATTACCATCCACATAGTATCTCCACCTAAGTTGGCTTTGTCAAGTTAATTCGCTGAAATAAATACCAAAAATGTCAAAGCAGGGAATCAAACCCATCCTCTCCTGAAACATACAACTGCATTTTTAATGGAGCCAAAAAATAATTTAAATTTTATGAAAAAAAGAGATGTATACACGTGTTGCTTATAACAATAAAATCAAATTCCCACAAGTTTACACGCTTAGCGAAAACAAATTATGAATGATATATTACAAAATAGATGAGACATTCTATTATCGTATATTATTTTCCTTCTGGCATTAGTAATAGTAATGTGTTTTTCTATATACTCATTCAGAATACATTAGATGATAATCATATTTTCATCGGTTTCAATTTTCGTTTTAGTACTTTGTTTGAATACTTTTATATTAATGTTCCTTCTTTTAATTATTACAAAACATTATAAGATAGGAAACAAAATCCTTTCCTGGACAAAACCCCACATCCCATTTAAAATTATATTATATTCTATATATATATATATATATATATATAAATCTAAATTTAATTTTCTACTATTATATAAATATTTAAAATAGTTGAATTAATTATCTTACAATGTCTAAACAAATGAATTTCGAATTCGCATCGCACACGCAAAATTATACTAATATAGATAGATAGATAGGGGGACCAAAACCATTAGATTGACTCATCTTTAAATTACGAATGTTGGTTAATTTTTAATTAAAAAAAAATGAGGAGAGAGAGAGAGAGACTCAAGTGAATGCGGAGGTTCAACATCTATATATATATATATATATATATATATATATGTTTTCTTTATAGTTGTAGTAAACACACACATACACATACATTAAACATATTATAAGCTTAGATTTTCATTTTTTGGTTGAAGTTGTAATGTATGTGTTTAATTTTTTGGTTGAAGTTGATATGCATATGTTCATTTTTTGCCACTACTAATAAATTCTAGCTTCCAATAAAAAAAGCTATTAAATTCTAGTTACCGATTATGCATATGTTTTCTTTTTAGTTGTAGTAAACACACACATACACATACATTAAACATCTTATAAGCTTAGATTTTCATTTTTTGGTTGAAGTTGTAATGTATGTGTTTAATTTTTTGGTTGAAGTTGATATGCATATGTTCATTTTTTGCCACTACTAATAAATTCTAGCTTCCAATAAAAAAAGCTATTAAATTCTAGTTACCGATTATGCATATGTTTTCTTTATAGTTGTAGTAAACACACACATACACATACATTCAACATTATAAGCTTATATTTTCATTTTTTGGTTGAAGTTGTAATGTATGTGTTTAATTTTTTGGTTGAAGTTGATATGCATATGTTCATTTTTTGCCACTACTAATAAATTCTAGCTTCCAATAAAAAAAGCTATTAAATTTTAGTTACCGATTATGCATATGTTTTCTTTATAGTTGTAGTAAACACATACATTAAACATATTATAAGCTTAGATTTTAATTTTTTGGTTGAAGTTGTAATGTATGTGTTTAATTTTTTGGTTGAAGTTGATATGCATATCAACTTAGCATCTCCAACAAGACCACACTAGCACTCTTAATGACAGCCACATCATCATCAGTCCCCTAAACATATTTTTTTATTTCTAGCACACCATATTTCATAACACAAGGTCATCACATGGACTACAACAATCTCATATGCATCAATAGTATTTCTTTTCAACCACTCCTGAAATGGTACATACCCATAATCATGTGAATTAAATACCACACCTAAAGGCTAAAGGGGGAGAAAACCATACATACTTTGACCATTGGCACTCCATAAAAATATGTGAAAATATCTCATTTATGTTGCCTACAAAAAAAACACACCGAGTCACAACTGATTTCATTTTTAAAAAGATCATTTTTGAGTGGTATTTTTGCATGTAGAATCCTCCACTCATAATTACTGTTTTCGAAAAGTCTTCAGTTTTCAAAATCTTTTCCACACTTGCCAATCAATATCCTTGATTGAATTATGGGAGGCAGCTACTTCACATACATCTTGCCTTTGAGAAACAATACAAACTCTTCATAGAAAAACTAGAAGACCATGAAGCACTCCACTCATCTTGCATCTGACAATTAAAGTGGGAACTGAAGAATTTGTCGATCTTTAAAAGGGAGATATTTTTATTAATTAAAGGAGCATTCCAACACCGAATATGGTGATGTATGAGATCTGAGACAAACATAATATCACAATTAGGAGGTTTAGAAGACCAAATCTTGTAACCATTTTGATAAGGAAGCCAATTATCCTCCCATACACGAATTAGATGACCATCCCCTACTCTTCAAATACTGGTTTGCTTAATAACATCCAAACAAGTTTGCAAAATACTTCTCAAGTATAATTTGGATAATAACCATTATAATTTGGATAATAACCAATTAAAGTTTTTGAGAATTTCTCCTAGAAAATACTTTGCTTTCAAACATTGTGAAATCAATAAGTCGCTATTACGCATGACATGCCACCCTTGTTTAGACAACATTGCAAAATTATCAACTTAAACTTGAGAAAATACTTTAAAAGCACATATATATAGACTTGGATTCACTGTGATATCTACATTACACATTAATGAATCTCAACCATTAACAAATTCCTATTTAATTATTTTCAAAATGTTGGTTAAAAATTTATTTGGACCCTAGTTTGTCCAGTAGGGTTTGGGCCCCCTAGGATTTTGGTGTGCCCTTTTCAAAGACACAAATCCTTGTTAAGGTTTTGGGCTCATAGGCTTAGTACATTGGTTTCCTTGCAACGACAAGTGAGTCTTTGTTGTGGTGGGTGCTTCGCATCCCCGCTTCAATATATGGCATCGCTAGGAGGTAGTGTCATTCTTAAAGATGAGCAAGATATTGTTGTTGAAGACTTAATTGTTACCAAAGAACATAGAGCAACATTGAGTATTATTTAAGTGATATTATGAAGAAAATCATTTCTCGACAAAGTTTTGAACCAAAATGTCAGAAAAACATTATGAGGAAATCTTGGGAGGAATACCACTGCCTCCACATTATCGACATGGTCCGCAAAAGTTTTTGGTTGCTTTCCTAGTTACAATATTGTATATGAAATGCTCCAAGGGCACATTGGTTTGTGATGAACCAACTATCGAGTCTTCAAAGATGGGGCTCGGATGTGGTGTTTACTAACATAGATTTCAACATTGTCCCATCCTGGCTGTGAACGTAGGGTAGAGGAAAATAGGCCAGGTTCTCCTTCTAATTATGGTGGATTTGCAATAGAGACAGTTTCGTACTTGTGGCTTCACTTAGGTTGGATGTCAAGGAATCACCTTACTCACACACGCTTCACGGATATCCGCCGCCCGAGTGCTCTTCCTCGTGGTTGGTCGCGTTTTCCTCCTCGCCCTATCTTGGAGGGGCTACAGCGTGATTGTGCTGCTATCTCTTGCCAAAGGGTGTCTAAGATTTATGGAGTTTCTGTCGCTTTGACTTGGGCTCTGTGGAGGTCGATTTGGGTGGGTGAGAGGTGTAAATGAGCCTTTTCCTAATTAGGGTTGTTTGTTGGTTGTTTGCTTTCGTTGCTGTAGAGTTCTTGTTTCCACTTTCTTGCAACATGGTTATTGTATTATTGTACCCTTTTTGGACAAGTGGGTAATGTTGTGGCGCAGGGCTTGTTTGTTTGGTTTGTGCTTGGTTTGGGCCTTGTCACAGGTATGAATGAAATCAAATATCACTTTTAAGAATAAAAAGAATCTCGGCCATTCATTTGAAATTATCTTCATCATATCAACTTTTAAAAAATTGTGCTATTATTGATTTGAGAGCGAATTGTCGAGATTAGTAACTCTATGATGCAGTTACTGCTGGAAATTCATTTCCCTACACTCTATATAGTGTTGCATTATATATCCCTATTATATATAAACATGGATCTTCCATGTCACCGTCCACATATTATGACACGTCACTAATTACATCATCAACGATTTTATTTCACATCATCAAGTTAATTGAAATATATACCAAAAATGTCAAAGCAGGGAATCGAACACATCCCCTCTTGAATTCAGTGCAATTCTCAACCAAGTCGACTACCTAACTCATTGTTTCATAAGCGTAACACATTATTGTGCCACTATTCTTCATTGTTATTTTTTTAAAAAAAAATCTTGGTACATTATTTTATATCTCTATTATATATAACCATGGATCTTCCATGTCACCATCCACATAGTATGACACGTTACTAATTACATCATCAACGATTTTATTCCACATCATCAAGTTAATTCGCTAAAATATATACCAAAAATGTCAAAGCAGGGAATCGAACCCATCCTCTCTTGAATTCAGTGCAATTCTTAACCAAGTCGACTACCTAACTCTGTTGTTTCATAAGCGTAACACATTATTGTTAAACCATTTTTCATTGTTATTTTAAATAAAAATAAAAATCTTGATACATTATTTTATATCTCTATGATATAAAATCATGGGTCTTCCATGTCACCATCCACATAGTATGACACGTCACTAATTACATCATCAACGATTTTATTCCTCATCATCAAGTTAATTCGCTGAAATATATACAAAAAATGTCAAAGTTATCATCAATAGACAGATTATGTATTACTATTTAGGGTTTTAGATATTAACCTTTATATAATCTTAAAGATTTTTATATAAACATTGCATCTACGAATAAGACTAGATTTTTCATATTCTAATAATCTCCTGAAGTATTTTTAATTGAGGGGGTATAGGGTCCAAGGGAGGGGGTACATAAATTAAAACCCTAAAACTTACAGTGTACACTCCTTTTCTTACTTTACAATGCACACTTCATATAAAGACTAGATGACCGTTACACACTGATAACTCTATTTTATATAGAGTTATTCATCTATTTTTACTTAGGTTATTGTTTATTTTCAAGTACATTAATATATAAATATAGCTTATTTATTAAGAAACAACATTTTAGAGATCCAAATGATTAGGACAAGTAACTAGGCATAAATACACATTTCTTGTTAGGTTTGATGTTTTTGTTCAAAGTCAAAGAATCAGCAGCGAGTGGAAACACCGCCAACACCGTGAGTGGAAACACTCGCCAACTCTAGGAGTGGAAACACCGCCTACACTCGCAGACCCTAGCGCTTGCACCAAAACATCCAATGACCATTTTGATGCTTCCACACTTGAATCAGTGACGTTATGCCTAGTCACCTGGAGCAGAGCCACTTGCAGAAGTCGGCGATAAACATAAAAATCAAGTTGCAAGGCTCATCTATCTAAAGAGACATGTGACACTTCTCCATTGGACCACACCTTATGTTATGCATGCAAGCGACCACAACTGAACTATTTGCTTCATTGGTTGTCTGATTTTATCTAAAGTTGGTCCCCTCAGTTGAATCATACGAGCCTAAGGAAACCCCTCAAGGGAGGAAAGCTTCCAAGCCTATTAATAGTAGCCATATCTTCACCTACAAACAATCCTTCATCCTTCATTTGTATTTCTTCATTTGTTTCTGAAAGGATCACTTAGTTTTAGTTTAGTTTAGTTTAGTTTTCATTTTTCTTTACGTTTCTGAATAGAAGGAAGGTAAGGAGGTGCTTGACAACCATTCCCTTCACTTCTACTTGAAGGAAACTTGTGTAAGGAACTCATATTGTACCTCAACTTGGGAAACTCATGCAAAAGATCTTCTATTCAGAAATCTCTCTCCTTTTAAGTTCTTTTGCTATATTACTCATTTGATTATGCTCTTTGCAGATTTTCTCTATTATATAATGAGTAACATGAGCTAAATTCCCTTAAGTTGAGATGTTATAACTTTGCAATGAACTTCTAAGTATGTTATTACGATTTATGTAGTGTATGCATTTTAATTCTTGTGTGATACTTCTTTCAACACCTATTCTGGAATTGATCACTTTGGAATAGGTTAATCTTGTGGCAAAGCAGATACGGGTCACATTTATGAACTCAAGAATTAATAGAATAAGAGTTTATAACAACTTCTCTCATTAAACTAGTTTTAATAAAGATTTGATTGTTAAAACCATGATAAGACATAGGATAACATAGTTCCTAGGATGATACAAAGTGGGAACTTAAGAGACAAGAGTGAACCTATTTAGCAACTTGGATCATTGTTAGGAGGCAAGAGAGGTATTGATACTCCTTTCTTTACTGTAAAAAACAAATATCATAAGAGCTTGTAATAAAACTCTGAAGAAAGTGCTGACAGGCACATACTGATGCAGCTGCATCTAGTGTGGAAACACTACATACTTCACTATAACACTTAGAAGTAAATTACTTGGTGAAAACATCTCAACTACTTTATCCAACTGATTCCTTACACTCTTTATCAAGTATTATTGTTTTTACTTTGAAAAAAACTCCAAACCAAAATAGTGCATAGTGTAGACACACTAAGTGTACACTCTAATATACAAAAATTTACAATACATAATCCCTGTGGGTTCGACCTTTCTTATCACTTTATTACTTGTGTGACTATGTATACTTGCATATATTTTCCTCACACCAAATTTTTGGCGCCGTTGCCGGGGATTATAGTAAAATTTTGTTGTTTAGATTGTTAATTTAGTGTTATATATATAAATATATATTAGTACTACTGGTATTCTGTTTTCTCTGCAGAAACATTTTAGTGCGTAAAACACTCAAATGTGGAAACATTAGTTTATGCCTGTGAATAGACCACCGATTTTGATTATGATCCGTAAATTGAAAGAAGATTTAGGAGATTGCTTAGACAACAAAGACAAAGAAAACAAGATCAGAGAAATATGTCTCACCACGTTGATGATGCCTCAAGAAGAGGAGGACCTAATTCTCAACATCCATGATAAGTAAAAGGAGAGGTGCAGATAGTAAAAGTGGTGCAAATACTTAAATAATCATGTGTAATTAAATTAGTTATGAAACGGTTTACAATAATCGCCATCACTCTCTTATTCCTTTACTAATACTCATTGTATATATATAGAGAAGTGTACTTTGTATAAGATGAATAACAATTTTACAAATCAATAATGAAATATTCTCTCTCAAATTCCCTATTATGGTATCAGTTGCAAATCCTGGGAATCTAACTACTTTCTGTTAAGCAAGATCCAACAACCTTCTTCATCTTCTTCTTTCCGCTTCCTGCAAATTCACAAATTTTCTCGCTTCTTCTTCCGCCGCACCAAGATTCTCGCTTTCTCTATTCTATTTCTCGCCACTCATGGCAACACTCGAGAATCCTCCCGAACTCGGAACACCAACCAATCAAGAACAATCACATCGATATTCCAATCTTCAACAATTCTCAATGCTAATTCAAGTTTCATTCATGGTCCAAAACTGTCAATCAAACTTGATGACAGAAATTTCCTACTGTGGAACCAACAGGTTGAAGGTGTAATATTAACACACAACCTCCACAGATTACTTGTAAATCCAAAGATTCCTCGCTAAGTTTGAATCAAGCGCATCAAGCATCAAACAAGGTTTCTACAAATTTACTCCACATGGATTGTGCAAGATCAAGCCCTATACACATGGCTTCTTTCTACCTTATCTGATTCAATACTTCCTAGAGTCCTATCATGCAAACATGCATGTGAAGTTTGGGACAAGATACACAAGCATTTCTATGCTCATCTTAAAGCCAAAGCAAGGCAACTCTGTAATGAGTTAAAAGCTCTCAAGAAAGGTACTCAAACAATTTCTGAATTCATCACTAAAGTTCACAATCTGGCAGATTCTTTAACCGCCATAGGTGAAGAAATTAAAGATCAAGACCTTATGGACATTATACTAGAAGGATTACCCAAAGAATATAATGCCATTTGAATGGTTGTACTATGGGAGACCTGGAAACAATGATCTAATGGAAATGGAGTCTCTTCTCCTTGTTCAAGAGGCTCAATTGGAAAATTTTCATCAAACTCTCACTGTCACTGCACCCTCAGCCAATGTGGTGCAAGTCAATCCCAATAATAACAACCCTCAACAGATTCCTAACCCTCGCAGTCTTGGCAAGGTAATCAACATAATTCCTCTGCATACCGTAATGTTAATCCATCTTACATCGTGGGCGATATCTGTAATCAACAGGAGCAGGGTCGTGGAAGGGCTGTGAGGCAACTCCAACACCTATCACAACCCTAACTACACTCCACCAACCACCGGAATAAACCAACTTGCCAATTATGTGGTAAGTATGGTCATGCAGCAAGTTCTTGCTGTAACACCCCCTTTCTATTTACTACTATTTAGTCGATTTTAAAATCAAAGTTTTCGAAAATATTCCACGCACCTCAAAGAGAGTGCTACATTTCTTCAAAAACATAAAACGACGAAATGAATTTTCATAAAACAACCTGTGTGTGATACATAGCACGCCAAAATGGGGCGAACCTCAAAAACACTTATTTAGTTATTTACAACATCCTCGGATCGACTAAATACATCAAAATAAAATTACTAAATATCTAAGACTTCCCGCCTGCTACGTGACGTAGCATGACCATCACTAGGATACTTCATTTGCTATCACCGCAGTTGCCGACATACGAGGCAACACGACGCAAATAGGTGAGTCTCAATACATAGGTAATAATAAATAAACCAGAAACACAGTAGAATAATAGCACACGTAGAGATACGGTTAATTCAAATACATCATTAATGCAAGCTTACACCAATTACAAGCTTACGCCAAATATACGGTTACGCTGATATCATTACACCAAATACAAGCTTACACCAAACACCATTAGTTCGTGAACACTCAATCAATCACTGTAGTATGCATGTAATGTATGAAATGCAATATGCATGTGGATCCATCACCAACATTTACAGCATCGAGTCTCAACAACATTTACAGATCAAGTCTCAACAACATTTACTGCACCGAGGTCTCAACAACATTTACTGATCAAGTCTCAACAACATTTACAGATCAAGTCTCAACAACAATGCACATGCCTTATGCGATGCCATAGCAATGCAACATAACATACCAACCAACAACTAATAAACTCACCATTATCATTAATCAACTCATTCATCAACAACATAAGCCTCAAAGGCACAACAACATTTAGGCCTAAGCCCCTCAACATTTTATATCTCAACTTACAAAGATTGAAAACCAAAGATTTAACTCAACAATTACACCACGCTCCATTGTTTGGACTAAAACATTACATAATGACCAACTTGTCATACGAGGACCAAACCGATACCATAAGGACCATTTTAGCATTTAAGGACTATTTTGACACACCAAGGATTAATTTAGTACTTAGGGACTATTTTGACACCTAGGGACTATTTTGACACTTTGGGTAACATTGACAACACCCGCACGAAGTGCTGGATTCCTACAGCAGTACTCCTACTTTGGCGAATTATTTAAAATAGCAAACGACATCGAAAATTTACAAAAGACCACTCATTGGAAAGCCCTCTGAGTGTAGTTTCTACCTATGATTTTAGTTTTTCAAAATAAGTGTCCAGTTGGTACAGTTTTTCAAAACACTACACTGAGGTACCAAAATCGGACAGAACGTTTTACCCAACTTGCAACCAAATTTTCTTTCTCATTTCTTAATGAAATTCAGTGAAATCAGTGCCTATTTCGTAGAGAATTAAGTCTATTTTTCAATGAAATAAGAATCACTCAAAACGGAGTTCAATTGAGCACACAAAACCTGCAAAAACTGAACCTACCCCCAGTTTGACTCCAGAAATTTGACCTAACTTTAGAGACTCATAACCGAGCTACACAACTCCGAATTTAACGAAACCAGTGCAAACGACCGCCCTTAAGTCTATTTTCAAAACAATTAGCCACATAATTTTTGGATCAACCAAACAGTACCAGTTTGAGAAAACCGAAACAGTGTCCAGAAAACACACAAAAAGCATAAACAAGTAAGACTCATCATCAACCCCCAATAAATTCAACAACACTTAAACACCATTTAATCCAACAAATACATGAGCATCAATTTAATTTCCACAACACTTAGGCATTTAATCAACATCATTAAATCAACATATTCTCATATTTCATCACATTGAAGCATTTTATCGAACACATGGCATGCACATTTAATAACACATTTATTTCCAACATCAAGCATCACAGTATCACCAAATTAAATATCAATACAACAATAAACATAGAATTAACACACAACTCAAATAATCAAACAAATACTCCTAACACCTAACCTCTATGATTTCAAGGTTTATAAATTATTAACCATGAAAGAGAGCCCCCATACCTCAAAATTGAAAACCCAAGAAACCTCTTCTCCAACAACACAAGAACCACCCAACAATGACTTCTCTCCAACACTTGAGCTTCAAACCCATCCATGGAAAAGAGGAAATGGAAGGGAAATAATGGTTAAAACTTACACTAAAAGATAGAGAAAGAAAAATGAAGAAGAATGGTACCCAAATCCACTTACCCTGCCAAAATGAGATTTTTCTTCCTCCCCTCCCCTAGAGCTGCTGGCCGTCCCCTCTCTTCACTCTCTCCCTCTCCTTTTCTTTTTCTTTCTTCAAATGAGAAGGAAACCCTACACCCCTAAGGTTATTTCCTTGCATTTGGGCTTATTAGTGGGCTTGGGCCCTTTTTACACCTCTCTAGCTACTTCAACCACTCTCTATTTTAATTAATTCCCACTCCCTTATTTACTACTCCAACACCTCTTAGTCATATTAAATACTCTATTTTTAATATTACTAATCACTATAACACCTTATATTTATTTTAATATACACAACTAAAATATTACTTAATTAAATTAGTCAAATAATCACTTAATTAAGTTAGTTAAATAATCACCTAATTAAATTAGTTAAATAATTCACCTAATTAATTTTTAGGCGTTACACTTCTTTGGTATAGGTTTGATGAAAATTTCGCTTTCTCCTCCCCGCAAATCAAGGTAATAATACTCAAACATCTAACACAAACCCTACTCCACCCAACTCTAATGAAACCCCGCACCCTTGAGCCAACTTTGCAGCTTTTTCTCAAGGCCAGAATAAATTTGAATTCCCTCCGTAATTCACTTCCTCAGTTGGTATGCACGAATACTTGTGCCTCACACCACATGACACCTATTTCTCAAGATATGCATTATTGTTCACCTTACACAGTCCCCCACAAAGCTACTATGGGAAATGGCAATGAAACTCCAATTTTATCTATCGGCACATCTAAACTTTACTCCACCTTTGACCCTCACACTCACTATACACTAAATAAATTACTCTATGTCCCTTCTCTCACAAGAAACTTACTTTCTGTTGGTCAATTTGCACAAGATAATAATGTCTTTTTTGAATTTCACTCACATATTTGCTTTGTGAAATCTCAGGGATCTAATGAAGTCCTATTTCAAGGCTTTAGAGGATCTGATGGGCTCTTCTTCATTCCTAGCCTCACTGTGTTGCTGCCTACTCACAGTTCAACTTCTGTTTCTGCTAATGTTTCACCTAAATTCTTGTCTAATGTTGTTTCTACATATACTTTACCTAGCAAAGTTTCAATTTCTACAGTAGCTTCTTCTATTCCTAGCTCTAGTAATGCTGTATCTGATGCCACACCCTACACACTGTGGCATCATAGACTAGGTCATGCAAATAGTCGTGTAGTTCATTCTGTTCTCACACATTGTAATATTTCAATACCAAGAAATAAAACATTTGAATTGTGTAAATCGTGTTGTCTTGGCAAAGCTCATAAGTTACATGCCCCTGCTTCTACCACCACACACACTGTACCCTTTGAATTAATACACACAGACCTTTGGGGGCCCTCTCCAAATCCTTCTAGTGGTGGCTACTACTATTATATAGCCTTTGTTGATGCCTATACTAAATTTACATGGATATACTTCCTAAAAGCCAAGTCAAAAGCCTTAGCAGCATTTAATCAATTTCACCAAATGATCAAAACTCAATTTTCAGCCACTATTAAAGCCATACAGTCTGACTTTGGGGGGGAATTTAGACCCTTTACATCTCATCTAGCATCACTAGGCATTCTTCACAGAAAAACCTGCCCATATACTTCTCATCAGAATGGCCAAGTTGAGCGTAAACATAGGCACATAACTGAAACAGCTCTCTCTCTCTCTTAGCGCATGCATCTATGCCACTTACCTATTGGGATCATGCTTTCACTACAACTGTTCACCTCATTAACAGACTACCTACCACAGCTTTACCTACCTTTATCTCACCCTATCAAGCTCTCTTTCACTCTATCCCTGATTATACCAGCCTTAGATCATTTGGATGTGCCTGCTTTCCTCTCCTAACCCCATACAACAAGAATAAACTACAATTTAGGAGCATTGAATGTGTTAACCTAGGACTCTCTCCCTCCCACAAAGGCTACAAGTGCCTTAGCCCTGATGGCCGTATCTACATCACCAAGGACATTCAATTTCATGAACACCGCCCATATCCCAAACTTTTTCCTATTGCACAATCTTCAGTATCTCCATCTTGCAGTTCTAGTCCTAGTGATTTACCAATTCCTACTATCAACCTTCCTACCTCTAGAACCACCTCACCAACCACAGTATCTAGTACTAGCTTCACACCTGAAACCCAAACCAATGAATCTCCTCAAACCTCTGCCTTACCACCACCATCCCCTGCCTCTCCTCCTTCCTCACCTAGACTTGTCACCACTAACAATCATCCAATGCTTACTCGTGGCAAAACAGGTCACCTAAAACCCAAGTCATTTCTCACTCACCTTGAACCAACCAATGTGAAGACTACTCTAGCCATTCCTCACTGGGTTACAGCCATGAAGGCTGAGTATGATGCCTTAATCAAAAACAATACATGGACCCTTACTGAACTACCACCTGGACGACAACCAATTGGCTGCAAATGGATATTTAGGGTCAAAGAAAACCCAGATGGGACAATAAATAAGTACAAAGCTAGATTGGTTGCTAAGGGATTTAACCAACTACCCGGAAAAGACTATGGAGAAACTTTTTCCCCAGTTATAAAACCTGCCACTATTAGAATTCTCTTAACCCTAGCTATCTCTTATAAATGGACAGTCCAACAAATTGACATCAACAATGCATTTATAAATGGCAATTTAGAGGAAGAAATTTATATGCAACAACCACCTGGATTCATTACTACTAACAAAAATCTAGTTTGCAGGTTACATAGATCCTTGTATTGCCTTAAGCAGGCCCCAAGGGCGTGGTATGAGAGGCTCAAACAAGCTTTATTTCAATTTGGGTTTATCTCCAGCAAGTGTGATCACTCACTGTTTCTCTACAAGCAAGGAAATGTACAACTATATGCTCTAGTCTATGTGGATGACATTCTACTCACAGGTTCATCAACCACACTCATTTTTGATCTGATTACCAAGCTACAATCAACATTTGCCCTCAAACATTTGGGCAGACCTGAATATTTCTTAGGGATCGAAGTAAAATACCTGCCTGATGGCTCTATGAAGCTCACTCAAACCAAATATGTGGCAGATCTCCTTGAAAGAGTTGGGATGACAGGGTGCTCTCCTATGCCCACTCCCATGCTATCCAACCTCAAATTAAGTCGCCATGGCACCGATTCACTTACAGATGCTACTGAATATCGCTCCATAGTAGGAGCTCTGCAATATGTTACCCTCACTCGCCCTGACATAGCCTTCGCAGTCAACAAGGTTTGTCAATTTCTCCAAGCACCTCGTGAGTCTCACTGCGTGCCGTCAAAAGAATTCTTCGCTACCTTGGAGGTACTGCATCCATGGGGCTTCAGCTCCAACCAACATCAACTTCATCTCCGTTTGATGTGAAGATCTATAGTGACACTGACTGGGCTAGTGACATAGATGATCGAAGATCGACATCCGCGCATGTCCGCTTTTTGGGACCGAATCTTGTCTCCCGAACTCCAAAAAGCAAACCCTTGTAGCTCGCCCAAAGTCCGGCCGAATATCGTGGTCTCGCAAACGCTACCTCTGAACTACTGTGGGTTCAATCGCTTCTTCGTGAACTCCACATTCCAACAACTACTCCGATGATGCTGTGTGATAACCTCTCAGCTGTAATGATTGCTCACAATCCGATCCTTCACTCTCGCACAAAGCACATCGAAATCGACCTTCACTTTGTTCGTGAAAAGGTCGCCGCGAAGCAGCTCATCATCAAACATCTTGCGGCGTTTATGCAATTAGCTGATCCATTGACAAAACCCCTACCCGCAAACACGTTTTCTTCGCTGTGTGTCAAACTCAACATTGGGCTTTCAGGCCCAAACGCTCCTCAGCCCAATTCTTCGTTTGAGGGGGGTGTGATAAGTAAAAGGAGAGGTGCAGATAGTAAAAGTGGTGCAAATACTTAAATAATCATGTGTAACTAAATTAGTTATGAAACGGTTACAATAACTGCTCATCACTCTCTTATTCCTTTACTAATACTCATTGTATATATATAGAGAAGTGTACTTTGTATAAGACAGAATAACAATTTTACAAATCAATAATGAAATATTCTCTCTCAAATTCCCTATTAATCCACAACCTGAAGGTGAGGAAGATCACGCATACAGCTCATTCAAATGGGACTAATAGGTATGATTAATGATGTGGATAGGCCTCTCGAGGACTATGCCCATTATGATCAACAACATATACAGTCTAGCATTGCTAGGCCTAATATTAATGCTGCTCATTTTGAATTTAAACCTATGATGTTTCAAATGTTACAAACAATTGGTCAATTTGGTGGATCCCCACATGAAGATCCCCATGAACATTTAAAGCAATTCATAGAAGTATGTAGTAACTTTATCATACCTAGTATTAGTGAGGATGCACTTAGACTTAAGTTATTTCCATATTCATTGAAAGATAGGGCTAAATAATGGCTAAACTCTATGTAGCCCAATTCTATTCACACATGGAATGAGCTAGCTGAAAAATTCTTAAGTACATATTTTCCTCCAGTTAAAAATGCTAGGATGAGACATGATATTACATCTTTTAGGCAAAAAGAATTTGAATCATTGTTTGAAGCATGAGAAAGATGGAAGGAACTTTTAAGAAAATGTCCACATCATGGTTTACCTGTCATTATACAAATGGAAACTTTTTACAATGGTCTAGAACCCCAAACCAGAGTGATGCTTGATGCATCAGCTGGTGGTGTTCTTTTGAATATGTCTTATAATGAAGCATGTCTTATTGATAAAATAGCTACAAATGGTTCTAGTTGGCCTACTGAGAGGGTGAGTGCCCAAAAGAGAACTTCTGGGGTACATGAGATTAATGATATATCAGCCCTATCTGCTCAAGTAGCCTCCTTAACCAACTTGATCAAACAGTGCACTAGTGCTCCTACATCAAGTGTAGCCACACCTAAAGAAAACACCGCAGCAGCTATAGAGCAAGCCCCTTCAGGAACTATAAGTGGTGTTTATTGTGGGGGAGGCCATCTATATGAAGAGTGTCCTAGCAACCCTGTCTCTGTCAATTATGTAGGTTACAACAAAAATAACAACCCTTACTCTCATATTGTACTTCAACTTGGGAAACTCATGCAAAAGATCTTCTATTTGAGTAATCTCTCTCCTTTTAAGTTCTTTTGCTATATTACTCATTTGATTATGCTCTTTGCAGATTTTTTCTATTATATAATGAGTAACATGAGCTAGATTCCCTTAAGTTGAGATGTTATAACTTTGTAATGAACTTCTAAGTATGTTATTACGATTTATGTAGTGTATGCATTTTAATTCTTGTGTGATACTTCTTTCAACACCTATTCTGGAATTGATCACTTTGGAATAGGTTAATCTTGTGGCAGCAGACATGGGTCACATTTATGAACTCAAGAATTAATAGGAATAAGAGTTTATAACAACTTCTCTGTTAAACTAGTTTTAATAAAGATTTGATTGTTAAAACCATGTTAAGTCCTAGACATAGGATAACATAGTCCCTAGGATGATACAGTGGGAACTTAAGAGACAAGAGTGAACCTATTTAGCAACTTGGATCATTGTTAGGAGGCAAGAGAGGTATTGATACTCCTTTCTTTACTGTAAAAAACAAAGATCATAAGAGCTTGTAATAAAACTCTGAAGAAAGTGCTGACAGGCACATACTGATGCACTGCATCCAGTGTGGAAACACTACATACTTCACTATAACACTTAGAAGTAAATTACTTGGTGAAAATATCTCAACTACTTTATCCAACTGATTCCTTACACTCTTTACTGTTATTATTGTTTTTACTTTAAAAAAAACTCCAAACCAAAATATATAGTGCATAGTGTAGACACACTATGTGTACACTCTAATATACAAAAATTTACAATACATAATCTCTCATGATTCGACCTTTCTTATCACTTTATTACTTGTGTGACTATGTATACTTGCATATATTTTCCTCACACCACACACTGCATCCGTTTTGTATTGGACTAAATATAAATAAAAGGAAGCAAAACATAAATTACACAAACACAGTTACACCAATGTTAATTTTCTTTCAAATTTAATTAAATTTCAGCTATTTTTCTTTATGTTTATCTCAGTAACAAATATATCTATAATGATTCTTTGTGGTAATGCATGCTCTCCTCATTCTATCTTAGCAAGATCGATCATAGTGCAATCCTCCTCTCACACTCTCTGCGAAGACCAGTATTTGCCAGCTTCCTCTACAAACTCTACGAATATGACTACAACTTCTCAACTATTTCACAGAGTGATAATGATATTCAGGATATCACTTTATTTTTAGATGTTTTCTTTCCACTTCTCTTCAAGGCTTTGTACCCCATTGATGAGAGCCATCACACTTATCTTCCGTTTTCTCACTTTATCTTCGTTTTCCTTTATTTTTATGAATTAAATATTAGAATTTTTCCCCTGCTGTAGCATATCAAAAGGAGCTTCAAAGGAAGATGCATCTAACAAGTTAAAGTGTGCAGTCAGTGAATTTTGGTAATGTCATCTCATCTCTCTTTTGATTCTATTGAATTTGTAGTGGATAAAATTTGATACAAATGATAGCAGCAAGTAGAGTAGTTATGTAATAATTTAAAATTTCTGTAAATATATCCATGATTTGAAGGTATGTATTATCATTTCTTATCATTTCAATTCAATTTTGGTGGAAATTCATTAACAAAAGCCACTTTACAAAATGAGGAAGCCTTATCGTGTTCCTTTCATATTTTTTTTTTTTGACAAAATGTTCCCTTTCATTTTTGGTGATCTGCAGGGAGAGGATGCCATTGACACTCTAAGTTATATCTATTTTATTGATTTTCTTCAAATTAATTATTTGATTTTTTATAATAGTATAACTTAGAGTGCCAATGGCATCCTTATCGTGTTCAAGATTATTTGGTTTTATAATAGTATAATTATTTGGTTTTTTGTCATCATTGCCATTTCTTTTGTGGAAATAGTTGTTGCATTAAGGTTTTTCTCTCTCAGAATAATTTAATAAGTAAATGTTTTTTTGGTTACATAATAAATAAATGCTTAATTTATAAATATTGCAAATTTGAAATTAAAATAAGACTTTTAATTCGTCTTTAATTAAAATAAGACTTTTAATTTCCATTTTTCATCAGAATTAATTTCCATTGTTTTGGTCTATATTCAACTTATAGTTTATATTTATGTTGTTATTAATTTTACAGTACCATGATGTTCTCTCCAAGATCTTCACAATCTTAATACGCTTCACTGCCTCCCATTTCAACGTCTTCTCTCCATGTCGTTAAGTTAACCTCCCGCTAATGAGACTATTGTTACGGTTGTATTTTATTCAAAAAAATAAAACAAATTATTTCTTATTATTTTAAGAATCTTACATTCCCAATATTTATTTTTCAAACTCATGTTTGAAAAAAGTGAATTTTTTTGAATCGGACTTTTAAATCTATTCATTCTAATCTTGAGAACAATTTTTAAATTAATTATATTATTATTAGTATTATTATTCATTGTATAACAATGAACGTTGCAATTTTTTAATATGCTTGTCGTTTTATACCATTAGCACCATATTATCCGTTTGTAACTTTTACTAATGTTAAATGTATTTTTATTATTTTCATTTTTCTCAATTTAAAGAAAAAGGAATATTTTAGCTTATTATTTTTATGAATAGAAAGTTAATGTTTTCGGTGGTGATACACCGAAAAATAAATACAAAAAATTAATTTGAATTTCAAAATAGAGAAGTGTTTTTGTTCATTTAGAATTCCAAATAGAAAAATTAATGTAAATTTTATAGTTTTTACTATATACCGTGCATAATACGGGCCTATATATTATATGATTTTTTTATGTTTTCATTATTTTTCTGAATATAATTTTCAAATGTAAGTAATTTTATTTTATTTAAAAATTGTTGGTAGATTCTTATGTGTACAAGAGTATTTTAGTACTATAATATATTGTAATATAAAGCATATCAATGCATTTCAATTCAATTATTGGAACCATAAGTCATACAAATGTCATTTTATGTTCTAATATATTATAATACTCCTCCGTTCTTTTCTTTTTTGATGTTTTAAATTAAATTTTGTTCCAAAACTTTTGATGTTTTGCAATCCCCAATGCTATTTGAACTATTTTTTCCAACAATGCCCTTAATAAATCAATAAACAATTACAATTAAGGTTTTAATAAGCACATATACCAAAATTAATTATCTCTTCTAAAATTAATGTACTTCGTTGAGTTTCCAAGAGGAATCACACTATCCTAGAACAATGTGATAAATATACTCTCCTAATGCACTTCGCATATCATTATAGTTAAATTAATTGTTGAGTATGTGTTTACCAAAGTAAAATTGTCAAGAACAAGATGATAAATAAGGGTATTTTAGTCTATATTTTATCTACTTATTGTTTTCTTATTTCTTGTGTCATATGCTAAAATTACATCAAAAGAAAAGAAACGAAGGGAGTATCATATAATTCGATTTAATTATTTATCAATCATAACCAATTTTGTTTTAAGTTACTAAAACTCACTTAACAATTTTTAACTTACAACATCTTTGAATTATATTTTACTCAATATAAATTTTCAACAATTGTTTTCCGCATGCATCATTGCGAGTTTAGATACTAGTTCGTAATACATTCGATGATAATTATATTTTCACTCGGTTTCAATTTTCGCTTTAAGTACTTTGTTTGAATACTTTTATATTAATTTTCCTTCATTTAATTATTACAAAACATTATATGACAGGAAACAAAATCCTTTTTCGGACAAAACCCCACATCCCACTATTATATAAATATATAAAAAATCTAAATTTAATTTCCTACTATTATATAAATATTTAAAATAGTTGAAGTAATTACCTTACGGTGTCTAAACAAATAAATTTCGACCCGTGCTGGCACGGGTAAATTATACTAATATATATATATATATAACCAATTTTGTTTTAAGTTACTAAAACTCACTTAACAATTTTTAACTTACAACATCTTTGAATTATATTTTACTCAATATAAATTTTCAACAATTGTTTTCCCGTGCATCGCACGAGTTTAGATACTAGTTCAGAATACATTCGATGATAATTATATTTTCATCGGTTTCAATTTTCGTTTTAGTACTTTGTTTGAATACTTTTATATTAATTTTCCTTCATTTAATTATTACAAAACATTATATGACAGGAAACAAAATCCTTTTTCGGACAAAACCCCACATCCCACTATTATATAAATATATAAAAAATCTAAATTTAATTTCCTACTATTATATAAATATTTAAAATAGTTGAAGTAATTACCTTACGGTGTCTAAACAAATAAATTTCGACCCGTGCTGGCACGGGTAAATTATACTAATATATATATATATATAAATAGTGTCGTATTATGTGACAAGGGTTGGTCTGAGTGGTAATTGGACTCGGATCCCATCCCAATGTCTCGAGTTCGAATCTTGGGTGTGGCAAAAACTCAGTTAGGAGGGGAGAATCACACGGGCCAACAACGCTGGATACTGGTGCGCTTGATATACACACAAATATGTGCAAGTATACACAATCGTATCAAGTAATAAAGTGAAAGTTGAGTATCGTTCCCACGAGGATTGGATTAATATTTACAAGTTTAGAATAAATAGTTTACTAGTGAAAGGTAACCACTATCCTACTCACAAATAGGTGATGTTGATAAATGAACAGAATGTAAATAAGCAATAAAAGATGTAAGGAATCAGTGGAGAATGATAGTTGAGATGTCTTCACCATATAAATCACTTTCAAGAGTTTTGTGTTTTTATGTGATGCAGGTGCACTGTTGCAGCTGCATCAGTATGTGCTTTTCAGTCACTTTCTTTAGAGTTTCATTACAAGCTCTTAAAACCTTGTCTTGAAGTAAATATAGAAGTTGTCAATTCCTTTCTTGCCTTCTTACAATTCTTGTCTAAGATGCTAAATATATAAGTTCACTCTTGTATTTGCATCATCCTAAGGACTATGCTATCCTATGTCTAGGTTTTAGCATGTAATTAACAAAGTTTCCTTTATTAAACACTTATCCCTATTAGTTCTTGAGTTCTAATCATAAACCATGTCTGTATTTATGATTTGCATTCACTTTGAGTTGGCCAATTCTAAAGATGAATATGAAAGAGTTATCATACAAGAACTAAAATGCAAACATCACATATGAACACAATAACTAACTTAAAAGATCATTATAAGGTTAGAGCATCTCAACCAAAAGAGTTTAGTTCATGCAAGTCATCACAAGGCTTATATAAATGTAACAAGTCATATTCATATAATTGAAATAACAAAAGGAAACAATAAGATAGAAGTTACACTATTGTAGTTTCCTTTGCATGAACTTCTGCTAAGTAATGCGGGTGCACTACTCCACCGCACTAAGCTACCTCTATGTAGAAGTGAAGGAAGAAGTTGCCAATTCCTCCCTTACCTTCTTACAATCTAAAAACTAACTAAAACTACATTACTAGAAATGTAAATTGAAGTGTATGAGATGATATGAGAGATCTTGATCTCTTGAGAGATGATTTTCCAAGTGAAGAGTGAAGGTCTTTATATAGGCTTTGAGCTTTCTTCATGAGAGGGTTTCCTTCCTTGTAGTTGAAGTAAACTAGAAGTGTAACCATATATGGGTACTTTTCGTGAAGTTGTCTCACAAGTTGAAGCATACACTCAAGTGTATAGGGAGGTCCAATAATGAATGACCACATGTCCATAAGTAAATGACTCTTCAAAGCTAGTCTTCTATGGTGGGCTATGGTAGGCGCCTCCTTTAGCAATTGGGCATGTACCTCCATGTGATCCATGACTATAAGCATGATGTCATAGGGTTGATAAAGCTTTGGTGAAATTTGAGGTGCTTCCATTGTCGCTTCAAGCAAGCTGGTGTAATGTAGATGCAGTGCAGGTGCATCAATGCAGGTGCATGGTAATGTTGGTGCATCTGTAGGCTGCACTGATCAAACTCATCAAACACACCACAATATATCTAAAATAGCCTAGTTAACAACTTTAACCATGTCAAACACTCAAGTTATCATATATCACACAAAATACTATATAAACTCCTTATCTTTATTTGAAAGAGAGCAATTTACTAAGTTTAAACATATGAATAACTCTATATAAAATAGAGTTATCAGATACTCGCAGGTAGCCAGACACAAACTACTTATCGGCAAAGACGGTAAAAACTGCGCACTAATGACGTGGTAAAAAAATAAAATTAAAATCTCTCCTATCATTCTTGTTCGCGACCAGCCGAACATTGTGCTAAGGCCTCAGTCACAAGGCAACACTTGAGAGACTGGGCATAGCATCAACTGGACTGGGCAGAGAGCACCACATCACAAGACCAAGGAAAGGCTGGAATACTCGGCATGGTCTCTTGAGGCCTGGCTATCCCAGAATACTCGGTCAATATTGTAACAGACATCATTATTATGTAACGGTAGTCTTAATTGTATAACGGCTACCTCATAATTAGTCATTAATATTTGTAACACTATATATATCGCCCTGAGAGGATAATGAAAGGGTTGAACAATTTTACCACTTACTCTTTACTCTTGTTCTTGATCAATCCTACTCAGGAAATAGTTGAGAACAATTCCGATATAAAAAAAAACTCTTCCATCCTTTAAAATAAACACTTACCACGCACATGTTCTTTTCTTTTAACATTTTGAATATTTGCTGATGTACTTTTAAGCAAAAACATTTTTACACTTTCTAGAATAAAAAAGATAAGTTACAGTCTTATTCCTTAATATGTTAAAATGCAGGAGAAAAAATGTCATACTGAAATGGCTGATATAAGTTTTATAAGAGTATAGCATTTTTCACGTGTTGATATAAAACATATAAGTATCATATAACTTTTGTCATATCCTAATAAGAGGACAGAAATGTGCACACTCAACCTGTTTGGATTTTGTCAACAAAAAAAAAACTGTTTGGATGGGAGGGAGACATTTGAGGCCAATAAAAATGGGGATTTGACAGTGTTTTGGTTACAAAATTGGGATTTATAGTAAATTTCATTGTTTGATTATTTAAATCAGTAAAATAAAATTTACTATACGTAAAACTTGACACAATGTGAATTTTACAAAAAAAAAATGTATTTTTTTAAGCAAAAAAAATGTATTTATGATTCATAAGAATGATTACTGTATTATTTGAATATAATAGAATCTAATTTAAATACATTTTTAGGTCATTATGTATGTTTTTGAAATAATCCAAAATATAATTAAAACTGATGGTACATCAATGCAGTAGGACAAATACATGAATAAGACTCTACGCTATGGAGGGTTTGCTCTTAGGATAGGGTAGGAGATATTTCCTCAAATGAGAGGTTCAAATTTTAAGCAAGGATTACACTAATATTCCTGAGTTCTAATTAATTTATAGCATAGTCAATACTAATATCAACACATCTTTATTAATACTAGAGGGGAAAGACGGGTCATCCGGGCCCGCCTTTCATGTTTTAGTGTGTTATTGGGTGATTATCATTATTAAAAATAAAAATGTGTTAGTGGGTGGTTATCATTATTAAAACTTGTACTTATAGTGAGGGCATTTTAGTTAGAAAAATCTGACACCAAAATGAACAATTATTTTTTGAATCCCCTTTATTAATAGTTATAGATATAGGTAGTAGGTATGGAGATATGTCCGTTCACACTAAGCACTTTCTGAAAACTTCCTAAGGACATCAACAAAAATAAGCGCATCCAAATACTCTTTGATAATTGATAATTAATGATTAGTTAATTAATGGCATATAGTCATTACCCTTTTCAAAACAAATAACATAGTCTCTGCAATTGCGCACATAGGAGATATTTTGGCTGGTGATGAGAGATGTCAACCCCTTAAATGAATTTCATTAGCTCAAGAGATTAATCGCGCACAGATGAAATACTTTGATTTAACCAAAAAAAAAACAAAAACAAATAGCATAGTCAATATGCTTCTCTCATTTAAGTCATCTTTAACTAATATAAATTTGGATGGACCTTAAAGCACGTGATGGTTTATGTAGGGTTGTTAGTAGAGGTACTCATTTATTTCACATCTGCCCTAGTTCAAAATGGACAATGAAGAAGGCTCAGTAGAGAACCTTCAATCTATTTGAGGCATTTCCTCTTTTTTCAGCTCAGCATAGATAAAATGAGAAACATAACAAAGGCAACAACATGTTTCACTCTCTTTCTATCTATTATAGCACTTCATGTTGAATCACGTTATCTTAAAACCAGTACTGTTTCTGAGTTGGTTTCTAGTGGAGTTGATGATGATGTTAAATCTGAAGAATCTTATATACTCCTTAAAAGCCAGAGGGTTGTTGAATCATCTTCTTCTTCTTCTTCAGGGGAGGAGTACTGTAAACAAATGTATGGGTTCTTGCCATGTTCAAATAACATAGTTGGTCATCTTTTCCTTATTTTGGTTTATGAGTACTTGTTGTTCCATGGAGAATCTTATTTAGCTGCTGGAGGTGAACAGATTTTCAAGATTCTTGGTCCAGGTGTTTTTGGTGCTAGTGCTTTTGATATTCTTGGTGCTCTTCCTGAGTCCCTAATTCTTGTTGGTATATATGCTACTACTACTCTTTTTCTTTCTTTTATGTTGCTTCCTACTTTCAAAGCATTATTTAATTAAAATTTCAAAGACTAGATATAGATTATCTTCATAGCACTTACTCTTTTCACACTCTATAGCCTATCTTTATCATTTTTACGGTTCTTGCATGTTTTTAAAAACAGATGTGTTATTTGGAAACAAAAATTGACATCAGAAATTGACAATAATTTTTTTTTTGGCAAACGGAATCTATTTCATTTCATTCATAATTGTGGCAAAAACGCATGTTGGGATATCAAATAGAGTATGAGAAGAGACTAAAAACAATGCTACCACTGCTAGAGTATGAGCCACCTTGTTAGCCTCTCGTCTAGAGAACTTCACATGAGAGTTGTTACTAAAGAAAGTAAAAGACTTCTTACAAGAATTCAAAATACAATCATAATCAGAATAAATAGGAGAACATTTGTTGATATAGTTCAACTACGTGGTTAATTACATTTCGTGTATGGTTAATAATTAAATAGGAAAATATTATAAAATTTAAAAAAAATAATAAAAATAGTACAAAATCATCATAATATATGTTTTGTAAGAAAATAAGTAGTAAAAAGTTATTTATATTCACATTTATAACTTATTATTGGAATTTAATTAATTAAAATAATATTATATATAAATATATATTTGTGTGTTTGTACATATATGCATAAGCATGTATCCACTCTCAGGAATCAGAAAATTCTTAGTTTCACACTCGCACAAAAAAAAACAATTTATTAATAAATAAAAAAAGACCAATGTGAATTTATATCTTCACAGCACTTATTATACACATACTCAATATGTTAATCATTTGTATGGTTCTTGACTGTCATCATTTATCAGTAACTGGACTTTCCAGCGACAAGGAGAGTGCACAAGAGTATGCTTCTACTGGAGTTGGTTTGTTAGCTGGATCATCCATCTTGCTTCTCACAGTAGTGTGGGGAACCTGTGTTATCGTTGGCAAGCAAAAGTTGAAAAACGACTCTCATTCTTCAAATGCATCAAGATCAACAATAAAAGAATCATTGACTGGTCTGCTCTTCATTCTTTCTCTATATTTGAATCTCTTCACAGTTAGAAAAGTTCATACCTTAACTCCTTTATTGTTGTTTGATATGAATAACTAATGTGTAGTCTTTTATATATAGGTCATGGCATTACAATGGATGTGGACACTAGAAAGATGGCAAGAATCATGGTTTTCTCTGTTATTCCACTCCTCATTATGCAGATTCCTACATTATTCAAGTTCTCTTCCACGCCGCGCAATGTCACCTTGATAATTTCTCTTATCATTGCTGTATCTTTTCTCATCTCATACTTCATCTACCAGGTTTTTCATCCACTTCCTATTTTAACTTAAGTTGACCCTGGAAAATCACTTTTGTTAAATAAGATTGCAAAATGCCAAAATTCCTGATTATTTTTCTTCAATGATTGTGCAGGTTTTTAAACCTCAAATAGAGAAAACAAGACTAGAATACATAAAACATGATGATTTAATATTAAGAATTTTCCAACGTGTTGAGAAGCAAACTCTGCAGAAGATTCTCACAGAGGATGGGACTCCCAATGTAACTGCCATAAGTGGGTGAGTCAAATTTGATATGGAACATTTCTCAACAGATTACATGTTCATTTCATTTATTGTGTACATACATAACCATAATAGCATACTTCATTATGCAGGCTATACAATGAATTCAGTCAACATGGGGGAAATCATTTGTTAGCTTCTGAAATAAAAGAACTGTTGCTTGGGAACAAGTTAAGTGATGTGAATATCAGAGAGGAACAAGTAACAGACATGTTGAAAATATTTGACAGAAATGGGGACCAAATTATAACCAAGGAGGAATTTGTTGGTGGCTTAACAGAATACATTAACCAAACAAAGCATGCTTTGGATAGAAAATACCTTCCAAAAGAATCTATGAACAAAATGTATCAGGTATGTAATGCACACATTACACTAGTGATAATTTCCTTAGCTCAATCTATTGCTATGTAAGAAAATGTAGCATTTTGACATTGTCTGCAATTGTATTTATTTCTTTGTTTTCTTCCTTGTATGTATTTCACTTTGGTAACTAACCAGATGCTTATTGTATTATGAACAGACTTTTATCAAACCATGGATTGAACATGTGAGAAAAGAACGCGAATTGAAGGGACATCTAATATCTGGAGTCTTAAACCATGCTCAGAGTGATATGGTTGGTAGATTGCTCAAAGATGATGGAACACCTGATACAGATGCTATAAGAAGGTATGCATTATGCACATTGTTCTTGTTTGTCATATCTACTAGTAAATAGTACAACATAGTCAATGAGATGTTCACTGAGCGCAACCATATACCAAAAACCAAAAGTCATTAAGAAATCCAATTAATGACACAACAAAATCCTCAATGCTTTCGACTATTTTTGCATGTTCTCTTGGCCATTGTGATGCAACAGATTGTTTGAGGAAGTCGATAGCGATGGGAATAACCACGTTTCTAAAGCCGAATTAGGAAAAATAGTGAAGGAGATCCAGTTTGGTAAAGCTGTAGATGCAGAGGAGGCAGTATCAAAACTCCTTCAAGATCTTGATGTCAACAGAGACAATGAAATCAGTGAGAATGAGTTTGTTGATGGTTTCACCAAATGGATAAACTCAAATTCCAGTCAAAATGGTCACTCAAAATCATCTTCCTCTCATGGAACTCATCAAGTATTTTCATCATTCCTTTCTTTTCTTCTGCTTTTTTTTAATCTGTGAAAACACTTGTATATACAAATGGTTTCTGAAATGATTTTGTGTATTATTATTAGACCTGGGAAGATGTTGAGAAGGTAATGGAAGAGAAACAATCTAAGGGGGCATCTGCATGGTTGGAGGCTATAGGATATGTGGTGTTGGGAATTACTATGCTATCACTTCTTGCAGAACCCTTAATAGCAAGTGTCCAAAAATTTGCTGAATATGCTGGAATTTCATCTTTTTTTGTCTCTTTCATTTTAGTCCCTCTGGCTACTAATTTTAGAGAAGCAACCTCAGCTATCAAAGAAGCTAGCCACAAGAAAAGTAATAACACTTCTCACACAATATATGAGGTTAGTCATGTTCATCTTTCCATGCCAATTTCACTCTTTCACTATTCTAATCTATATAGAAGGATAAAAAACACCATCAATGTCTTAGAACTTGGGTTAGGCCTAAATCAACCCTACAAAACCGACTTGTAAAGTGAGGGATACTTCTCACTTACTAACTCATTTTCAGGCCATATCACATCCGATGTGGGAGTCTCGACACACTCCTCAATCCTCACGCCCAGGATTGAACAATTAGAGCATGACCCGAGTGGCCTGATAGTGGGTGGCCTAATAGATCTTGGATAGGCTCTGATACTATCTTAGAACTTGAGTTAGGCCTAACTCAACCCTATAAAACTGACGTGTAGAGCGAGGGATGTCTCCTACTTACAAACTCATTTTCAGGCTATATCACATCTGATGTGAGACTCTCAATACAATGTATTCTCAAACACACTATTTTCAACACATTTTTTCCTATTAGTTAAAAATCATGTGAGACACACCAAACTTAAAGGAGTCCACCAAAATTGGTGCGCATCTGCAAAATAGTGAAATCCACTTGGATTTCAATAAATAAGAGAGTGTTAAAGTGTGTCTTACTAATATTCCTAAAGATCAGATACTTAAAGTGAAGATTTGGGTTAATGCAGATTTATGGAGCAGTGTTCATGAACAACATTCTCGGCTTTGTGGTGATATCTGTTCTGATATATATGCGAGATATCACCTGGCAATTTTCAGCTGATGTACTGGTTGTGTCAATTGTTTGTATTGTGATGGGATTTGCTGCTATTTTTCGCACCACTTTTCCTGTTTGGACATCCTTCCCTGCATACCTCATGTACCTAATATCACTGCTTTTGGTTTTTGTTCTCAAAGATGTACTCCATTATGTTTAGTGACTTTTGGGGGGCTAGTTCAGGTGACTTAACATACTGTTGATGTGTGTGGGTTATTAGTGACTTATACTGCATATATAATGCGATTCACCATATCTTATGTAACTTTTACCAAATAATCTATAATCTATAATCTATAATACATTCAAAAATTTAACTATATTAGTGACATGTGGCAAAAAGCTCATTCATTCACTCAAAATTGTTTTTCCCTTCTCCTTTGTATTGTGCATCCGTGACTAGAATCTCTAACTAGTAAGTGTAATGAAAATAGTGTGAGAGAGAATGTTGTTAACAATATGTTTTAGGTAACATAAATGACATTTTGACACACAAAACTGACATTAAAAATCAACAAGTAGCTAGATAAAGCAGTTCAAATGTATGGTTAGTTATGTTTAATAAATGGTTAATGAATATAACAGGTGGCGAAACGCCTTAACCAAATGTAAATAATCACATATGTGAACGTTATCATCCAAATATCCACGATTTCTAAAGGGTCAAATTTACATGTAAATGAACACTTGAAAATCATAGTCAATCATATTAGAACTCTACAAAACTGGTTTGTAAGGTGGTGATTGCTCTTTCATTATATTCTCTTTTGAGACTTTACCACTAGACGATGTGAGACTTGGGATTCTCCCAATAAGTCATATTCAAATTGTAGTTGATTACATTCGACGAATGGTTAATGAGTTTCTTCACTCGTGATATCCATAAATCTTTTACTAAATGTAATTAACTATGTATTTAAACTCTATTAACCAATCTTATTTTTGTCCATTTTTGGTGTGGAATTTGTGTCCAAATATCATAACTATTAGGTAATGACAGATTGTGATGTTAACTCTGAGGTGAGGGGTAATATTTACGAAAAGCCTTTCTATAAAGTGTGGATATTTAAACTATTGACATTGTAGGTAGAATTTGCCTAATGTTACATTTACGCTAGCCATCATTTTCCTTAACCATCTCATCTCTTATCCTAACTCTCCATTCTTGCTGATTTCTAAAACTTATTACTAAGAATCAGCAAAAAAGTCACTGAATGCGTTTCGACGTTCGTTTTAGAAATCGGCAAAAAAGTCGCACATTTCCGTCTGAAAGGAAAAGAAAAGAAAAGAAAAGAAAAACCTGCAAGCTCCACACCAATAGGTTTTCTGTTTCCAGAAAAGGAACGCTCCCGCCGCGCCGTTCCGTTCACGTTCAATTCTCTCGTCACGTTCTGTTCCTCCCACCGTATTTCACTTGCAATTCCACCGTCTCTCTTTTTTTATCAACAATATATGTTATAAGGACATTAGATTTTAGACAAAAATGGACAAAAACCAACTTACAATACTAATTAACCAAGTTTTTTAGACTATTAGTCAAGTGATCAATTAACCAAGTTTTTAATGACGCCTCGAAAACTCAATGTCCAAAAAACTGTGAAAAAACAGGTTGGCTAATTATCAAAAAAACTTGGTTAATTGGTGTTGTAAGTTGGTTTTTGTCTATTTTTGTCTAAAACTCAATGTCCAAATAACATTTTTGTTTTTTTATTTGGGTTTTTTTTGTACCCCCACGCAATCCCCATATACCCCCACCAAACTGAAAACCTCAAAATGTCCTTCTGAAAACATAATTTTTTTAAAAAATTTTGGCCAATCGTATATACACTTGGGGGGTGTATATACGACCCTATTTTTGCCATCGTATATACACCCCCAAAGCGTATATACGATTGCTTTCTACCATAATCGTATATACGCCTTGGGGTGTATATACGATGGGCAAAAAATAGGGTCGTATATATATCCCCGTGTATATACGATCCCTATGGTAATTTTTAATTTTAAGTCAAATAAAAATTAATTAAATCCTGAAAATAGGTTGTGTGTGTAGTTTGTTAAAACATGACGATGTTATACGTCGAACGAATAATTTTTGGCTACGTATATACCATTTTTAGGCGTATATCTGATTGGTGTTATGGTATATACTTATAGGGGAAATTCAATGAACATATATACGACCCTTGGATTTTTGCCATCGTATATACCATTTTTAGTCGTATATACGATTGGTGTTATGGTAGGTCACTTGTATATACGTTTGTGGGGGTGTATATACGATGTGTAAATTTGGGGGTCGTATATACACCCCCAAATGGTATATACGATGGTGTAATTTTTTAAAAAAAACTTAAAATTATATATTTTTAATAAAGATAAATTAGACATGAATAATTTAGTGTGTCGTTCGTTAACACGTGACAATATTATGCGTCGAATGAAGAATTTAGGCTAAAAAATCGGTTTTTCGGCAACCTACTCCGATCGTAATGAAACTACAGCCATTAAATCTGAAAAAAAAAATCAACGAGCATGACTCTCATAGAAGGGACTACGGCCTCAAAATCCCAAATTTCATCGTTTACTGTTTTTTATTAATTTTTTAATTTTTCATAGTCTCCAAAATATCTTTAAAAAATTGCATAGACTTATTTTGATTTTGTTAGATTTTTAGTGGTGTTTTTATAATTTTTTTTGACTCTTTAACGAATTTTTAGTAGCCTTTTTATAACATAGTTTGGGTACTGTCAGTACATCCCACGTGACCCTCTTGCAGGTTGTCCGAGCCATGACGACTGCATCTTTCAGATCTCCACCTTCATGGTTAGTGTGAGGGACGTTCTGCTCACTACTCATGCTCAACATTGATCGTATATATGTATTTGGGACATATATACTATGTTCATATTTAAGCCATCGTATATATGTCCTAAAAACGTATATACGATGGAAACATCTGAAGCTATTCGTATATACGTTTTTGGGCCATATATACGATGGCTTAAATATCAACATCGGATATATGTCCCAAATACATATATACGATTAGTTTTTTTTTTTGAAAAAAAGAGTTTTGCAAGAGGTATTTTGGGAATAATCATATATGTGGGGGTATGAAGGAAGGGGGTGGGTATGAAAAAAAGAACCCCCGTGTCTTCTACCAAATGGGCCTAGTCATATCCAAAGGCCCGTGCTTCTTAGAACCCCCAGCTATTCATCAGACACCCCAAACCACGTAATATTCCCAAAACACCCCTAATTTAACATCAGATTTTCTCCCTATCTATTTCCTCTCACCCTCACACACCCCCACACATTCTCATTCTCCCTAAAAACTACCCTACAACCAAACCCCACACCCCTTCAACTTCAATCCACCATTTTCTTTCGTTTTCCATCAAGAATCAACGCCATTACCGTCCATCCACTTCTAGGTACGCTTCTTCATCTTATTCTTCGCGTTTTTTTACTGTTTTGGATGGTTCGGTGTTACAGCGGTCGATCATGTGCGACCAAGCGTGCGCTGAACCCACTATTGATGTAACTGTTTAGTTGTGGTTCGATCGAGCGTGCATCGAACCTGTTAGGGGGTGTTCGATCAAGCGTGCTAAATTTGGGTTCGCATCTGGCACTGGTAGGGTCGAACCTGTAACATCCCAGACTGCTTCATGAAGTGTCGATTTGCCCCACGAATCAACACGAGTCTTTTCAGCATGCTTTGTCTTCACTTGCATGCTTTCCGGAAAACTTCCCAGAAGGTCACCCATCCCACTACTACTCCAAGCCAAACACGCTTAACTATGGAGTTCTTATGGGGTGGACTCCCGAAAAGAAGATGCACATTGTTAGTATAGGTAGTCCAAATCAATTCTTTTAAGCCTTCATTCAACTGTACAGTCCCATACCTGCACAGCCTCAGGATCCCTCTCATTCCGGTGCGTATTCGGTTCATTCACGCGCTCCTTCGCTTTGAAGCTGCCAGGAGCCGCTCTTTGCCATGCCACCTTTTTAGGTATCGACGATCACTCCCCGCCCTCGTTAGCCCCGAATGTCACATGCCCACCAGCTTCCGCTTGGTTCATCCCCGAACCACACCGTACTGAGAGAGGTCTGCTGCTCTGATACCATTTGTAACATCCCAGACTGCTTCATGAAGTGTCGACTTCCCCCACGAATCAACACGAGTCTTTTCAGCATGCTTTGTCTTCACTTGCATACTTTCCGGAAAACTTCCCAGAAGGTCACCCATCCCACTACTACTCCAAGCCAAGCACGTTTAACTATGAAGTTCTTATGGGGTGGACTCCCGAAAAGAAGATGCACATTGTTAGTATAGGTAGTCCAAATCAATTCTTTTAAGCATTCCTTCAACTGTACAGTCCCATACCTACACAGCCTCAGGATCCCTCTCATACCGGTGCGTATTCGGTTCATTCACGCGCTCCTTCGCTTAGAACCTGCCAGGAGCCGCTCTTTACCATGCCACCTTTTTGGGCACCGGCGATCACTCCCCGCCCTCGTCAGCCCCGGATGTCACAGAACCCCCCTGATTGTTGCTATATGCTGATTTTAACTGATTTTGACTGATTTTTAACAATTCAATTGATTCTTTATGGTATGGCTAACACAAGAGGAGGTGGCACTGCTAGTGAGGCGCAGCCCGAGGTGCGTGTATGTGGGCGTGGACGTGGCACTGATGGAGAAACACAACTCGAGCCTTCCACATCTTCTCAGGCTGATCTTCATGCTGATGCTGACGAGCCTGAGCCAGCTGATGCTCCTTCTGCTGACAGATCATCCACTTTTCCTGGCTTGCTGCAGAGTTTAGAGAGGTATGATGGTTTAGTTTAGTGTTACAATGTTTTTTAAGCATTTCTTATTTAACTTTCTTTTGTGATTAAAGTATTTTTTTACCCTTGAGACCCTTGCCCTATGTGATGAGATGGAGCACGTGCTGGAAAGTGCTGGGATTGCATGTGGGACTCGTGGCTGGAAGATTGTGGAGAGGTTGAAGGCAATTGCAAAGCCATTCAAGATGGGGCTTAGGAGCTTTAGTTGTTCCCATGCTAGGGATGTCTCCCAGCCGAGGGAGAGACAACGATAGTAGTTGTATTTTGTAATTGTCTTTGCCTTGGATTGAATTCTAGTTATTCTTAACTTTTTCTTTTGCACGGATTGTACCTATACTTACTGATTGCACTTATATATTTATATTTGGTTTTTGGTAAAAGTTAGTTATTTTATCGTTGCGAAATTGTTATTTTATTGTTCAGATTAGTTTCCGTTAACAAATATTTAAAAAAACCAACAACAGCCCCGTTCGACTCTCACACGTTCGACCGAGTTCGACCCTCGCTTGGTCGAACCTGTTAATTTGGCCAATTTGGGGTGTCTGAGTAAAATTAGCAGGTTCGGTGCTGCCAGATTCGACCTGGGTCGATCAACTGTGCAATCAGCGGCGGTTCTTCTCATGGGCTGGGCAGGGCCATGGCCCGCCCCAGAAAAAAAAAATTTCATATGCTGGAAATTACAATAATACCCTTAATGAAAAATTAAATTTACAAAAACAATCAACCAATAAGAATAAAACAACACAACACTCAAGTCTCAACATTGCCTCACGTCTTCCTCTTTCTCTCCCGCTCTCGGCACGGCTCCTCTGTTCTCAGTTCTCACTCACTCAACGCACGATTCCACCTACTTCCAGTTCCTGTTCCGTTCCGGCGTCGCGGCGTTCCAACAACGTTTCCCCTCTTTCTCTCTCGCTTCTCTCCGTTCGTTTACTCTCTCTCTCTCTCTCCCTAATTTATTTTTTATTTGTTGTTGCGATTCTTGATTATTGTTGTTGGCTTGTTTGTTGCTGATTTTGGATTTTTTTTCTATTTTATGAGTTGTTGTTCAGTTCATTTCATTGTTGTTGTTGCTGATTGTTATTCTATTTTCTGAGTTGTTGCTGATTTTGGATTGTTGTTGCTAGTTTTGTTGCTGATTTTAGATTATTGTTCACATGGGAAGAAGGGAAACTGATTTTAGATTATTCATTATTGTTCATTTCATTTCATTGCTATTCAAGAAGTTCAGTTCAGTACAAGTGTACAACAAAAATCTGATTTTAGATTTTGGATTATAATAACTCAGTTCATTTCATTGTTGTTGCTAGTTTTGTTGATTTTGGATTGTTGTTACTAGTTTTTTTCTTTTTCATTTATCCTATTGTGCTCATTATTGATTATTGTTGATTTTAGATTTCTAAAGATGAAGAGTACTAGAACAATTGATTATTTTTTTAAGAGGAAAGTTTGTGAGGATGAAAGAGATGAACAAGGGATAGCTTCTACATCCAAACCGGTTAAAGTTCCAAGAATTGAAGAAGTCATAACTTCTACGCATCAACCTATTGAAGTTGCGAGAGTTGAAGAAGTGATAACTTCTACTCCTCAACCCGTTGAAGTTCCAAGAATTGAAAAATTGAATAGCACAAATGATTTTTTGAATTCTTTAGAACGTGATCCTGAAAGCGTTCTCCAATATGGACATATCCACCAAATCAAGTCGATGAAATACGAAGAGCTTATCTGAATTGGGGTCCGTATCAAATTCATTTTGAAGAATATCCTTTGTCTGGTAATAAGAAACATCCAAGACGGTTTCAAGACACTTGGTTTAGTCTCTTTCTGCATGGCTAGAATATTCACCTTCAAAGGATGCTTTGCATTTTGCTTACCATGTTATCTTTTTAACAAAGGAGCAAGTGGACGCTTACGGATTAGATGTCTTCGTTCATCAGAGGTTTTAAAGCTTGGAAGAGAGTCGAGATGGAATACATTGTGCTTTTCTTAAGCACATTGGGCAGGATCCTTGCTCACAACACAACAATTCAATGAAAGCTTGGAATGACTTGATGAATCAAGAGGGACATATTAGGCATGCATTTGAAAAACAAGACTCGAGTCAAGTTATGAAGAATCGACTACGGCTCAAGACTTCAATTGATAGTGTTCGTTGGTTAACACTTCAAGCTTGTGCTTTTAGAGGTCATGATGAAACTAGTGAGTCAAAAAACCAAGGTAATTTCCTTCGTTTGATAAAACTCTTGGCATCTTATAATGATGAAGTTGCAAAAGTTGTGTTGGATAATGCTCCATATAATTCCAAATATACTTCACATAAAATTCAAAAAGAACTCTTGAGTATTCTTGCTAGTAGGGTGAAAAAGCATATTCGTGAAGAAATTGGTGATTCCAAGTTTTGTATCGTTGTAGATGAAGCTCGTGATGAGTCAAAAAAAGAACAAATGTCTCTTGTGTTAAGATTTGTTGATAAAGCTGGTTTAATACAAGAGCGATTTTTTGATGTGGCACATGTTAGAGACACTGCAGCTTTAACTCTTAAGGAAGCGGTGTGTGATATACTTTGTCGACATAACCTTGATGTTTCTAATCTTCGTGGTCAAGGGTATGATGGTGCAAGCAATATGAGAGGAGAATGGAATGGTTTACAAGCGTTGTTTATGAATGATTGTCCTTATGCATACTATGTTCATTGTTTTGCTCATCGATTGCAACTTGCCTTGGTTCTTGCATCAAGAGAAGTCACTCGGTTCATAAGTTCTTTGAAAAGTTGACTTTTGTTGTCAATGTTGTTTGCTCTTCTTGTAAGCGCCATGATGAGTTACAAGCTTCCCAATTAGAAGAAATTGAACATTTATTAGAGATTGATGAAATTGTAAGTGGTAAAGGTCAAAATCAAATTGGTACTTTGAAGCGAAGTGAGATTCTCGTTGGGGATCACATTTCAATTCTATTTGTAGCTTGATAAAAATGTATGAAGCAACTTGTCATGTTTTAAAAAATTGCAAAGGAAAAAGGAACAAGTTATTCTTCACGCGGGGATCTTGATAGTGCTTACAATTACTTGAAGGCATTTGATTTTATTTTTATCTTGCATTTGATGAAAGAAATGATGGGGATAACAGATGTGCTTTGTCAAGCCTTACAATTACAATCTCAAGACGTAGTTAATGCTATGTGTTTGGTTCAGTAGCACAAAAGCTCTTATTCAAGAATTGAGAGAAGATGGTTGGGATAATTTGTTTACTAATGTCATGTCTTTTGTTCAAAACATGGTGTTGAGATTCTTGATCTTGATGATGTTCATTCAAAGAACAAGATTTGGACGCTCTCGTCTTGAAGAGAATCAGTAACAATAAAGCATTACTTTAGAGTTGAAATATTTTTACTACCATAGACAAGCAATTGCAAGAGTTGAATAGCGCGATTTAGTGAGCAAGCAATGGATTTGTTAACTCTAAGTTGTGCTTTGGCTCCTAAGGATAATTATAAAGCTTTTAATATTGATACTATTTGCAATTTGGTTGAAAAGTATTATCCCATGGATTTCAATGAGCAAGACAAGAATAATTTCCTTTTCAACTTCGCAATTTGTCCTTCGTGCCCGCCAAGAATCAAGTTTGAAGAATTTGTCAACTATTCAAGAATTATGTTCGTGTTTGGTTTGAAACTAACGAGAAGAAATGTACTTCTTGCTTGATAGATCGCTCCGCCTTATCATGACTCTTCCTGCTTCTACACCACAATCGAGAGGTCTTTTCAAAGAATGAAAATTATCAAGACTAGGTTGAGAAACAAGATGGAAAGTGGATTTTTAGCTGATAGCATGACAGTTTACATTGAAAGGGAAATTAGTGAAAACATTAGTTCCGAGTCTATTATTGAAGATTTCAAGTCAATTGGATCGCGTAGAGCATTACTTTAAGGTACACAGTTTAATGTTTTGATGATCAACTTTGTGTTTAATATAAACTGTGTATTTAATTTTATATTATAATAGTTTATTTTACGGCCCTCCCTAAGTTTTTTTTCAAGATCCGCCACTGTGTGCAATGTTTAAAAAAAAATAAAAACCAATTTTCAGTAAGAGTTTTTGGTCTTTTCACCCCAAAAAGGGGTGTCTAGTGAGTAGAGAGAAGTTGTACGAAGCATGAGCCTATCCAAATGTGATTCTTTTACTTGCACTTCCTTTCTGGAATAACTGTTAAGACCCCCCATTTTTGTTAGCCAGCACCCCATCCAGTAAAAATATTTATTAAAAAAATAATTTGGCTTCCTAACCCGTAAAAAAAAAAAAAGATAACAAAATACGTGCTAAGTGATTTTCATATCTAATCATTGAAAAGATACGAGATAGTGTGGCATGTTCCAAAGCACTAGCTAAACGTCTATGACAAAAAAATGCAAACGAAAATATATATAAGTGAGATGTAAGGGAATTTTAAAAGACTAGAATTAAAAAATTGATATTTTCTTGGTTCAGACCATGGTCGAGTATCCATGGAGTGTCCAACGCTTTCCACGAAAAATTAATCTCTATTCATACTTAGGAGCAAATCTCACAGTTAATGTGTAAATAAATGGGAAAAATTATTAATTTTATACTGGAATTGTGTTAATTTTATTCTTATAGAGAAAAGAGAATGTAGAACAAATATGGAAGTATGAATTGAAGCTCATCACTTCAACATGTTATGCATTCAATAGGTTTGCAACTAGCAAAATATGAAATAACCTAACCTTCTATTCCTTATATTAAAAGTTAGTTTAATTTTTGTTGTGTTGCTTTGTGTTTCAGCTTTGTTGGCATTTCAATCAAAGGGACCTCCAATTCTTCCAAGTGTAAACAAAGGGAAGTTAATGGTTCATAGATTTAGATGGAGAAACTGCAATATTAGCCCAAACAGCTTTCTTGGTACATCAACAATTGCTCTCTTGGTATTTCTTTCTTGAGCAATGTTATATGCACATAAAATTTCAGACAAATCTAGTTAAAAACCAATTCACAACATTAATTAATCAAATTTTTTAGGCTATTAACCAACCTGTCTTTTCAGAGTTTTTTTAAGCCATTAATTAAAAATTTGTTTAATTGGTTACTTGATTAATAGTCCAAAAAACTTAATTAATTAGTGTTGTGAATTGATTTTTGGCTACATCTGTCTTAAATTTTTTGTCCAAATATCATTACTGTTCTTTCTTATCCATATGAACTATGCAAACCATGTGAAGAAAAGACACGTGATAATGATGATTCAAGTTCAACAATTGGGACCATGTAAGGAGACAAATATATCAAGTAAAGTTGGTGAACATATTGGTGATAGTCTTATCAACTCTTCAATCTCACATGCTATGCCAAATCAAGTTTAAACATGTCAGGTCACTTTAATATATAAGAGTGCAAAATTATACTATTGTATTCATGTATTATTGTATAGTTATAGGGACACAGAAACACCACGTTGTGCTTAACCACTTTGCTAATTAATAACTTTGATTGCTTTGCTAGGGAAATTAATGAACTAACATTATACTATATACTAGGGTAGGATAGGATAAGGTTGCAGATTTTTACTTGCACTCGATCTCATGTAAATACGTGCCTTAAAGTTCTCAAATTAATAAACAGTTAGATTAGATGTACTTTCCTACAACTAAAGTATTGGTTTAATATGATTGCTTCACAGGCCAAACCCTGCTTAACTGAGACCACTTTGCTTGGGATTTTCAATTTCAGTCTGTCCAAATAAACATAAACAAAAAAAAAAATCAAACAGGTCTGTATGTTTCCAGCTGCATGCAGTCCATAGCCGAATTGTTCATGAACAATTCTTAGCAATATAATTATTTATATATGTGTTGGTTCTGTTGAATTCTAAAACTTCATTAGACTCTAAATTCTAATTATATATATATATGTGTTGAATTCTAAAACTTCATGATGATTGCTCTGCTTTATATAAATCCTAGCAGCATTATGTCTCCTATTGATGGTTGCATCGACAATTTCAGCACTTTGGGGACCTTGGCTTCCAAATTCAAACTCAAGTGTGATCGGGTGATAATATATGTATGATGTTTTATTTTCGTTTAAATTGAATAAAAAAAATGTTAGTAACATTATCTTTACAACAATATTATTCAGACAAAAAAAAATTTAGACAAAAATAGACAAAAACTAACTTACAATATCAATTAACCAAGTTTTTTAGGTCATTAACCAAGTGATTAATTAACCAAGTTTTTAATTAATACCTCGAAAACTGTGAAAAAGTAGGTTGACTAATGATCTAAAAAACTTAGTTAATTGGTGTTGTAAGTTATTTTTTATCTATTTTTGTCTGAAATTTTTGGCTACATAACATTATTGTTATCTTTGATGCATGATTGTTGATGGGATGCAAAAGTTTAAACCAATTATGAGTCTAACTTGGGTCATTCATTAAAATATATACATATGAACCTGCAACTCTCAGAACAGTACAACTATTCAGTTGGAATTATCCAAGTACCTGTAAAAGTTATATTCCAAAGGATAAGTGTTTACTGCATGTGTTTTTCTTCTTGAACCGCCACTCTTCTAATGTAACAGCACTATGTCCATCTCATAATAGCTCAAATAAAAGTAATGATCAAAACATTTGTAGCACACGATACTAATACTTTAATTACTTCTATTTTCTTGGACTATTATAAGTGTCTAAGTATCTGTGTTAATGTCGTGTCTTGTATCATTGTCTGTATAGATCCTTCATTCATCAAAACTAAAACTATTTATATACTTTCCTTGTAAAAGATTCGCATTAGAGGTATTTAACTGTCTTCAGAAATCATATAAGCTTCAGCATGATCATTGAGATTCAGAAATTTGATGACAGAAAATCTTCTACACACATAACATTAAGTTCCATATGTAAGAGAAAGAATCAATGTTAAAATGTACTTTGTACAATTTTTTCCAAAAAAAAAAGGACAGAAAGAAGAAACATAAAATAGTAGACAATTAGTCCCAATGGAAAAAAAAAAACAAGAAAAGTACAGCAATCAGACACCCCCTTCCTTCCTCCCAAAAAAAATAAAGGAGAAAATAATTCTCTGATGTCTTCCATTCCATTCGATGCATATCCCAATACAAACCCACCATGTTTTGTCTCCCTTATTATTCCACCAGAAAAAAAGTCATATTGAGAATAATTTTCAGTTAAACAAAAAAAATGAAATCCAATCCCCAAATAAAATCAATCACCCTTAAAATAAAAGAAAATGAATAAAAATATTCATGATGATGATGAAAACTATTTAAGCAATCCACATGTCAAATTCCTACCCTTTCCAACCTCATAACTTTGTCAGGAACCCCACATAATGGGGAACACATCACGTGAAAATTCTAGTTAGCATCAGATCAGCACATCCACCTTTTTTCTCTTTCCTATCCCTTAACTGAGGAGCTGTTCTTTGTTTTGCTGATGGAATGAATGTTGTTGCATTGTTTGTTGTGGCTGTGATGATGTTTGTGGAGGAGGAGATTGAAGTGAATGACCATTGTTGTTGTTGTTGTTCACTGAATTATTACCCATCTTTTGTATGTTTTGCTGGTGATATATTTGCCTTAGCCTCTCTATTTCCTTCTTTAGTGCCTCTTGATGAGCTGAGAAAAAATAAATATATATCAAAATACTCACTTTCTTAATGATCATATATATAATAATGCTTTTTACATGTTCCAATAGTGAGTGACTAATCCACAAAAGTTAGAATAAAAGAATTTCATTCTTATGTTTCAAAAATGTGCTTTTGCAGCTGATGAAATATTCCAAATCTAGTTATCAACATCAAAATTATTCATCAAGATTGACAGACAAACATGAAGAAATTAAGATGTTATTATCAACATCAAAACACCAATATATATATATATGAATTACACGTAAAATGAAAATATACCGTCTTTGAAAAGCTTGTCCTGGGCCAAAGCAGCAATTCGTTGCTTCAAGGCACTATTGTCGACATTAAGAATCAAACGTTGATGGTCCAAGAATGCTACTCGTGGTGACAATGCTGAAACCTCCGTCTTCATTTTATTCAACAATTTTCACAATTAATTAGTATATATAAATCTTATTTAGTGAAGGATAAATTTGCAATTAATTCCTAGCTAGTTTGCTATACAAACTATATATGCAGCATATAGCTAGCATGAAATTAAAATAAATTTGATAGAACTGTTAATTTATTCACCTGTAAAGAAGTTACGCTCCTTTCAAGTTCAGAAATGTATTGCAGCTTTCTCACCCTTGACCTCTGAGCTGATTGACGGTTAGCCAAAATTCTGCTATGCGTACATATAAAATGATAATAAATAAACTATTAGATTTGCTACACACTTTCTTTATATACACATATGCTAGCTATATCTATATCTAAAATTCAATCTATGAGGAGGATACTGAAATCTCACTGTACGTACGTGTAAAAAGTACTAGCATAAAAAAGGAAAAAGGCGTGCAAGAGATTTAATTAACTTCTCTACTCAACCAACTCATCTAATTGGTTTGATCCAATTAATTTCGTAACATCCAAATAAAACAATTGCTATAGTTTCCTTTTTGCTATAGCAAAAGATTCTTTAACTTTATTTTAAAAAAAAAAAAAAAATTCACAGCTTTCAATTTCTTTTGATCATACACTTAAGTTAAAATTAGGACAGTAGATATATTGTTTTCTAATCACAACATAACACATACGTTGTGATTGGAAAATAGCACAACCAATACTAAAAAAAATGTAATTAATTCTCTCCTATAATCAAAATCATAGTAACTTGTTATAGTCATTAATCCTCATAGAATATTCCTCAAAGAATAATGCAACATATGCATAGCAAGCCATCTTAGATTATTTATATTTTAATATTAAAAAATTGAATTTAAAATTTAACGTGTAAGACGGATTGGTTGGCAAATAAATCTCAAGTACTAAGTTATATTTAAAAATTAAAATAAAATCATTAATTCTACGTGCATGGGTGGTAGTGGTAATAGGTGAAACAAAACATAATAAACAATATAAAAAGTAAAATAATATTTACTGTAATTATACAATATTAAGATTACCTTTTGACCCTCTTGGGATCGACAACGGTTTCAGTACAGGTGATAGTTGCGGCGGAGGATGGCGGCTGCGTCGGCGCTTCAATCTTACACGAACCTTCATCATCAACAACTTCGTCCTTAGGCTTCACCTCATGAAGATAATTCTCTAGCGAAGGTACGGCAGAATCCAACGCCATTGCCATTGGCTTCTCATCATTGTTATTACTATTTTGGTCAGACGACGGCGACGACGGATTAGAAGCCGATGACAACGGCGGTGGCTGGAACGAAACGCCGATAACATCATCAGAAAACATAGAAATAAGCTGGTCGTCGTCAAGCCTATCAAAACCACCACCGCTACCACCGCTATGAGATTCTTCAAGGAATGGTGTCTCTAAGAAGGCAATAGAGTCGCTAGCGGAACGGCGGTGAGCGCCTCGCCGTGTTGACGAGAAGTCGAGAAATTCATCAATCCATGACGGCAATTGTTGTTGTGATGGTTGATCGGAAGCAGTTACGGCAGTTGCGGTGGTGGTGATATTGTTTGACATTGTGGATGTGGCTACCCTTTGATGAGGGAAATAAGGCCAATTTTGGGGTATGGTTGGTATTTTAGGAGGTAACTGTGCCATTATTTTTCCTATCTTATATATGTGTTACCCCAAATATAGAGAGAAATGAAATCAAACCCGAAAAATTTGTGTGCTATAGGTATATATATGGGCCTTTTTGTTAAGTGTGTTTTGTGTTTGTGTGTGTGTCTGAGAAAATAGACAAGAAAGAAAGAGAGATCTCAACAACCTATAACAAACACACAAACAACCGCAAATCTTACTTCAAAATCTTCTTCTCGGGTTTCTAAAACCAACCAGTGTTGGAGACAGAAGCAAGAGAGAGAGAGAAAGAGATGTATATTAATGAGAGATGAGAGGTAATGACATTGTGTTACATAACCTCATTATGTTTTTATTTATTTGCTATAAAGTTTTTGTATTACCCTCCCTTTTCTTAGATTTTGGTATATGTATGTAATAATAATAATCAATGTAGGTTGTAATCCCTATTGTGAGTTTTAAGTCTCCACTAATATTTTGGGGTGAGGAACATGTATTTATCAATTCTAAATTCATTTAAAGAGCTTCAAAAGTTTCTATACTTCAAACTAAAGCGTCGTTCTCTCAATCAGGTGTTTTAAAATTAGAATCAACCAAACAGTTAAATCATGAATCGACGTCGTCTATAGTTCAATTATTTGAACAATTTAATTGATATTTCATCTTAATTCAAGCAATTTAAAGTGATTGAACTATGACTCAAAAATCTAATTAATACGATGTCTAGTCCAATTTTAAGCTATAACTTTTGTCATAAAAAAACTAATTAGGTTGTGGTATTGTTTTTCTAAGGGGGTGAGGTTTTTTTGGAGAGAGAGAGAATTGAGGAGGGAAGGGGGGGTCACATGGGAAGGGAATAGAGACAGCTAGCAACAGCTAGGTGGTGAAAGACTCAACGGTTTTAGTGGGAAAATGGCAGTGTAGTTTAATAACTAGAGGAATCGGCAACCACGTGCAGATGTGACCTCTTCATTTGGCATCCATTACCTCTCATTCATCCCCAACTTTGGCAATTATATTTATTTAATTGTAATAAACAAATGGCAATATTTCATCTTTAGTAAAGAAATTTGGTCTCAAAATAATTGTTATTTACGGATTTAACGCAATATTAATTGTTTTTTTTTAATTATACTTTCCAATTAAAATAATATTCAGTACTTTCAAGTCATTACATTCATCACTCTTAAAGTTTGATAAGGCTAATTTAATAAAACACTATTTTTACTCTTTTTTTATAGCATTTTTTTAATATACGTGAAATAAGCTACAATTTTATGAGATAGATGGAGTAGTACATAAAAGTGGGATAATGGCACCTTCAATGCTAGCTAGGCCTCCTGTTTTTCACATGGTTACTGCATCATCCTAACCGTACAGTTGAGTTGAGTGATTACTCTTCATAATCATCTTATTTATGAGGGGAGAATAATAGTAGCAGTTGAAATTTTAACATGCTTTTATTCTATTAAAATTTTATATTTATATTTCTCTTTAAACATATTCTATCCCTAGTCTTTTTATAACTTACTCTCATTGTGAGGTTTTTATATTTTAAAATATTTTAATTAAAGGTATCAAAATGATCTGATTGATTACAACTCAGGACATGTAAATTAAAAATAAGTCAACCTAAAATAATATATATCTTTATCTTTATCTTTATTATATATAATTGACAGTTTTACATCTCACTCATCAAAAAGCTACGTCACCAGTCGAAAAAGCCACATCACCCGCCTGAAAAGCCACGCAACCTTCAGTAAAAATAAGTGGCGTACACCTTAGCAAGAGGTTTGATCCGACGCTTTAGGATCCCCGGTTTGTGCCACATTAACGCATCGGACGTACCAAATTAGTCCAAAAAAACAACAGTGCTATCTCACAAATTTTAATCCAACGGTCGTTTATATAAAGATAGGTTGATTCACTATAATCAACGGCTCATGTATCTTAAAATTTCGGCTGTAAGTTTATTAGTTATTTGAAAATCTGCATTAACTACACTTAACTCACGCATTAAAGTCGTTAAAACCGTCCAAAAACAATGAAACGGTTACAATTGATTGTTAACCGTTGATCACAGTCAAATTCATTTGATCCTCAATTAAATTCGGATAATGTTCTGTACCGTATCTGTTGATATGTGCGATCCGAGATAGTAGGTAGGTGATGAGGTTTTGATCAATATAGGTAACGTCCGAGCTTGATATTCCGAGCTGGTGTTGGGACCGCGCGATGTCACTCGATGCTAAAGTCGATGAGTGAAGAGTTAATGCAAGTATGTGATAATTAATGTGTACCTCTCTCCTCATAGTTAATGTTGTGTTTATAGGCTTAAGAGGCACTTAAGTGTAATGATCTGGTCCGTTCGTTGTGGAGGCGCAATATGGGCCTTTTGATGAGTGAATATGGGCTTTGGCTGTTTCAAGGCCCAGTCAGTTTGTTTTTGAGAAAAGGGGGTGTGAATAGAATATGCAGAATTTCTCCATAACAGTTGCCCCCCAAGTCGGTTTAACATGTTGGGTTAAACTAGACTTGAAATATGCGCGAAATAATCTGTTTTACTGAGATTTAAAGATAGTCGAGGTTGAACTCTTTTACCGGGATTAAGGATAGTCGATGTTGAATTCTTTTACCGGGATTAAGGATAGTTGATGTTGAATTATTTTACCGGGATTAAGGATAGTTGAGGTTACTTTGTGCCGGGATAGGAGTAATTGCCGATCTTGATGGTATTTTAGAAAAAGCAAAGTGGCTTTATCTTGAATCAAGTCATAGCCGATCTTAATGTCGTGGCGTGTTGGTGACGCTTCGATTTGGGAACTGTTTTCATATTTTATTGCTTTTTTGGACAAAGCAATAAATGCTCGTGTTGATAGATGTGACCGTTTGCAGGAATCGAGGCGTCTTTTTAATGATGACTCCTCGTTTTTTGTGCCACTTTGATTTGATTGAGTGTGTCGCTTCGAATGAACAGTGGTCCTCTCAAAAATCACTATAAATAAAGGTGAGGGTAGGTCATTTATCTTTTTTAGTTCCTCGCCTGCTCTGAGTTACCGATTTCGCGATTTTGAGCTCTCCGACCTCGCTTTCTTAATCTCCAGCATTTCTCCTTACTGCTTATATCAAAGCTTTCTCTGAGGTTAGTACTTTACTTTTAGATTTACTCTTTTGCTGCGTACTGTACTTTATTTTTCCGGGCTTAGATCTAGCCCTCAGCCTGCAATCTTCTTTGTCAGGGTGGGGGTTGTCAGGTCGGGTTCCGATCTCCTTCGAGAACCCATCATATTTGATTTGTCCTGATAGCTTGCCCCCATTCCTGTAGGTAAAAACTGGCGAAAACTAAGCAAACAACTCGCGCTGAAACGCTCCGACTTATTGATCAAGCCGAGCAAGCTCGTAAATCCCGAGGTCCCGACATCGGAAAATTAATGGCATCGAGATCAAGGACTGATTCTCATCCTACTGATCGGGAAGGAGTAGCTGCCCCCGAGATTTATGAAGAAGAAAATTCTGGACCGAGGGGAAGCGACAACAAAAGGGTTTCCGATGAAGAGTCATCAACTCCCCCTTCTACACATAATAACCCGGTTCATGAAGCTCGGGTAGATATAGATTCGGACCCAAGATCTTCGGATGATTCTGACTCCGATACCGAATCAGATGGAAGGAAAGGCGACGATCGGTCCGGCGATCCAGAAGATAATTCGAGTGAGGAAATTGGCGTGGAAAATATTGGTGGGGAAAGAGAAGAAGAAAATCCAGAGGATACAGGTAGTTTTGAGTTGTTGTACGTGTACAAAGATTCCGGCAGCAACAATGTCGATCTTCCCGTAGATCCTCCTTTAGGCACTCCTCGAGATTATTCGTGGGTGTCCGAAACACTCGGGGTGTAAGCTCGGTGATGACTTCGGAGTCCGACATTAGTAATTTTTCGAAAAGGCTCTACGGGAAGGATCCAGAGCGATGGCGTACCTTTGGAATGGAGGAGGGCAAACATGTGGCCACTTACCCCACTTCTCTTAAGTTCATAATCTACTGACGACCTTGGCTCATATGCGAATCCGACCTCCATTCACGGCCTTCCAACAGTCTGTATTGGCGAGATTAGAGGTAGCCCCTTCACAACTTCATCCCAATGCTTGGGCCTTTGTACGTGCATTCGAGCTCGTATGCCTTCATTTAGGTCGGCCCCTTTCTTTACAGCTTTTCTTACACATGTTCGAGTTAAATAAACAAACTGAGAAAAACAGCGGCAAACCCGCCCGCTTGGAGCATGTCAGCCTCCGATCTAGAAAAGGTGTAAGGGTATTTCGGCCGTACGCTGAGAGTCTGAAATATGAGTGGAAGAACAAGTTCTTTTGGGTCGAGCCTGTGCTGCCATCTGTAGTAGATCGGGTCGGAACTTTCAATGTCGAGAACGATATCGTTTTGACAACCAAATTTCCCCTTGGTTGGACCCGCTGTGATGACAAGATAAAACATTCCGTTGATGCGAAGCATTTGTGTGTGGAGGATCGGAAAACTTTGAGGATGCTAATGTTTATTGCAGATCGGGTCGTCACAAATAATGAACACAGACCGAATCAATGGGGTTTTGATACTAAGTTACTGGTAGAGACTGTTAAATTTGAGCAGGCCGAGAAGGTTTTAGGTCGGTCTTCTCAAATATTTAGTCGAATTTAACTTTGTTGTTTGGCCGATGTTTATAATTTTTACTAACCGAACTTTCCTTTTGCAGACGGGATGGCCCCAAAAAACAAATGGCGGCTTTGAAAGCCCTCGCAGCCCTCAATGCCGATCAGATGGCGCAGAATGTCGGGAGTGCTAGTAACGTCGCAGCTGAAGGAATTCCTGCAGTACCCATTACTCAAGCCCAACCTATTACCGTGGTTCACTCTGAAGTAGCTGGTGAAGAAGAACAACCTCTCAAAAGAAAAAGAAAGGTTACAGCAGGTCGTCTTCCACCCAGGTCGAGTCCTCAGGATCAGTGCAAAGGCGTGATTGAGCTTAGTGATCGCTCCGACTTTCATTCAAGGAAGAGTAAGAAACATAAATCCGCTCCTTTTGATCCAAAGGAATTTATGAAACTCAAAACCGAGGAGTTCCAGGCAGACCCTTTCCGAGTTTCTATCTCGGTACTGTCGAGAATGACCGATCTGGTGTAGGGGTGGCAATTTCTACCCGCAAGTGGGGATCCCCGCGGGGACTGCCCCGAATGGGGCCCCATGGGCGGAGGATTTTTCCCCGTGGGGATGGGGACGGGGATCACCGCCCCGAATAAATTACATAAATATACTTATTATAGATATATATTATTTATAAGTAATTAATTTTTTTTACTCTTTTTATACGTGTTTTGAATTTAAAATATTAACAAAATATTAAATTGTTCTAACTTTTATACTTTCCAAATATTAAAATATAAAACTAAGACTAACATTTATATTTTTAAATAAAAATGTTAAACTTTTGAATTTTAGTCTTACTTTTTATATACTTTTCTAATTTTATTATATTTTAATTTATATTTTTGTTAGCTATTGGGGTCCCATGAGACAGTGAGATCCGTGGGGATGGAGATGGGTGAGAAATGTCCTCGGCGAACGGGGGACAATTTGGGAGGCGGGGACGGAGAGCGGGGGAGTACTCCCCGCACCCGCCCCGCCCCATTGCCATCCCTAATCTAGTGGAAGACCAGAAAAAAGATGCTGATTTGAAAATTAAAGGCATGACTTCTGGTTTTTAAGTTCGTCATTTCAATCTCTGTATTTGCTGCGGTTTTTTAACTTGCTTTATTTTCTTCGTATTCTTCCAGAGAGACCTTGAGGCTAAGTTTGAGGCGACTCGGAAGGTCAGTAAGTCCCTTCGCTCCGATCTGGAAAAATCCAAAAAGGATGTGGAACTTCTTACCAAAGAGAAAGATGATTTAGAAGCAAAGCGCCTACTTGAAGCCGAACTGAAGCTGGCAAAGGAAAAAATTGAAAAAGATGCTGTTGAGCTAAAGAAAAAGGATGATAAACTGGCCGAGATAGAAGCTTCAATTTCGTCCCAAAACATTCCCGAGCTCCAGGAACAAATAAAGAGACTTGCCGAACAGAAAGCTAAGGCTATGGAGGATCGGATGCAGGCGATTGAGATGGAGCAAGAAGGCATAGTAGAAGCTTTCAATAATGCACTTGACCAAGTTGCTGTGGTCATTACCGACTTTGTTGCCGATCCTGATATTTTCAAACCGGAATTTTCAGTTCATGATGGGCACATTGTTGAGTTCGACCCAGTAACTGATGAAGTGTCTAGGGTCGTCTATCCTCCCAAAAAGACTTAACTATTTGTTTTTATTTGTTTTGAACTTGAGGACCCGGCCGTAACCGGTATTTTTTGTAATGACATTATCACTTGTTTCTTTTCATGATTTTGCTTGTTTGTGGGTGCACCTCAGATATATCTTGCCCCTCTGTTTAATCTTAGGTTAGTAGAGCTTAAGTCGAAATAATGAGCAAGGTTAAATCATAACGAAGTAACTTCGGATTTGTAATTTAACAAGGCCGGAAATAGAATGCCTTAAGAAAGCGAAGTCTATATTAATAAGATCGGAATAGAATGCCTTAAAAAAGCGAAGTCTATATTAATAAGATCGGAATAGAATGCCTTAAAAAAGCGAAGTCTATATTAATAAGATTGGAATAGAATGCCTCAAAAAAGCGAAGTCTATATTAATAAGATCGGAATAGAATGCCTTAAAAAAGCGAAGTCTATTCCTATAAAGTCTGTTTCTATCCTTGGATTCTAACTGTAATATTTCTTGAGTTTAGTGGCGTTCCAAGTTCTTGGGATCGCCTTGCCTTCTAGTGTTTCTAGCTCGAAGGCTCCATTTCCAGTTCTCAAAATAACCCGATATGGACCTTCCCAGTTTGGTGCTAGTTTGCCCTGTGATGCATTCTTTAGCCCAACATCGGCTCTTCTTAAAACGAGATCACCGACATTAAAATCTCTTGGGACGACTTTCTAATTATAACGAGTGGCTACCCTCTGTTTGGTGATGGCCTCTTTAAGGGAAGCGTGATCTCGGACTTTCTCCACTAGGTCTAGTTCTTCCCGTAAAGCATGTCCATTATCCTCCAGTGATTTCGGATTCAAAGTCCTCCAAGTTAATTCCCCAATTTCTACCGGATGACCGCTTCACTCCCATAAGATAACCTAGAAAGGCGTTTCTCCCGTGGAGCTTTGGGAGTAGTTACGTATGCCCATAAAACATAAGGAAGCTCTTGAACCCGCTTCCTTTAGCATCGTCTAACCTCTTCTTCAACCCGTTGAGAAGTACCTTATTTGCCGATTCCGCTTGACCATTTGTTTGAGGATGTTCCACTGAAGTGAATCGATGTTTGATTTTTAGATCGGACATCAACTTCCTGAATCCTTTATCAGCGAATTGAGTTCCATTGTCTGTGATTACCACCTCGGGCACCCCGAACCTGGTAATTATCTCTTTCAGGAAAAAAGAGATATAGTTCTTTGCCTTGATAACAGATAATGGTTTGGCCTCAATCCATTTGGTAAAATAGTCTACTGCCACAATTAAGAATTTGATCCTTCCTGGGGCTTTTGGAAAAGGTCCTAGAAGGTCTATCCCCCACCACGCAAAAGGCCATGGGGAGGAGAGAGTTGTGAGACCGGTCGGAGGTGCGATATGTACGTTTGCATGGATCTGGCAACTCAAACATTTCTTCACATAATTCCTAGCATCGGCTTCAATGGTTGGCCAAAAGTATCCCGCCCTTAACACTTTTCTGGCTAAGGACCTACCGCCTAAGTGTTGGCCACAGATTCCTTCATGAATTTCCATCAACACATAGGCGGCCTCCTCGCGTTCTATACATTTCAACAAAGGTGAAGAGAGTGCTTTTTTATAAAGGTGTTGATTGAACACTGCAAAAGAAGCTGCTTTCCTTCGGACGATCTTGGCTTCCTTTGGATCGGAAGGTTCTAAGCCCGATGTTATGTAATTAAAAATAGGAGCAATCCACGTTTCGCTTTCACCTATCACGTACACTGATGAAATCGAGTGTAAGTCGTCTTCGATACTAGGTTTGCTGAGGATTTCTTGTATTACTGATCGGTGATTTCCCACAGTTTTGGTGCTTGCTAACTTGGAAAGAACATCGGCCCGAATATTATTCGTCCTTGGAACGTGTTTTATTTCGGCAAAATTAAATTGGGTGAGCAGTTTCTTCACATGATTCAAATATTTTTGGAGGATTGGCTCTTTTGCTTCGTACTGTCCCCCGATCTGGGAGACCACTAGAAGTGAATCGGTATTGAGATTTAAACTAGTGATTCGGAGGTCTAAAGCCAAACGGAGACCCGCGATGCACACTTCATATTCAGCTTGATTGTTGGATGTTGAGAATTTGAAAGTGAGTGATAGTTCTATAACAACCCCTGAAGGACTCTCAAGGATGATTCCCGCTCCACTCCCTTTGGGATTGGAAGATCCATCTACATGGATCATCCATATCTCATCTTTTGCTTCTGCCGAAGTCATCTCTTCTACAAAATCGACTAATACTTGAGCTTTCATTGCCGGTCTTGATTCATATTTGATGCCGAACTCGGACAATTCTACTGCCCATTTTATTATCCTTCCTGAAAGATCTGGACGATGCAAAATTTGCCGGATTGGGTGGTTTGTTCGAACCACCACTTGGTGAGATACAAAGTAATGTCGGAGGCGCCGAGTTGCTATTATTAAGGCCAACGCAATTTTCTCTATTTTTTGATATCGAAGTTCTGGCCCTTGTAGAGCTTTGCTCACAAAGTAAACCGGACTTTGCCCTTCTTTTGTTTCTCGGACCAGTACTGCTCCTAATGCTTCCTCAGATATTGAGAGATAGAGATATAATACTTCCCCAGGTTCAGGTCGGGTTAGTATTGGAGGTTCCGACATTACCTTCTTCAATTGGGTGAGCGCCTCATCCCGTTCTGTGGTCCAAATAAATTCGGTTTCCTTTTTTAAGAGTTTAAAAAGGGGTAGTGATTTGAACGCGACATTTGAGATAAACCGAGATAGAGCTGCAATCATGCCATTTAATTTCTGAATCTCCTTCTTGGTGCTTGGAGTTTTCATCTCGGTTACCGATTTGCATTTGTCCGGGTTTGCCTCAATTCCTCTTTCAGTGAGGTAAACTCCCAAGAACTTTCCGGCTTTGACTCCGAATGTGCATTTTTCCGGATTTAGTCTCATCCTGTTTTTCCTTATCTCGGCAAAGATCTCTCTAAGATCGGTGACATGACAATCTGCTTGTTTACTTTTTGCGATCATATCGTCCAAGTAAACTTCCACATTTCGTCCGATCTGGTTTTTGAAGACTTTGTTCATCATTCTCTGATACGTTGCTCCTGCATTTTTGAGACCGAAAGGCATAACTCGGTAACAAAAATTTCCGCGTTCGGTCATAAAGGCGGTCTTCTCTTGATCGGGAGGGAACATCGGGATTTGGTTGTAACCTGAATATGCATCCATGAATGACAATAGGCAAAATCCCGATGCGTGATCAACTAAGCGATCAATATTTGGAACCGAAAAAGCGTCTTTAGGACATGACCTATTAAGATCGGTATAATCAATACACATGCGCCATTTTCCATTAGATTTCTTAACAAGTACAGGATTTGAGAGCCAAGTAGTGTACTTGAGCTCATTTACAAATTTAGCTTTAACTAAATCGTCTACTGCTTTGGCCGTTGCTTCAGTCTTCTCTATATTTTGAACCCTTTTGCGCTGGGCAACCCACTTCGCACCAGGGTATATAGATAATTGATGATAAGCGACTTCAGGTGGAATGTCGGGGATATCTTCGGCCGACCATGCAAATAGATCGGCGTGCTCCCTCAAGCACTGGGTTAATTCTGCTTTGATCTCGTCTGGGAGTTCTGCGCCGATTTTGACAGTTTTCCTTGGGTCGTCTCCCAACACTACTTTGATGAATTCACCATCTGGTTTCGGTCGTTCTGGCCTCTTCTCGGATTTCAGAGATGGTGAGCTATCCTTTTCTTCGTCCGAGCTGTCAGGGTCATATCGTGCGTCTAAATCCATCACATTGACTTCGGAGAACTTCACTTTACCTTCTTTTGTAGATGCTTCTTTCGATGTAAGTTCGGCCTCCTCTCTTGCAGCGACTTCGGCTTTGAGAAGTAGGTAATAACATCTTTCAGAGGATTCTAGATCGGCATTGACAGTTATGATTTTATTACATTGTGAGTGAAACTTCATCTTCAAATGTACCGTGGAGGTTACAGCTCCGAGCTTGCCTAATGTCGGCCTTCCGATGATGCAATTGTAAATCGATGAACAAGGTAGTACCATGAATTTAATCAAAACGGTCCGAGATAAAGGTTCCTCACCGAAAGTGTAACGCCCCAAATTTTATTAGAAATTATTTGGAGTTGATTTGATAGGGTAGTGGACCAAATTGGAGAGTTTTTGGCATAGGGACCATATTGAGAAGGACTAAAATTGATGTTATAAATACTTAATATAAGATTATTATTATTAATATTATTATTGTTATTATTAAAAGCAAGTTTCTAGGGAAAACCAAAGTGGTTATAGGAGGGAGGAAAAGTAGCATATGGTTGGGAATTAAAAATCAAATTAAAAAAAGGTTAGAGTGTTGATGCTCATTTAAATAAGGAGTGGGGTGTAGTAAATAAATGGGGTGTGTTTTAGTTAAATAGGGAGGGATATGAGAAAGTAATTAAGGGTGTGCAAATAGGGCCCATTAGTGTTAAGTGGCCCAAACCCAATTAATAAAACCCTTGGGTCTTAGGAGAAACCCTCATTAGAGCAAAGAGATCAAAATTAGAAAGTGAGAAGAGTGAGAGAGGAGAGCGCGACGGCCCTAGAGGAGAGAGAGAGAGAGCTAGTTCAAAGGGAGAAAGAAGGAGAACTTGGAGTGTTGGTGTCTTGGAGGGGTTTTCTTGAGAGCTTTGGTGTCATCTTCTTCAATTGTAAAAGGTATGGGGGCTCTCTTTCATAGTTAATAATCTATAAACCATGAAATCATAGGGATTAGGTGTTAGGAGTAGTTGTTTAAATTGATTCATGAAGTATTTGAGTGATTGGGTGATTGTTTGATTTTATATGTGATTATATTAATTGTTGTATGGAGATTAAAATGTTATTGCATTGATTGTTGATATTAAGGTGTTATAACATGATTTTAATGAAGAATAATAGGTAGAATGAAAGTGATGGCTAGGTGTTTGATGATTTGCTTGAATGAACATGATAATGTTTTACAAGATTGTATGGTGTGATGTTTTATATGTGAATGTTGTTCTTGATTGTTGGTGTTAAGGTGAGTTACATGAATTTAATGCAATATGGTGTGTAAATGGTGTTTGGTGTTTAAGTGTTGTTGATGTTATTGGGTGTTGATGATGAACTTTACTTGTTTATGGTTTTTGTGTGTTTTCTGGACACTGTTTCGGTTTTTCTCAACTGGTACTGTTTGGTTGATCCAAAAATTGTGTGGCTAAGTGTTTTTGAAAATAGACTTAAGGTCGGTCGTTTTGGCACTGGTTTCGTTAAATTCGGAGTTGTGTAGCTCAAGTTATGAGTCTCTAAAGTTAGGTCAAATTTCTGGAGTCAAACTGGGAGTAGGTTCAGTTTCTGCAGGTTTTGTGTGCTCAATTGAACTCCGTTTTTAGTGATTCTTATTTCATTGAAAAATAGACTTAAGTCTCTACGAAATAGGCACTGATTTCACTGAATTTCATTGAGAAATGGGAAAGAAAATTTGGTTGCAAGTTGGGTAAAGCGTTCTGGCCGATTTTGGTACCTCAGTGTAGTGTTTTGAAAAACTGTACCAACTGGACACTTATTTTGAAAAACTAAAATCATAGGTAGAAACTACACTCAGAGGGATTTCCAATGAGTGGTCTTTTGTAATTATTCGATGTCGTTTGCTATTTTAAATAATTCGCAAGTAGAATCTTCTTTGTAGGAATCCAAAGACTTTGTGCGGGTGTTGCCAATGTTACCCAAAGTGTCAAAAATACTGTTTTGGTCGCTCTGAACTTTCTAGTCCCCGAGGTGTCAAACTAGTCCCTGGGTGTTAAATTAATCCTTATGGTGTCAAATTAGTCCCTAGGTGTCAAATTGGTCCTTGAGGTGTCAAATTAGTCCTTAGGTGTCAAAATGGGCCCTGAGTGTTGAAAGGGTCCTTAGGAGGTGATTTGGTCCATATTTGTGGGTTTAGTCCCTGGTGTTGATTTTAGTCCTTGGAGTGGCTTTAGTCCTTTGGTGTAGAATTAGTCTTAGCGATCTTTTAGTCCCTATAGAATTACTATTTATGGTGTGGTGTATTATTGGTGAATAAATATTGGTGAGTTGGGGTCTATGACCTTTCTTTGGTGTTGGTGAGCCCACAAGACTATTGGTGAGCATGCTATTGCATTATTTTGGTGATTTGGTGTTTCTTGTGCATAGTCATGGTGTCGCATTATCATATGCATATTTTGGTGAATAGGCCTCGGCCTCTTAAATTATTGGTGAATGCCCTCAAGGCTATTTTGGTGATGGATCCACATGCATATGCCCGTGGAGTATTGGGTTGCATTTCATACATTGCATATATGTTTTGGTGACTGATTGGGTGTTCATAAACTAATGGTGTATTTGATGAATCTGTATTTACGGTGTGGCTGTATTTACGTGTAATTGTATCTCAGTGTAACTATATTTACGTGTAATCAGTATTAATGGTGTATTGGAATTGATTGTATCTCTCTCGTGTGCCTATTCTCTCGTGTTTCTTGTTTTATCTATTATTTCCTATGTATAGAGACTCACCCCTCTTTGCGTCGTGTTGCCTCGTATCTGCAGCAACTGCGCAGTGACTGATGGCCGAAGGTGACTAGAGATCCTTCTTCTAGTGTGGTCGAGTCGGCTCGATCACGTAGCAATCGGGGATGTTTAGTTTGCTATTTTCTTTATATTTTGAACTAAGATGTTAAGTTATTATTTTCCACGGCTGTAGTATTTTGTCCTCGGACATTGTTGGTGCTATGTATCATATATGTTGGAGTTTTATTTTAATTAATATTTTGGTTTTGATTTTGGTGTTTAAATGTGGCACCCTCGAGTGGTCGCACTGAAAATTTTTACGCACTCTGATTTTCAAATTAATTAAATAATAGTTATGTAGAAAGGGGGTGTTACAGAAAGTGACTCTCAAGTCGACATAACCCATTGGTCTAGTTCGGGATCCATTAAAACCAGAAAGGTCCGTTCCGCGATAAGGGAATAGTTCCTTTGGTGAAATTCCGATCTTCTCTAATACATCAAAAAACATAATGTCACAAGAGCTGCCTTGGTCAATCAGAATCCTTCTTATTTCTTTTTCAGCCATTACTGCCGAGATTAGTAACGGAATATCTTCATTTACCTTCCCGTTCAGTAGGTCGTCGTCCCCAAAAGACAAAGGAGGACGAGTTGCTACGGTTTGGGCTGACGAGGTAGATGCTACACACTGAATTTCTTTTCATTTTCTTTTAATTGTCCTTGTCGTTGCTCCCTCTATTTCACCACTCGAGATTACCATTACAACCGGCCGCCCCCTGCTCCTCCGGGTGTCCGGCTCCTCTTTGTATTATTCCAAAATGTTTTTGCCTTTCACCTCGTCAACATCTTTCTCCTGTTTAACGTTCTTATCTTGTTGGAATGGTTTTCTGACATACTGTCCGAGGTTTCCCTTTTTGATAAGATCTTCAATATTGTCCTTCAATGTGTTGCAACAATTTGTGTCATGGCCGGCACTTCGGTGATAACGGCAATATTTGTTATTTCTCACTCCCGGTCTTGGGGCAATAGGATCAGGATATCTTACCTGTTTGAATTCATTGTTTTGACATTCTTGCAGTATTTTCTCTCTGCCACATATGAGTTCGGCGTAGTCCCGATGTCTTCCTAGCCGAGGTTTGAAATCCCTAGATGTGCCACCGGTCTGGAATCTCCGAGAATTTTCTGTGTTTTGGTTTCCCTTTTCGGTCCGAGGCCTACTCTCTCTGGGTTGGTTGGCTCCATTTTTCACAAAGAATTTGCTAGCTTCATCACCTTCCTCGTGATCTATGTACTTTTCTGAAAGTCGGAGGAACTCCCCTAAGGTTGAGGGTTGGTTTATGCTTACATCAATTTGGAATAAGGTGCCTTTGCGCAAACCCTGGGATAGGAAATATAGACGAAAATCCTCATTCAAACTGTGTACCTTCCCGACTTTAGCGTTGAATCTTGCGATATAAGACCGGATAGATTCATCATCGGTTTGGTGGACTGCATGCAAAACCATCCATCACTTCGGCCTTACTTTTGAATGTGCAAAACTTGCCGAAAATAACTTGGAGAGTTGCTCCCAAGATGAGATTGAATTTGCCGGGATGTCTCTAAACCATAAACCTGCAGATTTATTAAGGGTGAGGGAGAAAAGTCTACACATGATCTCACCTGGGGCATTCCGGTATTGCATCATGGTTTCATAGTACTCTAAATGAACGTCTGGATATCCGAGTCCGTCATAGATTTTTAAATGCTCAGGAGGTTTCTCCAATCCTCGGGGAACGGGGAAATAATCTATCTCAGAAGTAAAAGGTCCTCTTCTTGGTGGTGGAACTTCTTGTGCTTTAGCTTGGTTCTGAGCTTGACGAGGTTGATGCCTAGAACGGTGTTGTTTAAGCTCCGGGGTTCTTCTATTATGGTGGCGATGATGCTCTCGTATCGGAGGAGTCTCTCTGCTTCTAGATCGTCGCTTTAGTGGTGAGGATGAAGCGAAAGATGAGTATTCCTCCCCAGAGTCGCCCATATTTCTAGGAGGTGCCCTAGGCTCTTCTCTTCCTCGTCTTCTTGGGGGGAGCGATGAAAATGGCGTCACCTAGGAGGAGAACGATGTCGCCTTCGAGGTTCATCTATCCTGCCGAGCTGCTCAAGCTCCTCTGCCGGGTTAATCCATGGATCATAACGATGTGGAGAATTCCGGTCTGCGATGTCTCGAGCTTGGTACCCTGCAATCTCGGCTTCCAACTCCAAGATACGGAGACTCCTAGCCCGGTCAGCCTCATTATGTTGATTTAGAATTTGGACTAGCTGTTGCAAAGTGTCTACAAGAACGGGGAGAACTGCAGGAGGTGAAGGAAGTCGAGCTGGAGTCGATCTTCTGCGATTGGCATTTTGATCCGAAATAGATTGAGTTACCGCTACTCCTTCTGGGGTTCCCTCCTCTTGGGATTGAATGATACTTGTGATACGTGCACCGGACCTTAACTCGGGGGCCATGATTGATCAAAGAAAAAGGTGAAGATTTTTGAATTCGGGGAACTCCCACTGTGGTCGCCAATGTTCTGTACCGTATCTGTGGATATGTGTGATTCTAGATAGTAGGTAGGTGATGAGGTTTTTATCAATATAGGTAACGTCCGAGCTTGATATTCCGAGTTGGTGTTGGGGGTACCTGCAGTGTCACTCCGATGCTAAAGTCAGAAGCTGAAGAGTTAATGCAAGTATGTGATAATTAATGCGTACCTCTCTCCTCATAGTTAATGCTGTATTTATAGGCTTAAGAGGCACTTAAGTGTAATGATCTGGTCCGTTCGTTGTGGAGGCGCAATATGGGCCATTTGATGAGTGAATATGGGCTTTGGCTGTTTGAAGGCCCAATCAGTTTGTTTTTGAGAAAATTGGGTGTGAATAGAATATGCAGAATTTCTCCATAACAGATAATATGTTAAAATGTGTAATAACGGTGCCCATAAATGTAAAACGGACCACATACTCAAATTTATGAGTATATATGAAGCCATTTGACTAGGAGTAATTCTGGGTCAACACCAACATATCACAATCAAACTCTTTTACTTCAATATTAAATCCGAAATATTGTGTTTTTAAAACTCTTTTAATTCTATAGTTAATTGAATTAATTGCAAATTTTCAAGGTTTTTCCCTCCTATGTGTATAATTCGAATTCGAATTCTAATCTTAATCAAGGTTCTTCTGGTCTTTCTTAGTTTTATCTTCATCCTTCTTACTTTATTTCTCATATTTTCATGCAAATTTGCAGAAAGTGAAGAAGAAAGTCGTGAAGCTTCTCGGTGACAACTTTGGTGATGGAGCCCCTTCTCACCTCTTGAGTTTGCAGCGTATTTCAGTTTGCTCTAGGTTATTTGTTCTTCTTTTGTTCTTTCCTTCCATTTTTTATGAGCAGACCTCTCCATTTTACTTCATTTTTTTTTGTTTCAAAAAATGATAGTAACAGTTTTTTTATATTTTCACTTTGTCTTCACTTGTCTTGCAAGTTGAGTTTGTTTCTGCAGTTGAAAGGCTTATCAGTTGTTATGCTTTCTGCAATTCAAACTTCAATGATGGTTTCAGAGGGAATTCAAAGATATATTTCTGAAGTGTGTCTCAATTGATAGTTATATATACCACATACTCTAACAGAACTTTCTATAATGGCAAACCGATTCTGCAGATGAATCCAGTTCACATGAAATCAGTTAATCAAATGAGAGGGGATCATTGTTTCATTATACTATTTCATGAGACAGCAACTAGATCCAAATATGTAATCATTTTTATTTCACCCATTCAGCGGTAATGATTCTTTTTCATGTAATTTTGCTTTGACAATTATTTGGCTATTACTCTCTTTCTAATATTGGTTTATACTTTATAGCATGTCTGTACTGGATTCATTTCCTATAATATAGTAGATGCCAATATGATCTATATAACCATCTTAAAAATGACTTAATATTTTTTCGTCTTTGATCGACTTACATTCACCCTTATTTGTGATCGACTTACATTCACCCTTATTTGGTTTCAACAGATTATTAATTAAAGGACATGATTTTGATGCAACAGATTAGTATTGAGTATTCCTATTACTGTTATCTTAACTTATTATTTGTGGTTTGCTGGGTCTGGATGCGTTAAACATTGAACAAAGATGGATCATGGAAGATTGCAAGAAGGGAAGAAACGAAAGGACCAAGACGACAGCGACAACGATTGGAGAAATGAAGACAAAATTTGGGATTGCATTGTTTTTAGTTTTTAGTTTTTAATTTTAATATTTTATGTTATTCATCATTCAACATCACAACCAATATTTAATCTAACGACTGAAATTTTGCTGCAGGGAATTGCTTTAGGTAAGTTGTTGTTGAGGATCCGGATCCCTCATTTCATCATCTTTCTCATCTCATCATCTCACCGGAATCGAAAAAACGAAAAACCCACCAAGTATGATGTTTGTGTGCGACTTTTAATCAACCCTAACAATGGGCGTTTGTTTGATCTTTGGGGTGTGCGATTTTGTTTATGATTTAAGATTTCTTTATGATTTGTTTTAAGGTTGTTTGATGTTAGGGTTTAGGATTTCGTTTTCATGAACTTATATTTAGCGATTTAGTTTTTGCTTCATCTAATAAAAGTTTCCTTTTGACTGCTTACAGGTTCATTTTAATGGAGGAAGAACAGGAAAACTATTTGGTCTCTTCCTATTTCAATTGTCTTCTTCATTACGAGTTTGATTTCAGATGAGCATTTACTTTTTAATTCGTGGTGTTTTGCTTACTAAATTATTCATATAGTTTGCTAAAATGTATTATTGGGTTGGATATTATTGCCAATTTAAAATTTGTTGACTGATTACATGGAAAATGATTTGTTATTTAATTTGAGTTGTTGTTATTTCAGTTGATTAAATTCATCTGAAATTGTAATATTAGTAATATCTTATTACTTCTCAGGTTTTCTCGAAAGCCATTTTGATTTTTAGATCCTTCTTAATCTTTGTTTTTTCATTCCAATTAACCTTTTCTTTTTATCAGACCTATTTGAATTTTAACGATCTCTCTTTTAGGATGCTCTGAAGGATGAAAAGGGGATTCAATACTTCAGTGGCTATTTATCTTTCTTCTGGCTCTATCAAGTATGTAATAGTTGTTATTACCTGTAACACCCATTTGAGTCATGATCGTTTTTATAAGTCAAATTACTAATGAACTACTAATTTGAGTTGTTGTTATTTCAGTTGATTAAATTGATCTGAAATTATCATATTAGTAATGTCTTATCACTTCTCAGGTTTTCATTATAAGATTAACTGACTTTAAATGAAGCAATACTATTTGAGTTCAATTAACAAACAACATCAATGTATCTTATCCTATAAAACAAGTAGCCAAAATTAGAGTACTTAGTATTTTAAATTCTAATCCTCCATTATTTTATATTTAGTAAACAACCAGGTAGGTTTTTTGAGATTATGGAATATACTTATTTTAATCAAAAATCATTGTATATGATGCTAAAAAATTACTGAATTTAAATATATCAGAAATGTACATAAAGTCATTTTATATAACATAATGATTTTAAAAACGTCGTTGTACGAAGAAACACATATGCATCACACAAAGCGAACTATAGCGGCAAACGAAAATTCTTAAATTCCCGATCAACGAATTAAAATGTTACGTTCAAAAGAAATGTATACCCGTGCTGGCACGGGTGATACATACTAGTGTATATATATATATATACTTAAAAAAACTTAAATTGCAATTTTATTTAAATAACTTTTGTGTATAGTTACATTTATATTTTTTTTGTTACAATCACTTTATTTTTCATCTAAAAAAGCTTAGTGAGTTGATTACAATTGAGCAAGCTCAATTGAGCTCAAGTTAAAAATTCTTTTATTTGACTTTCGGTTCATGCAAGGGATATGTTCCGCCTAAGGTTAAAGTGTTTGGATTAGGTGAGGGATCAACAACTTATATGGTTCAATATGTTGTGAGGTCAACTAGGAGTCCAAAGAAGAGGTCCTAATCGAAGGAGGCAAAGAGGGATATTCTTAAGAAGAATCTACGTAAGAGTCTGAATGTTATGCTCAGACTCAACCTTAATGCTAAAATTGTCAAGAGGATGGCTCTGCTCGCTGAAGCTAAGTAGTCGAGTGATAGCTCGATTGAGGGGGTTACTACTTGAGGGATTAATTGCGAAAGAATTTGTAACTGAGGACATCATGGTTGATGCCTGATGCAGGAGTTGCTTTGGGAGAAAGTAAGTGAAACACGTGAGAAATTGAGACGTGGAGCGGTTGAGAAGAACGTGGATAGGCGCACACTACGCCAAAATTATGAAAAAACGCTGCGCCCTTAAGCAGCGCTTCTATCAAAATGCTCCTTAAGGAAACATCGTAGTGTTTACCAAAAAAGCGCTACTCAATGAGAAAAAAATGCTAAACGATGGGCAGCGCTTTGGCGGGAGCGCTGCCCATTGATGAAACGTGGTAGAGTGATAAACAGCGCTTTGGGGGTGAGCGCTACCCATTGGTGAAAGGCGCTAGAGTGATAAGAAGCGCTTTGGGGGTGAGCGATGCGCATTGGTGAAAGGCGCTAGAGTGATAAGAAGCGCTTTGGGGGTGAGCGCTGTCCATTGGTGAAAGGCGCATGCTGATGAGCAACACTTCTAGGGTAAAACGCTGCCCATTGCTTTAATTTTTTTCTCTTCGCATTCCCTCTCACTCTCACACACTCTCATTTATCACTCCATTTTCGTTTGATCTCCAAGATCACGTTCCCTATCCCTCTCACTCTCACACTCCATTTTCAGTTGCGTTCCCTCTCTCATTTGTGTCTCTTTCATTTGTGTTCCCTCTCATTTTCGTTTTGGTTTGCATAGGTGAATCTCACTTTCGTTGGGTCCGTGTACAAACTCCCCATTTTTGTTCCTCACGACGTGTGCTAGCTCCCCATTTTCGTTCCTCTTTCACAAAGGTTAGTATCATTGCATGTTGTTCTAATTATTTTAATGGCACTAGGACCTTAGGTTAGATGATTCAATGTGAAGTTGATGCTTTTTGATTGGTTCTTTGAAAGGGTGAAGTGTTTCTAAACTTGAGGTGAAATGTAGGTGTAGTGTTTGTTGAAATGTCCAAATGAAATGTTTGTTAATTTATTATTTTTCTAGCTTAAGAGATTCTTGTGTTGTATTTATAAATTTGAGAAATTTAGGATTGATGTTGAATTGGGGGCTGATTTGTTGTTGATTTTACTCCATGAAACTAGTGTTTGTTGAAATTACCTAGTGAAATACTTGTTAATGGAATGTTGTTCTATGTTAAGGGATACTTGTGATGTATTTCTAAACATGAGAAATTGAGGATTGTTGTTAAATATGTGAATAGTTTGTTAGGTTTTGCGAGTTTGTTTTGTCGGAGCTTCGTGTTGGTTCGATAGTTTGTAATAGTTCTAGTTCGAGTTTGTGTTCGTTCGCTTCGTATCTAAGTGAATCGAGAGTTCCCTTCATCTGCGTGTTTATGCATTTTGATTCTGACAGAAAGATTGTGAGTATCTAAGTGGACATCAGGTGTTCCTCAGGCGTGTTGTCGTTGCCATTTTAATTTTTAATATATGTATTTGTTAAATTTATTTTAGTAGTAATAATGTAAATACTACATTTAAATGCAATATACTGTAATGTAAATACTTCATAAATGACCAGGAAAATTGGATTGGATTTATTTTGGTAGTAATAGTGTTAAATTTATTTTTTAATTTATTGTTACTAGTTTATATATATACATATATATGGTTAACTATACATAATGGATTGGATTAGCTGTATATGACCAGAAAAATTGCAAATATAGAAAGAAAAATCAACAAAAGCAGGAATTTTTTTTTTAAAAAAATAGTATACAATGGGCAACGCTTGTAGGCCAAAGCGCTACTCATTCCCTTAGAGCTTTTAGGAATGGGTAGCGCTACCCATTCCTATAAGCGCTAAGGGAATGAATAACATTTTGGCCTAAGTGTTGCCCATTGTGGGAGTGGAATCAACAGTTCCACCCATTCTTATAAGCGCTAAGGGAATGAACAACGTTTTGGCCTAAGTGTTGCCCATTGTGGGAGTAGAATCAACAGCGCCAAGTTTAGCAACGCCGAAAGCGCGCCCATGGCTAAAAAAAAGTGCTGCCCATCCCTAGCTACTTTCCTTGCTGGCGTTATGGAGCGGTTAAGTTTTTAGGGCGTGTATGCTTTATTGCACGTTGATCTTACTTCTTAGTCAATCCAACGGTGGCTACCTATAGGCTAGTGATCTTGGCTGATAAAGACCTTTATATATAGCTAGTTTGAAATATCTTAGACACAACAATCAATCAAACATATATATATATATATATATATATATATATATATATTTATAAGCATTTTTACTTTCCTTTTATCTTTATGCATCGTCTTAGCTAATATTAGAACAAGATGCTCACACCACTATTCAGAGTAGTTAGGGAATCCGTATAATCGTTTGAAGAAAGGAATCAAAATATTCAAATTCTTAGTCAATCCTCAGTTAAATCTAAATCAAAAGTTTGAGAACATAGATTTATAGCAATTTTCACCTTATGTTTATTTTGAAACAAAAAATATATTGTAATATAATTTTTGCATCGAAAATGATGCATCTGATTTCTGTTCTCTGATTTTTGGATCAGATGTTGGCTCATTTTATAGTATTATTATTATTAAGTTAATCAAAGAGTATGCAAATGGGTTTCGATCATGCACTTGAGTATTTAGCAAGTTTGTAATTTATAGGACTTTAAATAATAAAAAAGGCATGGGAATACTGTTGGATCATTTAATTTTTCCTTAGTTGAGTTTCACGGAAGATCATAAGGACAGATTAATTTATAGGATGGATAGTGGTATATTTAGAGGACTTTGGTAACAGATGAGCTGTGAAGAAAAAAGGGATGATGGCTATGTAATGTAATGTAATGTAAGAATCATGTCCTCCCTCTCTCTCCTCCCATGTGAATAAGCCCAGCTTTATTTGCTTTGTCTCCAAATCACACTCACATGGGGGATTTATGTTCCTCCTTCTTTCCCTCTCCCTCCATCATTTCATGCTGGCAACTATGTTGTATATTTTTATTTTTATTAATTAAAGTGAAAGTAGTACTTTAGGATACACTAATAATGATTAGTGGAAAGAGGATGAGAATGCATGTTAAACTCACTATTGTTTAATACTTTGTCTTTAATTACATTTACTATTATTAGTACTTGTGTTGTGTTCTGAAACACCGCCCACTTTTGGAATTTTTTTTGCTGATTTATTAATTAAATATATATTTGTAAATTCACTTATTGATGAGTAGGGGTGGAAATTGGATTTAATGCGATCAAAGATTTCATGTATTCACACATATAAAGGGATTGTAACTATTGGGAAAAACTTATGTTACACATTGACGACGGGAGATATGGTCTTATATGAGTATATAACTGAAGGGTAATACTCATCTTACAAATTAATTCTGTGGGGTTGAGTTAAAACTAAACCACATTCTAAGAGTAACTAACACTATTGATTTAGTGGTATAAGCTATTTGAGACATGAGAGGTTGACTTGGCGTTCCTAGATTTAATTTACTTCTAAGTACCGGTAAGTACGGTGCATCTTTTATGGAAAAGTGATGGAGCACACCATGAATAAATTAGCAATGATCTGAACCAAAAAAATATAGAGTGTCTAATCTCTCGATTAGATGAGCATTTTCTAAAATTAAATCTTATTTTTAGTTCATTTAACTCAAAATGTGGTCGTCTGATTAAGATCTATCGGTTCATATCATTCCTCATGAAATTAAGAAATCAATTCTTTAGAATTCAATCATTAGAACTGTCAACATATTCCCTCAAGGTAACTAGAGTTGTGCACTTAATCTTACCATGGTTTATGCGGTTGGTTACCTCTCTCTCCATGGTCAGCGAACATAATTCCACTCCATGTTCTATGCATAGACATTCAAAAATACCTAGTTAACTTAATCAAGATATAATTGAAAGTTTTTTTCTTGACATAAAAAAAAAAGGGCGTGTTACTAATATAAATAAACTATCCGGCTTAAACCAAATTAACAAAGGTTTGCCATGTGCACTCCATGACTAGGTAGCTTACATGCTAATCTGGAGTTTCTACATTAATATAGTAAGTGTTTTAACTTTTTTTCACCATTATTGGCTACCACGGAGTGTCCTAACACTTAGAATGAATGACTAATCTCCACTTATGTTTGTGATTAAATTTTATACTGACCAACACCGAATTTGTCCACTGCCAGAATCGACCTCAAGAGCATCAGATCGACCCCATAATCTCTAAAGTAGATTATATATATGTTCTACTTGCTGGTTTCACAAGTGATTGGTGGGATATGAAAGTTATCTTTCAACCTTCAGCTACTTGGTTTGATCCCGACGTTAGACGATCAAATTATTTTACTTTCCATTTTAGTTAGAAATTTTCATAAAAATCAACTTCTTGATACCTTAAAATTGTCAATGTAAAAACAAAAGACTAATCTAGAATCCCCTATTTAGTTGTGTTGAAACTCTGTAATTCAGAGTAATTATGTTATTTCAGTGATAACTATTTTCTTGTATTTCATTGTGTGAATTGATTACAATAGGGAATCCATATTCATAGCATATGGATCAGGTTGGAATCTGTTGCATTTGACCTACCAGATTCCAACTATTTGCTAACTGAATGGGAGAGGGATCTAACTGAATACTCGGATAGTCACAAGTGTTAATCACCTATAGTAGGTGCATGCTAAGGGCTGCTACTGCAGTACCTCTAATACTCCTCCCACAAGCCTAGTTGGGTGTGGAATGAACAGCTAGCTAGCTTGGAGCGGAATTCTTCAAATTTGGTGTTGGGTCGAGGCTTAGTCATGATATCGGCACACTAAGTTGTGCTTGGCACACTATGCTTAGTTCTAGCATGAAGAACTGGATTGTGTATATATTAATGCAATTGCGCTCAGGTTATCACAAAACACAGTAGCTAGGGATAGAAAATGCAATGCCTAGTTTAGTGAGAAGAGTTTGGAGCTAGAGAAGTTCAGTTGTAGTAAGGGCAAGAGCCCGGTGTATTCTGCCTATGTGCTTGATCTTGAAGTGGATCTTCTGTCGTCAGTGTCAGAGCCCCTTTCAGCATCACATATATAGTGAGTTGTTAGTGTCACTGGAGCTGTGTTGATTGGTTGCCCCATGAGACAATGCCTTTGAGGTATCGAAGAATGTGTTTGACTGCAATCCAGTGAGTATCTAGAGGTTGTGTCGTGAATTGGCGGTCTTTGTTTAATTAAATTACACACGTTCTTTCTTCTTTGGAGCTTCTTGGATCATGATGCGGGTCCTTGATTAAATTACACTATATGGTATGTTTGGAAGGAGATTTTGAGAGGAAAAGGGAGAGGAGAACATATTATTCAATTCTAAATTGAGGAAACTATAATATGTCTCTAATCATAAATAAAGTGTCATTAAAAATGTTATATTATTATTTATCATGTTATTCTTTTTAATTTTTTAAAATCTCAAATATACATTAAAATATAAACTACTCTTTTTCAAACCCTCCCCTCCCAAACATACCTATAGTATTTCAAAAGAGCATGTGAAAAACCATATTTTATCGAATGAATGCATTGTACATTTAACCGTACGTGGTTGAAGAAGCTTTATCTTTTTTTTTTTGTGATGAATTTTGTACTATCAAACATTCAAGCCATGGGGCTTTTAATTGTACGAACCCGAAGCGGAAAAAATTATTCAATCGATCAATCTCCATCGATCAATCAAATCAATCTCTATATAATCAAAATGAGTGTTAGCAAAATGTCATTTTTGGTCTAATTGAGAGCATGCCACATGCCCAATATAAGGGATAAAAATGTAAAAGCATCAATAAAAGACAAAAAAAAGCATGTAAGCTTTTTCAACTTTTTCCTTTTTCATTTTTTTTCTCTTTTGTTCACATTCTCACTCTTTCTCTTTCTCATACTAAAAGACAAAAGCCACTACAACATTTGGTATATACCGAACGCTCCTTTTTATAAAACTCAAAAAACGTTGTTATAGAAGAGCCAAATAGAACGACTTTTAAAATCTAAATACATGGGATACCCCTCTTATACCTTTTACGCTGTAGCGTGTGTATTTTCCCATCCCCATCGGCTCTCGCTCATCTCGCTTTCGCTCTCGCTCATCTCCATCTCGCTCTCACATTGTCACTCGCTACGATTCATCACTCTCACTCTTGACTCGCTACACCATGAGATCTGAGATCTGACTCTTTCCCTGTCACTCCGCTCTCGCTTCATCACTCTCGCTCGTTTTGGAATGTAGGGTTTTGAAGGCTTGCTCTTTTGGATGTGAAGTTGAACAATGAAGTAATTGTAAAGTGAGCACCTCTCTCTTCCCCCTCTCTGGTTTGCATCGATGTTCTTCTAATTAAGCTGAACCCTAATTTGGCTTGAGCATCGAACCTTTCTATGTTGATTTCAGTTTTTTAATAATTTCCCCTTTCTCAATTTTGATTGATTTAGGTTCAGTTTAATTCATCTCTTGAATATGACTAGTTCCAAAAACTTCTGTAATTTTTCATAAGATTTATAAAATATCCCTCTCTCTCTCTCTCTATGTCCATATATGTATATCTCACCACAATCGTTTGTGAATGTAGCATTTGCTGGGGTTATGGACAACCCATGGCCTAGACTATTTTACCAATACCTTTTTCGTTGTTATATCTCCCTGTTATTTGCAGGGATCTAAAGAGGCAACGAAACATATTGGTAATGGTTGTATGCTTGCTTATAGAATCTTGGCTTCTTTGCAGAGTTAGGATATTCATTATCTTAATTTCAAAAGAGGGGGAGCAAGAGTTAGGTGGATGCAGTTGAAATCTGGTCAAATTACTGAGCACATATGCACTCCCATCAACATCACTCCCATCAGCACCACTCCCAAGATAACTGTTGTGCGAAAAGTAGTTGTGCAAGTGTACACAATCGCAACAAGTAATATAATGATAAGTAAAATTCGTCTCCACAGGGATTGATATTAATTTTAGAGTTTAAAAAGGAATTACACTTAGAGGAACAAGTAGCAAATAAGTTGAGTAGCAAGGTTCAGTTGAACAAGAGTTGATTAAAGTAACAAGTTAAAGAGTAATGTACTATGAGAGAAATAAGTTGGATTGCTTTCACTATGTAAATTCCCAGAAACAAGACGCTATAACGTCACACGCTATAGCGTTAAGCGCTATTGCAAATATTTTGTGCCTTTCAACACTAGCGCCGTGGTTTCACTACAAGATGCCTATGTCTAGGTTCTAAATAGGTTCACCCTGTATAATCAAGATCCCACACTCATGCTTTATAAACTATTGCAACTTCTATGTCTAGAGGAAGCAAAAATTGATTAAATGTCTTCAACCAACCTTATCATTTATATTAATCCTTGAGTTCTCTCTATGGTTCATGTCTGAATCCACAGAGGTACTAGTTTTACGTGGCCAAATATAAAACAAGTTTGGAAGAGTTATCACACAAGGATTAAAACACAAAACGTGAGAAATTATATACGAAGCATTAATGGTTCATTACAAGCTATAGCAACCCAACTCAAGGAGTTTAGCTCATGTTGAGCAACATCAAAATAACACAAATAAAACTACTTGTATTACCGTAGGTGAGAAAGAAATTACAAGTGCAAAAGATACAAGCTTGAAGTCCCCTAATCATCCACGCTAAGATGGCTCATCATCGACTTTACACCATGAGAATAAAGTACGAAAAATACAAAAGAAGAAAGTAAAATAGCAAAAGCTTCAAATGTGTATCAATGGAGAAGAAGAAGTGTCACACTTTCTCTCTCTACCAATACTCTCTCTATCTTCGTTGGGAAGTCTAAGGTATATTTTTGGGGAGATCATCATCTCTAGTATATCTAGCCTTGAGGTACAACTCCCCTTCCAAAGTCAAGAAAGGTGATGTTTACTTTTTCACCAACTCCACTATTCCTTTACTCATGCAATGACAAGTGTCCACACAAATCCAATAAAATCCGCACATGTCATTTAGTCTTTGTGGACACAATATATGGAACATGGATTAATGAGCTTGGCGCCAAAATTTCACTTTTCCTTTAGATGCTCAATCATACGCCCTCTTGACGCTATAGCGTTAGGCGCTATAGCGCTAAACACACCGCACTACTTCACAAAATACATCAAAATAATCACAAGGGCACCAAATGTGCCAATTTCATAACAAAGCGATGTTTAGCCTCTCTATCCTAATATTAATAGAAATGCAATAAATACTATACTAATATTACTTGAGAACTTACTTAATTTAATGATTAGAGGTATAAATAACTCATATAAATATGAGTTATCACACCCCCAAACTTAAACCATTGCTTGTCCTCAAGTAATGACACTTGCAAAGACAAACAAACTGACACTATTTACAACACACATGCTCTGATCAACACTTCATTTCTAAGCATACTCACTCAAACATTTTCTCAATGGGCTAATAGTTCAGATTCACACTCACACCAACACACCAATGCATTTATTCAACTTCTAAGCTTATTACTGCTCAATAGTGTGTGTGTGATCTCTTGACTCATCTCAATTCCTAGCTAGATTTGGATTTCTCTTTAGCCTTGGAAAGAATGGTCTTCTGTTGGTAAAATCAAGAACTCTTTCAAAACAATGACTAGATTAACATTTTCACACAGGAATGGGGATTTTCAGGCATGACAAAGGGTTTAACTAGGCACTTCAAGTCTATGGTCAGTGTTCCTAACTTATTGAATCTAAACAGCTCACGCTATAGCGTTTGACGCTATAGCGCTTGAACAAAGATAACAGATTTACTAGCTGTAGTTCCCTCATTACTTGGCTCCTCAGCAATTATTATATATCTTTTTTTTTTTTTTTTTTTTTTTTTTTTACATGAGGCTTTGCCTCTTTCTTTGCCTTTGGGACAGCCTAGCTTTTATTTTGGGTAACTACAACTTTACAACATATTTACATTAAACTTTTAAGTCACCACCACCCTAAGACCTTTGTACTAACCTTTATATAGCCCAACACCCCCAAACTTATGCTTCAACAACTCTTCAAGTTTTTATTCCAGCCTTGATCTCACCTTGGTTAACTCAGACTAGCCTAAACCTCATATAGTCCTTGGCTAGCTAAGTTTCTTCTTAAGCACAGAGATTTACGTGTGAGAGCAATAATAAGCAAAGATTTCATCTAAAAGCACTACTCTCTTACTCACTCACACCATTATCATTACAATCAAATTTAAGGGGAACGCGTTCGATGACTATACTTAAAATTGAGGCACTTGAAACAGAACATTTTGAAAAAACATTAACAAAAACATTAACAACTTTAGGTCCTCCCCCCACAACAAAAGTGAGCAGTGTCCTCACTGCTCTTTAAAGAACTAGGGAGAGGCACAACTTAACACACAAACAACCTAAACCAAGTCTTAAAACATTTGTGAAGCGCAAGAGCAGACGCTATAGCGCTTCACAATTTATTTTTGTTCACAAAACATTAAACTTATACAAACAGAAAATTAAATTCACTTCTTAACCGCACTGGACACTGTTCTTGAGCTAACACGGGATGGTGAGGAGGCTTTGACCTTTTTCTTCTTCTTCTTCTTCCTTTTTTGCTCGCCTCGGTAGCGCTATAGCCTCGAGACGCTATAGCGCTTCCACCAGTCTTTGCCTTCTCTTTTACGCCTCATCTCTCGCTAGCTTGCTAGCGACCTCCTTCTCTGTTCGCACACTTCCTTCCTGCATCGTTGTGCTTCTTGCTTTGCACTCTTTCTTCATCTACTTCCTCAATCACGATCGGCTTGGCTCCCGGGCTTCTCCTTGCAGATACATACGTTGGCCTTTTGCACGCCACATGCTTCTCCTTCACTTTACGCTTGGAGTGCGGATGGCACCGGGCCTCGGGCTACTTCCCCGCGGAGGACTCTCGGCCATAGCTTGGGCTTCTTCTTCGATCCTGCAATAATGTTAGTTTTTGATTGAGGCTCCTTTGGGCTCTGTTTAAGCCTAGGAGACCTCGTTGCACTTGACACGCATGAAACAGGGCTTGATCAGTGCGCAGCGCTATAGCCTCGACGCCATAGCGCTAGCAGGCCCCTCAGCGAGATTTTGGGAAGCAGAATCTTTGTGGTGAAACAGTGGTGGACTTTGTTCTTTTGTGGGAATTGGGGATTGGATTGATGGTTCTGGTTGTGGTGGTTCATTTAGGTTTGGTGTTTGTTGAGTAGGTGAGGTGACTTTTCTTTTCTTTGGTTACGGTGGAGGCATGGGTGGTTCAGATTGTGGGGTTTCGGAATGATCCGGTCTTGGGCTTGTGGTGAGGGTATTTGTGGTGAGGGTAGTCTTGTGGGGCTTGGTGTGGGATCAGCAGTCACTTCTTCATCTTCACTTTCTGATTCTTCCTCCTTCTCTGGGCTCTCTTCACCAGACTTCTCTTCACTCTCAGAATCCTCTTCCTCCTCAGAATCATTGACTTCTTTCATCACCCTTCTTGTCTCCTCTTCATCTTCTTCACTCACTTCTTCTAAATCCTCGGTGTTGAGGACTCTTCACTACTCACCTTTGCTTTCTTCTTAGCAGGGCTCTTTACCTTCTTCAAGGCAGGGCTCCTGGCTCTCTTCTTGCTTGGATCTGCAGCAGCCTTCTTACTCACCCTTTCTTTTGGTTGGGGTGGCTCCTTCACACCCTCATCTTCAATTAACCACTCTGGGAACACAGGGGTTCCATTAAATTCCTTGCCCCTTGACAATTTTTCCAGCACAGCCTTCTCCCATTCAAACTTAGCCTTGACAAACTTACACAAGACTGTGCCGCCGATTCTTTTTCAATCGATTGAGCGCTATAGCATCGGCAGCTATAAGCGCTAGCACTTCTCTGTGCAGGTTTAAAAACAGCAGGAATATCTCCTTGAGGAGTTCTCCTCTCATCACGGATTTCAATTTCAACTTCAGCCTGCTTGCATAATTCAGTAATTAAACAGGGAAAGTAGAGATTACCGTCAGTTTTGAGCCTACTTTTCTCAATTTCTCTTGCAATGATTTTGCCCACGTCTATGCTTTCACCTTCCAGAATAGCATCAAGCACTATCAACCTGTCCTTCTCCACATTTGTTGTGTGGGAAGTAGGCATGAGTGAATGCCTGATGAAGGTAAACCACATTGCAGCCTCATCAACCAAAAATGCCTTCTTGACTTTAAACTCTGAGCCAAACCTCTCCCATGTTGCTTCCTCCATACAGATTCTCTTCTTGACCTCCTCCATTTCATCACATCCCCATGTATCAAGCTTCTTGTCCAGGGCCTTTCCAGAATAACCCAATTTGAAGTGGTCATTGATGGCACTTGGGTGAAATCAACCATTTCACCCCTAACCATAGAATAGGTTTGGGGCTTTCCCCCTTTTGGAGGAGGAATTCCTTTGTAAAACTCTCTCACACCGAGAGGCACCACAAATTCTCCTCTATGCTTGATAAATTTCTGCCACCCTAACGCTATAACAGTGGATGTGAACACGTCAGGAGCTTTTTCAGTTTTGAAACCCCTTTCTGCGATGAAGTTCATCTTCCAGTAGCGCGCAGGATCATCCTTGGGGTCTATGGCTCTTGAGGAACTGGGTTCAGTGGTCTTGGCCTTTTTCTGGGGCTTTTCAATCGAATGCTTCTTTACCATTTTGAGATTTTTGAAGAAACGAAAGAAATTTGTTAATTTGTGAACCAAATGTGAGATCGGTTGCGAGAGATTAAGGAATGAAGTTATGGAAGAATGGGGGTTAGGGAAAGAGAAAGAGATTCAACGGTTAGAAAGGGAGAAAGAGAAGGGAGTGGTTGAGTGAGAGGTTATGGGGAATTGAATGATTTGACCGTTGTTGATGGGTGGAGTGACTGAAGTGACTGGGGCAGTCACACGTGGGCGCATAGGACGCAGCAGTTGAAGTGCACAGGGCGCGCTTGCCACGTCATTATAACTGTCCCATACTTAGAAATAAAAATTGATTCTTCTTGCCGGTACCTCCCTCTTGACGCTATATAGCGTCCATATCACACTTCAGGCCTTCAAATTCCCAAATTCCTTAACACAAAAATTTTCCCTCCTGCAAAATAAAATAAAAACAACAGAACTGTTAATTAAAAACCTTGGGGTGCCTCCCAAGAGCGCTTGTTTTAAGAGTCATCAGCCTGACTTCTTCATTTGATGTTAGGGATCTTGAAGATCAATTGAGGTCTTGTCCTCATCACGATGTCACCATGGTATTGTTTTACTCTTTGTCCATTCACCTTGAAAGTGGTGTTGGTTGCTTGATCAAATAAATCCACCGCACCATAGGGATAGACCTTGACTAATTTAAAAGGGCGGACCACCTTGATTTAAGCTTGCCAGAAACAATTTTAATCTAGAATTGAAAAGGAGCACTTGGCCTCCTTCAATCACTCTCTGCTCAGATCTTCTGTCATGCCACATCTTTGTTTTTCTTTGTAAATGGTTTGAACTCTCATAGGCGGCATGCCTAATCTCATCAAGTTCATTTAATTGCAGTAGCCTAGCCTTACCGCCCTCTATCACAATCAAAGTTGAGCTTTTTATGGCCCAATGAGCTTTGTGTTGCAACTCAATAGGGAGGTGACATGCTTTCCCAAACACAAGTCCGTATGGAGACATTCCCGAGAGGTGTCTTGAAGGTCATCCTGTAAGCCCATAACGCATCATCCGATGGATTGACCAGTCCTTTCTTGAAGGTCCCACCATTTTTTCAAGCATCCTTTTGATTTCTCTATTGGACAATTCACTTGCCCATTTGTTTGTGGGTGGTATGCGGTGGCAATTTTGTGCCTCACTCCATATTTTCCCAATAGAGAATCAATCAACTTGTTACAAAAGTGAGAACCTCATCACCGATAATTGCTCTTGGTGTACCATATCCGGTGAATATGTTCTTCTCATAGAAACTTGCTTGACCGACTTGGCATCATTGTTGGGAAGAGCCACGGCTTCAACCCATTTGGAAACATAATCCACACCACCAAGATATACAAATTACCATGAGAAGGAGGAAAGGGACCCATAAAATCCATGCCCCATACATCAAAGAGTTCAATCTCTAAGATGTTGGTTAAGGGCATTTCATGCTTGTTTGAAATGTTCCCATCCTCCGACACCTTGCACGCTTCTTTACCCATTCTTGAGCATCCTTAAATAATGTGGGCCATAATACCCACATTGCGCATACCTTTGCAAATGTTTCTAGTTCCTCCAAAGTGTCCACCACATGGTGAAGCATGACAATGCTCTAACACTTGAGGTTGTTCTTCCTCTGCAAGGCACCTTCTTATCACTTGGTCTTGGCATTTCTTGTAAAGAAAAGGTTCATCCCAATAATAATCTTTCACTACATGGAAAAACCTTTTTCTTTGTTGATAATTCGAGATCTGCAGCACACAATTACGCTTACCAAGTTATTCACGATATCGCAGAAACCATGGAGCGGTGTCTTCGGACGCTTATAAGCGTCTGGCGTTATAGCGGCAACCGCTATAGCGTTACATTTTTTTTTCAAGCACGCCAACAACTTCTCATCCGGGAAGATTTCTTTAATCTCTCCCCTGCTCGCACTGCATTGTCTCCTTCAAGTCTAGACAAATGGTCAAGAACTTGGTTCTCCACCCCTTTTATCATGAATTTCCAAGTCAAATTCTTGGAGGAGGAGAACCCATCTTATTAGCCTTGGTTTTGCATCTTTCTTAGAGATCAAATACTTGATGGCTGAATGGTCTCAGAAAAACAATTACTTTTGTGCCAACCAAGTATGATCTAAATTTATCAAAGGCAAAACCACAACTAATAGCTCTTTTTCAAGAATCGTGTGTAATTTAAGCGTGCTTCAATAAGTGTTTTGCTTGCATAGTAAATGGAATGAAAGATTTTATCATACCTTTGCCCAAGCACGGCTCCCACAAAGATAGTCACTTGCATCACACATGAGCTCGAATGGTTTACTCCAATCAGGGGCAACAATGATAGGTGCGATGTCGAGCTTTCTTTAACTTCTGGAAGGCTTCAAGGCATGCATCATCAAAGTTGAAAGTGGTGTCATGCTGAAGGAGTTGACATAGAGGTTTTGAGATCTTTGAGAAGTCTTTAATGAATCTCCTGTAGAAACCCGCATGCCCAAGGAAACTTCTTATACCTTTGACACTTGAGGGGGGTGGCAATTTTTCAATGACTTCAATCTTGGCCCTATCCACCTCTAAGCCTTTCTTGGAGATCCTATGCCCTAGCACAATTCCTTCTTGCACCATGAAGTGACATTTCTCCCAATTGAGCACAAGATTTGTCTCTTCACATCTTATCAGTATCTCTTCCAAGTTATCCAAACACTTCTGAAAGCTATCCCCAAACACAGAGAAGTCATCCATAAAAACCTCCATAGATTTTTCAATGAAGTCAGAGAATATGGACATCATACATCTCTGGAAAGTTGCAGGGGCATTACATAGTCCAAAGGGCATTCTCCTAAAAGCAAATGTGCCATAAGGACATGTGAATGTGGTCTTTTGCTGGTCTTCAGGAACTATTGCTATTTGGTTATAGCCAGAATAGCCATCAAGAAAGCGATAATAGTCCTTACGGCAAGAAGTCCATCCCAACATTTGGTCAATAAAGGGAAGAGGAAATGGTCTTTCTTTGTGGCCTTGTTCAATTTCCTGTAGTCCATGCAAATCCTCCAACCGATCCACTGCTCTTGTGGGAATCAACTCATTTTTGTCATTTGTGATCACAAAGGTGACACCACCCTTTTGGGAACCCATTGTGCAGGGCTAACCCATGCACTTTGTCGTCGTAAATAGGATACACAATCCTCGCATCTAACCACTTGAGGATTTCTTTCTTCACCACTTCCTTCATTATGGGATTAAGCCTTCTTTGACCTTCAATGCTATGTTTAGCATTTTCCTCTAACACAATCCTGCATGCAGATTGTAGGACTTATCCCATGTATATCGGACATTTGCCAACCTATTGCCTTTTATGCCTCTTCGAGAGTTGTAATGAGCTCCACCTCTTGGTTTTGGTTCAAACTAGCGTAAATGATGACAGTAGAGTCTCATTGTCCCCCGGATATGCATATTTCAGGTGCTTGGGTAATTCTTTCAACTCTAGATCGGTGGTTGAACAATAGAAGGAACACTCTTCTTGAGGTTTGAATTTTCTTGCTCTAGTGACTCATATCTCCTAGTCCAAACCTCATTCACAAACTTGCTTGCCTTCTTGAAATTCTTCTTCTTCCAACAATTCATGTTCCTCGGTATTGTTTAGCACCTTTCCCAAGTGGTTGTTAGATTTTTGAAAATGTTTTTGAACCACTTGGTCAAGAGAAACCACAAAGGAACACTCTTGAAGATTGACATCCGGAAGTTTTAATGCATTGTAACATTGATTTTCACTTCTTGGTCATTAACTCTCATTGTCAATTCTCCTTTTGAACATCTATGAGTGTCTTCCCCAGTAGCAAGAAGGGTCTACCTAAAATGATAGGTACCTCTGCATCCGCTTTCAAAATCTAGAATAACAAAGTCAACAAGAAAAACAAATTTATCTACCTTAATTAAAACATCCTCCAAAGATTCCTTCAGATAGGCAAGTGACCTATCACCTAACCAAGGCTTACGAGTAAATAGGCTCGGCAGCCTTCCTATACCCAATTGTGTGTAAATGGACTTAGGCATTAAGTTAATGCTTGCCCACAAGTCACATAAAGCACGACTGAATAAAAATTTCCAATGGAACAGGTATCATTGTGAAGCTACCGAGGTCCTTTTAATTTTCTGGGGTTTATTTTGCATCAACATGCTGCATTCCCGAGTCATTGCCACAGCTTTCAAATTCTCCCAACCTTCTTTTCTTTGTCAAAACATCTTTCATGAATTTGGCATAGTTGGGCATTTGTTGTAATGCCTCAACTAGAGGAACATTAATGTGCAATTGTTTTAACACCTCAAGAAATTTATTAAATTGTTTGTCCTCATGTGCCTTTTTTAACCTTTGAGGGTAAGGGGAGCAGGATATTCGGGCACCAATTTAGGTTCGTGTGTTCTGTTTGCATTTGACGCTATAGCGTCGGTGCTATAACGTCTGAAAATTCTTTTCATTTCCAAAGAACACTTGACTCTAAATTCTTGGGTGCGAAGTTACCTCTTTACCACTCCTCGTGGTTATTGCTTTCACATGCTCCTTGCACGGTGCATGAGATGAAGATGGTTCATGAGTAGAAGGAAGTCCACCATTTTGCCTTTGAGTGAGAAGCGGATGCAATCTGTCCCACTTGATTCTCCGAGTCTTGATTGATGCTTCATGAGTCCGCATTGTTGTTTTACAATCACCGATGAATGACCTTAGCAGAGACTCCATTGAATTGTCCATAGGAGGAGCGGGAGCATTTTGTCTAGGAGGTTGTTGTTGTTGTTGTCTTGGGAATCCAGGGGGAATAGCGAGGAGCATTTGTGCTTGTGTTAGCATTATTTCCTCCCCCCACCGGTTAGGATGATTCCTCCAACCGGGTTGTATGTATTAGAATAAGGGTTGTTGCCACTTGTTGTACCCTACATAATTAATGTAGCGTGGTTTGTTGTACATTCTTCATACTGATGAGCCCCCACAAGAAACACAACTTGCTTCTCCGGAGGAGCTTGTTCAATTGCTGCGTTAGCTGATCGCTTCAGCGCTTATAGCATCGACGCTATAGCGTTGGCGATTCAACTCCTTTATCATATTTGTCGAGTAGCCACTTGGGCCGAGAGAGCAGAAACCTCACTCACTTCATGAACCCCAGCCACTTTCCTTGTAGAATTTAGCCTTTCAGTAGGCCATGAAGAACTGTTTATGGCAATGCGCTCTATAAGCTCACAAGCTTCATTGTATGAGGAGTTAAGGATCACACCTCCGGATGAGGCATCCAAAGATAGACCTTGTAGGTGCCTCTAGTCCATTGTAGAAGGTCTCCATTTGAATTACTATAGGAATTCCATGATGTGGACATTTCCTAAGCAATTCTTTCCACCTTTCCCAAGCCTCATGCAATGATTCACCTTCTTTTTGCTTGAAGGATGTAATGTCATTCCTCATCCTAGCATTCTTGTTTGGTGGGAAATATTTCTCCAGAAACTTCTTTGTCATATCTTCCCAAGTTGTGATAGAATTGGACTCCAAGGAATTCAACCAAGCCTTTGCTCTGTCTTTTTAAAGAATAAGGAAACAGTTTGACTGAATGCATCCTCACTTACCCCTGGGATAATGAAATTACTGCACACCTCTAGAAAGTTTCTCAGATGGGCAAAAGGATCTTCTTGAGTGGAACCTCCAAATTGTCCAGTTGTTTGGAGCATTTGGAACATCATAGGCTTGAACTCAAAATGAGTAGCGATCCACAACAGCCTAGTGATACTTGTCTCCATGGATCGTGGATCAAACACAACATAATCTCTCATTGGCTGTGTCTCTCATTCACCATTTGATTTGGAGCTTGGTTCAAAACCTTTCTATACCAAAATTCATCATCGGTTTGATGTATGGGTAAAAGGACCTTGCCTTCCACCTCTTTTGGCCTCTTCTTCCTATTTGAGAGGGTGTTCTTCCACCCATTGAACCTCTAGCAGTAGGATTAGAGTGCTCAGACATAGTTGGTCTGAGTTGTTGTAGTCTTTGTTGGCGTCTTAGCCTTCTGAATCTTCTCTCTGGTTCAGGATCAAACTCAAAAGTGGGTGGTTCTGATCTGGGCATACGCTATAACGTCAGACGCTATAGCACTTCCTGTAACACACCACAGAAAAATACCAAGGTAAAACCTCCCTAAGGTTGTAATAATTTCTAAACAATAAAAATTAAATGCAATCCCCGGCAACGGCGCCAAAAACTTGTTGTGCGAAAAGTAGTTGTGCAAGTGTACACAATCGCAACAAGTAATATAATGATAAGTAAAATTCGTCTCCACAGGGATTGATATTAATTTTAGAGTTTAAAAAGGAATTACACTTAGAGGAACAAGTAGCAAATAAGTTGAGTAGCAAGGTTGGTTGAACAAGAGTTGATTAAAGTAACAAGTTAAAGAGTAATGTACTATGAGAGAAAGAAGTTGGATTGCTTTCACTATGTAAATTCCCATAAACAAGACGCTATAACGTCACACGCTATAGCGTTAAGCGCTGTTGCAAATATTTTGTGCCTTTCAAACTCACTAGCGCCAGGGTTTCACTACAAGATGCCTATGTCTAGGTTCTAAATAGGTTCACCCCTGTATAATCAAGATCCCACAGCTCATGCTTTATAAACTATTGCAACTTCTATGTCTAGAGGAAGCAAAAATTGATTAAATGTCTTCAACCAACCTTATCATTTATATTAATCCTTGAGTTCTCTCTATGGTTCATGTCTGAATCCACAGAGGTACTAGTTTTACGTGGCCAAATATAAAACAAGTTTGGAAGAGTTATCACACAAGGATTAAAACACAAAACGTGAGAAATTATATACGAAGCATTAATGGTTCATTACAAGCTATAGCAACCCAACTCAAGGAGTTTAGCTCATGTTGAGCAACATCAAAATAACACAAATAAAACTACTTGTATTACCGTAGGTGAGAAAGAAATTACAAGTGCAAAAGATACAAGCTTGAAGTCCCCTAATCATCCACGCTAAGATGGCTCATCATCAGCCTTACACCATGAGAATAAAGTACAGAAAAATACAAAAGAAGAAAGTAAAATAGCAAAAGCTTCAAATGTGTATCAATGGAGAAGAAGAAGTGTCACACTTTCTCTCTCTACCAATACTCTCTCTATCTTCGTTGGGAAGTCTAAGGTATATTTTTGGGGAGATCATCATCTCTAGTATATCTAGCCTTGAGGTACAACTCCCCTTCCAAAGTCAAGAAAGGTGATGTTTACTTTTTCACCAACTCCACTATTCCTTTACTCATGCAATGACAAGTGTCCACACAAATCCAATAAAATCCGCACATGTCATTTAGTCATCGTGGACACAATATATGGAACATGGATTAATGAGCTTGGCGCCAAAATTTCACTTTTCCTTTAGATGCTCAATCAAGCGCGCCTCTCGACGCTATAGCGTTAGACGCTATAGCGCTAAACACCGCACTACTTCACAAAATACATCAAAATAATCACAAGGGCACCAAATGTGCCAATTTCATAGCAAAGCGTTGTTTAGCCTCTCTATCCTAATATTAATAGAAATGCAATAAATACTATACTAATATTACTTGAGAACTTACTTAATTTAATGATTAGAGGTATAAATAACTCATATAAATATGAGTTATCAATAACCGTCAAGATATGCCCGATAATCAGAATCAGTAGAATAAGAATTAGAACTAGCATCGTCTTCAAGAGCAGCCTCATCCTCCTCCTGAGGAGCAGCCTCATCCTCCTCCTGAGGAGCAGGCTCCACCTCCTCCTCCCGAGGAGCATCCTCCTCCTCTTGATGCTCAACTGCTGGGGCCGGGACCTCAAACCTGCCCCTACCCCTGCCCCTACCCATACCCCTACCACGATTCCGAGGCATATCTGAAACAACAAGTATAAGTATATACCCAATTAGATTAAACCAATTTAAGAAAATCAACCAATTAAACTCCCAACAAAACACAGAAACTGTGCTATCAAACAATGGTTCGAACAACACCATGTGAACCATGTTCGAACAGCCCCATGCGAACAGGTCCGCATGATCACGTTCGAACGCCTTCTTCTTCACATGTTCGAAGGCGTGCGTTCGAACTGAGCAGTTTAACAGAAAGAAAAAACAGAACGCAGATCAGAGGGGGGGCTTACCTTCAATTAAATGGAACGCTTGGAGGAATGATTGGAGGGTTGTTGATGGCATGAACAAAACCCTGAATATTTAGGGAGTTAATGGATGAATCCTTAGGGTGTTAATGGATCAATGAGAGATTGGAGTGATAGATTGGTAGTTTGGAGGAGTTGAGAGAGAGAGAGAGAGAGAGAGAGAGAGAGAGAATTTTAGGGTTTCAGATGGGGGGGAAGTGAGGGGAATGAGTGGAGTGAAAAGGTGTGAAGGGATTGGGGGAGTGTTTGGTTTTTGGGTTTTTTGATTTGGGGGTAGTTTAGGGTTTTTAGAAATTAGGGGGTCTGTTTGAGTAGGAGGGAGAGTGGGGAAAACAATCACCAAAAAATAATGTAAAGAGCGGCCCACCCATTCTAAAATAGAAACCGAGAGAGTGAAAAACCCATTCTCATTTCACTTCTAGTCTAAGGTTCTCTCAGTTCTCAATGTGAGAGCCTGAGATGAATAGAAATCGAGAGTGAGATTAGTGACCATCGATTTTGTTCATCTCTTCCATCGATAGCATTTGTATGCAAATGCTCTATATTTTCCAAATGGTTAGATGAAGAATGAATTGACTACATACACAGTACTTTGAACTTTATTATGTTATTGTCATTATTCTAGGAAATTAGAGTGGGTAGACAAAAATTTGGTACTGCTAAAACTGGACAAAGTCAACTTGACATGTATTTTGAAGAACGGGCGTTGGATCTTGATTACACGACATAGTTGGATTTAGTACAATGGTGGAAGAACACTAGACAAAGATTTACTCGAAACTTTCAATAATGGCCCGAGGCTTGTTAAGTATTCATATTACCACCATGTTGCATCTGAATCTTCTAGCATTGGTTCTAGAGTGCTTAGCAAGTATAGAAATCGCCTATTGTCTAAAAATGTGGAAGCATTGATATGTTCTCGCGATTGGTTGCATGCCTTTGATGATGGTAATTTGTTTGAAGTAAATATGGTTAACTATATTATATATATATATATATATATATATATATATATATATATATATATATATATATATATATATATATATATATATATATATATATATATTAGTATAATTTACTCGTACAAAGACAAAAATTCTAAATTTATTTGTTTAGACAACAGTAAGGTAATTACTATAACTATTTAAAATATTTATATAATAGTAGAAAATTAAATTTAGATTTATATATATATATATATATATATATATATAATTATATATTATAATTTCAAATGGGATGTGGGGTTTTGTCTAGTAAATGATTTTGTTTCCTGTCTTATAATGTTTTGTAATAATTAAAGAAGGAAAATTAATATAAAAGTATTCAAACAAAGTATTAAAACGAAAAATTGAAACCAATGAAAATATGATTATTATCTAATGTATTCTGAATGAGTATATAGAAAAACACATTACTATTACTAATGTCGAAGGAAAAGGATATACGATAATAAATGGCTCATCTATTTTGTATTATATTCTTCATAATTTGTTTTCGCTGAGTGTGTGAACCTGTGGGAATTTGATTTTATTGTTATAAGCAAAACGAGTATACATCTCATTTTATCATAAAATTTTAAATTATTTTTTGGCACCTTTAAAAATATGTCTTTGTGTGTTATACGACACGTCGATCTCTTTGTACACCGTCTTTTATCCATTCATTATGATATATAATATATATGTTTATACATTTATTTATTTTTATATATATAGTGAGTATTTTTTTATTGTGAGTATTTTTTTATATATAGTCTCGTCCTAAAGAATTTTTTTATATGGGTTCTTAAAGAATTTTTTAAAGTGAGTATTTTTATCTATAAATTATCATCCTACTTTTGTCAATATAGTGAGTATTTTTTTATATTATTTGACTATTTAAATGTTAATTTCGATTTAATATATCTATATTCCATATTATGGAAGAACCCTTATGGTATTTTGTATATTCCTATAAAGAAACTATAAACGGGAAAAATCAAACTAACACTTCAGAGATTATTAGAATATGAAAAATCTAGTCTTATTCGTAGATGCAATCTTTATATAAAGATTAATATCTAAAAACCTAAATAGTAATACATAATCTTTCTATTGATGATAACTTAACTAAACTCATTACTCATCAAATTTAAATCAAATCCCTAAATATAAAATATGTACCTAACAACCATTAAACACGTTAAAAAGTAGGTAAGATCTGAACAATTTTCAAGTCATAACATTCTCAAAAATAGAAAATAATGTACCAAGGTTTTTATTTAAAATAACAATGAAGAATGATTTAACAATAATGTGTTACGTTTATGAAACAACAGAGCTAGGTAGCCGACTTGATTAAGAATTGCATTGAATTCAGAAGGGGATGAGTTCGATTCCCTACTTTGACATTTTTGGTATATATTTCAGCGAATTAAGTTGATGATGTGGAATAAAATCATTGATGATGTAATTAGTGACGTGTCATACTATGTGGACGGTGACATGGAAGATCTATAGTTATATATATATATATATACTAGTATGTGGCACCCGTGCGCTGCACGGGTAGACATATCATTTGGACTTGTTTTGTAATATTTTTAAAAAATGAATAAAAATTATATCTTAGTGATAAATTGGAAAATGTTTGCAGTGAAAATTGGGTTCTCAACATGGAAGAAGAAGATACCAACCCATAATATAAGATAACGATTTGACGACTAATATAAAATCAAGATGACAACAAAAACTTGTTCAATGAAGAATTTAAGAGCAAATGAAGACAACTTTAACAAAGAAACTAAACATGGAAGAAGAATATACCATAAGTTTGTCTATGGAATAATAACAAAGTACCAGAGAGTAATGATAAAAATGTGGATAACACATATATTCAAGCAATTATAACAAAAATAACAGAACTGATAATGAAATTGATACATATATATATATATATATATATATATATATATATATATATATGAGAAGATAACAATATACATACAAAGTGACACAATGAAGTATGCAGAAACATAGTATGCAATCAGGCAAGGTAAACACTATTACCTAAACCAAAAACTACATTTCTTAGAGCTTGACCCTGTAATTTGAAAAACACCAAAATAAGAACTTGTATTAAAGTAAAGTATTAATATAAGCTACCCAATCTAAATCTAGTTTCTTCTTTCATCATAGTTTTTAATCAAAATAAGTAGAATATTTAGAAATGTGTTGTTCCCAACCGGACTGATTGGTATCTAGAAGGTTCGACCGGACATAATGCACTCAATGGAAGAAGAACACAATAGGAGCTATCATGCAGTCGGCCACATTCCCCAGACGGTCGGCTCTTACAACCATTCGGTCGTCGGTTCAGCCTATATGTTCGGTCACCTACATCGTTCGGTCGGCCTAACTATCGGTCGGCCTAAGCATCGGTCGGCCTAAGCATCGGTCGGCCTAACGATCGGTCGGCCTAACCATCGGTCGGCCTAACTATCGGTCGGCCTAAGCATCGGTCGGCCTAACTATCGGTCGGCCTAACCGTGACTCAAGACATGTATTTATGGAAATCCCTATGATTCCTCCACATATCTCATTAGAGGCCAATGAAAAGGACGAACACAAATTGACTCTCCATTCTCTATAGTCTTATTCTCTATTATTCTTGTGTTCTTGCTAAACCCTACTCAAGGGAATAGTTATGATTTCCCCATGGCCGTTTGCCATATGGGGAGTTGATATCTTAGGCCCATTCACTCCAGCAGCAGGACAGGTCAGATACTTGCTTGTGGCTATTGATTACTTCTCCAAATGGATAGAAGCCGAGCCGATAACCACCATCTCAGCACAGAGGGTGAAGAAATTCTACTGGCAGAAGCTCATCTGTCGCTTCGGCATCCCAGCCACCATAGTAACAGATAACGGCACTCAGTTCGCCTCTGACTCAATAGCAGAACTCTGCAAAAAATGGAACATTTATCAAGCCTTCACCTCGGTCGAGCACCCCCAAACCAACGGGCAGGCTGAGGCTGCAAACAAAGTCATACTGAACGACCTTAAGAAAAAACTCGATGAATCTAAAGGGGGCTGGGCCGAAGAATTACCACTTGTGCTATGGTCATACAACACCACTCCGCAGTCTTCCACTCAGGAGACTCCCTTCCGGTTGGTATATGGTAGCGACGCCCTCATTCCCATAGAGTCTGCCGAACCCACCCAAGGCGAACTTTCACAGAAATAGTCCCAGATGGAGCCGCACTCAGAGCAAACTTAGACTTGGTAGAGGAAGTAAGAGAGCTAGCGAAGGTAAAGGAGCAGGCGGCAAAACAGCGAGCTGCAAGGAAATACAACTCGAAAGTGTTGCCAAGAACTTTCAGAGCAGGAGACCTAGTACTCAGGCGATCTAGTCGTGTCGGCGCCACAGGTAAATTATCAGCAAACTGGGAAGGTCCGTTCAGAGTTAAAGAAGTCATCGGCCAAGGGGCCTTCAAATTGGAAAAGTTGGATGGGGGTAACACCCCGAGGTCCTGGAATGCTGCCAACCTCCAGTTTTAATACAGTTGAACTATAGTTACTACTGTTGAACTACGGTTGAAATCAAGCTACTAGTCGTCGGTTCTCATCATCACCCATTATTCACTCCATGTAACATTTGTATGCGGCAGTATAAAAGCCCCAAATGTACTTCATCTTCATTTTGAATAAAGAGAGCCGATTTTCAAAGCAACACAAATTATTTTCTCTAAACAAAGCAACTCAACAATCTGACCCCAAAGGTTAAAAACAAGAGAACGGCCACAATAACAAAGTCCCGATAGGCAAGGACCGAGCAACGTCTCGATGTTGCCCTTGGGCGATGAAGACTAAAGTTCTGACAGGTGAGAGCGGGGCTGACGAGCCACGCACCACCCTTGGGCACACCAGTTCGGTTCGACGTGGGCCTTCGTCTCATCGGAAACCGAAACGGAGCTTGCATCGCATAGGCTAAAGTAACTATCGATGACGCTAGCACGCTCGGTGCGATGTAAGAGCTCTTCAAAGGTGCATGCGATGCTAACACGCTCGCCGACAGGACCAACGTGTCCGACACCGGAGAAAAGCCCATTAAACCCAAGTCCCGACAGGTGTAGAATGGCCTAAGAGCCGACGTACAACCCTTGGGCACCAACAAGGCCACTCGCAAAACCGGTAAAATAAAACCGAAGTAATACAAGACGCTGTGATTAAAAAGCGCAACAACCGGTAAAATAAACCGAAGTAATATGAAACAACCGGTAAGCCGAGGTAGCGTAGGACATTACGATCAAAGAGGCGTAAAAGCAGATAGGCAAAATTAGCCAAAGGTAAAGCAGCAATCAAAGGAAAGCAAAAAGAAATTATACAAAGGCCCAATGGGCGAGCTGTCCGAAAGTCATAATAAAAACAGAGGTAACCTAAATCAATTACAAAACTTTGTCAAAAAACTTTGTCTTTAGTTGGCAGGAAAAATTAAGGAGCTTGAGGATGGTCTTCACCGTGGACATCATCGTCGGCCAAAACTTGCCCCACTTCAGCATCGGTCAACAGCTCATCAACTTTACCAAAATCAAGTGAGGCACCATCAGCCGCAGCCACGTCACCGCAACCCCACTGACCTCTTCTTCACAACAAGCTCACCATTCACCACAATTTTATCAGGATCAAACCGCCCGACGTCAACCTCAGGGAAAAGGGCCTTCAGTTGATCCAGAACCCTGCTAAAACCGTTGTCAAAGCTTTCGGCAACCGAAGCCTTCACCTCGTCGATGGCGCAACCAAATCTCCACCTACCAGGCAAGTTGGGGAACAAATCCCAAATCCTTTAAGCACTCCATCGATGCTTTGCGACTTTCCCTGCTGCGCCGCCTCCAACTCCATACCAACCTTTTCCAAGGACTCCCCCAACTTCTTCTTATTGGCAGTCAACTCAGACACCCTCTCCTCAAGACGGCGTTTCTCCAGGTCCCACTTAACCAACTCTTGTTCCAAACGGTTCCTCTCAACCCTACAGGCCTCCAACTCCTCCTTAGTCTTCTTCCACGCCTCCTCCAGTCGGCCGTGCTCGGCAGCAGTTTTGTTGAAAGCATCCTCAGCAAGGTGGGCAAGCACCGAAGCATAATGACCATAAGTTTCACTGCCACCAACGTCCGAATATACGGAGTAGCCACCTTTTCCACATCATCCGCACTGCAGCAGCCAGCGGCTGAGCACACGGTGTTCAAAGGATACACGAATCAAAGGTTGACCGGATGGGCTCGTCGGCAGACCCATCGACCCTCTTCCGACATCTCAACACGTCCTTCCAAGCAGTGTCAATGACCCCCTCCCCACGCTGCGGCAGACCAATCTCAATAGCAGCACCAATCCTCTGCCTCTTCGCAGCAGGAGTTTCCGAGAAGGGAGGGGGACGAGGACCACTCGTTAACTATCGGTCGGCCTAAGCATCGGTCGGCCTAACTATCGGTCGGCCTAACCAACCATCGTCACCTAACTACCGGTCGGCCTAACCATCGGCCGGCCTATTCGTGACTCAAGACATGTATTTATGGAAATCCCTATGATTCCTCCACATATCTCATTAGAGGCCAATGAAAAGGACGAACACAAATTGACTCTCCATTCTCTATAGTCTTATTCTCTATTATTCTTGTGTTCTTGCTAAACCCTACTCAAGGGAATAGTTATGATATCCCCATGGCCGTTTGCCATATGGGGAGTTGATATCTTAGGCCCATTCACTCCAGCAGCAGGACAGGTCAGATACTTGCTTGTGGCTATTGATTACTTCTCCAAATGGATAGAAGCCGAGCCGATAACCACCATCTCAGCACAGAGGGTGAAGAAATTCTACTGGCAGAAGCTCATCTGTCGCTTCGGCATCCCAGCCACCATAGTAACAGATAACGGCGCTCGCCGCTCGCTCGACTCGATGCGAAACTCGCAAAAATGGAACATTTATCAAGCCTTCACCTCGGTCGAGCACCCCCAAACCAACGGGCAGGCTGAGGCTGCAAACAAAGTCATACTGAACGACCTTAAGAAAAAACTCGATGAATCTAAAGGGGGCTGGGCCGAAGAATTACCACTTGTGCTATGGTCATACAACACCACTCCGCAGTCTTCCACTCAGGAGACTCCCTTCCGGTTGGTATATGGTAGCGACACCCTCATTCCCATAGAGGTGCTGGAACCCAGTCCAAGGCGAACTTTCACAGAAATAGTCCCAGATGGAGCCGCACTCAGAGCAAACTTAGACTTGGTAGAGGAAGTAAGAGAGCTAGCGAAGGTAAAGGAGCAGGCGGCAAAACAGCGAGCTGCAAGGAAATACAACTCGAAAGTGTTGCCAAGAACTTTCAGAGCAGGAGACCTAGTACTCAGGCGATCTAGTCGTGTCGGCGCCACAGGTAAATTATCAGCAAACTGGGAAGGTCCGTTCAGAGTTAAAGAAGTCATCGGCCAAGGGGCCTTCAAATTGGAAAAGTTGGATGGGGGTAACACCCCGAGGTCCTGGAATGCTGCCAACCTCCGTTTTTACTACAGTTGAACTATAGTTACTACAGTTGAACTACAGTTGAAATCCAGCTACTAGTCGTCGGTTCTCATCATCACCCATTATTCACTTCATGTAACATTTGTATGCGGCAGTATAAAAGCCCCAAATGTACTTCATCTTCATTTTGAATAAAGAGAGCCGATTTTCAAAGTAACACAAATTATTTTCTCTAAACAAAGCAACTCAACAATCTGACCCCAAAGGTTAAAAACAAGAGAACGGCCACAATAACAAAGTCCCGATAGGCAAGGACCGAGCAACGTCTCGATGTTGCCCTTGGGCGATGAAGACTAAAGTTCTGACAGGTGAGAGCGGGGCTGACGAGCCACGCACCACCCTTGGGCACACCGGGCGGTTCGGCGTGGGCCTTCGTCTCATCGAAACCGAAAGCGAGCTTGCATCGCATAGGCTAAAGTAACTATCGATGACGCTAGCACGCTCGGTGCGATGCGATGTAAGAGCTCTTCAAAGGTGCATGCGATGCTAACACGCTCGCCGACAGGACCAACGTGTCCGACACCGGAGAAAAGCCCATTAAACCCAAGTCCCGACAGGTGTAGACTGGCCTAAGAGCCGACGTACAACCCTTGGGCACCAACAAGGCCACTCGCAAAACCGGTAAAATAAAACCGAAGTAATACAAGACGCTGTGATTAAAAAGCGCAACAACCGTAAAATAAACCGGCAATAATATGAAACAACCGGTAAGCCGAGGTAGCGTAGGACATTACGATCAAAGAGGCGTAAAAGCAGATAGGCAAAATTAGCCAAAGGTAAAGCAGCAATCAAAGGAAAGCAAAAAGAAATTATACAAAGGCCCAATGGGCGAGCCAGTCCAAAGTCATAATAAAAACAGAGGTAACCTAAATCAATTACAAAACTTTGTCAAAAAACTTTGTCTTTAGTTGGCAGGAAAAATTAAGGAGCTTGAGGATGGTCTTCACCGTGGACATCATCGTCGGCCAAAACTTGCCCCACTTCAGCATCGGTCAACAGCTCATCAACTTTACCAAAATCAAGTGAGGCACCATCAGCCGCAGCCACGTCACTGGCAACCCCCTCAGCAGCCTCTTCGTCAACAAGCTCACCATTCACCACAATTTTATCAGGATCAAACCGCCCGACGTCAACCTCAGGGAAAAGGGCCTTCAGTTGATCCAGCACCCTGCTAAAACCGTTGTCAAAGCTTTCGGCAACCGAAGCCTTCACCTCGTCGATGGCCGCAACCAAATCTCCACCTACAGGCAAGTTGGGGAACAAATCCCAAATCCCTTTAAGCACTCCATTGATGCTAGCAGCTTCAGCCTGCGCCGCCTCCAACTCCATACCAACCTTTTCCAAGGACTCCCCCAACTTCTTCTTATTGGCAGTCAACTCAGACACCCTCTCCTCAAGACGGCGTTTCTCCAGGTCCCACTTAACCAACTCTTGTTCCAAACGGTTCCTCTCAACCCTACAGGCCTCCAACTCCTCCTTAGTCTTCTTCCACGCCTCCTCCAGTCGGCCGTGCTCGGCAGCAGTTTTGTTGAAAGCATCCTCAGCAAGGTGGGCAAGCACCGAAGCATAATGACCATAAGTTTCACTGCCACCAACGTCTGACGAATACCCAGAGTAGCCACCTTTTCCACATCATCTGCACCAGCAGCAACGTTGAGCACAGTGTTCAAAGGATACCTGGAATCAAAGGTTGACCGGATGGGCTCGTCGGCAGACCCATCGACCCTCTTCCGACATCTCAACACGTCCTTCCAAGCAGTGTCAATGACCCCCTCCCCACGTTGCGGCAGACCAATCTCAATAGCAGCACCAATCCTCTGCCTCTTCGCAGCAGGAGTTTCCGAGAAGGGAGGGGGACGAGGACCACTCGTACCATGAACAGTGGCTACATCTTCCGACCCCAGCGGCACTTGCAAAACCTTGGCCGGACTTTTGGCAGCAGGAGAACTTCGGCCAGAAGAGGGACTCGGCACTACAACCGGTGAAGGTGAAGGCTCCAAAGGTATCCCTTGTTTCTTCTTCTGCCTCTCCCGATATTTTTTACGCTCAGCAACGCTAAGAGAAGACATCCCAAAACCACCTGAAAAAAGAAGAGCCCCACGGTGGGCGCCAATGTTCCTAACTATTCCCTTGAGTAGGGTTTAACAAGAACACAAGAATAATAGAGAATAAGACTATAGAGAATGGAGAGTAAAATTGTGTTCGTCCTTTTCATTGGAATGAGATCTGTGGAGGAATCATAGGGATTTCCATAAATACATGTCTTGAGTCACGGATAGGCCGGCCGATGGTTAGGCCGACCGGTAGTTAGGCCGACCGGTAGTTACGCCGACCGGTAGTTAGGCCGACCGATGGTTAGGCCGACCGATAGTTAGGCCGACCGATGCTTAGGCCGACCGATAGTTAGGCCGACCGATCGTTAGGCCGACCGATCGTTAGGCCAACCGATGCTTAGGCCGACCTAGTTAGGCCGACCGAACGATGTAGGTGACCGAACATATAGGCCGAACCGACGACCGAATGGTTGTAAGAGCCGACCGTCTGGGGAATGTGGCCGACCGCATGATAGCTCCTATTGTGTTCTTCTTCCATTGAGTGCATTATGTCCGGCCGAGCCTTCTAGATACCAATCAGTCCGGTTGGGAACATGTGTGTTAGAGTTGTAAGTAGTTGAACTGAGGTTACTGGCTTGTTTGTGTGTAGCTCATTTATATGCTTGTAATCAACTTAAAATCATCATATATAGATGCAGAAATATTCAGAACACTCTTCTGTCAGATTACCTTGTCGACTTTGCAACAAACCAATTCTCAAATTTCATTTAGCCACTTTCAGCTTAATGAAAAAAATTAAAAATATCAGAGTAAAAAAGAATTGGAAGCCCAAAAAAGAACCATGTTTAAATGAGTAACTTCTTGAATTTGGTATGCTTTATACCTATCTTTCTATCATTTTAACATTTACAAAATACAATCATAAGAACAATGATTCTAATAAAATTAGAAGTATAGAGTAAACAAAATCAATCCTCAATGACAATCATATTAATCCCAAAACAAAGAAGTAAAATCATAAAAGGCAAAAACATTTATACCTTAGTAAAGGCAACCAAAACACGTGTTGAACTACTGACACTGTCAAATGTTTGAAACATATGGAGGATAAGATGAAAAACTCTCACAATGATCAGCATATCTCCATGAGAACTTATGATGTTTATGCACATGGCTCCTTAATTAAAGATTGACCTTTCTTTTTGAAATCAAAAAATCAAAAACCTGCCACATGGAAAAAAGGATATAGTAAAAACTCATCAAATATTGCAAAGATTAATGAATGTAATTAAAATATAGTTTGTAAATACAATGAAGAGCATCACTTATACTCGATAGCTAAAAAATAAATATACACACATACATAAGCAGAGTGTATGACTACGTATTCAACCTAAATTGACTTTGAATAGCATCTTTGCAAGAACACTTAGCCTCTATAGTCTATATGTGTGTGTGTGTGTGTGTGTATATCATACCTATATTATATTAAACCATGAATCTTCCACCTATACATCCACATGTCCTTCCACGTCACTAATTACGTCACCTTCCTTTTAATCCACGTCAGCATGCTATTTCGAAATATATCACCAAAAAAGCAGAAGTTGTGGATCAAACCCATTCCCCCACGCTACCACTTCCTAAGGGTGACCATTTGAGCTACCATAATTTCATGCTACTAAAGGGTATTACATAATGTTTATCCTATTCTTTCTTTTATTGCAAAACCTTTTACCTAATTTTATATCTATTTATTATTTATTTTGATATATATATATATATATATATATATATATATATATATATATATATATTTTGTTATTATATATTGCATTTATATATTATATTTACTTGACATCTAATATTTTGCATCACATTCTATAGATTTTATTCTATATATTTACTAACTAGAATGTTATTAAATATGAGTGATTTTATTCATTTCAATTTTTTTTAATTCTCATCTTATAAATAATGTTATATATTAAAAATGTTTGTCACATATTTTTTTGTATTCACTTGATGCACATACAATTAGAATCAATATACAACTTTGATCTATTAGTATATTTGTAGTTTACAACGTTTGTGCTTAATATTCTTCTATTCACTACACTGCACTTAGAAAACAAGTAGAGAGAATAAACAAGATGACAGAGAACATTGATCGCGGTTGTCAACGTCAATCACCTTAGTTAAAAGCAAGCTAAATGTCTTTATGCAAAGGTATATTTGCTATATATTTGTAAGTTACTATTTACTATTACTATTTTGGACTGTATAATACGTATAACTAATTCTTGTTGTAATAACATCTCAATATGAAAATACCCTGAAATTATATACCCTACGATTGTCACTACTAAATTTTAGAGTACTGTTATGGCAAAAACATTGATCATGTGGGTCTCTCATAATATACTGTGGTACTCTTGCTATTTGGAATTTTGAACTTAGTGGTACAAAGGAAAAGACCCTCTTCTCCACTAGCTACTTTTGCTATTTACATGTTAAATGAGTGGTATCAGAAAAGGTATAGATTTTGTATTCTTTAGAGTCTCTCTTCTCTTTCCATTCGTTCTCTTCCCCAATTTTTACTTTTGAATCTATTCAAACTACTAACATAACCATGTTTTTTTTTAATTTGTTTTTGTCCTCCAATGTAATTTTTCATCTTTAGGTATAAATATTATTCATTTGAGGTATGGTCTTGTGCCAAAGTCAAGGACACCTATGGTATTCGTCTCATTCATGATAAGACTGAACTCAATTACACAATCTTATAAATATTTAATTAAATCATATGCAGCAAACAATTGTATTTTCTTTTGAATTGCAGCAAGCAATTGTATTGGATAACAGAGATCACTATATATAAACATTATTTTATGTTGTTGGGTTCCGTCTATAATTGAGAAATCGGACTACATGAATGTATTCTGTCCTACCATTTTTAATCTAAAGTATGCAACATGAGCCATTTTCTCAAAGAAATAGACTATAATCCTTTTAAATTGCAACACACATATTTCTTGATAGATTTTTGGTGGATTCTTTTTTGATAGATTGTAAGCCATATATACAATGTAGTATAACCTTTTGAGGTATTGTATTGTGATTGATGGATTTTTTTAATGAGCAAAGTTATATTATAGTGGGTATACGGGGTAGTCAAACCCATTTATTAGATATCATGCTAAATTAGAGTTTATTATAGCGGGGATAGAAATACATTAGAGTTTTCATTGTTGCTATTTCAAAAGTAGTGTGAGGAAGTATTTAATCTTTTGATTGTTTGTTTTTCATAAAACAAAATAAAGGAGGATACAAAATCCCTTAATGAGAAATTAACACCGTTAGATTCAACGACATAATCTACCATCAGAGAGAGGGGTCGTCCTGATCCTCTCATGGGTCAAGGGAAATGATGTCAAACATATTATATTAATTTTTCTTAAATTAATTATTAAAATGCATTTTTAAACAAAATAAATGTGGACACAAATATTTTATAAATTCTTAAAAAATTAATTTTTCATTCTTAATATGTTATATGAAAATATGTTTTTAAAAGTGATGCCCAAATGTCTATTTAAGAATATGGAATCAAAAATAAGATTAAAAATAATTTATTGGCCATTTTTAAGGTATGCCAAAAAAAAGTGACTTGTGATTTTATACATACTATGCCTATTTTTATCAATCATTAGTATTGTCACGAGTCATGCAGGCTAACTAATGACGCATCGGTCTGGCCATTAACCCAGTGATCTGATCGGGTCGATCGCCGGGTCGGTTTTAATAACATTGATAAAAAATATAGAATTGTGTTATTTGATTGTTCCAAATTAGCTTATGGATTTCAAATATTATTGTCATATGAGTTACTTAGCCAATATTTTTGCAAGCACATATCATGTTGGATTTCAACATATTTGTATCATATGTTTGCATAGTGTATCCAAGCTATATGTATTAACATCGGAGTCATGAATAGATAATACCTATTAACAGATCTCTCCTTGAAGGGTCCGTATACAACATCTCTAAATTTGCAGTAGCTCTTAATTTTGGGAAGTACCATGCGCGAGGCACGAGTACAGGCTGAATTAGAAGTTGCAAGCTATTATTATTTTTGTTTTCCATGTGGGTATTTTCCTCGAACATCGATTAATACAATTCGAGAAAACGATATATATATATACACGTTTTGATAAATAATTTAATATACAAATTTGTATAAAACTAGTATGTAACCGTATGCGATGCACGCGAGGAACAATTTATGTTTAAAATATTAAATTAAATTAAATTAAATTTATGATGAAAAAAATATATTTATTGATTGCTGAAAAGGGTAATATTGATTATATGTAAATTGGTAAAATAAGAAATTAAATAGTGATTTTAAAATCAATGTGGTTATTTGCATGTGTTTAAATCAAAAAATGAGTAATTATATAGGTTACTAATGTTAATGGAGACGATATATAATGTTACATAAGTGCTTAAATAATGTAATTTGTTGGGGAAAAATTTACATAAGTATATGGCAAGGGATGTAGTCCTTTTAATCTTTCTAACTATGGCTAAGTTGTTAGTGCATTCAAAATGTCCCATGTGGTTGCGTTTAGGTACAAAAAGCACATTTGAAGTTCATTGTTTGTGTTTTTTATAACAATTTCATCGAAAAGGGACCTTGCTGATAAGCTAGGGGCCTACTCCGATGAAGTTCGTTACATTCCTGCATAATGATAGCTAAAAGAAAGACGGGTGAGTATCAACAAATTGCATCTGTTTAATGAGTTGTGTTAATTTATAGTTTGTATTTTTTGTAAATGTAGTATTTAATGCATTACCTAAGACTCGAACTTGAGTGGGATGCAAACCCAGTGTATTGCTCGACCAATCGATGAGCTATATATGTTTATGAACATAAATGAAATGTGACTAAATTTGGATATTATGTTTATCATGCTATTTTAAAAAAAATATGAAATGTGTATTAAAATATAGACCAACTAATGTCACCCCTCCAATACCCTTCAAATCCCCCCGCGTTACATATCCTTAGACTCTATCTAGGAGTTAGGAGGAGGGGGTGAGGGTTTGGGATGAGGAGAGGGAAAAAGAAAGAAAAACAAAAGTCCACTTAGATAGAGGGTGTTGAGAGTGTGTCTAAAAGAGATTTGAAAATTTGTTTTAAACCCTCTAAAATCATGTTTCAATATATTTTTTGAGTTCCCCATTTTAGTGGGTTTTAAAATTAGGGTGTTATTTTTCGTACTCCCTCATTCCCTATCACACCCCATAAACCCAAAAATGCCAATAATACCCTGCCTTTTTTAAAAAAAAAAAAATAAAATTTTTTTGGAATTACCTCAAAATAAGGTAATTCCGTTCAAAAAATTAAATTTCGGAATTACCTCTAAAAAAGGTAATTCCGGTTCATAAATCATGAAAAATTTCGGAATTACCTCTAAAAAAGGTAATTCCGAAATTTTTAATTTTTTTTTTTTTAAAAGTTTATATTTTGGTCTTAAGATTTAAACGCGTTTTATTGGAAATATGATACGAACGATTTACGATTTAATAACAATACGTCAAAATATATAAAATGACCAACATAAAATAGGAGTACAAATACAATTATGGGTCCAAAATGTCTAAAATGACTGAAAATAAGCACGTGAAGTAGGTGAGCAGGCGACATCTAGGGCATCCCGCCAATCCAGATCGGAGGCGGTGCGTATATATACGATTTGTTTTAATTTTTATTACTAAAAGGCTACTAAAAATAGTCAAAACTACTCTAAAAAAATATAAAAACACCACTAAAAATCTAACAAAACCAAAATAAGGCTATACAAATTTTTTTAGATTTTTTGGAGACTATGAAAAATTAAAAAAATCGTAAAAAATAGTAAACGATGGAATTTGGGATTTTGAGGTCAGTAGTAGTCCCGTAAGAAGTCCCTTCTAAGGGAGTCTTGATTCTTGATTTTTTTCGCTTCTAATGGCTGTGGTTTCATTACGATCAGAGTATGTTGTCCGAAAACCGATTTTTTAGCCTAAATTATTCGTTCTACGTTGGTCAAAAGACTCTGCTCGCTCTACGTTGTCTGATCATTGGTCAATTGGCATTGAATGTTATGGATGTTTTGATATTTTGATTAAAACGTGGCAAGGAAGATTATTGTATACTTTTTTTTATATAATAAATAACAAATGTATGATTGTTAAAAAAAATAACAAATGTATAACTTTTTTAATATAATAAATAACTACCCTTTGATGATCCATCTTTCATATTATTTGGTGCCTTTTGTTTTCTGATTTAGTATATATTTATTCGTATGACATAACAACAAATTAAATGACATGTCATTTAAAATGTGATGATGTGGCCTTGTTTTGCGGTAATCCTAGGTGGATGGCCTGATTTGTTGACAAATCAGAATTTGTGCCCCTTGGTTCATTCTCAAATGTATATTTTATAGATATTTATAAATATATGTTAATAATACATTTTTCTAAAATTATTATACAATATAATAGCTAAATTTTAGATAGTGTCCACAGTATTTAATATCTCACACAATGCACTTAAATATACAACTTCTGTTTTTTTAATTCCTAAAAAAATTGTCAATTTTTTAAGTTACAAGTGAATGTCGACCCGGGCTGGCACGGGTGAATCATACTAGTGTGTGTGTGTGTGTGTGTATATATATATATATATTACCAACCATTGAATTGATTTCATTGTTTTGTAATGTAGATGAAAATGATGATGACAATGAAGATGAAAATGAGGGTCCAATGCTTAGTTTAGTTTGGTTGCTTGATGGTTAATCTCTAGTCATCAAGCAATCAAAATACTTATTTTGGTTGCTTGAAGGTCAATACTTGAATTATGGTTTTGGAGTTTGGACCAGGGTCGATCCTAAGTTTTTTGGGGCCCTGGGCGAAATTAAAAATGATGCCCTAACCTTATAAATAATATTCTTATTAGATTTTTTGTTGAAAAATTATTGATAAATCATTTATTATTTAGGTTATTTTAAAAAGATTTTAACAAGAATCAAAGCAATGTTGTTTAATCTATCTTATGACATAGTAAATTGTAAATTCAATATTGAAGGATTTTAGGCTTAAATGCACTTTTGATCTACTTTTCTTTCATAAAGTAGGATTTTAGTCCTCTTGTTTCAAAATTTTGGTTTTTTTCCTTAATTTCACACATTGTTGCAAATTTGGTCATAACCCAAAATTTTCACCCAAAAAGTGGCGACTTTTAGCTACAAAAGTGGGGGTCTAAAAGTGGTGTATTTTGGCCTCCAAAGTGATAAATTTTGGCATTTTTTCTTTTCAGCTTTGAAATTAGAGCCAAAAATCACTATTTTTGAGCTTAAAAATAATCACCTTTGTACCCTACAATTCGGGTTAGAACGAAAAATTTAGGCTTAAATGCACTTTTGATCTACTTTTCTTTCATAAAAAATCAAAATTTGGTGCCCCTCAAAAAATGGGCCTTGGGTGGCCGCCCCTCTCGCCCATGCTCCGGGCCACCGCTGGTTTGAACTTTTGGACCATGTGATTGGTTGATGGTTCTAAGTGAAATTTATTGATGATTCTAGTAATTTCAATGCTTTTATGGTTTTATAATTTTATTTTGAATATATGCAAGAGTTTTTAAAGTAAAAATGTGTTAAAAAATGGTTTATACAAAATTGTTTTAAGAAATAGACGAGTAATCTAATCAAAATGGTAAGGGTCTGTTTGGATCGGCTTATTTAGACTTATCTACTGGGATAAGTTCTTGTGAGACTGTTTGGGAGAGCTTATGAAAACAATTTATGTCATGTTCATAAGTTGTTTACAGCTAATTTCCATAAGCTCCTCAGAATAGCTTATGAAAACAGCTTATAACTTATAGAAAAATAGTTTAATATTATTTTATATTTATATTATAAAAACAACTTATGCATAAGCTGTTATACAATAAGCGCTTATGCCATAAGCATTTAATTAAACTATTTATCCAAACGAACCTTAAAAATAGGTGAAAAATGTTTTTAAAAAACTGTAAAAAAACGGGCCGGGCTAGCCCGCCAGCCCATCACTTAGCAGGGTGGGGCTAGGATTGTGAACTCGCGGCCGCCCCTATTTTGGTGGGCCAACTCGCGCCCACCCCTATTTTGGCGGGCTTATGGCAAGGCGGGGTGGCCCGTTTTGACATCCCTGCGTGACAAGGCTCATGCTTCGTACAACTCCCCTCTACTCACTAGACACCCCATACCACTCTTTATTCCCAAAATACACCTGAATTTAAAAGATCTTTTTTAAACATTAAATGCAGTTCGACAAGCGTGTGTCGGTCGGCTGTTAAGTGTGGTTTCGACCAGCGTCGCGCGACAACCTTCAGCACTTGGCGGTGAACCTCCACGATTGTTCTTTGGATATTGAATTGTTTAATTTTAACTGATTTTTAATGATTCGATTTATTCTTTGCTAACACTAGTATGGCTAACACTACTTGTTTAATTTTAGGATTTTTAACGATTTGTTCTTTCTTCGCTCCCAACCTGGTGCCGACAGTATCAAAAAAGCTCACGGACATAATGCACTCAATGGAAGAAGAACACAATCATGTTTGTCGGCCACATTCCCTAGACGGTCGGCTCTTACAACTATCCGGTCATCGGTTCAGTCTATATGTTCGGCTACCTACATCGTTCGGTCGGCCTAACCATCGGTCGGCCTAACCATCGATCGGCCTAACCATCGGTCGGCATAACCATCGGTCGGCCTAACTATCGGTCGGCCTAACTAACCATCTGGCCTAACTTCACTCTCGGCTTACCAACCATCAGTAAACTTATTCGTGACTCAAGACATGTATTTAAGGAAATCTCTATGATTCCTCCACAAATCTCGTAGCAGTCATTTATTGTATTGATTGGCATTAAACTCTAATTGTACTATATAAACAGCCCTTAGAGGCCAATGAAAAGGAGGGACACATTCAGATCCACAATTTGACTTTCTATTCTTTATACTTATTCTTCCCTATTATTCATGTGTTCCAGCTAAATCCTACTCAAGGAAATAGTTAGGAACATTTACTAACACTAGTTGTTTAATTTTAACTGATTTTTAACGATTTGATTTATTCATTGCACGAATTGTTTTTTTAGACTTTTTCGGTTTGTATGACGTGTTGCACTTATTTATAATAGGTGTGATCGAACATGAGTCGTTGATTTAAAACAATCGAAACCGCTAAAATTATAATCGTTGGGGAGAATTCAAAAATTTAGCCGTAGACTGGACGGTGGAGAGGGTTCGGTGCACGACTGATCGATTTGGATCGGCCCACGCTTTGAACCTGGTCAAAACATAATTTGGCGTGTCTGAGTAAAATTTGATTGGTTCGGCGTAGCGAGATTCAATCAAGCGTGCGCCGAATCATATTTATTATTTAATAAAATATAAAATCCAATTTTCAGTAAGAGGTTTTGATCTTTTCACACAAAAAAGAAGTATCTAGTGAGTAGAGAGGGTTGTACGAAACTGAGCGCCGAATCATATTTATCGTATGACCAATCGTCCGTTAAAGTTACTATCACCGTGCGCTCAGTTGGAAGTGGACGCTACGCTAGGGAGAGTTGCTTCACCTAAAATCGATTTTAGTGGAAAGAATCACGTTTTAAAGAACCCAAACGCAGGTCACCGGTGAAACCAAACAAGCAAACTTGTTAACGATGGACATCGATACGTTAGACATACAAGTCCATAACAACAATGGCGGCGTAACCAAACGCCGCCGCAAGAGGACGGAGCACCTGCACGGCCGCGACAGCCAGACGGCGGCCCGAGATAAGCTATCAAAGAGGATTCTACTCTCGCTGACAAAACCTTCCTATGTTCTACGACTCTGTCCCAAACCTCTGAGATCAGAACACCGTAAGAGGTTGAGCTACCTGTTGCGTAGACTCGTGAAGCAGCACAACTGGGTCGAAGCCAGCGGTGTTCTCAGTGTTTATTTGAAAGGAACCGTTAACGATGCAAGTCCCTTTAGAAACCGTTTCAAATTTTGGGTATTCGCTTATTTTTCCCTCTTTGTTATATGTGCTTGCACTCTTCTGTTGTGAATTTCCAAGTTTGTAAGTTTTTGTTTTGAGGGGTTTTCTGAAGTCTTATCTTTTTGATCACCATGTGTTTGATGGATTGATAATTACAATTAATTAAGTCTCAACAAACACTTAAAGAAAAAATAATATATTGAAATCATCTTGTAATGACTATGATTCTTCTAGATAATAAACTTTCACGTAGGTTGAAATCTGCTTTTTGCATCCCAACGTTTTCATTATCATACTCATTTGACTTCTATACATGCTTTATGAATTTGTAATGCTATTGGCAGAAATTAGGAACCAGATACTTATCTGAGTTCAGAAACTTTAATAAACTAGAAGCTAATCCAAACTCGGTCATAGTTTGGCTCAGAAGTTCAGTTTCCTTTGTATCAGCAGAGCTGAAACTGTGCAGCCCTAAAAGAGGATTTGAACATGATGTCTAGAGCTAGACAAGGGAAAACGAACTGGCCCGAAAAATGCTTGAGTCCTGGCATTATACCTGTTCATGACCTTAGGCAGGTGAAATTTGAGCTGATTGGTAACTGGTCTAAGATGCCACTTATTTCTCCTTATATAAGCAAAGTAGCAAACCCATATTTTGTAATTAAAATTCATGTGATTTTCACTTTTTTGAGCGAGTATGGGCCCTTCTTCCTTTCATAAACCTAAATTTGTGGTACTAATAGAAGGGTAATGATAGCCTGATTCTTGAATATTAATAATAAATTAATTAATAAGCTTCTTATAAATGATATATGTGCCTCATCCTTACTTTTGTTACCTTCCACACCTCCTCGTCTTGAAAATGTTATACATTTTTGCTGTAGTTTCTTCTATATCTGATATCCTAATTCTAGAATGTATGCCTGTCTATATGTAGGTTTTTCTGGAGCTTCTCAAGCATGTTGAAGACCTTCCTATAAATTCAACAAGGATTGAGGATCTCTATGACATTTGGTCGAAGAAGATTGGATCAATGGAGTGTTGGCCAGTAGAGGTAAATTTCAAACCCCCACCCAAAAAAGGGTGTTTTAAAATGGCTGCCTTTATCTTCACCAAAAATAAAATGGTTACCTTTATATTCAATGTTATAAAATTGCTTTAGCATCAGGTACTAGTACTACCTATTTTTGACTTATAGCTTACTCTCAAAACTCAAATCCCTAGAGATTATGACTTAACTTTTTCGCATCATAATGAACAGTTTTAGGTTTAAGCCTGAGAGAAATCGTTATGAGTGATAAAAAAGACAGTGACAGAAATCTAGCAATATCAATAAAAGATTAGTCTTCTAAAGAACATGTTTTTTCTTTTGGTGTAGGGTATAGTTCAATGCTTTAAGCCTTTAACCTATGGAATATTGTTTTCCTATTCTCTGGGACAATTACTTATAAATTATCTTTCAGTTCACTAGAGAGTTTCTAGCATTTATTAGTATTATGACATTGTTGTAAGCCATTGTTATAGTAAATTATAAATTATCTTCCAGTTCACTATTAAGTTTTTTTTTCCCCTTCACTTTTTTCTCCTTTAGTGTACTTTGTTATGTGATCAGTGCTTATTTCTGGAAAAAAGTTTTTATTTTATACTTTGGTATTTAGCATTACAATCTCAATTTCAACAGTCTAGTTGTGTTTTACATGCAGACTTCTTTCAGTACAACTTTGAAGCTGTATTTTCAAAGATGCCCTAAGCTGCATTGTATTAGTTTTTTCTTTTTTGATTTTTCTTATGTATTTATTGCATGTGCAAGCTAATGAAATCAACCAGGGCTTTGATTACATGCTTGTTTCCATTTTCATTATGCTGCAACTTGCTGTTGAGAAACTCTACTTTATCTCATGCAAGCAATCTTATCAAAGTCTCTACCAATGCTAACTATAGTTGATGAATAAATTATATTTGCCATTGAAACATTGTTATGAATTTATTCTGCCAGTTTGCTTGTTAAGCATTCAATTTTAAATGCGGATTTTACTCATGATGCAGAGCAGATATGCAGTTCAATTGGAGAACATGTTATTCTATTTTACACAAGGCAATGCTGGACAAGCATATCAGCTCGCTTTAAGGTATGTTATATTAATTTTTAATGCTTAGTCCTTTAGCTATTGGGGAGCTTTCGCACAATGGTTGTAGCTCCTACCCTGTGATTGGAAAGTCATAGGTTTGAATCATAAAACCAGTCTCTTGCACATGCAAGTTAAGGCTACGTAAAATAAACCAGTCCTCACCATGGCTTACAACAATTGAATGCTTAACAAGCAAACTGGCAGAATAAATTCATAGCCTTAGTCACCATGGCTTACAACAATTGTTTCTCAATGACACTGTGTATTATGTCGTCTTTTTTTAGCTGTTTTTCCTTTGATTGGTGATATTATACCTTTGCAAAAAAAGACGACATGATACTCCTAACATGAAATCAAGTAGAAGATACTTACTAGGTGTGTAATTTATTTAATTTAATATATTAAAGATTTAATTTTATGAGATTTTTAACAATGCGCCTGTTATATTTTTTGCACCCCCCAGCCCAAAGTCCCAGATCCGCCACTATGCGTGAGCCTTGTATTGTGTCTCATTTTTGTTCAATTCCAGTGTTAATACGCACTTAGTTCATTTGTACAAGTTCTCAGAAATAGTGTAATAAGATGAAGGTTCTCTAGGCTCTAATTTTTTCCTTCCATGTATTCCCTTTGTTCTGTTTTTGATTAATTTGCTTATTTTGTCCTTTTGTTTCTCCTTTAGTCTTAAGCAAAAGCAAGAAAAGAATGACATTGATCCCGTGTCAAAGATTGTGACGGGTTTGACATTTTATGAGCTGTGTTATTCTTCTATTCCAAAAGAATTTCAGTGGAGAGATTCAGACCAAGTTGACTTGCAAGAGAACACACATATGGAGGGAACCTCAGTCAGCAACGAGGTTGGACAGTCAAAATGGCTTAATTCAGCTCAATCCCACATGGCAGAATCCCAACATCAATGTGACTCAGATGCATCTGTCAGAAAGGATGGGCAAATTTCTAGGGATGTTGGCCTCAATGAAGATACAGGTGCCTCCATGGAGGTTGATGCTAACCATAAAAGAGAAAATTCACGTCATATCTTTGGGCCGGAAGGTTTGTACTTGGATTCTGGAGAACATAATGAACATAATGAAATGAGAGATCCTTTTTCCAACAATGGATGTCTTACACAAGATGCCTTGTATGCTCTTGGTAAGTTTTTTATTCTGATTAATCGCTAACAGGAGTCTTCTTTCTATTCTCTTCGTAATCTCTATAAGAATGTGTACGCACAATATGCTTGGATATGGTTTCCTATCATCGTTTTTTTTTTCTTTAGTTGAATCATTGAAAATATTGATGCTACTACCCTCATAAGGCTAGATTTAATTTTTCACTTGCTTGTGATTACTTTTTTAAAGCAACCTCTAATTAGTCTCACATTATAAATATTGCTCAGCACTTCTAGGTTTAGATAGTGATTTTCGGTTCACTTGTAAGTTGTAACTTCAATGTTGTTCTTCTTATGCATTTATTTAGGGAGACTTGACTTGTGGTTGTTGCCCTTGCGTTTTTCGGAGGAAATATTACCCAAAATTCAGTATAATGACCATTATAAAGATGCAGTAAAGTATTTACAACAAGCTCTCAGCTCAACACCCTTTGCATCAGCAGCATTACTTCCATTAACACAGGTATTGAGAATACATTTCAAATAATTTTGGAACAACTTAACCGCATTTGGTATTTCATATTGTTAGTTATTCAGTAAACTAAAAATCGGGTTTAAAACTGTTGAAGCAATAATTAGTTGGTAGTTACACACCGACCTGCCGCTAAACCAAAAAATAGTTCAACATTGATTCCACTGTTAGTGTAAAACTTTTACCTTCCAATTACGCATTCTCACATCACCAAAAAAAAATGTAAACAAGTTCTTTTATTTGAATTCATAAAAAGTTGAATTAAGATTCGAAATAATGAACTTTGTTTTAACTTCAGTTTTGAATTAGTTTGGCATCAGCAATTGTCGAGTGAATAATATTTTTTTAAAATTTAAAACAATTTAGAGGGAGAAAGGGGGAAAATAAGGAAGCTTTGGTTCAAATTAAAACATATTCGATGAAAACCAACCATATACGATTTAATTTAACTTAAAATTGGTTAGATTGTAGAATGGGTATTTCAGGTTAAGAACTCTGTTGCATATCTGTACCTTAATCATACGATCTTTGTAGTTTGACCACCATTTCCTAGGAATTTTAATGATCTGGTGCTGTAATTTTTCAGGAATTTATTCAACACATTCTTATCATTTTATAATTCCTGAACAATTTATTGAACTGACACTTTAATTAACCATGACGCCCTTGTCAACAGGCAGTTCCTTCTGCCTTTTCATATATTTTCTCCTTGTCTTGCTGTTTGTTAGCTATAAATTTCCTTTCTCAGCGATCTTTATCATGTCCAAGTACCTTGCACCTAGGTCTGAATATTTTCGTAACATAATACATTGTTTTCAGCTTATCAAGAATTTATCCTTATTCCTCCTTCGACTGTAGAATCAGTTTATGTATAAGCACCTATTAATTAAGCACTTAATTAAACTATTTATCCAAATGTCCCCTAAGTAGGCAGGCCTGAGCTGAGCACAACCCTCGTGTTTATACTTGAATGAAAGGGTGTTAAAGATTTTTAAAAAAAGTACTCCCAAGTGTCAACCAACCATTTTATGTTGTTGGGATACTTGGCCCTTTCTTCCATCCTAAGTTGCACAAAGCAACTAATAATAATTTGCAACTTCTCAGTAAGTTTCCTTTTATATATGCATACACACATACATATTTTGCGTCTGCTGTAAACAAATTCTATTGCAATTGTTTTCTATATGAAATAATTTTGAGATATCAACAATTGCTTCACTTTATTTTATGTTGCCAGCTGCTGCTGATTGGAGGTCAGATTGCTGAGGCTCTAACAATGCTCGAGCAGCAATGCTATAATTCATCCTCAGTATTCCCAATTAGGTACACATCCCTTATCTTACTATTGTTAATGTACATAATAGATATAGTCATTAAACCAGCAATTTGAGATAAGCAAGTTGTGGTTTTTACTCAGTCATTTCTTATTATGTTTATTAAGTTACCGATGTGCGTGATTGCAGAGTACGGGCTGTTCTCTTGGAGCATTTTGATCCAAGCAACTCTCTCTTGCTTCATAGCTGTTTCGAGGATGTATTAAAGAAGGACCCAACATGTTCTGATTCTCTAGCAAAACTTATAAAGATGCACCAAAATGGTACTTTCTGTCTTAATAATTTCTTTTATATGATTTGAATGGTTCCTAGCTGGAAGTAAGTTCGGATCTTGTCTCTGTTACGAGTGGTTGGTGGATCCATGTGACTGTATGGGTAGGTTGTTAAGCTCCCTCTTGGTGTGTTCATCATTGTATTTCTTTCAAGCTTTTGTTATTTGTTGAAGTCCCACATTGACTAGCCCGTTTTGTGAATGAGTTGGGCCCTAAGCCCAATTAGGTTTTATTTGTATTAATTGAAATTGATTCCTATTTACATTATAAATAGATATGAGTGTGCTCTATTGTAGACACAGAGACATACAAATTCAACAGTATTCATGTTGTGTGATCTCTGTATTCTCTTACTAAGCCATCCTGCTTCAGATTCAAATTGTTCTCTGTATTCCCTTACCGGACCCTCCTGTTTCAAGCTCAATAAAATCTCAAAAGGAATATTCTACCACCGAAGGCTGAAATCTTTTCAATACTGCTTTCTTGAAATGGCCCGGGTTGGGACTTCCAGTGTAAGATTCCTATCATTACATCCGAGAAAGGGCCTTACCTTCTATAGCCATACGAACTGCCTCCATCTTATCAATCTCCTCCAGTTCTTGAATCTGAAATACATTTCAATCTTGACAACGTAATTGTAATCATATTCAACTCTGCTTGCCATTTGGGACTTCCAATCTCCAAACTACTGACATTCCGGCTACTTCCAATCACCAAATTAATGACATTTCGGCTAAGAACCTAGCAAAGCCTGTTTTCAAGCGCTTAATAGACAAGTTGGGTATGTTGTAATATCTATACATCAACTTGGGGGAATGTGTTGAAAAATCAGGCAATATCCTCCATTTGTTATCCTTAATTTATTATTCCTGACTTTTTTTTTGATAAGCATATTCCTGACTTATTCTGATCAGCCTTTATTTCAGTTGTGTTTATTTTATTCTAGTATCTCATCAGTACTTGATTTAAGAAACATTTATTATAATTTCTCCCATTTGAACAGTCTTAGACTGCTGAAGTACATGAGTATTTTCCCTACTACTTTCTACACAGCCAATGATCGTTTCTTCTCAAAAGTACTCCAACGGCCTCAAAATATTGACCTACATTGATCAGCCGCCAATTAATCCTTTTCCATTAAATGTTGGAATCATTTTCAAGTACAATCCCCACATTTCTGATATTGGATTTTTGATGCAAGCTGATAGCATTATGCTATTTTATTGGGAGATGAATAGTGCTAGCAATATTGGTCCCACTAAATCATTCGCTAACACCCTTCCCTATTGATTGAAATTCAAATGAGTACCACTAAATCATATTGGTCCAATGTAAATTTAGTGGGACCCATATAAGTTTCAACAAAAGATGAGCGGCGTGTGTTGGAAAAGCATAGTATTTTTTTTTATAGGCAATGTTAGTGGGGGAGGGGGGAATGTTAGTTTCTCGGGTTTGAACGCGAGAACTCCTTCTTGCACTCATTTGATTTACTCCTTCGTATCCCTTAGCTCGCCAACTGAGCTACCTACTTGGGATGCAAAGTAGTATTAGATAGTGTTGTCTTTCTAGCATTTATCATAGAAAGGTTTGCACCTTCAATTGTCAAAGGCACCTATCACTTTCTCAAATGACAAGATAGTTTCCCTCTATAATCCTTCTATTACTTATATATAATACAATACAACACAGCTTACTACTCTTAAATAATCCTAATGAATTCTAACCCCCTAGACTAAGGGACCTATCGCAAATACCTTTATACGCTCAACTATACACTATGCCTATGTCATTAATTGGTTGCTGATATTTTGCAGGGGACTATAGTCTTGAATCTCTGCTGGAAATGATTGCTTTACATTTGGATGCTACGTATGCAGAGTCCAATACATGGAAAATGTTTTCTTCATGTTTTTATAAGTTGTCTTTCTCCGAAAACGACTGCATGTCTACATGTTCTATTCAAAATGAAGATCGACAGGGTCAAAATCATTCCGTTCGCAAAGCACCAAAAATATTTACAGAGGGTGTATCAGGAAAATCTTGGAGACTTCGCTGTCGGTGGTGGCTAACAAGATATTTCAACAATAGCAAGTTCAAATCAGATATTGAAGCTGGTATGATCTATTGCAATTTTATAGACTAGATACATTAGTTATTCAATTAATTTAAAATTGCATTTTCCTTTTACATATAGGACTAGATAGTGCATTATTTTACACTATTATCCAATATTGTATACCATTCGAAGAGTTAACTATGATTACAATTACCTAAGAGGTTTAAACTTATTTAATGATGCTGAAACACATGATTAGATGATACTATGGAAAAAATTTACTCTGACCAAACATCTCAACTTCACTACACATTTCATAACATTCTCGCATAAATTTTGTTTTATTTTAGTTATGTAAATTTGTTCTGCAATTTTATATGGAGCAGGTGACTTACAATTGCTCACATACAAAGCAGCATGTGCATCATATATGTATGGGCAGGAGTTCAGCTATGTTGTGAAGGCTTATTCTCATTTACAAAAAGAAAATGATAAGGATTTATTGTTGTTCTTGAATGAACACAAGAGAAATTCATTTGGATTGTATCAAATATTTCTAAAGAAAGCTACATGTATGAGATCATAATAACAAGATATATTTGTTGCAGTGAGTAATTATTTTTTTATTTCTTTGTCTCATTTTTTATTAGCTTTTATAGTTTACCTAATATATTAATTTGTATGATATTGATGATTGATGACTTTTTTTTTATTTAATAAAGATTTTTTTGACAAGATTACATACTAGAAAACATCAAAAGTAAAATATTTGTACACTATGTTAGCTTTTCAAATTCATTACATGCTATGTAAAGAAAAGATAAATGGAATTGAAAATAGAGATGAATGTTTATTTATTTCTATTATAAAAGGTGGAATATACTTTTATTTAAATTATTTAATATTTTACTTTACCAAAACTTTTGCTGAGCTTACAAAGTTGTGGATTCTCTAGTTAAGGCGAATTCTCACGAACCAGTTCATCACAAACTTGCACTACAGTTCCTTCATTTGGTGTGTCACAACTGCTTGTAGAGTTAACATAATGTAAATGATACAGAGGAAGATTTGATATTTCTATGTCTAAAGAAGAAAACCGACAAAAGAAATCAAGGTTGAACTGACATCTTTAAGGAGACAAGGATACACAGTTTTTTCATAAAATGGCCAATGCTAAACATGTCACAAAGCAGCTCAGCATACTGAAGCATGAGGGGAGGATTTCAAACATTGCCTCTGAAATTGAGAACCACGTGGTTATTTATTTTGGAAACCTTTTTGATGAATACAAATAATGCTATGATAAGTTAGAATTTATCTGTGAACTATTAAAATTGACGGTAGGATATTGTGTAAAATATTATGAGTGGTTAAGATTGAATTAACTATATTAAATCTCAAATATTGACGAGGTTTTATATTATATTCTACGATCATTTTAGTGTTTCACTAGTGAGAGAGACTTAGTTGATCTCTCACCCTAAAAGCACGCAACACGGTGGCTTCTAGAATAGATAGTATTTATAGTTGTTAAACCGTTTTAAATTTTTTGAATATACAATGATATAGATTGTAATGATATCATTATTTTATCACTTATAAATTTATGTATATTTTTATAAACATTGTGTATAATCTTGCCCCACTCATCGAAATTTCTGGATCCGTCTGTGCTGCATACGAGATTTGGAATGAATCTGTGGCACAAGGGTAACAGAAAAAATTAAGAGAAGGCAATGTATATTCACAGCGCAATTTGTATGGAAATTGCAACAATGAAGTTTCGTTGATCTTTTCATTCATTCAATGCATAGCTTCAATCTCTGAACTCGTCCATCCAAAAAAATGGTGAAAATATCAGATTACAATTACCACTCTGGTTTGTCACATTTACGATATATAGATATATAGATATATACACTTCAATGTCAGAGGATGTACAAGAATCAAGGCCATTGGCTTTGACACCAACATGGTCCGTTGCAACTGTATTAACATTCTTTGTTGCTGTTTCTTTGTTTGTGGAGCGTTCCATTCATTATTTAACAAATTGGCTAAGGAAAACTAATCAGAAACCTTTACTTGCAGCTTTAGAAAAAATGAAAGAAGAGATGATGTTATTAGGGTTTATTTCACTCCTATTAACAGCTACCTCTAGCACTATATCCAATATCTGCATTCCATCAAAGTATTACCATAAAAGTTATTCTCCATGCACTAGATCCGAGATCGACGCAGCGAAATGGTAAAGAATGGCTCGAAAGAGCGAAATTATGCAACAAGGGTTACAGGCCTGTTGTTTCATATGAAGCTTTAGAACAAGTACACAGATTCATTTTTCTCATGGCAGTAACACATATATCTTATAGTTGTCTCACAATGTTGTTAGCAATTTTAAAGATTCAAAGTTGGAGAGTATGGGAGAATGAAGCTCACATCGATCGACACAAATTAGCTGATATCATGGGGTACAGATTCTCTCCATCGAAGATTTCACTTGAGAGTGTTAGTAGAAGACAGTCAACTGATACATCGAATTCATTGGTCAGTAACGGTTTTCTGATTTGGGTGATGTGTTTTTTCCGACAGTTAGGGAACTCGGTAGTTCGCGACGACTATCTTACTCTTCGCAAAGGGTTCATCATGAATCATAGTCTTGCATTAAAATATGATTTCCATAGTTACATGATTAGATCAATGGAAGAGGAGTTTCAAAAGATAGTTGGTGTGAGTGGTCCATTATGGGGATTTATTGTTGCTTTCATGTTATTCAATATTAAACCGGGTTCAATTCTATATTTCTTGGTAGCTATAATTCCTATTTCTCTTGTTCTTTTGGTGGGAACAAAGCTACAACATGTTATTACAACCTTAGCATTGGAGAATGCTAAAAATGACAACATGCTATTACAACCTCGTGACGAACTATTCTGGTTTAAGAAGCCCGAGTTGTTGCTATCCTTAATCCATTTCATTTTGTTCCAGAATTCATTTGAATTGGCTTCATTCATTTGGTTATGGTGGCAGTTTGGTTACAATTCATGTTTTATTAAGAATCATATACTTGTACATTTAAGGCTAATATTTGGATTTGTTGGACAGTTTCTTTGTAGCTATAGCACATTGCCACTTTATGCAATTGTTACACAGATGGGAACAAATTATAAGGCTGCATTAATTCCAAGGAATATAAGGGAGACAATTGATGAATGGGGAAAAGCAACTAGGAGGAGAAAGAATAGAGACACAAAAGATGACATTGAACTACAATCAATAACAGCAGCAAGTAGGGCAGGAACACCACTTCTTCGACATTCTTCTGCTTCAGTTTCTTCTTCATCATCAGTAGCAGCAATCAGTTTTAGAAAAGAATCAATGCCAAGATCTTATTCTGTGCGAAGTAGAAAATAACTAGCTAGCAACTATATATAGAGAGTGGAGAAAACACAATGTACGTAGTTCAATGTCTACATCTCTAGTTTTTTATGAACTTAACTTGGTTGCAAGGACATTGATTGATTGATACATACATAAAGAAAAAAGGAAGGACATTAATTGATACATGTGCTCTTGAATAGCAAATCTAAGTTAATATGCAGGTAAGAAAATTATTAAAAATAAATAGTATATTTTTCTATCTTATCCACTAGAAATAATTGTGGTTGATATAAGTTATACATGCATGGTGAACAGAAGAATAATAATGAAATGAAAATTCTCATCTAAATATTTTGGTTTCTCATGGGTTCTTTCCATGGGACGTAATCTTGCTCGAAGTACTGTTGCACACTAAATATGCATGAGCACATAAAAATAAACATTGCAATTATTTATTTTGATATTGATTTCATTATTGGTTCAATGAACAAAGTAATGAAACATATATAATTACAATTAATAATGTAGATTGATACAATGATACCTATATTGATTTTCATTGATCTATATCTATTTAATACTTGTTTGTTAGGGTATGGATCTCACGTCTGATGTCCAAGATCTAAAAGCCCCTTGTACAGTGTAAATTCAAAGTTTTTAATGTAAATAGTAATGGATATTCATTTCAAACAAACAACATATTATGAAGAGTACATATATAGTATAGAGAAGCAAAATACTAGTGTCCTAGCTAGCCCTTTCAAAAACAAATAGTTATGCTAGAATTGGTGACAATACTCCAAAGTCAGCGAATAATATCACATAGTAGTGTTATGGTAAATTGAATGATAAGATCACGAAGTTCAAGTTCAAAGAATTTAAGTTTGTTTTATAGTACTAGTAGGGGTGTTCGCGGTGCGGTTTGGTTCGATTTTGAGACAAAAAGTAAACCGAACCGCAAGGTAAAATTACATGCGGTTTGGTTCGGTTGGCTTCCTAAAATAAAACCAAACCAAACTAATCCAAACCTTGGATTGGTTCGGTTTTTTCCATGACAAAAATAATTTAAAACGGAGTTAAAATTAACTAACTTAAAAAAGGCTAACACAAATCTTTAAGAAAAAATCTACTCAAATATATCTAGTATATAAATCACTCTCTTTTAATTTTTTTTTTCAAATAGCTAAGACAATGTTAAAAAGAATTTGAGTTAATTATTTTGTTGTAATTTTTAAATATAGCATAACATAATGAATTGTTTGTAAGTGAGTCAAACAATTAATTGGATTTGGGTTAGTAAGTGACTGAGAGTTGGGTTGTAGTTGCATTTGGGTTAGTAAGTTAGTAAGGAAGGTTGTAATTCAACAAGCCTTAGTGTTACTTGCGGTTTGGTTTGGTTTGGTTTGGTTCGGTTTCGGAAATCAAAACCGCGAACCGAACCGAACCGCGTGGTGCAATGAAAAAAAGAACCGAACAAAACCGATCAAAAGCGGTTTTTTGCGGTTTTCGGTTTGGTTCGGTTCGGTTTGCGGTTTTCCTATTGGTTTGGTTCGGTTTTGAACACCCCTAAGTACTAGTAAGTTGATGTTACCCTATAGATAGAAGAGTCAAGGAAGATATCTTCATATCTAATGCAAATGTTTCCCTTTTTTTTTAAAACAAAAGAAAGGGATATGGAGTCTCGTTAAAACCTTCTGATGCAAAACTCTCCTTAGGGAAAAAGCACCAAGAAGGAAAGAGTACTCCCCCTAAATTTTATTGATAAAAAAGAGAAAAAAGAACAGGAAACATGGGGGACTAGACCAAAACCCATGAGCATAAACATAAAGATAACTGTACAAAATAAAACCAATCCTATCAAGGTGTGCAAAAGCATCACTATAACGACTCTCATCCCAACTAGGTCGGCACCAGAGCCGCTAACAATCATCTGCAGCACACCAAAAAAAGGAGGCCAAAGGCGAACCCAGTCCATCTAGGGGCTATCAAAATCTGTATTTAGACAAACCTAGTCTATTCCTGAAAAAGTCCTCCGCAATGAAGCTCGGGATGAGGTTCCACCAGGTAAAGCCATTTGAGCTAATACCATAACCTGCAAGCTTATCAGGAGAAGCATTACCTTCTCTGTAAATGTGGGTGCAAACAAAAGTCATTTGTCTAGTTAAGGATAAGCAATTGGTCCATCTGTTGCGGAGTTTCCAAGGAACAATAGTATCATTCTTAAAGGCCGAAACAACTAATTGGGAGTCACATTCTAACCACAAGCTCATCCAACCTTTCCAATAAGCTCATCCCGGTTGTATACTAACATCACATCACCCTACCCATGCGTGTGGTAGGTCATGTTTAGGCCATTGCTTTTCCCACACCCCCTCCTACTCTTTCACACCCCTTAACAAATTTTATTCCAAAAATAACCTCGCGTGAAACGCTGAGTTAACGTGTTTAAAGACTGTTCGGACGACCTTGTTCGAACACGTTCGAATGACCTCGTTCGAACAGGTGAAATTACGCACAAGAGGGTGTGAAGTCAAAATTTAACACACTCGAACGTTGTCGTTCGAACCGGTTCGAATAAGGTCATGCGAACAGGTTCGCATGACCTCACTCGAACAGGTGAAAAACGCCCAAAGAGAGTGTGAAGTCAAGATTTAACACACACGGACGATGTCATTCGAACCTGTTCGAAGACCCGTGTTCGAACAGGTGAAATTTCGTGAAAAAAAAGAGGTTTTGGCTGGCCTTTTAGTCTTTTCACACCCTTGTGGGGTGTGTTTTGAGTAGAAGGGGGCGTGGGAAAAGCAATAGCCCATGTTTATCCATCCATACCTTCTACACTTTACACATGTCCAACAATTCAAGCCCACATTGTTGACGTGTTGCCCATTTACGACTCTCATGGGTATTTTGTTCTTTTAAATTTTATGTAAATTTTTTTGGATGTTCTAATAGGTAAGTTTGTACTAATAAGGGTTGATTCAAGTGGTAACTGAACTTGGATTCCACTTCAAAGTCTCGGGTTCGAATCTTGAGTGTGACAAACACTCTGTTGGGAGGGAAGGACCACACGAGCGGACAAAGCCGGATACTCGTGGCCAGCCAAGTTCCCCAGCGTAGATTAGTCATCGGCAAAGCCGGTGAAAACTGCGCACCAACAATATGGTAACCAAAAATAATAGGTAATGTTTGGTACTTAATAACTGGTTTAGTGAAAAAGTCGTAATTTTCAAACAAAATATGTAAAGTACGATATTAAACAGTGTGTTTTGGAGTACTTTAGTGGTTAAAAAAAATTAACAATTCAAATACGCAAAGTTTGTTACTAGTGAAAAAAAAATTGTCACAAAATTCGTAAAGTGTGTGCTAAGTAGTATGTTTTAGGCTACTTTAGAGTCCATACAAAGAATTAGATGTTTAAATACGCGAAGTTTGTTCCTAATAATCGGTTTGGTGAAAAATAATACGCATAGTAGTGTGACATAATGCGTAAAGTGCGGCGCTAAGTAGTGTGTTTTGGAGTACTTTAGAGTCTAGAAATATTGTACGGTTCAAATGTGCGAAGTTCGTTTCTCAAAAATCGGTTTCGTAAAAAGAAAAAATAATTTTGTCACGAAATACGTAAAGTGTGTGCTAAGCAGTATGTTTTACGCAAAGTTCGTTTCTCAATAACCAGTTTAGTGAAAACCAAAAAATAATTCTATAACAAATTATATAAAGTGTGATACTAAGTAGTGTGTTTCGGAGTACTCTGGAGTCCAAAAAAAAACTCAATTGTTCAAATACGCGAAGTTCGTTCTTCAATAATCAGTTTGAAAAGATTAGTGCTATGAAATCAAAGACACTAGTGCTATGAACTATGCTCCGCACAGGCTCGGCCTATATTATTTTAAATTATAATGTTATCTATCGATGTATTCAAGTATATTTATGAACTGAATTTTGTAGAAGAACCCTAAGACAAATTTATTATATATATATATATATATATATATATATATATATATATATATATATAATATAAAATTATGCGATAGGAAAACTTTAGACTACATCAGTGGTGATCAAGAAAATATTTTCATAGCACTAGTGTCTTGGATTTCAGACTTGTGAACTTCTAAAACTTTATACTACATCATTGGTGATCAAGAAAGTTGGGATCTTAATTAGCATTAAAACTCACTTGTAAATATGGAGTACTTTTAAGTGGGGTTCACTTATGAATCTAAGGGATAAGATCTCCCGCTTGACCTTCTCATTCTCATCTGATATCCCTTTACGAAGGGGATCAGATTCTAGTTTTATTCATTTTCTCGTTTATGACAAATTAAATATATTTAGTCAAAAACACATGTTAGAATTCAAGTATCTCTTCTTGTTTTTTCGATAACCATTACTCTTCTTGAAAATAACTACATCTTTTGTGCAATTAATGTGGGAAATCAGAAAATCTTTGTCATAATGAGCCTAAGTAAGGGGAGAATTTATTTCATTTGTAATTATTAGTACTTCGAATATATTTTTTAATTAAATTGGGGTGTTTGGCTTGAGTCCCTTTTCTAAGTAGAATATTATTATTTATCCGTAAAACTTAGCTCAACTAGTAAATAGAACATTATTAGGTTGTATATCATGTCCTATCTCACAGTTGTGTATGTGAGTTTCATATTGAATCTGCCACTTCGTGTACGTATCAAAAAGAAAGAATATTATTATTTTGGTAGTTACATATCCTATATTTTTTTCTCAGCTTAGACGAAATGACACATAAACACCACGTGCATTGAGGTAACCATTTGTCCTCTTCATAGTTAATTACTCTTAATGTATTTCTCAATACATGGATAAATTTAAAACTTAAAATATCCATTTGGAAAACATATACCATATATGTAGATAGTACAACTTAACCAGTGTTAATTTACAAAATATGTGGCCCATCTTGCACTTACAACATATATATGCAATCTATATGATTCTTTTTAATTTTACCTTAACTCGTATGCTTTGCTTTTATATATTGATCAGTACTTGTACTATCTTTTGCACTACAACTAAGTATTTATGTCTTTATGAACCTAATTTATTTTCCACACCTAAGTTCATTATACAATCTTAACTTAGCTTTCTCATCATGCTTTATATTTCCATCATTAAGTAAAATCATGGTTTTCAACATAGATATATAAAAGACATTTCAGCAATTCAACAGATAATGGCATAGAACCATTTCATAGCACTTAAAGAGTTAAAGCAAACCAAAAAGCAACACAATCAACCTCAATAACAATATCATTTCTATGTATTGAACAGTTCTGTACAGCCTTAACTTCGTTTAGCCATTGTCGTTAGAGTAATGATCTTTAGGTATCATTGACAAATCAATTTTAGTAGAACTTGGGTCACTCTACATATATTTAAATTAGTAATTTATGCTAATAGTTCGACGAATAAAGTATATTTCCTCCACCTTGCAAAATAGCAAACACAATCAACAACCAGCAACATCTTCACCACTATTCTAACAACAACTGTATGCAGCAGAAGAAATAAGCTACTAAGCTCCTTGGGTCCAAAAACCTTACTATGCACTACAGCGGCCCGAATGAAAGCAGTGGGCCCAATTTTGGTTTAGAAATAAAAAACCACAGAAAGAATACTTCTAGAGCGAGAAAATTGATGAGAGAGAATGAGAAATGTCAATTTTCACCTCTGTGATCACACCTATTTATAGGAGTGGATTTTGGGTCTCGCTCAACGAGTCTACTCGCTTAGCGAGATGGTTCTGATAAACCGTCTTATTTTGAGTGGTCTAGAAAACGCCATGTCTCCCAATTATTAGTTGTATCGACAAAGCACTACTCGCTCTGTGAGTGTTGCTCACTTAGCGAGTGACGTCTGATGCAGCCTTACTGTGTGTTGCCACGTGTCTGTTCTGTCAGCAAGTGCTGAAGAGCAGCTCTAGCTTAGCAAGACAGAATTTCCAAAACACTAATATCTCGACCTTTTTACTTACTACTTCATACTTGGGTATATATTTCTAAATCCCAAAAACACATTTTCTCCTAAAAGTGAGTTTCTAACTTGTTACTAACACTATACAAGAAAATTGGGATGTTACATGCACACACTAATAAACTGTCACACCCAAGTTTGAACCTAGAAGCAGAATCACCATGTCGCTGAAATTGTCAATACAACCAACAATGGGGAACACATATCCTTATCCAACCTATCAATCAAACGAAACGTATAACTATGATTTTTGAACGCCCTAACATTATTAACACTTATTCAACATATCATTTTCTCTCTATCTCAATATTTTTATCACATCACTCACCTATCACATCTATCCTATCACTCTATTTCTTTCTCACTCGAGGTGTCTTATAAGTGGATGGGTGTAAAAAAAAATTGTAAAGTTTTATAGTATTGGGTGGAATATTTGTTGACAACATCAATCAACTAAGCAAGCAATGACTAGGTCACACACCACAGAGCAGCATTAAGTTCACGTTTTCAACCAACTTAATGAGAATATCTAGCAAACAAGGAAGCAAGTATAGAAAAGAACTCAGTGAAGACTTCGCTTGACATGGTCAATCGTCAAATAAGCCATTTTAGCCGTGTGGGTATTATTTGCACACATTTTGTAAACGTGATAATTTTCTAATTCCCATGTGCCGTAGGCAAGTCAACACCAGGCAACTATTTTGAACATGATTTTCAAGAAGTTTTTCTCAACACAAAAAAAAAAACGACTTCAAGTAAGATCAATTTTGTAAAACTTATTTAAGACTTGTTTGTTATAGATTGGAAAAAACTAATATCCAATAATTTAAAAAACTTTTTGGCCAAAAAATCATAATTTAAAAAACTTATTTTAATTTTGTCAAAAAAAAACAGAATCTCGTGTATTTTTGTTATAAAAATAACTTTTTCAAAAAAAAATAGGTTTACATTTTTAACCATAAAAATTGTCAAAAAAAACCATAATTTTTTTAATTTAAGCAGTAAAAAAGATTTTTCACTCAAAAAAATTATAGAGTAACTTGTAATAAACAATCTTAATTACAATTGAGTTTTAAAAAAATGATTTATGTTTCAAAAACTTACTTTAAAAACAAGTTTGAAATAAAAATCAGTGTAGGCATAAAATTAAAAAAAAACTATTGAATAATTTTGGAGATAAATTCAATTGAGTGAAAATCAATTTTCGTGAAGAATTACAACTGAGTTTGAAATGAAATGATATATCTTTCAAAAAAAAAGTTTACTCTTTTATTGTTTACATAAAAAAATATTACTCTAAAAACGAGTTTGAAATAATAAAAAACCGTGCTATTGTTTTTATCACGTCTACTCAAAATCGAGATTTGGAGAGAAAATCAATTTTTAGTGAAAAAGAAAAACCAAATACGTATATTTCTACTAAAATCATTCTTGACGTGAGACAAAACCAATTCTGATAGTAGAATTGATGATGAAACCAAACATAGTATGCAATCCACGTTAATGAAGACATAAATTAAGAATACAACAAAGTATTATGAGGTTGACATCCATAAATTTAACATGCAAAACTCTAGTTCTAAAACGTAACCAACCAGGCATTCAAATTCAACACCACATGCAAACCACAAGGACAATAATGAGAACTTAACTTCAACCAAGCAAAGCATAACACCAATAATAATCAATGGAAAAAAAGTAGCGATATAATTACCTGGAGTAAATACATCAAACAGAACAAAGTCTGTACAAGTTGATAGATACAAAGTTCCGAAAAGTGACCCCAACAATAAATGAGTTGGGCTGTGTGGCTGTCTATATATGTGCAAGTACATATACAAAATTACTTAACAAAATATCAATTCTGTTCAAAATTAAATTATCCATCAAGGACATAACCAAGGGAGAAAAAGAGATGTGAAGGACCTATGCATCCAGAGCTTCTGATTTGCATATCGGGCACACGTTCTTCACGATCAACCATTTCGATAAGCAATCCGCATGGTATTCATGCTCGCATCGAAGAATTCCAATCTTCTCAGTCTCCTTAAATTCATCCTGTGGAAGTATATATACATATACATATAAGTACATGAAAAACAGAAGAACTATCCTAGTAAGCTTGACTTTGAAATATTGAATCAAACTTGCTGCTGCTATAAGATCATACCTGACATATTATACAAGAATTAGATTCAGGATCTTCAGAAGCTGGCTCCTCCAGATTAATCACAGTAGTACCTGGTGAAAAAGTTTTTGTCTTCAATGCAGCTGCAATCTTTTCCTCTGACAAACCGGTCTTTACGGTCCCAATCCGCTCACCCAATTCAAGAAGATCCTGTAGTCAAATTTCACTATGAATCTCTATGCACTTGAGAAATGTCTGCATTGATAGGAAAATACATTATGAATTTCTATGCACTTGCCTCATAAGACATGTCCTCTATGTCCATGCGCATATCTCTGTGATGGTCAACCATATTTCCCACTTCATCCATTAAAGCAACATCCTTTACAAATAAAGTTTAACTGATAAGAAAATCTATGTAATTGTAACGCACGAGAACATTTGGAGAAAATATTACTACCTCCGGTTCACTTTATAAGAGACAGTAGTTTTTGGTGTATTGAATAACTGATGTATCTGGTTTATTATTATATATAGACTAGATATACAACAGTAATTCAATGTACCAAAAACTGCACAGCCTCTTATAAAGTGCATCGAAGGTAGTAGTTAAGAAGCGCAACAGGAAATAATATTACATCAACTTGGAGAAAGCCCATGGGAGGAAGCGCTCGATGTCCAAGTGCTGTCTCAGGCATGACTCTATGAGGTCGAAAAATCCGGAAGCCTGCTGGTGGTGGAGGGCCAAGATGTCTAGGACCTATCTCAAAACCAGCCTGTGGAGGGATCACAGCACCACGAGGAGGATTTGGTGGAATTCTAAATGAAGCTGCAGTTACCGGAGGGTGAAAGTTGATATTTTGACCGCGTACTCCCGGCATAGGCAGTGCTGGATGGTGGTAGCTATGGTGTGGCGGGTTAACCAGAGGAGGCGGCTGAGGAAACCGGAGCCCATTTCTATTTCCAGCTGCTTCGTGATATCTCTGCAGACCCATACTTGAACTCTCTAGTGAACTTCCAGTCACATTAGGTGGTGCTGGAGAATAATAGGGAGACAGACAGTCAGACAAAACTCATAACTAACATAACGAGTTCATTGTCCGGCACTAAATGACACCATCGAAAGGCACGTTACATCACACGCACACACAACAACACATTTCAACATTTATCTAATCTCAGGCACAAACTGAGTGTTATTAAACAAGCTGTAGTTTGCAATTTTCATCAGGAATCCTGAAAAGAGCTTCTTACATGTCATAAATTATCCAGTTACAGGACATCCAAGTAACAATAACATGTTCCTAACAGTGAACCCAAAATAACTAATAATAAAGAGGAAAAAACATGACATCTTTACCTTGAATATAAGGCACTGGAAGAGGCTGATTGTTGTTACCATTCAATTGCTGGTCCATCCAAGGAGGAGCAGCTGGCTGAAAGTGCTGCCCCAAATAGTTACCATGAATCAAATGATTATGGTCATGCACCATCATAGGCTCACCTGATCTGTTCCATGCACCAGCATGTGGTCCTACTTCAATAACTGAAGGGATGCGGGCGGCAACGATGCAGATTCCATCATAGCAACCCCATCAGCATGTCTTGCATTAGGGGGAGCAACTGAAGAACTAGCTGAAGCATTAAAATATTGGTGGTTTCCAGCAATTTTCCTTTTGAATGGACCTCTAGCATCGTCCATGAAACCAATGCTTCTTCCGAAACCATCTGTAGAAACTCCAGCGACTGCGAATGTGCTCGAACCTGGCAACTGATCAGGAGCTCTGTGATGTAAAGGCATAGGGATTACACCACTACTTGAGGAAGGGCCAGAATAGTATAAGTTGGCTGCTGTTGCAACACCCATATCAACATTATGTTGAGGCGGAACGCCGTTGTATTGTGTAATTCCATACACCCTAGCATTGTCATAACCATCTGGTACCACTGAGCGCATATTAGGCTGTCCAACGCCGGGGCCTCTCAAAACAATACACGGTTCAGATTGAAAATAGCCTTGCCTCTGTTGATTCGTATCTGAATCCGTCACCTGATCCATAATGTAGCGATCCTGCTATCCAAGGAAGAGTAAATAAAGCCGGCCAGACAAGGAAAATATATTAAAAACCAAATAGTTATAATAGCAGCAAACCATGAATGCTGCACACAATAAGCAGCATACTATCAATTTTTCACATTCTAATATTTCATATCAACATTGGTCACTGATAGCTAACAAGTCCCTCAGATAAATAAGTGAAATGACTTATGATACATTCAATGGACATGTAAGATGCAGCTTAATCTTTCAAGAAACAGCAAACTTGAATCAACTAGGTACAAACTTTAACCAAATAAAGGTGTATGATCAGCATTACAAGTATATAGATACATAACACCAACAAAAACATGTACTCAATGACACCATGAAGTTCAAAGTAATCATTTTTCAGAGCTTTTATGAATTACAAGAATCAACGGTTGAATTAAATAAACAGATAAAAATCAATGGCCCCAAAAAGTGAGAATTAAAAAAGAGATCTTTTTTCTCCATTAACAAAATTCTCAAGCTTCAGAATCAAACAATCAAGTAATTAACCCATATCATTAACCAAAATCATCATCTACCAAACAATTATAAACAACATATAACAAACCGTACCTTGTTATCATCAAAACCTTGCAACTTCAAAGTTTCAGTGATCAAAATAACATATGAGGAACAATCACAAAATCAACTCTGTTGAAAATTCACAAAAATAAAAAATAAGTTTTTAATTAGAAAAAAAAAAAGCGAATTTATTAACTGGGTTGAAACAAAAATTGTCGGAAATTATAATCGGGTGAATGTGGTCGCCATCAAAGAATGCAAGTTCGTTTCTTTCATCTAAAAACATCAATGACGATATTTTAACCCTAGATATCCCCAAAAATCACAGAAATTGAACATACGAAAATTGATTAAGAAAATTCAATTACCGGAGAAAGAGAGCAAGGGAAGCCAAGAATGATCAGAACCAATGATCGAAAGATGAAGGATCGAAGAAGAGAAGGAGCAAAGAGGAGAGAGAGAGAGAGAGAGAGACAGAAAGAAAGAAAGAGAGAAGAAGAGAGAGGAAGAGAATGAATATGAAGGAGAGAGGAGCGTGTATTTCATTGGAGAAATATTTCATCTGTTTTTTTTTTCTTTTTTTGCAATTTTTTATTATGATATCATAATACTGTTATTTCCTATTTTCTCATATAAAAAAATAGTGTTTTTCCAAAACTTTAAAACATTAAAAAGATTTTTTTTTTTCAGCCTATGAAAGTTGACTTAATTGGTAAGAAGTTGACTCATTCTCCACAAGAACATGGTTTAAAGAGTCGTAAGACTTGTCCTGACTTTGGTGAGCCCCAGAACCCAACTCACATAATTTTTATTTAACAATAAAGATATATGTTTTTAAAAGAATAAAATATCAAAAAAGGAAAAAACTTGCAAGTTTGAACAAAACTTTTCATTTAAAAATAGTTTGTTTCCTAATTATTTATTATTTAAATATTTAAAACTTAGCAGGTTTGAACAAATTTATTTCATATAAAAAATATTGTTTTTCGTAATTTTAATTTTTTTTAATGAAAACAACTTAGCAAGTTTGAACAAACTTAATTCATATAAAAAATAGTGTTATTCCTAATTTTAAAAATATTTTAAAAGACAAATAACTTAGCAAGTTTGAACACATTATTTTTTCATATAAAAAATAGTGTTTTTACTGATTTTTAAAATAATTAAAAAGATAAACAAATTAGCAAATTTGAACAAATTATTTTCATATATAAAATAGTGCTTTTTCTAATTATTAAAATAATTTAAAATATTTGCTTAAAAAAATAATTTAAAAGATAAACAATTTATCAAGTTTGGATACATTTGTTCTCATATAAAAAATAGTGTTTTCCTAATTTTGAAAATACTTCAAAAGACAAACAAAGTATCGAGTTTGAACAAATAAATAAATTTTTAAAATAATAAAGGACCTTATTATATTTCTGGTCAAAAATTGTACTAGAATAGGTTTCTTGAATCCATAGACTCAATTTATTTGACATGCAAGGCAAGTCAAAGGGATTTCGCAAATAATTAATGACATTATTTTATTGTTACGATACTTTGCTTTTGCTTCTTATAAACAAAATCTTTTTTGTTAGGAAAAAATCTTTTGCGATTCATTTGTTAATTTTTTCAGACATGAGGGAAAAAAATTGATGACAGGAAACCTAAAATTAGATATGGTATATATTTTTTAAAAGGAAAAATTAGATATGGTAAACTGGGTGGATGTGAATAACTATGAAAGCTGTTTTCTCATTTTTTTTTTAAATAAAAAATGTAGGTGAGTTGTGTTTTTGAGGCCACTACTTCTTTGAAAGATTTACTGAGCCTACTTATAGATCACTCACTAAAGAGAGTCACCATACGCTAAAGAATGATTGTTGAACCCACACTCTCTTGGAGAATGAGTCAACTCCTTACCAAAATGGCAAAATATTGTGGGTTTTGATAGGTTTGATTTTGTTAAACTAAAAAAAACTTACTACCTCACAGTCACAACCAACGCTAGCATAGTAAGTATAAAAAATGGTAGCTGCCCTCTCTCATGCAGCATGTGTGATTAAAAAATAGGCATAAGTTGAATTGTTCAATTTTCTAATTGCATAAATTGACACTACTACTATTGGTTTTCCTTGCGTTTTCAAATTATTTCAACACTTTGCAAGAACTGCCTATAGTTAAGAGTAAGACTTTTTAAGAAATTGGCTATAGGCCCTTCGGATGAGATTAGGTATTTTAGGTTTCCAATCCAATCATGCGGTGTGGCATGGCGGTGATTAACACACACCTACTTTTTTTAAAAGTGATATATTCGTAAGGCCTAGTTCAATCGATAAATGTCAAAATTATTAGATTGAATATCATGTCTCGGGTTCGAATCTAGTACTTCATAGTTGTGTGCGTGAATTTCTTGTGGCAAATACCACCCCGTCTACAAAAAAAGATAGTAAAGCGATATATATTGAGTTGATAAACTTGAGGGATTAGTCTCTACATTTTCAGATAGATGATACTCAATTTACACAAAAAAAGTTTCAGTTACCACTTGAACCAACCCTTGTTGGTTCAATGTAATAATTTGTCCCTTGAATTTCAAAAAAGTTCAATGTAGTATCTGACATTAATAATATTCATAATGGTCAAAAAATTTAATAATATTCATAATTATTAATCTCTGACATTTTCAAAAATGATTCAGTTTAGTTCCTTACATTCTCAATATTTATTTGGTTCCCGACTTTCAAAACTTAATATCAATCAGATTCCCAACGTTGCCAAATACCAGAGACCGGCTGATACTAAGTTGTAAAATCTAGAGACTTAATTGATATTAAGTTGTAAAATCAACATGACAACGAGAAATTGAGAGACTAAACTAAATAACTATTGAAAATGTCAGGGACTATTTAGTAAGATCGTTAATGTCGGTGACTAAATTGAATTTTTCTGGAATTTGAGATACCAAATTGGCTATTAACTCAATATATAGAGAGTTGTCAAACTAGACAGTCTGGCTCAATAAGCCAAACGTATAAGTGGGCTAGACTGGTCATCTATTTGGTTGTGTATTTGAAGCTCAACTCATCCCAAAACACTGAGTGTGTGGACCAAGTCGGTCCAATCTAAACTTTAACAAAATAAAACCACAAAAAATGTTTAAAAAAAACATAAAAAATTGGGCCTAGTTTAGGTCATAAGTCAAAATGGTCGGATTATTTTTGGACCTCTGTTTAGCGAGCTCAATCAAGCCCCTAGCACTGAGCCATTGAACTAACTTATTTGGTTGTACCAAAATTGACACATTTAGTACCATTTTTTGCACTTCTTTAAGTACATAGTAACAATTTTTATGCTTGCTTTGACAAAACTGTGATACACATGCCCTCAATCTCCGAATAGGTTCACACTAAAGTAAGTAGTAAATTTGAGTTCTAAATATTTTGTCAATATTATTGAAGTTTATACATCAATTACTCTCTAAGTCCAACATTGGTTGGTCCGAGTGGTAACGTGGTTCGGATCTCATCTCAAGGTCTCGGATTCGAATTATGAGTGTGACAAAAACTTTGTTAGAATGAGATAACCATGCACACAGACCGACAAAGCTAGATATACACATGTCAGGTTTCTCGACATACTTTTGTGTCCATTCACCGAGACGAGCACAAGACAGTGCTTGGAGATTCGATCTTGTCTTCTTTCGCTCGGTTTCCCCAGGTGGTGCGGTTGGGGAGTAGAGACCTCGATGCCGGGTCGTTCCAAAGTGACTTCAGTTAGGCGAAGCAGGGGAAGAGAGTTGGATTGCACCTTCGATTAAAGCATCAAAAGACGGGATCGCTATCACCCTACGTGACTTAGTCTAAGAGCTTCGGTATATAGAAAGAATTTGAACTACGATCCCCTGGAGCAAAACGGCAGAGGTATTGATGCCTACTTCGCCGATCTGAACCGCTTCACGTCTAATCAACAGCGGTTACGGCATCTTCAGCAGGTCCACGCCTGTATAGGAAACATCGTTGCTATTTGAGCTGTTAGCGCAATTGAAGGAGAAGATGCTCTGACTTTGGTGCATCAGACCTGCACGACTTTCCTGATAAGACCCATAAATGACTTGGTTTTGGTAAGAGATGTACATTACTATACCTAAATTCGGGTGCATGGTATACATCGGTACTCCAATGCATTTACGCACCACCTGGTTATTACAAGCGACGCAAAATTAAGGCCGACATGGAGCCATGCGCATACCATAGTCTACCTTTTCTAACTAAGTGATTGAAATAGCTGTCTTAGGGTCCAATTGGTTCTTTAACTGACACTTGACTCGAACCGCTTGCCCTAGCTACTGGCAAAGAGGGAATTGGTCTTGATCCTAGGCTTTGGAAAAGAGCCCGAGCCGAGTAAGGATACAACGCATCCGTATAAGCTTGCGCTCAAAGATCGTGCAGGCGGAGCGGTACTTTCCGCACCTTAATCTACAAAAGATAGAACCTAAATAAGAAGCCGGGGAGGCCTTATGGTAGAAAAAAGGTATGCACGTTGTGATTCTTGCTCAAAAAGCAGACCCGACGCTGCGTTCGAGTTATTGGCTCGCGTCAACCCGCAAGCATTCATGAGTCGCCGCTCGTTCACCGCAAATGCGCTACGATCCTATCGACTATTGGAGTCGGCATCGGCATAAGGGAAGAAAAAGTGGCAAGAATCATTCAATTCTTCCTCGGCGAAACACCCGAATCCGGTTCGGTTTTTGGAGAGCGCTTAGCGAAAGAATCAATCGTGTGGCGCGGTGAAAGTCTTTTTCATCGCTAGGACCAATGATTGGACTCAACCCCACTTGGGGAGTTCTTCCTATTAAGGATAAAGAGTTTCGTGAGTAGCCAAAATGAATCGCGAATAACACGACAAAAAATCCTGATCTTGTAATTTTGATTCCTTGATTTGTCCGATGATAAATGCGAAACCATTAGCTCTTAAGCGTTAATTACAGTGAGTAGCCTCGACCTTGACCTCGAAGAGGTCTTCGGCCTGAATCCGGGCGAGTTGAATGGCATGAAATTTGAAGGAGACGGGTTTTTAAGCAAAAGCTGCGTTGGATGGATTCCACACAATCCCCGCCGATTATCTCATTCTCTTGAAAAGGGTAGGGCGAGTAGTAAAAGAGAACCCGCTACCTATTTCATTCGACGTTCCGCCCGATTCGACCGACTTTTTGATAACAAGAAGGCGGCGAGCTGATCGTTTTTACATTTACATGAGTAAGTGGGAATAAATAATAATATAATTTACTGATGCCTACCGGAATCGTCGACAAAGTCGATATATACTAGGTACCAATAACACAGTAAAAAAATTACTATCTAGGTGCTTGCCTAATTTCATCAACTAGTCTCTATTTTTACCTTTTACGCTCGTACTTTCTCTTTTATTTTTTAATGCTGTATTGTTTCTTTTGCAACAAACTCTACGTCATTTTTACTTGATAATATTAGACTTAGTTTTTTCTTTTTTCTTTCATTTATAAATTAAATTTGGCTATATGTCACTATATACCCAAAAACAAGCTTCATTGTCTCCTGTTTTTATCTTTTCATTTGTTTTCTTCTCTTTTTGAATAACCCTATTGTGTATGAAATCGTGTGCTATATTTTGTCATTTATAATATATACGTATAAAAACGATAATATTTTTTTTTGACAAAATAAAAACGATAATATTGAAAGTTTTTATATTATATATTTTGTTTGTTGTGAATGGTTAAAATGGGAAAATAGGGGCCACAAAAGGGAGGTGTCCTTGTTGGTTAGTAAAATACATGACGAAATCAACATTATACATCCCCTAAATATAAGACAAGGTCTACTTTCAGCATTTTTCCCCTCCAAAATCCAACATGTTTAAGCATCCAATAACAATGTGACACATTTGTGTAATGTTCAATGACACAATTGTAATTTAAACAAAAATGAGAGGCAAATCCTTAACCCCCAATGTGACTCACACAACACCCTCTTTCTATCTTATTCTCTCTCATACGCTCCCTCTGGCCCACTCTTTACACACCCTCTTTCTCACATATTCTCTCTCATAGCACTCTCTTAGACACAGTGGTTAATTTGACCCAAAAAAAGACACAGTGGTTAATAGAAATTATTCAGTTAAATACCAAAAGTCTACTTTATAGACTACTTTATCAAAGTACATACACCTTTAAATACAATGGTTAATAGAAAGTATCAAGCTATATAGCAAAAGTCTATTTTGTAGACTATTTTAACAAAGTACATGCACTGTTAGACACAATGGTTAATAAAAAGTATCCAGCTAAATATCAAAAGTCTATTTTGTAGATTACTTTGACAAAGTACATACACCTTTTAGACAAATGATGGGTAATAGAAAGTATCCAAATACACCCCCAATGTGACACACACTACACCCTCTTTCTCTCTTATTCTCTCTCATACGCTCCCTCTGGCCCACTCTTTACACACCCTCTTTATCGCGTATTATCTCTCATAGCACTCCCTCTATATATTTTCCTCTCTTTCATCCACTCTTGATGCTCTCGGCCTCTCTCAACCATTCCTCTTCCTCTCATTCTCTTTCATACGCTCCTCTTTCTCTTCTTCTCTCTCAACTACTCAACCTCTCAAACCCCCCTTCTTCTCCCCCTTATTGTTTTGGAGTTTTATTGTTGTGGTTGATGTAGTGTTTCATTGTTGTGCTCTATTTTTATCGTTTTCTTTTAAATACATCATCTTGAAGACTACTTGCTTTTCTTTCACATTAGGGTGCATGTTTCCCCATTTCGATATATTTTTTTGTGAGGAAAGCACCCAAAGTCAATTTACTCAAGTGTCCATCTATAGCTCAATATTACACGTGTCTAACTATGTGTCACAACTATTATGTTTTTCCAATTATTTTAGCACGTCTTATATTTTAAACGTCTCATCAATCGATAAACTCCAGTAATATGAACTGTCATATTTATTATCTCCAGGTAACAAATTCACTCCATGTATGTTTGTTTTGATTAAACACTTTTAGTCTGCCCACCGTGCATAGCACGGGAATTGTGTCTAGTTATATATATACAAGGGGAAGGTGAAAAGTAGAGCATAATAAGTGCCAAGGTATATTCTTTTTTTCTTCCTTTTCTCCCTCAAAAATTGCACATCATGAAATTTAGAAGTGGGGCCTATCTTCTTCCCCCAGCCGCAAACAAATGATTAATATGGATGTCTTCACTTTTTCTTCATTATATATCCACAGACCTTAGCTACCCTCTGTTCTCATCCCATACCATGTGCACCTTTCTCTATACCACGAACCATTTATTTAACATTCATGTTATTATAAAAGTAATCGAAACTAAAGCAAAGAATGAGAGAAGGAGAGAATTTGAGAGTGTTTATATTTCTCTTTTCAAGTGTACCTTTACATATGAGAGTGAGCTCTATTTATAGGGTGGGAATTAGAAATTGAGTAGTCACCCATAAAGGCTACTAAACAATGGAGATGATGGGAGAAACTCAATAGACATCCAATATCTAATTTTCATAACACTCCCCCTTGGATGTCCATCGTGGATATGCCTCATTAAAACCTTACTAGAAAAAATCCAGTGGAAAAAAATCTAGTGAAGGAAAAAGAGTACATATCCTTTTACAATATTTATTTATTTCTCCCCTCATCCAAACAATCATTTTTGAGGCGAAGAAGACCAATCTTTTGTACCAAATTGTTCAAAAATCACTCGCTGGGAGTGATTTTGTGAAAATGTCTGCAAGATTATCACACTGAACGAATTTGTTGAATGCTTATATCACCATTCTTCGAAGATCATGAGTGAAGAAGAATTTTGGAGAAATATGCTTTGTTCGATCTCCTTTAATGTAGCCTTCTTTCAATTGAGCAATGCATGCGATATTATCTTCATAGATTGTTGTTGCATCTATTCTTCCTAAAGACAAACCACAAGTCTCTTGTATGTGTTGAATCGAGAGACCTTAACCAAACACATTCCCGACTTGCTTCATGTAGTGCTAAAAGTTCTGCATGATTTGATGATGTTCTTTGTTATGGTCTGCATTTCCGAAGATCTCCATGAAATTGTTGTACCACCACAAGTAAACAAGTAACTGCTTTTGCGATCTACCATTATGAGGATCGGACAAATAACTCAGCATCTGCATAACTCATTAGCTCTACTTTGGGTACTTTGGAATAAAACAAACCCATATTCATTGTGCCTCTAAGGTAACGGCAGTATATGTTTGACTCGCTCCAATGTCTTCGTGTGGGTGAAGTACTATATCTTGCTAATAAATTAACTGGAAAATGATATATCAGGACGGGTATAATTAGCAAGATACATTAGTGCTCCAATTGCACTAAGATATGGTACTTCAGGACCAAGTGGCTCTTCACCCTCCTCTCGAGGTCTAAAGGATCCTTTTCCACATCTAGTGATCTAACTACCATTGGAGTAGACAACGGATGAGATTTGTCCATGTAGAAACGTTTTAATATTTTTGTTACATAAGCCTCTTGATGCACAAAAACTCCATTTTCAAATGCTCAATCTGTAATCCTAGACAAAACTTTGTCTTTCCCAAATCTTTCATCTCAAATTCTTTCTTTAAGCAATCTATAGCTTTTGGAAGCTCTTCAGAGTTCCAATAATATTTATGTCATCAACATAGACAAAGAATTATGGCAAATTCTTTGCTGATCTTTTATAAAAATACATGGACAAATGGGGTCATTTGTGTATCCTCCTTTAGCAAATATTCACCGAGGCGATTATACCACATGCGTCCGCATCTGCTTTAACCCGTAGAGAGACTTATTCAATTTGATGGAGTAGTTCTCTCGAGATTGAGAGTTATGTGCCTCGTAAAGGTTAAATCCTTGAGGAGCTTCATGTAAATGTCACTATCAAGTGAGCCATACAAATAGGTCAGGTGACAACATCCATCATATGCAAATTAAGCCCTTCATGTACTCTACAAGGCTCATTAAGTACCTAAAAGTACTTGCATCCACTACAGGTGAATATGTTTCATCAAAATCAATTCCAGTCTTTGCGAAAACCCTTGAGCAACAAGTCGAACTTTATATCTTGCAATTTCCCCATTCTCATTCCGTTTTACGCACAAAGACCCATTTGTATCCAACTGGTTTGACACCATCGTGTGTTCGGACTCTGAGTCCAAAAACTTTTAAACTTGTAAAGCGAATTTAGTCTCGCTTCAATTGCATCTTTCCATTTTGGCCAATTCTCACTTTGTCTACAATCTTTAATGGATTTTGGCTCATGATCCTCATTATCATTCATCACATTTAGCGCTATATTATATGAAAAAGCATCATCAACGTTGACTTCTTGCCGGTTCCATTGTATTCCACTAGTGACATAATTTATTGAGATCTCTTTATTTTCATGAATTTCGTGTTTTTGATCGGTCTCTTACGGGACCGTAATTTCATTATGTCTGTAGACTCTTTGAGAGTTTCTCTATCCACCTCTGGACCATCTTTCTTTTTAGCTCCTTTTCTTGTTCGAGGATTTTTATCTTTGGAACCGACTGGTCTACCACGCTTCAGGCGCGGTTGAGACTCATTTGCAATATCAGATTGTCCAACAGGGACATCTAATTTTATTGGAGCATTAGCAGCTGGTATATATGATTTGGTTACACCTTTTGGATCAGTAAATGCATTTGGTAATTGATTTGCTAAGCTTTGCAAATGAATTATCCTTTGAACTTCAAGTTCACATTGTTTAGTTCGAGGATCAAGATGAGACAGGGATAATTCATTCCAACTGATCTCTTTTTTTAGCTGCTTATTCTCTCCCCCTAATGTTGGGAAATTTGATTCATCAAAATGACAATCAACAAATCGAGTACGTAAATGAATCTCCCGTTGTTGGTTCAAGATAATTTATAATAGAGCGGAGATTCATATCCAACATATATTCCCAACCTTCTTTGTGGACCCATCTTGAAAAGTTGTGGTGGAGAAATTGGAACATACACCGCACAACCAAAAATTCGAAGATGAGAAATATTTGGTTCTTGACCAAAAACTAATTGTAAAGGGAAGAGTCATGATAACTAGTTGGCACGATGCGAATCAAGTTCGCGAAAGATGCAAAATTGCATGTCCCCAAGTGGAAATTGGAAGTTTGCACCTCATGAGAAGTGGTCTTGCAATTAACTTTATACGCTTAACAAATGATTCTGCAAGTCCATTTTGTGTATGTACATGTGGTACAGGATGTTCAATGTCAATTCCAATGGACGCACAATATTCATTAAATGCTTGAGATGTAAACTCAAAGAAAGATTATCAAGACGTATTTTCTTGACGGGATAATCGTGGAAGTGAGCTCTTATTCGAATTAGTTGAGCTAGCAATCTCGCAAATGCTTGGTTGCGAGTTGACAACAAGCAAACATGTGACCATTTTGTCGATGCATCAATTAAAACCATAAAATATCTAAATGGTCCACACGGTGGGTGTATTGGCCCACAAATATCACCATGTATACGTTCTAAAAAGTTAAGAGATTCACTTTTAACTTTTGTTGGTGATGGTCTAATTATCAACTTCCTTGTGAACAAGAGGTACATGAGAATTTATTGGATTGAAGAATCTCCCGGTTCTTCAACCGATGACCACATGAATTTTCAATTATTCTTCGCATCATTATAGACCGGGATGGCCCAACCGGTCATGCCAAACAACAAATTTTTGTGATTTGTAAACTTACGGTTTACAACAACGTGTGTTTCAATCGCACCGATATAAGTGTAGTACAAACCAGAGGAAAAGCGGGTAGCTTTTCCACTACACTTATTTTTTCCAAAGTATGTCTTGTTATATAGAGATATTCAATATCTCCTTCATCTCTTGTTTCAATATGATATCCATTTAGACGGATATCTTTGAAACTTAATAAATTTCTACTAGACTTAGGGGAATATAATGCATTTTCAATGCGTAAATATGTTCCCCGAGATAATAGTATATTAGCTCTTCCAGAGCCTTCAATTATCTTTGAAGAGCCAGATATAGTACTAACGTCGGTTTTTCGCTTTACTAAATAAGAGAAATATTTTGCATCCTTTAAAATTGTATGAGTAGTTCCGCTATCAACGAGACACATATCTCCATTATTCATGCTAGTGTCAATACTCATTCTATCCAAAAAGAAAGAAAAAAATGATAAGAGATAAGCATGAGAAGGAATAACAAATTTATGATTGAATTATTTGAACATAATCTATGGAAGTTGAAAAAACTCATATATAAAGCTATATTATTATTAGCATAGGAAATGCAAAACATTTTATTTTCATAGGAATTTCAAAGACATTTTATTATTTTATTATTAGGAAAAACTACTTCTTGACTATACTTCCATCCACAATAACATGATCAATGTTTCCATCAAATTCAGCAAAGAAACCAGTAAGAAATCAGTAACATCCAAATGAGTAGCATCTGTATTACCATCATTATATTAATTGATTGTTGATAGACATCGGCAAGATGTTTTTTTTTGTGTACGACAGGTACGACTCCAATGACCTTTGCCTCCCACAACACGAGCTTAATATTTTCATTATTTTTGCTACTCTGCCCATCTTTGTCATTCTTTTCAATATTTTCCACTTCTGGTGGAAAAAAAATGTGTTCTTCGAATTTTCACTATTCGAATTTTTTTCTATGATCAAGATAATGATCAATATCGCGATCACATATCTGTCAATAGTGATCGTGTGTCGCTACATTCACTTTTGGGAATAAAACATTACTAGTGGAACAACATGCCTAATGAATTTGGATCAAAAGTTAATTATTTTGTTATCATGTGTTGTCACATCCACTTCTGGGAATGGACCATCAAAGTTTGATTGATTTTTCCTTGTGCATAAGAACATAATGGAAACAAATTTACCATAAACATAACAAATTTCCAAAAGCCTCCCAAAATTTGTGCATCTACCATATGGTCAATACATAAGGGATCTATTCAATCAACATATATATAAACAAAGCACAAGCTAATATGTGAAAGTTGTATACCATATATCAAGCCCATCAAACACTACTACATATATTTATCTGATCTCATGGATAAATAAATCTAGAACTAACTAATTTTGCGTACAATGAATCTGGACAGAAGAGTCATGTATCTTTTCAAATCTTTCCAATAATAGGCCAACAATATGGAAAAATATAAAAACTAATAATTACAGTGATAATTATAAAACTAAAAGATAAACTATGCTACAAATTAACACCTTTGGCATACTAAAGGACAAACTATTTCTATAAGTTAACATCTTCAGCAAACTACATAGCAAAGAAAAAAATCTTTAAACGAACAGAATGAGAGATCAAAAGTTTTAATCATTTAAAAAAACAGAGGATCAAATTGCAAGAGATAAACTATGCAATCCAATATAAACTTCAGATTTTTTTAATAAAAAAAAAACTGATATTAGAGATAAGGATCATATAGAGTCTCCACAGAGGTCAAAAGCATAGATATATACAGGTTGTCCTAATTGATTCTATTAAGAACATAACCTTTACTAAAATATATTATATATTTGAATGGATTTGAGACAAACAGATTTCCAAACACACTAGTTTTTATTTACATCTTTATTCAAAAACTTGGTAACGGGTACAACACAAAATTATATATAGATATCATCTAATTATGAACCAGATTCTTAAACATACCAAATAGTATCAAGCAAGAACTAAAATTACCTTAAGATGTTAGAGCTTCGTGCTGATAACGTATTATAAAAGTAATCGAAACTAAAGCAAAGAATGAGAGAATGAGAGAATTTGGGAGTGTTTGTATTTCTCTTTTCAAGTGTACCTTTACATATGAGAGTGAGCCCTATTTATAGGGTGGGAATTAGAAATTGAGTAGTCACCCATAAAGGCTACTAAACAATGGAGATGATGGGAGAAACTCAATGGACATCCAATATCTAATTTTCATAACACATGTCACTATGTAATGGGAATAGAAAAACGCTTTTTTTTTCCACCCCCCTCGTTATAATCCCACCCCATAATTACCTAAACGAACAAAAATACCCACAAAAATTTACAAAAATCACATTTCACATTTCACATTTCATAATTTGAAAAAGTAAGTAAATTTGGTTGGGATTTTGGAATTACCTCGTAAGTGAGGTAATTCCTGTTCATATTTTAAACCTAATTACCTCACCTTACGAGGTAATTCCAAAATCGATTTATTTTTTTTTTTCAATTTTTAATATTTTCTAATTACATTTATTTTTTTAACGATGGCGAGTAGACGATCGGACAACGTAAGCGCGGCGCAGTCTCTTCGGGAGCGACACCGCGGCCGACGACGAGCGAGAGCATTCTGGGAGGCCGAGTAGCGCGATACTCCTTCTCCGGACACTTTACGAGGCTCGTGAGTCTGGGCATGCTTCGGCGTCCGAGGCGCCAGAGCCCGCGCCCGAGTGATAGAGATGGTTGAGCCTCGGCCTCGGCCTCGGCCCGATGATGAAAGCGACCTACCGTGACCACCACGATTATGAGTACCATATGCGGCACCAACAGGAGCACCCAGAGATGTATCATGACGTTCTTGCTGACGGTTGGGAGGCTTTGGAGGAGCAGGAGGATGAGGGTCAGCATCGGAAGGAGGAGGAGGAGGAGGAGGAGGTTCAGGAGGAGGTTCAAAGGAGGTTCACTTCGCCCCACTGTCGATCACACACCATTATATATACACTGGGATGCGCACTGCGCATCCTGGATAGATAGAGGCGAGGTAATATTTTAATTCTTTATTTTAATTTTACTTAACAACAATTAATTACTTATTTTTAATAACGTATGGTTTAATTTTAATTTTTTCAAATTTCGAAACTAAAGGTTGTATCTCACGGCGGTTTCCTAGAATTAGACCTGCCGAGCACCACCCACAGGTAAACCACTGGTTGCGTCAAGCTAAGCTTTCGGAGTTGGACATCACACCTCTAGGGGCAATCAACCATGAGTTGATATCTGCTTTTGTGGAGAGGTGGCATCCTGAGACCTGCTCATTCCACATGCCCTTTGGGAGATGACGGTCACCCACGACGACGATGTGGCCGTCTGCTCCACGTGTCGTTGGATGGCACCCCATTGACCACGAGCCGCCTTTTGATTCTGTTCGGAGCTCTTCACTTGGTCGTGGACTCTTTGGGCATGGATCAAAGCATCGTCATCCGAGAGCTTAGGGTTAACGGGCGATTCGAGATCTCCCGTGAGGACTCCTACAGGGAGAACATGGCACGGGGTGCTTATGAGCATTCTGCACGGTGCTACATGCTCTTCTTGTTAGGCACCACCATTCTGGCACCACCATTCAGGATCTTCAGCAGTGTGGCCAGTGGTCTTGGGGTATAGCTGCTCTCAGTTACCTCTACACCCAGTTGACGAAAGCAGTCTTTTATTCGACCAAGCAGTTCGGCGGATACGCGACACTGCTCCAGGTAATCATTTATTTATTTTTTTAATTTAAAGCTTTTTTAATTAAATTACTCATATATTAATAGCTGATTATTTTTTAATTTAATTATTTCAAAGGTTTGGATCTACGAGCACTTTCCCACCGTCGTTGGTCTCCGAGTGTTAGCTAGGACGCATCGACCACATGCCACCAAATGGGGGAACAAGAAGCTGGATAAAATAAAGTTGGTGGACTTTAGGGAGCGGATAGATGCTCTGCAGCTGGAGGATGTCATCCTCACCCCTTATGCAGACCACAGGCGGTATGTTCCTTTGTCGAACATATCTGTTTATAGAGGCTGGTTGCTTTGGGGCGATGACGTTGTTCCCTACATGCCGCATGCAGTGCGTTGGCGATTCGGTCACCACAGAGGGTCCTCTTCCACCCATTTCGGTAATCCTCCTCTACTGACGGTGATCATACGAGGGTTCTTGATGTATCGAGTTGGGCGCGGACTTTTTGGCGAGCTAGTAGATCGGCGGATACCACGGCGAGTGCGATCCCGATTACCTTCCTTACAATACGAAACTAACGGGTGTGTCTTACTCGGTGCGAGCCACGGCGAGCGGCCGGATCCACCATATCATCAGGAGCCTGTTGTCCCAGAGACATATGAGGAGATGGTGCAAAGAGTAGCGCTGCATTGACCCGGGATGCCCTAGATGTCGCCTGCTCACCTACTTCACGTGCTTATTTTCAGTCATTGTTAAACATTTTGGACCCATAGTTGTATTTGTACTCCTATTTTATGTTGGTCATTTTATATATTTTGACGTATTGTTATTTAAATCGTAAACCGTTCGTATCATATTTCCAAAATAAAATGCGTTTAAATATTAATTTAATATACAAACTTTAAAAAAAAATTAAAAATTAAAAATTTCGGAATTACCTTTTTTAGAGGTAATTCCGAAATTTTTAATTTTTTATGAACCGGAATTACCTTTTTTAGAAGTAATTCTGAAATTTTAATTTTTTTTGAACCGGAATTACCTTATTTTGAGTTAATTCCGAAAATTTTAATTTTTTTTTTTTAAAAAGGCAGGGGTAGTATTGGGTTTTTTAGAAATATGGGGGTGAGATAGAGAAGGAGGGGGGTGAGAAAAAAAAACCATAGAATAATACTAGTAGAATGATTTGAGATGAATTGGCCATTCTATATGGTAGCATTTTAAAATGCCGTGAGTTTGGATGACATTTTAAAATGCATGCAGTGAATCAGTGTATTCACGTTTCCCAAACAATTTAGAGGTTCTGTTCAAAATTTGAATATTAGGCTCATAATTATATTTTTATCGAATAAATTTCCAAAGCCTTAAAATACTTTATTTAATTTTAAATTAACATCTCAATATAACTTTAAGTTTGATATACTAATTTTCAAATGATGAACGGACAGAGGTGGAGCTTGGGATGGTTCTTGATAGATAACATAACATAGAATTAATAAGCATTGTATCATATCTGTATCCCCCTAATTGTACGGTTAGCTTTAGGTCTGTTAAGTCTAATAAGACTCTGTTACAACTGATATAATTCTGTTTCACAGAATTTGTTACTGGTCGTTGAGTTAGTAAGACATTATGTTAGAACTCAACAACTATATTAACCATTGTATATGCTTCTATCATTCAATGAGAAATTACATAGTTTTATTCATTCTCTTCTAAATCCTACATGGTATCAGAGCTGATTGGGCCTCGAATATAAATGATAGAAGATCTACATTTGGAGCCTGCATCTTCCTTGGGCCAAACCTTATCTCCTAGTGGTCAAGAAAGCAAACTCTGGTGGCTAAGTCTATTGCAGAAGCTGAATATCGCAGTCTTGCATTAGTTGCAGCAGAGGTGTTTTGGGTTCAGTCTCTCCTTCAAAAACTAAAGGTGCCTATCCTGCTCTAGTCATTTACTGTGATAATCCAAGTACTGTGGCTCTAAGACATAATCATGTCCTCCACTCAAGAACAAAACATATGGAACTTGACATCTTCTTCGTTCGGGAAAAGGTCCTCAACAGTTTGCTAGTGGTAGCCTATGTGCCTGCTCAAGTTTAAGTTGTTGATATCCTTACTTAAGCAAACCTCACTTTTGTCCCTTCAGAGACAAGCTCAGAGTATTTAGTACTGCTGAGCTTTTGGGGGGAATGATAGATAACATAACATATAATTAATAAGCATTGTATCATATCTGTACAGTTAGCTCTAGGTCTATTAAGCCTGTTAAGACTCTGTTACAACTGTTATAATTCTGGTTCACAGAATCTGTTACTGGTTGTTGAGTTAGTTAGACATTATGTTAGAACTCAACTGCTATATATATATATATATATATATATATATATATATATATATATATATATATATTAATCATTGTATTGTTTCTATCGTTCAATGAGAAATTACACGCTTTTATTCATTCTCTTCTAAATCTAATACTTTTTTCAATTAAAATTAACATATATATATATATATATATATATATATTTTAGTGTGGAGTAACGAGATTTCATTCCTTAGGGCGGTAAGTAGTTTAATTCAATTTTTAAAACAGTGAATTAAAATATTAAAACAACACTAGAGAGGTTCAAACCCGCGTAAGGCAAGTCACAAACGGGAATCATTGAGCTTGGGCCTAAAAAAGTGATATTGATCTTGGGCCATGTGCAGTAGCACAGGTCGCACAAGCCCATGGGTGTGTTTTAATGACATTTACAGCTTGGCAGATAAAAATAAAATAATAACAATAAAAATAATAATTCAAATTACATAAACATCTTATAAAAAAATTAAATTACATTAAATATTCTCACGTTGTGTATGTGATGACAAAACTAATTTTTTTTAACAAAAACAAAACTAAATGTTCATGTCTTGTGAACAATGTATTTCACCTATATCTTAACATGTGTAAGATCTTGTTTTCTTTTTTTTTTAGTTGTAACTCTCATCATGTTGAGTGTGTTAGGAGGAACGCTAACAATGTTGTCATTATCTTGCAGGGTGGCCTTGTTTAGGGATGTCAACGGGGCAGGGTAGGCACGGAAGTGGGCTAAAACTTATGATACTAATGAATTCCTTAGAAACAATTACTAAACTTTTTGGTGACCATTATACAACAATCCAATGGTTATTGGTTAGTACACACTAATTACCAATAAATGCTCTAAACCTTTCAATTAATTTCGGAGATATCTCATAAGTTTGTGTGGGTGTGTTAACTGCATGCTATATAGAAAGGGTTATGTATCTGCTAATCCCAATTCCTATGTTTCTTTCGGGAGGTCAAGAACATATTTTCTTTGAGAAATAAAAATGTCTTCTTTAGAGTAGGCTACCACAATCCCTAGGAAATACTTAAGTTTTCCCAAGGTCCTTCATTTCAAATTCTATAGCTAATTTTTTTCTTAAGCAGTTGTCTTTCGGTCAAATCATCCCTTGTAATATAATATCATCAACATAAACAAGAAGTATTATCAGTTTACCATCCTGTGAATGTTTGAAGAAAAGTGCAGGACCTCCCTAGCTTTGCTTATAGCAAAGGTGCAACATTGCCTTTGAAGACCTCCCAAACCGGGCCTGAGTAGATGTGTCAATTTAGTCTATTTATCCATTGGATATCCATCCAATCCATACAAAAATCCATCCAATCCATCCATTACAAAAAAAAAAATTAATGGATTGGATTGGATCTATCCATTTAAGTTTGTGGATGGGTGCGATCCATCCATTAATTTTTTCAAATCCAATGGATTACAATAACTACTAAATTATAATCCATTGGATAATTATAAAATATATTTTAAACACTAAAATCTAAAATAAAAAAATTTGTAAAACTAAAAAAATAGATCAAATTTTCAATAATTTAAAAAAAAATTCAAAAAAAAACTTAAAATATTATATATATATATATATATATATATATATAAATATAAATATAATATATCTTAATCTTAATTATATACAAATATAAGTTGTCCACCTAGCCTATCCACATCACAATTCAGAAAAGCCACATCATCAATTAAAAAAGCCACGCAATAGGGCTGTTAAATATGTGGACGCCATGTCATGTTTGCAAATAATCCAACGGTTGATAAAATAAATCTCACATCTGATGCATCTGATCTTGCGGTCGAAAAAAAGTTAACTGGATTGTTTGGCCCATTTCAACGGACGCGATGTAAACAAATTTTGTGAGAAAAAATCAATGGCTGAAATCTATTTAGATTTCGGCTGAAAGCAATTAAATTATATGGGACAAAAAAACAAAACGATTAATTATCATTCAATATTGCAATTAATTGGTATCAATTGTAATAAATTACTGATTGTTGATTTGCAGAACATAATTAGCGATTGTAGAAATAGTATTATGGGTATTCCAGCTTTCAGTGCAACGATAATATCACACCAATGTCTCTTCTTATTTTTTCATTTTCTGGGTATTTCAGCTTTATACTGACATTTGTGTGGCTCATTGATTAATTTTGTAGTGGCTCATTGATTAATTTTGTAAGATTAATCAAATCCACATCCTTTTAATTTCTGATTGTTGATAATCAAGTGTTATTCTTTAAATTTACATATTATTGACATACTTTTAACTATTCGATTACTAATCTTGCCATCCTCTTCTTTAACTCTTCTTTGTCATCCAAACTTTGTTAAACTATTTTTAGCATTATACAAGTTCTCTAAATCAGTGACTTTTTGCAAGAGTTGTGATGGGGTGTGTTCTTGGCATTTGCAGGAGTTAACTTAAAAGCCAAAGTACCTTGTGACCTTCACTGTTGGGTATCAGCAGAAGAAAATATATTGATGCAGCTGTGAAAAAGGTAAGGTTATTTTCTTAATAATAAGCCTTAAACCGAAACCACAACTCATGGATCCAAAATATTCACCTCAATAATTGAAATTAATTGAAAAAATTCTCTCTCATCCGCTCCTATTCCTCTATTCCTTTCCTTCTCTCACATACGCTCCTCTCCATTTTCTTCTCTCTCACATTGCTAAACTTGGTGAGTTGATTTCTCTTTCTAATTTTTTTTTGGTGAGTTGATTTCTCTTTTTCAACACTTGGTGGGTTGATTTCTCTTTCTAAATTATTTTTTTTGACATTGTTTCTCAACTGATTTAATTCTCCATTTTTGACATTGTTTCTCTTTCTATTTTTTTTGTTTTCAATTCAGATTCTTCCTTTTGGCTTTCTGGGGCTATATCGTGTTTCCTTTCAGACGGTAATGTTGTTCTTCTCCGCTTTTCCATTTTTGTTTCATTAATTATTTCTACTTTGTGGTTCTCCTGATGTTTGGTTCCATGGATTTTTTTTTTTTGTATCTTGCTTTCAATTTCTAACCTTGATTTTTGTGAATTGGCTTCATTGCAATTTCTAACCTTGATCTGTTCTTTGATTATTGTTATTTAATCTACTCTTTTTGTTGAATCAGATAAGATTCGAATGTACAGAGTTTCGAATTTTTATAATTTATATTTTAATAACTCTATGTGTTTTTTGAAAACATATATGTGTAGAACTTTTGTCTTTGTATTGTATGTGTTAGCCGTCCTTTACACCTTTATTTTGTGTTATTAAAAAAAACTGAAAGGTATAAACATTGGGTTTCTGAAGCATTTTTCACAGTTGTAACACTGAACTGTAACATTGAAGTCTTTTATGTTCTGTCAGTTGTTTCATCTTCTTTCTATTATATTTTTGTTTCTATTGTGGCTTCCTTTCACTTCTGTTTTTGTAACTGCTATCTTTGTGTCAGAATGTATTGAGGGTTGTCTTTAGGGTTTATATTATTGGACTTTAGCCACAAAACAAGGCTTCCAAATGAAGACGATTTTGCAGCAAAACATGAAATTGAAATTTCAGTTGTTACCTTAGGATCCCATTGCCATTGGTGAATGATAGGTGAGTCTTCTAATTTGCCACTCAATTTAATAAAAGGTCACTCTAGAGAGAAGCTAGGAAATCTAATTAAAATTCCTAAAGTGGTTTCAATTGTTTATTTAGAGTATGATATGTGGTCTGCATATATTGAACGGTCTCCGACGAAGCCGGCGGCGCCGTTACCATGTGGCTTGAAACTTTGATGGCTATGATTGGTGAGCAATTGGAAGAGGATGAGGACATTTGCAATGTGGTTGCGAGTCTGCGACAGTGGCAAGAATAAGGAATAAGTTGTATAATAAAAATGTTATTTAATAATGTTAGCTTTGATACTATATTTGGCTTTTGGGTTATCTATAGGACCAACAAACATATGATTTTCCTTTTGGGTTGCCCTCTGAATAGTTATGGTGGCTTTAGAGTCTGGTGGTCTAATGTCTTTTCATGTGTGATGTAGTTATATAAGCTGATTAAATGTATATAACATGTTAGTATCAAAATAAAAAAGACGAAATTATAAATATTTTCTTATATTAGAATAATAAACTATGACTTTTTAATCATACTTTTATATATTATTTTTTCAATATGATTAGATTTTAATTATATCTTTAATGAATTTAAATGATTTTTCGGTATCTATGCATGGACTACGGCGATTCGTGGGGACGGAGAAATTTGGGGGACGGGGATTCGTGGATTTTAATTTCTTTTCATAATTTTGTTGTTAAAGCATGATACGAAATCAAACACATCATTATGAAGAGTAACATTCAATTATAATTTATATGTCATTCGCCTTATTTAAATTTTCATTTAAATTACATCCATTTACCTCTATTTTTATAACAGTGAGTTTTCAAAATTAGAATTTTAATTTGAGTACAAATTGCATCACGTAACGCGATTTACTTGTGCTTTGTAATGGGAGGAAGTCAAATAGCGCGATTTAGCCCTATTAGTTGTTAATAATATATTTACTTCAAGTTATTATATAACACAATAGTTTAGTTTTAGATCGTTAGGCATGACAACAAAACCCAAACCCGCGGGCACCCACCCGACCCCGACCCGAGTTTGACGGGGAATACCCGCTTTGACCGGGGGCGGGGACGGGTTTGGGGATGTCGATACCCACCCCGACCCGCGCCAAAACCCGCTCAACAACAACACATTAACTATTTATTTAAGGCTAAAGGTACTTTTAGTCCTCGCAAATGTCAAGAAAATCGAGTCGGTCCTCTGCAATTCCAAAATTTTAAAATAGTCCTCGCAATTAGTAACGTTACAACTTTAGTCCCTGTTGTTACTTTATTAAAAAAGGAGGGACTAAACTGGATTTTCTTGATATTTGCAGGGACTAAAAGTACCTTTTAAATGGAATTGCAGGGACTAAAGTAGTAACAGCAGGGACTAAAGTAGTAACGTTTACTAATTGCAGGGACTATTTTAAAAATTTTGGAATTGCAGGGACTAAACTGGATTTTCTTGACATTTGTAGGGACTAAAAGTACCTTTTAGCCTTTATTTAATTTTATTTTATGCAAATATATTCATTGATTTTGTTTCATAATTTTGTTTATTTTAAGTTTTGATCTATTTTGAAAAAAAAAAGTCTATTTTAATATTTTTAACTTTATTTTATCATTGTATAATAACTATTATTTTATTAAATTAATTATCGTAAATATAATTTGTTTTTTTTGCATAAGTTAGTGACGGAAACGGGTACCCGCGGGGAACCCGACCTTGCTTGGGACGGGGATGGGGGATATAAAACCCGACCCCGCTAGAGGTAGGGGCGGGGACGGGGGATGCAAAACCCGGCCTCGACCCGGCCCGTTGCCATGCCTATAGATCGTATCCAGAGTACTTAATATCTCACACAATTCACTTCATATACAACTTCGGGAAAAGATATTCGTAAAAAAAATTGTTAATTTTTTTAATGTACAAGTGAATGTCGACCCGTGTAGCCTTCATTCAAAATAAACAACATCCAACACAAGTTTATGTTCTAAACGCATAAACGAAAGACTTAGATAATTGTAATGCTCTAAAAGTTCAATAAGCAATCAACTACAACTACTTAGACAATCTCAACGATAAACTGATTGTGGAAAATACTTATTTAGTAAACAACCACATGAGTTTTTTAAGATTGTGGCAAATACTTATTTTAACCAAATATCAATGTCTATAATAGGCTAAAATAATTGAATTTACATATATCCAAAAAATATATAGACATTTTATATAACAAAATGATTTTATAAACGACGTTGTACAATGAAATGTATATGCATCACACAACACGAATGAAAGCGACAAATCGAATGTTTTATAGAGACTCGATCAACGAATCAAAATATTACGTTCAATCAAATGTATACCGCTTGTGTGCACGGTGATCATACTAGTATATATATATATATATATATATATATATATATATATATATATATATATATATATATATATATATATAAATATTATATATAATATTCTCACTGGAGCGCCACCAACCGCCACCGCCGCCGCCGAGCACCGCCTCCCATCATTTGTGTAAACCACCGGAGCTCCGCCGCTGCCCCGTGTTTCGTGCGTCGGTGCTCATACACCACCCACCACCTATAAATATTATATATATATATATATATATATATATATATATATTTATATATATATTTATATATCTATATATATATATATTTATATTTATATTTAACTATATATAATTATATATAATTGTTTCAAAAATATATATATAATTATATATATATCTATATATATTTATAAATATATACATATAATTGTAGATTTTATATATATATATATATATATATATATATATATATATATATATATATATATATATACTTGATCAAAAAATAATATAATCTATTATATATATATATATATATATATATATATATATATATATATATATATTGATACTTATAAAAAATTATGTCTTTTTTATTTTACTTTTTATTAATACAAATATTTTTTTTATTTAAGTTATTGTTAGTTAGTTTAAGGATATTTAAGTTATTGTTAATGGATGGATCAGATATCCATCCATAAAAAAGTTCTTAATGGATGGATTGGATGGACTTTTTTTTTAATGGATTGGATTGGATTGGATTTTTTTTGGTAATCCTAATGGATATAAACTTTTAAATGGATTTCTCTAATCCATCCATTATAATCCAAATCCATATCTATCCAATCCATCCATTTTGACACCTCTAGGCCTGAGGAGACTGCTTTAGCACATACATAACTTTTCTCAGTTTGCAAACCATTCGCTCCATTAGTGGGACCAAATCCTGGTGGAATATCCTTGTACACCTCCTATTCTAAATTGCCATACAAGAAAGCATACTCAACATCAAACTGGAGTAAATACCAACCAAAGTGTGAGGCAAGAGAGAGTAAAATACGAACATTATTCATTTTTGTGAGTTCTCTCTCTCTCTCTCCTCATAATCAATTCCATGAGTTTGAGTGTATGCTTTTGCCACCAGTCTTGCCTTGTACCGATCAAGAGTATCATCTGATATGTGCTTGATTGTGTAGATCCATCTACAACTAATAGGCTTCTTGTCCCCTAGTGTCTCAACAATCTCCCAAGTTTCATTTTTCTCAAGTGTTTTCATCTCTTCATTCATAACCTGGACCCAATTTTTATCTTTTAGTGCCTCTTGTACTGATGTAGGGATTCTTACAGAGTCAACAACTACAATAAATTGTGATGTTGCAATGAAAGATGCTTAAAAGAAAAAATTGAGAAATAGGGTACTTAGCACAAGACCTTTTCCCTTTCCTCAAAGCAATAGGTAAGTCATGTACATCAGGGTCAACAATACTAACTTTTGTATCAGAAATATGAGAATATGAAGTTTGGGAGTGACTTTCAGTACTTACCTCTAGTTAAGGCAACTGGAGTTGTTTCTGGACCAGATTGGGTTTTCCTCTCCTCTAATAAGTCGTGGTAGGCTCATTATCCTTGTTCTTCACCGGTTCCAAATGTATTGTTTCCGGCAAAATAGAAGACACGGGAGATACTGAAGGAACATGAGGAACATAACTAGGAGAAGTGGCAGGAGGAGAAGGAGCAGGAGACACCGAGTCTGTAACTGGTGAGTCATGTTGCCATGGACAAAGGAAGAAGAACTCGAGCTCAGACTCAGATTCCAAATCGGAATTAGAATCACTCTCCCTCTAAAGTTGTGGACGAGTGAAAAAGGAGACATGCTCATGAAATGTGACATCCATTGAAACAAAGAACTTACGATTTGGTGGATGATAACACTTGTAACCCTTCTTATTAGGAGGATAACCTAGAAAGACACAACAGACTGCACGAGAATCCAACTTAGTTCAGTATTGTGGGTGAGCATGAACAAGAGCCACACAACCTAGTAGATAACTAGCCTATCCGCAATAGAAAAAGAACTATCAAAGTGAAATGGAATAGAAATTGACAAAAAATTTATTGATGTATGGTGGCATAACCCAGCATGGAGGGATTGTATCACGAACGCTTAAAATTCATATCAATCATGGATGGAGCACCAGACGGCTTATTGAGAGATTCAAGTAGAGATTTCAAACAGTCATGTCTTCCTTGTTGAAGCACAAAAAGTTATCAACAAATATTTATCCAGTCACTTGTGACAAAAAAACAAGCAACCAAAAAATAGCCGGAACGATATACAAAGTTGTCGAAAAAGATGTAACAATGACCCAATGTGTGATCTTTGAATAAGCCAAAAACAAAAGGGATGAATCAAGGAGCTGACTGCATCCAAGACCTTCAACAACTGCTGTGAAAGCCAAAAAACAACAGAAACGGTAGCCAAAAACAGAGTAGTAACACAACCAAGTGGCTCCAAGATTACCCAAAATGCTCAAAACTGAAAAAGGACCCCCAAAACGGATAGAGGAGAGGCCGATATATAATCTGTCTTAAAGGACCAAGGCGAAAAAACAACGACAGGGCGACGCGTGGGGTTCACGCGCCAGAAAGTGGTCGTGACTGTGGGCGCGCGTCCGCGTCAAAATTTTACGAGCCAGATCAAAATTTGATGGTGGTTCTGATGGCAGTGGTGGTGAGATGAGATCGATCGTGTAAGGTGGTTTCTTGGGGTGGTCGTTTATGGTAAATGGGGGTTGTGGATGTTGATGGTAAGTGATGAAAAAGTTCTGTTTAGTACATTTCTGAGGGTAACAAACTTGAGAAAATAGTAAGGAGATGCTGCAATAAGGCAGGAAAAGAGCCACAATGAAGGTGTTTAGCATAACCGCGATGAAGACAACTAGGGTTTCTACGGAAGCGAGACCTCTAAAATTGAGAGCTCGTGATACCATGTATAAAAATATTCTGAATTATATTCAATTGTATGTAATTATACTCACTAAGACAAAAAAGATGAACTAAACCTAACGAGCCTAGTACAAGGACTACTAATAATCACAAAAAACTACTATTTACAACAGTTAATTTTATGGGTGTTATTTTTGGTACCCCCTTCAACATCAACCACACCCCCATAATATCCCAAATGGACAAAAATACCCTTACTTTTTCCCAAAAATTACATGGTTTGTTAAAAAAAAAAATTTGGAATTTCGGAATTACCTCTAATTAGAAAGATTTTCGAATTACCTCGAAATGAGGTAATTCCGTTCATTATGAGAACCTAATTACCTATTTCGAGGTAATTCAAAATTACAATTTTTTTATTTCGAACGAATAATTTAGGCTAAAAATCGGCTTTCGGACAACATACTCGATCGTAATGAAACCACGACCATTAGAAGCGAAAAATCAAGAATCAAGACTCCCATGAAGGGACTTCTTACGGGACTACGACCTCAAAATCCCAAATTCCATCGTTTACTATTTTTTACGATTTTTTTAATTTTTCATAGTCTCCAAAAATCTAAAAAAATTTATACAAATTTTTTTTTTGGTTTTGTTAGATTTTTAGTGGTGTTTTTATATTTTTAGAGTAGTTTGGACTATTTTTAGTAGCCTTTTAGTAATAAAAATTAAAACAAATCGTATATATCGCACCGCCTGGTCTGGATTGGCCCGGATGCTTCTAGATGTCGCCTGCTCACCTACTTCACGTGCTTATTTTCATCATTTTTAGACATTTTGGACCCATAATTGTATTTGTACTCTATTTTATGTTGGTCATTTTATATATTTTGACGTATTATTATTAAATCGTAAATCGTTAAGTATCATATTTCCAATAAAACGCGCGTTTAAATCTTAAGACCAAAATATAAACTTTTAAAAAAAAATTTAAAATTTGAATTACCTTTTTAGAGGTAATTCAAATTTTTCATGATGATGAACCTAATTACCTTTTTAGAGGTAATTCCAAATTTTATTTTTTTGAAACCTAATTACCTTATTTTGAGGTAATTCAAAAATTTTAATTTTTTTTTTTTTTTAAACGCAGGGGTATTATTGGGATTTTTTGAAATATGGGGGTGTGGTTGATGTTGAGGGGGGTACCAAAAATAACACCCTAATTTTATAGCTACTCCTGGATGTATATCATGTATTACTTCATTCAATGAAGAAACACTTTTGCATCTCAACTCCATCAATAGACTAAGACAGGATGTTCAAGAAAACAAATCAGAACGCCTTTTCTTTTCACTTTCAATATAGAGAAGCTATCTCCAAAAGCTCTTTGTATTTATCCGATACGCAAGATTTCACCTTCATCTTTGGTTTCCCATCAGTTCCTGGAGACATACACTTCACCCCGATGACCGTAGTCAAACCTGCAAAAACAAATTTCTTTTAATCCTAAAGTAAACACATATGCCAAGAACAATATAATTTCACTATCAAAGCCAGATTAATAAGTATATTTACAATAGTTTTCAAAAATTATAAGGATCAATAACAATATAATTTCACTATCAAAGCCAGATTAATAAGTATATATAAGTGACGTTTATTTGTCTAGTGACAAATATTTGTCACTTGTATTTTTAATACTTATCAGCTGTTTAAATAGTCTTTAAGTCTTCTTATTTTAGTAGATTAGTTAGATAATAGTAGATAGTAGAAGATACATAGTAGATTTACTGTAGTCTTCAAAAATTATAATTATTAATAACAAATATTTATCTCATGTTCTTTAATTTACTAGTGATAGTTATTTATTCTTTTTTAGGTATATGTAACAAAAAAAATTCACGTGTATTTTTCATATTTATTAGTAGTATGAATAGTGTTAAGTTTTTTAATAAGAGAGTAAAAAGTTAGTTTAAAACTTTTTGTTAGTAGTTAAAAGATAAATATTAGATTCATAGTAGTGTGTATCAATTTTTTCCTCTTTTTCTCTCTCGTTTCTCTCCCACTCATTTTTTTTTCTTTTATCTCACTTTCACATTTTCTCACTCTCTCTTTTTATTCTCTCTCTCTCTCTCTCTCTCTCTGCATCTCTTTTATCTTTTCTCTTTTCTCTCTCTTACAATTTCTTAGACTCTCTTTTCTCTCTCTTTCTTATTTTGTCTTTTTTTTCCTTGTCAGCATCTCTATCTCTCTCTCTCTCTTTCACATTGTCTATTTGTCTCTCTCTACTCTACTTTTCAGTTTTTTTTAAAAGTTAATAACTTTTTTTAGTTAGTTACCAAATTACCCCTAAAATGATGTTTTGATAATATTAATAATTATGGGTAGATTTGTAAAATTGGTGGTAGGTGTTTTGATTAGAGTTATTAGAGTTATAAGTGAATAAGTGAAGTGAACTGAAGTAAAGTGAATGGATGGATGGATTAGTTTTTTGAGAAAAATAATTGTGTGATAAAATATGTAAAATATGATGTTAAACGGTGTGTCTTTTAGTATTTTAGAGTTGAGAAAAAATTTAAATGTTCAAATACGCAAATTTATTTTCTCAATTATTAGATTGATAAAAAAAATTCATGACAAAATACATAAAGCGTGATGTTAAACAATATTTATTGGGGTATTTGCGATGATTAACTTTTGGACTAGAAATCCCAAACATTATGTACATAATCATTTTGATATAATCAACGTGAGAATGAGACACCTCTGCCACCAAAATAAGGTCAATCTACAAAACAAATCTTCTAAAACTAATGCAGCTTGTCACTCTCTCCCGCCAACTTCCACTTTTTTTTTTTTGCTTTCCCTTTTTTTTTGTTTTTCTTTCTTCTTTCATTTTTTACTTCCTCTTTTCTTTTTACGTTCTTTTTCCTTTTTTTTTTCTTTCTTTTTTATATTTTTGGGTTATTTCTTTTAATTATCTTTTAATATTTTAAGGAAAGACTTTCTGATCCTCAAATTTTTAGATACGTGTTTAAATATGTGAAGTTGGTTTTTCAATAACCTATTGGGTGATATATAGATTAAATTTTATGACTAAATACGCAAAGTGAGATGCTAAACAATATGGTTTCATCATTTTCTTTCAACGAGACCTTCAGTTACATCTACAATAAAACCTCCATAATCTTTTTCAACTTTGTATAATTGCTAATATTTTATCATGGGTTTTCCTTCAACCATGCACGATATCAGAATTAACGGAGAGTTTTTTTTTTGAAAGTGTTTTTTGACAAAAGAATCAAGGGAGAGTTAATAGTCTATATTTGGTTCCGTAACAAAAAAAGTATATTTTTTTTGACAAAAAAAAAACTATATTTGGTTTCTATACTATTTAGCTTTTATTTAAAGTGTCATTAGTAATCCAAGTGTTGCTGGGTTTGGTGGTTTGATCCGTGATTGCGGTGGAATTTTCATCCATGGTTTTTATGGTGCTCTTTGTGTGACTGATGTGATTTATGGTGCTCTTGGTGTACTTGATTGTGAAAAAATTATTTTGTAACAAAATGTCTAAAGTGAAATGTTAAGTAGTGTGTTTTGAGGTACTTCTGGGATTTGAAAAAAAATTAACTCTTCAAATACCAGAAGTTTGGTCAAATATAATAATAAGTTTGTGAAAAAATACGTAAAGTGGGATGCTGGCAGTGTATTTTGGGGTACTTTAGGACCCCAAAAATTTGTAGATGTTCAAATACACAAAGTTCGTTCCTTAATAACCCTTTCTTTTTTATTTTATAATCTTTTTATTTAATTTTATAGTTTTAATTTAATTTTATCTACGGAAACTTCAGCCACATTTACAATAGATCATCAATCGTACTCTTTCAACTTTCTATATGTGCTTCTATTTTATTGGTAATCTCCATCAAACCCAGCATGATAACACATGTTTCACTTTCTATTTTGTTGTCTTCTTTATTTTGGTCATTTTGCACCAACAGGTATTATTTAATTGGTTTTTATATTTTTATATTTCTTTAAAGTGTCATTAGTAATCCAAGTGTTGCTGGGTTTGGTGGTTTGATCCGTGATTGCGGTGGAATTTTCATTCGTGGTTTTTATGGTGCTCTTTGTGTGACTGATGTGATTTATGGTGCTCTTGGCGTACTTGATTGTGAAAAAAATTAGTTTGTAACAAAATATCTAAAGTGAAATGTTAAGTAGTGCGTTTTGAGGTACTTCTGGGATTTAAAAAAAAATTAACTCTTCAAATACTGTAAGTTTGGTAAAATATAATAATAAGTTTGTGAAAAATACGTAAAGTGGGATGTTTGCGGTGTATTTTGGGGTACTTTAGGACCCCAAAAATTTGTACATGTTCAAATACACAAAGTTCGTTCTTTAATAACCATTTCTTTTTATTTTATAATCTTCTTATTTAATTTATAGTTTTAATTTAATTTTATCCTGTCTTTTTAATTTAATTTATAGTTCCTTAATACTACCTCATATTTCACTTTACACATTTTGTTTCAAACTAATTTTTTTACCATTAAGTATACCAAAACACAATTGTCTAGCATATCACTTTACATATTTTGTAATTAAATTAAAAAAATTCATTGAATCAATTATTCAACAACAAAATTTGCATATTTAAACATCTAAGTTTTTTTAGACTTTAAAGTATCTCTTAAAAATAAAAATAAAAATACAAAATCTTAAAATATAAAAGAAGTAAGAAAACAAAAACAGATAAAAACAAAAAAGAAGGCTTCATTTCTTTTCGGTGGTGGTTGATCGTGATATTTTTGAGGGTTTTAATGCGTACAATGAGGATTCCAAATATCATGTTAGTTTTCTGGTTAGAAGTCTATGGTGACTAGAAACGTGGAAGAAGGAGTAGATGCAAAAATTTTCCGATCTACTTTGTTTCTGAAAAAGGTTGAAACTTTGCATACTTTTGGTTTTTTCATTTGCCACGTGCTTACAAAGCTAAAAATTTCCTTCGTCTTCCGTTAATTTTCTCATTAAATCCCCATCCAATGATGGTAACATGTAATTGGCCTCCTTCGTTACTTTTCATCTCATTTCATTTTCTCTTTGTTAATTTCTTATTTCATTTATTCTTTAAGTAGCTTTCCTTGCGCTTTCATAAATCAATGCATACACTCTCTTGCTTCTTACTCTCCTCCCTCGATGCCGCTATTTGAGTGATTTTGAAAAGCTTGGATTTTGCCGACATTGGTTTTGGTTTTGGTTTACTACTCTGTATAAACTAATTCATATTTTTTTCTTATATTTTAATGTTGTTAAAAAATAATAGTTTGGGTACAAAATACGTAGGTGTGATGCTGCTAATTTGTATGTTTGTGGGTACTTTAACGTTCGGAAAAAAATTAAGTGTTCAAATACTACTTTAGCGTTCAAAAAAAATTTAATTATTAAAATATGTGAAGTTTGTTCCTCAATAACCGGTTGGACGGAAAAAAAATTAATTTGATTACAAATTACATATTGGTTTTGGTTTTTTTTGTTTTTTTTTTTTTTTTTTTTTTTCATTTTTTTGTTTCTTTTTGGTTTTTCTTCAATTTTTTTCTTCTCTTATATTTTAAGGAGTGATTTACTGTCTCGAAAATTTTTAGATGCCTAAAAAGTGTGGTTTGGTGTACTTGATCGTGAATTTTTTATTTATTTTGTAACAAAATGTCTAAAGTGAAATGTTTTTTTTTGACACGTCTAAAGTGAAATGTTAAGTAGTGTGTTTTGAGGTACTTCTGAGATTTGAAAAAAAATTTAACTCTTCAAATACCAGAAGTTTGGTAAAATATAATAATAAGTTTGTGAAAAATTAAAATACGTAAAGTGGGATGCTAGCAGTGTATTTTGAGGTACTTTAGGACCCTAAAAAATTGTAGATGTTCAAATACACGAAGTGTGTTCCTCAATAACCATCTCTTTTTGATTTTATAATCTTCTTATTTAATTTATAGTTTTAATTTAATTTTATCTACTTTAACTTCAAATACATTTACAATAAATCATCAATCGTACTCTTTCAACTTTCTATATGTGCTTCTATTTTATTTGTAATTTCCATCAAATCCATCACGATACTGCGTGTTTCACTTTCTATTTTATTGTCTTCTTTATTTTGGTCATTTTGCACCAATGGGTATTAAATCTTTTCTTTAATTGGTTTTTATATTTTTATCTTTCTTTAATATTCGAGTACATGCAGTGTTCTTTGCATTGACTCGCCGTGAATTTCAAATGCACATTTACAATAGAACCTTCATCATCTTCTTTCAACGACTCTGCAATCCACATTTACAATAAAACCTCCATATTCTTTTTTCAACTTTGTATAATCTGCTTTTTATTTTATCATGGGTTTTCTTTGACCATGCATGATACCCGAGTGCTTCACTTTTTCATTGTATTGTCCTTTTTTTTTTTCGATAAGCAATTTCATTGAAAGGAAGCAGCAAGGGTGACTATCCTCACAATGAGAGAAAAAATATATACGGAGGATGTTCAATTTTTCTTTCTTATTATGGGTTAATTTTTTGTATTTGTATTTAATGAATGTTGATAATTATTAAAGTTCTTTAGACTTTTTCTTCTTATTTTATCTAAGGAGGATGTTCAATTTAAATGTCTTTATTAAAGTTCATTTTAAATTTATAATATTTATTATTTAATTAATATTTATAATTTAATTTTTATTCATGATTATTAGATTTTATATTTTGCAAACTACTTATTAGATTTTATATCACAAATGATGTTTCGATGTTGACCGTACAAAATTTTCTTTCAAGATGCGATGCGATATTATTCTTTCAAAAAAATTAATTACTCGATTATACGATTAAATTTAATAATCGTCACGATCGCATCGCATGGTGTATGGGCTAGTATGAGATAATTTGGGGCTATCTCCCCTCCCAAAGCAAACAAGAAGCCAAGAATCCATTAAAACAATATCCAATTTTTTGTGACCCAACCTCTCTAAGCAAAGAACAAAAAAACATGGAGAAAGGGGGTCTTATATTTATTCAGGTCACATGGTTTTTGAGAAGAGTTTGGGTTTGTTTTGGCATTTTTTATTAGAATTGTCAGGTTTCTAGAAGCTTAGGAGTCACCAGAGGGATCCCCCCTTCTTTGCGCCTCCGGAACCTCAAATCCCTTCGGCTTCTGACCACCATCTCTCACCATCTACCCCCCTAATCTCCTACTCCTCCAACCCCATTTTCCCTCCTCCCCCCTTTCATAAAGTTTCTATGCTTAAGGCGTGCTTCTTTTCCTTGTCACAACATTGTGGCATTGGATCATCGAATTATTGCTTGTGCAGCTACAAGGATGAAGTAGAGAATGGTGTCAATTTATTGCATGGTTTTGGACGAATGTATTCCTAGTATTGGTTGGTGTTAGATCTGCTTTCCTTGCTTCATTGTGTCGTCTTCCTTCTTCGGTCAGATTTGTCTCTCCTGCGCTTTGAGGTACTACTTGGTGTTTTGTGTTCATTTTAAAGGTTTGTCTCCCCTATGCATATTTGGGTAGCTCGGTCAATAGTTGCCACTGGGTTGGTTGGAGTTTCGTGTGGTTTGACTTGGGTGTTCTGCTTTTGGTATTGGTAGCTTGGTGTGTTACAGTGTTTTTTCTGGTTAGCCGAACTGTTTGAAGGTGTTTGGTAGCTCTAATGTAAGGATGAGCCTCTATTATCAGTGGCGGATCTTGTAAAGAGCCGGGGGGAGCCACGGCACCCGTCAAAAAATTAGAATTTTTTTTAATATACTACTAATATTAATTATTTTTGTTAAGTATACATAATATATAAATTATTCGTGAAATTTATCACGTGTTTAAAGCTAAGCAATGATAGAAGTGAAAGATTTTGTACTAATGGACCCCGTGTTCGATCCCCTGATTTCCTTTTTTTTAAAACCTGTTTTGAAATTAATTGTATTGTAGACTTGTAGTATTGTGGAAGCAATGAGACCGTTCCCTTCCTCTTTTTTTTGGCCAAACTGTTCCCTTCCTTTTTAAATGGTTGCATATTACTTTTTTTTTTGTCCACTTATATAAAATTTAGGAATAAATGTTTCTTATTATTGTTATATGAAACAATATCAATCTTATTTTTGGCAAAAATCAAAATTGTCTTTTAAAAATTAGAATATTTTAATTTCTTAATTGATCTATCTATTTTGTAAAAAGAAAATGAGTCTTTATTATCAAATCAATTTTTAAAAAAAAATTAATTTTGTTTGTAAATGTATTATTTTTAATATATTGTTTGATTATTTTGGCTCCCCCTAATATTTCATTCAAGTTCCGCCACTGTCTATTATGCTGTAGTGTAGCTCTTAAAGGGTCGTTAATGTTCTGGCGGTTGGTGGAGTGAATCCACCTTTTGAAATGGTCTAGAGGAGTGATGTGGTTCTAACAGAAGTGTTATCCTGCGGAAAATAAATGACATATAGGAGTGACAATAGTGATCCTGTGTGAAGGAAGCTTTCAGTTCTAGTAGGCCTGGAGTTGACTGAGGTGTTGATGGTTGCAAACTTTGCATGATAGAGTACCATTTCTAGTTTGCCTTGCATGCAGTGGTGAAGCTAGACCAACATTTGTGAGGGGGCTAAACTAGTTAAATGATATACTCAATATTAAAGTTATGAATGGCTGTGATTATTAGCGAATGTTGTATCTTGTATATAAGTTGCGAGTGGTTAACTTCATCTCAAATTTGATTCCTATCGATGAAACAATTTGCGGGTAGAGTTTATTTACTTTCCAAACGAGCTCTCGATTTCCTTTCTCCTAAATACTGAAAAAGAGGCCGAAGACCTCTATACAAAAAAATAGTTGAGGTTAATAAAGACAGAAAAATACGGTAATCTTTATTTTCCTTTTTCTAGTATAGATCCTTACATTTATTTTTGATGTGTAAAAATTATATTAAGTGTTAATGAATAATTTAAGCAAAATGTATTATTAAACTAAAAGATATAGAACTATCAAATAACTTTTTTATTTTTGAAATCCTTATTCTTAGTTGGAGATCTAGATATATGCTATATATGATTAAAGAAAGTCACTTGTTTTTATATTAAGCAATTTAAATATTACAATCACCAGTCATCGTAACCTTGAGTTCCTGAACCACGTGTTTTCTTTCTAGTTGTTACTTACCTTGTCATTCTATTGGTGCATCCAGTGGCGGATCTTGAAAAAAAAACCTAGGGAGGGCTGTAAAATAAACTATTATAATATAAAATTAAATACACAATTCATATTAAGCACAAAGTTGATCGACAACAAATTAAACTGTGTATCTTAAAATAACGCTCTACGCGTTCCAAGTGACTTGAAATCTTCAATGATAGATTCAGAACTAATGTTTTCACTAATTTCCCTTTCAATGTAAACTGTCATGCTATCAGCTAAAAATCCACCTTCCATCTTGTTTCTCAACCTAGTCTTGATAATTTTCATTGCTGAAAAAAAACCTCTCAGTTGTGGCCGTAGAAATCAGAAGAGTCATGATAAAGCGGAGCAGTCTATCAAGCAAGAAGTACATTTCCTTCTCGTTAGTTTCAACCAAACACGAACATAATTCTTGTATAGTTGACAAATTCTTCAAACTTGATTCTTGACGGGCACGAAGGACAAATTGAAATTTGTTGCTCATCATGAAATTTGTGCAAAAACACACAAAATTGAAGCTCGTGAAAGCATTTTGTTCGGGTAGAAACGAATTGAAGGTGAGAAAATTGGGGTAAATGGTTCAAATGGAGAAGATGAGGCCAATTTAAGTTAGGCATGGGGGATCAATTTGTCCTAAAATTATAAATTTTAGGAACATAAATTAATCCTTTAATGTTTGACTCAATACTACGACCACATAAACATCCTTAATGACCACATTATCAAACTAATGTGACACATCAGTGCACCAATGATTGACTTTCAAGAGAGACTAGTATTTTACCCGTGCATATGCACGGGTGATACTATATTTGTTATAGTTTTCTATGAAAATTATAAATACGTTGAAAGTTGCAATATAATAAAAGAATAAAGAAGAAAAGAGAAAATCAGATTTAAGGTAAAATATGCACCTCGTTGGCCCTCCCATCGGCGCTCTCGTTGGCCCTCCCATTGACACTTCCATTGACACTCCCGTTGCTACTTTCGTTGCCACGCGTTTACTCATTTTTATATGATTTAATACTCATTTAATTATATTCATTTAATTATAAAAAAACTTATTTAGTAAATTTTGGTAATGGTTAAAGTTTTTTGTGCAATTCTTAGTGATTAAATTGATTTTGATTTTAATACATTTATTAGAGAGATTATAGTAAATAGTAAATTTTAGATGGAGTAAAAATGAAGAAAGTGAGATTTAAGGTAAAAGATGAACTTCCGTTGGCGCTCCCGTTGGCACTCCGATTGCCGTTCCAGTTGCCGTTGTCGATCTCAAGCCAGACTCTCGTTTGCCACTCCCGTTCCCACGTGTTTACTCCATTTTTTATATGATTTAATATTAATTTAATTATATAAAAGAAATTTTGTCATTTTTGGTAGTGGTTAATGTTCTTTTTACAATTCTTAGTGGATAAATTATTTGATTTTAATAGTTTTAATAGAGAGATTATAACAAATAGTAATCTACTATAAAAAGTAGCAATCAATCTTCCACCAAATTTACTAAACTATTCACCTTCCATATTTACAATACTAGGGTTAAAATGTCATTTGGCCACTAAAAGACAAAACTGCTTTTTGGTCACTAAAAGACAAAACTGCAATAAACTTTTATTTATTCTAAAAAATAAAATTTAGAATTAATATTATACTCAACTAGCAGAAGACGGACGCTCCTGCACCCGTCTTCCGCTTTTGATTATTGTGCTACAGTAGATATTTATTTAATAGTGGTTTATTGTGAGTTCCGAACTGGGTTAGCTCAGTACAAATAGGCTTCGCCCCAAAGGCCCCCAATAACCACATTGCAGCACATCGTTATTCACACCCTATGTATAAGCCAAGATCGGCTTGGCGAGGTCGAAAGATCGGATCACACCTCATGTCTTCACACGCGATTCCAAGCACCTTTCGACCTCACCGAGTCAATCTTGGCCTTTAGATCAAGAGGGTGTGCATAGCGTCTTGCGGCAATGTGGTTTTCCGGCCTTTGGGGCGAAGGCCATTTCGGCTGAGCTAACTCAATACGGAACTCACAATAAACCCCTACTACATAAGTATCTACTGTAGCGCAATAATCAAAAGCGGAAGACAGACACTCCCTCTCTCGTGCCCGTCTTCCTCTTTTGATATTGTACTATAGCGCAACATCAAAAGCGGAAGATAGGGGGTATTAAGCTACATGTTTAAAGTACGTAATTTATTGATTTTTGCCAACAATATGTGTGTGTGCTATGTAATGCATTTGAATATGATATAGCTGAACACGGGCTGATATTTTACAGAGGACATCTAATCAATGTTAAGAAAGTAAAAGAAATAAACAAAGTAGATGCAACTTTGCAGTATAGTGAGCCTCTCAAGCAAAGAAACTAAAACAAACTTCTCCAAAGAGAATATAGAGATGAATGAAATCAATATCACTCTACTTCTCCACTTTTTAATATTCGATCCAACAAAAGAGAAATTTGCAAATACCCAATATGTAATCAAGCAAAAGCCTTAACCAAGCAAATAACTCTTTGATAAAAGAAAATGGTGGAACATGACATCAACTGACACAATTTTTTTACCCATGTATTGCTTCAAATATAAGAGATCCAATATATTTAGAGGACATGGATAAATGACATTCCTAAGTATTCCAACACGTACGCCATTAACCATATGAGATATTTCGTTATTTAGTTGGAGGGTGGGGTAGTTTGACCTCATTTAATAACTTGAAGATTCATGAATTCCAAAAACCACACCCCACATATATATATTAGACACTCACATCTTTGTTTCTTGCATGCAAAATCTTCTATGATCATCATTCCGCACAACTATCACGTATTAATCTGTGGTTAAATAGAGGTATTTATGGTTCACAGCCTGTAGAACGGTGAAAATTAAAAAAAGGTCCTTTTGGTTGTATGCATCCTAAAATCTAATGCGGCTTGGCGCTAACTCCCGCCAATGCTTGCAAGTTTTTTTTTTTCTTTTTTTTTTTTTTTGTTTTGTCTTTCTTTCTTTTATTTTTCCTTTTTTTGGTTACTTTTTTTCCCTTTTTTTTTCCATCCCCTCCATATACCCCATACCCCCATAAATATCTAAATAGACGAGATTATCCCTGATATCCAAACAATTCCCGAAAATACATCATAAATAGATAAATCCGTAGGCCAATTTTTTAGGTTTCTCGGATTTACCTTATTTTACGGTATTTCCGGTTTGTAAAATATGTTCCGGATTTACTGTAAAATGCGGTAAATCCAAGAATCCTTTAAACCCCTCCTCCGAATTTTCATACGTATCAGTCGGTGATCAAACCCATGACCAAATAGTTAAGGGTTTTCCTATTTTATCATGGGTTTTCCTTCAACCATGCATGATACCCGAATGCTTCACTTTTTCATTGTATTGTCCTTTTTTTTTCGATAAGTAATTTCATTGCAAAGAGCATAAGGGGTGCCCATCCCTTACAATGAGAGAAAAAAAATATACGGAGGATGTTCAATTTTTCTCTCTTATTATGGGTTCATTTTTTGTATTTGTCAACTGTGATATAAAATCTAATAAGTAGCTTATGCCATTAGGCAAATGAAGTTACTTTGCAAAATATAAAATCATCACACATGCAAACACTGCAAATCCAAGCACACAAACACCAAGAAGAAAGAAAAAGCTCGAAGGTGAAAAATAATTTCTGCATATTATTCAATCAATTATATTCATAATATGGATTACAATTTTTTTGTATTTGTATTTAATGAATGTTGATAATTATTAAAGTTCTTTAGACTTTTTATTCTTATTTTATCTACGAAGGATGTTCAATTTAAATGTCTTTATTAAAGTTCATTTTAAATTTATAATATTTTTTATTTAATTAATATTTATAATTTAATTTTTATTCAATTCGGTGTTGATAATTTTTTATTCAAATATTCCTATAGCTTTCATTCAAATACCCGAAGTTTGGTAAAATATAATAATAAGTTTTTGAAAAATTAAAATACGTAAAGTTGAAAATTAACTCTTATTTAATTTATAGTTTTAATTTAATTTTATTTACGGGAACTTCAGCCACATTTACAATAGATCATCAATCGTGCTCTTTCAACTTTCTATATGTGCTTATATTTTATTGATAATGTCCATCAAATCCATCACGATATCACGTATTTTACTTTCTATTTCATTGTCTTCTTTATTTTGGTCATTTTGCACCAACGGGTATTGTTACCTCAAAATTTCGACAGCACATTAAATGAAGCTTTAAATGGGGCTGACTTCACATTTAATATTGTTCTGTGGGCCATAGGTCAATATTCAAGTCAATGCACCATGGTTTCGACGGAAAAGGCAGATAAGGGCAAGGAGTGCAGGTGGTCTTCGACAAGTTTAGCTCTCAAAGCCACAAAGCAAGGAATCTTCGACAAGCGAAGACACAACATTTCGACAGAGTTGGGCTCAACATTTCGTCAAGCAGTCGACAATGGGTCAGTCGAAAGTGCAGAGCAGCAAAGTAGTGGGCGGTTACTCCCCCGTAGTTTTAGGAGGCGATTACCACTTTCCCACGATTGTTCCTAGGAGTATAAATACCCCTTTGTAATAGGAAACAGGGGTCACCACATTTTACAAAAACGCTGGGAAACTCAACTTCCAAGTCAACGAGAAACACGAGTGAAACAGATCATTGTATGTGTTGGTGAACCACTTTTATTTCTTCATTTAATGCAAAGTCTTTATTTTCTTTTTACGTTTGTTGCGTTTATTGCTTTTACTTCGCTCTCAAATTACTTCTTTCTACCATTCTCTGTTCTTACGTACTTCGAAAAACACAAACTCAATGGCAATTGTCAAAGAGATTTTCTAGTTTGATCTCATAGTCTCGATATTGAAAACTAGTGATTGTTTGCTAAAAACACCAGCAAACAAATTGGCACGCCCGGTGGGACCTTTGCCATTAATTTTGCGTTTTTTCTGTTAGTATACGTGTTTGTATGCACTTGAGGAGTGGTAGAATGGTACGCACCAATTCTAACAACGCCTCTAGTTCCAGCCCTGTGATATCACAAGTGCAAGGAACAACGGTAGATTCTGCCAATGTCAGCGTTGGAAATGTTACAGGGACTACGGCCCCAGTGACATCAATAACCGTTCCCACGATGTCAATGACCAACGTTGGTTCGACATCGTCTATGGCCTTGCCACAAAGCATAGGACTTCCTTCTAGTCCTTATGTGGCAACAGGGAATAGTTTGGAGACACGTTTCCAGAACATGAGTCTACCACCGTGCATTCTTTTGGGGTATATGGCATGCCCATCTTTGGAATGCCACATGTCTCGACCTTTTCTCCTGCACACGTCTCTTCTGAGGGCGTACTTGGTCGAAATCCTACTGCATTAACCAACGCGTCTTTGTTGGCGTTAAGACAACAAGTAGACGAAAGCAATCATGATATAGTTAATATGCTGACTCAACAAATTGGTACTGTGTTCAATCCTTTGATTCAGAATACAAATACCAGTTACCAAATGTTAGCAAACCAAATGGGTAGGATTGCAGATTTCTTTGGGGCTCCTACAGGGAGTAATAGGCCATTACCAAATGGTGGGAATAATGCGCCTAACACCCCACGAGAGGTCGATTCTTATCGCCAAGCCAGCGATTATGGGCGAACAACAAGGGGTGGGAAACCACGTCCCTGAAGTAGTCATGGTAAATCGAAACCAAAATGCCGACGAAGTTGTTCGACAAGTGCAACGAAATAACGTGTGTGCTCAAGACAACATAGCCACCTTGGTAGAAACCATAATGGCGCAAAATGGCCTTAACGTAGGTTTACACAGCCTAATTTTATATCGCCTCAGTGTGAATATATCTTACAGAGCGAGAATGCCGAGGGTTGGAAAATCCCTAAATTCACTAAGTTTGGGGTGACACCAATGAGTCCACCGTCGAACATATTGCCCTAAGACATGATCGAGGCGGGGACATAGCCCAAAATGAGAGTTTGAAAATGAAATATTTTCCAAATTCTCTAACTAAGAATGCCTTTACGTGGTTTACCACTCTACCCCGGTTCCATATATACATGGGGCGCATAGAAAAAGGCTTTTCATGAGCGATTCTACATGGGCGATCGAAAATTAGTCTTAAAGAATTGGCGAGTATTCGACGTAAAGTGCCCAAGCCATTGATGACTATCCAATAGGTTTAGTCATTAAAGGCTAGGTGTTTCACACAAGTGCCTGAGAGCATGAGCTTGTCGAAATGGTCAGCAGCGCCTTGATTATTCAATCGAGAAAGAAATTGGATACCTCTCATTTGAGAGACATGGCCCGCTTAGTCGATAGAGTTCGACAAGTCGAAAGGCTCAAAGAGGAAAAGGCTAGAGTGAGTAAGTTCAATAGGAAAGAAAACTCACCGGCTTTCACAAGAAAGAAAAGATAGCCTATGTCGATGAGCAATTCGACTTTGCGTTTAGTGATGTCGAATGAGGAGATAGACGTGGTTGAACTTAAGCTCCAGTCCTCCCTATGCCTGTAAATTATTAAGGCACATCGCAAATGGGAATAATCCTGTGGAGCCAAAAATGATAGATTTGTGCCTAAGACATACACTTTTGATGTTACTAAATGCGATGAGATCTTTGATTTATTAGTAATCGATGGCCAAATCATAGTGCCAAATGGCTCGAAAGTTCCTCTCTCGAACAGAGGGAAGAAAAAGGGTTATTGTAAGTTTCATAATTTCTTGGGACATACAACCGACCGTTGTGTTCTTTTTCGTGGATATGGTTCAAAAAGCAATCGAAGAAGGAAGGCTCAAATTTGGGGATAAGAAAAATAAAGCACCTATGCAAATCGACGACCACCCACTTCATCAAGTGGAGGCTATGTACGCAGAACCAGTGGAGATGAATATCAATATGGTGGATGCTAAAATGGTGGATTCTCCAAAGCCCACAAACCCTCGGTTGACAAAATCAAAAGTGTAGTGCGAGAAGGTGTTCTTTGTACAACATGTCACTCGTGAAGAATACAATGAGAAGGTACAACTGCAGGTACCCCAAAGTGAGGAAGATTTGATAGACTTCCTAAACCGGTGTAAACTGAGCTCTGAGGTCATGTTGTGTCCAAGGTGCAGTGCTGTGTTCGATAAAGAGGCAGCTAAAAGTGTCGAATGCTGTGAGGTTCGACAACCTCTGAAAAGGAAGTGGCCGACAAGAGGCCAAAATTTAGCTTTAAAAGAGGAGACCTTCCTTACAAGGTCAAAAGTTCGAACAAGGCTTCGACAAGCAAACCCACAGTTTGCTGGCAAGAGCACAGTCAAAAAGGAATTCGTGTTATCCGCCTCTGCTAAGCCATTTATTCCAAGAGCGAGATCTCTAACGGTGAAAAGTGGATACATCTTTGGATGTAGACACTACAGAATCTTGCTCGAGAATCTTTGAAACGGTCAAGCCACGTACAGGTGAGGCCTCAAAATATAATTATAAGAATAATTACAAAGGGAAGAATCCCATGACTAAGACCCAATGGCGTCGTTACGGTAGCGAAGAAGAAGAAAGATTTTGCTCGCTTCGGACGAAAAACGCCGTAAGGTTCAAAAACGGCTAAGAGTATGACATCTAGAGCCGTGGGAACGATTTAAAGTAAACATCGTTCTTTGCCAATCGTAAAGGTTGGAAACAAGGCTAAAGGGAAATCTATTGTGATAGAGGAACCTAGGAGGCCTGCATTGGAGAGAATTTTTCCTCCATTAACATCATTGAAGAAGGAAAGTGCTTCGTTCGACATGGATGAAGACGTTACTTGGATTTCGAGGACTCGAAGCCGGTTCGGCGGCGTCATCCGCAACGTGGTGTCCATTCCGCTTAGTGAGTATGACGTTTATTCTGCGATGCAAATGATGTCGAAGAGGACTTCATTGGAGATATGGCTAATCACAAGCCAATGTGCTATTATGTCATGAACAACGGCCGCGTTGAAGAAGCGGATGGCCACTTTCGAAGGCGAGACGGAAGCATGCAACATCATCCGAAGCCTTTATGCGTCCAAGCCAAAGTTAATGGCGTGGGTGTCAATAAAATATTGGTCGATGGAGGTGCTCTTTGTCAATCGATGCCTCGTGCCATCTTTGCGATAATAGGGATGTATGATACAGACCTTAGGCCCCATAATATAGTGTTGACTAATTATGAGGGTAACCGCCGCGCTTTGGGGGCCGTTGAAGTGGAAGTGGTGGTAGGAACTGTCGGAAGAACTACCATGTTCTTTGTCATCGCCTGAAAGCAAGCTATAATCTGCTCCTTGGGAGAGTGGATACATGGGTAGAGCTGTCCTTTCAGCCTACACCGGAAAATTCGGTAATGTGGAAGGAAGATGGTCTTGTGGAATACGTTGAAGCGGACCAAAGTTATTTCCTTGCGACGTAAATAACGTCACCAAGGAAAATTTCAAAAAACAAATGGCGAACATTGCGCCATGTTCATCTTCTAGCCAAGCATATATCTCTTCGAGATAATGTGCTATCCTCTGCTTCGCTTTATACCCAACACATGGGTTTGTGTGGGAGAGAGGTGATATAGAAGGTACAAATGTCTATCCCGAGTGTGTGCTACCTCCAACGGGATGGGACACCGATTCTTAAAAAGTTTTAGATGTCGATTGCCCAATGCTTGGGATAGAATTACGGCCTACATGGCCGAAAATAAAGTAAAACGGCTTTGGAAGTCGAGATAAATCAACAAACAATGGTCGCCGGCCATAACTTCATCTCAAGAAAATGGTGAAGTCATAGATGGCAAGCTTGATTGCATTTATGATGACGAACCATTAGGTTTTGAAAGAGACCCTAAAGATTCGACAAAGCGCATGCAAGCTCAAGATCCATGGAAGAAGTGGATTTGGGAGATGGCCTAGTCAAAAGGCCAACATACATCGATGCACACCTCGATCTTTGCCTTCAAAACCCAAGTGGTTTCACTTCTGCAGAGTTCAAAGATTGCTTTGCTTGGGAGTACAATGAAATGCCCGTCTAAGTCGAAGTGGTGGAACTTCAAATACCTATTCGACCGGAAGGAAACCATGAAAGCAAACACCAAGAAGATTTGCTCCTCCAATATTAGCTAAGATCAAAGAAGAAATAGAGAGGTCGTTCAAAAGCAAATTCATCGAATCGCGGGTATGTCGATTGGCTAGCTAATATTGTTCCCGTAATGAAGAAAAAGCGGAAAACTTAGAGTTTGCGTAGACTTTAGGGATCTAAATAATGCAACACCTAAGGATGAATACGCAATGCCCAGTAGCGAGAAATGCTAATAGATTCAAGCAGCCAGATTTGATTATCTCAATATGCTAGATGGCTACTCGGTATAATCAAATTTTCATTCTTTGAAGAGGACGATGTCAAAACAGCTTTTCGATGTCCAGCATTGGGTGTTTATGAATGGGTAGTAATGCCCTTTGGGTTAAAAATGCTGGTGCCACTTATCAAAGAGCGATGAATTCTATGTTTCATGATTTTATTGATGATTTTATGCAAGTATACATAGATGATGTGGTGGTTAAGTCATCCTCGAAATTGGTCATTTAGACCATCTTCGACGTTCTTTCGAACGAATGAGGAAATATGGATTGAAAATGAATCCAACCAAATGTGCTTTCTGTGTACGTGCAGGTGAATTCTTGGGTTTTGTAGTGCACAAGAAAGGCATTGAGATCAACCAAAATAAGACTAAAGCAATTATGGAAACGAAGGCTCCTTCGACCAAGAAAGAACTTCAGTCACTACTGGGAAAAATCAATTTCCTTCGCAGATTTATTTCAAATCTAAGTGGCAAAACGCAAGCTTTTTCGCCATTGCTGAGACTGAAGAAAGAAGATGCATTCAAGTGGGAACAGGTTCACCAAGATGCTTTCGACGCAATCAAGTCTTATTTGGTCAAACCACCGATTTTATTGCATGTTATTGGAAACAAATTGCTAAAGTTGTATATAGCAGCTTCTGATAACACAATAGGTAGCATGTTAGCGCAAGAGGATGATAGTGGTGTCGAAAGACCCATTTATTACCTTAGTAGGGTTTTGATTGATGCTGAAACTAGGTATAGTCCAATAGAAAAACTATGCCTTTGCTTGTATTTCTCTTGTACAAAATTGAAGCAATATATAAAGTCAGCAGATGTTTATGTTTATTCGCATTTTGATGTAATTAAACATATGTTGTCAAAACCAATGTTACATAGTCGAATTGGAAAGTGGGCTTTGGCTTTGCTAGAATACAACTTAACGTATCGACCCTTAAATCAATCAAAGGACAAGTGGTTCTTGATTTCATAGTGGACCATTCTCGTTGTCGAACATGAAATACATTCGTTAGACATACGTCCTTGAGATTATACTTAACTGGCTCAAGCCATAAAAATGGAGTGGGTATTGGAATATTAATTATTTCCCCAGAGAACATTCCAACGAAATATAAATTTAAAATTCGAGACTCTTGCTCCAATAATGAGGCTGAGTATGAGGCCCTAATAGTAGGCCTTCAAATTTTACTCGAATTGGGGGCAAGCCATGTCGAAGTAAAAGGTGATTCACAACTAGTTGTCAAACAATTGACAAAAGAATACAAGTGCATCAGTGAACACCTTATTAAATATTTTGTCATTGCCAACACGTTGCTAAAAAGGTTTACATTTGTACACCTAGAACATTTACCACGAATTGAAAATCACGTGGCGAATGAGTTGGCACAAATTGCCTCAGGCTACAAGGTATCCAAACCAAGCCTAGAAGAGTTAATTGAGATAAAAGATAAACTAATCTCAGAAGACTCTCTCTATAATACTACTACTTCGACGCTATTGTCAACACCAAAAATTGGGGGGGCAATAAGTGCAAATGAAACACGTGTCGAAAAACGCCACATTTTCGACGATGTTGACTTAGCAGAAATTTTTGCTATTGACAACATGGATGATGATGATTGGAGCAAACCCATTGTAGAGTATTTGCAAAATCCTACAGGGGGCACTAATAAAAAAGTAAAGTATAGAGCTCTAAGCTACGTGTTAATTGGAAACGAAATGTACAAGCAAACTCCTGAAGGGGTACTATTAAAATGTCTCAGTGAAAATGAGGCATATTTAGCGATTCGATACACACATGATGGAGCATGTGGCTCACATCAAGTAGGCCACAAAATGAAATGGTTGTTATTTCGACAAGGAATGTATTGGCCAACCATTTTAAAAGATTGCATAGAATTTGCTAAAGGCTGCCAAGAATGCCAAAAGCATGCTGGGATCCAGCATGTACCTGCAAATGAATTGCATTCTATAGTGAAACCTTGGCCATTTAGAGGTTGGGCTCTAGATGTAATTGGAGAAATAAAACCAACGTCGTCGAAGGGCCACAGGTACATCTTGGTAGGGATTGATTACTTTACTAAGTGGGTAGAGGCAGTACCTTTAGCCAACGTTGATCATGAAGCAGTGATAAGGTTCATTCAAAACCATATCATTTACAGATATGGAATACCATAAACCATTACTACAGACCAAGGCACTGTGTTTACCGGTCGAAAAATGGTAGATTTCGCTGCCGAAATTGGTTTCAAGTTGTTGACTTCGACACCATACTATGCGCAAGCCAACGGTCAAGTAGAGGCCGCAAATAAAATCATTATTAACTTGATCAAAAAGCACGTTGGACGTAAGCCTAAAAGTTGGCACGATTCTCTTGACCAAGTGTTATGGGCTTGTCGAACGTCGCCTAAAAGAGTCTATAAACACTACTCCTTACAGGTTAACATTTGGGCATGATGCAGTGTTGCCTGTTGAAATTTGTTTACAATCAACAAGGATTCAGAAACAATGTGAAATTCCTTTTGATCACTATTGGGATATGATGATTGATGAATTAGTTGATTTAGACGAAGAAAGGTTGTTAGCTTTAGAGATGCTTATTCGACAGAAAGAAAGAGTAGCTAAAGCCTACAATAAAAAGGTTAAGTTAAAAACCTTTGAGGAAGGAGAGTTAGTGTGGAAAGTCCTATTACCTATGGATAAAAAGATAGAGTTTTAGGCAAATGGTCACTGTGGGGTGGGAAGGCCCATTTCGCGTGTTGCAATGCTTTTCGAATGGCGCTTATGAAGTCGAAGAGCTAGGTGACGAGAACAGAATCTTTAGAATAAATGGCAAGTATTTGAAGTGATACAAGCCAACGTTAACTGAGATAAAAATTGAGCAATTATAAATAAACGAAAATTGTTCATAAATGGCGGTGTATAAAGAAATGTCAAAGTTACACAGCCATTTTTAGAATTCTAAACTATTACAGTCTCAGAAGTTCGACAAGGTAGCCTTATGCCTCTCCATAATGCTAACACTCAAAGAGATAGAGGTGTCGAGAAGGTGCAGCTATTTGTCGAGGTCTGCAAGAATGGCTTGATGCGCGTCAATCTTCTCCAAATGCTCTATAGCTGCCAATGCCTTGGTGGTTTTGGTGGATGAAGAAGCAGCACTCATCCTTTCGACGATCAGGCTCTTCTGATGCTTAGCGTTTGACAGTTTGAGTTGAAGTGTCTTTATCTCTTCGTCAATACGCGCAATCTCTGCATCCCATTCAGCGATTGCTTTCTCATCTTTAGCTGCTTGGGTTTCGAGAGTCTCGATGTCGTCTTGATCGGCCTTGAGAGAAGCGAGTACTACCTCGCAGAGTTGGCTCTCTTGAACTTTGCGCTTGGAGGTGGTCGACCGTTGGTTGATTAGAAGAGAAAGTTGCTCAAAAATGGGGCCAAATTCCATGAAGAACGAAAGGATGTTTTGAGGAGGGTCCAATTTGGTGATCTTGTGAATGAGGGATTTTACCTCAAGATACACAGATGGGTCATTCTCAATGGTTGCCACCAAATCTCCTTCTAACACCTTCGTCTTCAGCTGGCGAAGCAGGCTTTCGACCGTCTCCTGGTTGATAGAACTTAGAGAGGTGTTCGAAGAACTGCAAATCAAGCGGCTCGACGAGCTCTTAAGACTCAACATGATCTTCAAGGCCGCCAAGGGATTCGTCTTCTTTAGCTCACCCAATTCTTGATCGCTAATTACGTTGGATGACTCTTTGCGTAAGCACTTTGATCTGCAGGCTCCTCCACTCTAGGCGCCTCTTGTGCTTGATCGACCATATTTTCTTCAGGAAGTTCGACGGAGGTAGCCACTGCTGCTTGTCTTTCGACTTCTGGAATGTTAGGCTCTGGAACTTGAACGTTCTCTTCGACAACCGCTTCTACTCCCACGTTTGGAACGAGCTCTTCGAAAGGAGGAATCCCAGGGTCAGCAAGGGCCTGAAAAACCTCTTCAGCCGTCACGCCTTGAGGCGAAGAAGGGAAAGGAAGCATTGGAGCCGACAATTCCCGTTCGGCAACCTCAACCAAAGATTCGACGCCAGGATTCTCGACGAGCAATCCACCTACCTGTTTACAGCAGATAATACTATTTAAGTCAGAACTGGAAAGGTGAAGATCAAAGAGGTACGAAATGACGTCAAAAGGAAAGTTACCTCATGTACCTTAAGCCTCTTAATGGCAGGGGAAGAAGGTGATTCAGAAGGCTCAATGATTGTAATGCCTTGAGATGCCCTTTGGGATTCAGGTAAAGCCCTTTTCTTCGACCTCTGAGTAAGAGGAGTGGTAGTTTCACTTTCAGTGTCCTGCAAAAAGAGATCAAGTTATGGTACAGGTGATGCCACAAGAAAGTAAATGATAACATCGAAGAGAAAGTTCGACGTGTAGTACCTCAGAGCTGGAGGGAATAACCAATTTCTTCTTGGCTTTAGGCTTTTGAGGAGGCTTAGCTGTTTGGGTTGTCACCTGGAAGAGATATCCAATATGAGTAAAAGCCATAGTCAATAGACAACTTAAGATGAGTGGAAAGTGCCATACCTTTTTTGGAATGTCGTCTGAGATGGGATTTGCTGCTACTTTCTTCGTAGCTTGGGGAGAGGATGTTGATGTGGTAGTTTTGCCCACCTTGACCTTCAACTTTGTTGCAGGTTTTTCTGAAATTGTCGAAAACATTGGTAAGCAATTGGAAACGAAGCCAAGTTATAAGTAGTTGAAACTTAAAAAGCGTTGAGTGTCGAAAAACGTTTACCAGTGTTGTTCGAAGGGAAGGCTGCTACCACTTTCTTTACAATGTTGCCAGTAAAAGCATCAATGGCTTCCTCAGCCGCTGTGGTATAATAACCGGTCCACCATTCATGAAACTTCACAGTACAGGAAAACCTTGGATTGAATTTGAGAGGTTCAAGTTCAAGGCTTTGTAGTGAAATTTCTTGAAGGCTTGTTTGTGCGACTTCCGATTCTGGACTTAAAAACTCTACTTTGTGAAAGCATACTGCAGTGCGGGGCGAATTTGACAAAGGCCAAATCGCTTAGCAAAAATAACTTGGGAAATATCTAGTAATTCCCAAACTATTTTTTGTCTTGCCGGGGTGAGCCTAGTGGAGGGACAGCGGGAGAGAGGTAAGCTTGCCAAATACTTGTTGACTTCCTCAAAGAGAATCGACGGTGGAAGAAGGAAATGGTTGTTTAAACCATGCTGGACCACAAGACCTTTGGAGAAAAGGGGCCATTGAATCGGTGAAGGTGGTACAGTTCAGGAAAATTTCAAAATAGGCCAGAAAAGATTCCTCAAGCGGGGAGAGTTGCTTGTTTAGGCCTAAATCGAGCTAATCGAATCCTCCGGTCTTCTTTGTTCTCCACAGATTAGTCGAGCAGACTTGGGGATATACAGGTTTAATCTAGATTCAAAAGTAGCTAGCAGCCACAACTGCAATAACCATAGAGGACCTGAGGCCAAGAACTTGGTAGCTGGTTCATTCTCCTTCAACTCTATAACAGCATTATCAAGCTGCTGATAGAGAGAGCCTAGAATCAACTTGGCCAAGTTGATGTCTTCTCGGTCATGGAGTTGACATGCCAAGGGGACGTAAGTTTTGGAGACTTGGAGGGAACGTGTGCAGAAAACGAAAATAGAAAGCCACAAAGTTAGAAAGGCTACATGTTCCATAACAGACACTTCCTCAGTGTCCCCATGGTGTTCAGCAATGTAAGGGGAGAAAGTGGCATTGTTAAATTTGAAACTGTATGAATAGTCAGGATGTGTGGGATCGAAGGTCTCTCCTAAAGGTTTCAGACCTGTAATGGCAGCCACATCTAGCAGAGTGGGAGATAACATGCCACATTTTAGGTGAAGGCTATGGGTGGAACAGTCCCAGAATCGCATAGCGACCAAAAAGTAGGTGCTATCGTGCACTGGGTCCATACCTAGACAATTGGATCAGGTCGAAGATGCCTTGTTTTTTCCAAACTTTGGCCTTCTTAGCTTCTACCCTGTCAAGCCAGTCTAGGTAGTTTTGCTGGTCGAGCCTAGGAGCAGACCTAAAAACCCTAGAAGGGTTAGCCAGAAATTCTAAATGAAAAGGGGTTTCAGCAAAGAGTCTAGGTTGGAGACGAACATGGCTGGGAAAAATCTCAGAAACCTCAGTAGTTTCTAACAAGATGTCAGGAAGAGGACCCAAATAGGCATGAGTGTAAATCTCAGCAGAAGGGATTAATACCTGGGTTTGCCATTGAGTGGATCGTTCGTCGTTGATGTCAGGTTCATCAACGAAGCCATCTAGGGTTTGGGTGTTTCTGGATTCATCGTTCTTCTTCGAGCTCTCAGGTCGCGTCATTACAGCAGATGATGAAGCCATGAGTAAAGAAAAGTGAATACAAGGTGGAATCTGGGTGTAGACTAAAGAGAAGAGACGAAAGTTTGAAACTTTAGTGATTTTGGAATCTTTTGCAAAACGCAGAGAATGGAAAGTGCAGAAAGACTTCACAAAGGTTCAAACTGAGTAAAGAGGAATTTGAAGGGTCGTGGCCGTTTATATATGTTTGGAGGTGTTATTGGCACGTTCGCCATAACTCGCACGTTTGCGACGTTTGAGAGACGTGATGGCCCACCAACCACGCGACATGTACCAATAAAACGGTTCGCTTTACCTGCGCAAGTGATGATGACTGTCTTTTCGACCACTGTGGAAGTGCAAAAGGCGGTAAAAGTGACCATTGCACAGTATTCAAAAAATGCCTTTTCTTAACTCCTTTCCTTATTCCGTCGAAAAGCATTTTTGGGGGCAATCTGTTACCTCAAAATTTCGATGAAGACATTAAATGAAGCTTTAAATGGGGCCGACTTCACATTTAATATTGTTCGTGGGCCATAGGTCAATATTCAAGTCAATGCACCATGGTTTCGACGGAAAAAGGCGGATAAGGGCAAAGAGTGCGAGCGGTCTTCGACAAGTTTAGCTCTCAAAGCCACAAAGCAAGGAATCTTCGACAAGCGAAGACACAACATTTCGACAGAGTTGGGCTCAACATTTCGTCAAGCAGTCGACAATGGGTCAGTCGAAAGTGCAGAGCAGCAAAGTAGTGGCTACATTACTCCCGTAGTTTTAGGAGGCGATTACCTTTCCCCACGATTGTTCCTAGGAGTATAAATACCCCTTTGTAATAGGAAACAGGGGTCACCACATTTTACAAAAACGCTGGGAAACTCAACTTCCAAGTCAACGAGAAACACGAGTGAAACAGATCATTGTATGTGTTGGTGAACCACTTTTATTTCTTCATTTAATGCAAAGTCTTTATTTTCTTTTTACGTTTGTTGCGTTTATTGCTTTTACTTCGCTCTCAAATTACTTCTTTCTACCATTCTCTGTTCTTACGTACTTCGAAAAACACAAACTCAATGGCAATTGTCAAAGAGATTTTCTAGTTTGATCTCACAGTCTCGATATTGAAAACTAGTGATTGTTTGCTAAAAACACCAGCAAACAGGTATTAAATCTTTTCTTTAATTGGTTTTTATATTTTTATCTTTCTTTAATATTTAAGTACATGCAGTGTTGCTGCATTGACTCCGTGTGGGAATTCCAGCCAAATTTACAATAGAACCTTCATCATTTTCTTTCAACGAAACCTTCAGTCACATTTACGATAAAACCTCCATATTCTTTTTCAACTTTGTAGAACTGCTCCTATTTTATCATAAGTTTTCCTTCAACCATGCACGATACCCGAGTGCTTCACTTTTTCATTGTATTGTCCTTTTTTTTTCGATAAGCAATTTCATTGAAAGGAGCACAATGGGTGTCCATCCCTTACAATGAGAGAAAAAAATATACGAAGGATGTTCAATTTTTCTTTCTTATTATGAGTTCATTTTTTGTATTTGTATTTAATGAATGTTGATAATTATTAAAGTTCTTTAAACTTTTTCTTCTTATTTTATCTACGAAGGATGTTCAATTTGAATGTCTTTATTAAAGTTCCTTTTAAATTTAAAATATTTGTGATTTAATTAATATTTATAATTTAATTTTTTATTCACAGTTATTAGATTTTATATTTTGCAAAGTAACATCATTTGCCTAATGGCATCAGCTACTTATTAGATTTTATATCACAGTTGACAAGCTCAATGTTGACCAGTCCAATTTTTTTTTCAAGTACGATGCGATATTATTCTTTTGAAAAAAATTAATTACTTGATTATCTGATGAAATTTAGCCAATCCCGCTTCATTTAATACACTATTGCGAATTTAATTTTTTAATAAACAAAGAAATCCATTGACCGACGTTTGAACAATTTCGTTTCCGTCACTCTTAAATCCAACATTTTTTTACCCCGGACCACTGATGTCTATAGGGAGTTTTACGTACGCATATGTAACTTATTTTGCACCAGAACCTTTACATATAAATAACAACCCCTTTGTTACACCTGTTAATCTTATTTATGTATTAACCCGTCCAAAGGACGGGTATTGAGGCTAGTTGGCATACATCCTCAATCATTATTGAAGATTAATGAATACCAATCCACAGACACTGTAAGTGTAACTCTATCTTCGTAAACCATGTTATTTTGAGGCATGTATCTATTTTTCAAACACTCCTTCTCAAGATGTCATTGAGCACCACACACGCGTCTAAGACAATTTACATGCGTTAACCTCCCCTCGGTCTCAAACAACTTCTCCCTACTATGGCTATGGTCAACTTCTCCCTATTATGGCTATAAAAAAAAAATTTAATCACTTGCAAAAAAAAAAAAATCAATATTTTAATGACTATGTGAAGATCGAGACAATAGAGCATACCTTAAGGCTGATTCCAGAAAAATTCAAGTTGATGGTGGCAAAATCTAATATCTAATATTTATTTATACAAATAGACCTTCTATGAAATTACCAATTTGGATCTCTTAGACTATTAGCAATGGGGGTGTTGAATTTTTTATTAAGTAGTTGAATTGGTTTAATGGGGGTGTTGAATAGGTAGTTGAATGTGAAGTGGATTGTTTGTTGTTGAATTAATTCAATCGTTGAAAGCTGCAAAAGTTGTTCAAAAAAAAAAACGCACATGTGGGGTCCGCGCGGAAGAAAAGGGAGGGCTGTGATTGGTTGACGCAGATGTTCAAAAAAAAACTGCACATGTGCGTGTCACATTCTGATTGGCTGTTGAGATTTTTCAGATTTTTATCTCATCCTAATTATTTGGGGCCAATTATTTCATAGTAAATCATTTTTTTTTTATTTTTTTTCACCAAAATTCATCATTTTTTTTCACTATAAATAGAGACTTGGTTCATTTGATTTGGACACAGAAAAAAATTCGACATTTTTCCCTCTAATTTTTCTATTTAGCCTTCTTTCAACTCTTGTTTGTAGCTCTAAACATATTTTTAGTGAAATGGATCCCAACAATAACCCTTGTAACACCCAAAATTCTACTAATTACCCTTTCAACTACCCAAATCCCAACAACTATAGATTTCAAAATCAATCTTCCAACCAACAAGGTCCCCAAAATATACCAAATTATGGGTTTCCTCCAAATTTCATCATGCCGTCATCTAATCCAAATTATCATCCATATTATGGAGCAATGATGCCATTTTCATCTCACGCACCCCCTTGTTATTCTTCTACTCCAATGGGAAATGAAAATGTTCCGAATGTTGAGGATGAACGAGATAAATATGCTCAGCATTGGACAGATTATGATCAATCTGAGGCAAGTGGGTCTAGTACACCAGAGCCATTCTCGATCGAGGTACTACCTGCATTTGCGAATCATGTGCGTGCTAGATCCGTGATGCGTGATTCTAATGTACATCACGAATTGCAAGCAGATCTAGTCAAACACATATGGGCAAAGTTCAGAATGTTTCGTGATTAAATAGTTTGTTTGTGACTTGAGTCTATTGTACTAATTAAGTTATGTGTGTTTCATTTAGATTTGTTGTGTGCTTAGTGTATTGTATTGCATTTTAATTTTTTTGGAATTTTATTTGTTTTAATAATGACTATCCCTATATCTGTCTTTATTACTTGGAAGAAAGACAAAAAAATTAATTAAGAATATAAAATTAGAAAAATAAAATTAAAATGCATTATTAAATTAGAAAAAAAATTAAAATAAATTATTTAACTCTTACTTATTTTAATTTAATTTCAATCGATAATTGTTATTAATATGTAATCACAAAAACAAAAACATAAAAGAAAATAAGAATATGAAATAAAAGTTGTGGGGTAGGGTGTTGAATTTTATTAAACAAAAACATTGTAGTGAGTAAAAGTTGAATGGTTGTTGAATTAATAAGTGGAAGAGAGAGAAGATGGTGTGGAGTGTTAAAAAGTGAAAAAGGAGGGTGTTGAAAAATGGAGGGTGTTGAAACTATTGTAGATAGTTTATTAACATGACACATATATTATTTAAGGGTAAAAGTGTCATTACTCACTATTTCTCATTTTTCTTCTTACACTCTCTTTCTTACTTTTTCACTTTATTCTTACACTCTCTTTCTTCCTTTTTTCTCTTTCTTCTTACACTCTTTTTCCTCCTTTTCACTTTTCTCCTACACTCTTTTTCTTCCTTTTTCCATTTTACTTTTCCCATAAACAATTATTTTCTTTCTCTTATCACTTCACACTAAAAAAAATTATCACCTTAAAATTTTAATTTTTCTCTCCAAAATCGGTTTACACTCTTATTGAAAATCTATTATCATCTCTTATTGATAATCTACTATCTATATATGAGATAGCTACAATAATATATAAAAAAACACGGGATAACTGCACTAATATATAAAAAAAGACGAGATTATTATTTGTCATTGATAATTAAATTTTTTGAAGACTACTACTACAAACCTACTATCTAAAAAATAAGAAGACTTAATGAGTATTTAAACTATTAATTAATATTTAAAATAAATATTTATTATTAATAATCTACTATCTAACTTTTACTATGTATTATAATCTACTAATCAACTAAAATAATCAAATGAAACTACGAGATAAACTCATAATAATATATATATATATATATATATATATATATATATATATATATATATATATATATAAAACACGGGATAACTGAAGTGATATATAAAAAACACGGGATTCATATTTGCCATTGATAATTATAATTTTTGAAAACTACTATAAACACACTATCTAAAAATACAAGAAGACTTAATGACTAATTAAACTGATTAATATTTAAAACATGTGACAAATATTTTTCACTAATACCAAAAAAATGACAATTGTCACTGATATATAAAAAACACGGGATAAATATTTCTTATTTATAATCTACTATTCATCGTTTACTATCTACTATAATCTACTAATCCACTAAAATAATTAATTGAAACAACATGATAACTACAATGATATAAAAAACACGGGATAACTGCACTAATATATAAAAACACAGGATTAATATTTGTCATTAATAATTAAAATTTGTGAAGACTACTATAAACCTAGCTACTATCTAAAAAACAAGACGGTTTAATGACTATTCAAACTACTGATTAATATTTAAAACAAATATTTCTTATTGATAATCTACTATCTCTCTTTTACTATCTACTATAATCTACTAATCAACTAAAATAACAATTGAAACTACAAGATAACTGCACTGATATATAAAAAATACGAGATTAATATTTGTCATTGATGATTAAAAATGACAAATAATTGTCACTAATGATTGCACTGATGATTTAAACACGGGATAACTGGACTGATAATTTAAAATACACGTGACAAATATTTGTCACTAATACCTAAAAAATGACAAATAATTGTCACGTGATAAATATTTCTTATTGATAATCTACTATCTATCTTTTACTATTTACTATAATATACTAATAAACTCAAAATAATCAATTGAGACTATTAGATAATTGCACTAATACATAAGAACATGACAAATTGACCAAATATGAAAATACCAAATGACTCATTTTGGAACTTTGACACCTCAATTTATTAAGGTCAAATTGGTCTATTTATTTTTACCTCTTTCCTCCTTTTCATTTTTCTCTTACGCTCTCTTTCCTCCTTTTCACTTTTCTCTTACACTCTCTTTCAACCTTCTTATCTCTTTCTTCTTATACTCTCTTTCTTCTTTTTATCTTTCTTTTTACTTTACTTTTATTTACCCCATAAATAATTATTCTCTTTCTTTTATCATTTCATTTTAGTTTTTTTAACTAAATTTTTAAATTTATACAAATACTACTCTACTAAAATTATCTTCTTTTTTCTCTCAAACATCTGTTTACACATTTAGTGATAATCTACTATCTATATTTTATTATCTACTATAATCTACTAATCAATTAAAATAATCAATTGAAACTACGAGATAACTGCAATGATACATAAAAAACACGGGATAACTACATTGGTATATAAAATAACATAGGATTAATATTTGTCATTGATATTTAAATTTTTTGAAACAAATATTTTTTATTAATAATCTACTATCTCTCTTTTACTATCTATTATAATATACTGATTAACTAAAATTAGGAGTTGAAACTACGAGATAACTGCACTGGTATATAAAAAACCATGGAATAATTGCAGTGATATATAAAAAAGTGATGGAATTAATATTTGCCATTGATATTTATAATTTTTGAAGACTACTAAAAACGTACTAACTAAAAAAACAAGAAAACTTAATGACTATTTAAACTGATTAATATTTAAAACACACATGACAAATATTTGTCACTAATACCTAAAAAACAACAAATAATTGTCACTGATATATATATATTTCTTATTGATAATCTAATATCTATATTTTACTATCTACTATAATCTACTAATCAACTCAGATAATCAATTAAAACTATGAGATAACTGCACTGATACATAAAAAACACGGGATAGTTGCACTGATATATAAAAAAAAAATATAGTGGTAAATTCAATGATATATATAAAAGCATGAGATACTGATATATAAAAAAAACATGGGATAACAACACTGATATATAAAAAACACTGCATTGTTATATAAAAAAAACGGGATAAATGCACAATTATTTTTAAATGATACTTTTACGAGATAATGTTTCGACTATTTAAGTACTGTCTAAGTTCAATCATGAAAAGAACATGACAACACCCGTGCGTATGCACGGGTATATTACTAGTTTTGGATTGAAAATATAACTGCATGGCTGTGTGAATACATTCAAGTAGCAGCAGTTTAAATTTTGGCAACTGCTGTCCGTGTGGTTTAGATTAGATGCTTTACGTGTCCTCTTTTGTGAGGGTACAAGTGGGAAAAAAGTGGAAACCAAAAGACAGTTATTTGGAGTGAATACTCCCTCCATCCCATATTATATGTCGTTCAAGGTTGTGACACAAAAATTAAGAAAAATAGTTAATTTTGTATGGGAAATAGAGATTGTGAGTTAGTTTACCAAATTATCCTTCATTAATGACATTGAAAACATAAAAAGTTGAATTGTAGGAAGAGATATATTAAATAATGAATGGTGTGACTGAAAAAGAAAATTGATGTTATTGGTATTCTTTTTTTTTGAAGCGATGTTATTGGTATTCTAAAAAGTTATGTATTGTGGGACAAATTTTTTTTCCTAAAAAGACATATAATATGGGACGGAGGGCGTACTAAACTGCTGCTTTTGTGAGGGACGAAATTGGGTATTCACTCTAAATTAAATTCCAAAAATGATAAAAATTATATTATTGAATATTGGCTTAAATACGTTTTTGCCCCCTGCAAATAGGGGGTGTTTTGGTTTTACCCCCTGCAAAATTTTTTTTTGTAAAAAGCCCCTTGCAAAATACCAAAATTTTGGCGTTAGTCCTTACATTACTTCGGACGTTAAAAAAACATACGCGTCACACAAAATTTTGGTTTTACCCCCTGCAATTTTTTTTTTTTTTTTGTAAAAAGCCCCATGTTCTTCTTCCTCCTTCTTCTTCCTTCTTCTTCCTCTGTTTCTTCCTCTGTTTCTTTCTTCTCTTCTTCTTTTATTTTAATTGCCCATGTTCTTCTTCCTTCTTCTTCTTCCTTCTTCTTCCTCTGTTTCTTTCTTCTCTTCTTCTTCTTCTTCTTCTTCTTTCTATTACTAATATATATACTAATTAGTCATACAAATACAATACAATACTACATTATACATACATACATACTAACAATTATAGGGTTATGATGGGAGCAAATTTGAAACTATATTATGAATAGGTGAACATTCCCACCTCCGCTTCTCTCTGTGTAAGACAACAGTAAATTCTTAGGAATCCATGTTTCTCCTTTTGACTCTCTTTCTCTCATCACTTCTCTTTGTTTCTCCTCCACTGCTTGCTTTGCTTCTTTTGCTTTCTCCCAATCTCATGTTACATTTAGCAAAACACATAGCACTTAATTATTAGAACAAAAAAGTTCAATTGTTTGGTATATGTGTTGGTGCCTAAATATAAATTGATTAATTATACATCTAAATTCTAAGAAATTGTGAAATACTCTCTTTGATTCTATTTATAAGAAAAATATAGACTATATAAATCGCTTAAATAGAAGTAAATAGCGACTTTCATTCACACGTTTTCTAGGCCTAAACAAAAATATATTGGTCTATAAAATGAAATTACAAATAAATAAAAATAGATATTTGGTACCTCAGCATCCTTGAGAATAGGAGCTTGGAGGCCTGAAATAACTTTCATTGCATCATATATCACTCTGGAATGAAAAAGAAGAAGAGAAGAAAGAAACAGAGGAAGAAGAAGAAGGAAGAAGAAGGAAGAAGAAGGAGGAAAAAAAAGAAGAAGGAAGAAAAGAACATGGGGCAATTAAAATAAAAGAAGAAGAGAAGAAAAAACAGAGGGGAAGAAGAAGGAAGAAGAAGGAAGGAGGAAGAAGAAGGAAGAAAAGAAGAACACGGGGCTTTTTACAAAAAAAAAAATTTTGCGAGGGGTAAAACCAAAATTTTGTGTGACACGTATGTTTTTTTTAACGTCCGAAAGAATGTAGGACTAACGCCAAAATTTTGGTATTTTGCAAGAGGCTTTTACAAAAAAAATTTGCGAGGGTAAAACAAAACACCCCCTATTCATTGCAAGAGCAAAACGTATTTAAGCCTTGAATATTTGTATTACTTCTCCAACATTAAACGTCGTCGTTTATGTCCATCCTTCTTTGTCTTTCTGCTTGAAACTCCAACACTAGATGCGTGGAACCCTTGATTGTAAAAGCGTGCAGAGGCAATCACATATAGGCGGCGAACCCATGAAGAAACCGAAGCAAACCCAGCTTAGCCCCAACTGGGTTCAACTCCAACAAGTCTCTCCTCTTCTCTATGCTTCTTCTTCCTCATTCTCTATGTATGTATAGAGAGATACCCATGTTTTTATATCAATTTATTGGTGTTTCACATTTTGCAGAAGCTTAAGCTAAATGGATCCAAGGCTTCAAAGACCTTCAATGATTCTGATGAAGACACCCCAAAAACAATATTGGGTAAGCAAAAAAATTTGATTTTTCCTTCTGGGTGTGACTTGTTTGGTTTATTATAACAAATAGTAATAATAATAATGAGGAAGTGAAGTTAGAAAATAATGTAGCTTTCAATGATTTGGAGGTTTGAGCTTTGTTTTTTATTTGCATGCTCTGATAGGGAAACGTAAAGAGAGGACAGATGATGAATCTAATGATTGCCAGATTAATCCTCTTACTCCTGTAAATGAAGATGCAAGGTGACTATAGTGATGTACTGATATTTATGTGTTACTGAGTATTTTTCTGTTTTATACCATTGTAGAGGCTCTTTGAGCTTTGAATCTGCTTACTATTTTCCAGTAATACACATTTCAGTTCTATTAATTTTACTAGTGAAGCTGGTAGCTATTATATTTGCTCATTTTTCTCCCTGAAATGTAGCTTTCTACTATGTTTAAAAGGGCACTGTCCTTTAGCTTATTAACCATTTGGCAGTCTGACAGATGCAGTGGGCATGGATTGTGAAATGGTTGGGGTTGGTGAAGGAAACAAAAGTGCCCTTGGAAGAGTAACTCTGGTATGAATTTGTTCCTCTTCATTTTGCTATGAATTTGTTTATTTCTAGGTTAGTAGTTATTAACAGGCATTGGTGGATTCATATCATTAAAAAGAATGTCTGATTGGCAAAGCTATTAACTTATAGTTACATATATGGTTAGACTTTTCTTTTATTTAACCCGAGTTGTGTCTCACATGGTTATCTGAGCTCCATGTGGGTACTTTACCTGCAGTCCAGGGTTTAGAATCCCACTTGAAGTACCTTGTGGTTAGGGATACATCATTAGCCTCTTTATGGGACACCCAGAATGTAACAGGTTATATGTTAATTGGAAACTTGGAAGATATATGATATTGGCTTTCATTTATCTCAACTTACCTTTGAGTTTCTTGTCTCTAATATGAGACCATAATAACTTATTTCTTGTACTTCATCACCTTATGTGAAGATATTCAAGGGTATGTTTGGATGAAAGATTTTGGAGGGAAGGGCTTATTTTTCTTTTCTAAATTAAGGAAGCTATAAGTATTTCTAAAAACGAATTAGGTGTGATTGGAATCTTATGAAATCATCTATCATGTTATTCCTTCATTTTTTTAAAATCTCAAATTTATATCAACATATAAACTTAGCCCTCCAAAACCGTCTATCCAAACCTACCTTAAGGGTATGTTTGGATGGAGGGTTTAGGAGGAGGATTTAGAGGAAGCTATAAAATGTTTCTAAATAAAAATGAAGTGTGATTAACAATGTTTTATCATTATCTATTATGTTATTCTTTCAATTTTTTAAAATCTCAAATAGATTAAAATATAGACCAAGTCCTCCATAGCCCTCCCCTTCAAAACTCTCCCAAATCCCCCTCCCAAACATACCCTAAGTGAAAGTCTTAGATGGCATTATTTGGCTCCATGATAGCCCACTATAAACAACTATGATGGATATCCATGTAATGCGGAGCACGTAGTTGTTAACATTATAAAAATCTTCTGAAATTTTTTATTCATTTTGCTTTTTACCTACCTAAAAATAAGATTGAAATCCCTAAGAATATTACGCCTGTATATATACGAGGCCAATTCAATCTGAACTCTACTAGAGAAAAAAATCATTGCTTAAGAGTTAAGATTCATGTAGTCCTATCCTAGTTCTAAATAGTGGAATTTTGATTTTACATTTAATTGGTAAAACCAAAATACTAAATGTCTTAATGTTAATTTCTGAATTTCTTTAACATAAATAACTGTTGTAATGTTGGTCTGTATTTTCGTCTCATATTCATTGCCTTAAGTCATTTACTTTTAACATTAGTTCAGCTGATGGCAGGTTAACAAATGGGGAATGTTATTTATGATGAGTTTGTGCGGCCAATGGAACGGGTTGTTGACTTCGCACTAAAATAAGCGGCATAAGACCCCGAGATCTACTTAAAAGGTTCATATAATACTCCTTTGTCAGCATTATACAATTTTAATTATTTTTAGTCAAAATCACTGAAACAATTTTTTGGAAGACATGAGGTGGTTGACATCTAATGGTCAACTTGAGAAATATTATTTATGGGTGAACGATTCCAACTTTTGATTTCCCTGCAAAATCATAGTCCTCAATCCTCATTGTACCTAAAAGTTAAGGGCCTTTGGTTTAAGGAAATGTTTTTTGTTTTCATCTGTTGTTTAATTTCAAAAGTTTTGCCTTGTAATCATTTTGTGTATTGTTTCTGAAGATTTGTGCATGAAACAAAATGAAAATAAGGTGACATTGATGTAGTTATACTTATTGGTGAAAACAGAAAAATGTCCTTAAATTAAACAGGCCATTAAGGATTTGTTCCTATTTGTTTTGAAACAATATTTATTGTTTTCACTACTACTTTAAAAAAATGTCACATTGCATTCACTTTCTTTCCTGTTTTCTGATATAAAACCTGATATTTTATTAGAATAAAATACATGGTAGAATTCCCCTAATGATAGAAAAAAACACACAGCAGAAGTCCAAAAGCAGCTGTAATAGCGTTTTTTTTTTATAAGTCCAAAAATACACAGCAGCTGTAATAGCTTAATGTTACTATGAGGATCAAGATTTTTCTTAATCATTTCTACTATTGGCATTATGATTCGTACACTGATAAGCAAACACATCTTTCAATATGATGATACAATTTGCAGCAAAGGATTTTTGGACTGCTCAGAAGAAGGTAGCAGAGTTGATCAAAGGAAGGATCCTTGTGGGTCATGCCTTGCACAATGATCTTAAGGTCTGCATTTTAGTGGTTATTCTCTTTCTTTTCTTATATATACATGTATATATTATTCTTATCAGTATGTAATGTGTGAATCTATCACTGTACTTTTACAGGCTTTGTTGTTAAGTCATCCCAAAAAGGATATACGAGATACATCTGAGTACCAACCATTTCTAAAGTGCTGTCACCTCTCTACCCTTCTAGTTGTTTTACTTTGTACCTTTTTTTATGCTAAATGTTCTGATAAACTTCCCTTTGGGTTTAAGCAGATCAAGTAGTAGAGTAGCATTACGATATCTCGCTACGGAACATCTTGGTGTTGAGATCCAAACTGGAGAGCACTGCCCTGTACAAGATGCTCGTGCTGCTATGATGCTTTACCAAAGAAATAGAAGAGAATGGGAGAAGAGCATAAAAGATCAATATCGGATCAAACGGAAGCAAGCCAAACGGAAGCAGAAAAAGAAGCAAACGAATGAAGATGGTTCTAATGCCAACCATTCTGGAATGAAACCATAGCATTGACCACCCTTTATACTTCAAAAATTCTAGTCAGGCCCTCTCATTCAATGGTTATATTATTGTATTGCTTAAATTGAATTAGAACTTCCGTTAGAAGAGAAAAAAGATTTTTGACAGAGTTACTATTACTTCAATATTTGCTTGTTCTGTTAAACACTTTTCTCCAAATATATAATTGGCAGGAAAAAGGTTTTCTAAACTAAGCAAGTAGTAATGTATTCACTTACAATGTAGTTGATTGCAATTGAAGTAATGATAAACAAGTAAAATAGGAAGATAATGGTTGAATAAAGACATTTAAGATGTCTCTCCTTTATAACTTACTGAATTGGATACGTACTATAAATGGGTGTTGTAGCACTTGAGCGCAAAACACTGATATGTGTGTTTAGTCACTTTCCATATTGTTAAGAGTCCCACATCGGATGGGAGCGCGAAAAAGAGTTTATAAGTGGGTGGCGTCTCTCTCACCTTCTGCCCGGTTTGTGAGGTTGAGTTAGCCAGAAAAACACATTCTAAGATGGTATCGAGCCCAACCCAAGATCCGTCAGATTGGGCCACCCGCTATCTCCAGTACTCGGGTCACGCTCAGGTTGTCTAGTCCCGGGCGTGAGGGAGTTGTCTAGTCCCAGGCGTGAGGGGTGTGTTAAGAGTCCCATCGGATGGGATATGGCCTGAAAAAGAGTTTATAAGTGGGTGGCATCCCTCACCTTACAAGCCGGTTTTGTGAGGTTGAGTTAGGCCGTAAACCACATTCTAAGACATATAGGGCTACATTAAGAGTATTGTCTAAATCCTCATTAGGCTCACCCCCGACTAGTGTGTGGCTAAGGTCACTCTATAGCTATGATTACCTGTGTCTAGGTTAATCAAGATTAATGAAAGTATCCTTTATTAATGTAGTCAATATTATTAACTCATAAGATCAACCTATCAAACCTTTTTAGAATTCAATATACAAGTGTCTAACTTAAGGTGGTCAAGCTTACATTGGACATACAAATTAATAGAGCATGGGTTAAAAGAGCTAAACAATCAACACAACATTTAAAAATCGGTAGAGGTCTGTTACAAATTTCAGAACATCCTAAGTATTTAGTTCGTGCTAGGCAAAGATAGAAAGCACTACAAAGAAATTTAAGGAAGTACAAACTAAGAAGGAAATCTCTTACTACCTTTATTCGCAATTATCCAAACCTACGTTCTTAATGAGACAACATTCCCTTTTAATACCAAACTTAAAAAGCCCCACAAATTGGGTACTTGTCCCTTTTATGTCATTAACACCTATTTTTATCCACAAAGTACTAAATCATTTTCTCCGATATGTGTTTTTTTTATAAACCGGATATCCTCTACGCGCAACTGCAAAGGCTAATCTCTTAAATCGAATATAATCACAATGAGCGACAAAGCTCTTCCTTTTTCATTTCCTCTCATTTTCACTCTTCCCTTCTATTTTACCTTTAGCTCTTCTCTACTATTTTACCTTCTATTTATTTAGATATCTAAAGACACGTAACTGCATTTTTCACAGAGGATTCGCAACGACGAGAAGCGCCATTAACACGAAACATTTAAAAGCAACGAAACGAAGCCACCGCAACTCTCTTTTCTGCGGACCAAAACACAGACACGTTCCTCATTTACTCTCTCTCTCTCTCTCTCTCTCTCTCTCACACACATGCACAATTCCACACTCCTCAAATTCAACAACTAACCCCCAAATTCCAATGCTCCGAAACCCAACCCACTAACCCAAATTACAACAACACTATGCGGATTCTGAACAATCACAGATTCAGAAACATCATCACACTCTCACCATATCACAATCTCAAATCATACCATGTTTCCACATGCAGAGCCGTTCTTCTTCCCTCTTTCGGTGGACCCGATAAACTCCAGCTTCACCCCAACGTTCATGTCCCTCCTCTCAAACCCCACGAAGTCCTCGTTCGCTCTCACGCCGTTTCTATTAACCCTTTAGACACTAGAGTGAGATTCTCTCATCAAATTTGGTTCTTGCATAATGGGGTTTCTGAATTTGTGTTTTCTAACAGTGTTTTTTTTTCCTTTTCAGATGCGTGCTGGTTATGGGCGTTCGATTTTTGAACCGCTTCTGCCACTTATTTTGGGCCGTGACGTCAGCGGAGAGGTGGCGGCGGTTGGAGATTCTGTGCGGTCGGTGAGTGTGGGTCAACAGGTTTTATGCTGATTATTCAATTCTTTCACAAGATGAGGTTACTTTGAAACCAGATTCACTTTCTCATGTGGTATGTGTTTTGAAAGGTTCTGATTTCATGCTTTGTTATTTTGTGATTGTAGAGAAAGAAGAGTTGAAAGTATCTCGCAATTGCTAATAGTCTTTTGTATAAGTTGAAATTACTAGTTTAGTGACTGTAATTCAATTACTGTTTTAGAAACTTGCTTGATAAACATTTCCATCAACTGTAAACTTTGTAAGACTTTTTTAAGTTTAGAATCAGTTGAGAAGTTGGCTAACTGCGAGTTTGGATGTTTCTCAACTAATACATGTTTAAAACTCTTCACTTATCTGACAATCCTTATGAGGTTCTAGTTGTTTATGGATAGGTTAAATAGTAGAGCTTCAGAAAAACTGAGATACATAAGTTGATGTTGGTTTATACCAAAATGTCTTTGCTTAACAAGCTTATAATTATTGTAAGATATTTAAATTTATTTGTTCATAAGTACTTCTAGAGAAGTTTATCCAAAATAGGTTGGGCTTCGGTGTATTGAGTTTGATGTTTGAACTTTGAAGTCCTAATCCTCTCAATTTGGTAGTCAGGATTAGTTAGGACACTATATATTAAGTATATTTCAAATGAGTCATTGTGAAAGCTATTGCTCTCTTAAATATTTTCTGTAAATCACTGTATATATTAGTTTTTTTGTGCCATTACCCTGGGGTTGGGTTGAATGAAGTATGAGGGAATGAAATGTTTGTTGGTTAAAGATGGAAAAGAACCAATGGTTGATACAAAAGTGAGAATATATTGGAGTACAGCGCTGTTATGCAGTGGGTTTGTACATAGGTTGGTTAAGCAGAAGTGAGTGATTGATTATGCTGTGATTATTTCATAACAGTGATTAAATTTTTGTATGCATCTGCAAGTATTTGGAAAATCATTATTTTTAGTTCTGTTTCTGTTGCCAGAAGGTAACATTTCTTAGCGCGACTAATGTGGTCTGAACTATTATATAGATTTTGAAATATTTTGGATCCCCTCTCTCTCTCTCTCTCTCTCTCTTTCCAAATTAGGTGAGAGATGATTACAATGTGATAAGAAGCATCTTCTAGGTTGTTATGTTTCCCGGAGGAAAATGTTTTTGACTTATCTGAGTTCTAGGGTATCCTTCAACTGCATATTGTCTGAATTTGTGCTTATTCCTTGCTCACCCATTTTACTCTCAGAAGTCAGAGATATGACTATAATATTTGTCGAGTTATGTCAAGTTCTTTGGTTTTTGCCATCACTCCCATAATTACTTGTTAGGATATTGTTATTGCTTTCTAATTGAACAATTGACCATATGGATATTTTCCCCTTTGTTTACTTTGGACCATTGAAGGAACGCTTTTTGTTATTTCTTTATCTTGTAGGAAGCAAGTGCCATTCCTTTTGCTGCATTGACAGCTTGGCGTGCTCTAAAATCTACTGCTAGAATAAGTGAGGGGTATGTTTCTATTGTCGGGATTATGATTTCCATTAGCGAAAATTAGTTTTTGCTTTTATATATCATTTTCTGTTCATTTAAAGCTTTCATTTTTGTACTTTTATCTCCCACTAAATGTTCAGCTCAATAATCACACTCTTGTTTCACTCACTTATATCTTTTAGCTTATCTCAAACAGGCAAAGGATATTAGTAGTGGGAGGTGGAGGTGCTTGATGGGTTTCTTTGCTATTCACTTGCGATGAAGTCTTTGGTTGTCTATCCACGACTACTTGTGGAAGTCAAAGTGTTGACCAATGTTAGCAACTGGTCTTGAGCAAGTTATTGATTATGTTCTTTGAGGTGGTGTTCAATTTTGCTTTGTATCATATTTCCAGACACTAATTCGGATATTTCAATTATTATAGACAATACAATTCTATTTTTTTTGTTTTGAAATAAATTTCATTAAAAGGAAAATAAACATGCTGGTTTATCAAAAACATAAAATAAGACGGAAAAAATAAAAATAAAACAAAAGAGTGGTGAAAGAGTTGTTGATGAATCATGCATAAAATGAATAATTTCTTTGCAAAATAAAAGTTATCAAAAGTGGGAAGATAATGAAAGTAATTATGGGGAAAATCGAGGACATGGGAGACAATTGGGGTTTAATCATCTAAATAAGTTGATTTATATCATTTCACTTGTTTAATTACATTTATATAAAACAGAAATGCCTAGGCCCTTATTTAATTTAACTTATTCTCCAAGAAAAACAAATAAATCCTAATCCCAATTACCATAAGGATTGAGACTCTCTAATACTACCAAATCCATAAGGGAAACTTGGGAATTAAAAACATGGCCTAGTATGACATAATTAACATGCATACAGGGCCCAAATACAACCCAGGAATCAAATATACAAAATTAGTAGAATGCTTTAGGACTGAAAATATGAAGTTAATTAAAGTAATGGGTTATTAGATAGAATCCTATGGCCCATACTATAGTCATCCAGTGAGTTTACCGAATAGTACAGTCAGTGCAAAATAAAAGCTAAATCAATCGATCAAAATGCCAAGATAATTTGATCTTTTAAGTTATTGTTTTCTTAATGCTAGTGCCTCTTGCATTAACTTGATGTCTTAATAGCTTCAATCTTGATTGGCAGGATGTTGAATTGGCTATAAAGGGAAGTTTGATGCTGTTTTGGACACTATTGGTGGACCAGAGACAGAACGGATGGGCCTTAATTTTTTGAAAAGAGGTGGACATTATATGACACTTCAGGTAGAACATTAAAGTTTATCACATTTTTCATAGTTATTATACTTGTTAGGTGTCCTCTTGGCTCACTGGCAGAATGACCTTCTAGATGTTTTTAGTGGAAAGTGACGTCTGTGATTTAATATTTCTTTTCTCTTACCTTGAAGGGCGAGGCAGCATCATTGGCTGATAGGTATGGACTGACTATTGGCCTTCCTGCAGCTACAGCTGTTCTATTGAGAAAACAGCTTCTATACCGATACTCTCCTGGAATAGGTAAGAGATTGATAGTCTGTCACGTGTTATTTTGCTTTGGTACCTTAAAGTATGTCACTTATACGCAATGTGATTGTGATTTTCTCTGTTCTCTTTGACTGTCTTCTTGTTAAGCATAATTTGTATTTTATGTCCTATAATAATAACCTTCAAAGGCAATGGATGAGGAGGAAAGAAACTTTTTATTTGCTGCGAACGTAACCAGAATATAAGCACTTGTGAAACCTTTTATTGGGTGGTTGGACATAACCAGAATAAGCACTTGTGAAGCAATGAACATAACCTGAATAAGCACCTGCGAAACCTTTTGGCCTCTGGTGTGCTTTTCCAGATAAACGATATTCATATATGATATATATTGCTTTTAGGAAAGAAATATGGATCTGACAAGCTTTCTATCAGCTTGTTTTGCAAATGAAGCAAGACTATGAACATCCTTATATCATGTTCTCTCTAGCAACCCCATCACCCCCCTTCTTGTGGAAAATAATAAAATAGAAACATACCTGTGATAGGTCTGTTCTGTTACTATTAAGAGGCTTAGTTAATTCGGATGGGTAAGTTAGTGGGTGTGTTATAGAGGTAGTTAGGCCCGATAAGGCATGCTGCTTATAAATGGAGAAGAGTGATTAGAGAGGGGGCATCTTGTCAATTGAGCGACTTGGTGCCTTGGGGAATTTTGGGAGGTACAAACCGTCCAAGTCTATAATTATACCAGTTGGTTTCAATCAACTGGTATTAGAGCAGTTTTGATCTAGGGAGATTTAGGGGTTGTGTGAGATTTTGGCATGAAGATGGCTGCAGAATTGATTCCATGATTTGATTGAAGGGAGACCTATAAGTGGGCCAAGCAATATGTTGGGGCATGGAGAATGCGTGAAGAGATAAAACTATGGTGGCCTGTTGCATCATTGAGAGGAGCAACCGTTGATTGATGGTTTTCCTGGCAGGAGAGCAATCCCAATGCTTTCTGGTGGGATTTCTCAAAGGCCATTCTCAGGCAATTACAGCGAAGAACCTAGGGAGTTGAGGGCAGAAGCGGGGAGCTTGAAATCTCAAAAACAGGAGACTTGACTCGTGATGTGGTGCATGCGGGAACTACTATGATTGAGCGCTGCTACATCACTTCCTCCTTGCTATATCACGTGGGATGGCGCAGAGGGCAGGGTCTGTAGAAAGGTTTCAGACAATCGGCCTAACTGTGACCAGGGGCGGATATACATAGTGGCTAGGGTGTGCAGCTGCACACCCTCCACTTGTAAAAATCTCACCGATACCCCTATTGTAATTTTTTGTGACCCCATATTTTTTTTTTATTTTGCACATCCTCCACAACCTAGTCTCTGCTATCTGCACCACTCGCTAAGCCCAAAACTCATTTAGCCCAACCGAAAACTCCTAAAACTCTCCCTCACAAACACAACACTCCACCAGCAACAAGAAAAAAAAACACGCTCTCGCTGCAACAAAACAAGCACCGGAACTTGACATGCTTCGTGAGAGACAATTTATGAATGTCATGGAGGCGTTGGGAAAAGGAGAAATTCCTAGTGGGCAAGGTTTGAATCAAGAAACTAGTCTTAAACGAGCAGTTGATTCTCGTTGGAGTTCACATTATGCCACTTTGATAAATTTGATATTGATGTATTCTGCTATAGTTGATGTTCTTGAAATCATGAAAGTAGATGCACTAGATCCAGCTCATACAGCTGAAGTCGAAGGTCTTTTAGAGTTGATGGATAGTCTGACCATTCTAGACTCGGGTCCTAGATACGCCACTTGATCAAGTACCCTAATGAGTCACACCTCATGTGTTTCTATCAACTTGTTTAGCAGTTTTTCACTCAATTTTTCTCACTATTGATATCTATGCATTATATATATATATATATATATATATATATATATATATATATATATATATATATATATATACTGTTGATCATAATTATAATATTGTATATTGGATCCTTTATAATTGCAGACCTAGAGTAGTGTTTATTTCCTTGTTTTTTAATCCGGTGGCAACAAATGTCAAGTGTTTTTGATTTTTAATAAAAGATATGAAGCCTAATCTCCTCTTTCCTTGTGATACAGAATACTCATGGACATTCATGAGGTCTGACTTAGAAGGTTTAACTGAGATTCGAAAGCTATGTGAAGCTGGGAAGATGAAGATACCCGTCGATAAAACGTTTCCAATAACGCAAGTAAAAGAGGCTCATGAGGCAAAAGACAGGAAAATAATTCCAGGTAAAGTGGTGCTGGAATTTGATTGACGGCCTCAATCTCACCAGGAGGGAGTTCCTTGAACTAGATTTTTTGTTTTCTTCTTCAATGGTTGTTCCACATTTAGTTGAGAAATGGATAGTGCTTTTTTTCTGGGTTTTCGCTGTATGATAGAAAATAGAACTTTTTGTAAATTTTGATTCATAATATCCAATCACAAAAATCTGTAAATTGGTTGAGAAACTTGTGTGACGCTTGAGCTGTATACTCTTTAGTCATGTCCACTTATGAAAGGCATTGCAGTTGCCTTTGGTGACTTATGCTTGTTCTCTTTAACTTGTAACATTGGAAGAGAACAACATTACTCAATTATTATCATAAAGCTTGGATTTTGTATTAACCTATAGTGCTAGATAAATAGTGAGAGGCAATAGTGATTTGTTATTGAAATGGCTAGATCCTATTAACATTGTCAGGCACCATTTGTCTGTTTACTTTTTCATTATTTGAACTGTTAGGAACAAGCTTTGTTTCTTTCTTTCATGATCATGTGCGCAATTCACATACGTTAACAAAGAAGTGCCCAAATTAAGAGTGAGTCACCAAAATCATTCCTGTAGTTATAGGGAGTTGTCAACTTAGCCATTGAAATTACTAAACATATCAAATAAATAATGCTTATTGTTATGGAAGTTTTTGGTACAAAATTGAACGAACTTGTTAATACCAATTTCACTGCATGTCTTTCTGCCCCTAACTCTTTCGTACACCAAAAAGTTTTACATTGTTTGGGAATTAAGGCCAATAGTAGTTTATAAACACCTACATCGTTAACCCATTGAGACGCCTTTTAACAAAGGACAAAACAGTGACGACTCTCATGCGTACCAAGCAAACAATACATCGGAAAGAGATACGAGACTTGAGGTCGAACAATGTGCTTACTGAGTAGGGCCCCACGATCGCTTTAACCCCTTGGCCTTGACTTGGGGGATTGTTCCCTACACTAAAAGGCCCACATTACTTGGAAGTCAAGACCAATAGTAGTTTACAAACATTGACATCCTTAATCCACCAGTGCGCCTTTTAATAAAGGACAACATTGTGATGAGCGAACAATGCCTCGAAAGACAATTTGAAACTTGAGGTCGGAACCGCCTTCGTTCAATTCGTTTCATATAACAAATAGTATCATTGACATCAAATTAGTCTAAAAATTTATTTATCTCGACAGTGAAAATTTTGTGGACTAAATTGTCAATTTAGTCGTAAATTAACTTGTAAGCTCACTTGAAAACAAGTGTTCAGTAACATAGGGTCCTTTTGTTTTTGTCATAAATAAATAATACAGGGTGTGGTGGGGAGAAATCTAACATGGGTTGTATGTATATAGACAATTTGACAAGCCCTACCGGTGGTCACAAAGCCAGCTGGGTGAGAAGAACAAACAACTTGATTATTTTGTACTAGTACTTTGTATCATTATATTTTGGTTTTTTTTTTTGGACCCCCACCCCATCCCCATAAACCTCACCCACACCGAAACCCCAAAACGCCTTCAAAACGTTTTTCTGAAATTTTTGACCAATCGTATATACACAGGGGTATATATACGACCCTTATGCATTTAGGCATCGTATATACACCCCACGAGGCGTATATACGATTAATAAACTCCCTTTAATCGTATATACGCCTTGGAGGTGTATATACGATGCTTAAAAAATAAAGGTATATATATACCCCTCGGTGTATATACGATCCCCATTGTATTTTTTTAAAATTTTTTAAGTCAAATAAAAATTATATAAGTCCGAAAATAGGTTTTGTGTGTAGTTCGTTAAAACGTGGCGATGTTATACGTCGAACAAATAATTTAAAATTTAAAAATCGGTTTTTAAACATATACTCCGATCGTAATGAAACCACAGCCATTAAATCCGAAAAAATCAAGAATCAAGACTCACTAAACGGGATTACTGTATCAAAATCCCAAATTCCATCGTTTACTATTTTTTACGATTTTTAAATTTTTCATAGTCTCCAAAAATCTAAAAAAATTTGTATAAATTTTTATTTTGGTTTTGTTAGATTTTTAGTGGTGTTTTTATAATTTTTGGAGTAGTTTTGACTATTTAACGAATTTTTAATAGCGCTTTTAATAATAAAAATTAAAACAAATTATTAAAAAAATAAAAAAAAAATCGTATATCTGCTTTTGAAAGCGTATATACGATTGGGCGTAAAATAATTAAATCGTATATCTGTATTCAAAGGGGTATATATACGATTTATTTATTTTTAAAAAAATTAATTTTCAAAGGGCATTTTGGGGATTTAAATTTAAGTGGGGGTTTATGGGGATGGGGTGGGGGTGTGAAAAAAACGACCCTTATATTTTTCTTCTTGTATTGTAGCATTCCACTAATTAACTCAATAATTATCATCTTTTTTTTTTTGACGCATATAATTATCATCTTTTTGAAAGTATAGTTACCTTAAAAACCCTCATAAGTCACTTTTTGGTTGGTGTTGGCTTTAACTCAAAGCCGGGCCTCAAGCGGAAAAGCCCAAAATACCAGACAAACTTATCTCAATAATAATATAAATATAAAAATATTATTTGCACATTCTGCTTTGAATGGACGTTGTTTACGTAATGCACTTTTAGTAGGAGTTTTGTCAAGTAGTGGTGTTTAATACATGGTCAAACACCTTTCTTTTGAAGTAACATTGACCCACTTATTAATTTGGTTATCATTCAACTTTGGAGTTAGGATCATAGGATGTGTTGTGTTGTGTCGTGTTTCTCTCTTTCTTTCTATTGAGTTGAGTGACCTTTTCATGAAGCTGGACCACACTCAGTCTAGCCTACTTACTCATATTAAATGCATTTTCTTGTTGCATGTGACATGGGATAAGATTGTTAAGGGTTGGTTTGGTTGTTTACCAATCTGTGTAGTACTATCGTTTAATTAATTGTCTTGGTAATCTTTACTGATATGTTAACAAATTTTAACATTAGTAGTATTTTTGAAGAAGTTCAATTTTTCTTTTCCTTTTTTTTTTAATGGGGCTAAGCCCCAAGACAAAAAAAAAGCTAGCGAACAGAATATGCGGGAACAAAATTCCATATATAGATCGTGAAAACAATAAGCTGCACTACGAGGAATAGGACATGCTTCATAAAAGATCAAATCATCGAGTTGACAACACTCAATATTTGTCAGGCATCGATTACAACGATTAGCTTCTCTGAATATACTAACAAAGCGGACCTCCCAAGGCAATCGCAAGCTGCGAACTTACGAATTTGTATAACAATACTCCACCCCAAAATCGTCCACTCTTACGTACCAAGGACAACATGACAAGCCACATTGGCATCCATTTGCACCACCACTCTACCCGCTTCCCTCGGAGCGAACAAGTTGTAAGCTAATGAAAACACCCCAAAGCTCAACAACAAAAGCGTCACGAGAAACCAATATGTTTAGAAAATCGCAAGCCAATCACCATTAGAGTTTCTCACTAATCCACATGACCAAGATCTTAGAATTAGCCTTTACAACACCATCACAATTAAGACACAACCAACCATCGTCAGGGGGATCCCACTTAACATTAATATGATCCATAACACGATCCTGCACTGACTTAGAATCAACCATCACAACATGATACTCCTTCACACAATTAGTGACCACGACCCAAGGCCTTAAAGGGCGAATATAAGACACATTATGTTCTTTATTTTTCCAACTCCAAAGTTAATGACATCCCACAACCCAACAGGATGCCCACTCAACACCGGGATTTGAATCCTCTCCATTCATTCAACACTCTCTCGATCATCCTCTACCAATTATGAGAGAGATAGAGAGTGTAGAGGATGATTGAGAGAGTGTTGAATGAGAGGATCCAAACTCCTCAACACCATCTCTGTACCAACTAGCCTCCAAGCAGCATTACACACCCCTATCAAGTCTACGAAACAAATGAACACCATTGAAGATAAGACCTTTCTAGTGTATTTCGTCCCAATTTCCCTTAAATCCATGAGATTACAAATATCCAATCTTCTAGCAAAATACACAACCTTTCTCTCATTAAAAGACGGGCTTCCCTTACATTCATGTCTCCCCAAAACGTCATTGAGGTTACCAACAACAAGCCACCCTCCCTGAATATAAGTAGCAACATGATGTAGTTCATCCCATAAAATTCTTTTCTGATCTTCGTTGGGATTAACATACACTGCCGAGAAGAACCACTGTGCACCATTCAAATTAGTAACTTGCAAATGGATAAACTGGAAATGAGTATTTCAAACCAACCCAGTGACTCTATCACTACGCCAAGCTACCACAATACCTCTAGAAAAGCGTCTAGTATTTGAAAAATGGAACTCATCAAAGCCCAGTAGACTAAAGGTACGTTAAAGCATCAACCCTAAGCTCCATGACAACACGAATATCAGGATGTGAACCATCCATGCATTGCTTGCAAAACCGGAAAAAATTCGGACCACCAGCTCCTCTACACAAGTATTTTTAAACTGGAATATAATTTTGATATCCAAACAAGTATTTTTAAATATTTATTAAATATGTTTTTTAATTAAGTTGAATATTCATAAAATTCACAAATTAAAATTAATCAACATAATTAAATATGAGATTGAAATGTGGAAGACATTACTAATATTCAATTAGGTATATTATTATGAGAACCACACTAGATTTTGGTTGCTTTGCACGCGCATGTGCGCAGATTTCTATGATGTATGTGGGCGCATAACACAAGCAAGCGGATCGCTAAGACTGTTTTGAATCTACTTATATCTACTCTCTTTTTGAGCGGATCTTTTAAGGAATAGGGGAGAGCCACGACACCGTCGAAAAAATAAAAGTTTTTTTAAAATACTATTAATTAAAGCTATTGCAAATTAAGTATATATATATATATATATATATATATATATATATATATATATATATATATATATATAATATTTGCAAAGCAATACCAATTACAATGAGTAAGCGCGATATAAATTCTTCTTGTAGAGGCTGGTGGGTTGCGAGTTTGATCCCCACTCTTTGGTTTTTAATATGGTTTTTACATATTATTTTTCTTTCACAATAGCAGCAATGGGGATGTGCACAATCTCTTCATTTTAAATGAATGGCAGCAATGGAGTTGTGTGCAATATTTTTTAGATAGAATTAGAATTTATGAATAAATGTTTTTATTGTTATATTATATGAAACAATTTCAATTTTATTTTTGAAAACAAATCAAAATTATCTTTAAAATCACAAGATTTTAATTTCTTAATTGAGGCTCTATATTTCACTAAAAAAATTGAGTCTCTATTGCCAAATCAATTTTTTTAAAATTTAGTTTTGTTTATAAAGATAGCATTTTTCGTAAATATATTATTTGATTATTTTGGCTCCCTCTAGTATTTCACTCAAGATCCGCCACTGTCTCCTTTTTCGTGCGCGTGTCTACATACTTTCCATGAGTTTCTTTATGCCATATTAGTTCTTTTGTAAAAAAAATAGTTCTTCGGATTTTTCCTTTTTAATTTATTGTCTCGTTTGATGAGCGTTTCAAATAAAACGGTAATAAACAAATTATTATGAACGGTTAAAAGGAAAAAAACTTAGTATGTTGATGGTGTTGTACTTTAAAAAAAATGTACAAAAACTGTCAATAACCACCGAGAGTTGTTGGTTAATAATGCATTTTTTTATTTAAAAAAAAGGTTTTGTGTTTGGACGTACAACTAGTATCTATGGTACTGCATGTAAGTATTATTTTTGTTAAAATACTTTTGTGTGAAGAAAATGAAACAATACTCTACTCTCTGCACCAAATAGGTAGTTCAGTTTGCGAACTAAACGATACCGAAGGAGTGCACCAAATGAGTGCAAAAAAAAATTACTCTGCCATTGCCTATCCAAATTTTTTTTACTCTACTCTCCTACCCCCTCGCTCACTAACATTGTCTATCCAAAAAAAATTACTCTACTCTCCTCCTTATAAGAAAAAATTGTGATTTAGGTTTATTAAATAACAGATGTATTTGGTCTTATATTAGATACATAAACTAGACACGTCAGTTACTCAATGAACTTAGAACGCAAATTTTTATATAAGAGTAGATGGAGCGTTTGACATTCTCCCCCCAAAACTCACTCTACATTTGAATAAAATTTATGTTAACTCTACCATTTAGAAATAAGACTTACTAACTTCATAAACTTAATAAGACTAGCTTAAGTTTCACCCAATTAATATAAGACTCTGTTTGACAAAACCGAACTGCTAGCTTATAACATGTAGCTTAGAGCAGATAAGCTCGTGGTAGCTTATAACAAAAAATGCTACTTAAAGTAGCGTTTCAGTTTTTTCTACCAGTTTTGCGTTTATTATTTTAATTAAATTCTTCATTTATCCACGATTAAATGAATCTTCTCTCTCATATTCAAACATTAATTACAAATGTCTATTTACGTCACTTTATATTTAGAAGCTAGTTCAACCGCTAATTTTACCAAACACTTAAAATTCAATTCGTTGGTTTATCCGCTATCAACTATCCGCTATCGGCTCATCCGCTATAAGCTAGTTTATCCGCTATCCATTTTTTTTGTTGCCAAATAGAGCCTAACTATTGGAGAGAGTTTTCAAATAGAGTATTGCTAGCATTTCTATTTCTGTGAATATGTTGATCATGTTTGGACAAATAGCTTAATTAAGCCTTTAGAGCATCCACAATAGTGTTCCTCATAGTCATTTTTTCTTATTAGAGAGAGTTTGCTATAAGAAATACCATTGTGCAGAAAATAAAAGTAACCATAAATAAGGGGCTTTTTTTTCGCACCCCCTCCTTGTCTATCCCACCTCCATAATTACGCACACGGACGAAATGCCCTTGAAAACTTACAAAAATCACATTTCACAAATCAGATTTCATAATTCCGAAAAAAGTAAGTGTAGCGACCGAAAAATCCGGGAAAGGATTCTTCGAAAGGTTCTTTAGGAAGCCGCCACCAAATTTTAGTTTAAGGGCAAATTCGGAAAATCCCTTTAAGTTTTAGGACGAGGCATTGTTAGGGTTCGGGAGTCGTTATGTGTGGGGAAGGTATTAGCACCCCACGACATCCATTGTCTAATTAATTTAAGATTTATTTAATTATTACCCTTTTATTTGTAGAGAAAAAGACTTATTTAAGTTTTTTGATTTTTAGTGCTTGACAAGAGTTTGAGTCTTGCTCCTACGTACCTCCAGATGCAATAGAGGAATCAAAGCTACGTAGTTCTTCCTGAAAAAAGTTTGTTGGTTGGTGTTTTTTAGCGTAAGGGTCCTAGGATTCCTTGAACTGTACAGCTCACTGATTCCTAGGACGCTGACTAACCCGATTGTACAACCGACTTAGTCCCCTACTTTTGAAAGTATTTTTGAGGTTTTTTGAAAGAAATTGGTTTGGTGTGAGGTGGGTCCGTTTTAGAATAGGTATCCTAGAACTCCCGAATCATGACTCATTAGTTCTAGAACATTGACTAACACATTTTATCAGTGCCAAACTTAATCCCTATTTTTAGGAAAATAGATTTATTTATATTTTATTAAGTTTTTTGTAGGATTACTGAACTGTACAGCTCATTGGTCCTAGGATGATGACTAACCCGGTTGTACAACCGACTTAGTCTTTTATTTGGTTTTGGGGTAGAAAAATATTTAATTATGGTTTTTAATTTATGAGAATTTGTTTATTTTGAAGAGAGTTAATTAAGGAACGAGAAAGGGGTGAAAATAGTATTACATGAATGTAACTAGCAGTGGGAGATTGTATTATTAACACTGGGGGTGCAAAAGCATAATGGTGTAATTATAATTCTGACATTAAAAAAAATGTAATAAAGCAAACTTAAATTAAATAGATATAATAAGAGAAAAAAAAACTAACAAAAGACCTAATCCTCACCACTCTCCATCATCAGCGCCGCACACATATATATACATATATTAGGAGAGAGGAAAAAAAGGTTATGGGTCAAAAAGGAAAAAAAAATGGAGAGATTAGATTTAGAAGAGAGAGCTTGAAATCAGGGAGGGAGTATATCTTAATCTCTGAAACTAATGATAATCGATAATAACAACGACAACCACTTATAGATAAATCTCATAGATAGAACAAACAAACATGAGCAGAAAAACATTAATTTCTCATTGACAGTATTGCATTTTGTATGATTAAATAAGGAAGAAAAATGGGAGCAAAAGGAAGTGGGAGAAGTGAAGGTGGCACAGTGTATTAGGGAGGAGAAACTTACTTTGAAGGAAATGTTGTTGCAGAGAAAATGGAAGAGAGGACGAAGTCGTCGATTGATGAAGAAGATAGGGCAGCTTACAAACCCAAATAGCAACCGTTGCTTCCTGATTCTTCCCTTTACTCAAAATTTTTGAAACCGTGTTTCGGTGGATTAGGATTCTGACTTTGAACCCTAATCCTTGTTTTAGGTGATTTTTCAGTGTTGTTGTCTCTGTGTGTTTTAGACTCTAGGCTAGCCGCTTATTTATAGGTAGAAATTAGGTTTTAGCATTAATGGTTGTTTTTGGGCTTTTGCAAATCTGATAATGTGGGCCTGCTGAGTAGTCTTGGAGAGCAAGAACAGACCCCAGAGATTACTGATGCTGCTCATTTATTTAATTTTCGTTTTTTATATTATTTGTATTTTTTATATTATCATTTTTTGTATTTTTGGACCTTTTGGACTATTAAGTGATCTTAAATTGTAAATTAAACTAAATAGAATTTTTTTGACATTTTTGGGCTGTATATATGCTTAAATAAATTAAATAAACAAAATACGAATAAAATAATAAGAAAAAGGAGTCCGGGCCAAATACAAAGACGAGGACGGGCGGACTAGACAAAATACGCTAAAACTAAACCAAAAATGGGCGTGTTAAGTCGGAATCGCATTAGTCCGAATTTAAACCAAATTTTGAGAAAAATGACTTTAGGTGGACATGCTCACATACGACTAAACTCAAATACTGAGATAATTAAATTGAAGAACATGCGAAGAGATCGATCATTCGCGCGCATGCCTAATTTAAACAATGGTATTTCGAGTTTAGGTGAACAGAGTATTGGAATTGGTTTGGATTGGTAACAGAGACTCTACTGCCGATAATTCTTGTAATCATGCGACTCGAAACACGCCCTTACTAAAAATAAGCGACTAAAGCGAGAAAAGAAGACGGACAAAATTGGGGTATAACAATGCCCCTCTTTATTAATATTTTACTAGAAAGTCTTTGAGCTCTAGAACTTTCGTAGTAGAAATAGGAATAAAGATAAGATAGACGCTAATTTTGTCCGTTTGAGAGGGGAGTGGGAGGTTTGAGAGATAAGAGGGAGTGGTTAATACTTGGCGCGTTAACCGAGAGTTGAATGAAGGGTCAACAAGGACACGAAGGAGCACTAAGGCTCACGAAGGACCACTCGAGTGCGAAGGAGGCGATAAGGCTCACGGAGGACCACTTAAGGTCCGGAAAAGTTGCCTAAGCCTTAATTGAAGGACCATCGTGGTCTGAAGGAGCGCAACTAGCTACGGTACTAATTAAGCGATGCGAGGGGCCTTTATACTCGGCGGCCATGATGGGTCAAGATCGGTCTAGCGATATGTTGACCATGAAGGGCGTACACTTGTCTTGGTGGCCGACAACTAGTGCGAAGGACCACGCGGGAGTGCGGAAGGTCCGCGGAGCTCGACTCAGACGTTTGCGACACGGGCCACTTAGGGCGAAGGGCGTAATGCTCGAAGGACCACTCGGGTGCAGGATCGGCTCGGTGATCTGCGTGATGCGATCACGGGATCAACGCTTAGAGCTTTGATCTTAGAGGAACAAAATATGGGTATCGACACTTGAAGTCGATTCGAAAAGCAATACATCATCGGCACCAATAATACATGCACATGCAACAGGTGATTTTTGGTGGGGTAGTGGATGAAATAGGTGATTCCTTTCTCTTTTTGTTGTTGTTGTTTTTTTTTTTTTTTTTTTTTTTTTTTTTTTATGTATTTATCGATGGATGCATGAAGTATGAATGTTAATATGATGCAAATGAAATGTTTGAATGCAAATCTTTGTGGTGCATGGCGTGATGATATGAAATGATTGATTGGGTGTAGAAACATTTTTTGTGATGATGAGATGTGAGGCTTTGGATGCGAGAGGCGGAGATGAATATTGATCCATTCTTTGGAAAAATTAGATTCGATTCAAAATTTGGCAATCTCAAGGTTGTTATTTATAGACAACGATGTGAAAAGAACTTGCTAACTCGCTCATTTTTCTTCCATTTTGATGCCCCATGATAAGTGGATTTTCGTATCACATTATCAACTTGTGTTCTATCTCTCTGAAGCATTGTTAAGAAAACATGTATAGTAGTGCAAACATAGATGAATGAGTCAGTTAACTTGGTTCAAGGGTATGGGCGAATCGACGCATGAAAGGATGAATGACTGGTCTTCGTCAATGTCATGAATGGTAGGTTTTTCCAAGCCGAGATTGCCCCAATTTAGATTTGATGATTGTGAGTGAATAACTTGCTTTGTCTAGTGCTAACAAGCTAGAGGTGTAGAAAATGATGAATGGGAATGCACTGGCTTTGGAATGAAAGGTGGACAGCAATAGATATTGTCTCAACCCGTAGAGTTTGATGTTTCCCTAATTATGGTAAGGACAAGATTGCCCAGACTAGAGTAGAAACATTTAGGATAGTGAGTTGAGAAATTGCCCATATGGTTTTTGGTGTGAATATGGCAAGGGGATGAGATGGGTGTAAGGTGAATTTTCCCATTTGAAGGTGGAGTGAAGAGCGCGGAATTGCCCCACTTGGAATGGTATTTCAATGGTTGGCTTTAGTGAGATTGGGAAAGGTGACGAGTTAGGGCTATGGGTTTTTCGAGTTGATGCAGTATAGGTGGGCGTGATATGGGATGGACACTGTACAAATCTCCCCAAGTTCAAATGGAATAGATGGTGAAAGGGATGCCCCACTCTAGGATATCGATGGCGATCCTAGTATAAACTTTTGGTTCTCTATAAAATGATTCCCGGACTATGATAGTCTTGAGTTTTCGCTATGATGACAACACCACTTGGTGATCACTAAACCTTGTTTTGATGTCGTGAGAACTTGAATGAATCTTTGGGGTGCAAGTCCTTTGATTTTCTCTTTATTTGAGAGTTTTTTTTTGTTTTTTTGTTTTTTTGAGACATATATATTTTTAGCAAACATATCGTAAATAAATAAACTTATTTGTCCTAAATTTAAGATTTTGAGAAAACAAAAGCAATCGGTCATTGATCGAAATGGATTTTCGGAGTTGTAATGTGGTTTGGGTTAATGGTTTATGAGGACATGATAATTGGGCTCAAAGTAGTGTTTGGGGATTGATGGGACGGATGATTTTTGAGCGGTATGATTTGGCTAATGGTTAATGGTTTGTGAAAGAAGGAGTTATTAGGCTCAATGAAGTGTTTGATGATTGATGGGACGAATAATTTGGTGATGTAACTTGGCTAATGGGTGATGATTTATGAAGGAGAGGATATTGAGGACAAGGGAAGTGTTTGGGGGTTTATTTCAGACAAGGATCTCTTGTGCTTTGATGGTAATAAAGTATCAGCTCACGATTTGTACTATTTTTGTTTTTTTTTTTTTTTTTTGTTTGTTTGTCTTTTTTTTTTTGGGATTTTTTTAATCCTCTTTTTGACTTCACTCTTTTGTGATTTCTGTTTCTTTTTTGGGTGAGTGGTGATAAAACTAATGCACCATTTTTGATGCGGAATCGATCTTTGTCTAGGGTTTGGGATTTTGGCTTAAGGTGGGTGGCAAAGGATTTTTTTGAGGATAGGGAAAGATGGTCAAACTTCATTTCAAAACATGATTGCTAGTTTTCTCAAAAATTAACTTAAGGACAATAATTTATTTACTTTTATATATTTGCTCTTTTTTCTTTATTTCTCTTTTTTTTTTTTTATGCCCCAATTTTTGCTTAGCCGCTCTTTCGAGTTTTCAACCTAACGGGCATTTTTATATATTTTTTTGGTAAAGGACTTGCACCAAGGGAATACAACGTTGACAAGGTATTTTAGAGATCACATGTTTGCCCAGCATGGGGGCCTAAAGTGTTATTTCACTTAGGGAACCAACCGAAACGTCAACTATGTGCGGATGTGGGAGAGTATGTACTTTATGGGCGGTCGGGGTGGGATTAGACTTTGTGAGGATGATGGCAAGATAGGGGCGCTAACCGACTCAAACAAAAATAAACACACATGTTACCCCAGTCTCTACACAAATGTCTCATAGAGAGTTAACATTTAAAACATGATAGAAATTTTTGATGGGCATTTCGGTCATTTATCATGGGATGGAAGAGATGCAACATTTGGTTAAAAAATTTGAAAAACTGAGTGACTTGAAACAACTTGAGCTTGCAACGAAGTATGACTAAACTTTTTACAAAAAGAATGATTTATTTCACAAGAATGCCTCACCTCTCATCACATTTTTCCTAATATTATTACTGTTTTTTTATAATGCACGATGTAAGGATGCAAATGAATGTGCATGAAATATGAATGAAATGATAATGCATGTGCAGGAAGTGTGAATGAAATGACAATGTATGTGCATGAAATGTGCATGAAATGATAACATATGATTTTATTTATCATGTCGGGGAATTATAAACTTTTCATTGGAGAGTAAAGTACAAAATTTAATTTTGACTTGGCGTGCCAACTTCTCTCCAAGGTAAAGATTTAAATTCACGACGGTCATAAAAATGCATGCAACAGAAGATGTTTATTTCTTTGTATGCATGTGGTATGTTTCCTAAAAGAGTAGTAAAAATGATTTTTGTCTTTTTTTATTATTATTTTTTAGAGAAGGCGGTATGCATAAATATTTGTTTGAATGCGAGGGTATAAAGCTCCTTTGTGACCACTAGAAATGCATCTTCTGAGTGGTCTAAGGTTTCTTTTATAGTGAACCTCACGGGGATAGTTCTAAAGAATCCTACACATGGTCCCTAGAGCCAAGGACTCGATCAAGAACATCGACCCGATGAATAGGCAAGCTATTAGAAGGGATAGCATCCTCAAAAGGGATCAAACTCTAGGTGAGATTTTCGTGACCACCCAACGAGACGTACGTCCCGCAGGCCATCACTACGCAATCTCGTTCTAACTTAGGGTACACTCAAGTCCGGGTAGAGGACTTTTCTCACGTGTGTGAAGTGTAGAAGTGAAGTGTGTGTAGGAGCGATCTAAAAAAAAACAACCCAAAAGCTGCAAACAGACAAACAAACGTATATACAAATATCGTCTTCTATCCTAGAGTTTATATATAACATAAAAATATAATATGCAAAGAATAATAATAATAAATAAACAAATAAATAAAGGGAAGGGTAAAAATTAAGTTAATCCTAAATAATTAGACTAGGTTTTGACTCTCTAAAAAGTTAAGTCCCCAGTGAAGTCGCCAGCTGTAGCGACCGAAAAATCCGGGAAAGGATTCTTTGAAAGGTTCTTTAGGAAGCCGCCACCAAATTTTAGTTTAAGGGCAAATTCGGAAAATCCCTTTAAGTTTTAGGACGAGGCATTGTTAGGGTTCGGGAGTCGTTATGTGTGGGGAAGGTATTAGCACCCCACGACATCCATTGTCTAATTAATTTAAGATTTATTTAATTATTACCCTTTTATTTGTAGAGAAAAAGACTTATTTAAGTTTTTTGATTTTTAGTGCTTGACAAGAGTTTGAGTCTTGCTCCTACGTACCTCGGATGCAATAGAGGAATCAAAGCTACGTAGTTCTTCTGAAAAAGTTTGTTGGTTGGTGTTTTTTTAGCGTAAGGGTCCTAGGATTCCTTGAAGCTGCATGACTCCACGATTCCTAGGGTTGACCCGACTAACCCGATTGTACAACCGACTTAGTCCCTACTTTTGAAAGTATTTTTGAGGTTTTTTGAAAGAAATTGGTTTGGTGTGAGGTGGGTCCGTTTTAGAATAGGTATCCTAGAACTCTGAATATGTGCTGACTCATTAGTTCTAGAAGCATTGACTAACTTAGTATGTCAGTATGACTTAATCCCCTATTTTTAGGAAAATAGATTTATTTATATTTTATTAAGTTTTTGTAGGATTCTTTGAATCATCTGACTCATTGGTCTAGGATGATGACTAACTTAGGTTGTACAACCGACTTAGTCTTTATTTGGTTTTGGGGTAGAAAAATATTTAATTATGGTTTTAATTTATGAGAATTTGTTTATTTTGAAGAGAGTTAATTAAGGAACGAGAAAGGGGTGAAAATAGTATTACATGAATGTAACTAGCAGTGGGAGATTGTATTATTAACACTGGGGGTGCAAAAGCATAATGGTGTAATTATAATTCTGACATTAAAAAAAATGTAATAAAGCAAACTTAAATTAAATAGATATAATAAGAGAAAAAAAACTAACAAAAGACCTAATCCTCACCACTCTCCATCATCAGCATCGCACACACATATATATACATATATTAGGAGAGAGGAAAAAAAGGTTATGGGTCAAAAAGGAAAAAAAATGGAGAGATTAGATTTAGAAGAGAGAGCTTGAAATCAGGGAGGAAGTATATCTTAATCTCTGAAACTAATGATAATCGATAATAACAACGACAACCACTTATAGATAAATCTCATAGATAGAACAAACAAACATGAGCAGAAAAACATTAATTTCTCATTGTGATGTGCATTTTGTATGATTAAATAAGGAAGAAAAATGGGAGCAAAAGGAAGTGGGAGAAGTGAAGGTGGCACAGTGTATTAGGGAGGAGAAACTTACTTTGAAGGAAATGTTGTTGCAGAGAAAATGGAAGAGAGGACGAAGTCGTCGATTGATGAAGAAGATAGGGCAGCTTACAAACCCAAATAGCAACCGTTGCTTCCTAATTCTTCCCTTTACTCAAAATTTTTGAAAGCAGAGTGTTTGGTGGATTAGGATTACGACTTTGAACCCTAATCCTTGTTTTAAATGATTTTTCGGTGTTGTTGTCTCTGTGTGTTTTAGACTCTAGGCTAGCCGCTTATTTATAGGTAGAAATTAGGTTTTAGCATTAATGGTTGTTTTGGGCTTTTACAAATCGATAATGTGGGCTCTTGAGTAGTCTTGGAGAGCAAGAAGCAGGACCCGGAGATTCACGATCTTTGCTCATTTATTTAATTTTCGTTTTTATATTATTTGTATTTTTATATTATCATTTTTGTATTTTGGACCTTTTGGACTATTAAGTGATCTTAAATTGTAAATTAAACTAAATAGAATTTTTTTGACATTTTGAAATTTGTATATATGCTTAAATAAATTAAATAAACAAAATACGAATAAAATAATAAGAAAAAGGAGTCGGGCCAAATACAAAAAGACGAGGGCGGGCGGACTCGACAAATCGCTAAAACTAAACCAAAAATGGGCGTGTTAACTACAAACCCCACGATTAACTTCGGAATCGCATTAGTCCGAATTTAAACCAAATTTTGAGAAAAATGACTTTAGGTGGACATGCTCACATCGACTAAACTCAAATCTGAGATAATTAAATTGAAGAAGCATACGAGAAGATCGATCATTCACGCATGCCTAATTTAAACAATGGTATTTCGAGTTTAGGCCGAAGCAGTATTTGGAATTGGTTTGGATTGGTAACCGAGACTCTACTGCGATAATTCTTGTAATCATGCGACTCGAAACACGCCCTTACTAAAAATAAGCGACTAAAGCGAGAAAAGAAGAGCGGACAAAATTGGGGTATAACGATAAGTAAATACGGAGAGATTTTCGGAATTACCCTGTAATTCCGAAATTCCCAATTTTTTTTTCAATTATTAATATTTTTATTTACAACTTTTTTTAACGATGGCAAGTAGGCGACTAGGCGATGTAAGCGCGGCGAAGTCTTGGGGCAGCGGCACCCGCGATCGGCAGCGAGCACGGCATCTTTGGGAGTCCAGCGATAGCGATATGTCCGGTAGGAGTGCTACTCCTTCTCGGACACTCTGACGAGGCTCAGAGGCTGCTGGACATGCTTCCACGGCGTCGAGGCGCGAGAGAGCCCGCCCTAGAGTGGTAGAGATGGTTGAGCCTGAGCCTCAGCCTCATCCCCGATATGAGCGACCCTCTTAGTGACCACCCGGTTATGAGTACCATATGCGGCACCAACAAGAGCACCCGAGTTGTATCATGACATTCTTGCTCACGGTTGGGAGGCTTGGAAGGAAGCGAGGAGGATGAGGGTCGACATCACCGTGGATCACCCACCATTATTGTTACACCTGGGATACACACTGCTGCGCGTCTGGATAGATAGAGCGAGGTAATATTTTAATTCTTTATTTTAATTTTACTTAACAACGATTAATTACTTATTTTTAATAACGTATGGTTTAATTTTAATTTTTTCAGCCTCGGAAACTAAAGGTTGTATCTCACGACCAGAAGTTTCCTAAATTTAGACCTGCCAAGCACCACCCACAGGTAGCCCACTGGTTGCGTAAGGCTAAGCTTTTTGAGTTGGACATCACACTGCAGGGCGATCAACCATGAGTTGATATCGCTTTTGTGGAGAGGTGGCATCCACGAGACTCTGCTCATTCCACATGCCCTTTGGGAGATGGTATCACCACAGACGATGTGGCCGTCTTTGCTTCTCTTGCCGCTGGAGGGCACCCCATTGGACCACAAGCCCGATTTTGATTCTGTTGAGGCTCTTCAGTTGGTTGTCGACTCTTTGGGCATGCATCAGGCTAGTGTCATCGAGGAGTTTAAGGAAAACAGGGAGCATTATTTGAGGATCGCCTTTGTAGAGGACTCTTATAGGGAGAACATGGCACGGGGTGCTTATGACCAGGCTGCACGGTGCTACATGCTCTTCTTGTTAGGCACCACCATTCTGGCCGACAAGAGTCACCATTTACTACCAGTGAGGTGGATGTATACGCCCGAGAATCTTGGCGGTGTAGTTACCTCTACACTCGATTGTAGCGATCTTTTATCGACCAGCGGTTTGGCGGATCGTTGGCGGAAAAGTGTTTGCTAGGACGCATCGACCACATGCCACCAGTGAGGAACATGAAGGCTGGATAAAATAAAGTACATGCGGAGCGAGTGCGTTGGCGATTCGAGCGGTCTGAGCGATCCTTCTCCACCCATTTCGGGTAATGCTCCATCTCGGACGAGGATCATACGGGGTTCTTGATGTATCAAATTGAGCGCGGACTTTTGGCGGGGTGGTAGAGAGCGACCTACCACGGCGAGTGCGATCCCCGATTACCTACCTTGGTACAGTCAGGTAACCAGGGTGCGTCTTACTCCGGTGCCAGAGCCACAACCAGAGGCAATTGCAGATGAGGAGCCCGTTGTCCCGAGACTTTAGAGGAGGGGTTGAGAAGCAAGCGTTGCATTGGCGGGATGCCACTAGATGTCGGCCAGTTCACTGCTACTTCACGTCATTATTTTCAATCATTTTTAGACATTTTGGACCCATAGTTGTATTTGACTCCTATTTTATGTTGGACATTTTATATATTTTGATGTATTGTTATTTAAATCGTAAATCGTTCGTATCGTATTTTAAAAATAAAACGCGTGTAAATCTTAATTTAATATACAAACTTTTAAAAAAATTAAAAATTTCGGAATTACCTCTAAAAAAGGTAAATCCGGTTCAAAATAGGGGGTATTTCGGATTTACAAGATAAATCCGAAATACCCCCTTTTTTGAACTGGATTTACCTTTTTAGAAAATAATTAATGCATGGAAATCACATACACTTGTGTGCAAGTATACACTTTGTCCAAAAACAAGTAGTAAAATAAAGTGTAAAGTAACAAAGTAATAAAATAATTTTGGATTTTGTGATGATCACAACTAAGTTAGATAGAAAGCAAAGTAAAAATGTTGATAGTGTAAAGAGAAAAGCTAGTTGGAATGTCTTCATCAAGTAATTTACTTATAAGTGTATGATGCGTTATGTGATGCAATTTGCTTGAATGCCGTTTGCATTAGCTATGTGCCTTTCGATCACTTTCTTGAGTATCATTACCAGCTCTTATGATCCTTGTTCTATCACGAAAGAAAGGGGTGTCAATGCCAATCTTGCCTCCTAACAATTATCAAGTTGCTAAAATAAATTCACTCTTGTATTTTAAGTACCCACAATTATCCTATGGACTATACTATCCTATCTCTAGGACTTAGCATGGTTTTCACAAAGTTTTCTTTATGTAAAACACTCACCCATATTAGTTCTTGAGTTCTTAATTGTAAGCCATCTCTGGTCATTTACAATTCTTACTTATTCTAAGTGATCAAGTTCAAAATAAGTAATGAAAATATTATCAAGCAAGAACTAAAGTACAAACATACATACATGCAACATACTTACTTAAAAGCTCATTAAATGATTAGAACATTCCAACTAAGAAAGGTTTAGCTAACAAGAGACATTGCAAGATATATATAAACTGAATAGACCATGTTTATATAATAGAAATCACAAAAGAGAAACAACAAAAGTAAAGTTACAAGTGTATAGGGAGGTCTCATGATGTATGAACATGTGTCCCTATGTTGGTGACTCTTCAAAGCTATGCCTATAACTATGTGTGAATGGTAGGCGCCTACTATACAAGGTGGGATGGCTTCAGAAGACTAAGCATGAGGTCATTAATTGCAAGTGGATGCATATGAAACAGGCTGCTTATTCATCATGTAGTGCGGTTTTGATGCGAGGATCGGTCACGAGGAGCATTTGATCTGAGATAGCATTGAGGCTGCGAGCAACAAAACATCAAACATACCACAATATATCCAAAATGGCCTATAAATAACTATAACCATTCAAATCACTCAAGTTATCATATATCACACTAAATACTATATAAACTCTTTATTATTACTTAAAAGAGAGCAATTACTAAGTTTAAACATATGAAATACTCTATATAAAATAGAGTTATCACACCCCAAACTTAAACCATTGCTTGTCATAAGTAATGACAAAGACAAACTATTTAAAACTATAATTCTAGAAGATAGATCGACTTGATTTTTTGGATTTTTCATGAGGAGTTCCTATGAACTTCAATTTTCAACAATCTTCTTTGTGCCTTTATTTCTTCAAAACTACCAAAGCTATTCAAACTCTTTTGTGTGTGTGTGAACCCACTTGAGTTGAGATTGGTTCCAAGACTAAGTGAAAAATTTCCTCCTAGCCTTTGAAAAGTTGGTTCATCTTTAGTCACACCAAAATATTTTTCAAAAGAGAGTTTAGACTCACAAAATTTTCTCAGTGTTGGGGAGTTCTAAAATCAAAAGGCTTGTTTGAATCTTTCAAAGCTTTTGAGCCAATGCAATTTTCTATTTTTTTGTGTGGATCTTTTTGTGCAAATGCAATACTTCTTTGAAGTGATTTTGTGCATTGATTTTTTTGCATTTTGCTTTTTCTTGATCTGGTTTGCATTGATGCTTAAATCACTTGATGATGCTTTTTCTTTTGCTAGCTCATATTACCTTCCTCACTTGACCTCCAGGATGCAAATGCACTTTGGCACAGTCTTTGACCTCCAGATGCATATATTTTTCTTTGCACTTTGCTTGCAGTTCGATTTTGAACTATCCTCCGGATACAATATTTATTCTGCATGGCACAGTGCTTTGACCTCGGATGCATTCATGTACTTAAACACGGTATAGTTTCAAAGATTTAGGATATGGCTTTGTCCACTTTTTGTATTATTTTTCTACATTGTTTACTCTTTACACTTTTGAAATTCAGACCTTTGTTTTCATAAAACACCCCCAAACTTAATTCTTTAAGCTCTTCTTTCTTTTTAGTAAAACTTTGTTTTGACTTAAGCTTACCAAAAATTCCCACTTGCATCAGTTGATCTTTAAATAGCAAGGTTCTTTTCTAAACTCAGTTTTGAAGTGTTGAAGTAAAAATAATTTTGGTTTTTAGAAATAAGGCTTTTTTTCTTTTCATCATTGAAATTCCATCCATGGGGTTTTCACCATATTTTTGAAAAAGCTGATCTTTTCTACTAAAATATTTAGATACTACTTTGTTAAGTACATCTAATATTAAAACAAACTAAAAACTATTTAAAACATATATATTTACTATATAAAACATATTAATTAAACACACAACATATTAGATAGAAACATATTAAAAACATAACATGCAAATCCCCCAAACTTAAGGGGTAGCGATTGTCTCACTGCTAACTTGTTCAGAAAATACAAACCATATTTTGTTCAAAATAGGGAGAGGGGATTAAAAACAACCGGAAATAGTTTAAACGAGAATTAACACAAGCTATAGTAGTAGTAGGTGAAAACTTGTAAATGATACTCATTTGTTGGCTCCACTCTGATTACGGTGCTTTGCCTTGATGGAGGAGTGTGTTTCACCTTCTGCTTCTTCTCCTTAGGTGGCTTGCTTGGTGTTTATTCTGTGCAGGTGCGGATGCACCTCCTTCCTCTGATCTGATTGCGGGAATCTGTTTCTTGAGCCCGTCTGCAGTGCATCGGTCTTGGCTTACACTAGGTTTCTTCCTTTTAGGTGTCAATTTTGATTCTTGGCTGCGAGTTGCTTGAAGAACTTAGAGTGTTGTGCAATGCTTCCTCTTACATTGAGCCATTTGTTCCGAACAAGTTTGATTGTTGCTTCATCATGCATAGTTGTTGCTGTTGTGATCACGTGGCAAGTGATGCGAGGCATCACTCTGTATCTCAACAGTTTGAGCAACGAGCTCTGTCTGAGATGATTCTTCTCCTTTATCTCCTTTGTTGAGTCCTTCTTCTTCTTTTTCTGCAAAATCTCTTTCTCAAGAGCGAAATAACATTAGTAGTAATGTTGCTTGGGCTAGAAGAGTCTTTATTTGTTCTGTTGGCATAATAGGGGTTGGTTCTTACATGTGAGTTGTTTTGTGCGGTTCATTTGTTGGAGAGGGTGGTGGAGGGGTTGTTTGTTGTGGTGATAGTCTTGGTGGATCATTGAGGAGGGTAATGGTGATTTTGGAATGGAGGAGGACTCTTGATTTGGTGAGATGATGGGTGTTTTGGTAGCGGTGAAGTGATAGGGGTTTGTTGTTGGGTTGATCTTTGAGGTTTGTTTGGCATATTTACGCCTAGCAATTTCTTCTAAAATTACTCCTCTAGCATGCTCCTCTTCTTCTTCATCAATTTCAGTCTCACTTTCTTCCTCATCTTCTTCTTCAACTTCCTTATCCATTTCTTTTTCTAGTCCTCATCCTCATTATCGAGAATCAAACATTTCTTGATCACGGGTTCTATCACAACCTTCTTCTTTCCTTTGGATTGCTTCCTAGTCACCTTCTTCTTGGTGCTAGGTTCCTCTACCTTCTCTTTACCTTTCCTTCCTTCTTCAACCTCTTTCTCCTCTTCTTCTTCACCTTGACTCTCGGTACCCAACTTGGGAATTCGGGGGCATTCACTTGGCCCACAAGATCAAAGATCTTGTCAAGACCAATTGAAGCCGGTCATGTTGATCATTCTGAAATTTCCATACAGCCCTCTTACGCATGTAATGCTCTTGCATTGCGGTGCGGGAGCCTCTTAAATTTCTCAATTTCTCCTTTACTTGACACTCAAATTACGGAAATTTCCTTTGTTCATTAGCGGTATTGGGACACCTCTTTCATGCACAATTCGATAATTAGACAAGGGAAAAGCAATCCCTTTGATTTTGTTGAGTATGCAAGAATCTCTTTAGCAATCAATCTACCTATGTCTACATTTCCCTCGAGAGAAATTGTATCTAGCAAGATCAATCTCTCTTTGGTCATTGCATATGTGTGTGATGTAGCGAATTGAATTGGCTATGAACAAATGCCAATTACCTAAAGCATTTATCAAATAATTGCTTCTAAGCTTAATCTCATTAGGTGTAAATTTTTCCCCATCTGACCCACTGTATAGCAATTCTATTCCTCAATTCTTCCATTTCTTTCTTAAAGGCCTTGGCCACTCTATTTTCAAAATCATTTCCATTATACTTCAGCATATAATGTTCATTCAATTTATTGGCATGGAAGTGTACAAGTTTACCTCTCACCATGGAAGTGTAGGAGTGTTACGGTCCTTCTTGTGGTGTGATTCGGCATAGAACTCTCTCACTATGTCTTCAATATAGCCTCCTCTTGGTAGCATGAAGTGGTCCCAATTGAGATTGGCCACTTGTTGACATGAATGATGTGCTCGCCTTCTTCAAATCATACCCTCTCTCGGGTAGTAGATGCATGTTCCAGAGATGAATATTGTCATCGGTTCTGAGTTGATTCCTTGGCTTTGCCTTTCTTGATTGATGATGATGATGCATGCATGACCTTCTTCTCTTTTTGGGAGTTTTGGCACCTTGCACGATGATTTCTGTCTTTGATTGCTTTTTCACCATTGTAATTGCTTTGAATTTCTAGGTTTTGAGTGTTTGTGTGATTGAGAAAAATTGGAGATGAGAATATGAAGGGTGGTTTGTGTTTGAGATGAGAGAAATTTGTTGCGAATGAAAAGGATACTTGGTAACAATCTTAAGGCCTTATGTTTTGAGGAGAAGGAAGTTGAGTGGAGTTATTAGGTAGCCGTTAGCAATGCGTCCTGCGCATGCATCAAGCCAGCCATGTCATGCTTGGTTACCAATGCTTCATTAACCTTGCTTAACTCCCCTTTGATCTTCCTGAAGCCTTATGATTCACACTTAACCAATTTTCTTCAAGTTTATAAATTTCTGATGCATGGCACATTTTTCTTCAATGCAGTGCATTTGATGCGTACCGCATTAGTTTCTGCATTTACTGCAAAACAACTAAAAACATAAAATTGCACAAAAATAATTAAAAACAATGGGTTGCCTCCCATCAAGCGCTTGTTTTAAGAGTCTTGTCAGCCTGACTACCTCTTTTTGTTTAGAGATTTTGCAAATGGGTGGTGATTTTGTTTCTCACCACTTGTGCACCATAGTACATTTTGCTAGCATCTAGCAACAGGGCCGACCCGGGGGCTGTGCGGTGTCTTGACCGCCACGGGGCCCAAGCCCAATATCAATTTTTGGGGCCCATAATATTAGCTATACATAATATTTGATATAAAGTTTGAGACTTAATGGTGTAGCGCAGCGGTAAGTATGCGAGTCCACAGTATTGGTTCGCGAGTTCGAACCTCTCAAAATATATTTTATTTATTTTTGAGAGTTTTTTTTTTTTAAAAATTGTTTGGTATTTCGAGCCAAAAGTTTCAAGTGAGACTCGAACCCGACTCTTCCATTTCGCGGGGAAGTGCCATTAGTCCATTACCAGCTGAACCACAAACAAATTTGGATTTATTTTATACATTACCTCTATGTGCCAAATAAAAACTAACCATAGTCAATTCTTTCTTTTATTTTTAGGAAAGCATACAAATTTTTGGTACCCTCCGAACTATTATATTTCTTTTTTTATATAAAAATATTTGTTTTCTTATAAAAAGAAACTAAATGCAATAGTTTTCATAAATTTAATTTTAGTAAACTAAGTTTTTTTGCAATTCATTTGATAAAAGTATAATTTGGGCCCCATTTTTTTAAATTTGCAGGGCCTCTAAATTGTTTGAGGCAGCCACACAGTGAGATATAAGCCTATACAATATATTTGTATAGGCTTATAAAATATATTATTTTTGTCTACTTCCTATTTGTCTATTTATACATGCTTTTTTTAATAAATAAAAATTAAAGATGTGTATCTGGTTGAAATATGCATAACTTTAGATTGAAATAATATAGTATAAATGGCAGATACTGATTGAGTTAATATTATTACGCTTAATTATCGGAAAAAAATGTTATTTACAATTCAAGTATTGAAATTTGAGTTTTGCATTGAAGGGCCCCACTTTAATTATTCGCACATGGCCTCCGTTTTGTTTGGGCCGGCCCTGTCTAGCAACTTAATGATCTCTTTTTTCACAACCTTTTTCATAATAGGGTTTAGTCTTCTTTGACTTTCTATACTGTTCTTAGAATTTTCTTCCAAGATGATTCTATTCATGCACATAGAAGGACTAATTCCCTTGACATCTGCCATTTGCCAATCTATAGCTTTGGTATGCTTCTTTAGAGTACTGATGAGATCACTCTCCTGTTTTGATGTTAAATCATAAGCAATGATAACAAGTAAAGTTTCATTTGTTCCTAAGAAGGCATACTTAAGGTGTTCAAACAGTATCTTCAATTCTAACTTAGGAGGTTGTTCTATTGAGGGTAAATTTTTCTTGAGAATTGGATCCTCAAGATTGAGTGGTTCATAAGTCCTAGCCCATACCTCCTTACAAGAGTTTTCTATTGGCAGATTTCCTTTTTCTAGTATTTCATCATCTAGCAATGCAGCTGCATCTAATGCATCTGCATTGGCTAAGTGATCATCTTGCTTGTAAAAGCTGTTTTCTACCAATTGATCTAGAGATAATAAGGATGAACACTCTTACGTATCCTCTGCAGGATACTTCATAGCATTCATTATATTGAATTTTATTTCTTGATCATTCACTCTCATAGTGAGTTCACCTTTCTGCACATCAATTATGGTTTTACCAGTTGCTAAGAATGGTCTACCTAGGATAATAGGCACTTCCTTATCTGCATCAAAGTCAAGGATAACAAAATTCTGCAAGGAATACAAATTTATCTACCTTAACCAATATGTTTTCTATGATACCTTGAGGATAGACTATTGATCTATCTGCTAATTAAAGTGTCACAGTGTCAAGTTGATGCTTGCACCTAAATCACATAAAGCTTTACCAGTTGTTTGCTGGTGTTTTTAGCAAACAATCACTAGTTTTCAATATTAAGACTGTGAGATCAAACTAGAAAATCTCTTTGACAATTGCCATCGAGTTTGTGTTTTTTTGAAGTGCGTAGAAGCAGAGAATGGTAGAAAGAAGTGATTTGGCGAAGTAAAAGCAATAAATGCAACAACGTAAAAAGAAAGTAAAGACTTTGCATTAAAGCGAAGAAATAAAAGTGGTTCACCAACACATACAATGATCTGTTTCACTCGTGTTTCTCGTTGACTTGGAAGTTGAGTTTCCAGCGTTTTTGTAAAATGTGGTGACCACTGTTTCCTATTACAAAGGGGTATTTATACTCCTAGGAACAATCGTGGGGAAAGGAGTTAGCGCCTCCTAAAGCTACGGGGAGTAACCGCCTTTACTTTCTTTGCTCTGCACCTTGTTGACTCATTGTCATTTGCTTGGCCAAATGTTGAGCCAACTCTGTCGAAGTGTTGTGTCCTCGCTTATCGAAATTTGTTTACTTCACGGCTTTGAGAGCCTAACTTGTCGAAGGCGCACGCTGCTCACTTGCTCTTATCTGCCTTCCTGTCCGAACCCATGGTGCATTGACTTGAATATTGACCTATGGCCTGAAGAACAATATTAAATGTGAAGTCGGCCCCATTTAAAGCTTCATTTAATGTCTTTGTCGAAATTTTGAGGTAGTAACAGTTGCCCCCAAAAATGCTTTTCGGCGGAATAAGGAAATGAGTCAAAAAGGCATTTTTGAATCTTGTGCAATGGTCACTTTTACGCCTTTTGCACTTCAACGGTGGTCGAAAAGGCGATCATCATTACTTGCGCGAGCCAAGCGAACCGTTCTATTGGTACACGTCGGCGTAGTTGGTGGGCCATCACGTCTCTCAAGCGTCGCATGGCGATGCGAGTTATGGCGAGCGATGCCAATAAGCTGTTTAATTCCAAACATATATAAGCGGCCTGACCGCTTCAAATTCCTTTTTACCCGGTTTGAACCTTTGTGAATTTTTTTGCGCACTTTCTATTCTCTGCGTTTTTGCAAAAGATTCCAAAATCACTAAAGTTTCAAACTTTAAATCTCTTCTCTTTAGTCTACACCCAGTTCCACCACAATATTCACTTTTCTTAACTCGTGGCTTCATCATCTGCTGCGCAATGACACTGACACGAGAGCTCGAAGAAGAGCGATGAACCGAAACCTCAAACCACTAGATGGTTTAGTTGATGAACTGGCGTCAACGACGAGCGATCTACTCGATAAGCAAACCCGGTATTAATCCGCCTGCTTTGAGATTTACACTCATGCCTATTTGGGTCCTCTTCACGACATCTTGCTAGAAAGCTGCTGAGGTTTACGAGATTTTCCCAACCATGTTAGTCTCGAACCTAGACTTTTTCTTTGAAACCCACTTTTCATTTAGAGTTTACGGCTAACCCTCCAGGGTCTTTGGAGTGCTGCTCTAGGCTCGACCGGCAAAATTACATGGGCGGCTCGACAAAGTAGAAAGCTAAGAAGGCCAAAGCTTTGGAAGAGACAAGGCATCTTTGACCTAATCCAATTGTCTGAGTATGGGCCCAAATCACGATAGCACCTCACTCTTGGGCTGCTATGCGATTCTGGGATTACTCCACCCATAGCCTCCACGAAATGTGGCATGTTGTCTCCCACTCTACTAGATGTGGCTGCCATTCTGAGGGCCTAAAACCTTTAGGGAGACCTTCGATCCTGCGTCGACTATGCATGCGGCTTCACCTTCACGATGCCACCTTTGCTCCACTACATTCTTTGCACACCTGAAGCGACCTTGAAGAAGTTATGCGTCATGGAGCATGTGGCCTTTCTAACTCTATGGTTGTCCATTTTCGTTTTACGCTGCGCTCTCTCAAGTCTCCAAAACTTACGTCCCTTGGCATGTCAACTCCATGGCCAGAAGATGTCGACTTTGGCGAGTTGATTTTGGGTTCTCTCTGTCGGCCACTTGATAATCTTTGTTATAGAGTTGAAGGAAAATGAGCAAGCTACAAGTTCTTGGCCTCGAGGCCTGCGCGGTTATTCACGGTGTGGCTGCTAGCTACTTTTGAATCTAGATTAAACTGTATATCCACAAGTACGCTCGACTAGCGTGGAGAACAACGACCTTGAAGGGATTCGATTGGCGCAATCGAGGCCCCGAACAAAGCAAACCTTTACTGAGAAGAATCCTTCTTGATCTACTTTGAAATCTTCTGAGCTGTACCACCTTCTGATTCAATGGCCCCTTTTCTCCAAAGGTCTTGTGGCGGCGTGGTTTAAGCAACCATTTCCCTCTTCCACTTGTCGATTCTGAGAAGTCAGCCAGCAGTGTTTAGCAAGCTTACCTCTCTCTGTTTGTCCTCTCCACCCCAGGCTTACCCTTGGCAAGACAAAGAATAGTTTGGGCATTACTAGATATTTCCCAAGTTATCTTGCTAGGCGGTTTGGCCTTTGTCAAGTCGCCTGCACCAGTATGTTTTCATAGGCGAGAGTTTTGAGTCGAGAATCGGAAGTTGCTTACAATTGAGAATGACCCGTCTGTATCTTGAGGTAAAATCCTCATTCACAAAATCACCAAATTGGACCTCCTCAAGCATCCTTTCGTTCTTCATGGAATTTGGCCCCATTTTGAGCAACTTTCTCTTCTAATCAACCAGCGATCGACCACCTCAGCGCAAAGTTCAAGAGAACCAACTCTGCGAGTAGGCTACAAGCTTCTCTCAAAGCCGATCAAGATGACATCGAGGCTCGAGACCCAGCGGTAACGATGAGAAAGCAATCGCTGAATGGGATGTAGAGTGCGGCGTATTGTGAAGAAATAAAGACACTTCAACTCCAATTGTCAAGCGCTAAGCATCGGAAGGGCACGATCGTCGAAAGAATGAGTGTTGCCTCTTGCGTCCACGAAAACCACCAAAGCAATGGCAGCTATAGAGCACTTGGAGAAGATTGGCCCAGCGCATCAAGCCATTCTTGCCGACCTCGACAAAGAGCTACACCTTCTCGACACCTCTATTTCTTTGAGTGTTAGTATTATGGAGAGGCATAAGGCTACTCTGTCGAACTTACGAGACTATAATAGTTTAGAATTCTAAAAATGGTACATGTAACTTTGACATTTCTTTATACATTACCATTTATGAATAATTTTTACGTTTATTTATAATTGCTCAATTTTCATCTCGATTAACGTTGGCTTGTATCGCTTTAAGTACTTGCCATTTATTCTAAAGATTCTATTTTAAGTCACCTAGCTCTTACGACTTCATAAGCGCGCCATTCGAAAAGCATCGTAACACGCGAAATGGGCCTTCCCCACACAGTGACCATTTGCCTAAAACTCTATCTTTTTTATCCATAGGTAATAGGACTTTCCACACTAACTCTCCTTCCTCGAAGGTTTTTAACAACACTTTTTTTATTGTAGGCTTTAGCTATTCTTTCTTTACGTCGAATAAGCATCTCAAAGCTAACAACCTTTCTTCGTCGAGATCAACTAATTCATCAATCATCATATCCCAATAATGATCAAAGGGGATTTCACATTATACGAATCCTTGTTGATTGTAAACAAATTTCTACAGTAACAACGCATCATGCCCAAATGTTAACTGTAAGGAGTAGTGTTTATAGACTCTTTAGGCGGCGTTCGACAAGCCCGTAACACTTGGTCAAGAGAAGCGTTGCCAACTTTTAGGCTTCGTCCAGCGTGCTTTTGATCAAGTTAATAATGATTTTATTTGCGACCTCTGCTTGACCATTGGCTTGCGCATAGTATGGTGTCGAAGTCGTGACTTGAAACCAATTTCAGCGTGAAATCTACCATTTTCGACCCGATAAAAAGCGATGCCTTGAGTGCGTAGTAATGGTTTACGGTATTCCATATCGTAAATGATATGGTTTTGAATGAACCTTATCATGCTTCTTGATCAGCGTTTGCTAAAGTCTTGCCTCCACCCAGCAATAAAGTAATCAATCCCTACCCAGATGTACACAGTGGCCTTTCGGCGGCGTCGGTTTTATTTCTCAATTACATCTAGAGCTGACCTCTAAATGGCCAAGGTTTCACTATAGAATGCAATTCATTTGCGGAGCACATCTTTGAATTCGACATGCTTTTAGCATTCTTAGCGACCTTTAGCAAATTCTATGCAATTTTTAAAATGGTTGGCCAATACATTCCTTGTCGAAATAACAACCATTTCATTTTGTGGCCTACTTGATGTGAGCCACATGCTCCACTTGTGTGTATCGAAACTGCTAAATATGCCTCATTTTCACTAAGACATTTTAATAGTACCCACGCCGAGAGTTTGCTTGTACAATTCGTTTCCAATTAACACATAGCTTAGAGCTCTATACTTTACTTTTTATTAATTGCCCCACTGTAGGGTTTGCAAATACTCTACAATGAGGCTTGCGCCAATCATCATCAGCCATGTTGTCAATAGCAAAATCTCTGCTAAGTCAACATCGTCGAAAATGTGGCGTTGTTCGCCAGCGTATTTCATTTGCACTTATTGCCCCATTTTTGGTGTTGACAATAGCGTCAGTAGTAGCATTATAAAGAGAGTCTTACGAGATTAGTTTATCTTTTATCTCAATTAACTCTTCTAGGCTTTGTTTTGATACCTTGTAGCTTTGAGGCAATTTGTACCAACTCATTATACGTGATTTTCAATTCGTGGTAAATGTTCTAGGTGTACAAATGTAAACCTTTTAACAACGTGTTGGCAATGGCGAAATATTTAATAAGGTGTTCAACGATGCACTTGTATTCTTTTGTCAATTGTTTGACAACTGAGTTGTGAATCACCTTTTACTTCGACATGGCTTTTTGAGTCGAGTAAGATTTGAAGGCCTACAATTAGGGCCTGCATACTCGACCTCATTATTGGAGCAAGAGTCTCGAATTTTAAATTTATATTTTGTTGGAATGTTTTTACGGGAAATAATTAATATTCCAATACCCACTCCATTTTATGGCTTGGCGAAGTCAAGTATAATCTCGAGGGCGTATGTCTAACGAATGTATTTCATGTTCGACAACGGTGGTCCACTATGAAATCGGCAACCACTTGTCCTTTGATTGATTTAAGAGGTGATCGTTAAGTTGTATTCTATGAAAGCCAAAGCCCACTTTCCAATTCGACTATGTAACATTGGTTTTGACAACATATGTTTAATTACATCAAAATGCGAATAAACATAAACATCTGCTTTGCCTTTATATATTGCTTCAATTTTGTACAAAGAGAATACAAGCAAAACACGAGTTTTCTATTATACTATACCTAGTTTGACATCAATCAAAACCTACTAAGGTAATAAATGGGTCTTTCGACACCCACTTATCATCCTCTTTTGCGCTAACATGCTACCTATTGTGTTATCGAGAAGGCTGCTATATACAACTTTAGCAATTTGTTTCCAATAACGAGGCAATAAAATTGGTGGTTTGACCAAATAAGACTTGATGGCGTCGAAAGCATCTTGGTGAACTGCTCCCACTTGAATGCATCTTCTTTCTTGATCTCAAGCAATGGCGAAAAAACTTTAGCGTTTTGCCACTTAGATTTGAAATAAATCTGCGGAGGAAATTGATTTTTCGAGTAGTAGTGAAGTTCTTTCTTGAGTCGAAGGAGCCTTCGTTTCCATAATTGCTTTAGTCTTATTTTGGTTGATCTCGATGCCTTTCTTGTGCACTACAAAACCCGGGAATTCACTGCATTACCTGAAGAAAGCACATTTGGTTGGATTCATTTTCAATCCATATTTCCTCGTTACGTTCGAAAGAGCGTCGAAGATGGTCTAAATGACCAATTTACGAGGATGACTTAACCACCACATCATCTATGTATACTTGCATAAAATCATCAATAAAATCATGAAACATAGAATTCATTGCTCTTTGATAAGTGGCACGAGCATTTTTAACCCAGGGCATTCTTACCCATTCATAAACACCCGATGCCCACTGGACATCGAAAAATTTTTTTAAACCGTCCTCTTCGATGATAAAAATTTGATTATACCACGAGTAGCCATCTAGCATCTTGAGATAATCAAATCCTGTTCTTTGAATCTATTAACATTTACTCTACTCACGGGCATTGCGTATTCATCCTTAGGTGTTGCATTATTTAGATCCACAAAGTCTCACATAAACTCTAAGTTTTCCGTTTTCTTCATTCACGGGAACAATATTAGCTAGCCAATCTACATACCTAGCGATTCACAGATGAATTTGCTTTTGAGCGACCTCTCTATTTCTTCCTTGATCTTAGCCAATATTGGAGGAGCAAATCTTCTTGGTGTTTGCTTTCTTTGGTTTCCTTCTGGTCGAATAGGTATTTGAAGTTCCACCACTATCGACTTAGACCGGGCATTTCGTGTACTCCCAAGCAAAACAATCTTTGAACTCCTGCGAAGTGAAACAACTTGGGTTTTGAAGCGACATCGAGGTGTGCACTAATGTATGTTGGCACTTTTGACTGAGCCATCTCCCAATCCACTTCCTCCTTTGGATCTTGAGCTTGCATGCGCTATGTCGAATCTTTAGGGTCTTTTTCAAAACCTAATGGTTGCGTCATCATAAATACAATCAAGCTTGCCATCTATGACTTCACCATTTTCTTGAGGATGAAGTTATGGCAAGCCGACAGCCATTGTTTGTTGATTTATCTCGGCTTCCCAGCGTTTTACTTTTTTACCGGCCATGTATGGCGTAATTCTATCTGAGCATTGAGCCGCGACATCTAAAACTTTTTAGAGTCGGTGTCCCATCTGATGGAGGTAGCACACCCTCGGGGATAGACATTTGCACCTTCTATCACCTCTCTCTCCCACGCAAGCCATGTGTTGGGTATAAGCGACAGAGAGAAAGCACGTTATCTGAAGAGATATATGCTTGGCTCGAAGATGAGCATAAGCGCCAATGTTCGCCATTTGTTTTTTAGAAATTTTCCTTGGTGACATTATTTCGTCGTGAGAAATAACTTTAATTAAAACTGACATCTCCACAGACCATCTTCCTTCCACATTACCGAACACGGTGTAGGCTTGAAGGGCGACTCCTACTCCATGTATCCACTCTCTCCCGAGGCGATTATAGCTTGCTTTTCGAGGCGATGACAAAGAACATGGTAGTCCTTACAACGGTTCTACCACCACTTCCAACTTCGCATTTGAAAGCCAGGCGGTTACCACTCATAATTAGTCGACACTATATTATGGGGCCTAAAGGTCATGTCATTACATCACTATTATGCGGCATGGCTTGAGGCATCAGTTGGCAGCGGCACCTCCATCGACCAAGATTTTATTGACACCACGCCGTTAACTTTGGCTTGGGCGTATAAAGGCCGGATGATGTTGCATGCTTCCATCGGCCTTTCAAAAGTTGCCATCTGCTCTTCGCATGGCGGCCAGTTGTTCATGACATAATAGCACGTTGGCTTGTGATTTGCCATATCTCCAATGAAGTCTTCTTCGACATCATTTGATGCTTGTAACAACGTCATCTCCACTTGGCGGAATGGACACCACGTTGCGGATGATGTAGAGGCGGCGAGTCTTGAAATCAGGAAATGCGTCTTCATCCATGTCGAGCAAAGCGCTTTCCTTCTTGAAGATGTTAATGGAGGAAAAATTCTCTCCAATCACGGGCCTTTTAGGTTCCTCTATCCGCATAGATTTTCCTTTAGCCTTATTTCCAACCTTTACGATTGGCGACAGCGATGTTTACTTTAAATCGTTCAGGCTCTAGATGTCACAGCTCTTGGCGTTTTTGGACCTCTGGCGTTTTCTCGTCGAAGCGACAAGTGTTGCCTTCTTGGCGGTAGTAACGCCGCCATTGGGTGTTAGTCATGGGATTCTTCCGCTTTATAATTATTCTTATAATTATATTTTGCGGCCTCACACATGCGTGGCCGTGGTTTCGACGTTACAGCGACATTCCTATAGTGTCGACACCAGCGTGTATCCTTTTACGTTAGAGGATACGCTCTTGGAATAAATGGCTTAGCGAGAGAGATAACACGAACTCGCTTCTTGCTGTGCTTTTGCCCGTGAGCGAGGTTTGCTTGTGAAGCCTTGTTCGACCACTTTGACCATTATATAAGGCGAGTCCCTCTTTTAAAGCTAAAGTTTGGCCTCTTGTCGGCCATTTCCTTTCCGGAAGGTTGTCGAACCTCCATGACGTTCGGCAGCTTTTAGTACGCCTCATATCGAACACGACCTTGCACCTTGGGCACAACATGACTTGAGTTCGGTTTACACTGTTCGGGAAGTCTATCAACTCTTCCTCGGACTTTGGGGTACCACAGTTGCACGCTTCTCATTATACTCTTCACGAGTGACATGTTGTACATTAACATCATACGCCTTTACACTTTTGATTTTGTCGACGGAGGGTTTGATAGGCTTTGGAGAATCCACCATTTTAGCATCCACCATATTGATATTCATCTCTACTTTGGTTCTGCGTACATAGCCTCCACTTGATGAAGTGGGTCGTCGATTGCATAGGTGCTTT